>OX403617.1:16646106-18015984 GCA_948107695.1 Meliscaeva auricollis | reverse complement strand
TGTCGGTGAGATCTTTGTTTATCCAAATCTACCACGCATATGTATATATATCTGGAATTGTCAATGTAAGAAACCAACAACAGCAACAACAAAAAATAAACTAGCGTATACATTCGAAGAGGCCATGTTTACACATTAAGCACCGTTTGTTTATTTTGTGTTAATTTCCGTTTCTGTACGCTGTCCGTTGACGAATATACCTTTATTGTGCATCACATTGGGTCAACCGTTGCGTTGTTTGAGCTGCGAGGGTTGGTGTGGTGAAATAAAAAAATTAAAAAAAAAAAAAAAATTAAAAAATGCCCGGAGCCGAACACCGTTTTTGACGTTGACGTTTGTAAAACGCGCGCATTCGACGCATAAGACAACCAATCAATTTAATTTTAGTACCTATCTCCTTTTCTCCACTCTCTTTCTCTCCTCCTGTCATCCTTTGGTAAGAGGTGACTTCGTTAAGAGACGTTTTGACAATAAACCCCTTTTGCAAAGAAGAATAATTACATATTGTCAAGACAGTTTCTCGGTCATCAGCGTTCGGTGGTTGTGCTTCCCGGTCATAAAATACCTCCAGGAAATAGGAAAATGACCCTCTTTTTTTTTGTAATTAAAGAAACATATGACATATAAACGTCAAAAAATAAAAAGAAATACAGATTGTGAGGTGAATTTCTATTCGTGTGAGGGTGGTTAGTGCAGAAATTAATAAATTACAAGCATCTCGTAAGGGTCAAATCAGAATAAAAAAAAAAATAATGAGAGAAGAGTGTTTACGCAACGATGGAAAATATTTCCAAAATAAATTTTAATAATTGTGTGTAAAAAATTCAATCGTTGTTTTTTTTTTGTCCCTTACCAAATGATGATTGTGGTGAATTTCGCAAACAAAAATTACAACCATTTTATTGGAAATAAGAACGATTGTCATTTCTTTAAATTATTTAATTTTGTCTATATACCTTTTGGGTTTTATCTTTGGTGTGGTGAATATTTTATGCGATTCAATTTAGAGGCGAATGAGATGACATCGGTCTTATTTTACGCGCCGCTATTCTGAAGGAAAATAAATCATTAAAGTGACGGGTGATAGGTGTTCTAGTGAATTTATCATCCGCGGAATATCCTTTGATCTTTTATTTTTGTTAAAATAGCCTTTCCTGGTGTTTATTCTGTAGCGAATTCTCCTTTACAAGTAGTGTGGTTAATAAAAAAATATTTTCTGTTCTGATTGTTTTTTTTTCTGTGCGGGGGAGTAATGAATATAAAAAGTGTGGTGAAAAGGAAGTCACACTTTAAATGTGTATGCATTTTTTTTTTGTGTTTCAGCAAAATTGTGTAGAGGAATACCTGTACCTTTATTATTAATTTATTATCGGCAGAATTTTTTTGTTTCAATAATTTATTAAATGGATAACTTTCTATACAACGAAAAAGGATAAAATAATGATAACTTCAATAAGGCGGGAATGGTAAGTCATCAAGTTATACCTATAAGTAAAATTTTGGTTAAGAACCTTTTCCTTCTAGCATCAATAAAGTTTACCTGTACCGTGTGTACCTACATTGACATTATTTCTATATTTCTGAAGATTGTAATGGAAGACCAATCAAAGTTAATAGATGTATCGGAAAATGATATTTTCATTTTTTTTTCCTTAAAAAAAAATAAAGAACAAGAATTATTTGGATGTGATTGTCAATAATTTAAGTCTGCAAGTATAAAAAATGTGTAAGTATTTGATGCAGTGTAATATTATATGAAGGCTCGAAGTGTGCAGTTACCATTTGGTAAAAGTTAGTTGTTATGCGGCTATGCCCTTACTAAATACAGGTTAGGTACTTTTATAAGAAATTTAAGTTAACTAAACAAAAATATTGATTAAAAATCTTAAAACGGAAAAAAATATTAATAAACAACGAAAATCAAAAAAACAGAATTGATTGTCAAAAAAAATTCGACTAGCCAATTTTCACCGATTTTTTGCTTTGTTAAAATATTGTGTTTTTTTCGATTTCAAAAATGTAGAACTGTTAAAATCTCAACTTCACAAAAAGTCGAATGCTAAAAATGTCTTTTTTTTTCACAATAATATCGACTGTCAAATTGTCGAATACAGTCAATATTTAAATAGCCAAACTTTTGCAAAGTCCATATTATAACCAAATCGGTAATCGATATTAAATAAATTGCACGACTGTTTCGCACGTACTTGCTTTTATAGATAAAGTTACTATATATGATAAGGCTTTTTAATTAAAAAAATGTAAATGGAGTTTAAGAAAAAAACATTAAAAAAGCATTAAATTCGATTTTCAAATGACTAAAACAGCTTCTTAGATCAATTTAACCTCAAAACGAAGTATGCAATTTGATTTTTTCTATAATGACACATTTTTATTAAAAAAATTTCAAAATCTTTAGAGTCGTTTAAAAAAAAAAACTATTTTTTCTATATAAAATTTTGCAAGTACTTTTATAAAAAAAAATTGGTACGCCATTTTTACGATATTATTTATCAACATCTAAAAACTAAATTTTGAAAAGAAAATATGAAGCAGTTTTCGAAAAAATGATTTTTCAAAGAAAAAATTTCAATTTTTTTTTTTTAAACCCAAAAAAATAATTTTCGATTTTTTTTAATCAATATTCTAACGGCAACTTAAAAGCATTCATGTAAAAAAAGTGGCTGAAATTGATTGAGTAATGAAGGAGAAAATCAGAATTAAAAAAAAAAAACGGTTCTATGGCAGGCACCGTTAATAACTTTTTTTTTAAATGGTTTCCATTTAAAGATAAACTTTATCCAAAGAACTGACCATGATTATTTTAATCAAAATCGTAGGCACCAATTTTAAGAAAAATGAGTTTTTCTAAAACCGGTATATGACAGGTACCGTTATTTGGGGTCAAATTCTCTATCATCGTAATGTCATGTTTGATTGTTATCTCAACTTTTTTTTTTTTACCAATGCATAACTTGATATATGTATGTATAGTACCTAAATCGCAAGTAAAAACTATGTTGAAGCCTTAAATGTCAGCTGAATTTAAACACCTCATTTTTTTAAAATCCGACAATAAACAAAAAAGTAACAAATTTTATAAGCGAACCATTTCGAATCTATTTGTGAGCCAAACGTATTTACACAATATTTAATGGCTGTGTAAATTTCAAGTTTGTAAAAATTGAAAAGATAAAAATAAAATACTGTTGGAAACGGTCAAAAACCTGGACTGAAAAATCTTGTTTTTTTTGTTATTCATTGCAAAAAATGTTAAAAAAACATATTTCTTAACCCATGAATAGATAAGAGATAAATCTAAAAGCCATTTTCATAAAAAAATATTTTTCCCGTTATTCCCTGCTTTTTAAAATCAACTAAACCACCCACATAAGCTTTCAAAAACTTATGTTTTTTTTTAAATCTAAAAAAAAAAAAGTTATGTAGCTTTTGAATATAATCAGTATAAGAATCTATCAGTTCTAAGTTCTAAAAAATTATTTGATTTTGAAAAATATTTTTTAACTTGAAAAGTTGATATTTTAGAACTTTTTTCGTTGCCTCATCATCATTTCAATTTATATATTCAATTAAATTTATTTCACAATTCTAATCCCTATACTTTTCGAAATTACCAATTTTTTTTTTTTTACCCGATTTTACCCTAACTTCACGGTAGAATTTCAAAAAATCCCGATTTACGGGAATCTTACCTATAATTTGATGTATTTTTTGTTTCTTTCACTTGTAGTGTAAAAAATGAATCAGTTAATAATTTATTGTGGTGCACACAAATGCAAAATTAAAAAAAAAAAAAATAAACACAGTATAAAATGTAAGTGTGTTGTTATTCTTTACCTACTTGAAGTGTCTGTGTAAAAAAAAGCCAGTAATAATGGGCTGAAAAAATCTATGCGTTATTACTGGTTAAATATTTTTATAAATGCCGGTAAAGAAGTATAACTTCAAAAATCTTCAGTTAAACAACTTTCAAAAAAAAAAAAATAGTGGCTATTTAATTCTACTTAAACTTTAATTTTTGTTTTGTTAGTTAAGCTAAGCTAAGTCTTAATCCTTAATCGACATTTTTTTTTTCCATATGTGGCATTTTTTATGTTTTTTTCAAAAACGGTGCCAATTTGTATGAGGAATTTTCAAACAACCTATGTGGCATTTAAATAAGAATCAGATTGCACTTTTTTGGATTTTCTCGGTGCATAGAGAGTATATTTTCATACAAAATTAAAAAAAAATAGAATTTTTTAAACGACCTTCACTTTTCATAACGTTGTTATATTTTGCAATAATGGAGATAGGACAGATGATTACACTTCAATACTTACGATATTTAAGTAAGAAAAATAGGCATTCATAGCTAAAAATGCCAATTACATCAGCTTAAACATCATAAACAACTCTACAAAAAAATCAGAACAAATGCATTTGACGCAATGTCTGATGTTAATAATTACTGTGTATGTTTCAATTAGAATTAAGTTTTCTGTCAATTTGTTTTTGTCCCAAAAGGTTTTTCAAATATTATAATTTAAATGATACCAAAACTTTTCTTAGGTCCAGCTTAAGAATTAGAGTTCTATGTTCCTACCTAAGTCAAAAGGGAGATTTTCTGATAAAACTGAAACAAAATTATTTGATCACAATGAAATACATACATACGTTTAACACCACGTTACTCTTTTTTTATTTTGATTTTTATACACACTTTCAAGATATGAATGCCCAACTCAGATCTCATGTAAAATTTCTCATGGAACATCATATGATTCGATAGGCAAGAGAATAAAGAAAAAAAGCATAACTCGTCTGATAAATTTGTCATGAAAAGAAAAAAACTATGGCAATCTTTAAAATTTACCCCCAAAAAAAAAAGGTTACGCATACGCCACAGTGACCAGTATAGTTAAACTTAAAAAACATAATTCAAAATGTCTTTCTGAGTAAATTTTGAATTCATTTAGTCTTTGTTGACTTTTATTCGACCTACGAAATAATATAGTTGTTATTTTAAATATTAAATATTTACATATTGGGTGTCGGAATATCGCTAAAACGATAGTAAATTGTGCTTAATATAGACAACAGTATAAGTATTTTAATAAATTAAGAAAAGGTAGTTGTCTGACTGCTAGTAGGTATACTTTAGTAAGTATAGGTACCTTTGATTGCATTTGGATTGAATATTCTTATAAACTACACACACATTCATTAACTGCAAATACATTAAAGAACAACATTATACCACAAAATATGACTGTGACCCTGAAAAATCAAAACTTCAAAATCACCTTTATAGTTATTATCTGCTTTTGTTCTCATTATTATAACCACCACCTGAGCGCTGAGCTTAATTGTGAAATTGTGTTGAAAAACTTCTTTGACCTTTCCTACATATATAATTTCATACCGTTAGCATTCATAATAAATTACATATACCTACATACATAACCCAACTATTCGCATATAAAAATAAAACTTGTTACGAGTGCAGCAACTATATCCACCACCTCCAAGCTTCAACCCTTAAAAAAATGCACAAAGAAAAACTACCACAGAAAAAAGGCATATAAAATCATGAAGCTCATGTAACCAACTATACACTCTACATCCACATGCCACATAAAAGATTGCAATAAATTCTCAAAGTCAAGGGGTTAGACGAAAGCGGGCAGCAGTATATATGGTGTATAAAGCATACAGAAAAAAATGGATAAAAATAAGCTGCAAAGGTACCTTGCACCCTAAAAAAATACATTTTCACCACACACAACCTCACCCCATTAATTTCAACCCAACACAAAACAAGACATACAGTTACAAAAAAAAAAAAAAAAAAAACATGGAAGAAGAAAACTTCATGTGCAATTTTTGCATAAAAATGGCAAGAAACCAACTTGACGGTTGACGCTTATGACAAAAGCATTACAACATCGCAACGCGCTGCTAGTGCAGAGTTGTCGTAATAATAATAATATACCAACAAACCCTCTCTGCTCTGCGTTTACACAGCGCACACAACTTATGAACACAAAGATCTTAACCCGTTCCAGGCCAAGATGAAAACCTCAATTTTTACAACGTCGCTATATTTTTCCAATGCGAATTTTTTGTTAAAGTATACGAAAGGAAAAAAAAAAAAATATTCAACAAAAACTTGTAACCACGGATGCGAAAAATTCTAAAGCGAGGCCGGGCTAGTGTAGGCCAGAGAGGGATACAACAGAAGACAGAGAAAATGATGACGACGACGACGACGACGTACGGCAAAGTGCGGAGTTAAACCAACAAGTCGAACGGAATTTTCATTGTTTTAAGAGGAAAATGCAAGAAACTGAAAATATGGGTGCAGAATTGTTCTAAAGGCTGGGTTTTTGGTAGGAGAGCCAAAACCCTACCCTAAAACAAACAAGAAGCTCTTTTTCTACCTTCTCATGCTCATATGTATAAGCTAGCATAAGGAATTCACCCTTTTGCTGGTTAAACTGGATTTTGATTAAAAGCCGTAGCATAGCAGTATTTTTTGAAATGAGTCTCAAGAGGGTGACGAAAGTCCTATATACCAGCTGAGCAATGTTTAAATGATTCAAAGACGTAATGAACAAACCAAGAAAAAAAAAAAAACATACAAAACAAAAGAAAATAAAGGAAAAGGAAACAAATGGGTTTTGGGAAAATTAAATGTGCAAGCCTAAGAAATATAGCAAAAGGAATTTATGTTCTCATTCATCTCTTTTCCGTCTTTTCTTTTTGTCAAGTTAATGTTAAAAAAATATGACTTTCTTTAATTTGGCCTACGAACTTATTATTTTCTAGCCTAGTGCTTTGTTTTCTAATAAATCAAGGCAAAGGGCTTAAAATATATTTTTATTTTTTTTTTTAATATTTTTGCTTTAAAAAAAAAAACTAAATTGCGCTTTTTACCTGCTGCTTGAATTTATATAAAAAACATTGACAAAAGAAGATGTTCATACGCTAAGACGCAGATATTTGGATTAGAATATAACACAATTTATTGCACAAAAGAGACATAACTGAACTGTAAAAATAAAACTGAAGAAAAATTCTGCCAATCTTACAAGAATTTCAGTAATTTTTTTTTAAACAAATTTCTGCGGCTTTTTTTCATTTTCAGAAATGTAATTTATGGCCCGACTCACGACCACTCGACTCCGGTGCAAAGTTGAGATATGTTTAGGTGGCAGGAGAGGTGTCTGCTTGAGATTATAAATAGATTAGGAATAGATGCGAGGTTGGGTGTATGCAAGGTTTTATCTGTCATAATTGTTAATTTACGCTCACTTGAGTCGAGTTGTCGTGACTCGTGAGTCGAGCTATCTTGACATGTCAAAACTCAGACACTGTGTCAATATTGGATTCAATTACAGATCAAAAGAAGAAAATATTACTTTTCGTACAGAAAGAGTATGGGGAATTATAGCGATTTTAACAACATTTTTGAAGTTTCTAGCTAAATTAATAATATTTACTACCAACTGACCTTGCAGACGTTGTCCTGCGCTGCATAGTGATTTTTATGGAACGACGCGGTAGACCAAGGAGAAACGTGTAATGTCGCGGAAAAAAGTTCGGAAAGTCAAGAAAAAAACGTGAAAAGTCCCGTAAAGAGTGTGGAATTTTTCAAAACATTCGTGTTCAGTGGTGAACAAATGTCGGCATGGTGTTTGAAAGTTCTTTCACCAGTATTCTACGCGTATATCCACATTTCCGCACTTTTTTATCGTGGCATTTCGCATATTTTGTCGGCTATTTTCATTCACTTTTCTCCGTGGTACAAAGCGCTTTTCTCATGACCTCCCTTCCTGTTCTCCACAGTATTCCGCAATCTTTCACCAGTATTTCGTGGTTTTTGCCACGGTTTTTCTGGTTTTATACAGTAGTATTCTTTTTTCTGTGATTTTTTCGATTTTTTACCAGTATTCATTTAAATCGAAAAAAGACTTCGCACCTGAATCAACTCTCAAAGGATAATACACAAAAAAACCATCTACTGGCAAACCTGAACCAGCCTTCCGTGTTCTGTTTCTGTCATGTGTCAGAGATGGCATTGTATTGGGATTTCGTTTTATTGTAATTTTCTTCATTTTTAAAATTATTCGGAAGAGATCAGAGATCATTAAAGCCCGTCCAGCAGAACTTACACGACTTTCTTTAATATATTTAAGATTACAAATTTGAATTTTCGAAACAAGATGGAATATTGTTTGTTTGATTGTAGCAAACACATATTACTTCACAGAAGTATTTTTACACTCAGAAAAAAACACAACTAGTTCAATCACAAGGCCCAAATAATTAAGTTCCATGTATTGCAAAGCGTGAAAAATGTGTAGGTATTTAAAATAATTACACTAGTCAACAAGAAAAATAAACAATTTGCACTTAAAGTGCCGTTTTATTTTTCGTAAAACTCAAAAATCAATTCGAAAAAAAATATTCATGATATGAATTTTTGAAGTTTTATGTGTTTTTTTTCAAACCATTTTTTGTACATCGTTTTCTTGAGTAATAATATAAGAATCTGAGTAAAAAGAACAACAACTTGAAAACTGAGAAAATTTGCAACAAATTCTATTTAACTTTTTTTTTGTATTGGTGAAGCAAATTAGGCGCAGTGTGTCAATACACTTTCAAAAAAAATCTTTTTTTAGGGATAATTAACGATAATTACTTAAAACAAAAAATCAAGTTAGTATATGCAAAATTAATTTTATATTTTTTGCTTATAGTTTCATTTCTGACAAAGAAAATAATGTAGTCTTTTTTTGAAATATATGGATAAGTTTTTAAAATACGACCGTTTTTGTGAATTGTGAATTGTAATTTGTTCAGTACTTTGTATGTAACGGAAAAACTAAGCTGAATCTGAAATAAAGATAAAGTCGTGGCAATTTTTCTTTCCATTTTATTTTTTGATAAATTATCTTACAAAACTGAATAAGCCATTATAATTGAAATACTCACAAGCTAATTTTATTCTTTTAATTTTTGGAGTTTCTCATAACACTTTTTTTACAAATCTTTGAGCTCGTGATTAATAAAATTAGCATCAATTCACAGAGTTGTGTCGATTTTATTGACATAGGGAACGTGATGAACTCATTTTGTTCAAAACTGATTCATTTATTATATTTTTTTTTTTACCTTTTGCCTATAAAACTCAATTTTCAAACTTAAATGCACCTTACTAAAAAGTCATTGACTCGTAACACCTGCTTCCTCCACTTCTCAACTAATTTTAAATTCAGTTCATATTTTCTGCTTGCATTCATATTGTTGTTAAAAGGAAGGACTTAAGAAACAAAAAAAAAAAAGCAAAAAGCATAAACCTGAAGGTTACATGAATACAATTGCATTTTCAACCCTTTTCCTTTTTTTTTTTTGAGGATTTCAACAAAAAAAAAATTAAAAATATCACTTATTCTGGTTTCTATCTTGTTATGCCAAAGTTGTTGTAAAACAATGAAAATCAAGGTCATCCCTATGTTACCCTTAAAAGTTCAACCAATCTAAATGTGAATGGAGGTAGAATTTTTGTTGATGGGTGGCTATAGGAGGATGTATGTATGTAAAAGTAGAATATGTATACGGTTGGGTATCCCTTCAGGGATAATAAGTAAATATCCATCTTCCTTTTATACGAGGACATACATTTTTGTGTATGAATGTGTGAACAACATACAACATAGCTATATTCGCACATAAAATATCAAACATAAATCCTTACAAAGGGAAACTGTAAGGTACAATGCCCATGTTTGAATGAATTTCGGTTGGTTGGCAATAGGGTTGAAGCAGTTGTTGTTTTGTTCTGTTTTGTACTCGTTTACAGATTTTTAAAGGTTAAAGGGTGTTGCTAGGGAAAAAAAGTTTATCTACGTGTAGATATGTTGTTACTTTTTTTTTTTTTTTTTGAAAAAGATACGTGCTAGAAGTTTGTTCATTTAATAGAAATTAAAAATTTGTTTGAAGTTTATTATTTTTGTAATAGAAATTGAAAACGCGCAAGTATTTGTTTAAACTTTCAATAAGACTTTGTAACGAAAATCGCCTTAAAACCAAGCTATACTTTTCAGCATTTCAGCTCGCTGAACCCGAATCTGAAGTCAAAACTACCTCAGCACGTCACGTTTTTTAGATATGATTATATGGATATGTACCGTTTTTAGGTAGATTTAACGTCGAATTTCTTAGCTGGTTATTACAAAACTATTCATTTAATATCAATGAGGTGTATTTTAAATCATTTAAAAAAATCGCTTTCGGCGCAAAGCTATTGCAAAGTGAAATTTATGATTTGTTAAAAATACTCTCTTTAGTCCAATTAAATCGTTTTTAGAGGTTAAAAGTTCTGAAGTAATAAATTACAATGGCTAATGTGACTATACATTGGTGCATAAAAACAAATCTGGTTTCAGATTTTAGCTTATTATATGTGGAACCGAATCTAAGAGAGCTCAAATCTTAAATATTTCAAAATCTAATAAAAAGGACAAAAAAAAACTTGATTTTTGCAGACTAGTGTAATTAACAATAACATAAATAAAATAGAAATAAAAATATTAAAGAAAAAAGAACAGTTACACTTAAAATACCCTTATTCACGACTTTTAAAAAAATGATAAATCAAAGCTAATTCCAAATTACTTGGTGGATGACTATGCTTAGTAGTAAATGTAAGAGCATTATGAAAATTTTAAAAAAATACTATATATGGACATGAAAATAAAAGAAATCTAAAAAAAAAATACTGTCTGAAATTTGGTCAAAATTTTAGTTTTTAAATTCGATTAAAAATTTATGAGGCTAAAAACAATATTGAATATTTCAATCCATCTTGAAAAAAATAGTATACCATGTTATTTAAATATTTTTTTTTAAATACCTACTATTAGTTTTAAGTTATTTTTTATAAAAACCATTAACGAAAATAATAACATTTAAACATTAAGATAAAGGTCATATATTTGGCTTTCAAAAATGGTAGATTTCTACTATCATTTTATCATTTCATTTTTATTTAAAGTCATATTTTTGAAAATTGCCCCTCCTGCCTAAGCGAGAAGAGATAGACCTACCCTTCACATTGTAAAATATTCTTATATTTAGTTACTCTGACGGAAACCGTATTTATTTTGCAAGTGTCAAAGTTGTTGTACACTCGCCTTTTGTTCCTAGTCGAAAAAAACACCCTTTCACCTAAAATAATTTCATGAATTCTTCAGGCAAAATGTGCCATTTTTACCAGATTTCAATTAGGTACCAATTTTGTAAGAGATATTAAGCATAAATTCCGTATATGTCCTCCTATTAAAAAAAAACACCCTTTTATTCAAAACAATGTGATGGACACAATTTGTTCTTAGTAACCATGACAATGGAAATGTTTTTTTACTGATTTTTGTGACCGTATCAATAAAATTATTGGTTTCTTGGGACTTGGGACACAGATTTTCATTACTCTTAAAAAAAAAATACTCTTTGAGCTAAAATATTTCTATGTAGGTACCTACTCTTTAGATATTTGATTCCAATGGCAAATAAAATAATGTTTACCAATTTTCACCAGGGTAACATTTTTACTATAGTTTTTTGTCGCTGCTAATCCAATATTTTCGTTCCATTGAAAAAAAAACACCCTTTCATTCAAAATATTTGTATCGAATCTTCAAGCTCTTGGCTTCCGTATTAAATGTAACATTTTTACCAAGTTTCATAAATGTATAATTTTTCAGTCAGATGCTGTGATACCTTTTTCACCGATAATTTTCCCCTTAAAAAAACCACCCCTTAACACCCATAAAACAAAAATATTTTTCAGGTCTATCTAGATTTTTTGTTCTTGATCCAAATTCAACCCTCTAACCGAAGTTCACGAGTGTATCATCTTTTTTTTTAAGGGTTTTGGTTCCATTTTATAGAAATAAAAATAAAATAAAATAAGAAACAGTAGTCGAAATGTATCATATGTTTATATTGTACCACCATTTTTTAGTCTCCACCTCTCCCCTGTTTACCACCAAAATACCCTTCTACCCAAGATTTTTTATGGACTCTTTTGATTCTTTAATCTTATTGCAAATGTAAAGTTTTTACCAAGTTTCATGGTTGTAACAATTTTTTTTTCTTATTAAATACCCCTACTAAAGTTCGTATGGCCTAGTCGTGCATTTTATTTGATCATATTGTTATCTTAAGTGGGATGAACGAATTTGAAAATATGTACTCTGGTTTAAACCTACAAATTCTTGGTTGGTTATATAATTTATTGTTAATGTTTTTTTTTTTTTGAAGTGAGTTGACGAGCGCGGATCAATTTAATTCAATTTCATTACTCATCAAAACGAAAATGAACATCTCACACATTAAAGACACACAAAAGGCAAACAAATAAGATCCCCATGGCTATAAGATGGTTCACCAATGACCATGGGTCACACCATCTTGGCTTAACCGAACTTCATGGTACGCCATCATCATCACGATGTTAATTAATCAAGCAATTAATAGTAATAACATTAGCGTTGTCATGGGGTTACCATTAACACAATTATATTCACTTTACCACCATTTACCATTGGCTGTCATCGAGTTATAATGTCGTAGCAGTGGCAGTCTAAGGAGATGATCGTTTTTGAGTGCAGATGATGACAAAAATATCTTTAGCCGATATTTATTTCAATGCTGAGTTATATACTGGGTTGGGTATTAAGTTTATCGTAAATTCAAAACATCTACATAATGTATATGACCCCTTGACATTCTAGACCATAAAAACTTCTTGGTATGTGGAAGAAGCTACTGTCTTACACCCCCTCTGGAAACTATAAAAAGAACACTCTTGCTTAGCTTAACCACCAAAAAATGTGATAACATTAAGTTTTATGGGAGGTTTTTTCCATTCAGTTTATACGGGCTACTTTATTTTCTCTATTTTCTTTTTTTCTTTTTGTGCTTCACATATTTTTTTTCTTAAAGGTACAAACACAAAATCTAACTCAGAGTGGAAGATTTCTTATTGAATATCTGAAACATACATATATGTATTCCCACCTACAAATTTAACGATAAATATTGCTAAAAGGATTTTTTTCTAGCTAACACTTACTACATACTACATATAATATATCTTTGTGTAATCGGACACGTACGAAATAAAAATGTCTCGTCGAGGGAAGAGGTATAATATTCCTTAGTCGTAAAGGAAAACTAGATCGTAAATTTACGCAAATAAAATTCAACACTAGAAGAAAATTTTCAATTTAGTGAATTAATTTTCAATTTACATATATATTTGTCAAAACATTAATAATTTTAATAATAAAGAGGATATAACGATGACATTTTCAATATTGTATTTTTTGTCGATTTCAATATTTTTTTTTCAAAAACTAAAAAAAAACACAATCATGTTAAGTATGCATAAAATCACAAATTCTAAGAACTTTTTGTCAGTCGCTATTAAATAAAAAACATTTTTTATATCGCCATGTTTTGAAAAATCTATAGATTCCAAATCCAAGTTGGAACATTAGGCTTACTCTTCTGCGGTCATCAAAAACGGAAACAAAAAGAGATTTCGACTCAATAACTTTTTTTTAGACTTTTCAAAAAAACAAAATTTTCACTAGGTCACACTTATTTGCTCTTAGGGTCAAAGTTGCTGCGGATGTTAAAGCTTCTTATATAAAGTTTTTAAAAATAAATAATTTTATAAGAAATTTTCAAAAAACATAAAATTAATTAACAAAGTGACTTAAACAACTTTTTAAATTGTTTAGATCTCCAAACTAAGTATGCCCATTGATTTCGTTGACAAAGATACATTTTTAGAAAAAAAAAATAAATATCGTTAGAGCCGTTTAAAAAAAAAATAATACATTTAATATTGAAAATAATTAAAACACTTACATATATATTAAGTATTAAGCCCCTTTCACATGAGAGCGACCAACGAATGAGCGAACCAATGAGATTTAATTAATTTCTAAATCTAATTTTTTAACTAAAATTATTCAAAATGATAAGAAACTAATTAGACTAACCCTAAGACATTGGATAGACCAAGAGCCGACAGCGTATTTTGGGTGGGGAGGTATTACCAAAATCTGAGTATGAAGTTTAATCACAAATAACACAAAATTACGAAGTGCAAATTCCAAGTGCGAAACGCACTCCATATCAAATGATGCAGTAGTAGTAGTAACACAAAAAACAAAGGCTTTAAGAAGTATTTTAGAAGTAGGTATTCAAGAACCATTAAGTACCACTTTTATGCCCGTTTAACATATACATTTTTTGAAGGATTATAGAAGGATTTAAGAAGAATTTGAGAAGTATTAAGTGAAGTATAAGTGAGTGAACATACATATTTAAGTTCTTGAAGACAATACCTCATAAAGAAGAAATAAAGATTGAATAAGGAAGTAAAAAATTCTCATAGCAATAAAGATGGAATCAAGTATGAATTAAGTAATCTGTTACCGAAAGTATACTATGTTGTGCTACTTGTGATAAGTATACGCTACCTGATTTCAAATTCAAAAGTCCGTCAGGTTTATTTTTCATCTTTCTATGATTTTAGGGGGTTTAAAATACGCCATAATTCCAATTCATCTAAGAAAGATAAATCCACTTCATTTTTACTAAGTCTGGAGACCTCAATCTCAACGATCCGATTAATAGAACTCAAGATATTATGCTATTAAATCGAACCATTTTTGGAGACATTTCTGTTTTATTTTTTGTTTGTTTTTCTAATCTGAAAACTCTCTAAAAAAAAAAAGACTTTAGAAGCTTATTTCTTAAGTTCTAAGAATTAGATCTATTCTTTTGACACTTTGGTAACCACATATTTTTGAAAATTGGGCAAGTGGATTAGTATTTGAAGACCAGGGGACAAATCCCCGCATTCGAAAAGGAGTGAACGTAAACTAAACATATTTGTTATTTATCTCTGTGTACAGATAAAAAGAAAGCAGTCGTAAATACGTTTACGTTTTTTCGTTTTCTTATGCGGTGATTTGGCCCCAGTACTTCATAGCCGAGACTTGGCAGGATTCGCAGAAAACAATTGATATTTATACTCTTCCGTTTCTATCTCAATAACTTTACTGGCAGTCATTAGTTTTTGATGAAACTTCTTACACAAAAACTTCATGAAGTGCCCTCAACACCAACCAAGTTTGAAGAAAAAAACATTACTTCCTTAATGTGATAAACTGCATTGCAATCGTTTAATTATCCCCTGCGTTTCCTTGGAATGGCCGAACAATTCCCTTTACGACCCCATGGCTAGGGCCTCATGTAGTATGCAAGCGTAAGCTGGTGATTCTAGGACCTAATGAACAACCACTGGCGAGTAAAAGTGTAGTAAAGTACCTTAGCATCTAGTTGGATCAGTATATATGTATTTTAAAAGACATATCGCTCATTTACTTGAAGACTATCGTAAGTCAAGAAATGGGATTTTTAAGTTGATGATGCAGAATTATTCGTTTTGCCATTCTTTGTGTTTTCCAAAATTCTTAGGTATAATTTACTAACATTCACTGTCACTCTGTTTAACACACAACCTTTAAAAAAGTCCAAAAATGTTTATTTCAATACATAATATTTAAGTTAAACACATCATTTTGAAGGTCCTAAAAAGGATAATACTATGACACTCAAGTTGCTGCAAAGAAAAACAAAACAAAAGGGTAGATAAAATATAATAATAATAATATATTCTCAGCAATAAATTCCATATCCCCCAAAGGCTCACTTCACTGACTTGACAATCTTTGATGGCTGAGAAGGAATTAAAAGCTTAACCTCTCTCTTACCGATTGTTTTATTTTTTTTTTTATTTTTATCTTGTAATAAATTAATGAGCTTAAAAAAAAAATTTGTGCAGATGTTTCTGCGAAAATACGAGCAAAAGAAAAATTTCAATAAAGATAAACAAACGATAAACAACTTTAAGGTTGTTGTTGTTGGTTTAGACTTGCCATTTTATCAACCAAAAATATAAATTTAGCAGTTTTGCACCCACATTTCGATAAATATTTGATTTATTTTATTTAAGACTTTAAAGCTTGTTTAAAGAAGTCAGAATTTATAATTTAAAAAAAAAAAACATTTTGTTTGGTATAAGTAAAAATATAAGAGTCAAACTTTTACGACACTCATCACCTAACTTTTAAGTTTCTACATTTATTCTAGAAAATAGCCATCATATGGCATGTAATTCGCTTTCAATTGAACAAATTCAAACATTTTCAATATTTCCAACTGACTTTGGAATTCTCAACTCAACTCTTGTTGAAGAATAACTTTTTTTTTAAAGACAAAAAAAAAACATGCCTTTCGCATTAAAAAATACCTTTCTTGTTGACTTGAAGAAAGTTTTACCGGAAATAAAGTTTGCCGATGCAATCGTGTTTGAATATATCTCCTTGCAACACAAACTAAGGTATGTCAACACTGAAGCACACCCAGGCACAGGGAAGGGGGGATGCAAACTTTCTCTCACCACACAGGTGTGTCGCGTCGTCACTGTCGCAGTCGGAGAAGGTTTGACAGTTGTTGCACTTTCCCATTACAAAAATGCTGGATGGCGGGTTCTACTGCCTAGCCTACCTTCTCTACCATCGAGTATTGTGTGGTCGGTTACCCATTACCCTACAGAGGGTCACAGCACAAATTTGTGTGATGACAGTTACGTAATGTAGCTTGAAATGGAAACTGACATTAATCTCCTTTGTTCTTGTTTTTTAAATACAAATTCAACCAGCTTTGCATATAATCGGATAATTTAATGGTCAGACGGTCAGTGTTTTATAAGGCAAGTCACCATAGTAAAACTGATATTAGATATCTCACGTATCCGTAATTTGATACAATTTCTGTGATGCGGCTTAGTTACTGGTATGGTGGGCGCATCAATGTCTCTCCCTGTGTGTTGATGGGGAGACAATTATTACATGTAACAATTTGCTAACTATACACAGCGTTGTTAAAGACTATTCAGCTATTTAGTTGGGTAGACTAGAAATTAATTATTACCCTTCTTCGTTGAATATATAATATTGGAGGGCAAAGAGGTGGTGTGTGTGTTTATCACACTTAAACTCGTATGAATCAAGGTAAACTGCCGAAGGCCTTTTGTGGTTTTGATCAAATCGCTTAAGTGATAAATGTTAAATTCTAAACCACCAATTTAACCGCAAGCAGGTTTTGTAAATTGAATTATTAATAAATTAATATATGATTTGGTTAATTTCAGTTTTCGATAAAATGTTTGTAAATGAGTTATTTATGTTATTTTTAAAGGAGAAGTGATTTTTCATTAATCCCTTAGTTGTGAAAAAAATGCTTGACAGTCTCAAAACTATAAGATTTGTGATAAAGTTAGGAATGGTATCAAAGCATTTAATGTTGACGTTTATGCTTGACGTATAGGTACTATACTTTGTTATGGATTTGTAGCGCTGTTAGAATACGGCATAAAACAAGTTCCAATATTTTTGTTCAGCTTCAGTAGTTGCCACTGAAGTGATTTTCTTGGTAGTTAAGGTTTTTCAATTATTCTCTACAGCAGAAATTAAAATCCTTTGTTTACGGTACCTACCATATATTCCTTAAGGAAAAACTATTATATTTCTCAAAAACTTTTCTTTTCTGTATACCTAATTTCGTTCTTTTGAAATACAAAAAATAAACCATAATATAATATTTTTTCCATACCGTTGCAAAAATTTTTTTAAATTTTGTTTGTAAAAAATGGGCCAACTTTTTAAAAGTCGTTGCAATAATCATTTTAAGTGTGTGTTAAAAATCCAAAACTAGTTTATTAACTGGGTAAGGGAATATTGGAAGCTTCAAAAGCCCAAATAAATTTTAAAATCGGTCGAAGGACTCAGCTGTTCAATATCACAAAAAAACGTTTTCGCCTCAAGTCAGAAAATTTCTTCGAAAACTGTGAAAAGGGGTTTTTTTTGTAATTTTCTAACGGGAATATTAAAAAAAAAATGAGAGCTGATAGGAACATTCTGATATTGGATTCGAGTTAAGCAAATCGAAAACTTTTAGAAAAGTGTAGTTTTGTTTCGACAACAAGAAACTTTGTTGACCAGTATAAAATGGAAAATACATTAATTTCAACTTAAGATTTTTCGGAGGAGAAAAGAGAAATCGAAACAATTTAAACTGAATAAAAAAGAAGAAAACTAGCTCTTTCATAGTTTATAACAATTTTGGCTATAAGAAGTTAGCTCACGTTATAACAGCGCTTTAAAAGTATTGAAAAATGCTTTACTTGTGATTTTGTAACGTGAATATCTCAAAAACTAGAGCCAATTTTATAATTCTGACTTTGGATTCGAGCTCAGCACGTCGAAAACCTTTACCAATGTCTGGGCAGCAAAAATTTTGTTGACCAAAAACAGCTGCCACTTTTTACCTTTTTGGGTTTTAGAGACATTTTTATTAATGAAGGATATAAGCTATAGGAAGGCTGATACTCGAAAATTTTCTTTATTGTTTTCCGACCTGCAGTACAGCCAAAAACTTAATTTTCTCAAAAACATCTTCAAGGATTTCTATTAAAATTTGTATATGAAAAAAAAAATAGGCAAACTTATAATTTAAAAAAAAAATATTTTTTTTATTGGTAAATAACGGTACCTCACATAGAACCATTTTCCTTTTTTCTGATTTTTTCGAAACTCATTTAGATGAAATTTTTTACAAAAAATATTCTTAAAAATTTATTTTATGTCAACATTTTGAAAACAATTTTTTGTTTGATTTTTAGAAAGTTTCAACTTTTTTTTGAAAAATCAATTTAAAAAAAAAAAACAAACGAATCACTTTTTTTTTGGAAATTGTGGTTTTAGATGCTCAGTATAATTTTGTTGAAAACCATCTTTTTTTAAAAATGGTTTGAGAATTTTTATATTTAAAAAATAAAACGGCTCTAGCGATTTTAATTTTATTTTCAAAAAACTCACATTTTTGAAATTAACAAAATGGCAAAGCATTTTAAGAAGTTGTTTCAGTCATTTAAGTAATGCATTTTATCTTTTTCTTACATTTCTTATAATGCTTTACATTTCATTTTAATATTTTCGTTCGTTAACTTGTTTTCATAGACGTTATATAAAAATCCATAAAGGACTCTTTTTTCTCTTTTTTAATAACACTTTTGCCGTCATCTATTGCAAAACCCTTCATTTTTTCAAAAATAAAGGCTTTATTAATATTTTTATAACAAACAAAAATACCTTAACTGCTTTTATGCAAATAATAAGCAAAAAATAAAAATAAAAATTATTTCAAGACAAGATTCTGAAACACCCTGTCAACGAATTTTCTTGAAAATCATCAAATTCGTTAATGTATGTTTTATGTTTATTTAAAAAAAAATATTAAAATATCTCAACCCGTTCAAAAGTTATGAATTTTGCAACGAAAACTGAAAATCTGGTCCACTGAGCATAGACACCGACACCGAAGACGACAACATCACACGCACATAAAAATGTCTCGAAAACGTATTTTCCTTACCTTTCATGATGTTTAATGATGAAATAGAAAAATTTTTAAGAAAATGTTTTGTGCCAATCGCTACACCTTCTTTATTCCTTACACTACTTGTACGGAAAATTAATAGCTTTGACAATATCCCATAGGTACCTATGTCCATTTTGTACTTTGGAGCCTTGGACCTGAGTGTACACGAACGCGTTTCGTATCAAATGAAAGGTGGTATGAAGGTTTTTTTATTGATCAAGCTAAGATATTATATTTTAATTTTAAAATCTGGAAAATAGAAAAAAATTGGCTTCAAGTTTTTAGTATTTTTTTCCATTCAAATAGGGTTGCCGTGTGTTTTTTTTTATAGAAAAGAGTTCATTCTACAATTTGGCTTCTATATTAGCTTTTAACTACCAAAATCGATACTTTTTTGTTTACATAAGAATTATTTGAGTGTGATTTAGATTTGAATAGGGTTACCACATTGTCAGCTCTTAATTTTGTTTTTGTATTTTTGTCTTTTGACATAAATAATTAATAATTTTTAATTTTAATAAACTTAAAAGAAATGATGGATAGAGTGATCTAGATTATTATATCCTTCGACCAGTGCTGCCACGTTGATTTACCGATCACTCATACAATAAAGTCATAGATATTTTCCATTAAATGAGATGTAAATTTTATGAGTTCAATAAACAGTTTTAAGGCAGTATAAGATTTGTATTTGTTTACCCCAAACAAAAACATTTCTTCAAACTGAAAGCAATCTAAGAAAAAAAAAAAAAAACAAACCCATCAAAGATTTTTCCTAAAATTCAATTTTTAATAAAAAAAACACACATGTTGTCAGAAACAACATATGGAAGTACTCCCAGCATTTCCAGATTTCCACTTGCCACCACCATCCATCAAACCTATCGCAAGGTAACATTGTTTACCTCAGCAGCATTTTCGATTTCGATTCCAACTTGTTATACACTATTTTTAGCGTTTCCCGGTTCACTTTGATGTTAACGTAACGTGTGCCGGTGCCGTGCAGATGATGCAGATATGCTAGCAAGATGATGCGGTACTCTAGTATATGGTGCATTCCCATCATGGTTAAAGGCAAAGGATTATACATTATACTTGTACATATGTACGTTTTGTACTGGTTTGTATGGTTATGTGAATACCTACTGGTAGTAAAGTGAGGCAATTAAATTTACCGGAACTGAACTGAATTGGTAGCAGCTGTCAAACGTGCGACACAACACGATAGACAGACAGGCTTAAGTCTGTGGTGTTTTTCTGTTGTTGTTGTCTTGTTAAAATAGAAAATAAGAAAAAGGGATTAAGATACAAATAGTAGAACTGGGTGATTGAAGATTCGTAATTGCGTGTCTCAGTGCTGCCACTTTACTGTTAAATTCAATACCTTCCCAAATAAATTATGGTATATGATACGTTTGGCAAAAGCAACGTTCTTGAAAAATAAAAGGAGAGAGGTAATTGGATGTTTACTACAATTTATTTTTCAAAAAATAAAAACGAGGGTGTGTCTTAATATTTTATAACCATTTTTCTGTAGAAAAATGTAATGTTAGGAGCACAAAGAATTTATTTACTTTTTTTAATGCCAATAGGAAGAAGAACAAAAATTTAATACAATTTGCTTTAAACGAAAACTTAATTCTTTTTTAAAACTTCCTAGATAAAGTTTTAATATTAAAACTTAATTTACTTAAAATGGAAAAATGAACTTAAGTCGTTTTGCCTATTTGCCACAGAACTTCAATTATCGTTTTAATTTAATTTATTCATGCAAAATATTATTATTTATGGAAAGATAAACCAATTCCATGCCATTCCAGAAAGACCATTTGTAGCGCCATCTGAACGTTAAATGAATTAAATTTTAATATTTTGTCACTGTAACTACATTGAGACATATTTCTTCGGACAACTTTTAATTAAATAGAAATTACTATTCTTCTCAGTTTTTTAAGGCTCTTGAGAATTCTTTAAGAAAATTTTGCCTTAGTAAAATTAACTAAATTTATTTGATTTTAGTGTTTTTTGTTTGGCCACTAAAATTTCAGGTTTTTGAGCTATGGGAGCGTCATCATTTCGTCATCTGGAAAAAATAGAAACAAAAAATAAAAAACTTCAAATTTTGTATGCCTCATCTGGAAAAAATAGAAACAAAAAATAAAAAACTTCAAATTTTGTATGCCTCATAGTTGAAGTAGACGTGTGGCATCACTTTTGTGCACCAGCGCACAGAAGTACAAAGTACATTTTTCGAGTTTACGTTAAGATTCCAATTCAAACAAACAAATTGAAAACCGCTTTAGATAGAAATGCATCTGCGTTCAAACGGAAATTGTATGAAACTTTAGAAAGCACCCAGGCGCAGCAGGCAGTAGGTAGTAGGTACCAAGTGATGCAGCATTTCATGGATGTTTAGAAGAACAGTTTTAGGGCTTACTCGCACGTCTCTCAATATTTGATTGAATATACATAAATGCGCATTAACAAAGTATTCATACGAAAATGATTTATCGCAAGAGCGTGCTGGCTTCAATATTGTTTTGGTTGTGTCTTACTTTTCGGGCAATTGAATTGTGTTTACAAAACAAAAAAATTTATCGATTTCCTGTATTTTAACTTTTCACAAATTAATGTAATTTGTTAGAGAGATTTGGGGCATCGATTTTGATAATTTCGTTTTTCGATTTTAGTAATAAATCACACACTAAATCCAGATATTGATTTAAGAGTGCAATTAATTTGATTTGATGATTTTAATGTATTTCCTGAGAATTTTACTAGAAGTGCCATTAATGGTAGTATTGTATTGGAAATATCCATCACAGTTGGTATTAGGTTGATAGATTAAGCGAACGACTCGATTTTTTGAACTAATTCTTAATTTTTACTTTAAAAAATACTATTATCTCGAGTCAAAATTTAACCACAGCAACGCATCCTCTTTAAAAAGTAGATACTTTTATCTCAAATCTCAATAAAAACGAAAATTCAAATGACGGCATTCTGCCGACAATCCAATGTTGACGTTGAGGCGCCATTTCACTGCCGCCACCGCATTTGCCAGGCCCCCCCAATGACTGCTGGTTGTTGATATACGAATTAATCTATCATTTCGTTCACAGAAAGAACTTTTATTTTCTTTTGATTTCTTTGTGCAATCCTATCGTCTCCGCCAAGACTAGCAAAATATCACTTTTGCACTGATTTTCTATGGCATCACAAAAGATTGCTTGGTTCATTTGGAATAATACTCATCAAGTATAGTGTTGAGCCATGGCACTATCATCTAAACTAAGTAGACAATATTGTTGAAGGAAAAAGTGCATTGCTTGCATTTATGGCGCTCATCACGTAATATCTTATGAGTGTGTAGTCTATTTTATGCAAATTTTTTGAATAGAATTTAAAGTCTCAGGATTTGCATGGAGTGGCCTGAAATCGCATAGACATTGCGAACACATTGCATTATACAACAACTCTTACGGAAAGTCTTGTATGGTTGCCACAATAGTATTATGAATTTAGTGGATAAAAAAAGAGTTGAGTAAGCAAAGTTAAAGCTAAAATGGAGGCAGTAATCTTTATAATGAGAAAGGCAAAATTAATGTCAATCTTGTTCAAAATTTAATTAGAAATTCTAAGCAAATATTAGTCATGCAGCGTTATCTGCTAGCCAGCTATCGAGTATTTGATATTATAAATTGTGTTTTCATGTTAAGTCAGTTGTTTGACTTTATCAAAATTTTCCAAGTCATTTTATCTTACAAAATTTTAAATTTTCTACAAGTTTATTTGATTTTTAATAATGTGGCAATACTTCTTTGACTATTCACACAAGTCATGTAGTGAAAGAAGAAGAAATACTTAAAATGATAGACTTGTCCAGTATACACAGACAATAATTCTGCTACCTTGCACTTCTGTTTAAGTTAAGCAATGCATTAGAGTAGACTTTATATGTATTATTCTTGACATTATAATTTATTTGTTTATTATTGCTGGTTAAAACAATATATTTTACGCAGTGAGAAGAAAGTATAATTTTGATTGTAGATCGTTTTGTTTTCTCTGATAAGAAAAACAAAATTAAATCGACAAAAAGTCATTTGAATTTAAATGTTTACTTAGAGTTTCAAAGTGGGCTGTCAGGAGGTACTAATGGTTGAAACCGTGATCCTTGTCGTTGTCGTTCTGTCGTTGTATGTTCTGCACCATTCTCCACTGATACACAGTGGACCAAACATCATTCGAAGTACCTACCTACCATTCTTTCACTAAAAGGAACTCAGGTTATGGTTTTCATCAGATCCGATTATCAGATTAGGGAATTGTGCTTCTTTTGTTCAAAACCAGTCAGTAATTGAAAAGGCTGATTCTTTGTTAGTAGATCTCAGGTTAACAAAGTCTCTGGTGACTTCTTTGAAATTTCATTATTTGTCCTCGTGGATTTCAATTTATTGGCAAATTATGTAAATCCGCTGGGTAACGCTCCATGCCAAGGAATCTTTTGTTGCCTTAACATTTTAATCCGAAGGTCATCCGCAACAGCACCAAGTATTCCGTATTGCCATTTTCATCAATCTCTGTTCTAAGACCTCTTCTTCCGTCGTCGTCGTCCCGACACATTTCCTTCTAAAATCCGATATCCGTTCTGACGGGTCTTCAACATATTCAGACGACCAGGACACTTAATAAATGCGTGGTGCGTGTAGTTAAGCGTTTTGGAGTTTTTGTCAATTCTTTGCAAGAGGCATTACCTAGAAAAAAAAATCAATGTGGCATGGCTTGGAACCCTCAAAATATTTTCAATTTGTTTTCCACCTTGTTCAAGCAATATTTAACTTACGACTCCTTTTTGTCCGATCCTGTTTATTTCGATTATTTACCTGATTTCTCTCTCGGTCTATTTCTTCCCGATATCATTAACCCATATCTCATCCAAGATGTATCTCAACTGCCATATTTCTAAAACAAATTTATGCAATCCTTTCTCTACCCCTCTCCAAAATTTTTAGTCTTTGCTTTTCTCAAGGGAAATTCCCTGAAGCATAGAAATCATCTTTTATAACCACTATCCACAAAAAAAGTCCAAGACCTGATGATACAAATTATAGTCCCATCGCCAAACTTTCACGTATTCATAAAATTTTCGAAAGCAACTTATAAGCTTTCGATGCAAGGACTTCATCTCCCCCAGGCAACATAGTTAAGAAGAACTAAAACTACCAATTAGTTGAATTTGTATCCTGTACCCTCTCTGTTATAGAGAAATGAAGTCGACGTCATCTCCAAGGATTTAGTGAGGCTTTTGACAAAATCTCCAACAGACTTATAATTTTTAAACCTGCCTTCTCGAAATTCATATCTTCCTACCTGACAAACCGTTACTACAAAGTTCGTTTCAGATTTGCACTCTCTGTTCCTTTTCTAGCTACCTACGGGGTTCCTCAAGGCAGCCACTTAGGTCCTCTTTTCTTCATCCTTTACTATAAACGGTATTGAATAGAGTATCTCTTTCCATATTCACATACGTAGGTATTTCGTACAATGTACATATGCAGCTTGATGCTTGAGAATTTTTTAATTAAGTTTTAACCCCCCAACATAGGTAGTGAGGTAGGTACATACTTGTATAATCTACAAAAGTTGTCAATCCCATCAAATACAAAAATAAAAAGCAAACGTCTATTTTTCTCAGTTTGACTTTTCTCTTTTAATTAACAATTTGCAAAAGGTAAACCGCGAATATAAACAAAAAAAAATTCACCGCAATAACAACCCCAATTTGACAAAACAACAATTAAATTGCACACACGTAGAAAATTAGGGCACATAAATAAACAAACAAACACAACACAACACTCACTAATAACATTCCACATTAATTAAACCATGAAATTGAAAGAGGGAGGACTGATGGCAATGTGGCGTGTGTGGCTGTTTCAATAGCTGCTGCTCCTTCATATATGTATGAATTTCTTTCATTTAATTAGATCAATACAAATTAAAGAAGCTACTATTCCCTTTTGTTAGCACTCCCACGGGAACAAAAACATAGACATTTTAAGAGAAAAGACGAACGAAAGTGATAAATATATATTAATTGCTTACATTTTACAACATGCCGCACAGATGATGATGTTTCCATCTTGAAGTTGATGTCATCCGTTTGTATTTTCTATGTACAGTACATAAATAGGGTTACCATTCACATTAAACTCTATGACTCTGTAGCAAAAAAGATATGTAATTGTGTTGTTTACAGAAAAAAACCCGTGATAGGAATGATAACACTACTAGGGCAAAGCGGATCCCAACTACAACTTGGCCAAGAAAAGTTCGCCAGCCATCAGCGACAACATACACTGACCAAAGAGCGCCCGATATATTGCATCACCTTCACCAGGCATCAGTTAAAGAAGACTTAATTTGGTATTTTTGAAGTGCAACAGCAGCTCTGTAGATCTAATATGTCCTGAAATACAGCTCTTCAAGAATTGTCAATTTTTTCCAAATTAAATAATAGTTCGATGTCGCTATGCGTCTTTCAAGGTGCGCCGCGACATAACGCGGGGCGAAATAAAGCCGAATTTTAATATGAGGAATACATTTCTTTGGGCTCCTACGATTTCGAAAAAAAAACAAAATGGACTACTGGCTCGACGAACCTACTTGCTCTTATGGTCAAAGTCGACGTGGACGTTAAAGCCTCCTATATAAAGTTTATAAAATTCAATAGCAACTTTAACACTACACTCTTATTTTCAGGAACACACCAAAGCCATTTTCGACTCTAACCCTCTAACATCTAAGCAAATTAGGCCAGGAATTTCAAATTTTCAAAAATTGCAAAAAACCGTAACTGACTGACTGACTGACTCACTCACTGACAGATCATCAAAATTATAGACCCCTTCCCGTCGTCGTCACTTTAGATCTCTGAAAAAATCGAAAATTTGAAAATTTGCTTCCGGGGGCGCGGGCGTGGTATCCGCCCATTTTCCCAAAATAAATCTAAAATCATCATATAGTTTGAAAATTTTGCACAATGGTTAAAAAAATAAAAACTTAAAAGTTTGTTTAAAAATCCAAAAAATAATTTCTTGTAAATTTTGATATCAAAAAGACTATAAAGAAACTTTCACACAAAAAAATCATTAAAATCAGTTAAGTCGTTTAAAAGAGAAATAAAAATGAAAAAAATGCTTGTATATATGGGAGCTACCGTCATTTAAATTTCAAAAAATATTTTTTTCATTTTAAAAGTAGGTACGACTTTACTATCTAAGGCAAGCTAAATTTGTTTTTATCAAAATCTTTACAGCCGTTTTTGATAAAAATTCTCTTTTCCTGGATGGTTATATGGCAGGTACCGTTAGTTTTGGTCGTTGACATTTTTTTTTTTTAATAATTTAAAATATTTCTTACCCACATCACCTCAAAAGTAGTTTTTTATATATATTTAATAATTTTTTAATTAAAATTTCAATTTATTTTTAATTTCACTCAGTTTGTTTGATTTTTTTTTACTTAAAACAAAACGATAAAAATTGGGTTTGATAATACATTGCGGGAAAACCGTTATTAGCACAAAAAAAAAACAAAAAGAAGATCAAAGTAAAACAATTATAAATTCTTGATTGAATACAAATAATGTTACGAATTGGATTTCGTTTGGCAAAGATCAAGCTATTTAAAGCAAAATAGACCCAACACCGAAAACAAAACGAAAACGAGAAAATTACATCATAATTTTCCTCTTTTATTTTTTTTTTGGGTTAAGAATAAATTTATTTATTTTTTTTATTTTGAAAAGAAATCAGTTTTTCGGTTGTTGTTTTTTTTCGAGACTTTAGTTTTTAATGCCAAATTTATAAAACATCTGGCAATCCTGAAACTCAATTTACACTTCTGCCAAATTGTTTTCATCAACAAGGTCATTATGGTACCATATTTTCAACTTTGTACCTTGTACATATGGATATTTTTTTCGCAAACGAGTGGACGTCTTATAACGATTCTAGTAAAATATTGCAGACTGGTTTTGATTTTACTTAAGTTTACTTTTAATTTTGCTTGTTATAAAAAGTTTTTGGAGCATATCCTCAGACGTTTTATGAATTAATTTTTTTTCGACCAAAAATAACGGTAACTACCATATATAGAATTTAGAAAAACTTGTTTTTCTCAAAAATGGCTCCCATGATTTCGACTAAAAAATTATAATAATTTTTTTGGGTAAGGTCTATATTTTTATGGGCACATTTTTTTCGTTCAAATTAAATTCTGATTTTCTTTTTTATGGCTCACTTGATTTCAACGTTTTTTTTTTATATAAACGATTTTGAGTTGTCGTAATGCAGTTCAACCACAAAATTTTCAAAAATTGGATTTTTAAAAAGTTTTGAGATTTTTTTTTTTTTTTTGTTGAATAATCGTTTTTTCGAAAACTAATCAATATTTTTTTTCAAAATTTAGATTTTAGATGTTGATTAATAAATAGGTATTGTTACGAATGTAGGAGCCAACACACCCAGACGAAATGACACATGCAGATCTTAAGTTATGAATAATGACTAAAGCTCTGAACGCTTTCATCCGAACTTCGAACGGAACGAAATGCAACTGAACGGAATCTGACCAAATCTGTTTCATCTGTCTGTCTGTATTTGTCTCTTTTACTTAACGAATCTGGAGATCTCTGGAACCTTCGAGAAGAAATGAGAGGAGTATAAATACGAGGTCGGAGAAGGAGATCAGGACAGTTTAATTTTGACAGTGATAAGAATAAGTGGTTGTGAAATTTTAATTTCGAAGTGTTTATTCTTGAAAATTGTAAAGAGTAATAGTGAAACAATTTGTTTTAGATAAAAGTGTTTGTTAATTTAAAAGTAAATTAAAGTGAATTAGTAAAAGTAGAAATAAGTTTTATTTAAACCCAGAAAAACATTACAGTATCTTAAAAATGGAGTACCAATTTTTTTTTTAAAGTTGTTTTAAAATCTTATACATAAAAAATAGTTGTTTTTTTAAAAACGGCACTAACGATTTTAATTTTTTTTTTTTTCTAAAAATGTATCTTTATAGAAGATGCATACTTCGAGGTCATATTCATTAAAATCGAATCTTATGGTTTTTAATTGTTTTTCTAAAAGCATTTACAAATTAAAAAGGATTAGCGATAGTGCGATCCAGTCGAGCATTTTATTTCTTACGCTTCTTGTAGCAGAATGGTATATACTTAACAAATCTTATTGCGTACTTTATTATAATGTAAGATAAAAAGTCTTGTATTGTAGAAATGTACATAATATGTACCGTTCGCCATATATGTAATATATATACCCATTGGAAAGAAGTTTCAAAATGTATTTTTTTTATACATATTCAGAACAAACAAAAGAATTTGATTCTACTGAATCGATATCTTGATCTTCTTGCATTCTATTTATGTTATATACTTAACTTCGGTACCTTTAGAAATTATATGGTAACCGTAGCTACGAAATGTTTTTTTTTTTTTTTTTTTATTTCCTTAAGGATTCCATTTGTGGAACACCTATCTACTAGGTATGTAGTGTATAGACATAACTTCAATTCCTTTATACGAATCTGCCAAATACAATATCATCATTTAAATTATGTAGGTTCCTATATAGTAAAGGTACAAGCTCGATACTTGTACCACCACAAAAATACACACACAAATACAAAGCATCATCGCCTTCAGGACCATTTATAGCACGTGTCGAATAAAATAATTTGAATTTCTCGCAGTAAATTGTCGATTTAATGGAAGGAAATTACATTGACTACATCTATTTTTGGTCCCATTCGTTCTCCCAGACGATGCGATGGCGATGATGACACCAATGATGGTGGGGTGGTCTATTGGTTCGAGAGACAAAGTATGTAGTATCTATCTGAAAGAAATATATTCCAGACAACCTTTAAAAGTTATTTCCCTACAACACTACACACAATTCTTATTATATTATGAATGTAAGATGTAGATTGTCGATAGAGCCATACAAAAAAGTTGCCATTCGGACGAGAAGGATTTTTATTTTTATTTTTATCGGTGGTGGCGTTGTAATGCATTACTCATAGCAGCATGTGCTTTTCTCACATTCAGTGTGTGTTGATATACAATTTTATCTAGCTGTTATTTTTTTTTTTTTTTTTCGTTTTTTTTTTTTTTATTGAAGATAATGATAAATAGTTGTTGTTTACTTTTATATCAGGCGCCGATGGAAGCACTGAACCAGACTACAATCGCTGTGTTTGGTCTCTGTGATGTGACTCAATGCAAAGTATTGAAGAGGTCTTTATCAGTATTTAAATGCCCCCCTCCTCGATTGAATATGTAGTTAAATTTATTGATTAAAAAAAAAAAAACAAAATAAATAAAATAAACATAATCGTTTGACAGCTCATAACTTGGTGATTAATAGTTGTTTGGGGAAAATATAAAAAAGTTTGACAGGGCATTTGTTGTATCTTTTTAATTTAAATTGTCGAAAACTTTCAGAATTATATAAGAGATAAATATTTTATCTCTAAAAATGAAGTATGTCAATAATTATAACTAATTAAATGTAACGGTTATTACGAGATGATGTGCTTACTTACGTAACAGATACAATAAACTTACTTCTTAATTGCGACACATACTAAAGGTCAAGTTGTGCATTCGTTAAAAAAAATTAACTTATGATTACTGTATATGGAGAAATATCCTTAACGGTATAGTTGTGGTGTCGTTCAGCGTCAAACCTGTTTACACTTTTCAGATTTTTGTTTTTTTTTCGGGACTAAAATAACAGTATCTGCCATCTACCAAATTGGGGTACCTAAATATCTTTATTTTTTCAAAACCAATTCCTAACCTTTTTGTCATTCTGTAAAAAAAATTTTCAAAAAAAAATCGATACAGAGAATATCAAATTAATTTTTGAGAATCAATTTTTTTGTGATTTTTTTTGACATGTCGATTAATTAAATTATTATTAATTGGTGATTGTAATCACCATCTTAAGGCAAATTATAAATTAAGTATGTACTTAAAAATGGCATTCCAATTTTTCAAAATAAATTACTTTTGGCATTTTAGAAACAAAATAGTACAATATTCAATATTCACTATTTTTGTATTGTTTGGTATAAGTAACTTTAATATTAACCCAAGTAAGTGCGACAAAGTCGTACATTTTACTATCTATACTATACACTGCGAACTCTGACAGAGTTTAGAAAGCATTCATGTAGGTTTGTAGGTATCTAATTATAAATTAAAAACATGCCTTATACATGATTAAAGGTTGTTATTCAATATAATAATTAAAGGTTGTTATAATTATTAGCACACTCTGGACTTTGTGTAGATAATGTGATGTTTTCAATTGAACTTTATTGCCCTTGAAATCTTAAAAATTAAAATAATTATATATCTACTATTTCAAATTAAATGCACAAGTAGCATGAGTAATTATACCTGCTGGTTAACGAACGTATTCGCTTTTGTAGTTCAAGGAGAAATTTTGTTGGTGAAATAATCTTTAATTTTAGGTTTGATTTTTTCAGTTTGTTTTTTTTTTTTGTAAAGATCCAAACAAAAGTCAAGGGGTCTGTTCGCAGACTTTGGTCACTTTTGAATTTACACTAAGCGACTTGAACACGATGAATGACGCGAAATATTCGCCGCGCCAACGAAACTTTCACCTGTCAAAATTAATTAACATACCAGAGAGTACAAATAGTGTCGGCTTCGACCATGCCACAAAGCCTAACATAAACCAAGCCGTTTTTGTAGCAACGAAAAAAGTGATTTGTGCGATCATAAAGCCTTGCGCAAACCAAAGTGTCGCACTGTTGCACGACATATCAGGTACGAGTACCTTTGCCAAACGCGTCAAAGCGACAAAGCATTTTGCTTATGAAATCCTTTGTCACGTGACAGTTTGACATGTTGGTTTGGGGAGGCCTTTATATATAAGATGTCGCTGTTTAACTAAAATATATCAACTGACAACTATACTTTCACTGGTACAAGAAATGCGTTAGTTATTAGTCAGCTTTCTGAGTTCGTAAACCAACGCGACAAAAAGTACATAATTTTTCTTTTAAGAACCCTGTCGAGAAAAGGCTTGCCCAAACCAAAGTGCAACAGTGCCAGAAGACAATGCGGCAAAATTTATTTACACACCGTTATATGGAAGTAACCACATCAAATGCGACAAAACGCAAAGCGTTTTTTATATAAAAGTGTCGCACTATCGCCTTTTTTTGAGAAAAACACTTTATTTTTTTGTCGCTTTAGTGTGCCTCACTCATAAGACGCTGGGTAACTAAAATAAGACAGCTTTAAGACCTTATGTCGCTGATACAAAAATGGATACTTTTGGAAGAGATAGTTGTAATGAGTAGATTACACAGCTTTCTATGACACCGAAATGCTGTCGACAGTGTGTTAAATCTCGTCGCTTTTTCGTTTCCTGTTAGTTTGGTTGTATATAGAACATGAAATCTCAAAAAGTGCAGAAAAGGTTGAAAAGAGTAAAGTCTCAGCGACAAATGGAAAATGGTAAATAACAGACTAGTTTTCGTACTCTACGAACGTACCTTCGAGATACACAGTAGTTATCAACTGTACCAATTATTATATTCGAGACTCGAACAAAAGCCAATATTTTATCCGCAGTATGATTTCACTTCTACTTTTATCGGCAGTACGGAGTTGTATTTGTTATACGTGGAAAATCCTACTGTACTGGGGATAGCTTTTCCAAAAAAAACACACCTAATGTTTATTTTTAATTTTTTCTAAAGTTTAACATTTTCAAAATCTTAAATTAAAATTTTTAAACAATCTTATGAGAGCAAGTATGTGCGGTTTAGCCGTGCGTTTTATTTTTTTCTGCAAATACAACAGCTTTTTGCATAATTTACGCCTTTAGCTTGTCAAGAAATAATCATGCGTAATAAATATTTTCCTGTAATTTCTGTAATATTTCCTCATGTTCTCATCTAGAAAGAATACCTTCCATATACCAAACATTTTTGAGTTATTCGAGCTTCCTCGGAAACGGTTCTAACAATTTTGATTCTATAGAGATAAATTTTAGAATTTTGTTATGAAAAATCGTTTTTTGACGAACCGGTTAACAAAAAACTTTTTTTTGATAAAAAAATTTAAAACGACTTTTCCAAAAAAAAAGAAAAAAAAATTAATTAAGATACTATTTATCGGCTCGATTTTTGTTTCCATTTTTATAAAAATGTTTAAATCGACCCACACAAGCGATTGTAACCAAAGTGGCTACCATTTTGTTTTGCTTCTCTAAAAAAATGCCTACAATCCCCAAACCATATTCCATGTTGCTTCTTGCAATCTTCACATTTCGGTCAGAGATTTTAAGACCATCCGTGTTGGAATATTTTGTACTTATAATCATTTACAGGTTTCGTTTGCTTAAAACTTTGGTGTGTATACAAATTTTGTTTGGGTGAACTTTTTACTCTTTTCAAATATTGCATCGCAAGGACAATTATTATTAGATATTTTTTTTTTGTCTCGTCCTAAAAAATCAAAACAGATTCAAACATAAAATGTCATCCACAATATCCACATACGACATCAACAACGAAGCATTTTTCTGCATTGGATGGATACCAGAAATGAATATACAAAAATTCTAGACAAAAACATTTCACTTATAAATTCTAGTGTTCAACACTTCAGAAATACCATCAAAACAAAAAAAAATTATAAAATTGTTTTCGTTTTATTTTCTGTGTAGGTGGCTGTGGTGCAAGATTGTTCACAAAACAATACAAAAAAAGACAATTGCTGCTGCATTTCATTTCCAGCTGTGAGAGTGTGCGGAAATATTTCCTGCTGGCTCTTCTGATGCGATTCTCATCTCTATATGAGTGCATCTTCACATAAAATGACAATACTGTGTCTGCGGCTGTGCTGCATTTGTGACTCAATCGTTGATTTGTGTTCCCTATGTGTCGGGCCAATGAACCATACAGAATTTAATTATTGCCTGTTGAACCCCACCCTCATCTCACCATCATCACCTAACAAAGATCAATTTAAATTGGAACAAAATCACTTCTTTGTTTTTTTTTTTTTATTCCATTTTACTAATCCATAAAACAAAAGGAAATTTATGTTGGTACTAGGAACTATTACCTATTCATTCAAATGTGAAAACGTTGTTCTCTAATCAAGCGGTATTTATTCATTTTATGACATTCCCTCGTTTTGTTTAATCAACGGTGGGTAATTAAGCGAATATGTACACGTTTGTTCAGTTGAGGGTATAAAAACAAATGCATAATTACATACTCGTTGTCGTTTATACCCACACCGAGAAAAATGATTGTTTGGTTTGATTGTGACATTGCTAATTAGAATTTTGTTGGTGTAAGGAAAACTGGCATCACACTAACAAAACATTTTGAGTTAATGATATTCAAAACATAACAAAAGCAGTTTCAGGTGGTTTCCAAAAAGTGGTACAGGGTCAACTTGCAAACTTTGCAAAGAGATTGACAGTTCTCCGCCGTTGGACATGTTTTTTTTTTAATCCTGGCATCTATAATACTAATGCTGGCCTTACACGACACAATTTTATTGCACGATACTCAGTACTGTGCAATAATACTGACGGTATTGCACAATTTTTCGGCTTACACAATATATTGAGTGATATTAAAAAAGTTTAATATTTTATAAAATTTTACTCAATATTTTTCGTATCCATAACGAGCAGATACAGAAAAAGCTAAGAGACATAGAAATATTGCGCAGTAATATTGAGCCGTGTAAGGACAACCCTTTTTCGCACATTATTTTTGGAGAATATTATTGCACAATAATATTGTGTCGTGTAAGGCCCGCATATGATACAAAATTGTCATAAATGTGAAGCGTTTTTCTTTTAAAATAACTGTTCTTTGCTAAAATCGAGTGAAGTGATTTTTATTTTATTTCTATCAAAGATTAAAGTTTTCAATAATTTAAACAAAAATTCTACTTGTTAGGGGCCTTTGTCATTTCTGACGTGGGGATGCTTTGCCTAGCAAAACTAATTCGTGGTTTACCTATGCCAGTTGCAAAGGCACTCATGGTCATGGTAACTTTTGCCAATGGCTGACTTATAAAAATTTAAGTTATTTTTAGTATAATTGAACAAAATGTATTCAATTTTGTTTGTTACTTTTTTTAATGTTAAGAATTTCTATTTCTATTGGATTTGACATTAGGCACCTGGAAATACATCCCCCATCCATGGCAAACCATCCCCACCAGGGAGGCTTTGCCACATAACTCTTATATATTTTATATTTTATTTTATTTAATTATTTAAAATAAGAATAATTAATGTATCTAGATGAAATACTTTAAAATATATCATGAATCATCATCAATAATATGTATAATTGTGGACTCTTTGCCTGTGGACTTATGACCTGCATCTCAAAAGTTATCATACAAATTAGAAACTTTATTGCTTTTTCGAGGAAAGGAATCTAAGTGTTATGAGTTGAGGGCCGGTTATAGCGATCAGGAAAAATTGTTTAATGGATTTTTTAATTTTTTTTTAAATTGATTTGAAACACAAATGCTATACTAACCGATGACAAATAACTCAAAGAATTTTTTGTGCTGATGAATTTAACTATGCAATAAGTATTTATTGTTAAAAATTCATTTTTTTATTTTCCGTGCCAGCTGACTGACATTTCAAACAAAATGGAACAAAGCGTTCCAATGATTTGATTTCAATTTCACTTGTTCCACTGACAAAATTGCATACGAAAAACATTTTCGTATCCATTTCAATCAGGAAAAAGAGGAAGGCTGGCTCTTTTTCCTGACATAATTTTCCTGATCGCTAAAAACCACCATCAGGATAAAATATTCAATTTCAACTTAAGTAGAAATTATTTCAATACATTCTCTTGTGATGCAAAACGAAAAATCCCATAAACGGCAAGACTAGGTCACACGAACTTGCTCATGTAGTCCAAGGCTCTTATATTATTAACTTAGTTTGAAAATGTAAGATTTTAATAATGTTTTTTTTACAAAAAAAGTGGAGAAAAAAAACGAATACTTCCTATACAACATTTTTCAGTTATTCGAGTTTTATCGATTGATTTTTGATAATTTTTTATTATTTTATTTTTAAATCTATCGAGACGTTTTTTTTTTTTTAAACAATATTTTTACGTTAAAAGATTTTCAATCGTTTGAAAAAAAAAATAGTACATATGTCATTTTTAAGATATTATTTTTCGACATCAAAAAATAAATTGTGATAATAACTCACTTACCCAGATTTGACATTTTATCCATTTTAGTCATCTCCATTTCTATTCTATCAAATGCACTGACAGCTTTTTGCTCCCTCGATTACCGATTACAATCTCACACCTTTTCTTCGATAATATCAGTGATTTAATGAAGATTGACTTATTCGCAGTCGCCATCGCCATTGGTTTGATAATTGAGGAACTTTGTGTTGGAAAAAAAAACTCTATAGACTGACACACACAATTATGAAAAATTTGTATGAGATGTTAAGAAAACTAATTCCTTTGTTTTAAGCCAGTTCACAACATCTGGTCTGTTTTCTTATTGATATGGCACACTAGCCGAGATTCCATTCATTAACATTTTGTGGTACAACAAGTTCAGGAAGAACCAATACCTATTGACTTACTCTCTCAACAATTTTCCTGTATAGTTTTGCGGAATTGCAGGGAACGTACAATTTTCTGCCATTTCCTGCAGACTAAGTTAGATGCAATTTTCGTGACAAGCAGTACTATTGGTTCTTGGAGGTTTTGGCAATTCCTCGCAAGAGGCAGTACCCCTGAATAAAAATCAAAATGGCATGGCTGGGAATCGATCCCAGTGATAGTCCATCGCACATCGCCAAAAGAGTACTACATTGAGAATACTTTCCTCCAACCCAATTGTAGAAATGAGTTTATGTATGCTACTGACCAAGCCATCTTCCACTCCTATAAATAGTTCAGCTAACAGCTATTCGTTCCAGCAGTTTTAAGCACTATCAAACTTCGATACCACTAATCCAACTTCTTCTACCGTTTTACGTCAGGTTAATGTATATTTTGAACATCGTGTTGTCAGAGAAAAATGGATTGTCCTGTCCGTTTAGTAACTTGGAAAAGTATTCTTGTCAGATCTTAAAAACCGAATACGAATCTTCTCATTGCGGCAGCCTTGTTCTGGGGCGTTTTCGTTTTGGACTTTAAGCTGACTTGTGATACCCAGATCACATCAGTTGCTGCACTTCTGATGGCAAATTGGAAATGATTTCATTGAAAGATTACAACAAAACAATTAGAAACTGATTTTTGTTCAGTGTATGAGTTATCCACACATCATTAGGTCCACGATTGACATTTTAAAGCCACAAAATTATATGGCATAGTTCTTTTAAAATGAAAAATGAAAAGAAAAATAAAACAATAAAATTCTATTATTTTGAATTTTGTTTGTTTTAATAATCGCACGCTTCATAATCCATCAAGTAACTCTTGACATACTTCCAACACAATGCAGCTTCCATAATCGATTTAAATTCACTACCATTTATAAAATCTATCCTACCAAAAATAAAAACAAAAAGAAAATTTGAAGGTAGGCCTGGTCCGGATCAGTGAAAAATGACAAAATGACATGGCAATGACAAAACAATGAACGACAAAATCGATATAACATCATATTGACGTCATAAGAAACAAGGTAGACGTCATTAGCATTTTGCCTTGCAACATGCATTTTCCTTTCTTTCTGCGCTCATTTTTTTTTCTGTTGCTGCTTTTCCTCATGCAACATCCAATTTTTCTCATGTTTCCTGCATGTTTTCATAAATCGATGCACATTTGTTGGTAGATTTATCATGTAGTCATATAAAAGCCTGAATGAAAAACGCATGCAACGGTTTCGGACTTTTACGGGCTGTTGTGAGTTGTGACTTCTGACAGAGAGAAAAAAAAGCCCCTTTTTCCCTTCTGCACACTAATGGAAATCCGTATATTTTGTGTGCATGCGATTAATCAGTTTGGGGGCACGGCTGCCGTATAAGAGGCAACATACATACATACATGCAGCTGATGGGTAATACAATTTGTTTACGGCTCGGTTTGATGGTGCCACAATGCCATACATACATTATTATTATTATAATGTGTAGCACATATATGGGGGAAATACGAATGCAACCATGAGGTACAGCTATAAATATTGTGCCCGAAGTGTTTATACGGTAGCTGCACTCCGTGCTCAGAGCACACCTTTTTTCATATATTACAGAGCAAAGCCCAAGGGTTCAATGGTCGAAGTGATTTGCTATTTGGTTTTTATATGTTGGAGACAGTGCGACAATTTGTGGCGGCAGCAGTCTATTCTATGTCATAGAGAGACTCGATTAAGCATTGTTAACTGTGGTCGGGAGTGTTTATGTAACGGTTGGTTTTGACATTCAATTATTATCTATACCTTACCTACCATGTCAGGGGGAAGTCACAATGTTTTGTAAATATATTTGGGTGAAAGGTAATGCTTTTAATGCACTTGTCAGTCTTTTATTAAAATGAACATTCTAGCAGATAGATTATCAGGCTGCTTAGGTATAATACATGAGTGACACAAAGATGTATTATTAAAAACACGGTGGCTGGTTACTGGGATACATATTTTAATAAGATATTATAGTAACCGGTCGGGATTTTTGTTTAAAATTGAATTTTGAATTCTTTTAAGCTAAAACAAAGCAAATTACTTTTGTTTACCGCTTCAATCAAAGACAATATATTTTATGTGTGATATACTCATGTTCCAGTATCCGACCGCTGTTTTTCGACTAAAGGTTGCCACGGCCAGTTGGAATGAGTAGCACGAAAATACCGCCAAATGGCTAAATGTTTGAAAATTCATAGTATTTTTTTAGAAAATGGGCCAAGAAACAGGAAAATAAGATTTAAAAAACCTTTTTCGATATAAACTTATCGAACTTTCTTAAAATGGAAGAAAATAACAAATGAAGCCATAGAAAAATGGATTAAAATATAATGAACTTAGAAATATCTCAAAGAATAGGTTATCAAATCGAGTTGATGAATTTGAAGTTCTTCGGGAATTTTGACACTTCACCCTTATTTACAAAATCCATTTCAGAATATATTCGACCCCAACTTATCATGTGCCAAAAAAAAAATTAACTTCAAATTCGCAGTATTTGTTCATTCCCTTAAAAACAAGCACCTTGTAACCTTTCAGTTACTCAGCATGAGTAGTTTCTTGGATACAAAGTCTTCAAGAGTTAATAGAATAACTGACTGAATATGAACATTATGAAGCACTTTTCGTCATATTAGAACTTTTAAATTTTGGGCAGTATTAAACCCTTTGATACACAAAAATAAAACAAAACAAAAAAACTTGGGATGTTCCATCGAGTGGGCGTGGTATACACCCATTTTTAATGAAATGTTATCTACAAAACCTTTCGATTATTGTAAAGGGTTTTCTAATAAGAGGTGTTATTTTGAATAGCCCGCTATTTCGGTAGCTGTCACTTTTGAAGCTGTCATTTTTTGACATTTGACAAGTGGAAACTACGCTATTAATAAAAATGGAACGATACACGCTTCAACAACGCATTGAAATTATTAAAATCACTATAAAAATGGTAAAAATTTGGCAGAGACGATTCGTAAAACTAAAACATTTTTGGGTCGTCGTGAAGCACCTTGTCGGACCGCAATACATAAATTGGTGGACAAATTCGATCTGTTGGGACAAGTTAGTGATGTGAAGAATAAAACCCGTGCACGTCGCTCAAGAACAACTGAGAATATTGCTGTTGTAGCCCAAAGTGTTGAAGAAAACCCAGGTTTGTCCATTTTTCGTCGTTCTTTGGAATTAGGCATTCCACAAACGTCATTACACCGTATTTTGCATAAAGACTTGGGTCTTAAGGCTTATAAAGTTCAGTTAACACAAGAACTCAAGCCGGCTGATCATCAACAACGTCGTGTCTTTGCTGATTGGGTCCTTGAAATGCATGAAAATGAACCGGAATTTCATCGAAAAATCATCTTGACTGATGAGGCCCATTTCCACCTCGGAGGCTACGTCAACAAGCAAAACTGTCGCATCTGGGGCTCTGAAAACCCAAGAGTTATTGTTGAAAAGCCTCTCCATCCTCAACGCGTGACTGTTTGGTGCGGTTTATGGTCCCGCGGGGTCATTGGACCTTACTTTTTCGAAAATGAGGCTGGAGCAACAGTTACGGTCAATGGATTGAGCTATCGAGAGATGATTAATGATTTTTTATGGCCTGAATTGGATGGTATTGATCTGGACAACGTTTACTTTCAACAAGACGGCACTACGTGCCACACAAGCAATGAAACCATCGATCTTTTACGGGAAAAGTTCGCTGACCGTGTTATCTCTCGAAGAGGTGATCTCAATTGGCCACCGAGATCTTGTGATTTAACACCTTGCGACTTCTTCCTTTGGAGCCACGTGAAAGATAAGGTCTACGCCAACAGCCCAGCGTCGATTTAAGACCTCAAAGATGAAATTCGTGAGGCTATCGAGGACATAGGGCAGCCACTTTGCGATTTGGTTATGGAAAATTTCATGAAAAGGATATGGTCCTGTAAGCGTGGTCTTGGCGGCCATTTGGCCTCTTTATAATGCCATTTTTCTTTGAATATCAAAATAACACCTCTTATTGGAAAACCCTTTAGAATCTTTAATTTTGCGATTTATACAAATGAAAAACTCTTTTGAACTTTGTGAAGGCGTGGCATACGCCCATTTTGACTTAAATGTGATTGATTAACCTATACGAAACACTAAGGCATTGTATGAAGAAAAGAAAAAAATAGAAAACATGCTTAAAAAAGTGACTGAAACATTTGAAGACGTTCCCATTTTCCAATAGTTCAATAAAGTGCTTTCAATTTGCAAAGTTAGTATGAAATTAAAAAAAAAAAAAATTATCAAATCTATTACAAATTTCTACTAAAAAACACTAAGTTACTTGTGTTAGTTATACATATTGAACTAACATGCTCTTATTATTAATATATCAAAAGATAACTTCATTTCCTTAATCCTTCTCATTATTTCTTCCATAGGGTAATGAAATAATGTTTGTATCACCTACCTACCCTTAAACCTAATGCTATTTCACCATCTTCTTGAAAGATTTATTAGGGAGGTTAAACCAGCATGCCATCATATATGGTTCTTCCATTCGATCAGATACAAAAATTATTTTATTACTTCTTGGCACGTTCTTCATTAAAAGGTGGATTATTATAATAAAGCCTTTTCACATAACGAGCATGAGTACCATTTATAGTAAAGTGTTACAAAATTTATTTTTTTTTTTTTCTTAAGTAGCAAAACGAAAGGACTAGATTGTGTGAGATTACAAAATAACAATTTTATTTTTATTTTACAACATTATTACACGACTCTGCAGCATAATAATTATGTAATGCTAGTTTCAGTAAAAGTACTATACATATTAAAATTTCAATGTTGTGGTTTTAGATTTACTTAAAGGCATGCCCTTGTATGCACTTCCCTGTGGTTTGTTAAAGTAACTTTGGGAGAGAATAGACTGTTTGTTATTTCAGTTTTCTAAGGTGGAAATACTTTTTCCAAATAATTCGAAAAAAATGCCCTATACATTTTTCAGGCTATTGTATTGACCCCAACAAGCGGTAGGCCTTTAAATTCTTTGTATGGGAAATAAAGAGAATTTTTTGTTTGTTTCAGAGTTTAATTTAATGCTTTGTAAGTCAAATTGAAAACAACATGGTCAAATATGCCAAAAAAAAGCAAAATTTCCAATGGTTTCGGTTACAACAACTATGTAGGTACCTGTTAAAGAAAACTAAAGTTTCCAAAATTGTATATGTAGCCATAAAAATGCGCCTTTTCAAATCTTACAAATTTCTGAGACCCCTTAAATGTTTATCTCTATTTATTAATATATTTCAGTGCAATTTGAACCATTTGAGCATTTTTTTAATTCTGAAATTTGCTGAAAATTTTCACAAAAATTGCTAAAAAGTTTCTATGTGTGGTCCACCATCTTGAAAAAATAAACCGCCCTGTTGCATTTTTTTCACTTCGGCTAAAACTAATCCTTCCGAGTAAAATTTGATAAAAACTGCATAGACAATGTAAATTTTTAAGATATTAATGTCAAAAAATTCTAAACACATCGTTTTTTTCTAAAAATCTTTTCGAGTAGACTGAGCAGCATTAGTATAAATGAGACTCTGAAACTCGGGGGTCAAAATAAAAATCTGAAAAAAATTAGGATTTCCAATTATTTTAAAATAGGATTTTATCTTAATCTTAAGAAAAAAAAAATAAATAAATAAAGTTTTGATTTCATTGCAATTTGGGTTATTTTTTTTTTTTCGTTTCCATGAACGCTATTTTTAAAGACCAAATTTTCCTTTAAAAATCGGCCTTGTAGGCCTTGGACACTTCCTGGTTGTCTTGTGAATTGAAAACGACTAGTTCCAGCAATTGATGGATTTTTGTCTCCTGATGGAAGGAACAAGTAAATGTTATATGATGTCTTCTTCAGAATACTAAGGGTCAGTTTTTCAACAGTCAATTAAACAGTTAGTTTTATAAGTTATTGCGAAAATCTATTTTTCAAGGGTGAGATATTACGTATTCTGTGGAATAATTATATAAATAGTCAAATAAACTTACCTGCTTGTATTCCGAGGAATAAATTTCCAAAAAAAATCGATGTTACTAGCTGATTGTTTACAGATCTGATAAATTTATTCCTCCTCCGATGATTAAAAAAATCGGCTCTAGGAGAAATAATATTTTTGTTTTCCTTTTCGGCTATCTAATGAATTAAATGAAAATTATTTGCAGAAAAGTAAATATATTACCGGCAAAAGTTTTGTGTTCGTAGCAACTGTATTACGTTTGACCCAAATTGTAATTCGGTTAAGGCAAACTTAATGCAAAACAACCCATTCGTTTGGAGCTCATTTTTATGAGTTGATTAAGGCAAACAAACAACCTACCCACATCTATACACCTTTCCTTTTTCTAGAAAACTCTACTGTTTGCAGCCAACGAATAAATAGTTTGCATAGAATTCTCCAGAAAGTAGTTTGTTGCAAAGAACTTCACTATTGGTTTAAATATACAATTCATTTATACAATAAATGACTTACGGGAACAAATTTTCTTATTAATGCACTCAATTTTTATGGTATTCATTTTATTCATTCTATGCTATACGAAAGTTATCTAGTTCGTGGCGCAATGGCACGCAAAATCACCGGTGTTACGCTGAACTTGTTTTTTTTTTTATTTATTCGTTCGAATAAATTGTTTCACAGGAACGATTTTATAATACCAAACGAAATAAAGCCAAATTCCAAAAATTTGGCTTTATTTCAGTTTGAAAAACGAAATAAGCCCGAAATTATCAGTTTGGCTTTATTTCGCTTTAGAAACCGAAATAAAGCCAATTTGGTGTTATTTCGATCAAATTTTTCGATTCCCCAAATTGACCCTTTCGTAATGGCTTAATATTTTTTTCACTCCCCATATCTGATCGTCAGTTTGGATTTTTTTAGTTATTATCCTTTTACAAATTTGGGGTTATTTCCATTACTTTTTTGGCATTATTTCGTTTTGGTAATTGAAATAAAGCCAAATTGGTATTATTTCGTTTCGAAAAACGAAATAAGACCAAATTTCAGATTTGGTGTTATTTCATTTGGTATTATTACACGTCACCGTTTGCTGCAAACGAAGTGGAAGTCGAAAAATTACTATCCAACAAAGTAAAAGTAGTTTTACGCAAGCAATTCGTTCTCTCATTTGGTTATGTGCATTCTACGCCAATCGAGAGGTCGCCAGTTCAATCACAGGTGGACGCTATACTTTTTTTATCATTCGCCGAAAGTGTTTGACCCAAATGAATTTATCAGTTTGCTGCAAACAAAGCCGTAAAATTCTGCAGCAAACGAAAATGTCGTTTGGGCAATTTTTTCGTTTGCCGCAATCGATTTGTTCTCTCAGTGTAAGCCTTACGGATATAACAATAAATGTTATTAATTTTGTTAATAATTTTAGACTAACGTTGAATAAAAAAAACGATATCATTCTATCGATATTATCTTACGATACTTATCAATCCATACTACATGTTTAAAAAACTCATGTGCTGTTTGTATTTATTTTTATACAAACCATATGCTTTTATACTGCATTGAGTACCATTCGAAAAAAAAATATTATTTAAAAAATAAAGTTAATTGGAAATGTTTCATCACAATTAACAAATCAATCAAATTCCAATACAAACATCAAGTGCAAACAACTAATTATAATCAAGATCTAGGTCAATCATTATATCGTATGTATCGATGTGTATTCCAACAACAACAAAAAAACACACAAGTCACTCACTTTTACTATTATAGAATCGCAATAACTGTGTACAAACTTCCTGTCTCTCCCTCACATAAAAGTCTTAACTAGAATTTACCCACTTTATCATATAATATGCTTTTGCCATTCATGGAAAATCGTACCGTATACTGTATTATACAAGAGTAATAAAGTGGGCGTTTTGGATGTTACCCCAACTCTAGCAATAGACTATAACAACACCATATGTGTTTGAGTTGTTGTGTTCAATCTTCAATCTTCAATCTCACCCACCTTCCAATTTATTATTGGTTTTTGAAAAGTCTTAAATTTTTAATGAACAAGAAAATCGTTTTCTCATTCAAGGCAAAAACATATATAGAAACATTTATATATGCCTGCTACCATATACTTTAGTTGGTCTCAACGTCTTTGTCATCGTTGTTGTCGTTGGCGGCGGGCGAAGACACCTGTCGCCTTACTATTCAGAACGCCTTCACCAATGTTTAACTCTTTTGGATAGGGAGCTGGCGGGAGTTCTTTTTGAACTCAGTTTTTTCTGCCTTGTCAAACTTTTGGAGATGGTTGTCAACGTGACAGCAAATTTCGAGCAAATTTACCTAAAAGCATCTAGGATTTTGCATTTTTTGACGACCATTTTTTTTTACCATTTGTACTGACGACCTACTCGCTGCTTATCTTCCACCAAACGATCGAACCCTTCAAACTACTGCCACCAGCTCCTTAAGTCTTTAAAAAATTATTGATGATTATTATCTCTGAATAGGTAGGTGCTCAGGTTGAATAAGTTTGCACTTGAAGTTGACAAAAAGGGGAAACTTTCGCACTTTTGTTTGTACTTTGCTGCTTAAAAACTGATTACCTATCCCTTTGTCCTTTTCATCGGTTTGTTGATTAGTCCCCAAAATCAATGACCAACTTAACTATTACATCACACTTTTCAAAAGCAAACTTAACCATTCTTTCGACTACCCATCCCTACCGTGTGGGTTTTCGTAAACTCTGCTTTTTGCTGACATAGTTCCTTCAGAAATGCCATCACACATTTTGTGTGAAACTTACTTTTGATAGTCGTTTTTACTTCTCAAAAATTTGATAGAAAATAAATTTTAAAACACTAACAGTAGTTGTTGGTATATACGAGTAGATTTCTATTTATAAATGTGTATACCTTTTGTTGGGAAATATATTTCAAAGGCCTACTTTGGGTTTTTGGTTTATAATTGAAAAACTTTTCTAATAAGCGACACGGGTTGTGTTTATTTTTATTTAATTTTTTTCTTTTTATTTTGGTTTGTGTGCTTCATTATACGAAAAAGTTTTTTGTTTTCGAAAATGTCAAGCAATTATAACAAAGATTTAATTTACTTTCTCATTTTTTTTTTTTGTAAAGTTTAATTGTAATTGATACTAAAGTAGTAGGGAGAAATTTTAGGGAGAATAATAAAGTTTTAATTTTATTGTGTTGAGTTGGTAACTAATTTAAATATTTACTGCGAAATAATTTAGCTGACGTCAAAGCAGATTTTTCTAGTTATGACGAAGATTAAATGGGTTTAGTATTTGAATAACAGTTTGTGCTGGTGCGCTATGGGGAAAAATTAAATTTCGCCGAATTCGAAAATATGTGCAGGAGAGAATTCTATGATGTTGGGTAGTACCAATTTATCCGAATGATTTAAAAAGGGGTCGAATTCATTTATCTTACCGATTTCTTAAAGGTTGTACCCATTTATAGAACTGATTTATAAATGAGTCGTACCCATTTATTCGAATGATTTACAAATGGGACGTACCCATTTATCTTAATTATTAATAAATGGGTCATACCCTTTTATCCAACTGATTTATAAGTTGGATTGAGCCATTTATCCGATTGATTTATAAATGGGTCGTACCCATTTATCCAACTGATTTATAAAAGGGTCGTACCCATTTATCCGTCTGATTTATAAATAGGATTTACCCATTTATCCGACGGATTTATAAATGGGTCGTTCCCATTTATTCGACTGATTTATATATGAGTCGTACCCATTTATCCAATCAAATTTAAATTGGTCTTAAACTTTTATCCGACTAATTTATAAAAGAGTCGTACCCTTCTATCCAACTGATTTATAACGAGGTAGTACAAGGTAGTAAATGAACCGTGCCCATTTATCCGACTTATTTATAAAAGAGTCTTACTCGTTTTTCCGAATGATTTATAAAAGGGTCGTACCCATTTATCTGACTGATTTATAAATAGGATTTACCCATTTATCCGACTGATTTATAAATGGGTAGTTCCTATTTATTCGACTAATTTATAAAAGAGTCGTACCCTTGTATCCAACTGATGTATAACAAGGTAGTACAAGGTAGTAAATGAACCGTGCCCATTTATCCGACCGATTTACAAATGGGTCGTACCTATTTATTCGACCTATTTATAAAAGAGTCTTACCCGTTTATCCGAATGATTTATAAATGGGTCATACCCATTTATCCGAATGATTTATAAATGGGCCATACCCTTTTATCCGACTGATTTATAAATGGGTCGTCCCAATTAATCCGAATGGTTTATAAATAGGACTTACCAGTTTATCCAAATGATTTATAAATTCGTCATACCCATTTATTCGACTGATTAATACGTGGGCCGTACCTATTTCTCCAACTGATTTATTGAAGGTTCGTACCCATTTATCCGACTGATTTATAAATGGGTCCTTCTTATTTATCCAACTGATTTCTAAGTGGGTCGTCCCCAATTATCCGAATTATTCAGAAATGGGTCGTACCTATTCAACCGACTAATAAATATAAATCGGTCCAAACTTTTCAATGTTAGTGTAAATATACCAATCCATTAAAATTGACTTCAATATTCATCAATTATTTGTAAAATATTGCTCCCCATATCCAGCTTTACAAATGGGAGCCCTCAATTTTAGAAACAGTTTGTCTATATAAAGCAAACTGATGCAAAAACAACCTCAAGGACCAAAAGCCAACAGATAATAGTCTTGAACACTCTGCACTCTGCAGCTCCAGCCTGGCCAAATATTTTCCAAAAAAACAACCATATACCCAAAAAAAAAAAACAATCAAAACTCTACCTAAAATGAAATTATAACCATGCATGCAGAAAGGCCGGATATAACCAAACCACATGAAGCTGGATTTGATCTTTAGAAGCATTTATCTTGCCCTGGCAGCAATATGCTCCCAAAAGCCCACGATGACGACGACGACGAAGACGACCTACCTATAGCTTTATGACTCTCCTGAGTCACCATCATCATGAGCAACCGGTCACCAATGATGCAGTGTCAGAGACATTTTCATATCTCTAACGGTGAACCGCATAGCAGTGTGAGTTCAAATAGCTGACCTTAACCTCCTTGCAGAGGACATTTTTTTTCCTTTGATGTTCATGAGTCAGATGGACTGTGTGTATCTTAAAATCCATCCCAGCTGGGAGCTAGATATCATGGTGAATCGGTTTTGGCTCCCACCCAATCAATCCTGATGAAATTGGTGACGGTTTCATCATACCAGCTATGTAGGTGCATATACTCATAGACGGAATAGTAGTTAGCTAAAGTTGTGTAAGTTTTCCTCATCACCGAATCTGGTTCGTCCTTGTTCGTTCGGGGCTCGATGCAAGATAGCTGATAAATTGTCGTCGATTTAATTGCCGCTCCACTATTCCCTGGTAGAATCAGTGATGTTGCAGCAGCAGCAACGAATTCACCTTGCTTGTAGCGTTAAATCGCGTTGTTCATAGCAACATTGAGAGACGAAAAAGGCAGTGTCATGAAATAGAATTCCCAAAGTTCAAAATTCATGTCGTTTTTTTTTTTCTTTTTATTGCTGTTGTCGGTATTCTCCAATGGGACTTGTGCCAAGTGCTAAAGATTCAAAACTTTTTTATTCGCTCTTCGTTGCGGGTGTAGGATAAATTGCATACTTCATCTACCATATCCGGCCGCCAGAAGTGTGGATTCCATTTTCAAGTTTCTGATTAGAATGCAGTTTTATGTTTGTTTACTTGCGTTTTTTTCTTAAGTGAGCAGAGCATCAAGATGTGTCCTCATTTCTTCATTTTTTTTTTAAGAGTTTTTTTTTTATTTTGAGGCATAAAAAGGACACACATTTTTCATTTTGTATGAGGACTGCATCGGCAAAGTAATGAAATCTTAAATGATGACTGCAAGAAAGTGTTTTTCATTTTTACCATCATTTTTTTCATTTTGTACCATGCAGGCTGTGCTGAACAATATCGATAGATTTGGCACACGACATTTGATGTTTTTTTTTTTTTTTTTTTTATATGGAAAGCCATTTGAAATTAAACTAATGTATTTCTTTTTTTTTAGATTTCTGTTCGACTTTAATTCCCGCAGTTTTATTTAGCTAGAACTTGGTTGACATCTTAGCGATTATTGCTTAGATTTATTAAAGATAGGTGATTAAAGATTTCAATTAAAAGGAATTTTTTAAATTCGACCGGGAAATAGGGTAAAATGGGGTAAACGAAAAAAAACATTTTGTACATCTCGAAAAGTATAAGGATTATGAAATAAATTTTACTAAACAAATAAATTAAAACGATTATGAGTTTAAGTAAAGAAATAAATTCTAAAAAATCAATTTTTCTAGTTAAAAATTATTTTAAAAAATCAAATATATTTTTAGACCTTTGAAAATGATGTTGGTATATAAAAAGTTGATGTTTTACTGAACAACTAATTATTCACATTGATAGATAATAAAAACAAATTAGGTGTCTAATACGGATTGCAAAATTATCCATAAGGGTTCTTTGAACTTAAAAAACACACATGTTTTTCAAAGATTATGTGGGTGGTTTAATTGGTTTTAAAAATCAGGGAATAACGTGATAAAATATTTTGTCAAAATGACTTTTAGATTTATGTGTTATCTATACAAATGTGAAGAAATTAGATTTTTAAACTTTTTTAATGAATAAGTGTATAAGGTCTTTCAGTTCAAGTTTTGTGACCTTTTCTAACGGTATTTTATTTTTATCTTTTTTATTTTTAGATTTTTAAATTTGAAATTTACACTGCCAAATTATATTTAAAGGTCGCGAGCATCGATTTTATGCAAAATGGGTTAATTTTTAATTGTTTAAAAATATAATAAACAGGTTTTCAAAAATGGTTTCCGAAAAACACTATATTTTTTTCAAGCATAAAATTGAAAATTTTGTTCATGAATTATATTTTTTTGAGCTGTAATTCTACTGAAAAGCATATATTTGATCAATTATGGTCAGTATAAAATTAATTGCAACACAAGATTTAACAAAAAACTTTAAAGGCGAAAATCATTTTTATATGACCTAACCTTGAGAAACTAAGTTCACCATCGTTTTCAGCATACTCAAATTATGTTTCGTAGGTATCAGGGCAAATTGTCAGTTTTTTGAACCAGGACAGAGAAATTATTAAACAATTTTCAAAAAAATCAATGCTTTATTTTTTTATTAATTTTTTTTCTTTATATAAATTCTTGAAGAAGGAAATCTAAAATCAAAGTTCACTGATCTCTTCTTAGCTAATCGGGCAATTTTTCAAAAATATATTTAACTCTTAAAACAAAATATTTAAGCGTAGTTTTAAGGGTTAATTTATTGATTGTAAATATTTACAAGCTTTCAAAAATTAAAAAGAAAAATATCATTTTAATTTTTTATTGATAAACAAAAGATGCAATTTTGTTACGGTTTCTCTATAGATTATTTTGATGTAAATATTATTTCTTAAAATCCGTTATTTATATTTTTGAACAATTAAAGACTCGAAAATGCACCCATTTTGCATAGAATCGATGCTCACGACCTCTAAATATAATTTTTAAAATCTGGAAAAAATCTGGTAATATTCTGGTAATATTCTTGAACCCAAAGGACCTTCGTTCCAAGAGAAGCCCAAGAAATACCACAAAATTGAAATTGTGGACCATCCTACTGTACATCATATCAAAGCTTCACACTCTTGAAAAGAGTTTCTTTTTAAAATTCAACAAATTCAACTTGAGTTGTTTTTGTAGATTTTAAAAATCAAAAACCATTTTTACATAATAATGTTGGCAACACAAAGTTTTAAAAAAATTACATTTTTAACAAAATTTTCATCGAGTTACGGTAAAAGCAAATTTTTAGGTTCAAGTTCTTTTCATAAATTCGATTTGGCAGGAATATGTTAAAAAAAAAAATTAAAAATTAACTTTTCATGCTTAAAACTCTAGTAAACCCGATCCGATCTAAAAAGTTGGGGTATCAATAGATATACTTGAGTAGGAATACGAAATTAAAATTGTATACGATACTTTATCAAATTAGGAATATAAATGTAAGCTCCACAAGACAAAGAGGATAAATTTGTACATTGCTTCCCGTAATGTTAACATTTCTTCATTTATTATTATAAAAACTTAATAACCACCGGCAATTTTGACATAAAATGGCTTTACCAAAAATGAAGACAGTTGAAGTTCAACTACTGCAAAATTTAGTTAAATTACAGGAATATGGTCGATAAAATTGAATTTATTTGATAATTTTTGAATTGATTTTAACACAATTCACATAATGTTACTTTTCTACCAGAACTTTTGACTGCGTTTCTTAAATAATTTTAACTTTCAAAAAAAAACTGTACCAAAAAAATAATGATGTGTGATAAGATAGCTGATAAAAAAGTATAACTTCTGACGAGTGTATACATGAGTACACACACACATCTTATTTTTTAGAAATGGTGGAAATTTGAGCTTAAATCCCTGTGTGTACGAAAAAGTAATTTCAGTGTAACGCCGACCCCCCACTTAGTATTTTAAAGTGTCATGTTATAGATTTAGTCTGGTAAATTATTTGCCATCAGTCATCGTAATCCATTTTTATGCGGTATTATTATTGAATCGATTTTTTTCAAATGATCCTTCGGGAATACCTTTAGATAATAGAATTTTGTCTCTATACATTTTTTTTTCAATTTTCTTGTCATCATAAATTTAACATGTCAAATTGATATGGATTCACACAGTTCTTAACAAACTTATCCCTTATCATCTCCAAGCCACCACACACAATGTTACTCCTGAAAAAAAAAATAATAAAATAATAACAAAAAAGCCTAATCCAATATCATTTTTCTTTCCTTCTTTTATTTCCAGAAATTCATCTGCAACAACAAGAAACTTGCCCAACGATGTCCTACTATGAGAAATCGATTCAAAAGAAGATGCTGTCCCATTGTTATCATCTCAAATTCACCAATTGGATTTGATAGAGAAAAATTATAAAACGGAACTCCAACCGAATCCTCTGACAAAGGAAACACAACCAAGCAAACAAAACCAAGCAAAAAAAAAAAAAAATTATAATACCTACCAAAACCAAAAAGAAAAAAAAAAAAGTCAAAACGGAAACAAAGGCAAAAATACCAAAAAGTTCCCTCCCCCCTCTGCACCTCATTACCATCATTCTCCTGCTCAACTCAAACATGCTCCTTATAAGTGCTTTAGCTTTGGGACTGGTCGAAACGACCAGTCCCAATATTGCCGGCAGTGGCACCCATATTGGTGGCTTCAATGTTGCCAATGGGGCCGGCACTGTCAGCAATGGCGGCATAGCGGACTCTGTGATAGGTTCTATTCCGACGTCAGCCCATTCGTCGGGCACCTCAATTGAGCATGCGACGCCGAATGGCGGCGGATCAGCAATACCCTGGGATAACAATGGAACCCTGCGGTCGGCCGGCCCCGGCGATTGGTCCATAGAACAGTGTCTCCTCTGGCAGCGACCTCATCATTTGTATTTTCAACTAGGCAATGCTTTCTTCTTTATGGCCTTCCTGGCACCGCACGGACCCTTCGGCATGCTATGGCTGCGCTCAGTCATGGTTATCGGATGCATACTGATGGCAATGTACGGGTGGCTTATTGAGTGCACACCGGATGTGGTGCTGTGGGCGGGCCTGTTCCTAGGCGTTAATTTAATTTATTTGATAGTACTGCTGTGTCGACTGCGACCGGTGCGGTTCGAGAAGGAGATTGAAGCGGTAAGTTTGAGAATCTTTTATAAATTTTAAAATACTAAAAAAAATTATAATATGACATTAAAGTAATAAATTGAAAATTTGATTTTATGGAAATAACAATTTTGACTAAAAGGATGAATGTAGTTCAAAAGATAGGCAAAAAACAAATTTATGATAAAGTTGGCATACACAAGCGCTTATCCTTTGCCTTTTTACTAATTTGGATGTGATATTCGTTTCAAAATTTATTATGCGTGCAGTAGGGTGGGTAACTGCCTCCAAATCAGGCTTAAAGTTTTTAAATAAGGGAGTATGGTCTAATTTTGACATATGGTGTAACACATTAACACATTAAGACATTTATATCAAACAAAAGGTCTCGATAAGTGCAGTAGTTTTTGTACGGACAAAAGTCTGTATTTCGTGCAGGGTGCATTTTATCTTAAAAAATGCCTGTAATGAAACTCAGAAAAATAAGCATTTTTAATAAAAATTAAATTGACTGAAAAATACTACGCAAACTGGGTTGAAAGTTTAATTACTTTTTTATGTTTTGGTACTAGTAATGCACGAAAAAATACAGTCTGGCAGGGTTGCCGTAGGCTAAAGTGCTTACCAGAAGAGCCTAACGTTCTTGAGTAATCCAATCATATTCTTTAATTTCTTAAAGTTCGTAGTAGTTTTGTACATGCTTTATCTTATGATATATTAGGGTTGTTACAGATTAAAGATTGCCATTCATGTTTTTTTTTCAAATTTATACAGACTTTTGCATTTTTACAGCCTTGTGCAAGAATGTTTGCTTCTGCATTCAAATCAATTTTAAATTTGAAAAAAATGTATGGCAACCCTTCATTTTGATATGTTCTGTTTTTTTTTAAAAAATACGTTTTTCTGCTATTCCAAAATACCTACGAAATACATAATTTTTCCTTTATTTTACAAGTTTTCTTCACTTATTGTATGATACGACACCATACTTATTTAATATATTTGCATAAGATTCTGACTTAATATACCAAAAATATTCAGATTTGTTTCGAGAATATGAATATAACTCATCCATAGCCTAAAAGCGTTCCCGGAAATGACGTTTTGATCATTATTATCGTTTATTTTCATCATCACAAAATCAAACCAAATATTTTTGAGGTTTTGTTGTAGTGGTCTCGATTTTACATTATAATATTGACACAAAATTATAATTTTAATCTCTATTCATCCCAAAACAGGCGTTCCCGGAATGATGCTTAATTGTTGTTCGCTCCTTACATATCAAAATGAACTTCAACTTCCACTCTTTAATTAATTTATTCATGCAAAAGATAATTTATGGAACGATAAACCAATTCCATGCCATTCCGGAAAGACCATTTGTAGCGCCAATTGAACGATAAATGAATTAAATTTTGATATTTTGTCACTGAATCTACATTGAGACATATTTCTTCGGATAACTTTTATTAAATAGGAATGCCGATATTTTTCAGTCTTTTTTTTTTAAGGCATTTGAGAATACTTTAACAAAATTTTGCCTTGGTAATTCTACGAGTACAGGAAGCTAAGTTTAATTGATTTTAGTGTTGTTTTTTTTGCCACTATAATTTCAGGTTTGGAGTTATGAAAGCGTTCTTGTAATGATTTTTCGGGTTTACTAGATCGAATAAAACATAAGCTAACTTAGCTTCGAGCAAAGTTAATACATTCGGAGATTCATCTCACTTTGTTAATCGGTACCTACGTCAGAAGTGAAATTTAATTTCAATTTATTTTGCTATAAAAAAAAGTCTGAACACCAAATTTTCCACCTCCATGTTTTTGGCCCATATAAGCCCTGTGAAAGTACGTTAATTTCGGATTTTACACCTATTTTAAATTTTAATTAAAAAAATAAAAGTTTGGCAACCCTAGGTATGTGGCAACCGTTATTAATGATTAAACTGCAAACAAAAAACACAAAACTTAAGCAATAACTCTAGCCAATATGTTTTGGTGGAAGATGGATTGCTTTAATGTAAAAACTAAAGTTTGTTTTAACTTAACTAGTACTAAAGCAACTTTATGCAAAATTTCAGACTTGCTTAAGAATTTTTTGACAATTTTTCGAATTTTTAAAAATTGTTTGGCAACCCCGGGCAAATCATAGCAACTCTGCCAGGCTTGTGTTATTGTTCAGCCATGCGTCTACTAGGTTAGTCAAAGTTGGTGCTGGCTCTTAGACTATGATAAATTTAGTAAAAATCCTATATGCATAATGTCGTTATTAAGTGAAAAAAAAGTTGTATCATAATTCTATGAGACTCATTATAATTAAAAGTTTGCGTTCCATTTGATTCACGCACTTCAATTATGTTCAGGTTTTTGTATGGTTTTGTTTGAAAAATGATTTGCTTGGCAATATTATATAAATTTTCTACACAAAGCAGAAGGCACTTGAAAGCACCATTTTCATAGTTGGTATCTATTGTAAACGGGAGCAAACAAAATGCGATGTGAAATTGTGAATAGGCTTTACCTTACTCTCCTTTAGTCATCCATACCGTCGTCGGTCGTCGATGAAAACAAATCTTTTGAAAGCATTATTTTCAAAATACCATTCAAAGCATAGATAGAAAATAGACAATAGAACTGCAGTCAGACTGAGTGACAATCTGCAATCTGCAAAATACTGCAATCTCAATGATTGTGATGGAAACTACAATTTTTCACCATTGTTAAGCTCATCCAAAAGGAAAGTAGCCATATTATCTTGTTATCCTCATAATAATAATAACTATTTATTGTATTGTGTTGTTATTCCATTTAAGTATTTATTTTTATTTATTATATTTTTTTTTTCGGTTTTATTGTCTGTATCACGATTCCATTTTAGGAGGTTGAGCAAAAAACTTCTCTTTAACCTACTAAACAGCACTACTTAATATCAGATACAGCAACCAGTGATGATGATGTCGCTATTTTTCTATTGTTTCGTTGTCGTCCTCTATTGTTTTCGTTTTTTTTTTTGTTTTGATAATTTAGATTGCATTCATCAACGTGATGATGCTGTTGACTCATTTATTGTCCAGTTTAGGATTTAATAATTAAAAGTGAAAAAATGTTAAGAGTCAGAAAATATGGGGGTGTTAAGAAAAGCTTATAGCTTGTTAAAAAAAAAAGGAAGTTGTACTAATTTCATAAGGTAATCATACAAGGTCACAATACATCTTCAAAAGGCTTTATTTAAGCTTTCACATAATTTAGAACTCATATGAATATGTAAAAAAAGTTCGTTGCGTTATAATTTGTGTATGCATTTTAAAGTTAACATCACTTAAATACTTTCAAGGATCTCCTTTCATACCTAAAGTATGTTTATTTGCCTCTCAGCATCCATCCAAGAGCCTTTTTAGGCTAAGAAGATAAAGCTAACAGCTAAGTTATGTTAACAAATACTATAAGATGTTTATATATACTTTGGCGGCATTTGCATCATGTTTATTTGCTTATTATTTTATTTCCAAGGAATATGAGCTTTTGTGGAATTAAAACAAACACTTTGCTACCATCAAGACTGGTTTGTGTATTTGCTTTTAACTCAATTGCACATTTTTGAATATAAAAAGACAAGCATACATAACTTTGACAGAATTTTTTTCATTTGAGTAATTTATGTGCAAAATAATTAAAAAAGGCAAACATTTGAATTCATATATAAAATTTTGTTCTTTGATTTCAATAAAAATAAAGTTTTTAGAAAAACTTTAGTTTATAGATTTGGTTAATGCGATTAAAAGTTTTTAACTATGAAGTTTGTATGCAATAATTACAAAAGTTCTGCATTATTTATAACTAATAATCTTATACTCCGTTAGATTTTTCTATTTTTCTTCATGGCAGAGATAAAATTTACAATAATTTGTGTTATTGTCGGAGAGCCGACCTTCGGATTACTGATCTTCTATAAGGCTACCTAATCACTTAATTCATAACTTTGTTCTCTTCCTGGACAAAATGTCTTTTTTTCCAGTAAAAGTTAAATTAAAGGTAACTTTTTTATCAGGATTTTCATTTACGTTGAATGATAGTCAAAAAACACTTGCATTTCCTGTTTGGATCATATTTGGCAATATTTCAAGTAAATTATACTACTAAAAATGTGATCTTGTACGCGGCAGCCCTAGTGTATAGCATATACTATTGCTATAGTACTTTATAACTTATTATTATATTATTTTCTTACTTTCCTCAAGGAAAGAAATATTTACTCGTATTTCGTCCCGTTTCTACGTAAACCTCGTAACTACATTTTCTTAAAAGATTTTGTTTAACATTCAATACCGCTGGAAAACTATGAGTAAAGAAGAAGTAACAGTTAATTCAACTCAAAATGTCAAATTATCATTCAACTGATATCAAAATATCATTCAACTCAAAATTATGTATTAGCAGTTTTATTTTAGTAGTTGAGCTCTTAAAATAATATTTTTTAAACATTAAGCGTTAACTACAATAGGCACTTTTTGCAAAAAGTGACAAAAAAAAAATACGCACATACGTATTTTCAGCAAGATCTGTTACACCATACAAATCTCAGTTCAGACATCTATTGATGATTTTCTGAAACAATTTATTCCATGTGTTAGTGTTTTCAAAAAATGAAAAAGTTAAAAGTTAGAATCATTTTAACCTTAAAGATAGCACATTTTTTTTTCACTTTGTCAAGCAAATGGCTGAACTAAACCAACTTGAATTATAAATAATTAAAGACAGGATATTTTGTATGGCGAGGTAAAAAAATGTATTCATGATTTTTTGAAGTTATACTTCTTTACCGGGGCGATTATAAAAATATTATACCAGTAATAACACATAGATTTTTTTTAGCCCATTATTACTAGTTTTTTATACAGAGGCACTATAAGTAAGCAAAGAGTAAACACACACATCTATTTTATACTGTTTTTTTTTTTTAATTTATTTTTCATTTTGTGTGAAACATAATAAATTTATTAAATTACAGATGTCAGCCATTGTTATTGATAGTCTGACTGATTTATTTTCTACAGTATAGAAAAAAAAAAAAATAAATACACCGAAAGAATATAGGTGGTAAAAAACTAGATTTTTTGAAATTCCATCGGGAAGTTTGGTGTAAAATGTTGTAAAATAACAAAAACAATTATATCTCGAAAAGTATAAGGGTTAGAATTATGAAATTAATTTAATTGAATAGAAATAATGATGAGTTCGCTTAAAAAAAAAATTCTAAAAATTTAACTTTTCAAGTTAAAAATTATTTTCCAATATCAAATATTTTTTTAGACGTTTGAAAATGATGTAATTATGGATACAGTTGATAATTTCTTGAAAAACTAATTATTACATTGAAAGATAATTAAAAAAAAAAAGTTAGGCGTCTAACACGGATATTTATATGAAATAAAATACTCCATAACAGTTTTTTTTTAGCTTAAAAAAACAAATACGTTTTTAAAAGTTTATGTGGGTGGTGTAATTGATTTTAAAAATCAGGCAATAACGGGACATGAACATGAACACTTCATTTAAACGTAAATTCTTCAATTTGACACCTAAATTGAATATCATTGGCATTTGGCAATTACCGAAATTTCTCGAGGTAATAGCAAGTACCCGAATAAATCGAATAAATTGAAATAAATAGATTAGCACTCGAATTTCGAGTGCTGGGTCGGCTAGTTAAAATTAAAGGAAAACAGAAATACATGTTAAAACCACTGAATTTTCATACATAGAAATAAGTATTAACTTATAAGGTACACAGATTCATTTTGGTTATATAATTTTTATTTCTTATTAAAATTAAAATTATGTAGATTTGTTTGTGACTTCTAGGCGTCTCCTCAGTGCCCAACAAAACCTTAATTTCTAATAAGTCCATAATACATCTAAAACCAAATAAATCTTTGAACAGATTCTATTTATTTACATATGATAATCCTTGGCTTCATAGGGAAAAAGTCATCTCTTCTGTATATACAATGTATATAGGTACTCAGTCGTCCTTCCTAAGTATACTTACTTCAAGCCATTTTTTAACGCCATGCCACAGCTAAAATACATAGTATATACATGATGTAAATTGTACACATCCTTTCGGAAAGGACTTATTTTGTAGAATGAAATCCCTACAGTAAAATGCAATCTTGTTTGAAATTTGAAAAATCGATTTTGTATCAATAACATCCCTTTTTAGTCCAAAATATTTGCATGGCACTAAATTTTTAGAAAAAAAAACACACACAACCCTCCCAATACTCAAATCCTTCTTAAAGAAAAAAAAAAAACTTATTCATTTGAAAATTGAAACCTTATCCTTTGCTTTTTGTGTCCTATATCGAAGTTATATAAATTTCGCTGCTGGATTGAATTTTGTATAGCTACTTTTACATGATTCTTTTTGGCTCGCACCATGTTTCAAAAGGAGCACGAGCAGTATTATAGAGAAGCACTAACGAAGAACTCACTTCCGGAGTGAAATGCATTTTTTGGGGTAATAACATTGTTTTCTAACAATGAAACGAAAGGAAACTAAGTACCACTTAAGGCGCTATTTTGAAGCGATACCAAGGCACAGATACACATAACAAAATCCCTATCCGCAGCACGATAAGTCCATTTATTTTATATTCTCAACATTCAATTGTATATAAATGCATTTATATGCACATGTACTATTTTATATAGCTTCGTATACTTTAGAATCTCCAAACTGAAGTTAAAATGCAAAATAAAAAAAAAGGAAAAATAATAAAAATAAAAATCAAAGAAACTATGTATACAAGTCTGCAACGGCAAACGAAATAAAATATCGTATACTCTACTGATCTAGTTTTTGAGGCTATGAAATACAATCATCTAGCTTCGTTTTAATGGGTTTCAAGTTTGAATAATGTTTTTCATTTGGCAGAACAGTAGTTATGACCTAAATTTGTATTTTTGTTTTTTTTTCATTGCGAGAATGCGAGGAGTTTGGGCGTCTGATTTTATGAGTTTAATTGATGCGTTCTGTGCCGCACTTAATCTAAATTTTCAAATTGATAAAAATTGAAAAATAAAAAAAAAGAATTCAAAGTTTTTGTTTAATTTTTATAAAATTGATCTAATTTTAGAGGGACTTTAGACAAAGAAAGAAACTAAACTAGGGTGCTTTTTTTTGTGAATATTTGATGATAGACTCAAATTCATGAAAACAGCAAGTCATAAAAGAAGATCGTACAATAATAGTACTTACAGTAACTATTAACAGCAGTCATTGCGTTAAATCCGGTAGTTCTGATTTTTTGCTGAGTTGTTATTTATGATGTTAAAAAATGAGTTTTTAATCTTCTTCAACGTCATAATAATAGCTCCAAATAATTGTAACCAAATTTAAAATATACCGATTTGACACATTAATATATTAATCTGAATAAACTTTTTGCACAATTTTAGTTCCTGAAAGGCAGAAATTACCGAAATAAATATCATTGAAGGAAGCAATATTAAAAAAATCAAATTTGCACATTCATGTTTCTGGCGCGAGGGGAGGGGGGGGGGGCGATATTGATATAGATTAGATATCAGTTTTTCTCCACATAAGGCTTTAGTTTGTTTTAAATATCTAGAAAGCAAATACTGATTTTGTCTCCTACCTGATGGATAATTTTATTCTACATATAGAGTAGTCAAAAGTTGATAAGGCTAGTAACAAATAATCAACTGAAAACTATTAAAAACTGTTCAAAACTTAAATATCTCAACAACAAACGTGCCAACTTTTGTCTTCACTTCACGAAATACTGAACATTTACTTAGGTTTTTGAAGTTGTTATCTTATTGGTGCGACACACGATTTTCACAAGAAATTTTTTTTCCAACTTGGTGGTTAAGGATCTTTTGTGATTCCCTAGAGGGGAAATTGAATTTATTTTTTAGCACCAAAACTAACGGTACCTGCCATATAACAATTAAGAAAAAGTTGAATTTTCTCAAAAACGACTCTAACAATTTTGATTAATTTTTGTGTCTGCTTTTGATAACGAGGTCATACTTCTGAAATGAAAGAAATGTTTGTAAAAATTCTACTAACGGTACCTCCCATAGAAGCGTTTGTTTCATTTTTGACTTTCTCTTAAACGACTGAACCAATTTTGATAATTTTTTTGTATACTGAAGCTTCTTTACAAATTAAAAATTATCTGATATCAAAATTTTCAAAAATAATTTTTGGGTTTTTAAAAAATCTTTCAATTTTTTTTTTTTGAAAAATCAATTTTTCGAAAACGGATCACTGTATTTTTTTGAAATTTTGGTTTTAGATGTGCATTAATATTTTCTTGAAAATTTCATACCAATTTTTTTTTTTTAAACAAGCTTTGAAAATTTTTATATATAAAAAATTAATGTTTTTAAAAACGGCTTTAACGATTTTTAATGACATCAAATGGCATACTTAGTTTGGAGCTCTAAACAATTAAAGAAGATGTTTACGTCATTTTAGTAATGATTTTTATATATTTTTTTACATTTCTTATAAAATTATTTATTTTTAAAACTTCACCCTTTGGAAAATGAATATCTTGAAATCGATTCTAGCTCTTAGACTTTGGGATTTGCTTGAATTGGATTGTTAGAGTCAATTTGTCCCATACGAATACCCCATACAAAAATCATTCATGAAAATGTAAGAGTACGTTGTACGTAAATCAAACAGGTTTAAGAATAAACAATTACTCTGGAATAGAGTTTATAACAAACTCACCTAAATTAGAATAGAATTACAGTGAGTAAGTAAATGTTCCAGAGACTTTCTGAGTTGGTTAGTACAACTTAGTGCGGAATGAAGAGTCGTCACTCAAAGTGGAGTTTTTTCAAGTTAATGCCTTGGAAAATTTTGGCCATTTGAGCTATTTATAATTGAAATTGTACTTTTACTTGAGGATTCCATCGATAGGTTTTATTGTGTCTTTGAATGCGGACTTTGGTTAAGATAATTCCTAAGTCCTTCTGAACTTGTGGATTTTGATTAAAATCTGAGCTTGAAACTCCCTGAAACTCGTATGAAAATAACCTTAGCTATCATAATTTGTACTAAATTTTGCTCTCAATAATAGAAATTCACATTTTACTTAACTTTAAATAATTATCGTTGTATTTCCACACGAAATTTGATATTATTTGCTAAAAACAAAATTCGTAAAACCTCATCTTTCAAGTTTTTGGGTTCTGTTCATATCCAATATATAATTCTAATTACCAATTATTAATTTCTAATATTTTATAACCATTTCATATATATTTCCATATAAATCCTAGTACCTAACTAAAAAGTAAAATTTTCCTTACATCTTTATACATGATGTGCACCTGTTAAATATTCTTTAAAGGAAACAATTTTTACATTAAAGTTAGCTCTTAATTGAGACCATTAAACATTGTTAAAGAAGACCGTGGGATGTTTTCTCCCTAACATAATTGAAATAATAGCATCTCTTTCCTTATTTTACTGCCCTCAACGGAGGGGTTGGGTTTGGAATGTTGCTACAGTAGCTTTTGATAAATAAACCCCTACCCAACATGCACCTCCAACCACTCATTGATCATAATTATTTATCTCTCTCGTTAGAGAAACTACACTCCACTCTCTGGTAATTGCCAGAAGAGTAACTCTATACTATAAAAGTCACCTTTACAGAGTCTAAAGAACCTGCAGCCTAGCTGGTAGCCAGTAGTCACCCTATATTATTTCTATGATTTGATGCTTCATAAGAAAAACAGCACATAATAAGTTTAAAGTGAAAAGAAAAACTTTCAGAATCAACAAATTAAATTGCATTTTGCAACAAACGAAGGGACAGGCAACGGAATATAAAATTAAAATTCATTGCACAAAGTCATCGGTAAATAGCCGGGAAAAACGAGCAACAACGAAACGAATAACGTGATAACTTAAAGGAAAAAAGAAAGCAAGGAAACAAAAATAAGAAACGACGAAAGAGAGTGCAGCGCGACATAATGTATAACATTGGTAATGGAGTATAGGGGAAGAGGTTCCTTCATCCTTCCTATTTCAAACTCGTTACTCTTTCCGTTTTCAACATGGCGATGCTTTTTTAATCATCCATAGATTTTTCATGAAGTCTATTCGTTACAGGGTGTCCTTAAATAAAGATAAATTCTATTTTGTTCCAAATGAACTTCTAAAGTACAAATCCTTGGGACCTCGGAGTTCAGACGCCATATCACAAAGTCATTTTTTCTGAAAGACTTTTGAAGGACCTTCGTCTTAGAGGACCCTGTTGCCTAAAGTAGATTTGTTTTGTTTTTGAAGCCATACCGTTTTTGTTACTCTCAAAATTTTTTTCAGGATGGGGGGGGGGGGGGTTTGTGGGGGCAAAATCATTCAAGAAAAATTTTTATTGAAATTCATAGAACAAAAATAAAAACAATTAAATGAGCATACAAAATTTAGGGGGGGGCAAGCACCCTCCCTGCAGACCTCCCCCCCTAGTTACTCTTATATCACCATATCCATTATGAAATACAGGAAACACCCTGTACTAATTCACTTCGACCTCACTCCAAGTTCGGAAGTTTTCACTTACTTACCATTTATGTACCACCTCCAAACCCCCCCCCCCCCTATTTCCACAGTTCAGGGTGTTTTTTTTGTTGCTGTGTATTGCATGTTTTATTTATAATCCTCCATGGGAATTTACCGTGTTGCTGCTAGAGTTTTGGTTCTGCTGTAATATGTGACAGGCCGAGAGTTTTTGGCTTGGTTGGTTGGTTTCTGACATTATAAGGAGCTTCCAACTTTACCCACTGCTGAGTTGAGGCAGTATACGATACAACGTGTGCAAGCCAACAAAAAAATCAAAAAAGTATCTCGGTCTTTTGAAGGCTGATGGTAAATAAAATAGTATGGGTGTGTTTGTGTGTGTATAGTTTCGGGGGAGTTCAAATAATTTTCTAGGTCACAACCTCAAAGCCAGTATTATGGTAAGTTGAAGCATAGGGGTAGTATATCGATAGAGTCATATGGATTCAATAATAATTTTGTTTTAGGAGGGTTGTTGGTTCGTTGCTTCGTTGGTTGGGTTGACTTTCGTGGTCATTAGATAATGGAAAAACGTTTTATTTTTGTTTAATATTATTTTGTTTGACATTGTTATAATATTAATACAAACTAAAAGCTCAACTTGTTTTCAATTAATATTCTGTTTTGTTTTTTTTTTTTCAGTCAGTCAATACATAATGTACATGTATACACTTATAGGTATCTAAATATTGATTTCAAAGCAGAGAAAAATAATTATTATTTGTTCAGAAAGAGCTTCGTTGTATGTTTTGTATGGTTACGCAGATTATTTATCTAAAAGAGTAGGTACCTTTAGGCCACGATTTGTACTAAAGAAGTCTTTTTCCCTCGTTTATGAAGGAAGGGTAGTTTTCAAAGAAAAAAAAAAACGAAATACGATTGCTCCAGATTTAAACTCCTTTATCGGCTGTCAATCTCTCTGGCTTAATGTTTTTTGTAGACTTGTAGAGTTACCCGACAGGTGTTTATCTTGATTTACTTATCTTAAATAATGTAATTGTAATAAATGTAAAATTAAAAACTGATAAAAATAAGTTCTTGTGGTTTCAATTATCTCAAAAACTAGGATACTTAAAAGCATCTAGATTTTGGTATTCGAATAAAAAGCAAAATTAACAGCAATACTCTTATACCTAATCCAAAAAGTCCAAAAGAAACCCAATTGGGGTTTGGCCGCCATCTTGAAAAAAAAAACGCATACATATTAAAATTTTAGGTTGAGCTGTATTTATTTTACTAATTGTTTAATATGCGACCTTTCAAAATACGACCACTCTAAGTGGCTATATTCACTCTTAGTGGTAACAAGAATTAGGGAGAAAAAAGAGAAAGGATGATGCCTTAAGGGGAAGAAGCATAGCAAAGGGGTTGATCTGGCAAGGGAAGCAACCATGATGACAGTGAGCTAGCTTAGCGTGTATTAAACGAAGAAATAAATAAAATACACTACTAGGTCGCACGTTCCTGATCTATGGGTCAAAAATTAATATTTGAATATTTCTGAAAATGGTCCACAACTTTTCATATAAATGACCAGATGCAATAGTATTGCAGTCAAAAATTATTTCTACGTTGTAACCATTTTAAAAAAATACTATATGGATGAAACTTGTGTAACTGGCAGAGTCTTATTGAAATTTTACTTAGTAATGTGGTGAAGTTTTCATTGCTATAATCTTGGAACTGCTATATTGCATAATCTTCAAAATTATTTTAAAAGTGTTGGAAATTTTGTATTCTTCACTTCTTATCATGAAGACAATTAGAAATTTCGGATAATGAGTTAAATGCAAGAACTTAAAAAAAAAAAACAAAAATATCATATCCACCTTGCACATAAGCAAATACAGGTGCAAATAAAAAACAATTATATTTCCTATAACTTTAACCCACAAACTTTTCCACGCTTTTTTCAAAATGTCGGATTTAGCGAAGGGCGCGGGCGGGCGGGCGTCTCGATAATCAGGACTTAAGCTTTTTTGATGTTTTACTTTTAGATATAAAAATAACAGCCTTCCTGTATTACATTCCAAAATATGGGTGATTTTTGAATATATCTTAATCAATATGTCATAGTACTATAAAGAATAATAGGGTCACTGCGGCGTATACGTAACACTTTTTCTATAGAAAAGTAAATAGTCCGATCATTTGGTCAGAAAAATGGGGGTTAGCTGGAAAATTTTGATGTATATTTTTTTTTCAATTGGCCTATTTTATAGTTTTTGAGGTGCTCTTTCTGAATTTTTACTTTGCCACCTCGTATCCGGCGAAACGTTCCATTTAAACAATGTTGGCCAAGAATTTTTCTTCGGAAAAAACCCACTTTTAATTTTTGTTTTAAGACTAAAACTGGTTTTAGAAAATTAGCTTTATAAACTTTTGATCAAATTTTGTTAAGTACACAGTGTAACTGCAGGAACTATGAATACATTGGTATATTTAGTTTTAATACACGCAGTGGTTCGAGTTGCATGAAAATTCGGTCTTAAAATATAAAATCTGAACCAGGAATTAAAATTTCATGAAACTTTTAGATGTGATTATTTATTAGAAAACATGATAATAAATTACCGTTTCGTGACACGCCTCCTTTTTAAAATATTTGTTTTACAAAACTTTGTGTTAAAAACCGCACCTGCGGTAATTTATTACCATTTTTTCTTATATATTCTTAATCACAACTAAAAGTTTTATAAAACTATAATCACTGGATCAGATTTTATATTTTAAGACAGATTTTTCATACAACTTAATATATTTAAAAACACCAAAATACAGCCGAATGAGAAAATACAATTTCTCAAACATCTCTGATAAATAATAATGAACTTGGTCAAATAATTACCCAGACTATAATAGTTAGTACGTGCTACTCAGTTGTTTTATAATAAATTTGTTTTTAGAAAATTTAACTCTCTCATAGGGGCGCCTTTTTTTCTCAAATTTTAGTTTCAGAACCTGTCTAAATGTTTAACTTAAAAAAACAAATTTGTTACTTTTTTTAAGAACTTTTTAGCTCATGCTTAACTTTCTAATGTAATGTGAAAGATGAACTCCAGTTTGACATGGCAAATCTTAATTTTAAGTTCTTACTTCAAATTCAAAATTCCTTCATTACAACTTCACATCAAAAGTCCCCAAAAATAAGCTTCATCATACTAACCTACTAATCGTGCCAACCATCATCCTCTTAAAGAAACCGATAATGCTTCAAATTTCAAATCCTCTTAACCACACCGCACTCTCTTTAAGCTGAATTTATCATCTTTTTTTTCCCAAATCACTTTAAATCGTTCCAAAAGGTATTTTTCCACCTCCCAGATTGTTCGTGATGCATCTCTTGCTACCATCATTTGCCATCGCCTAGCTTAACTCATCTTCGTCATCGTTTTATATTTTTCTCTTATTCCTACCTTTCGGGATAGAAAAAAAAAAAAAAAAAAAATATGAAGAAAAAAAATCGTCACCAAAGTGTGAACAGGAACGTGACACATCGCCCCGATTCGATTATAATCAATTTTACTGAAATTGAATTCGAGAATATGACGATTATATTATGCCTTTAAGCACCACGCCATCGCCATCCTCGCCATGATGGGATATGCCAGCATCCACATACTACGACTAAATCATCTGAGGGTTATGATCGTGACGAGTTCGAGTTTATGGGTAGTCTAGTCAAGGATTTTGATTTTAAATCTTATTTCTACATGTTTGTTTAGTTATTCTTGTGCCTTTCCGCTTGTGTGTCTGAATGACTTTATCATGAAAGTCAGTTAAGGTACAAATAGATTCATTTCATATTCATTTTTTTTTTATATATTTTTTATTGAAAAAGATGAGTTTCCTCTCTGGACTGTGAATGGCATATAATGTGATGCTTAAGGCTTCTAGCTGAATTTTACTATTATTTACTGTATATCTATCTACCCCTTTTTGCGTGGTTGTAAATTTTTCTCTCAAAATTCAAATGTGTACATAGATTGAACAATCCCGCATTTAAAATCTTAAAATGGAGGGGAAAAAAAATAAAAAATTAAGTTTTCCTGAATTTTAACAAAATTTGACTTTACAATCAAGATCTCGAAACCCATAAAAAAACCGAAGGTTTTCGTAAGTCAAAAATTCCAAAAAATAAAATTAAAAAAAAAGGCTTAAAATATAGCAAACTCACTATCCCTCTAGTCTAAAATTATGAAAGTTTGAAAATTCAGAAAACAAAATAATTAAAAACACCAATAATTACAAAATCCTTAAATCCCATAAATCAAATATACAAATATCCCAAAACCTACAAGTAAAAATAAATCTGATATCACGAGAATCTAAAATCCCGAAAACTTAACTTAATACATATTCAAAAGATCATAAATTTCTAAAGTTCAAAATCCCCAAATTCAAAATTTTTAAAAACTCAAATTTTCCTGACTAGAAGTCACAGTATTGATAGGAATAGAGGTAAAATATGGAAACATCATAGAATTACAAATTCTTTTAAAACCACAAATTGAAAACACGAAAATTGTGTAAAAAGATTCCGAAAGGTGATAATCCCGAAAACTATATATCAATCAACACCAAACTGATCCAAGCCAAAAATCCCAAAAATACAGAATCTAGTAAGCTTACTGTCCTGAAACAACTGTCCAAAATTTTATGGCTTGAAAATCCTGAAAGCAAAATATTCACTAAACCACATCATTTCAAAAACCGAAAATGTTAAAAACTAAAATTAATAAAAAAAAAACAAAACCGATTGCTCAAAATCCTTCAGTAGCAAAATTTAGAAAATTTAAAATCCTGAGAAACCAAAACTGAGCTCTAACAATTTGTAATACAGAAGATTAAATAACTTCAAATATTCCAGAATTTAAAGACCTTCAAGGGTCCAAGAAAACAAATACACGAAAATAAAGTGAGGATTTGGAATTTAGAAAAGTCTCCGTAATAACCGGAGTGAAGTTTAAAAATCCATCAACCAGAACATTCAATAACCCCAAAAATTTTAATATCCCGCAAGCCTTAAATTCCAAAAATCAAATAGGTATTCAAAATCCCCGAAAACATAAGATCCCCAATAAATAGTATCTTAATACCAAAACTCTTAACAACTCGATAATCCCGAAAATATCCAAAATCCCAAAATTCAAAAATCCCCAACACCAAGTGTTGCAAGGGTTTGTGCTTCTTTGCCCCTCACTTTAGCTACGTGACTGCCAATATTCACTGAACTTGAATCATTTTATTCGTTTGAATATGAAATTTCCTCGAAGGCTACATTTTCATACATGATGATGGATGTTGTTGTATGTGTAGCAGCTTATAGATACAAAAGATTTTACACTGTTGAGCAAGATGATGACTAAAAGGCCTAAAGCGATTTTCCACGGATTTTTTATTTTGTTTTTTTTTTTTGTGTTTGCAAACTTTTTCGGATCGAAAAAAAAAATACCAGAGGAGGAGAAGAAACAGCAACAATAACCCAAACAGTAAACAAGGAAAAGAATGTTTTAGACATGAATGTGTGGCAATTGCTCAGTGCAATGTGAAAATATGCTGTGTGACTACTGTTTTTGAAGTTTTTATTTTTTTTTTGTATTCTCTCTTGTAAATTTTTGAGGTGGAAATATTTTTTTTCGAAAGCACTTGTGTAACAGTTTTTTTTTTTTTGCTCATATTTCATGCAGATGACAGTTGAAATTGAAATAAAGTGTAGAATATTGTCATCCTAAAACTATGCAATGTGAACAAAAATGCATTGTTGCGAATTGCAATTATTATTGTGAAATATCCCATGCCATGAGGGATTTTTTTGTTTCTAATTATGTTTTTTTACACCCTAAAAAGTATGCAGTTGAACCAGCAGAGCAATTTTTAAAAATGGCAAGGAGAAAATAACATGAAGTGTTTTTAGGCGGAATTTATACTTGAGTGTGCCTAAAATTAGGCATGCAAATTTATAATTTACGCTACTAGTTTTAGGGGTTAATGTTGTAAATATTTAAAAACTCATTTTCAAAAAAAAAAAAAACAAGATCAACACAAAGTTTATTATATTGAACGACAAATTCGTTTTATGCTTAGTTCCATTAATTCTTGTGAATAATTGGCCCAAAAAATGATATTATTGAATAATGAATGCAGGGAAGTTTTCTAAAGTCACAAAGGAGTAAGAAATTGTTTGTAGACAGGTTTAATATCTTAATTTGACTTGTATTAATGTATATTATATCTTAAGTGGAGATATTAATTTACCTAACGATTTTTTAAGTACAACAAAATTAAATTATAGTCGTTTAGTATTTTTATTAATGTTTAAAGTTCATTTTTATACGTTTCTTAAAGATAATCTATAACATCATTCCTTCAGTACCATCGGACTTCAATTTTCACAAAAAAATTGAATCAATTTTTGTAATGCTCTTAAATTCTTCTCACATGACACATCTCAATGCATGCCAAATCAATATCCTTCAGTCAATATTTAATTTGAAAAACAAAACTTTTTATAAGCTTCTTTTCGTCCATTATATACTTTTCATTCAGTTTGTGGTATTTGTTTCAAAAAGCAATTTGCTATCTTTGCACGAACAAACCACCAAAAACAACCCCCATTTATATACATTTTTTTTTGCCAACCCAGAAAAAAAAATCAAACCCCCATAATGTCATGAGGTTTTTCTTTGTTTAGCAATTCCCTAGCACTGAATTAATTCAATGGATGAAGATATATATATTTTCAAAGAGTTTAAGCAAGAAAAAGAACACAAAAAAATCACACCAAATAACAGATAAAAAAAATACAATTGTTGTCTATGTGAAAAAAAAGACTCTCAACGAATGACAAATGCGGTCGTATACCTGAAGAATTGCGGGTCTACAACAAATATCCCTAAAGATGTCTTTTTTCAGCGTGGTTTTTTATCAGTTTTTTTTTTTTTCTTTAAACATCTACAATACACTACGTTCTACACTTTTTTTGTTGTATTTTTTTTATATCCTTCCTGTTGCTATTGAAATGCTTGATAAAAGCAGCAGAATTTTTGATTTATTTTTTTTTTATTTATTGGGTAAGTAGTAGTTTTAGAGTATCTACATATCTCATGATTTTTATTTGTAAAAAATAAAGTATTTTTCATATATTTCCTTCAGGAGCTACAAATAACAAAGGAAAAAGTATGAAGGAAGATATACAATTCTAAACTTATAAAACTGAACCCTTGAAAATGTGATCTCTTTAATTCTTATAAAATAAAATTTTACAGCTTTTGGTAACTTTTAGAGGTCTGAAACAAAATTTTGAACTTTTGCATTTTTTTGCTAAAATATGAAAATTATCAAATTTTTAAGGGGATGAAAATTCTTTCAAAAACTTTCCAAAGACACGCGAACGCGATTATCAAAGATATCGTGTACTTTCTTTTTTTATTTTTAATTAGTTCACTTTTTTACGGTGTTTCAATTTTGTTTTGATTTAAAATTCTTTTCTTGCCTAAAGCAAAGTGAGACAGTTTTTTGGTTTTTATTATATAAGTTTCAATTTTTTTTTATGATAAGATGCATTACTAGGAACTTTTTCAAAATGCCATTGTAATTTTTCTTTTTGGAAATGACTCAAACATATATATCATCATGGCTTACTTCGCTTGTAGTTCAAAAATATTTAGGAAGTTTTTTTTAGTAATTTAAGCCACGATTTTTATTTTTTTTTTACATTTATATATTCTGTATAAAATGATTTGAAATTCTAACCAAATTTGACATTTTAACAGTCAATAAAATCGTTATTTCTTAAATTTGATTATTTTTGCATGGCAAAACTATCAATTTGTTTCAATTTAAAAAAGTTGAGCTGAAAATTAAAAATTATATATTTTTTTTTTTAAATTAGTTTGATATATTTTTAGAGATAAATCTTAAAATTAACTTTGATTTTTTGAAAAAAAAAAATTAAGAAAACAAATTTAGATTTATTTTTTAAAAACAACCCTGAATTTTTTTACATTTTTTTTTTTCTAAAAGTTATAGCGACTATTCCAAAAAACAACATTTTTTTATATTAAGTTTATGATTCTGATGATTGGAAAATCCAGCATTTTTGGAAGAAATTAACCGGAAAATTTTGTCAAACATGACAAAAAAATCTTGAGCCATAGCCCAAACAACTGAAGAGATTTTTTTTAATTTGATATTTAAAAGTTTTCGGCAATTCGGATTTCGAAAATTCAGTATCTCGAAAACGGTCCTAAGGTTTTTGGAGTTTTTATTTTTTTTTAATACATATGACTAAAAACACTAGTTTTCAAGAAAAAAGTCCCTGTATAAAAAAATTTTTTTGGGTCGCTGAACAAGAAAGTGTCATTGATCTATTTTCTCAAAGAAGTATTCTCGAGAACATGTCTTTTGCTCTATTTTCAAATTTTAGCATAAATATCAATTACGGTACTTCTAATTTTTGAATACTTAAACTATTCGAAAAGATATTGTTTTCCTTTTTCCAACGATAATTGTTTGTGTTAATCAAACCAGAAACCATCGAGTAACAGCCGATCAAAAATGTTTTTAATATTTTTCTTTTTCTCTTAACGAAACGATTGAAATCAAATAATTTTCAAATAAGGTCGAAAAATCATGTTTTTGTACAATTTGAGCGGCTGTTACTCGATGGTTTCTGGTCCGATTAACACAAACAATATATCGTTGGAAAGAAGAAACATTTTATCCTTTTCAGCAATGTAAAAAATATGTTGTTTGGTTTAACCACCTAGACTGTTTAAGGTAAACAATTTAAAAATTTCTATTTCTTTCGTCAAATTTGGTCTTATCCAAAACACAGTAAACAGTCAAAACAGTAAACAAATCTAAAATGGGTGAAAAATTGACGAAACTGTATTTTTTGCAATGGATATAGGTCCAAAACAAACGTTTTTTTGGATCTAATTCCAGGTTTTGTTGTGTTACGGAACTTGTAAACATTACTTTTTGTATTCAGTGCAACAAGCTCTAAAGGCGTGATAGGTCTCCTCCCGCTAATATTTTAAGTATCACACAGTGTTCTTAAGTTCATAAAAAGCCAGAGTCTTATCAACTATTTTCGTTACCTGCTCTAGACACTAAAAAAACAAATTTTTGTTATTGAAAAAAAACTTTAGAAACAAAATGTATCTACCTACATAATTCAATACTCATCAGTCATAAGTCCAATTCCCTTCCCTCTATCACAACCAAATATCTACGCCCCTTAATTTAATCCCTAATTTTAACTATTTCTTTAACGACTCTACTAGTTTATATCGATTTAAAACGAATTTGCAATCGATTTTAAAATAACTTCAAGACGCTTTTAAAATATGTGACACTTTTTAAATATCTCCAAAACGAAAACCATAACATTTTTTTTCACTCCATAAATTTGCCTTCGCTAATGGTGTAGGCGGAATGAGTTGTGACCTTGTTTTGAAAAACTTTGTTTCTGTCGTTGTTCATTACGTGCTTGGTCAGCTTAAGTAAAAGTGAAAAAAAAACTTAACCATATAAAAATAACAACAAAAAAAGCTACGCCATAAGAAAAAGGATATCCTTTTTGTATGAATATAATATAAATTTATATCTCTTATGTGTGCATATATTTTGTGTACTTGAAGTCACATAAAGTCCTTTGAGAATGTTTTTTTTTTTTTGCTTGCCTGGTTATTTGTTTTGACGGTATCAGTTTCTATCAGCACATATAGGGTGACATTATACACTCATGTAGGTGGATTTTGCCTGGGGGCTAAATATAATGGGCATTCGAATTGTGACAGGAGACGATGGGGAGAGGTCAACTCGTCTGCGGCCTACTTTGAAAAACACATTTGGGGTGTCAATGTTAATAAAAGCGTATTTAAAGTCTTGAAATTTAATTTTTTTTTCGTCCTTAAAAGATGGGTGTGACCCATCACCCTAAAGGCGTTGTAACCAATTTTCTTGCAATAATGGGAATTTTCGTTTGGACACAATATAATTTGGGATGTTTCTTTTTTTAATTAAACATTTTCGATCCTGTTAGGCAGAAATTATAAAGTCTAAGGATGCAGGAAGTAAAACGTTAAAGGAACAAAAAGTGATTGACCTTACACGCGTTTATTCCAAAGATTATCTAATTATGGGGTACCTTGGTATACATGCAGTTATTTGATGGACGTGTTAAAAGAACCCACTAGTAGAATGATTTTAAGAAGTTCAATGCACGCATATGTGAGTACAGGTGGGAATTTATTTATTAAATTATGTGTAAAAAGAACACGTTCGCTTTAAAGGCACGTTGATGCCGTGTCTTAAAGTGGCCCTTGGAGCAATAATGATAGAATTCAATGAACTTTTGGTTCATTCTTTTTGGAATATAAATATGTGAGTGGGTATACTTTACATACAATTCCTATACATCAGACGTTCTAATGATGTCCAGTTGTCATTTTGCCAAAGGAAAGGACAAAATTATTATTTGAGAGGAGTTTTCTTTTTTCACCCAATTAAGGCGTGACGAAATTATTTACACAAAAAAAAACTCTCGAAATTTAATTTAAATAACAAATCATTTCATATTCAATTCAAGTTTGTTGTGTTTTTTATTTATTTCTGTTCCAATACCTGCGAAATAAATTTACAGAACATTCATAAAAGATTGTAATTTTGGGTATTTGAAATTCAAAACAACATTTTGAATTACTATGGAATAGATTGTAGAAAACAAGAGAACAAATAATGCAAATTTTGTCAAATGGAAAAATAATTTATTTGAAGAACAACCGAATTTGAAAAAGGAAAAAGTTTATTTTATTTTTGTACTTTATTAAACCAATTCCATGGTGTGTTTTCAATCTAAAGGTATATGCAAATCTTTTTTGCTATTTGTTCTCGTGAACATTTTTTTGTATTCTAAAATGGTAAGGATTGCATTCAAAATACATTTTCAGTGCCAAATGGAAGTTTTTAAAAGAAAATTAAAATGACGAATTACGTTAACCAAATTGAAGATTGTAAGAAAAACAACACTGAAATAAAATAATATTAAACACTTATTTTACTAAGCATTGCCACAGAGGTCGTAAAGTAAAAAAATGTTTTTTAATGAATCCGTTAACATTACATTAAAAAATTAAAATTACAAAATGTGAATAATATATTACAGAAAAAACATGGATGTAATGCACTTTTTATGCTGCTTTAACCAATTGATAATAAATAATCTACACCTAAAATATTAACAAATACTTTGATATAAAATTTGTTTCAATAAGACACTCACAAGCTTTCATTATCATTAAATAATATCCAAAATAGCAAAAAATCGATTTCTCACATAAATCAGTTAAAAAAATTCAAAGTATCCTTTTCACGTAAACAAAATAGCTTTTAACGTTAATAAAACTTAACGGATTTTTTGAGGTACCTATCAATGGAAAAATTGAAGCCTGGGTAAAAATACAAAAATAAAATCCTATACAATTGTTTATTATGGTAAACTGGGGTACATTCAACATCGGGGCACATTCGTCAAAGCCATTTTCGGTTAGATGCGCTCTGAATTAAGAAATGAAAATACGAGTAACACAGAACGCATCCTTTACTAAAATTATGAACACACTCTAAATTTGACATTTGTAGTTTCGCGCTAAGAAAAATTGAGTGTTGTTTTGTGTTCTTGAGATCTCCGTTGTTATTTTGGCTAGTGGATAAGTAAGTGATTTTTATATTTAAAAATGAATTTAAAGAAATTCAGGTTTCACTAATTTCTTTGTTCAATAAGTAAGGAATTTAATCAAGAAAAATCAAATGTTATATGAATTTGTGCAAAAAAATGTTATTTTGAGAACTCGGGGTAGATTCGTCATTTTTATGGTCGCACATTCAGAAGGTGCCGAACGTACCCCAGATTTTCAAAAGCTTCCATTGTTTTAAATTTTGCAGGTTGATATTGTTTGAAATTATAAAAGAAAACAAACAGGATTCACATCAGAAACAGAGAGTTCTATAATATCATACAATGATTAAATGATATATAATTATGATATACAGTAAATTGTACATCTCTTCTGAAGTGAATCCATCCGATATATTTATCTTAATATTGTAAGTGGTCAAGGCAATGGAAACTTTCAAATCGAATACAAAATTTAAAAACAAAACAAAGGTAGGTCTGGCTTTTGGCACCTATTAAAAAGGAGATCTACCCCTATTTGGTTTAAAAGCTCAATTAATTCACTATTAAGGGGTTGGATTACTAAAAATAACCAAGTTCAATGGCAGTTTGTCACAAATTTTCGTGTAGATACTATCTTTTTATTTGTTTTATTAATTTCTTATTGAAAAATGTTGATTCAAGTTGAATAAATCTAAAAATACAAAAAAACTTCAGTTTGACAATGTGATAATTAAATGATATCACTAAAAAACAGAATTTTCGGCATCCGCAAGGGAGAACAAAGACAAATTTAGATACACGCATATTTAGATTACGGATGTAGATATTTGCATGATAAAAATGATTGCATGACACAATTTATTATTAATTTGCAGAATATTGTTTAAAACTTTAGTTTCAAAATTGAAATTGACTTTCATCGTGCTTTCATGTACGACAGCATTGTTTTAAATTCAAAATGACTTCTATTGTTTTTTTTTTTTTTTTCATTTTTTTTATTCGAATAAACTTTTTAAGGTATATAAGTATAAATTTCAACCTAATTTTAAATTGAGTTCATTTTATTCAAATCAATGCTAAATTCTATTTGGGTTCAGTTGACTTTGTTTGTGGGTTTAATCAAATCTATTGTTTAAAATATATGTGTGCAACCACATGGGAAATGGAAAGGTAATTTAAATTCAAATGCAATTTCGTCATTGAAAATAGAATAAATGAGAATGAGGTATAGATTATTTCGAACTCAATTTACATTATTTTGATCGATGGGTATGTACTCGTATGGAAATAAACTGGAAAAAAATTAAATATAATGTCAATAAATATTGTTTAAAATAAAGTGCATGCAGAGCTTTATGCAAATGCGTATGGACGTTAAGTCATTTTAATTTTAAGTACCTATTTATTTCAAAGCTGCAGATATGTATGTTTCATAACAATTTTTTGTTTTGCGTTTCATAATCTGAAAAAATGTCTTATGTTATGTTTGTTCACTCAGAAAATAAATCGCACGACTAGATCGCACGTACTTGCTCTTATAGATAAAGTGACTATATTTGCTAAGCCTTTTTAACTAAAAAATTGTAAATGGAGTTTTAGAAAAAAACATATGACTTTGTGACCCAACCCCAACCTCCATGTATACTCCACTGATCTCATACAAAAAGTCAGAGGACATTTTCAAATTTTCGAGAAAACCTACCAATTAATTGGATCAATTTTTTAATTTTAAAAACAAACAAATATTACAGAGTCTTATAGAAAAACTATTAACTATTTTGAAAAATATTGTATGAAGCATTTCAAGATTTAACCCACTTCCAAATTAACGTATATATTATTTTTCAAAAACGTTGTTAGTTTTTCTGTAAAACTCTCTAATATGTGTTTTTTTCTAAAATAAAATTTGGACTGTTCTTACACTCACCAATTCAATTATTTTATGCTATTACTCATATCCAAAATCTGCTGTGAGCTCTCGGTCTGTTAAGTATATTATTTTCTTAAATAAGATTCCAAAAATAATTTCAATAAAACCTTTCATTTCTTCATAATATTTCCAGTAATTTTTAGTTCACAAGAAAAACTTCTTTGAGACTCTAAAAAAAGCCAAACAAAAAAATACTCCCGCTTCAGTACAATTAGGTAAATTAATTTTTGTTTTGTAATCTCATTCATATAATTCTACAAAAAAATATACATCTCTGAATCTTGAGGAAGGCGCCAACAGCATTCCATTGACAGTTTTTTGTATGTGGATGCTAATTGATTGCCTTCGACTTTTTCATGAGTTTTCCTCTTTCTTTCTTATTTCAAAATTGTATTATGTATGCATTCGAATTCGTGAGTGATCCACTTAAACGATTAAGATTACTGCCAACTTCAAAGTTAAATGTCTCAAGGGTTTGAGTAGTGTTCCCTGTGGAGTTGTCAACAACGTTTTTTTTTTTTTTCTTTTTTCTCAATTACAACTTACATAGTCAATTCCCTTGGAAGGGCTCTGATTCATTTAAATTATATTGATTATATTCCTGACGCCAGTCATATACAAGTTTGCTGAAAAGAATATTGGTTATTGGTAGACTTTATTTTCCTTGACCTTGTTTTCTTGTCGAAGAGCAGAATTATGAATATCAATGAAAAGTTTTCTTAAGTATCTTTGGACATGTTCAAGTTGAAGTTTTACGAGCAGATACAATGACGGATGTGTTTTGGAAAATAAATTTTAATAAACAATTAATCAAAATTTGTCTGGTTTGTATCTTAATAAGAATGAAAGATCTAATTCAGGGTGGGCTTGCAAGAAAATTGTGATGAAGTCGATTAAGGGACTGTAATTTTGACAAAGATGCATGAGAAATGAATTGATATCAAAGATATCGCAACAATTAGATTAAGTCATTGAAGAAATCATTCGTTATGGTTATGCTACATAATAAGCTTCACTATTTAATCAGTTTTGTATGTAGTATACTTTTAAAAATCTTCCGATCAAAAAATCTTTATAAAAGTGTGCCATTAAAGAAATATATTATTTTGATAAGATTTGGCGAAAGTATCAAGTAATAATGGTTGAACTATAATATAAATTTATTAAAAACCAAGTTCAAAGTTTTATTCCACTGCTACACATTTTGTTAATCTTTAAAATATTTATATTGAATCACAAATCACTTTTATTATATCGCGTATTCGCAACAGAAAATACTGTGCCCTATTACAAATTCCATTAAAATTAAATTTCCACTGACTTGAAATTGGAAATAAACTTTGATCTTAAAAGTTCTTATCATTTCCAATGACTGGCTTTATCAATTTGCTAACAATGTTGCTAGCTTTATTGAACTCAATATTTAAATATCAAGGTCATTTAAAAATAGCTCAAAAGTACAAAAGCTTTTGAAGCTAACAAAATCAACTATAAAAATGCAGAAAAATACTTTGAGACAGAAGATAATTGACGTGTTAGAAGAAAAAAAGTTTGCATTGGGGCTTTAAAGGTCTTAGATTATTTCAATTTTGATTGGACCTCAAAAATGTTATCGAAAAAGTGAAATACAAATGAATCCAAAGGGTTTTTCGTTGTAGTTTCAGGGGAAGGGTATTTAACTGATAAAATTTTTTGAAAGCTTCTTCTATTTAATTTTTTGGTTTCATATTTTTCCCAAAACAATTTCGGAACTGATTTTTAAAGGTATTGTTTATTTTTTTAACTAGGTACAGAAAATCAGACCTATTTTAAATATCCAAAATTTATTTCTTCTAAATAAAGGAATTAAAATAAACTGGGAGCTGAAATAAGGCCCTTGATGCTTATAAGCAAATCCGTACATACTTTCGGCTTGAGCTTGACAAAAAAAGCCTACATGCATATATTGATTTCCAATCAAATATCAAACAAGAAGTTATAGATACAACTGTTAAGAGATCCAGTTCCAGCTTTGTATTCTTTTAAGATATCACGTGTTTAAATAAATTCAGTTTCTACAGGTTATCAGTATTCGTCACGATAATAAATAAATTGATAATTTAAATAAATGTTTTTTTCTTTTTTTCTTTTTGCACAGACATAAGATACTCATTTTCATATCTTTTGTTTTTGTTGCCACCTGATCGTAAAACTATAAAAATAAAAAAAATGAAATAAACCTTTCATGTCAAAAAATTGATAACCAAAATAATTTTATTATACTTTTTTGTATTCTTTAAAGATTGTGTATGATTGCTGTGCCGCATTTGAAGTTTTTTTTTTTGTTTTTATAAATATTAATTAATTTAAAACAGACAATAATAATTTGTTGTCATATAATACAATGTGAAACTTTATATGGGTGACAATAAATTGATTTAGATCCTAATCGGCCCAACAACCCTTCTAGTTCCGTCAACTTTTTTCCAGTCATTTGTTAGAATTTAAACACTAGAAAGCAAAATAAGATGAATTGCGGACAAAAAAAGATAAAATTTATTAAGTAGAATTCACAATTTTTTCGATTTATCATCATTTAAAGAAAATATAGTTTCTGAAATTTGTTTACCGTTAGAAAATTCACGAAAACCTTTTTGTATTGAATAATAATTATCATAAAATCTATTGACTGTAGTTTACCTTAAGTCTCTGTAAGACTTGTTATTCTTTTCCAACACCACAACAACCCTCCTTGGCAAACCTTTAGTATTCGTATATGGATCTCTTGGCTGTTAGACCAGTGCCAGGATGGTGCAAAAATTTAAAATAAATGGCATATTCAAGAGTAAAAATAAATTGCCCACCAACATATTGGGGAAAAGTTGGTGGGTTTGTGAAAAAGTCAAGTGGATATCGATTATCGTGTTGTTTTACGATTTATTTCAAAAGGGAGACCTCCAATCGAAAAAAAAACAATAAAGAAGATAGTCAAAATATCTACAACTTTTATTCAGATGATTTTTTCATTATGTAGTCTTAAAAACATTGGGAAAAACTCAAAGAACCAATTTAATTTTGTTCATTATTTTTATATTTTATAAAAAATAGTTTGATTTTGATGAAACTTTGTTCTAATTTTTTTGCTATGTTTTTTACGTGAATTTAATTTAAAAAAAAAATGCTTGATTTTGAATCAAAAAAGTTGACTTTTGAAAATTTTGAGATGGTTTCTTCTTGGATATATCTTTTTTTTTGTGTAAGAACAACACAGTTATTATCGAAAATTTTGTGAAAAAAAAAAATAAAAAAAAAACGTCGAGAAATGTCAAAATTTTCATCACAACAACTTCCAATGAGATATTAAAGCAATCCTGTTACTAGGTTCCAATTAAGTGGGTCAAAATCTTTTATAAATGTTTAATTTGGTTTCTAGGACCACCTTGCTTGTTAATTTTACTGTAATTTACGAAAAATCTATCTTAAAAAAACACTGTTTTTGTTTTTATTTTAGTTTTTGACAATATTTTTCCACAGTAAATGTGTTATTTTCTTATACAATTTCAGGATAAAAGATAACTGAAAGAAACCATCTTAAAATTCTCAAAAATTTTACTATTTTTTTCAAAATAAATTCGTTAAAAATTGAAAAGAATATAATTTGCCGAAAAGAAAAATTGTTGAGTAAGAAACATAACAAGAGATAAATTAAAACCAAATTTCATTAAAGTCTAACTATTTTTGCAAAAGATAAAAATAAAATCAAAAAAATGTTTTTTGGCATTTTTTCCCAATATTTTTGAGGTTAGGTACATAAAAATTCTTGATCAAAATGTGTAGATCTTTTACTTTCTACTACTTTTTTAAATTTTTTTTATAGGAGGCCTACTTTTGATATAAATCATTTTCACGATTTTCGACACCCATCCCACTGTTAAGCCTAATCAAGCCCTTTCCCACAGTTTGTTGTTTGCGAAACTGGTGAATGAATTTTTAAACACCACGCTTTTTATAATCTCACATTTTTTTTCACAGGTGGTCCACACTATTCGCAAAGTTTTACGTATTTTCACTGATTTTCAACAACACTGAATATACGTTTTTTTCCTTGGTATTTCGCATTTTTCCATGTTCCTCAAAGACAACAAATGTAATTAGATTACAAAATAAAATTCAATTTGCAGGGCAGGACAACGCCTGCTGGGTCAGCTAGTATCACATAAAAAGATAATTTTTGTTGGACTTATTTTTATTGAGCAGTTATTTTGCGAATCCACTTGAACACTTTTAAATCAATTTGGTTGAAAATCGCTTCAGATGAGTTTATTACTTACCCAAGAATAGTCTCATCATTAGTACTTCAAAATTAAGTACAAATTTACTTAACTATTTTCAAAATTCTAACAACAAATAATAAAAACACAGTAAGCTTTTATTTTAAATCATATTTTATATTTTGTTTCTAATCTTATTTTTTTCTTCTTCTGATCATTCCTTAATTCTCTCAAGTGGTTGTCATTCTTTTTTTCATAATTATTTTCTTTTCTTTTTTTTTAATTTAATTTAATTTATTTTTCTTATAACATAAATTTTATAATCTAAAAACTTTATTAAATAGAACACAATATTTAGTAATACTTTTTTTTTCTTCATCTTCATATTCTTTCTTTTCTTGCCAAAATTTATAAAACATTTTCTCACTACGCTACACAAAAATAAAAATAAAATGATAATTTGAAATAAAAAAAAATAAAACATGCAAATATTTAAAAACCATACACAATTATTACATTTAATTAAATTTTATTTTTTTTTTTTAACACAAAAGAAAGACATTTTTTATCAACATACTTAACAAACATACACATTATTATTATTTTAAATTTTTTGTTTGTTTTATAAATTCTAAAATAAATATTAAAATACAATAATTTCTTTTGTTTTTTTTTTATAATTAATTTTTTAAAATTTTGTTTAAATGAAATTATGATAAAATTTCAATTTTCGTAAAATTTTCGCTGGGATTTTTTTTTATCTATATGTATAAATTAAGATGAAGGATGATTTATTTTTCTAAATTTTTAATTTTAAATGAAGTTTGATTTTGATTTTTTGTTGGTTGGTTTAGGCATTTTAGCAAAAATGCCTTGGGGCTTAAAAATTTTTCTATCCTGAACCACTTGGGGCTCTTGGAGATAATTCTTTTTTATTCGGCTTGATTTTGTCCAAAAAATTGTTCCTGTTTTTGCCGCATTCACATTGTATCACAGACATAATTCAAATATTTTCAATATTCTATTTATGCTTGAATTTTTAGCCCAAAAAATGGCATGAGTCTAAAGATATCAAATTGGTATAATTTTAAATTCCTTTAATATCTCTCTTTCAAAAGTCAGATTGAATCTGTAGCTTTTTTGTTTAAATTAATATTTTATCTATTATCATGAACTCCCATTCAATGGAGCTTTTTATACACTAGAACCCGATGATGATTTTTTTTTATTGTCTCATCTTATGGATAGTAATAATTTATTTGGTGGATGTATAACTTCTTATCCAACACTGATTTTGGAAGCCAAATAATGCAAATGCAAGAATGTACACACCAAAACTGTCATATTGCCCATGGCAACTGTCATATGAATGCGACGGAATGCCTTGTGGATTCCTTGATAGTGGGGGCATTTGACCAAATCGCCAGGTTCAAGTGTACCAATTTCTTGTCCACTACCAACAGTAACCTCGAACTTGTGTTTTTCTCGCATCAAACGGAGCAATGGTGGAGCCAAATAAAGGCGGACAGTGACTTCAATGACAGCACAAGTTGAAAGGGCAATAACTTGTACGTAAGATGAGAATTCCCAACGTCCGGCTATGACTTTGATAAACAAAATCAAGGTGAGGATGCTGAGCATTGAGTTCATGGCAAAGTATTTTGGGAACAGGATCTGCTGGCAGAGACCGAAGGTATGACGTGGCAGGGCAAAGTACAATGCAAGACCTGGAATCATAACAAAAAGAAACATTACGTTAGTTAAAAGTTCTTTCAAAATTATGATTTCTAACCTCATGAATAAATGAAAGTGAAAGAGTGGTGAAGGGCGCAAATTATATAAGAATATTTTATCGAATTGCTTACCTGATACAAATGTCATCCAAATTTGTGCACCAAAATGTGTTGCAAATGCTCCTAAATACGTGATCAATGCTAATCCACTACGTCTCTTATTTGCATTCATTGCAGCCTCCTCGTTCTCAAGTAGATTTGGCCATACGGCCAACAATACAAACGAAACAATGCTTACGGCTATGACATGAGCCGGCTGTGTTGTTTTACTTAAAATTCTACAAAGAAAAGAAAAAAAAAATGTATAAGTGTTTTGTTATAAAAATATATATAATTTTTTTTTTATTTTAGTTTTAAAAATACTTTGTGTGACCCTGTCATTTTGTGTAGTAATTTAAATGAATCAACCGTTGCATAGCAACCGCATGCCAAATGTCGTTTTGTGCATTTTTTCATGCTGCAAGAGATCTGCGAAAAAATGGCCTACGTGCTAAAACGCACTCTCCACAATCGAATGAGATTTAAAATAAAACGCAAGGGGCCGCAAAAAAAATGAAGAAAAATATTTCAAAACAGAGAACTAAACAACAAAATAAAAAAAAAATAAACAAAGAGGCAACTGAGTGTGTAGGTACACCTAGTGAAATTGAAGTGAAAAAAAAATTTAAAAAAAAAAAATTGATTGAAATTTATAAAAATTAATTAAATTTATGAGAAAATAGATTTTTAATTTATTAAAATTTAAATATTCTGACACTTGCGTTAGTACAAAATATTTTTTCTAAGAAGATGTCATTACTGAAACTCTAATATTAACATTTCTATGTTGTTCGATGTTTTTCTATGTTTTCGATGATTTATATTTTTCATTAGAAATAAATCCAAAAACTTTTTCTAACAGTGCCTTGCTTTTAGAAAAAAAAACATGAAAACTGGACTAAATTTTGTAATTAAAAGTTTAATTTATAATCGCCGACTTAAGCTTTTGCAAATTAAAATCACAACAAATAATTATATGTCACATAAAATTAAAAAAAAAATTGAATTTTTTTTTCTCTCAGTGTAGGAGTTATGGCAAAAGCCATTATAAATTAGCTCACGGAAATTATAATCAAATAACTCCCGATTAGAGACATCACGACAATAAATTTTTTTGCCAACAATCCGGAGAGGTGGTTGATTTATGATAAAACTGCAACTGAAACCGAACACACAAGATGGGAGGGGTTCTGTGTTTTTGCTCTCTATTATGTTGAAGTTGATCGTGTGTGCAAAGAAATTTTGTTGGTTTCTTAAAATGGATATAATTTTGAATCAATATTATCACAAATGATCATAAGGCCATAAACATTATTATAATCGCATTTTTTGTATAAATTAAAGAAACTATCAAAGCTTTCAGGGGTATTCATGGAAGGTTAATTATAATTTTGGAAGATATTTTTAAAATCCGAGAAAATGTCATAAATTGGATATTATACGTTTGTGAATATCTTTATAATTGAGGGTTTTAAAATAATTTATTTTATATTTTTGAAAGTTGTCATATTTTTTTCACAATTTACGAATTTTGAAATTTTTTTTATGAAGATTTTCGTGTTTGTATATTTGTTTAATGAATACAAATCACTTTTCGTATTACTTTTCTGTTAAATTAATTTTTTTTTATTGGAATATAAGGTTTTCTGTATTTTAATTTTTTGCAGTTAAAATAATTGTTTCCACTTATTTTAACATTTCTATGTTTTTTCTATGTTTTTCGATGTTTTATATTTTTCATTAGAAATCAATCCAGGCACTTTTTTAAGAGTCTCTTACCACGCAGTGTGTTTTTTACAGTTCTATGATTTCTATCTATGTTTTTCTATATTTCATCTGAAATAAGTACAAACACTTGGTTTTCATTATTCATGTAGCCAAAATAAAGTAAAAAAAGTTCCTAGCAATATTTCATGCCAAACTATGAATCCAATATGCATTAAATGATAATTTATTTATCATTGGATGAATATAAAAAAAGGATATGCAAATGAGAAAATAAACTACAAATTGAATATTGAAGCATTAATACAATAAACAGTAAATGGAAATTTATAATTGAAAAATCCATCAAACTTGATAAATAATTAAATATTTCAAAAATGTTATCTTATGACTCGAAAATGATTTTATTGTTTCGTATTTATGTATGAATATCTTCATTTCATTTTACCTTATTTATTTTTTTTAAAAGCTTTAATTTTATCAATTGTAATTGATGTATCGGAATTTAAGTATCATTAAGTTCACATCCTCTGGCATCAAAAAAAAAAAAACACAATAACGAATGACCATTTTAAATGAGAACCACACCATATAATATACATGATGGGTGTTTCTTCCATTTATTAGTGTGTAAACAATAAATTTGTGTGTGCAAAAACAAAACTAAATTGTGTGGAATGATTTAATCGAGTTAAATGCACAAATAATTTAAATGTATGTGGGGAATATTATTTGTATAAAAAACACAAAAAAGGAATGCTTTAAGTAATGATGTGTGAAGCGCCAAACATTACACCAAAAACTGACAATTTTACAACATGTATACCTAGATTCCTCACGATTAAGTGTTCATAATGGTTGGCAATATTGGACTTTTCAGTGATTCAGCTAATTATATCTCATCAAAGGCAAGCATCATTCATCAATGAACAATTCTATGTTTTTTCTATGTTTTTTTTTTTTTCTTTTCTTCCATACCAAAGAAGCAGGAAGAACAAAATTAAACAAATAAAATTCCCACAAGTTGTAGTATTGCATTCCTTTCCATGGCTAAATGCACTTAGAAGAATTTACATACCAACATGTTTCCCAATCACTTAAAGAATCCCACATTGATAGAGCAGAGACAGTAACATGAATCGTGCGTGATGCACTCAGTCGACGCATTGTATCAGTGTCATAGTGAAATGCATGAATGTATACAATTTCTATCGTAAACAAGTAAAATACAAAAATCACATTGCACCTGGATGATGTGCATTTAGTCATTAAACCCAACAGGACAGAGATCACAGACGGAAAAAACCTGAAGAGCACAAAAAAAATCAATCCTTAAGTTGAAGTAGAAGCAAATCACACTTCATTATCGCAAGCAAATATAGTTATGTTCAATTCAAAATTTGCGCAAATATCACCTACTACACACAATTCTACCAACAGTAAAAATTTAATTATAGTCATTTAGTACTTGGATACAAAAAAACAGATACAACAACCTGAGGGATTTATCTTTATATATATTTTTTTTGTGTGTGTGTTGAATGGGTATTAAGTGCTTATCAGGCATATTAAAGTGGAAAATTGTTTTTCATTTAATTTGCATCTTTTTTTTTTGTGTATTCTTCTTATCCCACATTAATATCCGTTATTAAATGAATAAAAGTATACCTTCGTATAGGATGATAGAAAATTCTGTGGTTTGTATAGGATTATTTTATTACAGTAAATTAGTAGCTTGTGATACTTTATTTTCTGATCATATTTAGCAGCTTTTATCTATCTTCAATAAAATTATATTTACTCCACTGGGTGAGGGAACCTATGAGCAGATTATAGCCATCAAATTTGAGAGTTATAAATTGTAACTTACGAAAAAGTGATAAAAGAATAAAATCATTCAGCCATGTTCTACATTATTTGAGTTTATTGCTGTGAACTAGATAAATGTTTATGTTTTTGTACAATGATATGGTTTTTGAAGAAGATGTACGAGTATACATAATCTTCTAACCTATAAGCTTATATTTATTTAGAAATAAAAATAGAAATGGAGAAAAATCGATTTAGTATAAAAAGCAGTAGTGGATTTTGAGTAACTACCAAAAAATGATGAAGTGGATTTCTTCGAAGTAGAAAGTAGAAAGTAGTACAGTAAAGATTCATTCAAATATTTTCTAAGCCGAACTCAACTTTTGATACAAGTATTTAACTATAATATTAAAATGTTTCCTTTAATTTACTGTTTGTATTTCAGTACATGCTTGGTACGCAAGAATATCTAATCTGATTACTATCACATTCTTGATCACTACTTCGACAGAAGGTAGGTCCATTTTTTTTATTAACAACAATCATTCGAAGAAACCAACGACTTCTTCTTAAGCAAATAAATTCTATATCAAATTTCGTAAAAGGAGAACTAATAAAACGTCAGTACCTATCACAGAAAAAAGTTGTATGATTTATGACTGATATTCTTCTAGTTATAAAACAATGTTCTCCTCCTCCAATAGTTTCTATAGTTGCTAGAAGTATTTGGTCACTTCTACCCAACACAGTAAAGCATTATAATTGTAATACAACAGTAAAGTGCGTCGAAGGAAAGAATATCACAGAATCAAATTAAATGATTAAAACTGATATTCTTCTTATTGCTTAACAGAGTTCTTCTTTTCAAATATTTTTCCATGGTTCTTGACCACTTATCGCGAACTAAGAGGAGCATCACGAAATTTAACAGTAAAGTGCATTAGAAGCGCAGAAATTACATGAAAGTATCACAAAACGAAATTTGATAACTCAACTGATATTATTCTAATTGCCAAACAGTGTTCTTCCATCCCATGAACTGTCATTTAGATCAATTGACAGCTACTCTGTCATTTGCACCTGGTTTTTTTTTCCTTATTGGACTTAATAAATAAAAATGAAAAATATTATTATGTCAAAGTAAATGACCCATCAGTAGTAGTATACAGGTTTAACTTGTCACATTTATTTGATTTATAAGCAACTCTGGAAAATGTAGTCATTTAGCAAATTACACTTCAATTCAGAGTATCTTATCGATGTAAAATATTTTATCTATCACACCTGTCATTATTAAATGCGTGTGTTTCTAGATTTCTGTGACATTCCATTCGAATGAATTAGAAAAAAATGCATTGCAAACAATTTGTTAATTACCATACGAAACATGATATGATATAGCTTCTTCTATTCCAGTTTTCTTGTTGAGCTTATGTATGGATACAAAAATGATAGTGATACCTTATTAAAATTCACATTAGAAGAACAAACAAACAAACAGTACTCTTTTTTTATTGTGTGTTATTGAGAGATGCATTGCATATGCAGGCATGTATGTCATCTTTCACTATTCAACAAACATGATATTAAAATGCACTTCAATGAAGTTGTATCTGTATCCATTTCCATCTCTGTGTATTCTTTATATATAAAGAATCCTTGAGTTTGGTTCTCACTTGGTTTTTTTTTTTTTTTTTGTGAAAGCAGGATTAAAAAAAAAACTCAAACTATGATGTGATGACTGATGAATAATTTCATGTTTAAATGAGAATGTGTGTGCATTCATTAGTACGCATAGTCATACGAACACAGAACAAGTTTTGGTAAAAATGTTGCTTGTGTCAACTTTTTTCTTTTGATCCTTAGTGCAAGAAATCGAAATTTGTAATTATTTTGATTTATACCAGTTTATACCAGTTAGTAAAAGTCTTAACTATTTCAATTACCTCTACAAAATATAGCAGTATTTCACTTTTTTTTCGATAAGGTAGTTCGTTTTCAGTTTATACCAGTTAAAAAGTAAAACCCCAAAAACTGATAACATTTTTAACAAATGGTCGAATACAAAAACTATAAGCATGAATGATTTAATTGTTTTAACACTCAAAAGATATGATAAACTGATACTTTGCCAAGAAAAGCTTACAAAGCTACTAAATAAAAATATAATATAACTGGTATAAACCAGTCAATATTCGCTAGTATTTTGAATAGGGTGTTTTTTTCACTGGTATAAATAAAATTCAAGACACTTTTTCAGGAAATAATATGTAAAAGATCTCTATGTAAACTCATACCGAAAAATCCTTTGCCAAGAAAAGCTTACAAAGCTACTAAATAAAATATCTTTATCTATTATCTGACTGGTATAAACTTTTATAATAATTGGAAATTTATTAAATTTAAAAAAATATTTCCACATATTTGTCTTTATCAAAGGAGCCGATTGGTATAAAGTAGTATTAACCATCAAATTCAATCAAATATTATGAGAATAGAAGGCAATACTAGAGGAAAAATTTGTCACAACAAATCAATTGATTGGTATAAATCGGTATAATTGAGAGAACTAAATATATTTCCAGAATAGATTGGTTGGTATAAACTAGTATAACACAAAACAATTAGACAAGTTTGTCGTTTATAAATCAACTGGTATAACGAAAATATAGGACACACAATTTATACTATTATCAAAATAGTATAGGCAAAAATACTTAAAAGATTTATCTTTATTAAACTACTAATTGGTATAAACTGGTTTAAGTCACCCAATGTTTTTAATTATAATTACAATCGCTAATTATACCATTAAGAATTTTTGTACTTGAACTTTATTATCTATAACTCGTTGGGCTTTGCAAATGATGGCAGATTATAACAAAATCGTATGATTCAAAATTTAATCCCAAGCAACGGTTTTTATAAGTACTGATTAAGATTTTGAGGGTTTTTGAATTTTCCTAAAATAAAAAAAAATGGCGTCAAAATTTTATTCATTAAAAGATTAAAACTAAAGGTTTCTTATCACAATATATAATTATATTACTTTAATGATAGGAAAATTGGAATAATAAAATCACAAAAAAAAAACTTGTTCTGATTTTAGTGTGACGTTTGGTTTGAAGGTTAAGTAATAACCTATCACCACCACCAGCACCTGTTGGTGGTTGGTTTAAAAGATAACTAATTGATTTTAAATCTAAAATCTTATCATTTCATATCTAATTATTGTATCAATAAATAATGATATATGGTATAAACGAGTAGCTATAGGTATATGAAAATTTCGTCTGGTTTTATTGACTAATCACAATATAGAGATACATATATACAATAATTATTATGAATAAAGGTACATTGTACTCTCTGGTATAAGGGTGAACGTGAGGGTTGTCAAGTAATACACTTATTTTGACTTTTGTTTGTGATAAAAATAAACAATGGATCAGTTTAAGTCCATTTAAATATAATATCATAGAAAATAAAAAAAAAAAAAACATGACCAATAATAATAATTTATTAATAAACGGCCAACGGACTTTGACTGGAAATTTTGAACACAATAAAAAATTAACCATAATAAAGGCAATTTAAATGGGATTCATATAATTTGGGGTTAGTCACAAAATCTTTAGTAGGGGATACAAATTGCATGGATTTAAATTTGAAAATGACTTTGAACTAGAATAGCAAAATTGCAAAAAAACCTTGACACCTATTTTTTTAATAAAGATTGTTCTCTCTTACTCTGTATGATCATGTGATAGGTTCATTTGAAGTTTTTTATAATTTTTTTTCTTATTCAATGTTTGTAGAATTTCTTAGCAGGGGGTCGATATTTATGATTGATATAAAATGCAAAATCTTGAAGTTCTCCTTGATAAAAAAAAAAAACATATTCTTTTGAAGTTTATGGATCAAGAATTCAACTAATTTTATGATCGATCAAACTCAAATCAAAAAATATCAGAGGAAATATAGTAAATCAATGCTTCGAAAAATTGCAATAAGATGGCCGATTGCCAAGATTTTTTAAACGATCATAAAATATGCAGCCAAAAAAATTGTCATAACTGTCATTTTATCTCTTAAAATACATTTTAAAAGTCATCATCTGTCAAAATTCTATTAAATATGATTGATGGCATTTCAAGAAGCTATCACAGATTTTTCTCTTTCAAACAGGAAAAAATTCTTCCCAAAAAAAAGTATCCAAAAAATCGACTAAAAAAAGGCTTAACCTACATTAAAAACAAGGAAATTTGTAACCACTGCCACATATGCTGTCATCGTTCGAAGAAACAATGTTGAAGTTAAAAAAAAAAAGAACAAAATCACCGATAAATTCTGTCTTGTGTATTTTTTCTTGACATTCTTTTTGTGCCCTAAGGTTCCAATTATGGGAATGTTTCCTTAATGTATCGACCGCCGGATTTTTTTTTTTTTGTATTTTGTTTTGTTTTACAAGTTTTAAACAAGTCCCCTGACCTTTTCTTTGAGATGTGAATACATTTTTTTTTTTTTTGCACAAATGAAACACACGATCACTTTCGCATATTATACAACAAAAATTTATTTTTAGCTCAAGAAGGTACTTGGCTTTCAGTCTTTTTTTTTCTTTCACCAGTTTTGGGTTTTTTGAATTTATTACAATTTAATGAATACCCTAAATGTGAAAATTTATGACCTAAAAGCGGATTTTCGGCTTTGAAAGAAAGAAAAAAAAAAAGGTCATGAAGGTGAAACAAGAAACAAAAAAATGAGCTAAAAATATAATTTTTTTCGGTTTTGCGCCCAGGGGAATCAGATTGTATTATTTTGTATTTTTGTATGCGGAAATTTAATTTTTTTTATTGAGCATAAAACGAATAAAAACAGATCGTTTGTGACATCAAATATAATAAAAATTTAAAAAACTATAATCATGTGATTTTTTTAATCCTTTTTTTGATTTATGTCCAAAACAATTAGTGAAGCGTTAAGAAATTTGTTCTCATTTAAAATTATTTATGAATTTTAAAACGCCTTAATAATGACAAATAAATTACTTTATTTTTGGCAAACGTAATTCTTATTTAAATAAATATTAAAAAAAATATAACATAAAATATACCTGCGTCACTAAAAATGTCGCAATCAACAAAACAAATTTTATTTTTAGAGCACGTTTTAGAATATTGCTGATTTGGCTTAACTGATTGTGCATTATGAACATTTAAATACAAAAAAAAAAAGTTGGTTATTCTTCTTCATAAAAGACTGAAAAGTTTTTTTTTCAAACTTAAACAGAAAAAAATATTCCCTGATTCTGTGGAAAAGATTGTGATAAATATTTTTGATTTTTTTCTCTCTTGTGGTTAGTTTCTTGTTTCTTTTATTATTTCACCTCAAAGCGTCATAGCATCTCATGGCTAGCTGTTAGTAAGGAGTTCATTAACACTGAACGGACATTAGGCTTTGGAAGATACTTCATTGCAATCACTACAGAATCTCACAAATGACAAGATCTAAGAAACTAGTCAAAACAATATAAGGGACACATTTTTGTGCAGAAATTTTTTCCAAATTTTTCTGTTAAAAATTGAATTTCTTACTAAGAATTTGGAGCTATTAAAATAATTTATACTTTTTACTATTTTACACCACGATCTTCCGGAAATTACAAAAATCGAATATTTCCATATTTGTCAAAATTTTCTTCCCAAAAATGTGTTCCTTATTTTATTATGAACAGCAATAAAATTCCCTACCAATAAACTCTAATCAATTTCATCATAATTCTTACCTGTATGTTGTAGATTTTTGCACTTTTGTTGAAATTTGGTTAACTCTGTATAAGAATTTCTTTGTCAGCTTCGTCGATATAGCAAGAAGATCATCTTTTAATGTTTTATCTGTAGATATGGCCACAGGCAATCCGGATCCTTCTATGGCTGCCATTGATGGTGACGCCGCCGCCGATTGAGATTCAACTGATTTATCGAGGGTTTGTTTGTTGTTTCTAGCAGCAAACATTGCTGCCATCGGACACCCCGATGGTCGATTACTTGATTTTCTACTACTACTTCGAAATCCAGTATCTGAATCTACTAGTGATTCATCTGAGTCTTCTGATTCTGTCGATGTTGCAGAATGATTTGATTTGATGCCATTGCTTTTTAAAGATGAACGAACTAATTGATTTAGTACATCCTCATCGCTTAGGGATGATGATGAATCTTCGCTACAGCTACTGCTTCCATAACTACTATTACTAAAACTACACACGCATGGATTGTTGTTGTTGTCGGTGAAATCATTTATTGGATTTATACATCCACCACACCTCGGACAGCTTGTGGAATAATCATTATTATTATTAATATTATTTTGTGCAGCAGCCGCTGCCGCGGCAGCAGCAGCACGTTTTTTAAGGGTTTTTGCCACAGATTTGCCAAATTTGCGCGGCATACCATTTTCAAGGAAAATCTCGATTTGTGAATTCATATCGTTTTGTTGCTGTTGGCACATTTTGTATATTAATTATGAATATTTTTTTTGTTTTATTTAGAGCGACGATTGAATTTTGATTTTGGTTTTTTGTTCAGTCACGCACAGTCGGCACATATACGATTTTTATACAAAAAAAAATGTCAAGACAAAATTAATTTTATTTTTCTATAAATGAGTTAAATTGATTTACTTTCACTTTCTCCAGTTAAAAAAAAACAAAAATTGGGAATTTTATTTAAAATTTTATCTTCCAAAAAATAATAAGGGTTGACCAAAACAAATTGGAGAAATTTAATTTAGATATTGAAAATTTTGACGATCGTTTTTTTCTTATACCGACGGATACGATTGTAAACGTCGTCGTCGTCGTTCTAGTCGCGAAGTGAACTTTAAGTTTGAATAATTTCACACAAAACGCGGAACTTTTATAGGATTTTATTTTTAAATTTTTTCTCTTTCTTTTTTTTCGTTTGAATTTCATAAATTTATTGAGACTCTCTTTGGTTTGCTCTTTTTTCAGCAGAAGTATACGATTATAGCGCCAATTGTAGTTCTCTTTGTTATTATTTTGTGGTTTGCCAATGTGCGAATTTTTGTTCGTTTATTATTTTTTTCCTATTGTTTCTTAGTATTTTACTTGATATTAGTGGAATATGTATAAAATGTTTTGTACTCTACACCTCACATTGAAGGCGTCATTATTATCATCACCTCTATATCGTCTATATGTAAATATTTAAATTGACGTAAGACTGAGGAGAAAATAAAATATATTTTTTTTTTTTTTGTGAGGTTAGAGGTGTTTTACGGTTAATAATTCAATGAGTAGTATTGTAAACATATATTATTTGCATGGAAATCAATTTAAATGCGATTTTATCTTACAAGGTGTTTTGAAGTTAAATGTAATAAATTTGTATGGCTGACTGAGCTTTGATTTAACGATACCAAACCCAAACCCAAACATCAAATTGATCTTTTGATCCTGTCCAAAGTAAATTTTTTGGGCATAAATAAAATTTGACCAAAACTAAATACAAATAAAATGGTCTAATGAGTCACATTTTTTGTTTATATAGGTAAAGTTGTTCGAAATAATAAAAGAAATTTGGTAAATGTCTATTATAATAAAAAATGTCAGAAAATTTCCATAAAATGATTTGAGTTTTGACCAAGGTGGTAAAAGCCTTTTGCGATTTTTTTTTTAGAATGTATTATTAGAAAACAATTTTTTTCTTTTAATAATTTTGTCTAAATTGTGGAGTAACTCATTCTCAAAAAAGGAATAATTTCGGAACCGGGCGAAACTGATGCGATTTGGATATTTTAACAGTTAGCGGTTAAAAATTTCTTCTCCTATCGGATTTTTTTAAAAACTTAACAACAAAATTTTTATAAAATAAAAAAAACATTTGTTTCAATAAAAAAATGTTAACTCGTTCCGAAAAAAAAGGAAATTTAATGATAATTTATCAAAAAAGAATGTATTTACGCCGTATTTCTAAAAATATAAGAAAAAAAAAATTAAAATAGGTGGTACGATTTTTATACCTCCGGAAAGATTGAAAATATTATAAAATAAACTATGCTAAAAATTTGCCATCTCTGTTTAAAAAAAAAAACTACTAGTAAAGGAAGGGGTATATTTTCACCCCATCAGATGGAAGGGTGAAGTTTCTCGAAAGTTGACTTAGAGCAAAATCCAAAATATGACCTTTCCACGACTTTCAACGCTGTTTTCAGTGAATATTTTATACTTTTCTCGCGGTAAAAATGATCTTTTTTCATGATATTTCTATGCGGTATTTCGCTATATTTAACCGGTATTCATTTAAATCGAATTCTAAAGAAAAAAATATCGAAAACTCGAAACAAAAAAATGCTGAAAGATCGATTATCTCTCTTTTGCTAAAAAATTTGCTAGTTTGATAACCTTGAGACTTGGCAAGCTATCGTGTTTTTGGCGTGACATTGACTTCCAATCTATTATTTAATCATCTACGAGTTTCAGTTTAGAGGAAAATATGGTATAGAATAGAAATTTAAGTTATTATGACTTAGCTTAGCTGGAGTACTTAGCTGGAGAGTGCTACCATAAGGATTTCGGGTATTAAGTTAAATACATTGTTTAACCTAACAAAATAGTAATTTTCGTTTCCTTTCTTTTTAAGTTGAATAAATCTCAATAAAAATGGATTGTATTTTCTTAATTCTAGAATAAAATTTTATTTATAAACATACACCTTACTCTCATATAAAATTTATTTCGAATCTGTTTAACTTTAAAATTTAATAACACCCTGTTTTGAGTTTTGATCGATCAATCTTTGTTTAAAGTTGAGCCTATCTGTTCTTTTACTATCAGTTTGATAGGGGTGCAGCTACCTAAAAAAGTTTATATAGCTATTATTGTTTCATATTGTATATAATTTATCTCTATTTTGTCTTATTTACTAAGGAATCAATTATACGTAGTGGAGGACGTGCAATTTGTAAGGTTTCAACATTTAAAAGAATCTCCGAAGAGAAAAATGTCTATTATAATTGTCTGTATGGTTTATTCGAAATTTTCAGAGTTTTTGTATTTCAAAACTTATTGTAACATCACCACATTTAGTTTTTAGTATTGGCGATTGCGTATTGTTCCAAAGGTTAATCATCATCACTTAATTATTATTATTGATAAAATTTTCTCAATATGCCGCCTTAAGTTATCAAAAAAATTGGTTGCTTATAAGTTCATATTATGCGTAAATTATTCACAGTAGGAATATTTTCGGAACATTTAATTTACCGCAAAGCGTAGGTCAGTTCAAAGAAAACATACGTCTGACCACAAAATATCAGGTGATGAGGAATTTTACCAAAATATCAACAAGTTTTACTCATATTGATGGCTAATATGGTTTCGCTAGAATATAATTTGAATGTGTATTTTGTTTATTCTTTATTAAAGGGGATAGCCTGGCCGAGCAAAGTACAAAGTTCGGCGTTGCTCGTGTTTTATTGAACTTGTATATTGTAGTCTGGTTTCTTACTGATAAATGATCATTTGATCTGATAAAGGGTGACAGTCTAAGCTATATTGATAAAATTAAATTAAACAGATTGGTCATTGGTGGTTTGGACTGGTTTCTTAAAATGTGTCGAAATACTTTAAATCTTTATTAGTATGTGTATTATGTTTGTGTATGAAACTTGGGGTAAATTACTTACGTTCGTTAATATGAACAATAGTAGACGTTGACCTCGTCAAGGATATTCTTAAATATTACGAAAGAAATACCATTGAGTTTAAAAGTCAATCAATAGGGGACTTTCAATAACACATAAATGATTCACTTACGCCAGTACAAAATGGCACTTCTTGTTTATAAGGACAAATTATAATTAGATGATTTACGGTCTACGCTCACCTGAATCGAGTTGTTGTGAAACGGGCTATCTTTGGAAGTTACAAATGTGAGATTTATTTTAAGATGTGCAGTTTTCTTGCTTTAAAAAAAAAAATCAATGAAATTTTCTTTTAAATTTTATCAATTTATAATAACTGTATTTTTCGAAGGATACAAATTGTCCGGAGCCAGTAGCATTGCCTTTTCTGAATATATTTGGTCGAATACTATTTTTTTTTTCACAATTTTTCGTACTTTTTTTTATTATAAAAAAACTGGTGGTTCATTTATATTTGAAACATATACCAGTTTTTACTGGATATGATTTCTTCTACAAATAATTTTTTTTTAAATATTTTTTTTAATTAAAAATTCTTGAAACAATTTGGAAAAAAATAATTTTTCAAAAAAAAAATTCAAAAAGTGTTCCCGTTTAATAGAATAAATATTTATTTTGGCTTATTTGTGTATACCTCGCAATACCTACACTGAAGATGTTTGAGATGAAAGCCATTTTACAACTATTATTGACTTATTAAAGTTTCTTGAAAATCATTTCTGCATTATTCACACGTTTTCGAAAAATTGATTTCTGAAAAAAAAAAATTAAAACTTTTTTTAAAAATACAAACATTTTGTTTTAAGTGTTGGCCTGAAATAACGCTGGTCTGCAACGAAAATCGCCTTAAAACCAAACTATACTTTTCTGAACTTTGGTACGCTGAACCCGAATCTGTAGTCAAATTTATTCTAGCACGTTACGTTTTCGAAATATGCTACTATGTATATTGTATATGTCAAAAACCCTTTTTTTGGTACATTTTACGTCGAATTTCATTGCTAGTAAATACTTCATTACAAAACTATTAATAGTATGTGAATGAAGTACCTTTCATCTGTCTAAATCATTTGAAATCATTTAAAAATTCGCTTTCGGCGCAAAGATGTTGCAAAGTTAAATTCGTAATTTGTCCAAAATACTGTCTTTAGTCCAATTAAGGTTAATTTTATGTTTTTTTTTTTGGGATGCTGAGTACGAATCTGAAGTTACCCAACAAAAATAATCATGGGGAAACATGAGAAATCATTGAAAGAACTTAAAAAAATAGTTTTTTAAATTGTTTTTGGTGCAAAATCTAAAATATGAACATTTTTCGCTAAGACCGTTTATTAACAATGTCAAAACAAAATTACTAAATTTATGTCTTGATTAAGACGTACATGAAGTACGTCTTCTAGATTCTTCACAAAACAAATTTGAAAAATCCATTTAAATCAGTCCTTTTGAAAAGCACAAAATATCCTTTTTAATTGGTTTTCCTCTGATTCCTGCCTTTTTTACACAATTATTAATAAATTAGAGGTTTTTTTTTGCAGTGTACATACATCCGAAAAACTACGGAATTTTGAAGTTTATGGTGATTTTTTTTAAATAACGGTTTAAAATATGGCTTTCCAAAAATTATATGAAGGACAAAAAAAAAAAAACTTTATTTTTGCAGACCAGTGAATATAAAAAATTGTTATGAATATTTTGTGTAAAAATTTTCATCAAAATCCCCTATGAGTCGCTTACGAGAAAATCAGAAAAAAAAGAAAATGGATCTATGGTAGGTAGGTACCGTTATTAACCGACGAATTTTTTTTATATAAATCAAAAAGTACCACATTGCCTGACATTTTAATCAAAATCGTTAGTCGCTTTTGAAAAAAATTAATTATTTTCATTTTTATTATACGGCAGGTACCGTTAATTTGGTCATAAAACAAATTTAGATTTTCCCTCTGGGGAATCACCAAAAACCCTTTACTACCAAGTTTTAAGAAAATCGCTTCAGTGGTATATGCTGTAGCTCGAGACAGAAATGCAATAGTTCCTCAATAAAAAGTAATTGCCTGACATATAAGACCAACATCCACTGATAAATAAATTGTTTTCGATGATTTCACGATATTAGTCATACGCTGGTGATGCTTTCCAAATGTGTCAAATTCATTTAGATAATTCAAACGTAGGTATTGTATCTATGGAGATTGAGACATTTCCCTTCCTCATTAAAAATCACGTAACACAAACATTTATATCTTTATATTCTTCTTTTTTTTCCAAATAAAAATAATTTCGAAATAATATAAACAAATTAGTCATTCAAAATGATTCTAATACTTCATTCAAAATGATAATATGTTTGTGTTGTATAAGTTGTATTTTATTATGATCAAATTACAGAACGAGCTTATCCATTGCACTTGAATTTTTAAGAGTCCACGTAAAGCAATTAATTAATTTGTTGACTTAAAAACTGTTTACTATTGTTTCTCTTGAAACAAAAACATTTATTCAAACAATATACATACATATTGATGTCAATATACAACTGTTTTTGTGTAGGTATAGGTACGTTTGATAACGAGAAAATATATTTTAAAATATTTAAAAATTTAAAATTCTGAGATATTATGTGCAAGCATGTGAGTAATGTTCATTTCAAACATCGAACACTGTTCTGATTTTTTTTTTAAATTATTTATTATGACTTAAGGAATCATATTTATTTAAATGAGAGCAGTTAAAACAACATCTTTATGTCTTTTTTGACGATTTATAATCACATGCTCCATTTAACAAATATTTTAAATTCAAAATAGAAATATTTTTATTCAAATACACTTTTAAGAAAATGTGTATTTTTTTATTTTTGTCTCAAAAAGAAAATAATAACTGAAATCATTTTTTTGATCATATTTTACGCTAGTCAAAGTTAATGACTTTGTAGATACTATCTACTTTCAAATTCAAGTTTTTAATGAATTCAATTTTAACTAAAAATTCAATTTTTTTTTTATGGAAATCCACATCAGTAATCAGTCGTGAAATTTCTAACATTTTATAACAAAAAAATTAAGGGAATAATTCAAGTTCATCACCATCGACTGTCAGTTTGAACAAAATGTGATGCACTAATTTGTGGTGATAAAAATGTGATTTAAACTTCAAAAGCTATTTGACACATCATTGTCAACTGTAACTTACTGTTCTACTACGTGTATTTTCATTTGCATGTTGTTCCATTTTCATTGTATGCAAATAGAACAGGTACAGTTATGTACATTATCTTTAATAAGCAACAAGAGAGAGAGACAAAGAGACCGATGTAACACATTTTGACGATATCAACCACAAGCACTTTATGATGCACTTAATGGACAGGTAACAGTCACGGTCCTAACTCAAATTGTGTGTTGGTAGCACAAATTAGTGATGCCGTAGCTAAAAGTCTGTCACACTATCCACTAGTTGGCGCGGCGGGCTTCACAGTCAGTGGGAACACAAAAGGACAATTCAAATTTGACCACCCAATTGTAAATGTAAAATGAACTTTATGTAGTGCAATTGGGTAACAAGTTTTCACTTCTTGCTGTTGCTAGCTGATTTTAATTAGTTTTCGTGTTGTTGCAATTAGTGTTGAAGTTCAAAGCGTGGGATGAAAAAATAAAAGTTATAAGATGAAGTGTTACTCATTTCAGTTTCATTGTTCGTTTAATGGCTAAGCATAGAAAATTATACGAAATTTTTTGTTTTCTTTTAGAAAACCGTACCTAGTTAAGGGAGACAAAGAAACACCAACCCGACCTGTTCGCAAGGTAACTAATTATTTCTGGGAGTGAAATATACATTAAGGCAAACTATTTTTTATAATTCAAGCTTTATCGTTTTGTTAAATTTAATTTGAACCTAACCAAAAAGAGGAAGTTAGAAGATGCACTCATTGAAATATCAAGTTAAAAATTTCTAGAACACGTTGGCCATCACGTTTATCATCATCGCATCATTGGCTTAACATTATAAAAGAGCTGGGACCTATTTAACCAAACACTTTTCACTTTTCATTTAACATATATTTCCAAATAAATAATTTGCTGCAAATGAAAAGTGTAAAGTGTTGGGTGAAATAGGCCCCTGATCTCTGAATTTTCAAATTTTCAAACGAGAGCAGAAACACAGATCATATACCGCATATAAAAACTGAATAGCTAAAAATTAATTTAAAATTCTTCTAAAAATTGGTAATACTTTGTTTAGAATAGGTTAATACCTGACTCATCTAAGGAAGTAAATTTGTAAAATTGATAAATAATTTAATTAATTAATTTATCTTATCCGTAGGTGCAAAACGTTTGGTTTTGTTTATTAACTAAATAATAACTAATTTTAAAGAATTGATAATGAACTTTTTAGTATTTGAAAAAATATGGTCTAATGATTTTGAAAATTAAATAAATTTAAAAGTATAGATTTCTGCGACTTGTGATTTTGAAATCAATGTAATCAGGTACTTTTTTTTACTAAAGTTATTAATATGACTGTACAAACATTGAAAAACTCCCACTTGTTGTTGTTTTTCAAAATATCTTTTCTTAAATGTTTTCAATTTTCAATCGCTATATATGCTATTGCTATTGGTAAGAATGCTGGTATAACTTTAATGTCTTCCAAACAATTATAGTGGAAACGTTCAGTTAGGAGATTTTGTTTGTTCTTAAGTTTATTGGAAATTTAAGAATTTTTCAAAAAATTGATATAATTATTGAAAAAAGTTACAAAAATAATAATAATAATAACTATTATGTATTTTACTAGTTCCTCAACTTTTCAACTTGTTCTTGCTAAAAAGCAGTAAAAAATTTGTGTTCGCACAGATAGCAAAAATTTTGTATCTCTGCCAAATTAAGGCATGAAATGTTGTAAGTTTTTAACATTTTCTCTTTGGCTTATTGCGATGAATTTTAAAAGTTCAGGTAAATCATGATATTTGTCAATATTTTAGAACGGTTTTTTCATACTATTTTTGAAACTTTAAGCCTTATTCTCAGGGGAATTAGGTTTTGATCCGTTCTTAATGGCATTTTTATTAGTGGAAATTGTGGCAGCAGTGTCCTTACTCTTATCCGGAAAGCCTCAACAAATTCCATTCCTCATCCTCTTGAGTAATTTCCAAAAAATGTCCATAATCAAGTTATTTGAAAGTGTCGTATTGACTGATTTTGATATTATTTGTAAATTCTTGAAATAAGTTTCCCTGTAGGTGTACAAATTAAATTAAGTTAAGTTCATTAAAATAATTACTTAAATTACTTATCAATAATTTATTTCTGTGGATGTTAGTTAGTAATTTGTTTTCAATTAATTTAAATCAGTTTTAAAATACTAAAAAACATACAAATCTTCTGGGCATGATGTAGTGAAGTGACAGTCATTGTTTTATAGAATTGATATTAATAATATTCTTATGAATTTTGTAAGATTCATGACATTATTTTTGTTTGTTTATCAAAATGAACAAAATTATGATCAATATAATAATAATACAAAAGATCCTTTATCAATTTTAGTTTGAAATTTGATCGAAAAGATATAAAAAAAGTTTCTTAGTAAAACTAATATAAAGTTCATGTACTTGAAACTTGATGACATCATGTACCTACATACATATGTAATCTATGTTGTAACTGCTCAAACAAGTGAAAAGATAATCGCTAGCAGATTGGTAAAGCTGTGATTGTATATTATTTTGTTAACTAAAACCTAAAATCGATAGCTAAAATAAAAAACACAAGTATAATAATATAAAAGATCTTAAGTTAGGTGGTTTAATTGATAGCTGCTTCAAATACAATAAATCTTTTATCTAGAAAACAAACCCCTTTTAGTACCAATGCGTATCCCCAGTTTCTTAGACTCATCTATTTAAATGAATATTTTCAAGTTATAAAAGTAAACATATTCTTTATAGCCATATTGAAATGTTTTAGCAATAAATTAACGAACAGTAGAAGATATAATAAATAATAATTATTCATAAAACATACCATTGTGGGTAATAAGAAAAAAAGTAATTACAAATGTCGATAAACTTTTAAATAGCAGTTAGCAACTAAGATCTCATTATGGTGTTGCTGTTTAATGAAAATCAAAAACAAACAAACAGTCTAATAAAATTTAGAGCTTAACAACATTTTTTATCTGAATATGAATAGATTTTTTTTTATGATTTTCAAATTTAATTTCAAATGTAAACAAAATTTGTGAAAAGTTTGACAATTTATTTTTTTCGTCATCAGAATCAAAGAAACTCAAAAGAAAACCAAAAAACACTAATACAGAGTTTGTGGTTTTAAGATTTTTCTGATGCATACTGAAATTATCTGATGCCAAGTAGAAAGGGGTTGGGTAAAAAAAATCCGGTTTTGGATTTTTGTTGGATTTAAGGCAGATGTAAATCCTTCTTATTCAAATTATTTTGTATAGACGGTATAATTCAAAATTTGTATCTTTATTATCTTTAAAAAACAAAAACGAATGTTATGAGGTCCTTTTTATATGTCCTGCTATGTGAAACATTGGAAAACGAAGATAAACACTATTTGTACCGTCAGTTAAATAAATAAAAAAAAAGAAATAGTGATGAAGCTTGGAAGTTTTATTACAAGAAAAATTTCATAAAATAAAAAAATTACTCATACGCCACAGTGTACGATTATCAATATTTTGTTTAATTTCTAGTTTGAATCTTTCTTTTTAAAAGTGCTTACCAAGTCTTAACAAAAGGGTAGAGGTAAATAAAACAAATCCAAAAATTTATTACTTGATTCTACATCCTTTCAGAGAATGCATTTAAGTCACGATATCCGGAAACTAGCTAAGAATTTTATTTGGTTTTCTACTGCCAGTGAGTCACCTAAAAAAAGTAACTCAGTTCTTATACTACATATTTACATTCATTGCAAATTATCACTTTGGTGATGTTTAGTTTACACAAGGAATTAAAAGAAAAAGTAATATTCAAACCAAAAACACAAACACATATATCACAGTTGGAGTAACTATAATGTGACTTTATCGTGGGAATTTTATGCGATTTTTTTTTTCAATGGCATTCTAGGTTACATTTGGGATTTGTTTTTTCTTTAGTTGTAGGGGTTCACATTCTTAAATAAGCTTGACAGACATGGTTCTGGTGACCTAGGTTTTATATTTTCAAACCGAAATATTTTAATAAAATTGAAATTCATCAAGATTAGTGAAAATTTATATGCAGAATGTAAGAAATGCATTCGATAATGTTTTTTTTTCAGGATTTGTCGCAATTTAAGTTGTCTTGCTGTATTTATGGCTATTTGTTCTTATTTATTTTCCATTCATTAGTTGTGATGAGAGAGAAATTCCCAAAAAGGGAAAAATAAACAAAACAACTATCAAGAAGATAAATTAATTTTCGAGACAGCCATTTTTTTCTTTTTTAATCATAAACTGTCAAATATCCATTAAATGGATCGATCCTTGTTTAAAATCATACATTTAAAATTTTTTTTTTTTTTGAAAAAACAAGACACACAGAACCTTTTGACAACCACACCCTTTAAAACGTAAAAATAAAAAATAAGTATAAAAAGTCAAACGCACATAAAATTCCTTAATTGAATTGAGTTTGTCGGAGATGGGCCGCAGTATTATCATTCACATTAAGTTCATATTCGCAAAGTGCGATACGTGACCAAACGCCATGCTCCACACCAAAATCCCTCCATCCCGGTCAGCACTGCATCTTCAATTCGTAAAAGCCACATCATCAGTGTATACGCAATGATGATAATAATAAATAATAATATTATGCATTCAGGCTCTTGCGAATGATTTGTTCTTTGATTATTATTTGCACAATCCCCTCAATTGACTAAAACGAAAATTGCAACCCCATTCCAGAAATGGCCCCCATACAGTAGACACAATACATATTGCACAGAGCGATATAGAGTGTATTTCCTCTCACATCACTATTGTTGCTCGTCCCGCTTCCTCTCTTGAATTGAATAGAACAATTTCAATTCATTTTTGCAACAAAATACTCAATAAATGTTCTCCGCATGGAAATTATGTGCTGACAGTAATACGAGTGTGTGTTGGTTTTTGTCTTGTGAACGTGCCATTTCAGCAGTAATCCATGTCCTTGAAAATTCAAAGGAAGATTAAACGCAACAGCTTGAAGTAAAATGCCGTCTTCTTCAATAATACTTTTAACACTAAAGCCTCAAGGAGAAGAAGCATATAGCATATAGGTCACAGGGATAAAACTATACATGTGTACTTGTGCTCGTAAATTTAAGTACCTACATTTGTATGCGAGTTCAAGTTGAATCGATTACAATCAAGAGTGTAGGCTTTAATCCTTGTGCAAATTTAACACCCCCTATCCAAGCGTTTATTAATTTTATGCAAAGTCACCACAAATGCTAGAAATGCTAATCACTGCTGTGGCGGCTCCAACTATATGACGACGGTATCGGATGGCAGGGCGGCAATGGCGGAAGACAGCCAAATGGAATCCTCTGCTAATTTCCGGTTCTCGTGACTTTTAATGAATGTGTTGAAAGAAACTAGAATCTAAAGTCTAATGAGTGTTACTTTAAGTGCCCTACCTTACAAAAAAAAGAAAACATTTACATTTAGGTGTATTTTTGTGGTCCACTGTGGCGAATGAGTAATATTTTGTTTGTTTTTATACTTCATTGTAATGCTAATTTAAAGGAGAAGTTTTTTTTTTTAAATGAAACTTTCAAGATGATTTGGTGTTATTTTTCTTGCTTATTCCTTGTTTACATCCGTGGTTTAAAAGTATTCTACGAATAATAAGTATTTTAGAAAGTTTCCATAAGGTAAGTAGGTGTGTTTGAATTTAAGAAGACACAAATGCGTCAATGAAATCTTCTTTTAGGTAATTTTTCATTTATTTTATTAAGGGGATTTTTAAATTGGTTTAAAGTAGTAATATAATTTCATTTGAAATGATTTTTGCAATGATGCCTTGACACATAAAAATCAAACCCAAATGAGGTCATGAGAAGCAGCGAGAGTGTGGCCTTGTTTATAGATTAGCTTTTTTAGCACAATTTTTATATATGTTAAAAAAAATAAATCAAATTCTCTCCATGTTATTTTCCATGTCTGACTGAACGTTATAATTTGTGCTTCTGTCTGCGTCAAAATTTTTAACCGTTTCAAATCACTGTTTAATCTTCCCATAAGTGAGAGTGATATCCAACTCCTTGATTTTATCGATATCTTAGATTACCAAAACAGTCGAATTTTCGAAAAGGGTACGAAATTATGTAAAATTTTTGTAAATAATAGTTTAAACCGAGAGATACTAATATTTTTTGCAAAATGTAGAGTTTGAAAATAATTTGTTCACAAACTATCAGCTAAAATAACTTTATTTCTAAATTGAATTCAAGCAAAGGTCTCTCTGGCTCTAAGATAAACTAAAGTCTTTGAATAGTGAAGTAATTTTTTGTAGAAAATCTCACTTCCTGCCCAAACGAGGGGATATAGACGCTCCACCTCTTTAATTTTTTTTTTTTTTTTTTTTACCTAATAGTTTGCTTAATGTTATGGGTAACATTCAGAATCTCATGTACTTAGAATTTCTGCTACTTTCTGTTATACATATTTTATTGCTATATTTTGAAAAGCTGTATTTTGGAATATTTTGTTAGGGTGAAACCGTTTGGCATATTTTATACTCAAAAACTAGCACTTTAGAACTGAAAATTCAATTTACTGAAAAAGTCGCATGAAAATGGCAGTTTTTTGCAAATTTTTGGTCGAAAAATTGGATTTAATATCGGGTTAACATAATAAACAACTCAGCAAAAAATTAAAACTACCGGATTTGACTCAATGTCTGATGTGTGTATATAGTTACTGTGCTATTAAAAATATACAAGATACTGTCTTAATAATGTATGCATATTGTATAACAATAAAGGACCTTCTCTTATACATATATTTTTTGTTTAACTAACATTTGTAACCAAAGTGTCAAATTTCTCAATATCATGTCCTAAAACGCAAATTGTGGCCACTTATTATGTTTAAAACTAATTTTTAATAGTTTTGCCGAATAAGTTAGATTCTTTATTAGTCTAACTTATTCGGCAAAAGTAAAGAAAGAAAATATTTGTTATCGGGTATTGTATGGACATTTTCCATAGTGCGTTTATCCTGTACCAGTTTACATCAAATTTCATATTAAAAACATCAAGTACCTGAATGGTTTTTTTTTTTTTTAATACAAATCACGAACTCACTCCATTTATTCTAATCTAACAACCTTCATTTGACTTCTTACTATTAATTTATTGAACAAAATAAAATAAAACTTAAAGCCAGAATCAAACTAAGAGATAAAGATCTTTTGATCATTATCAACTCAGATACCATTTCAGTATTTATGTTAAGGTTTTTTTCCTCTCAGTATATTCGTTAACATATTATTGTTATAAGCCAATGATAATAATTAGTTAAACAACTGAAACTTTATTTGTTATCATAAAACTATCGGCTACTAATTTTTATTAAAGACAACAATAATAACAATATTTATAATTTTCCATCCATTGGATTTAGTTTAATCACATCATTTCGGAAAGTTTTCAGTTGAATTAATGGAAATAAAGAAGTTATGTGACTTAAAGGAACTTTTTAAGTAGCATTATGGTTTAAAATTTAATTATATTTTACGATGACTGCTGTTTATTAATTGTTTCTTTATTTACAAGGACCACTTAATAAACAATTGGAAAACATTATGAGATTAAACTCATTTTATAAACTCAATGTAGTTCTTTATTATTTATGAACTTTAAACCAAGAACAAAGTTTAAACTGATAGAAACAGTTCAAGAGATCAACTGATTGTTTTGGAATCGAAAGTTTAATAAATGAATAAAAGACATTAAATGTAATGTTGCAGACATCAAAATAAAGTAGTATTTTGTCATCTCTTTTCCTTAGCTGTACTCCATATTTTGTCCACACATGTTATTATGTATTCCTGCTTGATAAACTGTAAACCAAGTAAAATGGACAAAAATATAGAGTCAGTTTGCTGAACATTGCGAGTGATGATTTTTACTTAAATTTTACTTTATTTTGGTTAAAAATACGTATCGGAAAATTCATTTCCAGATCCTCTGCGTGTTAAAAAAAAATAATCAAGGTCAATTGTCAATGATTTGGTTTTTCCCTTAAAACTTTTAAATGCCTCATGGTTGTTATCATAATGTATTTAATTTATGTATTAAAACAAAAATTACAAAAAACAGTATTTTTGACCACTTGAATAAATTTTCACATGCTCAGGAGCTGAAATTATGGATCTTCAAATTTGGGATTTTTATTTTATGTTTGGAAGTTTGCCATTTCGATGTTGGAAAATTGGGTTTTTGAATTATTCAGTAACATAATTACTCGTAGATACTAAGTCAATCTTTTGAAACTTTGCAATACTAATAAATATAATAAGAACGACTGATATAAGTTGTTAAATTTAGTTATTAATACTAAATAAAAAAACATTTTATTACATTTAATTAATTTATATAATGTGAAATTGTGTATGTACATTTTTTTTAATTACTATTATTTTCTCTTTCATTTCAGGTAAGTCAAATAATTTTAAAATTATGCAAAAGGAAGGTAAGTTAAAAATACTATTCTGTTAAAATGAAAAAAAAGAAGAAGGTACCTTTGCAAAAAGAGATTTTAAGTTATTTTTTTTTTTTTTAAATAAAAGTTTTAAACTTAACTTTTATTATAGTCAGAACCAACAAATATAATTGTTATATACATACCTCGATTACTCCGAAATAAACTGGATTTATAACGAAACCCACAGTTGCCTAACAATTTTTCTCACTATATTTCAAAATAAATATTTTTCTATTTTTTTTTTTTTTCAAAAAAAAAAACAAAAACCATTTATAATAATACAGACGCTCGCAACGTCAGAGAAGATACGAATATTATAAAATTTCCATTTGTTAAATGATAAGAATTTCTTTTAGAAAAAAAATTATTTGAAGTCTTCAAATAATGAAATAATGATATACCTACCACATTATGATGAACAAATTAAAACAACAAAAATATCTTTTGAATTTTATATTTTAATTGATAACATTAGAAGCTACAAGTATTACAAATTTTTGGTATTTCCTGACATTGAAAATCAACTAAAATTCAGCTTGAACTCGATTAGGTTTAATTTTAATTATGATATCATAGATCGTTTTTTAAACTCTTGAGTTTGATATGGAATATCAATTAGGAATTGAAAAGAATACAATTTTTTTATCAATTTTTTTTTATTTTAATGCTTTAAATTTTCTTATCGTTAGAAATGTTCATGAACTTACAATGGCGTAGTGATGGTAACATAATTAATTAAACATTAGAAATAAGAAAGTCTAGTAAGTAAAAGGTTTTTATCTACCTAATCTAATTGAACTTTTTCGAACGGTTTGTAGAATGTTTAATTTTGTAAGCTCGTGTGTTCTTTACTGCTAAAGAACCAACACCAAAACTCAATAATGAAGTGCCAAAATGTATAAGGTTTCAAATCCAAGCATGATGCATTATAGTTTTCTGAGTCATAAAAAAGTATAGTTTTTCACGTTAATTCAATTTGCAGTATTTCGAAAGAAGCAATATTATTATCAGACCTAATGTTTTAACAACAAAAACATAGTTATCCCAAGAATTTTGGAAGGTTTTTGTATAAAAAGTATAAGAAGGTTTTATTCAAAATGGATGAATTCGAACAAAACCTAAGTTTAGCTAATCCTTAACTTCTGGCGTCTGCAGCAGATTCCAATTATTTCAATTCTAACAAATTTTATCGTGTTTACAAAATTCCAAATAATAAATCATTCTTAAAAACATGTTTTCGTTTCGTAACGTAATAGACTAATTCTAAAAAAAAGACTCATTCAGAGTTTCAGTTTGATACGATATTTGAAAGTAGGCTTAGATCGATTTGCGGTGTTTCGTTATTTTTGGACGGTTTTGTATGAAAAGTACAAAAATTCAAAATGAATGAATTTCGAACAAAACCTAAGTTTAGCTAATCCTCAACTTTTGGCGTTTGCAGATTCCAATTATCTTCATTCTAACGCGAATTATCGTGTTTACAAATTTCCAACGCCAACGACATCGACGAAAACGGCACAAGTAATACATTAAAATATGGCAAAAACTGTTTTCAATACGTTTCATGGTGATTCACGGTGAAATAGACTAATTCTGAAAAAAAAAATTGTGCCAATCGCAATACTTTTTATCCTTTACACTACGTGTATGGAAAAGTAAAAGGTCACTTACCGAATTTTGTGAAGAATTGAATATTTTATTTGTTTAAAAAGCATTAGAAGCGGGAACCCCTCGGATTATATTGTAAGAACATCAGGTCTATCTGATTATATCGATGCATAGAATTTCAGAATATCAAGTTTTTATATCCTTATATAGTTTGGCCATGTCTACTAATAATAATCTTCAGGTTAAAAATTTTACTAGCAGTAGCGAAAGTAAAAAGACATACAAAAAAATAACGGTTTAGCCACATCAACTAACAAAAAAAAAAAACCCAATTCAAGCAATAAAAACAATGCCATTGGATTAGGGTCAGTGAATTCAATTGAAGTGATTGTTTTAAATAATTAAAAAAATTATTATCAAAAATAAATTAATTTAATTGCTCTGTGAATGTTTATTTTATGTTTTTTTTGTTGTTGTTCTTTCCTTTTGATTTTTGTGTTCCTTTTATTCTTATTCTCCCAATAATAGCTTTAAGTATTTTTCTATTTCACTCCCACTAACAAATTAAACCGATACTGTTTGAATTTGTATTATTTTTTCTCAGCTGCTTAACCTGAATCGGTTGCTAAGTTATAGTTCTGATATGGATCTTTATCAATTTTTAATGTTATTTATAAATTACTAACGGCCAATTGCTTGACAAAGTTCTAGCTCTTAAAACTCGGTTTAAGGAAAAATTAGAACTCAAATTGTTTAATTTTTATTTTTTTTTCAAAAGAAAAACTGAGAGCTAAAAATAATAGTTTTAATCAGATTTTAGAACTTTGTCAAGAAATTGGCCGTAAAGAAAAATAAAACAAAACATGGTTTATAACGTAAAACTTGTCAAATTAACAGGTTTTCATGAAAAATTTCCGTACAATCTCATTGAAAACAAAATTTCCCTGACTGCTAATCACGATATCATTTTATTCAAATTTCCTTAGAATTATCTATTTACTTTGAATCATTGTAGGAAAAAATTTAAACAACATTCCATAAATCCCTTCTCCGAAAAAAAATTAAAATATTTAAAATTGTATAAATATCAATAAATTCAAAGAAACTCCAAGTCTATATGAAAACCGGATAAAAAAAATTCAATCAGTCGCTGATGGTTTTCATTCACATTCCAATCAAGACAGTCAAAGCCAAGCTAATGGTGATTCCCCAAAGCCCGCAAGCTGTTTCTCTAAGCCATATATACGAGGCGATACGCGTCATTAAAAGTAATATTTTCACCTCCTACAGCAAACCATGACCTAGGTTTTAAACTCTCTTTTGTGTATTTTCTTTCTTCTTCTCTCTTCACATGCTCCTCTTTTACTTTTAGATTGGTGTTTAATTACTCATACAAAAGTCACACCTCCTAACCTTCTTTTTTTTCTATTATTAAACCGCAAGCGCCAGCAGGATTAACCCCCCATCAGTCAAAAGAATTATAAATAAAATCACCTTCGTGCCCGCTGCGTTAGCAGAATTCAAATTCCTGAACCCTCAGACTTATTTGTTGTTACATTTTTTCATTATCGTCATACACATGTTTTACATGCCTTCGGACGTCAGAGAACATTTCAACACCGACGACGTTTCTGAGATTCTATCTGCTATACCTATCGAAAGATCAGACGAGTCAGGGTTGGGAGGCTTGAGGCTTTGATGAGAAACCCACACGCCACACTGTTGACAGAAGTTTCCAAGTCACAGCTGTATTAGAGGGGCATAAACCTAACACAGCTGTCTCTTAGCTATAAGCTGATCTGCAAAGTGATATTGAGTTTTTGATAAGAGACTTTTATTGCTCTCTTATGTCAACTCAATACTTTGTCAGCACTTCATCATTATCACGCGTTACTTAAGAGAATCAAAATTATTTCTATTAAGAGTTCTCCATGAAAAAAAAATGGTTAATTGATATGGGAAGGCATCGTTTGGCAGCGTGGCTCTGGTGTACGTGACTAACTCACTATCATTCATGTCTGCAGCCACAAGCGGGTCGCGTTTTTCTAGGTTGTCCGCTCTCCCCCTCCTCCCCCCACCCCTCCCTCATCTGATGACGCCGCTGTTGTGCAAATTTGGTGTAAAATTGCAAATTGCTTTGTTTTATTTTTGTTTTCTATTTCAAGTGGTGGCAGGGAAATGAAAGTAATGTAGCGTATAGAGAGACAATACTTGCACGCGAACAATAATGACAAAGATCAGTTGATACGTTATGATGGGAACAAAGTATATGAAGACTTCTAGCGGACTTTGATAAGTTAAGCAGAAGGGTAAATATATAGGAGAAATAAATGGAGTAGGTACCTACCATGAATTGCTTTATCTGTCAAGCGTGTTGGCAGCGATCAGTGTGGGTTTCAGTTAATTGTAGTGTTCTGTACTCTTATAATGATAGACACTTTGGTGATCTACCATATTCTGATGGCTTTTCCAATCATTACGGAAACTTAAAGAATAGAAGTTTTCCCAAGAGGTGTCACTTCAATAAAACAGATCAGTGATCAAATGACGCAAAATGAGAAATACCGTGAATGATTTTGTGGCGCAATCAGTTTTTTTTTACAATGCTATCAAGATCTTAATGTTGATGGTCTTGTTTACATTGCAATGCATTTATAACGCACAGCATTTAGCCACATGATGTTAAAAATGCCATCAATTAGCGATTCTTAAACTGTGAGATTAACTAACAGTTGCTGAATACATAAGAGAGGATGTGACATAATGGTTATCAAGTTGAAGTGCAATGAGGGTGAATGCAGTTATTATTTTGAAGTTACATTTTAATATTTGAATCAGATTGAATTGTGAACTTATTATCGCTAAGGTTAATGGCACTTTGAACGTTCCTGTTTTATATTTTGTATACTTACTTATTTTGTTGTTGTATGAGGCTTAAATCAACGGAAATGTTTCGTCGCGTCGCGTCGGCGTCGGGCTTGTGATATTAAGTGGTGTATGCCTACTAATCAAATGTTGACGTCACAACATTTGGGTAAATAATAAATTTATTTTGTTACTTATTTCACAAGCTGGTTTTTATTTGCAATGTCAGGCAACACTTTCTTGTTTACAATACAAATGAAATAAGTGTTTCAATGCCATGGAAATATTGTTAGAAATTAGATGAAATATTAAGTTGAGTTCTACATTAAAATTATATTATTTATGCTTTGCATTATTATAATTGTATTTGTAAAAGAATTACATAGAATTCTTTTAAAAATTTTCGTACCCAGGAATTATAGGTAGGTAGGTAGAGATGGCGGTCAAGCAAACCTTGTTTGTTTGACCCAATTGGCGCAGGATACGCCGTTTTGATACCAAAACTTATGAAACCTATGGGTGATAATTGGATTTATTTGAAATACATTTTTGATTGGTTTTAAAAAGGGAAAAACAAGTGTTAGGCAGTCCTAAATCCACTTTGTTGCATTTAGGAACGAGATCAAGTCTTTGATCTTTGATCCTGAGATGTTATCTATGACATTAAAGAATTCACTTCCCAAAGAGAGTGCTCTATTCCTAGCAAGGGCGGGACATTGACATAGGAAATGGAAGACCGTTTCTTTTTCTTGCTGGTCCAAGCAGCTGCGACAATAAGTATTGTGCGGTATACCCAACTTTGCTGCATGTTCCCCTATCGGCCAATGTCCTGTGCACACCGCAACGATTCTGCTAATGTCTTTTCTGGGTCTAGAGATTAGGTCATATGTTTTGGATTTATTATAGGTGGGCCAGATTTTTCTGGATATGACGCAGCTAGTCAAGTTGTGCCACCTATTGTTAGCTTTTGTTAGGTAATTTAAGAAGATATCGCCCTTCATGACTCCTATGGGAATGTTAACTATTTCTGCTAGTGACTCATGAAGGGCCGATCCTTGCCTGGCCAGTTCATCCGCCTTTTCATTGCCTTCAAAACCACTGTGACCTGGGATCCAGATGAGAGTGATTGTGAGGCTTCCACTCAGCAATGAGAGTTCCTCTCTGCACTGCTGAACCAATTTGGAGGATGTCGTGACCGAAGCAATTGCTTTTATAGCTGCCTGACTATCTGTTAGTATAGCTATATTTTGGTTTTGATTTGAATTTACTCTAAGTAATTTGCAAGCTTCTTTAATTGCCAGCAATTCCGCTTGGAATACACTGGCAAAGTTTGGTAGTCGAAAGGATTTTGAGATATTGAGGGATTCATAGTAGACACCCGAACCGACCCCACAATCCATTTTTGAGCCATCAGTGAAAATGCAGGTGTCGAAGTCTTTCGTCACAATGTCCTCTTCCCAGTCTGATCTCGACGGGAAGCTGACCCTGCAATTCATTACAGTGTTCAAAATAGGGGTGCAGTAGTCCGTGGGTGTCAGAAGCATATTCGATGGTATTAAATTTGTTGTGTCACTGTGACCAAAAGGTTTTGCCTTCCAACTACCTGTTTCTTTTAGCCTTAAAACGCTACAAGAGACCTGGTATTTAATGTGAAGGTCTATGGGTAAGAGGTGCAAGAGAACGTTTAGAGCCTCAGTGGGGCACGACCGGAGGGCTCCAGTCGTCCCTACACTTGCTGTTCTCTGGATTTTCTTAAGTTTGTTGATGTTATAAGCTTTACTAAGTGCAGGCCACCAAACAATGGCGCCGTAGGTAAGAATGGGTCGTACAACCGCTGTGTAAGTCCATAGAATCATTTTTGATTTAAGACCCCATTTTTTCCCAAAGGTTTTACTGCAGGCATAGAAAGCAATGCTCGCTTTTCTAACCCGCTCTTCTATATTTAGCTTCCAGCTCAGTTTAGTGTCCAAAATTACACCTAAATATTTGGCGCTGGAAGAAAGTGATAAGATTTGGCCGTTGAGCTGAGGTAGAGGGAAGACAGGGATTTTGGTTTTAGTTGTAAAAAGCATCAGTTCCGTTTTACTTTGATTAACTCCTAGGCCACAGCTCGTAGCCCAGTTGCTAACTTTTCTCAAAGCCGTGTCAGTCATTTCACTGATCACAGGTAAAAACTTTCCTGATACAAGTACAACCAGATCATCCGCATATGCCACTGCTTTCACTCCACTTCTCTCAAGCTTCACGAGGATATTGTTCATGACAAGGAGCCATAAAAGGGGAGAAAGAACGCCACCCTGAGGCGTACCCCTATTAACGCATTTAAAACAGTTTGAATTTCCTAAACTTGCTTGAATTCTTCTCTCTTTTAGCATTGAAATAATCCAACTTCTGATGTAGTCTTCTACTTCAAAAGTCACTAGGGCTTCGAGAATAGATTCGGTTAGGACATTGTTAAAAGCTCCCTCTACATCCAAGAAGGTAGCTAGGGTATATTCTTTAAAGTGTATCGAGTTCTCAATTGTTCGGACGACTTCATGGAGGGCTGTTTCCGTAGATTTGCCCCTCATATAAGCGTGCTGCGAACTAGCTAGAGGACATCTTTTAAAAATGTCTCTAATATGAGTTTCTAAGATTCGTTCTAAGGATTTAAGTAAGAAAGATGTTAAACTTATTGGCCGGAAATCCTTCGCAGATTCATGTCCTCTTTTGCCCACTTTGGGTATGAAAACCACTTTAACTTGTCTCCAAGACTTGGGCACATGATTAAGAAGAAGGCAGCCTTTAAAGATTTTTTCAAGCCATGGAACTGCTATCTCTTGCTGATTTTGCAGCATAATGGGCAGAATACCATCAGGGCCTGGGGATTTGTACGGAGAGAAGGTGTTAATAGCCCAAGCTATATTTTCTCTTGTTATCAAGGGGTTTACTTGCTCAGTCGTAACTGATAGCAAAGTGGGATTAATGTTCACTTCAGAGGTTCTATCAACGCACCCCGGAAAATGAGTAGTCATTAGTAATTCCAAGGATTCAGCTGGAGATATTGTCCAAGATCCGTCAGACTTTTTAAGAAACGAGGGATTTGAGTGTTCCCTCGATAAAACCTTGCTAAGCCTGGCAGAATCCTTAATATCTTCTATGGAGTGACAGTATTCCTCCCAGCTTTCCTTTTTGGCTGATGATATGCTAGGAATTATACTTAGTTTTAATTATTATTGGTTTCTTTTAAAAGAAATTTAAAACACATATGTGTGCACATACATCTTATTTATAATTTCCTGTTTTTTTATTGATTTTGGTTGTTTTGATAAAACAATGATACAAAGTAGCAATCGAATCGTAGCGTAGATAGTGCAATCAAGCATTTTCGAAGAAAATTGTTGAAAAAAAATTGACATTCGAGTAAAATGTCGCTTTTATCGTTTATTTCTCTAAAAATAGAAAACAATTGGCGGAAATTGAACAAAAAAAACACCACACAGTTAAATTATTATTATTATAACATCCGAATTGGCTTTAATATTTCTTTTAGGTTTCGATTTTTATCATCCTTACTGTGAATGTTGCTAATAGTTTAGCACTAAGTTTTTGACAATAAGTAAACAATTTCTAGTAATCCAGTTAAATTGTGTTTTTTACCAGGAAAGTTCCGAATATGAGGTTTGGCAACAAAATTTTGTGACACAACCTGACAAAAATGCAAAAACCCGTGAAATTTTCAACGCTTTTGCAGTTTTTGGAAAACTTTACCATGAAGGATTAGTTTTTGGTTACAACTTTGTACCCAACAGTTCAAGAAAGCTGAATTTGCCAAAATTTGAGCCCAAAACTGTCTGCGTAGCCATTATAGTTTCCAAATTGCACCTCTTTAGACTTTATCAATTTTTGAGGAATCAAATATTTTATTAGGATCTAATAATAAACTTCAGTTCAGTTTTATTTTAACATAGAAACAATTGTTTTAATCTGAAATTTGCCTTAAAAGTTCACAACAATGCTTAGTGATATCTGAACAAACCACTGCATATTGCCACTCAAAAACATAAAGCGAGAAAGAAATCCAAACTACCCCAAAAATTTCCCTCTAGGAACCATTGCGATATAGGTACTATAGAGCAAGTTTACGATTTCGATTAAAATTTGTGTGCCTATTTTTTTTAGTGACGTATCTTTTTTTTAAGAAATATTTGTAAAAATCTGCTAATGGTACCTCCCTTAGAACCCTTTTTTTTTACTTTTGACCTTCTCTTAAACGACTGATTTAATTTTGATGAATTTCTTATACGGAAGCTATTTGACAACCTTAAAATTATTTGATATCAAAGTTTTCAAACAATTTTTGAATTTAAATACTCTCGGATTAGCCGCGTTTATTAACAAAGAAAGTAATTAATGGCCAAACTAGTAATAAGAATTTTAGAGATAAAAGGATCAAAAGATCTTAACATCCTTTATCAACCTAAAACAAATTTGTCACAGATGTTGATTTAAAAATGCATGCAAATGATTCATAAAACAATCAAAATGAAAAATAGGATAAGTATTGGTTTTGTGAAAAAAAAACTATTGATCTATTGATAAAACTCAACATTTTGTTTGTAAAGAAGATCAAGTTAGTGAATTTTTACAAGTTGGTGCATTTCTCTTGCTGTGTTCGGAAGATTTTTATCTGAATTCTTATGAAAACACCAACTAAGGGTCTTCTAAACGAATGGTTTGACTTACTTTCAATTTGGTACGGGGCATTTTTATAACATTATTCGCTTGAATAAAAATTTGAATTAACTCAAAAACAGCTCTTTATAATTCTTACATAAATCTAAACAATATTTAACTACTTAACATAATAAAAAATGACATAACAGCAAGTAAGTACAACCTAGATGTTCATATTACTTTAACGTCATTAAATTCATTATTAAAATTAAAATTGAAATCGATTGCCATTAGCATACTCACCTAGCAGTTAACAAAAAACATATTATACAAATGCAACGCTAGCTAAAATGACTGATAGACATGTAAAATTATATCAATGGCACGTGTGCATGTGCATAATTGGTAGACTCAGACAGACCTCAACTCAAGTAACAAATTTTCTAACAAAACAGCTGAATTGATACTTTTCTTTGGTTTGTGCACCTACGCGTGTACAATTTTTTTTTCATAGCTTGAGAATCATTTGGCGAAATGACGTTTGTATGGCAAGAAAAAAAAATGAGAATCCCAGAAGTTCAAAGTCTATTTTAATGTAAAGGTTTGATTTTCTTAAACATTGGAGTAATTTCTTATTTCACATTAAAACAATTTAAGTGACAAGAGAATTAAAGAGAAAATTTCCGCACAGTCATTTAATAATCAAATGGTTTTTTTGTATTATTACTTTTATGCTTTAAACCATGGAGTTTGTTAGATTTGATTTTAGATATCGATTAAATGATTAAATACGTTTTTATATGGAAGAAGATAAAATAATGGTTTATTGTGAACAAAATCAGCTGAATCATTTTCGATCGATGTATACAAAAATTACCAGGAAATATGTAAGTTTTTGCAAAAACGGCAACACTATTTTTCTGTTAGGTATCTTTAAGTACAAATGTAGTATCAGTGCAATCAATTTGTAGTTTATTTTTGAGAAACTAAACTATAGAAATCAAAACTATTATTGATAAATGCCCCCATAAATGGTTTTCCTTTGTGGGGGCATTAAACATTATTAAACAAAAAATGGTCTGTATACAATTTGAAGAATATCAATCATTGCTTTTGGCCAGTGGAAATTTGTACAGATACTTCTAGAAATCTGAAAAAAAAAACACTAAATTTAATAATGAGGTTTTTCAAACTCAGTTTAAAAAAAATCTCTTCGGTTTCTCCGCGATGTGCTTCCGTATCTTATTCGAGGCACTTTCCAAACAGCGGATTTGATGATTTTGTTAGTAATTTTTCATTGCTTAAACATTTGAACAAGAGAGCATGTCTAATTAAACATAATTTTGTATTTTTATTATGCATTTGGTCTAATTTTATTTTTAATTGATAAATTTGCAGAAAAGTTATTGATTTATTTAATGGAGAACACAAAAAAAACTTTGAATTGCTTCGACCACAAAAGCATTGGATGGCAGAACATTAGAAAATTATCATCACAAGACACTGTGGAAAAATTATTGGTTTCTGAGATGATCGATCATATTTGTTGTTAAGTTTTTGTTTTTTTACTTCTATTGATAAAAGTGACAAACTCTTATATTAATAAATCCTTTTCCGTTTCTTATTTGTTTTTTTTTTTTTGAATATGAACACAAAGACATATATTTTATATTTTTTCAGACTTTTAAATAAGCATATTATATCCCTCTTAGCTGATCAATCATTTTACCTTTCGTTCTCTTCTTTGTACGTATTTGATTATCCGATTTAATTTGGATCATTAATAACGTTGTTAAAATTTGAACAGTTCAAATAATATACATATGTACTACAATACGTAATATATAATTCGATAAGGCTGTTAGAGTTCAAATTCCAAATTATGAACCCTAAATTTAGATAGTGATCAGCACCGGTTTAACACCCATCTTTCAAATGATTAAAATATTTTTTTTTTGTTGTTGTTTTCTTTTTTATAACATTAGGTATAACAGTAAAATGACGTTTCTTGCCAATTTATCCAATGTTTAATATAAATTTAATAGCGTGTCTACCGACCGACAAAAACCGAATAAAAGATATTTAAGATGGGGCAAGACCTAAAATCACCGAAAACCAGATTTCCCTAAAGTAAATATAAGTTTTCGTGTCTTTTAAAAGGTGAAAATCAAATAATTAAATAATCACGGCCTGATTTTCTAACTAAAAACTCTAGCAAGTACATTTTTCCCAATAACGCATTTTGGACCACTGGTTATCTATCTACTATCTATCTACTAATTTTGACTCAAACAAGAGACTTGGAAAGCACTGAAAATTAAAAAAAATTGTATTACATTTAAATAAATTACATATTTTATAATTTGTATAAATTACATTAGCCACTCTTATGTCTCATTCAATAGGAGTTGAAGAACAAAATGTATTCAATTATTATGACACAGGTGTTGGTGTACGAAGTAAAATAACAGTGCAAACCGAATCTGTGCCAAAAAAAAACTTGAGACTTTGATAAAAAGAAGTTGTCATATCTTAACTTGGTAATGTATGTGACTGACACAAGAGATAACATAACAATCAAGTTTTTTTAAACGTCAACTTGTCATAATTTCTGAAAAAGAAATTATAATTGAAACAATGACACAATACAAAAGTGAGGAATAGAGTTGCCAAACCCACTTGTTTTACTTGATAGTGTTATAAAAATACATTTACAATGTAAACCAGAAATGTGAGCTATATAAAACTACATATTGTGGGCATATAAGGAATTAAAGCTCTTTGGAGTTTTTCTTATAAAAATTGTTCATATGCATCTCTTTAAGTCATAAATTTCATATTAAAATGGTTTAATTTGCATTACATACCCAACAACAAACTGAAATCATTACACCTTATGCAAAAAAAACCCTGTATCGATATATATCATGCGTATTAATTGCAATATAGTTTTTCCCCTTAAAAAATGTTACTGATTTTGAATAATATAAAAAATAAAAAAAAAGAACTTTTAAGGGTCAAAGTTGTTAGGCTTCATATGCATATAATTTTTAAAAATAAATAATTCTATAAGAAATTTTCAAAAAACTTTTTTGAAGTCCAAAATAAGTATGCTTTTTGTTTTTGATGGTAAGGATGTGTCCTAGAAAAAAAAAATTGAAATTCATTTGCGCCGTTTTAAAAAAAAAAATAATTTCTTATGCATAAGAATTCTCAAACCGTGCTTAAGAAAAAAATGGTATGCTATTTTCAAAAAAAATATTAATGGACATTCAATTATTGACCCGTTTTTGAAAAAAAAATTGACACTTTTTTTTTTAATCCAACACTTTTTTTTGAAAATTTTGTAGGTAATAAAATAATTTGAGAATCGCTAACTATCTTTTGTGTACAAATTTTAATCGAAATCCGTTTAATCGTTTACGTTTATTATTTAAAAAGTACGACTTTTATGGTTGTGATACACACAAAAAATTTAATCAAAATTGTTTATAAAAATAAAAAGTTTTCCATTTTCATTATATGACAGGTTCTAAAAATAAATCCATTTCCCTTCTGGAGACCCATTGATTTTCAAAATAATGGAATTCTAGAAACAAAAACTTAGCTCTCAAAATCTATCTCAATAATCACTATTTCTTAATTTTGTATTCGATTTCTATCTATCGTTTTTAATGCAAATCTTTTCTGAGCATGTTCGCTTTTTTTCTGAAAATTTCAAAGTGCATTGATTGATAGTACTTAATTTTGAAATGTTGAGCACTAATTTTAGTGGCAACAAAACCAAGTTTTTGGTCCTTAAAGATGGAATGGATATCAATAACTAATAGTTTTCGTCATGCCGTGCTTCTGCGAGTCCATCTGCAAAGAGATCCACGGCCTAAATTTGTTGACGGATTTTCTTGGAATTTTGTAAAGATTACTTTTTTGTAATTTCCAATTTTGGTTTATTTTTGTTTCCATGCAACGGTTTTGAGTTATTGGATTTTTCTATGCTTGGTGTATGTTATGTTATGAGTGATTGTAGCACTACTGCAATTTTGTTTTTTTTTTTCTCAAAAAAATCGAATAACGGAACACGCTTCTTGCGAAAATCGCCACAATATTTAGCTATCCGGTTATAATTTTTTCTGGCTGAACCGATTTTGATCAAAACTTGTCAACAGGTTCTTCTTATGATTTCCAAAAGTATTGCGTATAAGTTATGGATAAAAAGTTTATAAATTGTGTATTAAAAATTTCATGGGTAGTCCCAAACTTTTCCGTAAAACTGGCAGACAATTTTTTGAGGGTTCTTTTGCAAATAAAACTTAAAATATTGATTTTTACCATACATTTTGAGAACTAAGTATTCCATTCTTGTTTTTACAAAACAGACATTTAAGTCTTTAATTTAAATAAAAAAAAATGCCGTGATTGTAAAACTAAAAAAAAAACAGTTTAAAGAAATATGCGCGAACTTATTTTTAAAAATAATACTTAGATACTATAATTTTTGGATTTTTTTCAAAAACTTAAAAATACATTTAAGCATCTTAAGTTTTAAAAACTAAAACATGCATTGATCATAAAAATTTTGTGTTTTTTTTTTAGAAAAACTAGAAATCCAGTATTGTTACAATAACTTATAACATAACATACAAAAAATTTAATCAAAATCATTAGAGCAGTTTTGAAGAAAAATCCAATAACTCGAAATTTTTATATGGGAGGTATTCGTTCTAACAACATTGGAAATTACAAAAAAAGGAATTAGTATGTACCACTTTTTTGGAATTCTCCGTAATCTTTATTAAAACCACGAATTTTGCTTTGACACGAAACCCTAACGTCATACCGGGAACGCGTTCAAGCTCAAACTATCACAAAATTGCATTAAAATAAAATCACTAGGATCATACTTCTTCCTTGGACTTTGTGCAGTCTAAGCGATTACATGCATATTTTAGTATATTGAGCACAATGCGTCTATGAAAGTCAAAAGCCAAACAAAAAACAAAAGGCAAGCCCATGGAAATTTTCCACTAAAATGATTTTTACTTTACTTATTTTTTTTTTTCTTTTCTTAATTTATTAGTGCTCACTTGGCAACACTTTCTTTGATTAAGCTAATAGTATAATTATTTTAAAGAAAAACACCCTGTGGGAGTGATTTGTAGCACCAGTATTAACAAGCAACAGCTGGGCTATGATCTGGTTGTGCCTGGCTCATCAAGTCAGAAATGTGATCATGGATCAGAGTCCAAACATTTTTATGTTGTATAGTTTGTGGTAGGTATCATGATTTTGTAAGATGCCATTAATTAAAACAATTAACAAATGCGTATCGATAACGATAACTGAAAAGAAAATTAATTGCAATGCTAAATAAATTAATAAATTTGTAAACTATATGAGATCTACACTAAACTTTACACAGAGATAGAAGAGACAAAGAAATGTAAGTTTATTTATACAATATCACAAAATCACGGATATAACAACTTGTAGGCAGTATTAGATTGAAAGTCCAGTCAGTAGGGGATATTGCCCTACATAAATTTATGTGCTTCTAGCTCTTGTACTGCTGTTTGAGTAATGACCCTAAAAAATGGAATGTTTTGCAAACTAGAGGGTGTGCCTATTGATCCACCATTTTGAATTAAATATCCTTACGACAATATCTTCATTTCTAGATTTCAATTTCTCAAATAACGATAAATACTTTGCAGAAAAAGAATTTTCACTTCTAAGGTCGTAAATATTCTCTCGTTTCATTATGGGGGGTGCTTAAGTGTAATCCTTTTTACGAGAAGAAGCTTTAAAAAATAATAACATCCATTTCCAAAATTATGTATGTAAGCCTAATCTCCGTGAATTGGCAAACAAATTGCATACACACCTACGGTACCTACCATCTCTCTTATAAGACTTTGAAGGTTATAATACACTAAACCTACCTATAACCAATACTCTTGGCGCAAATCCCAAATCTCACCCAACCTGGATGTTATTTCGTTTTCCTGTGTCATCTTTTGCCATGACAAACGAAATCATTTTTAACCCGCTCTGGCACCAGGCTCATATCAGGTGGAAGCACAGAAGACAGTGGCGTGTAGGTGTCTCTATTTATTATATTATTCCCCCCATTGGAAAACGATGTCATTGAACAGAGAACTCTTAAAAAAAAAACAGCGCAGCAAATAATACTTAGGTATGCTTCTAAAAATACCATACAAAGCTACGTCGCGCCAGTTATAAACATTTCGAAAGACCTCACACACAATATTGAAATAATCACACATCACATAATGCGCTTCGGTAATGGTGATGGTGATGGTGCTGGGGCATGAATTCCAGATGCATGCCAAGTGCCCAATAAAACAAGAGGCGTCTACTTTAATTATGCGCCAGCCATCCGTGATCCAATGCAATTTACAAGTTCCTTTAGTTGAGGCAATGTCGATATGCGGCGCGCAATGGCGTATATGGTTGTGTAAACTGCAAGAATGAAGTCGTAAAAAAACGAACGCACCCAACGCAACCTGACCAAGACTGACAACGACGACGACGACGACGACGATGGATGAAATGAATATGTGCCAAAATGATTAATCTTTGAAGCGAGTTCAATTGCAGAAGCGCAACAACTCCAAGGAAGTAAAATTTCTTACCAATTTGTTGTTTTAAATCGATGACGCGACGCGACGTAGGGATCGGAATGGATCGACCGTACCAGGATACAAGCAAAACTTGAATATTTTTATGTGTATGGAGCTCCCTAATATGGTTATGGATGTCATCGGCTTACGCTGCTGGCAACAAATTATCCCTCAGCAGACAGGTTCGTCTCATGTTTCGGCACTGTTTGTAGTTTCATTCAAGGCATTTGACCCGTTGGACGTGTCCTTTTTGGTCTTATGTGGGGCACTTAATGCGCCCGTCTAAGCAATTAGGTTGGGATTGTTGCAATTAGCAACAAGTGAAAAGGGAATTGCAAGTATTTTCGGGTGAATATTTTTTTCAAACAAAGTCTCATAATTTGAACATGCTTCAATTTTTAGTAGCTGGCAGAAATTACAATTTGTATTTGATAGAATTCAATCTGAAAGAATACTAGAATATTACACTTGTGGTTGAAAGATGAAGACCATGTTTATGCTTATATAAATTATTGATTGCATACTGTTAAGTGGATGCATAAGTTAGCATAATGCACCAAATGATAACAGCTGTGTTTTATTGATAGATGGGTAAAAAGCACAGCAATCGAATGCCAATAAAACGATTTTGCTCGTTTGAACATTCAATGTTTGAATGTTTGAATGTTTATGTTTTTTGGTGCAATTGATGGCGAAACAAAACCAGCTTAAGGTTGTGTTCGCAAACTTTTTCGAATGTCATTTTCGATTTGCAACTTGAAGTGATCTCTATTTGTCTTTCTTTCTTTTTAAAATAAAATACAAATAAGCAAATATTTTTTTTTAATCTGCGCGATGGTAAAGATATAAATTAACTTCTTAATTTAAATTTATAATAATTTTCGTTATTAATTTTTTCTAGTCAAAACGTGTTTTATTAAAAAAACAAAAATCAACGAACGCATCCTACGCACGTGAAACTGCCAACCTTCAAACAAAAAATTATTTCTTCAATACGACTCTGCGCCCTCTTCTTTTCAATATTGCAAAGATCTATAGCCAGCATCGTCAACTTGATGTTTACTGCCTTATTTTTCGGCAGCATTCGTTTTATTTTTTTACATGAAAAGTTTGCCTGCGCTGCTTACTCAACAAACAGTAAAACACGGCTTAAATAAACCTAACTGGCAGTACTGCCTGTCCATAGCCATTGGCTATCAATTCTTTGTTCATTTAGTTGTTTACCGTGGAAAACAGTGGCTGCTAGTTTGTCTTTTTTACACTGCAGCTAATTTTTTCATCGCCTGACTCAATGAAAAGCATATTTTTGCCTTAAAGGAGATATTTTCTCGCCAAAGTTAGGTCAATGGCACCCTTGCCTGTTTTTTTGTCAGTTCCAGTTGTTTCTAAAGAATCTTTGCCTCACAAATAACCTTTTAATTGTTTTTTTTTTATATTCCACGTCGGTGACATTCTATAAAGGTGGAAGTTTTTCAATCGCCTCGGTGACGTCCCAGTAGTTGCGAGCGATCGATAATTTTTGCTTGGTAGTCGATTTTTTTCAAAGGTGCTGCCCCTAAATCGTCCATGATAAATTTCATTAGGAGATAAAGACCCTATGAAGAAATCAGCTATTAATGGAGTAAAATATAATCTCCTTTTGGAATGAAACGAGTAAAATGCTCAACCATTTTTGGAGCGGATAAAAAAATCACTCCAGGGTGCGATGGCACAATGTGTTCAGAATTGAAATTAGTTAACAAAAGCCTCAGTTGATACAAAACTATTTTTTAACCACCATTTTCTAATTTTAAATTAAGATTCATTTGTTGATATGTTATCTTAGGAGCCTTGCATATTGTTCTTAATTGTACCTAATCGTTCCTTTTAGTGTTTAACATCCAACAGTCTTGAAATATTACGTTCTTATTTTACAGCAAATTGAACCTTTTGAACCTTAAAAGTGATCTAATTAATTTAAATCTAAGAAAAAATTCCCCTCCAAAATTGAAGTCAACAAAAAAAAAACGCAAAACAAAGCATACACTTCCGATATTTGAGTAGAGAAACATAAATCACTGATTCACCTGTCGCATAACACGCACTATAATAATAATTGTCACTTGCGTGCTTTAGACTTGTTAATGACACCTCATTTATATTCAATCCACCACCGAACAAGAACAAGAGGGGTTCTTCCATACCCTTATAGTGGAATAAACCACACTTGTATAAACTACACAATAAAAACCAACACCATTCATCTAATTTATGTAATCACGCACAACAACCGTCAAATTGTGTAAGCGAATCCATTTGCTATTCTAATTTTCTCGATTGAATTGAACGCATAACTTAAAGTAGGTAGTAGAAGCTTGATGTAGATCTGGATTCTTGTTCGTGTTCCCCATAGTTGTCCCAGTCCCATTACTGTCGAACCAATTTTCTCAATTGTTTACAATAATAACAACTTACATAAATCAATTTGGTGGACGGCATAAGGAACCCCATAGCCCTAAAATAACCGCCTTGCTTTCATTAAAATATACACACCTACCTACCTATACCCACGCGCTTTTCGTTGATTGAATTTAGCGTCAAGAAAGCGCGTAGAAATAATAATAATTTATTATATTTTTTTTTGGCAATTTGCCAGCTAGCCAACCATCAAAAAGACTTCAAAGTCACAAGACCGTAATTTGACGAATGAGTATAGGAAAATTTTTCTCCATTATTCGGACGGTTTAACGATGCCAAATTAAGTTACGCCGATATTTAAAACTAAAAACAGGACTGTGGAAAAAAGTTTTTTTTTTTTTTTGAGTCGAAGAATAAAATATATAACTTTTAATACAAAATTTATTAGGTACATACTACTATGAACCTTGGACGAAAAACTTCATTCTTAAATTAAACAATTTGAATAAAGATAAATGGTATTTTTCCGAATATCATTGCCATCTCATATCTGGTCCACTCGTGTCACAATATTGAAAGAACAGCGCCGAAACCCCGTTTTTTGACTCATCTTACGGCAAAAATATCTGAGACACGTTAAACTGTGGAAAATTCCGTACATCGCGTAGAATTAATAGTTTGACATATGAGCACTAGAAACGGATTTAAAAAAATGCATAACTGGAGCGCACGAACTCGTTCATGTAGTCCAAAGCTATTATGCATTCACTTAGCTTGGAAATTTTAGGTGGTTATCTGATGAGAGAAGGTCTAATTATTGTAAACTGTTCACAAATGAGCAAAAATAAATATTCTTTTTAAACTGGGAACACTTTTTGAGTTTTTTTTTAAACTTTTTTTCGATATATGTACGAGTAGGTATGTGTCAATGTTTTTTTTTCAAAATTTAGTTTTAAGATGTTGACAAATAATGTCTTAAAAAAGACATACCAAATTTTTTTTTGACAAGTCGTTTCAAAACTTTTTAATAAAAAAATGTTTTTTTTTTTAAACGGCTCGATAGATTTCTTAATCAAAAAATTTAATAGAAAATTTATTCAAAATAGTTAGAGCCGTTTTTGAAAAAACTATAATAACTCAAAAATGTTTTATGGGATGTACTCGTTCTAGATGAGATTTAAAAAAAAAAAAAAAACAAAGTTTCGAAATTACATAAAAATCATCTTTATCAAATTTGAAGACAATCCGTTCACGCGTTTGCGCAGTGGAAATGTGTCCAGATGGACGCAGGGACACATCACAGACGCACAGACCGACGGACGGCATGAAGAAAAACACTTTTTTAGTCTTCTCCATCATCGGTTTAGATTAAAACCTCAATTTTTTTTGACACGAAAACAATACTTGCCCTATGGAGCAAGTAAGAAAAGACATTACCACACTTTCTCGAGGTTTAATTGCAAAGTAAGCCTAGATTTTCACTACACGAATTATTGGAATACAAAGATAAAAAACCCACTTACCTCAGAGTGATGTGTTGTTTTATGGCTTATTTAGTAGGTATGTACATAAGCGTAGAGCACAAGCTACACAATTTATTTTTAATAGCGATATAGGTTTTTAAGGGCTTCGACATTCGAGATCTTTGAATGTCAGTAAATGGTCCCAGAAGGTGAACTAGTTAGATAACTTGGCCAGCAATACACATTGTTCATTATTTTATGAAATTAAATTCAACTAGTCACTGTGGCGTATACGTAACCTTTTTAATCTGTTAGAGCCGTTTTTTTAAACTATTTTTTCTATATAAAATTTTGCAAGGAATTTTATAAAAAAAAATTGGTACGCCATTTTTAAGATATTATTTATCAACACCTAAAAACTAAATTTTGAAAAAAAATATTGAGCAGTTTTAGAAAAAATGATTTTTCAAAAAAAAGATTAATTTTTTTTTTATTTTTTAATCCACAAAAATAATTTTCAAAATTTTTTTTTACTAAACATTATAACCGCAACTCAAAAGCTTCCATGTAAGAAAAATGGTTCAAATTCATTTCATTTGGAAAAACGGTTCAATGGTAGGTACCGTTAATACCGGTTTTTGAAAAAAAAATTTGTCATTTAAAGATGGACCTTATCCAAAAAAAATGACCATGATTTTTTTAATCAAAATCGTAAGATTTTTGAGAAAAATTAGTTTTTCTAGAACCGATATATGACAGGTACCGTTATTTTTGGAAAAAAAATAATTAAAAAAACGTCTGGGGATAGTCTCCAAAATACCCCACATACCAAGTTTGAAGTAAATCGACCCATCCGTTAAGGCTGTGGCTTCTGATACATACAAACAGCCAGACAGACAGACAGACAGAATTGTCGAACCCACTTTTTTCTCATTCCCTATCATCGCAATGTCATGTTTGATTGTTATCTCAACTCTCTTTTTTGTACGAATCCATAACTTTATTTACCTGCCACGAAAACGTGATTTTTAATTGTTCTCAGGGAACAAATATTCATTATTCCGATATATCTATTTACTCAAATTTATTTCATTATTCTTTGCCCCATACTTTTCGAAATGTACAAAAAAAATTTTTTTAAGTTACCCCACTTTACCCTTACTTCTAGGTGGAAAATCAAAAAATCCTATTTTGGCGAAACCTTACACTATAGCACCTATCTTTTGATGCAATTAGTTTTTTTTTCCTATTACTTAAAGTAGTGAGTTTTAACTAACTTAATTGCTTCCAGAAATTCCTTTACTTTCCTTCCTGTTCAACGGGTGATATGAATACAAATAAGCACCTACTCAAATCTTCGATTTTATGAGTAGCTACTCCATTTGGATGAATAAAATTCCTTAACACCATACATTTTCACGAATGCCTACTCAATTTTTTACCCTGAATACCTAGTCCGAGCAATCGATCAGTTTGACCTTCTGCTGTTGATGAAAGCATATAATTACGTTGTCAAATCATATTCCTCCCGTTTCAAGTTTTTGTCGAAACATCCTTGGAAGTGTAGGAAAAAAAAACTAAGTTTATTTATCTGTTAAAAAATAACCAGAAAAAAAATATTGACACAGCACTGCTAATCTTCATTATTAGGCATTTCTATATAAAGAATTTTTGTTGATAGGCTGATAAATTTTATTATTAATACAAAAAAAAAAACAAAATTAAAAAAAAAAACAAAAACAAAAAGCTTGGTAGCTGCTTATGACGCACATTTAATACCAAACAACTGATTTTGGTTACGTCAAAGTTGACACACCTCCTATTTTTACAATACGTGTGATATGTTGTCGTAGTCTTATATACTATATTGTAGGCGATAATTGAGGCATCATTCAGCACATCATTTCATTTAATGTTTTGTTCACACTACTTTCTGTCAACGTCTTATTTATTATGTTGTTGATATTTTATTGGTATAGCGGAGTGAACTTCAGACAAACGTTATTGACATTGGCACTTGATTTCAATGCTAATGAAATCGTTGACATTTTACCCGACTGAAAATATTTTTCTTTTCTTTATCTTATCCTCTCTATAATGTTGATCTTCTCAACACACGGGTAATGGTTTTTTTTTTGGTTTTCAAAATAATAATATTTCTGTTATATTTTATATTTTTGGTTCATGGCCAAGAACCTAGATACAATTCAGTCATTAGCTCGTAAATTTGTACGGAAATTGTACTAAATAATAATTTTTCAGGTTGGTTTCTTAATTACTTTAGCACATGATTATTAAATATCACAAAGTCACATGGTTGTGTTATGATAACTTTGTGTCGAAAATATTGGTGAAAATTTAAAAATAAATTTGCAAAAGGCATTATTTCTGATTTTTAAATTTTTGAATGAGGAAACGTCAATGTGTATTAACTTTGGCAGTGCATGACAGGAGAACTAATAAATCAAGACAAACAAAATATATATATTATTGTTAAGGAATTTAACAAAACTCGTGCCAAGCTTAAAAATATTTTGGTTTTCTAGATAAATGCGGTTTGGTTTTATCTATTGTATTTAAAGAATAGAGTTGTTGTGAAGTGTGTGGTATTTTTAGTAAAGCATTATCTGTGGAAAAAAGTAATGATAACCTTTGCAATTATAGATATTTTTTTTTTACTAACAAAAAACTGTCAAGTTGAATTTTCTTAAGAAATTTTATTTGGGATTCTCATAAATATCAACTACTTTGAACAATTTGATTACAATTGATTCAATCGTTTACAAGGATGATAAGCAAGTCAATTTTGTAGGGCAGACATCAAATAAGCAAAAAATCAAAAGAATTTGTGAAACTATGTATATCAACGCAACGCAATATTAGGGTGTATAATAAATTGAACAACTTTTTTATGGTTGCTTACCTAAATTGACGTCAGGTAAGCAAACAAATCAACAACAAATTAGAAAAATATTTTGTTGAAAAATCAGAATTATTACACAGATAACGGTTTACAAAAAACAAAAATATTTTGCGTCCTAATATAAATAACGTTATATTTTCCGTATGTTCTACGTATATATATATAAAGCCTGTAGAACTCGAAAATTGTATCGAAATAATTGTTCATGAATATGTTTTCGAGATATGATTTTTTTTTTATTTCTTGTCGTTTTTTTACAAAGCATCTTTAGTATGAAGTCAATGTTGAGACAACTTTGCTACAAACTTCTTTTAATTTTGTTGCATAAATAAGTAAGGTAATGCGCAGTGTGGTAAAATAATTTTACAAAAATTGGTTTTTAATCATAACACTGCAAAAATAAAGTTATTCTTTTAAATTATGTAAGAATGGGCTTCTCTGAATCTAAATCTGGTTTTAGAAAAATTCTATTAGGTAAATTTTTTTTAATTAATTTAAAAAAAAAATGTGATTGTTTGATTCCGAGCCGATTCGGCTGAAATTTTACATAGCATAGCTAAAAGAAACCTGAAACCTGTTATTTTACAAAAATCACCATAAATTTCAAAGTTTCTGTGGTTGTTAAAAAACTCTAATTTAGAGAATAGTATAGAATTTCTATACTCTTAATACTCGGCCAAGTTTTGGTGCAAAGAAGCGAGTAATCAAGGAAAACCAATAAAAACGGATATTTTGTGTTTTTCAAGGACTGATTTTTATGGATTTTTCAATACTTTTTTGTGAAGAATCGAGAAGTAATATAAAAAATTGGTCAAGACATAAATTTCGTAATTTTATCTACATTTTTTGTTCCACATAAACGGTTTTAGAGAAATATTTTCATATTTTGAATTATGCACCAAAACAACTATTTGTAAGTTTTTCAATGATTTCTCATGTTTCCCGTTATAAATATTGTTGGATAACTTAAGATTCGTTGGTTGAAATGTTTTAGAACTTTAATTAGACTGAAGAGAGCATCTTGGACAAATCATAAATTTCTCTTTGTAAAATCTAAATAATTAAAAAACATATAATTTGATCTTTTATTTAACTGCGTTCTATTTTCATAATTTTTGCTTCCTCTATATGGTAAGTATATTGATTTCGTTTCAAAAAAATATAAATGCCGGTAAAGAAGTATAACTTCAAAAATATATTAATTACCACTTTATATTCCGTTCCAACGTCCGTTTAGAAGTTCTTACTAGCACTTCTTTTATTAGCTCGTCTAAGCAAATAGTTTGCTGCCAATTCTATGCGCTACCCAAAAGTGCCCTGACCTCTCCCGTACTTGAGAGCTTAAATAATTGCATGGGTTACACTTTCTTTCGCACTTTCTTCAGCAAGGTTACTAAATGATTTTCTCATACACAAAGCATGAATATTATTCTGGTCACTGTTCTGAAGTGGTGTTCTTCCACGCTAGCAAAGCCAAGGTAACGCCCTTTTCTTTCGGTCATCTCCCGAGTGGGTTAAAGACCGCAGACCGAAGACCTTCTTTCTAAGTCATGGAAACACTTATCAGTTATTATTAGATTCAGCGTTGATTGTGATATTTCTTAAGCATTTGAAATAGAAATAGTCAAACTCTCTTATCAGACTACAAAACGTATTTGAAAAATTAACGACTGGTTAAACCCGAAACCAAGATGATCTCGCACTGAAAAACTATGGCTTAGGGATAAAACTTGAATATGTCAACTTGACGGCACAAACTTTTTACCAGAAACCTGACAGTTTTTCTAAAGGTTTTAATGAAAAGGACATGTTAATTCGGACAACATTCCACAAACCTAACATTCGCCAAGCTATCTGCATCACGTGCACGTCTTAGTTTAAAATGGAGGTATCATCTGGTTCGTCAGTGTAAACAAAAGGCATGATACAAATTTTAAAATTATCTTCATCACAACATAAGAATATTATACAATCTTTAAATTAAATTAAAACTAAATTGATAAGACGGCGTCATACTTGAGTCGTATTACTTTTTATTGGAGACTTTATTTACTCTTGTCTTTTATTTTGTTTACATTAATTTAATATTTGTTTTTTTTTCCATTTTCAGGTGTATGAATCTCTTTTCAAGCCGTTGCGTGTGTCCAGGCATCAGTTTAGAAAAATTTTAAATTGCATGAAACTGATACGATCGCTCAAGTATCAGGAGGTGTATGCTCAAGAAAAAGTAACTAAAGTCGATAGCTTATCGCTAGTGTTATCCGGAAAGTAAGTACTCATACTCAATCTAATCTAAATGATTTCTTTTTTCCACCAAAGATTAGTTAAATCATTTTTATCATATCGATTCCCTTTTTGCAATTTCTTCAAATATTGCATCAGAATAATTCTATAAGCAGAATTATGTACCTAGCTAATAGCTTCTTAATATCACCTCCAAATTAGTTAAACAAATTGAAAATGTTTATCTAATTAATAACTTGAACATCTCTAGAAGGAGTGTTTAAATATTTCAAATAAACGCTATTAAATTAAAATTTTCAAATAAACAAAAGTAGAAACATTTTTTTGGGTCAATGACATAAAAATTGCATTGGATCGAAAACACATGGTGAAAATTGCACAGTAAAACGATAAGATATTATGCACCTATAGAAAGCAACGAATTGGTTATAATTTTTAGAATAAATATTTATCAAAACTGAACGATTTTTCCATTGTTACTAGCCAAGATCTCACGTTGAAATGCTAAAAACTTATAACAACACGTTTCTATTGCAATGTCATGAATACATATTTCTATGTGATAAATGATGTTTAAACTAAAAAAAGCTAAACCAAAGATTGACTGAAGAAATACAGTCGTTGGCAAAATTATTTGCACAACGTAAAATTTACACAACATCTCATCATTAGAGCTTTATAATTTTTAAAATAAAAAAGAAATTGTTAATATTTATTTTTATTAATAATGAATACATATTCTCACAACGGTACATAAAATAACAAAACTGAACTTCTAACGGTTCATTTTAAAAACATAAAAACAAAAGTGGCAAAATTACTTGCACATCATAATGAACCGGCGAAATTATTTGCACATCTTTGGATTAGCACATTTAACTCACTGGAAGCAAAAAAAATAATTTTTTTTTAGGAAAACAAAACTCTGTTTTGAAAATAGCTTTACCTAGTAAGTTGTGCTTCCTCCTTTTGCCGCAATAACAGCAGCGAGGCGCCTTGGCATTGAGTCTATCAAGTTTTGAATTTGTTCTGACGGAACCGTACTCCAAGCTGTTATAAACTCTTCCCAGGTTTCATTTGAAGATCTTCCAATGTCTTGACGAATTTTCGATTTTACAAGATGCCATACATTTTCAATGACATTAAGGTCAGGGCTCTGCGGGGGCCATTTTAAAACTTCTTGGTTTACCCCAGATAAAAAAGTTTTTACTGTCCGGGCCGTATGTATGGGAGCATTATCTTGTTGAAGGATGAAATTACTCCCGATGAATATTGACCCTGCCACTAGTGCAACATCATTTAGTATTTCCAAATAATGCGACTTTGTCATAGGGTTGGAGCATCTAACAATTGGTCCTACGCCAGAATATGATATGCATCCCCATATCATTATTTTACCTGGAATGCCTTGTGGGTTGTGTAACGGGTCGTTTATTTTTTGATTGACGATCAGAGTAATAAAATTTCCGGCCATAGTTACCATCCAACGAACAAGCAGTTTCATCAGTCCAAAGTACACTTCTCCAAAAAGCCGGCGGTTTATTAATATGCTCTTTAGCGAATTCTAGTCTGAGGATTTTATTTTTTCTTGATATATGGGGCTTTTTTTGAATGACGTAGGCGTTAATATTATTCTCTTTCAGCCTCCGTCGTATCGTCCTCTCACTAATAGCGTTTCCACGATCTTTGTTCAAATTACTAAGCACATTTCGAACTTTTGCACAGGGGTTACTTTTAAAGGAACGGATAATTTTTGGTCTTCCCTCTTGGTCGTAGCCCTTTTTCTTCCTCTACCAGCAAGATTTTTTACACTACCATGAGTTTTTTGTTTATCTATTAAGTAATAAACTGTCCTTCGGGCGCAGCGATATTTAGCCGAAATTTTTGCTGCCGAAACACCAGATCGGAACTCAGAAACAATAGCCGCGCGCTTTTCTGTTGAAATTTCATTAGTTTTAACCATTTGAACAACCTGCCCGACAAAAACACCACAACAAACTACAAAAAATAAATAATTGCACCGTTTACTTTTGATTAGTCGAGAAAAAAACCAACCGTTAGACAGTATAAGCAGTTCATTGCACTTGTGCAAATAATTTCGCCGGTTCATTATGATGTGCAAGTAATTTTGCCACTTTTGTTTTTATGTTTTTAAAATGAACCGTTAGAAGTTCAGTTTTGTTATTTTATGTACCGTTGTGAGAATATGTATTCATTATTAATAAAAATAAATATTAACAATATCTTTTTTATTTTAAAAATTATAAAACTCCAATGATGAGATGTTGTGTAAATTTTACGTTGTGCAAATAATTTTGCCAACGACTGTACTTTCCTGTGTATGGTTACTTAAGGTCTTAGCTGATTAAATTTAGTACCCGTAAGACTTTTACTACATGGGATTTATGGCAGAGCTTTTGGATAGTCTTTGCTAACTATAAGCTGGTTCTGTAGATTAATAGGATTTCAACAGTAGCATAAGATTTTTATTCTTTCATGTATGGCCAGTTTTATTTCCTCAAGTGTATTAAGCAGAATGAATCACCGATAAATGTTCTCTGTTGTCTGTTGAAGAGCAGGCAACAGGTAGACGATTCGCTTGGCGAAGCCCGTTTCCAATGTTCATAATAGCCTTTTCACACCAACCAGATTTCACAACGGTCATTGGACCGTTCACAACGCACTTAAACTAGATTTTGTGTGACATTTTCCTTTGTCTCGCTGCTAAAAGATGCTATAACTGTTATACAAAAGAGAACAATGTCTTATAAATGTGTCTACTAAGAAGATTTTAAAAACTGAAAATGTATGAGAAATCTAATAGATTTCGATGAGATTTCGTACTTTTTGCAAGAAATCTGGATTATGTTTTGGTGTGAAAGCCATATAAGTTTGGATACTGATCTTATTTTTTTGTAATTTATCGAAACTACAAACAGTCGAAAGTAATTGCGACTTATTATCGGCGCAAGTCATATACTGCAGTGTATCTTGTCGCTAGGTTAGGTGATTAGGAAGAGAGTTTATCTTGTTACTTTCCACTTACATCAAAGTAGATCTCTGATGAAGATGATGTACCCTGAGGATTACATATGACTTCCAGTTGCCAGATAATAAAGCCAATCATGAATCCCGTTTTATTTATGCACATTAAAGACGTGAAAAAGTTTCCGAATCAGGCTATAGCTAAAAAATTCTATCGTTTGCAGCAAACGAGTGAATAGTTTGTGAAAAACCTCTCAAATAAGTCGTTTATTGCAAAGAACTTCACTCTTGGTGTAAATAATTACAAACAATGATTGTTTGTTATTTTCTGCACTAGTTGATTTGTGTTCTGCCCCAATTGTATACGTTTTTAACAAAATTTTGTGTGATTGAATAAATAAGACATTGAAAACGACGAGAATACACAAATTAAAAGAAGACAAAATAATAAAACACAAATCAAAGCACCAAATTAAAAATGCACAAAAAATAAACCTAGACTCTTCAAAAAAAAAACGAAGGGAAAAAAAATGAAATCATAGAAAAATTATTTAATTATCAAGAATTTCCCTTGATACACTCGAACGAAAACATATTAACTTTCAGAGATCTTAATCTTTATTCCGAAAAGCCAACAAAAATCAATAGCATACTAATTTATTCATTTCGAAATAAAAAGAATCCTTTGAAAACATAATGAAAATGTACACGCAAAGAGCACGTATAGCTTCTAGCCTAACCACAAACAATTTCGGACTTTATTAGCTGTCGTAAAGTACTTATTTGCATTGCTCTTACAAAAGAGACTTTTATCCCGGCTATACTGCTACCAATCTACCATATACTGTCTATGAGCTCCTACCCGTAGTTCAACAGAGTTCCCAAAAGAAGCACTTTTATGGTTTTAATTCTATTTACCCTAATTCACAAGAGAGTAATGCAAGTTATGCTGGCTACCCACTATAACCCCACCCAAAAAGACCAAATTACCACAGCGCATATATAGTCATTAGCATTAAGTATTCCATTTGTGATATATATTTTCAGTTTAGAAAATAGACCAAGCCTCGTATATCCTTTAGAGTTTCATTGTTTTCATCTAGAAAATTTATACCATTTTTTTTTTTATTTTTGTTTTTATATAAACTTTAAGTTTATGTTGTTTTTTTATTGCCACCCACAGATTAGTCGTATCACAAAATCAAAGAGCTTTGCACATAGTGTTTCCTCATCAGTTCCTAGACTCACCCGAATGGTTCGGGGTGTCAACGGACGACTATTTTCAGGTAAATTTACTTGACTATTGAATGCAATTTTGAACTGGCACTAATTACTCTGTTTTTCATTTCTTTTTTTTTAATTATTTTTTTTTTTGTATTTTTAATTAAGGTGTCAATTATGGCCATGGAGGAGTCTCGGGTGTTAATCTGGCATCGAGATAAACTGAAACTTTCCATTATGGCTGAACCGTTCCTGCAATCCGTATTCGATCACATTCTTGGCAGAGATGTTGTCAAAAAGCTGATGCAAGTGACGCAGGTAAGGGAGTTTATTGTGTTAATGGCAAGCAATTTTAATAAAACAGATTTGTAAAAAAATGCTTTTGAGGTAAAAACATTGGGACCGATTTGGTTAGTTTGTTTTTTAAACTATAAGTATGAAAAAATATTTATTAGTTTACCCATTAAGGTAGTTTTGCTTTTACTTAAACTAAGTTTTTTTGTGAACAAAAATTTGTGTTTAAGAAAAAAAAAATTTCAAAGTAGTGGTGATTTTTATTCCGTCCACCCGTCCACAAGGGAATGCCATCATTTCTTTAACTTCTTTTTCTCAAAAATTTCTAGACCTGTTCTAGTTTCGTGCATATCCTTTTTTATACACAGCTAAATAATATTAATGACCCTAAACTTTGGATACAATTTAATTGCTTGTTTTTGGACAACTGTCACCATCGTTAAACTGAACCGATTTTTAAAAAAAGTACGGCAATCGCTTTGTATTATTAAATACTCGTGGTTCTTTTAGTTTTTCTTTAGTATTTGCCGGTATTACGAAGTTTTGGCCAAAAGAGTTAAAAGTGCTCTAAAAAGTGTCGTCTGAAACTTTGGCATTCTGCCACTGCCGTATAACTGAACCGATTTTCAAAATAAAATACAGCTAATTTTTATCATTAAATACTCTTGGCGGCATTTTATATTTTTTTTTTTTATTTGCCGTTATTACGAAGTTTTGGCCAAAAGAGTCAAAAGTGCTTTAAAAAAGTGTAGTTTCAAACGTACATAATTTCAGGTAAAACTACAATCGTAGTAAATTTAACGAGGTATCAGCGAAAAAAAAAACGAAAACGAATTCGCGTTACCTTTGTCTTACTTTTTTCGGGACATATTTTCAGTGCATTACATTTTTTCGCTGACTCAAATTCTGTTATATAATTTTATTATTAAACATCTCTGGTATTTGGTTCCTGATCAAACCACACCAGAGCCTCACTATATGCAAATATTAATTACTTTTTTCGCTAGCTTATGTTTAATAAATATTTTTTATTTTTCATTTTTTCCCCTTTTTTTTTGTTGTATAATATTAAAGGTTAGTGAAACAATGGCCAGCAATGGTTTCTTGCCATCCGGCGGCTATGACGATGCTGAAGATAAGCCAATGTTAGTAATGAAAAAAGGTGCCGAAGGACATGGGTTAACAGCTTTAATCAACCGACAGCTGCAGGGTAAGTTGAGTTCATTGTAAATATATAAATTATGTTATGGTGGTTGGTAATAAATTAAATTTTTGGGTCAGGATTCATTTTTTTATTTTTTTTTTTTTTTTGTTAATGGATCCTGAATCCTTATTTTCACTTAATTAAGCTTTTTTGGAATATGATTTTATATACTTTTAATGCTTCTTTATGAGTTTCACTTATTTGCATGCTGTTGAATCGATGTTGTTTCACCAGTGCTTATGCTATATTTATGCATTATTTTTTTTTTTATGCTTCTTTTTTTGATTTTGTTACTATTTTTTTCAAATTTTTGTCTTATCTTTCTTATCGTGAAAAATAGATCATAATACATACCTCTAACAATTTTTAAAAGTATCTCAACTTCAAAGCTTATAATTAATTCTGTATTAAATAGTTTTAAGAAGTGCCGTTGTTCTTAGAAATCGACAAGTTTGTTTTATAAGGATTTATTTCATTCACAATAACTCGAAAATGAGTTGAAATATCTGATTAAGATACATTTTTTATCACTACTTATAAACTTAAATGATTCATTTTGGTTCTACAGATAGTTAATATTCTACAAAGAATGCTATTAATATGAATTGGAAGGATTTATATGTATTTATATCGAAATATTTCTTAAAGCAAAAAAAAAACTGCAAGAAAATACCAAAAATTACTGAGAAATGTTTTTTTTTCCTCTCAAATATCGCAAGAATCAATAAAGATATCGATTCTAGGAGAATTTTTGTCAACAACGTAATTTCTTCTTCCGTAATTTCTACTGAATTTCTTTTAAACTTTTTCAAAGCGGTGCTACAAATTACACTGATTACAAAACAGTATGAGAAAATTCCGTAACACCCCCAACTCCGAAAGACACCTTGGTTTTTCCGGTTTGTTCAAGGATTCTCCCATGAACAACTGTACATGGCATGCTTAAGCGTCAGAAAAAATTCAGACTTATTTGCCTATGCTGCCTATGTTTTTCAGACACTAAATGTAAGTACAACATAAAAATCTCTGTGCAGGGCAGGACAACGTGTGCAGGGTCAGCTAGTTTTAGAACATATTTTTGAAACAGCATGTTGTTTTAAGAACGTATGCTTCAAATTGATGTCGAAGTTGGTAAATGTGCGAAAAAATTGATTTTTTTACTGGTTTAGCTTACAAACCACATGTTTTTTACACCATTACAAACTATCTACTTTCCAAAACAGCGAAAACATCTAAAATTTGATAAAGCTACGTTTTTTTTACAATGGATGAAGGTCGAAAAATCTTATTTACTCCAGATTTTTGGGGTGTTACGGAATTTTTAAAAACCATTTTGTAATCAGTGTGACAAGCTCTACAAAACGTGATAGTTCTCCGCGTCACGAGCTAAGATCATATGTTAATTTTATCTTGTAAGAACCTAGGTTAAAAAATGATCATCAAATAGAGAACAGCTGTTAAAAGTTCAAATTTTAAACTTAATTTTTCAACTAAAGTGTTCCAAATTTCTTAATATATCTATCCTTGTTTAAAATAACGAGTATTTTATTCTTTAACTTTTAGTGCATTATATTTCTTCTTCTAATATTATTTGGTATAGCTACTAAACAATAAATTAATAGCTTTGGCATGGCTGCCACAAAGCACAACTTGCATTGCATGCAAATCATACATTAGCACATGTTGTTTGAATTGGAATTGATTTTTATCCATTTTTCCATTATTCAAAACGTACACAAATATTGCTTTCTAGTGCTGTGAAATTTCAAAACTCGGCCTCATGCGAAATCTATGAAAATGCGCCTTTTTGACGTTCTCTAGGCTAAAAAAAATATCAATCAAAAGGGAAATTAAACTGAATTTTTCTCATTCTTGATTTCGTTAACTTATGACATAGCACCTGTTTGGCGACTGAACATATACCCTAAGCTGTGCAACACGAAGTTGGCGTATTCGGCTTGTTCACTGAATAAAGTGAAATTTCCAAATTATGACATTTATTAAACATATCAACATAAAGGTCTAAACGGATTGCATCGCTCGTCGCTAAGTGACGTCGTGGAAAACAATTTAACTTATAAACGATTCGCGACGTGATCGTCATTCTTCTATCAACGAGAAACTATATACAAATTTCATCTATCAGCGACAAGCGATGCACTTTGTTCAGCTCTTAAATCCCCATTATGAAACCCAATGGGAACACCGTCAAGAGACCAATTTATACGGGGGTGGTGAGTTCATAGTTTCTGATTGTCCAGCTGTCAGAAAAACCTTCCCTTGAAGTTTCATTTCGTCCGTCGTTGTTATAAGAAACTTATTCTCATATTTGAGAAGAATAGGCATAATATTTCAATCGTCCTTGAATAAAGGACTCAAAGTCTTTAATATTTTTGTATAGGTATCTTTGGTTCATTTGTCATCTCTTAATTTCTTTGAAATGCTCTTCTTCTTTCAAGCTTCTTTTTATTTTGTCAAAATATTTATTTGCTTTATTTATTCATACAAAAAGAAGATTCATAGATTCTTTTAATTTTGTCTTCTTTTTTTTAATTTCATATTCATACCTACATACCTATCCACAAAAAAAAAAAAAAACAAAAAAAAAATCGTAATCTGTTGTATTTTTTATTCTTCGTTTTTCGTAAATATTTTTGTTTTTTCTGTTATTTTATAGAAGAGCATGCCCCTCTGCTTGGCCGTACATATCAAAAGCGAATTCAATTGGTGTCCTCTGCTGCTGCTGCTTCAGATTCTACTTCGAGTAAAAATAATAATGTAGCTTATAGAGACCAAACGACATCTCCCTGCTAACATACTGATACATTTAAACTTTAAAAATTATTATCAAATTACTATAATCAATAATTGTTTACAAAATTTATTTAAATGTTGTCTCTTTCTTTGTTCTTTTTTTTTTTTTTTTGATTTTTTCTAAAACTTTTCCGTATTTTGTTGTTGTTCTTATTATTATTTTCAAAAAAAATAAACACATGTAATAATAAATAATTAAACTTAATTGTTTTTTTGTTAATTTGTTGTAAATATTCAAAAATGTTTTTTTTTTATTATTATTTTTATTGTTTTAAAAAGTATTGGGACTGCGCGTTAAAAAAATCAAAATATCTAGATTTTATAGAAAGCGCTGCGTACAATTCTAGACTCGACTTATTTTTCACATTTTCTTTGTCAAAATAGTACATACTCAAATTTTTCAACAACTAAGTAGCTATTAATTTTAAAAGCATTCCAAAAAGTTTTTCAGTGGTGACAGATTTATTGAGTTAAATTAGAGTTAGTTTATCCTACAGCTCAAGTTAACTCAAATGCTATTTTTTCTATGAAGAAATGACTTCAAGTTTTAGTACCACATTCCAAGACAATATGTGTATTTAAGCACATATTTGTCAGCTACACATATCTGTTTAGTTGATCCAGCGTCATATCACTTAATTTGTTGAATGAACTTTGAGTTGTCTGGATTTAAGGATATTCTAGCTCAAAAAAAATTATGTCTTAATACTCATAGGACGCTTTTCAGGTCATTTAGTTACAAAAATTTGTAATCCTGCTAGAGGAAGCTAAATAACACTGATTCACAATTGCAACAAAAAACAATTTATTGTTTTTTTTTGCCATAAAAACCATAACTGGTACAATTTTTATTAGGTTTATAAAATTCCCACTTCAGTTAATTGCCATACTCGTCATTTTTGACGCCTCTGAACTTTTGTACTTTAAGCTTCTTGGAGAATACTGATAAGTGGCAGTTTTGTGTGACTGTGTTAAAGAAAGGTAGTACACCCTACGCTGGACAGATATGGTAAACTGGGGCACATTAGGCAATTTTTAGTCATTAGCCTATATTTTAGTTGTTTATATTTTGGACTATTTTTTGTTGGTATAACAGGTTGTTTCAATATTACTCTTTAATATTCAGAAGACAAAGTTTTTATTTTATTTACAAAATTTTAAAAAAATTAATTCTGTTTAATGAAAGTTTCTGCATTCAATGGGGAACATTCAGCATTGGAAAAAACTTGACAAAATTGTTAAAAGCGTATTTATATTTCTTTAAAAACAAAATCCAAACAAAATAGATGTTCTCAAATGAGGACATTGCAGAAAAAGGAAGGCCGGTCCAATTTTGACGAGTTGTGGCTTAATCAAAAAAAAATATTTCAAAATATACATACATTTGTTTGATGTAAAACTACGTCGGTTCAGTCAAAAAATAACGGGAGCTATAGCATATATATATAATTTGCATTTATCACAACCCACATATAAAAATATATTTTTAAATTAAAATTTCTCCTTTTTGAACCCTCTTTTCAAAATTGGACCTCTTTCTCATTTATTTTTCCTGTGAGTCCTGTTTGTGTTCCTTTATCTTCTTTCGAACAATATCTACCTTTAAAATGAAAATAATGGAAGCTTTTGAAAATCCAGGCTAAATTCGGCACCTGCTGAATGTGCCCCCATCAAAATGGCGAATCTACCCCGAATTCTCAAAATAAGATTTTTTGCAAAAAATTATATGACATATTCAAAATAAGTTTTGTCTTAGTTAAATTCCACTTCTTTACTTATTAAACTAAGAATTAAGTGAAGCCTGGATTTCCCAAAATTAATTTTTACAGTAAAAAATCACTTACTATCCAAAATAACAATGGAGATCTCAAAAATGCAAAACAACACACACTTTCTTAGCGTGAAACTGCAAATGTCAAATTAAGAGTGTGTTCATAACTCCAGTAAAGGATATTTTCTGTTTTTATTTTCATTTCTTAATTCAGAGCGCATCTAACCGAAAATGGCTTTGACGAATGTGCCCCGATGTTGAATGTAACCCTGTTTTCCATTTTTTTCTTTTTATTTCATATTTCATTTATTTTTGGAGGACTATTTTCTTAAAATAAAAATATTGAATAATAAATAGATGAACAGCCACCGTACGCAATTGTCAACTTCCGATTGATAAATTGATGAATATTAGGGGTACCCATGCAACCTGGTAAACTCTTGGTAAACGTGGTAAAGTACAGAATCTGGTAATCTAACTGTCATTTCCATACAAAATTTGACACGTTTACCACATTTACAAGGTTTACCGCATGAGTACCCCTATTTAGACTTTTTATCGCCCGTCCAAAGAACCCTTAAATATTTTTGTTAAGGATTAACAAAAACTTTAATTTAAGATCACTTTAAAATATACACCTTATAATTTATAATTAATATTTATGTATACAGCACTTACAATGCTGAAATCGAAATTCAAAATTTTGAAAAAATTTAAATCCAAATAACTTTTTTAATAATATATATATTTCTTAAATTTAGCAATTTGCAAAAGCTGCAACAGATAATTTTTTTTTATAATTTTTTTGGGCAAAAAATGGTTGAAAAACACGATATTTCGTCCCATTTTTTTTAAGATTTTGCTTAACATTAGACATCGCTGAAAAAATAGAAGTTAGGAAGATGAAAAAGTATAAATGGTGAAATAGCCTCAATAAATATGTTTTACAGTTAATTCGATTTCTTTTTATTCAATCTAATTATTAAATTTCGATAAAAACTAAAGTTTCTTAAAAAAACTAAACAAAATTTGCTTTGTTGATACGTGGTTCGCGCAGAAACGGGACGATTTTTCGTTAAAATACATAAAAGCTCAAAAACGAACAAATCTGCCATACCTCCAATTGAAGATCGCAACTTTTAAGAAAAGTTGAAATAAATCTGGTAATTCATTTGAGAAAAAAGAAAATGACCAAAAAATATTTTTTAAAAAACCTTGTACCAGAATAGAGTCCAAATAAATTTTACTCAGCTACCAGAAAACAAAGTTTGTTTAATCCGTTACCTTTTTTTAAATCGACCTTTTGTATGAGTTAGTGGTCTGATTTTGTATTTACTTTCTTATTCTTGGTCCCAATACAATTTATTTATTTTTTTTTTCCTTAATTAATGTTTTATTAATGTTTGAATTAATTTATTATTAGTTGATTATAATTGATTTGTTAACCAAAAACAAAAGCAACCAAAAAGTAATAAATAAACAAAATTGTAAAAAATAAAATTGGCTTTTATTTTTAATTAAATATATGTTTTATACTTTAAAAACAAAAAAAAACTTAATAATTTTTACTCACTACACTAAAAATGCAACAAAAAACTTAAATACAATAACACTCAAGTTAATATATATTTTACCCACTTCACATTTTATTTAATTTGCATGATATGTTTTAAATGTTGCTTTTAAATATATATAATATTTCTTATTATTAATGCACATAAAAAAATTTGTAAACATTTTCAAAAAGAAACTACACAAACACAAAGAAAACAATATACCTATAACAAAAAAATTAAATTTATTTCAACACCTAAAATATTATTTTACAAAATTTCCTCTTATTTATGTATCTTTCACCATCATTAAACCATGATTCACTCTTAATCCTTCCATCATAAACATTTTGTGAGATTCAAATAAAATACTTTTTTCAAACAAACAAACAAAAAAATCTGAGTTTAATGATAAAAATCCAAAAAAATATTTGTTTTCTTTTCTTTTTCTAATTTTTGTTCGTTCGATTTGTTTTGAACACAAAAAAAAATATTATAAATTAAAAACCAAAAACAAAAAAAAAAACATATAAACCAGCTCTGCCTAGGATATCAAAGTATTATTATTGCGGTAAGTTTGTGATTGTGGTGATTTATTTTATTTATATTTTATGATAAAATTTTTATTATTATTTATTTAAAATGTGCAGAGAAAAATTGTTTGAATTAGGGCCAGGAAGGGCAGTTTTTAGTTATTTAATTTAAATTATACAGATAGAATACAAAAGTTATTTGGTAGAAAAATTCCCTACAGTATTTTTTGAAATAAGCCTATTTTTATCAAAAGTGTTTTTTTAACTATTCACATAAACCGCAAAATATCGAAACAAAGATACAAATTTGAATGCTGTTAACTTCTATGAGCTGTATTTATGGAATACAAAAAAAAAATGCTGAAGCTTAAATGATTAAAATGTTTACTAACACATCGTCCTCAGATAAATTTTAAGTTAAACTTACCAAGCTTAAACTTTATATCGAGTCTTAACTTAAGAAGACAATACAAAAAAAAAGGAAATAAAGAATTAGCTTAAGCTCAAATTCATACCCAAAATTAGCGAATATTTTTTTGTGTTCAGAAATTTCAAATCTCAAAATTTTGAAAACTCATTATCGTGAAAATCCAAAATATTGAAAACACAAAATTCCTAAAACCCAAATCGAGTAACTCTTAACCTTGAAAATTAAAATCACGAAAAACGGAACCCTAAAATTCCAAAAAAATTAAAAATTCAAAAACACCCAAAATATACAAAACTTCAAAAACTGGATGCGCATGATCCTGAAAACGTATAATTTGAAAAAAAATTGTTCCCAAAAACAAAAATAAAAAAAAAATCTCAAAACCATAAATAGAAGAAAAATACTGTAATTTTACATTCCTGAATAGAAAATATTGAATAAAAACAAAACCCATTATCATTAAAACCCCAAATCCCAAACATTCAAAGTCCGGAAAACCATAAATCAAGAAAACCCAATACTGAAAAAAAAAATTATTTTCTTAGAGAAACACCGTATTTGTGAGACTTTTGAATTACTGAAATTCTAAAGTAATGAAAATCCAAAATGCCGGTATCCCTATAACTCAAAATTCAGAAAAAAAACTATAATGACTCAAACCCTAAATCCTGAAAACCCAGAATTCTGAAAATTTAGAAATTCGGACAGAAAAACCCATTTTTACTATGGCCCAAAATCCTCAAATCGAGAAAACCCAAAACCTTAGAAGAACTTCGTCGACCGGAATGGGGTTATTTCAGGCCGTGAAAACTATAGTGGCCTAACGGATTGTTTACTAAAACTTGTGTTTAATTTTGCAATTATGTATTTTGTTCTTTTTTGAAAAGAATCACAGCATAAACAAATCCAGGTTGAAATATCAAAATATTCAAGATTTCTCTAAGACCTTTGCTTATTTTGGTTTACAATTTGAGCTTACCTTATGAAAAGTTATATCAGTTTATTAATTTTAAGTAATAATCGCCGTACAAAAATGAAATAGATTAAAAATACTTTGCGACAAAAGACGTCCTCAAATGAATTGTTAAAGAAAAAAAAAACATCCCCACCCATCTACAAAAAAAACATCCCACAAAATTGTCAAAAACAAAGAAAAAATGACACATTCCATTTTTAATTGGTTTTAATTAAAATATTAATAATTTTAAATAAAATATTAATTCGTTATTAAATAAAATAAAAAAAAAAAAAACACCAGCAAATGTTTCACTTAAATTTAGTGTTTTTTTTTTATATTTAATTTACAAGTAGGAACTTTAGTGTAAATAGTGTTATCATTATTATTTTCCAGTTGAATGTAGCTGACCACATTAAATTAAAAAAAAAAACATGTAAATTTGAACCAATTTAATATCTTCTATTTAAAAAAAAAATGTTTGTTCAAATTATATCCTTTTCCCTGGTATACAAAAAAAAACACCGATGAATGATAAAATCCTGCATTTTTAAATAATGCTACTTGGTATATTTATATATTTATCAATTTCAATAGTTAGTTCAATTAAATGTGTCAGCATGTTCTTAAAAGCTTATAGGGATTTTATATATACCTACAAAACTAAAAAAAAAACATTATTATTAAAAAAAATATTTAGTGGTACATAATTTTTTTAAATAAATTTTTATAGCAGGTGATCCAAATTCATGGCGATTGGGACGAATAGATGAAACAGACCACGAAACGGCAGTCTGAAATGAGGAGTCAACACTTGTAGTTTATATAATACACTGAGTAGCTATTTATACGAAAGAAATTAAATTTAAAAATTAACAATAAAAAAAAGAAAATAATAAATAGTAAAATCAAAAATTCTATTAAGTATTAAAAATAATAAAAAAAAAATAAACAAATAAATTATTATAAATAATTTTAGTTTAATTTAATATTTATTAATACAATTAATTCAAAATTAAAATATGTATTAAAAAAAAACAACATGCATTTAAATATACTTTAAAGCTTTGCTTTTTGTAAAATATAATAAGTTATTTAATAATTTTAATTTAATGTTTAATTTTAAAGAAAAAAAAAACTAATAACTGAAAAAAACATTTGCTGACTCGCACAAAACATGCCAAACTATATCATATTTACTTATGGTATTTATGTTGTAAAAGGTATTATTATAGACTCATAATTTCGGTTTAATTTTTAATTTTTTGGTTTAATTTTAATTTATTTTTTAATTTTTTACCGATATTCCCAGAAACTGAGACATAAAGTTCAGAATAGAAAATAGCTTCTTTTGTTCATTTTTTATTTTCTTTGTATTTGTTTCAAAGCAGAGTTTATGTCTAGTGGCAATGAGCTTACTGGCAACCATTAACACTTAATGTTAATTGATTAAATTGAAAATGTCAACATATAACTTTTCAATTTGATATGACAAAATCACTCCAAAATATTTGATCATTTACATATAAACCAACAAAAAAACCTTGAAAATTTGTTGACATTGAAAGTGTTTCCAAGTGTCTTGAAGATTATTGACATCTAAAAGGAGTTATTGATAATTAAACAACAAATTACAAATTACATATATGATTTTTCGCTCAGCAACAAGATTTTTTTTTATATTGGCCTGAACTCCAATAATTAGAAATTCAACTACATAAGATCATTTTCAAAGCCTTGTCTTGCAATGCAAACAATTTTTTTTTTATTATTATTTCACATTCTAAAAAGACACAAATAAATTAATTAATTTTATTTTTTCGTTTCTTAAATCTTAATTACTTCATTAAGTTAGTTGTCTCAATACAGATTTATTTCTTATAATTAAATGTTGACAACATTTTATTGGCTTATTAATATTTTTATGGAGATGAAATTGATTTTTGTTTTTAGAATAATTTATTCGTTTTTTTCATTCTTCGTTATTTATTTTTTACTGGGACAAAACATGTATAATTATTATGTAGTTTGTGGGCCGTAGGATTGGTAGTTACTACATTATATCATTTATTTATTCAATACTAGCTGACCCAGCAGACGCTATCCTGATCTAAACATTGATTTTTATTTTGTAGTTAATTTTTTATAAAATTAGCGAGCTAAACTGACCGCAAGATTTTTCATTCTTTAACTTTTAGTAATTGGCATAATTTTAGTATTTAATCATTTCATTCAAGTGCTTTTGGATAAACAATATTTTTTTGTTTTTCTACTTGGATCATAGACAATTTATTTTCAAGAAATAATACATTTCGCCCATGTAAATGTAAGAAACAAATGCGGAAAAAAGTGTAAAAAAATGTTGAAAATTAAAGAAAAAACATGAAAAGTCACGAAACAATTGTGGAATATCTGAGAATGAAAAAGCGTGGAAAGTCATAAAAAAAGTGTGATATTCAAAATTTCATACACCAGAATTCCGCGATTTTATCCATGGTATTCTTTTACCGTTCGTGGAATTTGGGATAGTTTTTCGCGATTTTTTACGCTCTCTTCCGTAACTTAACGCTTTTCTCTGTGACTTTGTTTGTATTTTTCTGCAGTATTTCACTCTTTTTTTGTGATAGGAAGCACTTCTTTCATGATATACCGTGCGGTATTTCTCGATCATTCATGTTGTGTTTAAAAGTTCTTTCACTACTTCACTAGTATATAACGATATTCCGCTCTTTTTGCAACGCAAATTCTTCTGCAGATTTTCTTTTTTCTTCCGTTTCGATGATCTTTTAAGCTCAAGACACAATTGATATTCTGCACAAGCGGTTTAATGGCAATTCACATCGCGCCGAGGCGAATTTCACCTCTTTGAATTTTTTCTTGTGGGGCTTTCTTAAGTCGCAGGTCTATGCAAATAAGCCGAAAACAACCGCGGCCCTCAAAGACAACATAATCGATGCCATCGGTTAAATTCAGCCTAATTTATGCCCAAAATTTATCAAAACCTGGACCTTTCAAATCCGCGCCACCCAGCGAAGCTGCGGCAACCATTTGAACGATGTTATATTTCACACAAAATGTCATAATACAAATAGGGATCTCAAATAAAGATAAATTCTTATTGATATCTTATATACAACTTCATTTATTCAATTTAAAAATCGACCCACCCTTAATGGAAAACCCTTTAGTACAACAAGTCCTTCAAAGTTGCAAGCTTGGTTTCGGAACCCTCAAATAATTTCAAATAATTTTCATAAAACGTTTTTAATTGCATTGATCATAGTTTTAAAAGAATTAGATTGCTTTTTTTTATGTTTGTTTTTTTAAAAGAACTCTTTTATGTCTGTTTCACAAAATTTGTTTTATTTTATAAAAACAATTTTTTATTAAGTACCATGAAACGGAGTTACTCATGTCATTAATTTTCCAACCCCTTGGATACATAACAAATTTAGCCTGCGATAACGCTGAGTCAAGTAAAAATTTTCCTTTTTCAAATGAAAATATTATTGTTTATTATGTTTATCAATTGCAACTAGATTCTCTTCAAGTAAATAAACACTTATTTATCTGGATTATTAAAGAATAACTTAATAACAATAATTGTGTTGTTTGGAAAATATTTTGTATATATGTTCCCTTTGGCAACAATTGACGTCATTTATTTTATTAATTTATTTCACCGAATAAAGATCAAAGCAATATAAAAGCAAATAAACAACTGCTATTCCCACAATTATTAGTATGCAAATATGTATTTGATAATTTATTTTCTTGTTATCATTTTAAATGAGTATGAACCATCACCAAAAGTTAAAACATCCTCAAAGAAATTCATTAGATGAAAATGACGTCATTACAAATAATGACAATTTATTAAGGTCAATTGCTGAAGTACATATTTCTATTGGTAACAAATTAAAATAAAAGTCCAAACTAAAGGGATAGTCTAAACTGTATAAAAGGCAATTGTTTTTTTTTTTTTTTTTTGTATAGCCACATTCATAATTAAAACTCTTTGTTTTATGTCAATGATTGTATTTTTCATTCTCAAGTTAATTTTTTTTTTTAGAATTCAATTTTATTTATTTTTAACCACTTGATGTTCATTTGTAAATGATTATTCAAATTGCCTTCTAATTTATTATTACATACACTTAATTTAGTACAAGAATATAATAAAAATTATAATAATAAAATACTGTCCTACCTAAAGTTTACAAAAAAAAACTAAAAAAAAACCTCCCATCCTGATTCATACGATTAAAAATGGTACAAAACAAAATATGATATACCTAACACATCTTAATAAATAAATAAAACCAAACCCAGATTAAATAATAATTTAAATAAAAATATTTAAAAAAAAATACAAAAAATATTCTGTTCAATAAATAAATTTATAGAAATCACAAGCGAAAAGAATCATCAAGTTTCAATACCAAATCGAAGTTCTATAGAGACATTTTTATCGGTACAAGTTTAAAATCAGATAAATTATTATTTTTTAAATTAAAAACATCTAACTTGTTAATATCCAATAAAGAAATTTAAGCAAAAAATGAATAAAACTGTAAATAAAAAATAGATACATAAGTATAAATGTATAATGTATGTATAATGTAAAATCAATATCGATCGATAAATGAAGAAAAGAAACAAAATAAAATATAACATAAATTTTCAATAAATTTCTAAGAACTAAGACTATTAAGTGTTTAAGAAAAATTAAATAAAAAAATAAATAAAAAAAAAAATAACTTAACTTAAATTCAATGTTTCAAAAATGAGAAATGCCTTTAATTTGTGTAATAAGAATGTTAATATACAATAATGCTGAAATTGTATACAAAAAAAATAAATAAATAAAAAACAAATGTATTTATTATTAATTTATTTAAATTTAAACAGCATTAATTATTGAAAATAAAATAATTTTTTATATAAATAACGAAGATTTATGGTTTCTTGTCGTTGAGCTTGAAATAATATTCTTTTTACTGATTGCAAATACATTTTATTATACATTTTTATTTATTTTTATTTATTTATCCATAATTTAATCCAATTCCTTTGTTATTTTAAATTTAAACAAAAAAAAAAATACTTTTAATCGATATTTATGTAATTTATATGTTAAAATTTTGCTAGGCAAACAAAATAAATATTTTGCAGTTTTAAAAATCAATATGAAAATCGAAATGCAAGACGAAATGAATAAAATGTTACGATGACAAAAATGATGCAAGAGTTGTTTTTAATTGTATTTTAAATGTTAATGGTAAGTATTAATAAATAATTAATAAATTTTTTTGTCAAAATGGCGTAATTTTATAATTACAACTTAAAGTATTTTTGTTCAATTTTTACACTGAGAAAACAAATCAATTGTGGCAAACGAAAAAATTGCCTAAACGACTTTTTTGTTTGCTGGATAATTTTTCGTCTTAGTTTACCGAAAATTCCTAAATTCCTTTTTTTACCTGGGATTGAACCGGCAACCTCTTGTTTACGAAGCAGGTACTTTTTCACTTTTCGTTTGTTGGATAGTAATTTTTTGACTTCATCTTCGTTAACAGCCGCTGAATTTCTGTATCTGGGTTGAAATCATTTATATTTTTCTTAGCCAATTTTCAACCGATTTTCATAAAAAATATATCGTTTGGTTTGAAAATAAATATTTTTTAAGAATATATTTTTAAAACAGCATGTTGTTTCAACAACTTATGCTTTAAATTGATGTCGAAGTTGGGTAAATGAAGAAAAATGGAATTTGAAGTTATTCTGCTTATAAATGTTTTTTACATTGTCAAAAAGGTCTAAATGTCTATTGTCTACAAAACAATAAGCAAATCTAAAATGGGTAAAAATTGACGAAGCTATTTTTATTTCTATTTCATTCCACTGTGTGACGCACATTCAAACAGACGAACGGACTCTCAGGATGTCCTGAACGAATTTCGATACCCATGATACCCTAATAATCAAATTTCCATATCAAACACAGTATTTGCAAAGCATCCATACAATTAATTAATTAAAGATTTGTAGAGGAATAGTCGAAAGTTTAAAAATGTAACAATATGACGGATTCATATTCATGAGAAAAAGTTGTTTATACCGGCCATCATTATGATTGACGAAATATCACTTATCAGTTCATAAAATCCATATTTAGATGCAACACATTTATTGCACCTTATAAGGAAGTTTTCTGACTAATCGCCTGAGGTTGTTAGATATATTGCACACATCAACGTGATTGAAGTGAATGGTATCGGACAATAACAATATTGACACAGGATTAATTCGATGAATCCAAAAGTGATTCATAGATTGTATTTTTAAACAACACTCTAAAAATAAATAACGTTTTTTGCTGACCATAATCATTGTTATCAATGAATATTGATTTGGAGATCGCAATCGAATTAGCAAGTTTGCACTCTTCAAGTTTTATTTACAAAATTAAATGGCGAAACGTGTGTTTTCATTGTTACGAGCCATATTTGTTACAATTTATCACCATATTTCTTTATATTTCATCAAGCTGTTTAATTGTTTGATTTTTTTTTTAAAATAAAAATGAAGAAATAACAATGGCGCACTCCTCAAGATAATAATATCTTGATTTAATGCTTGAATAATCAATTAGTCCAATCATGTGTTAAGATAATAATTTAGGTACGTCAATGGTATAGTAAACTTTTTGAATCAAGGGGTAAAACCATACCAATAATAGAGTAAAGTAGAATCTAGTCTGATGCGTAATAAATGTGTAAGCACCTCTTCTCACTTATCAACTTTGAAGAATAAATTTAACTACCTATTTATTTATCTGATAATTAATTTGAAAATCACAGTAATTTAACATTTTAATTTCAAGTGGCTCAATGTTTTGTTCATGGCCACTCAGTGCCAGCATGTAAATATAAGCTAACTGATTTAACTTTACTGACTGAATTCTTAATTTAAACAAAAAAAAATAACAATTAGATTTTAAATCTAAAAAAATTTAAAAGGAAGAAGATGCCAAATGTGGTCCTTGAACTTTTGGCTGCGAGTGCTGAGGGCGCTGTGACCTACATACACAGTTAATCGACCAAATAAATTTAATACTGGTAAACTCAACAAACTGTTTCCATGTGGAAAGGTCTATAAAAATCGGAGGATAGAATTTCTGAGCTTACAGAAAACTCGCCAAATTCTCAGACTGAATAAATTGTTTTCTATTGAACTTTTTCAAAAACAAAAGAATTTGGATTGTTATACTTAAAATGGAGATGCTTAAAAAATGAAACAGGAATGCAGATATTTTTAAATCTGAAAGTAAGGCATTAGAAAAGCTTTTTATAATTTTCGGGACGCCATTAATCGCGAAATCTGCAAACAAACGCGAAACGGTCTCCGAAACGTCCAAGAGCACCCTTGGATACCAATCTAAATTACATATATATTATTATATAACTTTATTTATGAAATATAACTGCATTTCAGTTTTTCTATGGATTTATTTATTTTAAAAAACGTTTTTCTACATCTACTTCTTCATAATACCTACGAAATAGATAACTTTTTCAAGTTCTTTTACAAGCTTTATGGTAACACTTCATATTGAAGTCATATTTACATTAGATTCTGATTTAAAATACCAAATATATGCAGATTTATTTCGAGAATCCTGTTAACTCATTCATAGGCCAAAAGCGTTCCCGGAAATGACATTTCCGGAAACGACGTTTTGATCATTATTATCGTTTATTTTCATTCTAACAAAAGCAAATGAATTATTTTTGAGGTTTTATTGTAGTGGTCTTGATTTTGCATCATAACATTAAAATTGAAATTTAATATCAATTACCACTTAAATTTAATATAATCATGTAGAAAACTATTTATGCAACGATAAAATAATTCCATGACATACCGGAAAGACCATTTGAAGCGCCATCTGCATTCGGTTGCCCACCTCGCGTTTTTGCTGCCCACCAAAAAGTGATGGCATTTTGAAATTTTCAGAGCAAATTTAATTTTTTCAATATCTCGATAATGGAGGGTGGATGTTTAGGGTGAGCAGCTAGAACTCGAGGTGGAAAAACGAATGGACATTAGTTCTAAGTTTTTATTATATATCCAGGCATCGCTTATTATAACCAGCAAACATAATGACGAATTGAGTTTAAAGGATCGTGGTGGAGAGTTTTGAGAATTTTTGGAAACAAAAACTGCAAGTTTTACTTGTTAACATTTCCGATAAGATGAATATGTAACGCATCGGGTTTGATTTTGTCCAAAATTTCTTGGAATACCGTGTGGTGGCGAAATGACGATGTCTTGACCACTTGTCCTGAAATTTGGTGTATTTTTTGTCATATTTGAGTGACTTTGAACAACAGCTTTTCGTATTAGCTAAAAGCAAATCATGGTCACTATACCACATGCGTTTAAACTTTTTTTCAACGAGTATCACACAAGTGATATCGTTCATCTACGCTGTAAAATGAAGTGTAGATTTAAATTTTTGTACGAATGTTAGAAGATTTATAGATCATAATGTGATATCGTGACTGTCTAACTATTGTCCATCAACGACGTGTTAATTTGCTTTACAGAATTAGATTCAGATTAATAAGTTTTGTTTACATTAGCCAAGTTTTTCCATAAAGTGCATCAGCATGTACTTGTAAAAGTTCCCCATAATGCCATTTGAAACGTTTTTGTAGACCAAATTTAAACAAATTATAAAATAAGACCTTCATTTGAACTGATGCCTTAGTCGTTGACGCATGACATTGATTTAAAGTCACCGGCATAAGTCTTTTTCCCCCGACCCCCAGTACAAAGATTCTCCTCAGGCACGAATCCCGATTTTCCACTACACTTACCTTATTCTCTTAATTTAATGAGAGGCCATCTTCCTAGTACTTACAGTTATAAGGAAGAAACTTTTCTATGGTGTTTTAAAAGTATTTTCTAGCATAAAGTACCTTTTTTTTAAATTTAAGGTTTGAATGAAACAACAACAACCTGTGTGTGTTATCACCAAGTTCATATGCTGGAACAACAGCTATTTCACAGGCTGCCACATCCGACCATCACATTCCTTCCTCTAATGGTGATAAGTCGATGTAATGTTCGATTTAATTTTCTACGGTCATAGGAGGTTTCACCAGATTCTGACTACCTTTTGGGGATTCAATGCCCTTAATTGTAATTCAATCCAATTCATGTAAAATACAGTAACGAGACCTTGAAAAGGAATCACACAGTATCAGATTTTCAAGCAGAAGATAACCTAAGCGTTACCTAACTATATGCAGCTCCTTAGGATCTTTATGGTTGATGGATTGATAAGTTATTTGCGAAAGTAGCTATAAGTCTGCTCTTCAGTGAAATAAGAAAACAAAAAACTACAATTCTTATGCAAAAGTGTCTTATTAGAATCTTATTGTAAGTTAAATAATAAAATTGAATAGGACCTTTAGTATTTTAGCCAAGTAAATTCAAGCTTTCTACTAATTTGATCGAGAGTTATTCTAAAAGTATAAATTTGCTGCAATTCATCTTACCCATTTGTGCAACTTTTGCGTCAACTTATTTATAATTACATTTCTGCACACGTATCCTTGAAGTAAAACTATACAATTGTCAAATGATTAAAATACAAATCTTATTATCTATGTATATTTGCGATGCATCAACCTTGTTGGCGCTCATGGCCAAGAAATAGGTTTTCTTTTAGTGGGCGTCGCCTCTTGAGCTGCATTAATAGTGATACCGTTTGGCCGTTTTTTCGCAACACTTGGAACAGTGTTGAATGAGAGTTTAAGGTATTTCGTTGGAGGAAACTCATGAGAATCATTAAGTTTAGAGGGAGTTACACGATTGACCTGGATGTCTTCATTAAAAGTAATCTTCTTATGAAACGAATGTGTGATTAGAGGAGCTGTTTGTTGATCAACAAAACTTTGCGAAGGACGCTTTGTATTTCTTTTTTCCAAGGGTTGTGCAAATGTTTCGTAGATCCGTAGGAGCTCTTCATAGCTCATTAATTCAATATTTGGTATCTTCAAGTGGCGCTACAAGATAACAAAGTTTGATTAATTGCGTACAAAATTTTTATTGCATTTGTGATAAAAAGGAATGTTTGGCTTACTTCGTTGAGAATACTTGTTATATCATCTCGAGTAAGTAGGCTTGGAACCGGTGCTTCGAGGTTCATCTTTGTGTAATTTATTGGTAGTAAATAACATGCACTTTATACCCTTTTAATAAAAATTGTTTAATGTTGTGTTTTCTTAAACGAATTTTACAAACAAAAATCGGAAAACAATATGAAATGTCAAAAATAGCAACAAAACACACTGAACTGATTTTTATCCACTGACAGTTCAGCTTCAAAGTAAGGTACTGCCAGATTTGTAAAATTAATGACTTTAGGGTCTGCTTACGTTTGTGCAGTGTTTCAGTTGAGAGTAGAATGATGCTGCTCGAAAATTATATTAAATTTGACGTGCGTACCCTGAAAGTATGACAAAGCGACAAACATTTTTCGATGAGGCATAAAAGATGCCCAGTTATAATGGAGGCATTAAATTTCATAGAAAAACCAACAACGTGTTGAAGAATTTTAATTTTGAACATCACATGAGCGCTGTTCAAATTAAGAGCATGAATTTTAACGTTTCCTGTACGTCTAAGGTTTTCTGGTTGGATGACTTTTTTTAAGGAAGATTGTATCAAGCCTATCATAGAATTCACAATACTTTACTCACGGGGAGTCAGCGTGATTCACAGGGTTCGCATTCATATTTAAAGCAATTATGAACTTGCTGGATGAACTGTATAATCACTACGATGCAATACCTTACCATATCCATTTACAAACTTCCTTAGCTGCGAGTACCACAATAGAAAATATGTCTGAAATAAGTGCGAATCCCACCGCAATGCATTCTTCGGATTCTGTAATAGGGGTGAATAATTTTGTTCATTAAAAGCTTGTCCAAACCAATGTGTGACAGTGCGACACGACAGACAGAGAGGTTCATCAGAACGCGTCTAATCTTTCACATACCTTTGATGTTTATTACACCATAATTTATCCAAATTTATAAAAATGTCATTCTTTTCACACAAAAGATAAACTTAAATATATCTCATTGCGTGAATACCCTTAATAGAAATTTTGAAAAATGAAATACGATGTCATACAAATCCTGATCTTGAGTTACCATTTACCAATTAGGGGCCGAATCAAGCGCCTTTTACGAAATCGAACGAACGTCAACATCTCTATATAATCTGTACAAAAAGATAGAGAGCCAAATATAGCAAGTACGTTTCGGCCCAAACCATATCGACTTAAATGTCTCATCGGCACTCACCTTAATAGATCAATGCATACATCACCTAAATTCCTTACAGCGGCTCTTAAAATGTCACCGGCAAAAGTGACAGCAAATTCTGTCAACTTGTCACCATCTGTCAAGTGTTCACAGGAAAATTTGCGTGCTCCACCAATCCCATCCACCACACAATCCTCGATTTCTATAAAAAAATTAAATTAATTACAAATTTTCTATTTAAATCTTAGCTTAAATAATATAAATTTAGTTTAGTTAAGATGTTTAAAAAGTAAGACAAACTAATATTCATTCACAAAGAAAGCATGAAATCCAAAACAAATCAAATAAACTTACTAAATTTTCCACCCAAAATTCTTCCAGATTTGAAGAAAAAGAAAGTGTCTCGTCCATCCAACAACTCAAGTCATCTGTACAAAAAGGAATACGCACAAAACTCTTGGAATCCTATCCACAATTGGAATCGCACATTGACCAGATTCTACCTAAAAAGGATTCTTTTAGGATTGCGAAATGGTATCCACTTATGCTTCTCTTTCCACTTTAATATAAGAAAAAATCATTCTTCCCCACAATTATAGTCATGATCACATCGAAGTTCTGCTCAATGGCATTGGCGACCAAGTATTCTTCCGTCATCGCGATGGCCAGTGGATGCCAACGTTGAAACTTCTCCATAAATTTCCATTTTTCGTGACGATGCAGCAAGTAGACAAAGGAGCCATTCGTTTTGTGCTAAGTGGAGCGAACATCATGTGTCCAGGTCTCACGTCTCCCGGTGCATGCATGACACCTGCAGAAAAAGGCACTGTTGTAGCTATTATGGCTGAGGGCAAGGAGCACGCACTCGCTATAGGAATCACAACACTTTCCACCGTAGACATGTACGTTCATTTATTTCTATTTTTAAATTTGTCTTCTGAAAAAATGTACCTTCTTTGCAGAGCTAAAGTAAATAAAGGAGTAGGAGTAGAAAACTGCCATTATCTCAACGATGGTCTCTGGAAGATGAAACCACTCAAGTAGACGAATATATTTTACCGCAATTAGATTTCTGCATTTCTATGGACTTTTAAACAAAATAACAACTTTCTTTTTCAATTGAAACAAAAATCGTCTTTGGTTTTATGTAAAAACTGTCTTCGATTCCTTTTTGCAAACAAATTTTAAAAATATAGAAAACTTGATTGATGATCATCGAAGGTGTTCACTGGCCCTATAAATGGGTTAATGTGATTATCAAAACATTTTTGGGGTTATATGCGAGGTGTCAGACGAAATGCTACAAAATCTTAACATCACCCATTCGGAAACAAAATGTTTGAATTTTTAATACAGGGTGTCTCAAAGTAGGTATTGCTTTAAACTGGAAATGATGGAATTCCTGATGATGATTTCTCAGAGTTGAGTAACTTTTTTGCCCCCGAAAATGTTGTAAAATAAAGCAAATCTGCCAAATAATTCCAAGTGAAAACACATTATTTCAATCCAATTACCTTTATTTTGTTTTGAGAAATTCTCACAGGAAAGTCCATCACCAGATCGTGTGCCCGTCAAAAAATCTAAAGTATCGAAAAGTGTTTCACACAAAATTTGTAGATTATTAGAATCCTTAAAAGAAAAGATTTAGGCTCTTTTTTCCTTCGCTTGATCACTTAGAAGATATCGGACTCGAATACCGTCAGTCGGATCATAATAGAAATTATATTGGGCAAAAACGTATGAGTTTTTGGTCCATATTATGTACATCACAAACGATACGTAAGTACATAGTTGGATAGTCCACTTTATTTGGAGTATCAAAAGTCAAGAGTCGACCGTGGAATCACGGATAATGGCAACACATGTAATATCGTCCACCTCAGGTCAGAAGAATGAATGTGCAAATTTTCGAATTTCGAGTTTTTAAGTTGGTTGATTTACCCTCTCGGTGACCTATGATTTGCCAAAATTTAGAACACTCAGACAGCAAGAAAGACGCATTTTTGTATCATCAATCACATTAATGTAGACATTCCCGCTTTCATGTTTCTGGCATGAGGGGGACCATATAATATAAGAATTTAGTATTTGGAGTACGTCGAGATATGGAATTTCTTTCTCTATTATCTGGTGTTGTCCCACATATTTGTATCGTTGGTACATGAGTGCCCCGCAGTTATCAAGTATATTGCCCCACGTATCATCATGTGCGTTACAGAACCTGCAGGAGATGGTACTGCTTATCAGGCAAATGATTGAGGTATTTTCTTAATTTACCGTTGCCTGTGAGAAAGTGTTAGTATTCTTTGGTTTTGACTGATTAAATTGATGCAGTTGTTTAAACAGGTAGCATTTTTGCATGCCTCACTTTAGAGTTTCTTTCCAAGAACCCTTAAACGGTGCTAAGGCTCTTGCCTTTGATAGGGTGTCTGCCTCCTCGTTTCCTTCGACAGCGAGACGTGACCAGAAACCGAGTATAGTGTGACATCGTTCTTTTCAGCCTGTCAACAAAGTCCCATACAAGCCTTAAGTTGATTGTATAAGAGTTTATTGCCTTAAGTGCTGCTTGGCTATTTGACACGGCAATATTTAAGTTTTTCTAGTTTCTTTCAAGATTTAATTCTGCACATTTATCTATAGCGTTTATTTCCGCTTGGAGTTTATGCTAAGAAAAAGATGAATTGAAATAATAGCATTTTTTAACAATCCAAAAACATTTAAGGCTGACAAAAACACCTGCAAGACTTACCTTGAGCTAAACCACCCATTTCAGAAGATACAAATTTCTGAACTCGGTCACTATGGCGAATACGTAACTATAAATTTTAGTTTTTTGATTGGTTTTTATTCACAAAAACAAAAATAAAAGGAAAAACATTGTTGTTAAAAACACGGCTAAGCCAAAAGTTGGAATTAATAAAAAGAGATTGTAAAAGGACTAAGAATGAATGAACTTACTCACGAGTAATAATACGATTTAGAAAATCTTTGTCAAATCGTCAAATATAGGGTCAGTTTTCATTTAACATTTAAGATGTTTTTCAGTTGGAAAGTGCTAAAATGCTTTTATGGTGATGATCCTGAACTCTGAAGACAATATGTCCACTGTAATTGGAAAAGCCACAAAAACCACAAAACTGGTTCAATTAATTAAAAAAATAGTAAGCCAAAAAAAAAAAAACGCATTCTAATTTTAATTTTGAAAGTCTGACAGATTTAGTTTTTAGCCTTCTGTGGTTTTCGGAGAGTTAAAAAACGCGATTATTCCAAGTCATTTGAGAAAGAAAAATCCACCGCAATTGATTTTTTTCTTAAATATTGAAACTGATGCCACATATGTATGTAATTATGTATATCAGGTCTTTTTTAGGCGACTTTCCAAATTAGAAAAACAAACAAAAATAAAACTATAATGTCTCCAAAAATGGTTCGCTTTAATAGCATATACATATCTTGAATTCTTTTAATCGGATCGTCGAGATTGAGGGCACCAGACTTAGAAAAAATGACAGAGCATCATTGTCAACATTAAAAATTTCAATTGAAGTGTATTTATCTTTTCCAGATGAATTGGAATTATCGTGTTTGTAAGCCCCCCTAAAATTATAGAAGGCTGAAAAATAAACCTGCCAGACTTTCGAATTTGAGATCAGGACGCGTATACCTATAAAACTCAGATTTTGGTTATACCTCCACTCCAAATATTTGCTGCCGGCTCTTGGTCTACTACTATCACTCAGATTTGGAGAATTTTTACTGGATTTTTTAATACTAACGGTATTTCTTGGAAGATTTTTGTTTAAAATCACTAAAATATGCATTATTTTTGTCATATAAGCCTGACTGTATTGAAATGCGATTGACAATTATTTCATTAATTTTTTTAAGAAAACACTCCTCATTTAGTTTTTGAGGTAAATCAATTAATTAAAGAGCTTTAACACCCCCTTCATTTTATTAATGATCTCACAAATAAAGAAAATGTCAAGAACGTTCACTAAGTCCAGGCAAGCGGTGTTCCAGACCGCTTTAATGGATTCAGCTGAACCTTATTTACTTGCATACTTATTCTCATTCTTAAGTCAAATTTGTGCATTTTTATCTAAATTTAAAGCTGGAGCAGCATATTCCCTTCTTTGTGATTCGGCGCTGTTGTCTTAAATAACACTACTGCTGTTGACACAATTTTTATTTTTATCTGAGTAATAGTCTTGTCGCTCAGCAAAAGTTACCTCCTGATAATACCAAAGAGTTACCTCTACAAAAAAACGGTGGTTTAAGAAAGTGTAATAGTGAAGCCATTCAAGTGTTGCGGTCTGTCTGTGAAATCACTACTTCTATAGCTCCAGGATCCTTTGGAGTACTTGCCTTAATAAAACTTAAATAAGATACAATTACATCAAAAGTAGTTATTTTTTTTTTTAATTCCTGAAAGGGGTGATTATGAAGCAAATTGTACTTATCTTTTAAAGCTAGTTTAAGAGATTAGTTTAAACTAAATTTAATTCATTTTTGTTAGTTGAATTCGATACCTGAAATATTACAAAAATAATTGTTCCTTTCTATTAGCTTAATGAAAATCTTGGTCGCATAAAAAAATATTTTTCTTGTAAGTATATTGTATTACACGCTTATGAATACCATCACGGATTACGTCATTTCCAAAATTTATATTTAGATCGACGTCTCTTTTAACATTGACTGAATTAATTGGTTACCTTAGCTACGTAGGTAGGTACAATACCACACTTAGTAGTACATACGATATCCCTTAAGAAATTAAAGTTCCTTAACTTAAGGACGTCTGAAATTCTTCTTGAAAAAAAACCTTCTCATTTCTGTTTATTTAACAACTCAGTGGGATTTGCATGTCTAAACAAGGACTCCCCACTGAAAGATTATTCTACCATAACTAAAAATATCGTCCTTGTTCTTCTGATTATGCTTCTTCTGTGCTTAAAAGGTCAACAGCTTCATGAACAATACGTATGCAGAATATCTCAACCTCCTCACATACATATTTTAATTATAAAAAAAAGAATTCTTTTCCAGAAAAATAGAAAAAAAAATAAAGAGACCTACAAAATGTCATCTACATCACTCCTACAATTTCAACAATAACAAAGACATATATTTGTACATAATTCATGTAGCGTTGTAGTATTGCATTTTCCAGCCATTGTCATTCTCAGATTTAAATACAAGAAAGAAAAGCATCTCACTACTCCTTCGTTCATTCTACAGAATTGCCTGATGAAAGACCATGGTGTTGATAAAAAGGACACCATCATAGCAAACAGAAAAAACAGAAAAAAAAAAATAAAAAAAAAATAAACAAGATGTAATTTGAGCGCGCCGGCTAAAAACATGGATGTGATGACGAGGACGAAGCTTGCAACCCAGACGTAAACGAACTCAATACCACCCTTTCTTCTCCCTATATAATAGTGTGTATCAACAAAAACACGACTTACTCCATGATGGTTTTAATAAAGAATCGATTTTACTACAACCACCTGTTGTGTTCTTTTTTTTTTTTTTGCTTTTTTCTTGGATTCTCTCCCTAAAGCCCCGAATAATCTATAGTATCTATCTATGACTCTTTCCAGTCATATATGTTTATGTAGTTAGGTGGATATACGTCAAACGTACGAACCAAGGACCGACCTAGGAGCCCTTCTGACGCCTCATTCTATGACAGCGTGTGATACTGACAGCCGCGCATGGAAGCACAGAGCATTCATAAACTGGCTCTTTGCCTCATGAATGGCATTAAAAGAGTGAGTCAGAGTCACATTCAGTGGTTCAAAATGGAAAAGCATAAACAAAACTGTTATGTTTTGACAGAACCTACGTGTGCGCCCCTCAACACTCTTCGCTTACGGCCTCCCACTACACGTGTGTCCCCTAACATGTATAGATTATACTATTTAGCTATTGTATCTACTACAACAACCCCCTCTTGATGTTGCTCGGTGAGAGAAAAAACACCCCCCAACCACATGTTACAAACGCCCTGCAAAAAAAAAAAAAAAAAATAGTACCAAAAATTCAATATGGCTGCTGCAACGATTGTCAATTTTAGTTGCCATATTGATTTTTCCAGGACTTGCGCACTTCCGGTGTGACATTTTAAGAATGTCAGAACAAAAGGAAAAACAAGTTTGTTGTCGACTATCTGGCTGGAAGACTCTATTGAAAATTTGCCACGGGCATATACAGTTAAATTCTCCAACAATATGGCCGTGGTCGGTGATTGTCGCTCGCAAAATATCTAAGAAAAATTCTTTTAGTTTGAAAATTTTCCCCGAAAAAGTGTTAATTTTTGGGTTATTTTGATTTTTCCCACAATCCAGTGTCGATGTGAAGTGAAAAAAAGTGTTTGGAAATAAAGTTTCTTTAGGAAAAGAGAGAGAAAAAAAAAACAAATTAACATACCTACTCATCAAGAATTCGAAACAGAGCTACCTATTGGGAAAAGAAAAAAAAAATAAAAAAATTGGTAAGGTCAAAAATTCCACTCCTGTGTACCTAAATGGTTGGCAGAACCCAACACATAACATGGCCCTGCGGAACTAATGCGTCATTCGCATGGTTTACCTCCATATAGAGTGCAAATATACTAAAAACCGTAAATTCCTACCTCTCTAACAGTAATATAATGGCTGCTATGCGATGATGGAAGTGATGAATCAGAGTTCCTATCAGGAAGTATATCCTTGCAGCCTTACACAATGTTGTTGATTAACTATCGATTTGTCGTTGCTTCTCTTCTATGATAGCCCTCTTCACACCACACACACATCATCCTCGGGGGTGATTCACTTTACTTTACTTCACTTTTCACTATATTATATCTCTACTGAAGGACGGACCAGACGCGCGATCAGAATATGGTTGAAGGGGATTGCCAAAGAAAGGACATGATTATCTCCTTTGATCCCGGTAAATTTGTTGCATTCTTCTTCTTGTGGTATCTATATAATGTATAGGTATAAAGGAAACACAGAGAAAACTCATATCTCAGTGAATCCTTAACACCTTTCAAAAAGTCAAGAGCTCGAGTAGCTTTTCAGTTTAAGGACACTATATTTACGGTGTGGTTGGAGCTATATAGTGATGGGGAAAGAGGATTCTTTTCTCATGATGATGATGCATAGAATAAAAATGTCATCGTCTTCTTCATCGCAGGAACAGCATTTTATAACCGTTGGCGTTGCTTTTATATATTCAGAGACCATATGTTAGCCGATTATAATAACTTTCTCTTTGCATCCATGGGCATTATCTAAATGTTCGTCCTTATTTCATAGAATTTTTGTTACTTTTTCACACTTTTTCATGCAAGCAGATTTTTTCTTCTTTTATTTTTTTTTTTTTTTTTTGTTTTACTTCAAAGGTTATCTCTGCTAGTGGGTATTTTTGTCATATAATAGTAAATGTGTGTCCTCCATTCCGGTTTTTCACTAAAAAAAATCTTTTTGTTGTTGTTTCTTTTCTGATTAAGGACATCAGAGTGTAAAAGTGGTAATTAAAATAGTGCATCCATACAGAAATGTAATGCGTTTTTGCAATTTTCAAAAAAAGTGAAAAGTGTGTTTTATTCCCTAAAGTAAAAAATTAAAACCCTTGTCGAGGATGTTGAGTGAAAAAATAGTCCAAAAAGGTGGTACAAAACTCAAGTAGGTACATTTCTGACGACGACAACGACGGCTATGATGGAGGTTCTGGGACGTATACACAAATTCAAAAAACGAAGCATTTGAGGCGGCTGAAAAACTTAAGAAGTACTTGTTTGCGGTTTGTTGACTTTGGAGTTTTATGCAAAAAGAAAAAAACTACCGTATGTGAAAGGACAAACTATAATGATGGTGATAATAAAACATGTATATTTGTGGGAAAAATATATTTTTGAGTTTTTCAACAGAGTACAAATGTTGGCTTTGCATTTTTGCTTCAGTAATTTTTTTTTTTTTTTTTGTTTAACTATGCACCTAGTAGTATTTGACAAAGTAATTTAAAGTACTTCTCATTAAGGTTTTTTTTATTTGGTAAAAGGATCTTACGGTGAGTTCTTTTAACACCATATTGTGACCTAATTTTTTGTGTGTTTTTTTTTTAATTTTTCAATTGTAAGAAGAAATTATGGTCACTAAACATATTTTTGATAAAAAAGCGTTGAAAAAATGCACTTAAGTATATAGTTCCTTTATCAGGAACGACCATCAACGATATTAACACAAATGTACCATCAAATTTCATAAAACATGCATTTTATAATACATCAAAATGTTGTTTTTAACTAAAAAGAAAAAAATAACTTCCTATTACTAAGACCGATGCTTCTCCTATAAATTTGGAAATAATTCAGCGAAACCTTTTTTGAATTAAAAATTCATGTTTTAACTCCGAAATCAGAATATTCCAAAGTATATACCTTTCAAGAAAACAAATCGTGTGTATTGTAACAAGAACAATACAAATATTACAACTATTTTCAAATCATAATATGAATTTAGTCTTAACAAGTAATTAAATAGAGACATAACTCTGAACTCAATAACAAAAAAAATCGTATTCTGGAATATTAAAAACCTTCTTAACCTACATAATTTCATAAAAAAAACACAAAAACACAATTTATTTGACAAATTAAACACAAAATAAATTTGATTGAATACAAATTAAAAATACGAATATCCACGGGATTCAAAGTTTACTTTACGTTAAAATGTGTTCGTTAAAGGATCAATTTTTGAAATAAGAATGTGTCCAATGTCCAATTCTTGTAGGATTTGTGCTCAATAAACTTTTTACCGCTGCATGAATTTTTTTACAAAACAAAAAATAAAAAAAAAAATAAAAAAAAAAAAATGCACGACTGGATCGCCCGAACTTGCTCATGTAGTCCAAAACTATTATGTATAAACTTAGCTTTTTTTTAGATGTTGATAAATAATGGGATCTAAAAAATGGCATAACAATTTATTTTGACAAATCGTTTGAAAATTTTTTGATAAAAGTATATTTTTTAAAAAACGGCTCGATAGATTTTTTGGAAAAAAAATTTTAAAAATTTTATAATTTCAATGAATGAATTATGTTTTTAATATAAAAAGTATTAACAAGTAAATGAACTATAAATAGTACTAAGTATTTGTTTACATTCAACTAATTAGTAAACACTAAAATTTATTCTGAATTCCCTCTTAACAAAATAATAGATAAATACTCTTGAATTGTATAAGACAATTATTAAATTTAATATCGTTGAAGACATATAGAAAAACACATCAAGTAGCAGCAAGTAAAAATTTGATAAAAAAGTTGAAATATTTTCTTTTATTTAAAATAAATTTAAAGTGTGAAAACTATCACATTAAACAATCGTTATTGAAGAAATCATATCAAAAAGTTTATTCAAGATCGTTAGAGCCTGGCTTTAAGCGTACAAAATATTTTTCCAAAAACAACCACTAGTTTTTTATTGACCACTTGCGAAGTTTTCTACTAGGAAAGATTCATTTTTTTTAGTCAGCTGAGGTACAAAAATAAAAATTGATAAAATCAAGTGGGTACTTCCACCTTTATTTTTAATAACGCCTTCCAATAAAATTAACAGAAATTTCAGTCCACGCTGACTTAATTACAGAGATTAAGAATTTGTCTTCAAACTGACGACCTGACGACTGACTTTGCGTACTAACAATCCCCAGACATTTTCAATAATGTTTAGATCAGGTGAGTACGTCGGCCATTGAAGCAACAACATATTTTGCTCCTTTGCTCCAACTTTTTTACTAAGCGCGCCGAGTTAATAGTCGCGTTATCATGTCCAGTTTATGGGTATAAAGACTTTAGTAAATTTAGGAACATTTGTTTCTAAAATTTCCTTATACCCATTTGCAGTCATTTTTGATGTTATGAGCCCAAGCTCAACTGTTCTAAAATAACTAACTGCTCTTCATATCATAACACCTCCTTCATGACTATAATAGCGCCTTGAAAACCTTTTTTATCTTAAATCGTGAAAATAAAAGTTGAACCCATCATTTCATCTGAAAAAAACCACGTCTTTAAAACTCTAATCGAATAACTTCTTGTTTCTCGACAAGCGGCGGTTTTTTCTTTAAGCTTCATTCGTTTAAGATGGCTTAAATTGTTGTTTGCTCTGAAAACTGTTGAGTGAATTGCGTTTACGCCAAATTTTTGTTTTATTTTTGCAACAGAATTCTTGAAAAATGTTTTAATCAGAAGAATTTGATGCACTCTCAGCTGCAGTTCCTGTGGGCTTCTTACCTCCCATCATGTTTTTTTCAGTACGAATATTTATTTTTTGTTTAAGATAAGAATAAACTACATTATAACTTCGGTCTGTTTTATCATTTATCCGGTTAGGCCTTAGTATCTAAGCAAATCAATTTTAGGTTTTCATCACTGTTAAGGCATGCAGATCTACCAATTTTTCTTTAAATTTTAAATCAAAAATTGAATTTCACTGAAAACACTAAAATTGTTGAATTAAAATGTTAAGCACGTCAAAACACTCATAAACCACGAAGAAAATGTAGTTGTACCTATTCAGTTGACTCAAAAATAATTCCTACTTTGCATATGAAAGTCTTTGCATAATGGACGAAAGAAAAATTCGCGGTTAATTTTTGATAAATTCTTTTGGAATTCTTTTCTTAACATCTAGTAAGCATCAACAGATGGCACAATAACCATCAAAGTTTCGAAAAAATGGACAAAGTATCTTCAAAAATGCTTGTGCGTATTCAGTTGACGAGGAGTGTATGTGGATGATTTTATTTTCAAATGCTGGTATTCAAAAATTCTTTAAAAGTTTTTTTGTTAAAAATAACCGCTCTTATCTTATTTTTTTCGAGCAATAAAATTTTTGTTTACAAACCCTATTTTTCTTTTAAACTTTGTTAAAAATTTGTGAAAAAAAATATGCCAACAATTTTTCAGGTTTCCAGGCAAACAATTAGTAAAGATGGGGAGGGGGAATTTTCTCAAAAGTTGACTTAAAGCTTAAAATAAAATTATTGAAAAGCAAAAATGTAAAAAAATATGGAAAATAATCATATTTCCGAGTGGGACTTTGATCGTCCTTTCCAGCAGCCCTCAAATGTACCTTGATCCACGTCACAAGGATTTGAGTAGGCAAATTTCAACTTAATGAATTGGGTATGAATCTCTTCTAAGCCATTAGTTCTTGTTAAAAAGTGGCATAAAAACGTTAAAATATAGGTACTAGAAAAATTAATTGAGAATATTTGTATTCCAAATTCATCTTTAATCTCCAAGGATATTTAAATCAAAAACCCTTAAAAAGGATACATTACGATCTGGAGTTAGCTACTCTTTCTCACCACTTCCTAGCTTTTGGTATAAATAATAAAAGTCCTTATAATCGTCTCTGTCTGCAACCCGTTTCCAGCCATTATATTGCCTTATACCGTCTGTCATGGTCTATTAATTTTATATTAAAAACAAATCAATCAAACGATTTTATAGCAGTACTAATCCGCTAATATAATGACGCACTCTTCAAAAAGACGTCAGTAAATTGTCCCTTTTCAACTTCATATACAATCAACCGGAACCATCCCCATCTTATAAATACTTTCGATTTTGTCATAAATTAAAGTATCTATTCCGAGTATATCCTTTCAAATATAATTCAAATATTTGATATCAGACGTGATAAAAAACTCATAAAGAAAAACAAACTCCGATAAAGAAAACGATTGTTAAATGTTCAACCTCCTTCCTCCCAACGTAACGATTTCTTTCTGAAAATATACTGCTGTCATAAAAAAAAAGAAAAAAGGTTGAAAATTTAACAAAAGAGTCAATGATGGAAGTTTTTTTGTTTGTTTTGCTTTGAGATTTTTAACTTGACGCAAAAAGTTTGAAATACTTTTATAAAGGACAAATAATAATATACCGAAAGTACAATGCACGACTGGGTCGGATGTTCATGCTTTCATAACGTAAAGTATCTTCCAGACTCAAGGGCTTACGATTTGACAAATTAGGAACGTGTTTAGAGTATATAATTTGAGTTCAGTAAATATGTTGAACTACAAATTTATAACCTTAGAAGACATATGTATAAAATACAAATTCAACACAATGGGTTGAATTGTGTGTGTTGCTTGAGTATGCGTCTGTGTTAATATAAGTTTTTGGTCCGGAAAAGAACTTAGACATTCAGAAAAAAAACAATATTTTTCAAGAAATGTAAATGATTTAAATTAAAAAAAAAAACTTGTTTAAGCTGTTTTGTTGTTGTTAAGTTTTGCGTTTCTTCAAAATGAGTTAGTTTTTAAAATGTTCGCTTCTTTCAAGATATCCGACATGTACATAGATAAACTAAAGGACAGCCTTCCCTGAGTGTACTTGAATATCATTTTTAAACTCACCAGTGATATTCTGCATTATTTACTGGATACGAAGGCGGATGTCCTTTGACAATTTGTAAACAAAAAATCTATATAGCGGCTATCGTTCTCAACAAAACTTGCTTCTAAACCATTTTTATCCGACAGTAAAAAAGGACAATTTGCTCAATTCGACTGTTTTTTTATGTTTATTACCTGAGAGCTTTTGACTGGGTAAATCGATTTTGATAATTCTTAATTTATTAGAAAGCTGGTGTGGTCTCTTTTCAATTTGGTCCAGTTCTGGGCCAGTTCTAGGAGACAACCATAGAAGTCCTAAATTTGTACTAAGTTGTTTTTTTTTTTTTTTGTATAGTTAGTTCAGACCTTAGGTGAGGGATTTTCTGTTACATTGTCGATCTGTTCGATTTTCAAAGTCTTCACTTTCGCTGTCATCGAAAAAAGAGACTCAACACCGTCGACATTGTCAAAATGTCACCATGGGCAGTAATAACTTCGACATAGTCAAAGACTTTGTTTATTTGGAATCCACTATTACATCGCACAACAATATCAGTGTAGAGATCAAGCGAAGAGTCACATTGGGCTTAGAAGGCAATAATGTAGTAAAGCTTTCTCTCAAAGAACCAAGGAGACCCTATATAAGACTTTAATCATCCCTGTCCTGATGTATGGGGCAGAGGCAAGGACACTATCATTTTCGGATGAAAACCAGCTGGGTTTCTTTGAGAGAAAGATTCTTTGAGTGATATTTGGTCCAGTGTGCATTGATGGAGAATGGAGAAGAAGATACAACCACGAACTGTAAGGGCTTTACAGCGACATCGACCATTAAGCTGAAAATACAGCGATTGAGATGGCTGGGTCACGTGGAGCGTATGGACACCAAGCCCGATGCATCTTCGCATCCAACCCCGATAAACAAGGAGACAAAGGAAGACCTTATCTTAGGTGGCGCGATCAGGTGGTGGACGACCTCAACCAACTTGGTGTGCGATACTGGTGGCAACTAGCTAAAGACCGGGCTAGTTGGAGAGGTTTGTTGGTTGCGGCCGAAATCCACCCTGAATTGTATGCGCCATCGTAAGTAAGTTGCAGTTTTTTTCATCTTTTATGCTTTACTGAAAAATTAAGCCTTATCCCTTTCCGAACGGATAAGACTCTGGAGTATTGAGGACTAGATTTAATCTGACTTCTGTTCTAACTGCAAACAACGTTATATTGTGCTTAATTAGTTACTTTTTTTTGTTTTAGTACCACAAGCTAGAAAAACGGCAATTTCTGGAGAAATTTGTATTCATTTTATTTCATGTTTGTCTTATCGTGGAACAAATTTTCTTACATGCTTATCCAAATTGAAATGTAAATGAAACTCAAAAGTGCATCCAAAAATGTAACATATTTCTTGAATAAATATTTCTACAAGTTTTCGTCAATTTGAATTTTAGAAGAAACAAATTTGATGATAAAGTATTTATTTACATTTCATACATTTTTTTTTCTCTCCAATTTTGCCTTTCGCTATAAATGCAAATACGTGCGTTCCTGTGAATTTCCTTTTTAACAAATTTATACCCTATTCCCTTTCCTTAACTATGAGCTATATTATGTATATTCTTTATACATTGCAAGTAAAAAAATGTCAACGTAATTTACAAAGAAGTTCTTTCTCTTGAGCACGAATTTAAAATGTGTTATAATACCTACTATCCTACTATCCCTAAAGGATAATGTTAATTTGAAGATTCTTTTCAATTTAAAATTGTATCTCTTAAGTTGATTATATGTATGTATATGTATAGTATGAAATTCAACTTGTGGAGCTTCTGGTTGGGGATTTAAATTTCAAAGAAAATTTGGTTGATTTTCAATTGGAAAATTTTAAAGGGTGGCCCTATTGAGAATACAAAAGAATAAAAGCTTGTGGGTGATGATATCGTTTTTCTTATGTTTTTCCTTTATTAAAAAAAAAAAGAAAACTTACTTCAATATTTATATGAAAAAAATGTTGAACTTTTCTATGGATTTGTTTATTTTTTTTTTATATATTTTAACCACCTACGATTTGTTTATACTATCTTTTTTGAAATGTTTTAAAGCCATAATTACCCACCCTTTTGATTCTTTTTACGTTTGTAAAATAAGGCGATGCGATTGGGAATAACATCCAAGTCCATCAATTCTGTGAGATACCTAGGTTAGGTATGAATGTTTCTACGTACAGTTGAAATATTCAAGCAATTAACTTGGTAGATTAACCCACACAAAAAGATATTACTCCTGAGGGAACATACTTTTGCACTTTATCTAATCTCCCTGTGCTATGTATATAATGTTTTTCGTTGAAACTGAAGAATTTTTAAGAATTTATGTTATTCAACGCAAAAGTAGAAATTTGACTCCTTCGTCAACTTTAATGGGTTTTGACATTTAGTTGAAATTGTATGAACTGAAAAATAAACAAAAATAATGTTAAGTCTGAAGCTGTATATTTAAATTAGACGAATAATCAAAGGTATATCACAACACGAGAAAGATAAGAAAATATTCTCTTTCTATGCGTTTTTAAAACATCATTAACTTTAATATGATGACTTTGCAACAACTATTCCAAAATGTAAGCAACTATAGTGGAGAAACTTAAGCTCAAAATTAAGAATTATCTGGGAACCGGGCAAATTCGCTCCGATTTGGATCATTTTGTTTTTTCAAATGTTGGTATTCAAAAATGCATTAACAATTACCGGTTAAAAATTGCAGCTCTTATCGGATTTTTTTTAAACTTAACAATAAGATTTTCGTGAACAAACATTTTTTTATCTATGCCAACAATTTTCAAGTTCTGTTTAATAGTCCAGTAACCTTGTCGTTTCGTAGGAAGAAGACCTTGCTTCAAATCCGGTAGTGTTTATGATGTTAAGGTCTATTTTCACCCGTTTCGATGACATGTCATAACGATGATAGAGAATGCGAAAAAAGTGGGTCCTGGCAATTCTTTCCGTCCGTCTGTCTGTCTGACTGTGTATACTTCGAGCTACAGCCGAAGCTGCTGAAGCGATTTTCTTCAAATTTTGTGGTTAAGGGTCTTTGCTGATTCCCTAGAGGGGACGTTGATTTTTTTTTTGTAGGGCCATAATTAACGGTACCTGCTAACCATTAAGGAAAAGTTGACTTTTTTTCAAAAACGGCTCCAACAATTTGGATTAAAATTTTTGCGTCGACTTTTGTTAGCAGGGTTATACTTTTGGAATCAAAGAAATGTTCTATTAATGGTACCTCCCAACCGTTTTTACATTTTTGACTTTCTCTTAAACGACTCAACCAATTTTGATGAAATTCTTATACGGAAAAATTCTTTCAATTTTTTTTTTGAAAAATCAATTTTTAGAAAATGGGTCATTGTATTTTTTTTTGAAATTTTGGTTTTAGATGTGCAATGATATTATCTTGAAATTGGCATACCAATTTTATTTTTAAACAAGGCTTGAGAATTTTTATATATAAAAAAATAATTTTTTTAAAAAGGGCTCTTACGATTTTCAACATTTTTTTTTTCTAAAAATTTATCATTTTTAATCAAATTGAATAGCATACTTTGTTTGGAGCTCAAAACTATTTAAGAAGTTGTTTATGTCATTTAACTTATGAATTTAATTTGTTTTTATTATTTTATTCTTACAAAATAATTTATTTTTAAAAACTATATTTAAGAAGCTTAAACGTCTACAGCGACTTTGGCCTAAAAGCAAGTACGTGCGACCCAGTCATGCATTTTATTTTTTTTTAATTTTGCAATTTTGCATTTAAGCAACTGGTTTCTTTAGTTTATCCTAAAATTAATAACAACATTAAATATTTGAAAAAAGGTGCCGTTATTACCTACGCAAAACTATGAACAAAAAATCTATTAAATTTATTTTTGTAATTTTTTTACTATGAATGAAATATGATTTTTCAAAAACGTCAATTTAAACTAAACACTTAGTTAAAGATTTGAATATTTGCTAAAAAAAAAGTATATCAAATTATCTCGCTGTCATTTTAACAAACAAAGAGAAATTTAATATTTTCAATTATTATCTTACAACTGTGATTGAACTCCGCATTTGAAAATTTAAGATTTGTGATGGCAGCCACTCACAACCACTCTTTAGGCAATACTCACCATAAAACCAAGAAAAAACAAAAAAAAAAAAAAAATGCATAAAAAATCAACATTGACATTGAACTTTCTCTATCACGCCACACTTTACAAAAAAAAAACAAAGAAATGGATCATATGAAACCCATTTATGTATGTAAAGCATTTATTTTAAAATTTTAATTTTTAAAAATTTGACTTTTGTCAAATGTATGTGGTGACGATATGTAAGATTTCAAATTACCAGTTATAGATAAATGGTCTGTGGCAATAAGCAAAAACCGCTTACGTGTAAGAAATTGTAATAATACTTAAGTAATTTAAGCGTTTATTGCAAATTGTGTTAAGTATGTGAATGAAATGAGTTTTTTTTTTATTTTAGAAAATTTTTTTCTAAAGTAAAATAAAGCACTTAAAACAGAACAAAAAAAAAAATGTCACGCATACGCCCCAGTGACCCACAATCTGTTTTCACTTGATACATTAATCGATACCTTATTTATATATTATGTTACATGTAGTTATTATAACTGTTTCGTTATGATTATAATAATATGCTGTATCAATGACAATTTGCGTTCCAATTTTTAACGCAACTTTAAAATAAAAATAAATTTTTATCATTTTTTTTTTAGTTTTTAATTCCTTTTTATTGTTTTTAAAATTATAAACTTAAAGTAAGATAAAAATTCATAACTAGAATACTTATCAATAACTTGTTTTCCTTACTAGATTAAAATTAACAGTTGATAAATGCTGTGATTTTAATAAGAGTCGATAAACATCGACCAAATCTTTTGCGTATTAAACATCTAATTGATGTACCCACTGTTGTACTTGTCCGAAAGGCATTTTGGAGTAGAGATAATTTGGTCCTATTTTTAATTGGATGCTAATTTTTGTAAGTAAAATTTTTCTTTAAAATATAAGTACCATCAAATTTTTTTTGAAATGACTTCTAAAAATTCCAATAGATTACCAGTACGTTTAAATAATGATGGCTAAAACCTAAGATGTGGAAGAAGAGATTATAAAACGTATTTTTACTTTGTATTCTATAAGACTCTACGCAAGTGCCACACCCATTTAATTCCTTCCATCTCCCTACATAAATATAATATCTTGATTTGTCTTTTAACTTTAAAGAGTATTAAAGTTGATAAAATGGTATCAATATTTTGAACTCAATGATTCCCTGCTTTCTGGTTGCACACAAAAAATAGTACTTTAAGGGAATATCATCCTAGAAGTATACTTTAATATATTGAAGTAAAAGCACCTATTGCTCAGTGAAATAACTTCCAAAATAAAATAATTCCTCAAACTAAAAATAAATAAACTCCCACTTTGAATATAATACTTTTTCATATAAACTGCTCAAAATTTTTAAGTGTGCCATTTCAAGGATCTGAAACACATTCTTAGTTTACGTTATATCTGGTCTTTCATTTCATTCAAAATTATGAATACAAATTTTCAAATATTGATCGTTGGATATCTATATTACCTAATGCTTAATCATACATTCCTTTCTTAGAAGTTTTCCTTAAAAATTCTCATTTAAAATTATAATTACATTTTTCTGAATTTCTATAAAGATCCAAAGATTCTTATCTATTAAAAATATCTTATGTTAATTTATACCTTTCATCTTTAGAATTGTATATTAAACCGCTATGAAATACAAGACATATTGCGTTTCCTTCAAACAAAAAAATGTCTCCGCATTGTGAACTTCACTATGAAATTAAAAAAAAAAAAACTAGAAAAATCCCCCGTATATATTGACCCTAAAACAACACATTGCGTCCTTAAACAAAAGCCTTAGAAGACCTTAAATTTAAATAAAGTTCTTTGATATTCTTCAACTAAATCAAACGAAAGAAATCATTTAAAATTCTTGATGTATTTACATAGTAAGCATAAGAAGAACTTTTATTTCCTATAAGGATGTTTCAATCTCATAACTATACACAACAAGTATTAGTAATTTCTTGCAGACACCCAAGTTCTTCGTCCTACACACCCACCACTATCTTATAAGAAATATTTATGAACTCAATCACTTTAAGTTGTTTTAACCCAAAATCTTAAGGATCTTAAGAGGCTTATACCTACATACAGACTCACACACCTATACCATTATAGTTTTCTTAAAATAGAAAAGAGAAACTCTTCTAAGGTTAAGGCTTTATGATAAAGAAAATACCATAAACCATCATTAAACGAGCAATTGATATACATTATACCTTTATCCTTATTGTGCCCTTACGAGCTTTTATATTGTTTTCATTGAATTGCTTCCTTTATAGTCCTTTTAGTCAATGTGGAGAAGGTATATGTTTTCGAACACACTCTATAGATCCTTATAAAATTGATGTATACGAATAAATTTCCAAAATCCAAGCCCGTGCTTTTATTTTGTTTTTACTCGCATCAGATTTGTGTGTGATGTGACTTATCTGGGATCGCATCGAAACAAAACAAAACAAAGAAAATCGATTCTCTTCATCATTCTTCTCAATGTTTCGAATTTTAATTCAATTTAAATGCAATCACAAAAACGAATCAACATTTTATTAGGAGAGCCTTTGACAGCTTTGATCGCACACGAACACCTCTTCTCTGTTTTTGACATTTATGTGTGTTCTCTTTAATGCAAACTCATCATGGGATGGGCTACCCTTAAGCCTTAAGTCAAGGGCAATTTTGGCTTGAATGCGACAGCGGGTAAACAGAATGCGGTATTTTTTGTATTCTTTATCTATGTACATCATAGGTAGGTAGGTTGGTTGCTATCGCATAAGAAGACAAAACATTTTGCAAACAAAACAAAAAATGAAAAAAAAGCACAGGACGAAAAGCAAACTCTGGTCCTGTCTTAACGTTAATATATGTGTACATCGCACTAAGTCTCCTTAATCCTGTGAATAGAAACAGAGCCAAAATGAAAAATATAGACATAGGAACAAATAATGACAACGTTGAATGAAAATTTACAGTCGGGTCTCGGTATTTCGGAGGATTTTGGTGATTATTAAAAGTCATCTACTTTCTTTACCGATTGTCCTGAAATATTGACTTGAACGGATGAGTTACTTCCTAGGCTGATCATTTTTGTTTTTGCCGTGTTTTCTTTTCAGCCCCATAACTTCTGAACTTCTGCTTCTCCCTCCAACCTTGTTGTCATTTGATGGAGATTAATGATCCTATAAGAGAGGAAGAATACGTCATCCTCGTAGTCCAGATGTTATAGTTGTGATGTCAGACTCCATTGAATTCCACCATTTCTGTTTAACAGAGCTGCACGCAGCACATCACTTAACACTAACAGGAAAAGTATTGGCAATAGTATGCAACCCTGCCTGACTCCATATTGGAGTAAAACGTGACATTTGCAACCATCGTTAGTTGCTTTAATAATACCATTTAACTTATCTGAAATGCCTCTCCTGCGTAAGACAATCCAAATAAATTCTCTGTTGACACTATTAAACGCTTTTTCAAATTCAATGAACAGCAGATGAAGTGGTGATCGATATGTTCAGACTAGTCAAGTGATTTTATTTTAATTCACTAGTGCTGCCTTTTGTTTTATTTTGATTTGATCGCACTTTATATTCTTTTATGTAGTAAAAAAAATATAACTTTCAGAAATAATAATTTCTAATGGAGTCATGGCCTTAGAAAGAGACAAAAATGTCGTGTGAACAGGTGTGTTAGAGATCATTGGAGTGATTTCCATGTCTTCTTCTTCTAACGCCTGTTCCGATTTCTGGGACTATTTTCTCAAGTTCTTATTCAATTCAATAATATGATTACTAATTAACTTGGAACCTCAACTCCAGCTGCTTTTAAGCTTGACTGCAACATTATCAATTCGATTGCAAATTCGTTTTTGAAATTACCACCTAGTATCTCTTCGTTTTTGTATATCAAAACGGGGGAGGCTATTGTTGCTCAAAACATTATCAACGAGTTTTTTAGAGAATTAGTAAAAATGGTTTTTGCAAGAAGATCCTTAAAAATGTCTGTGGTAGTTTCATAAAAATATTGCATTTTGGTCTTGATGTGGACTCTTTTAGTACTGAAACACTTTATCGAGAATCTTGATTTCATCCATTCTTCCGGAGATTTTAAAGCAAAAAGATCATTTGTCCAACTTAGCGGGGTTGTACTGTACAAAAAAACATACATAATGTCTTTATTTACACATCATGTTTTTTTCTTTATTTTTTTTTTTGAAACCAAGTTTGTTTGTTCGACTGTCGTTTCGTCCTTAAATTTGAATTCGCTTATAAATACCGGATTAGGTGTAATGAAATACATGAAAAAATACCACCTATAGAGTTCTAGACAAATGAGAATTCACAAAAGTGTTGGAGCTAGAACCATGAAAAATGACTGTTAAATAGACAACTCCTTGTCCCAACAAAAGAAGACAAAAAAAAAATAATCATTTGAACACAAGGTCGAGTGTAAACAAAAGTACATATATATTTGAAAACATTGTGGGGATTTGGGATGCCGATGGGAGCTTATACGGGTGCAAAAAGAGTTTATTTAAGCCACGCGTCGTCGTCGTCGGTTGAGTCGGTTTGCTCAGTTTTTTTTTTTTTTTTTTTACATCTTGGTGATGAATTTCGTTAAACTCTTTTGGAGAAGGAGAAGGCATTAACATGAAGCCACAGAGTCGTTTTATTCATTGTTTCAAAACAAATAAAAAAAACATTTTTTAATGAAAAAGAGTTTTTTTTAGGATTGCTGAGTGTTTGAGTTGGGGTATGCACCACCTATAGTTGAAAAAGGTTAAAACCACAATATATCCAATTAGTCAATATAAAGTATAAGTACGTTGGAATAAAATAATTCATATACAAAAATTTGATTTTGAGAGGAACGAGTTAGCTAGATGGTTTATTGTTTTAATTAAAATATCAATCAAGTTGAATGATTCACTTCTCTCACGTCCCCTACCGCATAGCATAGTAAATTGAAAAGTCCTTGAGAATTGATTGCAAAATTGAATCTTTTATTTAGATAGGCTAAGAGTATGTATGTACATTTGATAAACTAGTTGATTTGCATTTAAGGAATATATGTATGCACATATAATGAAAATATGAAGTTGAATACAAAAATGCATGTGTGTATTTAAGCAAATTAAAATTAAAATTTCTAATAATTTTAAAACTTACTGATGGTTATTTATGTACATAATAATTCTCAAAAAACTTTCAGTTGTAATAACTCAAACTACTTCTGATATTGTTTTGAGCTTCAAATAAAAAAAGGGCTGTATAATTTGAAATAGGTATTACATACTATGAAACAAGGATTTTTTTTTTATTTGAGCTGATTCCTGTTAATTTAACTTTTTTTCAACAATATTTTTTTTTTATTCTTATAAAAAATAAACTCTGTGAATTTTAATATTAATATCAAAACCATAAAAAGTTAGACCCTAGCCACAAAAATTATTATGATTTTTGTAGTCAAAATCCTAGGAGCCATTTTTGAGAAAAATAAGTTTTACTAAAATCGATATATGGCAAGTAGGTACCGTTATTAAATATATGTATATTATATACATTATATGTATTTGTGAAAAAAATATTTTTTTATATATTTAAAATCTCACACGTAGAATTAAAAAACACTTTAAATCAAAGTGAAACGTTAAAAATTTGGGTCCAAACACTAACATTTTAAAATCAAAAACGTTTTCACTCCACTGTGAATACGAAAAGTAAAAAAAAAAAATAAATCATGGCCACCACCAGTTAACTAACCTGCGGTGCTTGCTTGAGTTACCCAGATGACAGTCTTACCTATTGTTCTATACTCTCTGTTGAAAATAACTTATTATTGAACCAACTTATACTTTGACGTGAAAATAAACATAACGAAACATCTTTGACTTTAATGCGAACGATCTAAATTTTACGTTGCCTTTTTTTCCTGATTGCAAACCCTGTAGCAAACAAAAAAGTTGGTACGCCATTTTTAAGGCAAATGTTAATGAACATCTTGAAAATAAAACACCAAAATAACCTTTTTCAAAAAATTGATTAAAAAAAATTATTTTTTTTTTTATCGAAAAAAAGTTATTGTCTTTTTAAAATTTTGTTATGAAATTAAAATTACCTACTAAGTAAATTTTGTGCAAAAAATTCCGTTGACTTACTGAAAAGTCATTAGAATGAAATGCGGGTACCGTTTCTTATCGATAATTTTTTTTAGTTCGCCATTAGTCCAAAATTAGTCTAAATCGTCAGACACGTTTTTTAAAAAAAATATATTTTTTTCCATTTTCGTTGTATGGCAGGTACCATACAATTCGGTTGTAAAAAAATCAATTATTCCCATCTAGGAAATCACCTAAAACCCATGACTACCAAGTTTGAAGAAAATTGTTTTGGACCCATTTTCATAACTATTTGTCAACTTTCCGCAAACTCTCAAGTTGGTCAACTCTAGAGTTGACATAAACTTGAGAGTTGAGTGCCAAGTTGAATTTGATTATCTTCACTATTCTAAACCTTAACTCAAAAGTTGAAATTTAAAAGTTTTTGTTTTTGAAAATTTAACTTTAGTTTTGAATTTATTCTGCGAGATTTGAATTATTCTCGGTTTCAGTTTGATTAAAAATATTTTTAAAATAAAATATTCCGAGAAAATTATTATTGGGAAACTCATCGATCGTCTGCTTCTGGAAGCGAAGATGAAGAAGAAAAAGAATTGCTGGCGATTAAACGAAGACAATATAAAATGCGCCCACGCGTCAGGATCAAAAATATATTGTTATATTAAAATATGTGTTAAAAGCAGAAATTACTAGTAATTACCCAATTATTGATTGTGCACTTGGGTCAATTCAGTTGGTCATTATTGATTTTATTGTCGTAGGTATTTCAGCAGTGAAACATGACGATAAAAGTTACAAGCAGCTAGAGAATTGCATGATATATCCAAATTTTCAAGAACAATTGTGGCAATAGATTGCACGCATTTAAGGATCCAATCGCCTGGTGGAAATGATGCAGAACTTTGCAGAAACCGCAAGGGTTGGTTCTTTATAAACGTTCAGACCGTTACATCTGCTTACCTGCCCAAAAGCCCAACGAGCAACGATATCTATTATTTTCTGGACTGCAAATGACACGGTCTGAACGTTTACAGGAATCTAACCCTACTACCTTCGGAGGTTGAGAAAAACAGAAGTTGATCAACTCGAGAGTTGGGAATCGACAGTTGAAACTGTAAACTTTGAGTGAAGAAAAACAGAATCACAAGATGAGGATAAAAATACTCAACTTGAGTTCAACTTGTTATGTAGAAAATGGCTCTTATTGGCTTAGGTTTTATCTCGAGATAGAGACAGGGACAAGACAAATATTTTTAGCAAATAGTTTAAAAAAAATCTGTGAAACTGTGGAATTCGTAATCTTAATGAAAGTCTATTTCAGAAGGATGCCAATGTTAATTTGGATGCATTCGAAAATACTTTTTACTTTGTTGGAATTTGTTCTATTTTGAACGAATTTAGAATAAAAGTTTCTCAGTGACCAAGTGCTATCCCACATCGCAACCTGATGTTAAAATTATTTTTCTTAGCTGAATTTTCTAATCTTTTTTTTTTAAATACAACTTTTTTTTACCGTATAGGTAAATTTTCTCAAATAATTTTATACCACTAAGAAAAGAAGAGAACAAAAATAAATAGGTTAAGGTTTGTAAAAGACTTAGGTATCATAAGTAGACAAAGTTTATATCGTCTCAAATTTTTACAAAAAAACAACTTCAAATTTCTTTCTTTCATAAAATTGAATTTATGCTGAATTGATACTAAACAAATATTAATTCAATTATATACACAAATTTTGATTTCATTATGTCTAGACTTTTTTTTCTTTGAAATATTTAAGCATTGTGAGCTTACGTATACAGCCAAGTTTTATGTTTCAATTATGGCAACAAAACACCAAGAGTTTAATGGGATTTATCGCTAGTTTCAGCTCTGCACAGTTTTCAATTGTATTTAACGACCAGAAAGAACCTTACAAATGTATCTGATGAGACCCAATATATACCGCAGCTATACCATTACCCACCCGTCACCATAACCATCTTCCCTCCATCCACAACCATCAGCACTAACTTCTAAATCAAATAAATTTCAAATTTCCATTAGCGAATGTTTTATCGTTCTTTCACTTGAATGCTGCAGGAAATACTCTATAACATTCTTCAACTACTGACATACAAAAAAAAAAACTTTTTCAACAACTTTTTTTTTTAATAGTATTCCTTCTAACGGTTCTGTTGTAATGCATTAAATTCAATTACTTCTTCACAATGCCTCAAACACACAAAATTCCTCGACTCAAATAGCGGGGCACTTATAAAAACTTTCTCCCTAAACCGCATTTAAACTGTTAAAATTTCATCATCCCAGTTAGATTTTTTTTTTTACTTGTTTTAATTAAAATCCAACAGAGATTATCCATCCACTCACTATCACTATACTTCTGTACCTATGTACTTCCAGTAAGTTGAGAGTTCCTTGAAGGAAAACCCCATCGTCATCGTCATCTTCGTTGACATCGTTCTGATCGTCCTCATCGTTGACGTCGTCAGGCTAATTAACATCGCCACCATCCGTGAAATTGTGTGATTTGATGTCATTCTATCTGCGGTTGTTACATGGCCTGGAAACTGCTGTTTCCATTCTAAGAATTCTCCACACAATATAAAAGAGCAAAAAAAAAATAACTAGAAAATTGAAACCACCACCCCGAGGGATGGATGGAAGCCACAAAACAATCCGCATTATGCCTATCATCTTCCACCATTAACTAATCCGTTCTTTGTTCCCTTTACCCTTTCCAGAAGATGAACTAATCCTTGCAAGAAGCAAAGAAGCTTAGCAGAAATAAGCACAAAAACAACAACAACAATCTGAAGAATATAGTTAACAAGTTAGTATAACGTAAACTAAAAAAAATCCCACTTCGACAGAAGAATAAAGAGGAAACAGCAAAGAAAAAAAAATAAAGGAAGGAGAACATAATCCTAAACAATATGGAGGACTTATTCCTCCTGATAATCAAGGAATCAACTGGGACGAAACATAACACTTTAAAGCAAACGGCACAGATAGCTTATGGTAAGGACTCTCTGCGGACCTGACACACACAAAAGGGGTTACAATTTTTTTTGTTTTTTTTTTCTTAGATAAATTATATCGTCAACATGGCATACACCGAGACCCATCACATGAGCTGCGTTCCGTATGCTTCACAGCTCTCCAGATGGCGTTGGATACGAAACGACCCAAATTTATCACAATGGGTCTCAATGGATTGCATGTATGTCGCTAAGAAATAACAATTATGTTTGCTTCCTCATAAGATGTTATGTCCTAATTTTTGTTAACAACTTTTTTTCTGCTTCCAGAGAATCATCAAAGATGAAAGATTCTACATAGGTCTTGAGCCGGAAGATGATTCTGTATGGTTGCCAGCTCAACTACTGCGAGCTACAGCCAGTATTACTCCCGGGATAAATAATGAGGACACAGTAGTTAATGTACTGCGTCTATTTTTGGCGATGGCATGTTCACCAACTTGCACTCTCAATGGGCGGCTACTGATAGAAATTCTCTCGAGGTGTGGCGAATGCTGGGAAGCTGGATCTAGGGCTATTAGAGCGGCTTCTCTAGCTGCCGCAAGTCAGTGTTTGCGAACGTTTTGTGCGTTTTTGATTGATGAAGCCGAGGAAGTTAAGAAAACTGCCCCAGCTGGGCTAATGACTATTTCACAAGCTTCGGCTGTTTATAACGAGGTTATACCGGTGATGCAGTGGCTGTGTAGCCGGATTATTGAGCCTCGTGTTGGCAGTCCGAAAAAGAATGAGGCTTGCGGCTCGCTATACCTTACAGAGTGTATTCTAACATTGAGTTCCGCCCTACCGAGAAATGTGCATGCAAATCCACATTTCACATCGTTCCTATGGCAAAAGTTTTGTCCGACTTTAGCGGCAGCCCTTGGCTCACCGGGTCGAGTTAATTTGGATAAGAAATTCACTTATAAGTAAGATTTTCCATTCCATCATTTCAACAATAGATTTTTACTCTTTCTTATATTTTTAGAGATGCTCTTCATCTTATTGAGAATGAAGCGAGAGGATTTTTCACTGGCCCTGGACTTGATGGACCCCAAGCTAGATGTGTCTATTTAACTGGAATACAATTGCTTCGGATTGCTGGAGCTCATGGTTCATTGAGACCAATGTTGGAGGCATTGTTTCATAGAATGTTGCTATTGCCAGCTCCACAAAATCGTACCGAACCGCTTAAGTGTGTGAGGGAGATCTTTAAGAGTCCGGAGCGACTGATTGATTTAGCTGTTATACTATACTTTGATAAGAACACAGCTCAAGGATGTAGCGATGAGATGGCGCTCTTTAGATTGTAAGTTTAAATTATGGAGTAGGAAAAAAATGTAACAGACACAATTCCTGTCTTTTGAATCGTTTTCGTTTTCTTCTTTAGATAATTTAATTATTTTTTTTTTGATAATGCTAATATGCTGCTTTATTTTAAGAATTATCGATGCAATGGAGGAGTGTGCTTTTGCGGCTCACACTGGAACTGGTGTTGAAGCAAGTCTACAAGCGAGTGTGGAATGTATGGTAGCTCTGTTGGATAGTCTTCAGACTCTCTGCTCCGGAGATATAAATGAAAACATAATAAGTGACCAGGTTGGTTTTAGACTTAAATAATTTTTATCCAGACCATACCCCTCCCTCATTTTTCTTTTTACTTGCGATAAAGCTAATATTCTATCAAGTTATTTCATTAATTTTATTCAACATAACTTTGCATTAGCACAAAAAAAAATTTTTTTAAGTTCAAAAACAATTTTTTTGAAATTTTTGATACAAAATAATTTCAAGGTTATTAAGAAGCTTCCGTTTAAGAAATTTCATCAAAATCGGTTTAAGAGAATCTTAAAAATGAAAAAAAAATGGCACCGTTATTAACATTTCTAAAAATATTTCTTTCATTTCAAAAGTACTGCCAAAAGTAATAACAAAAGTAAAAACAAATTCTTTTAATAAAATCGTTTGAGCCGTTTTTTAAAAAATTCACCGTTAATTTTGGACCTAAAAATAAAACTCAATTTCTCCTCACCAAAGACCACCAAATTTAAAAAAACAATTGGTTCAGGGGCTTAGGCTGTAGCTCGAGGTATAAAATCATTCAAAAACAAATGTCTTTGATTTTCTTAGAATAAAAAAAAAAAATAATGAGTATACAATGTCGGTCAGTGTGGATGTATCAGAAAATACAGCCTTAACGGAATGGTCTTCAAATTTGCGTTTTTTGGAACCGAGACACATTTATTGAATTAATTTCTTTTTACCAAAAATTATGGTACATGACAAATACCGATTTTAGAAAAACTTATTTTTCTCAAAAATGGTTCCTGTGATTTCGATAATCATGACTATAATTTCGCATAAAGTCTATCTTTTTATGAAAACCATTTTTTTTTTCAAAAACCACTACAATCGGTATCTGGCATAGAAAGTTTTTTTTTTTTTAATTCTCATTTTCAACTTAATGACGCCTATGTGAAATTGGCACCTCCATATGCGTTAAACGTTAGTGGTAAGCTATCCTGGGCTAACGTTGGGCAAACGAACAACAAACTTTTATTCAAAAAAATGGCATCGGGCGGGGTGCCAACTTCACATAGCCCTTAACGATTCACTTAGTTTCAACGATTTTTTAAATGAAAACTTTAAGGTTGCCCTATTAAAGTTTAGTAACCTCCTTAATTGGATTATTACTTAGATTTTTTAAAAAATATTTGAAAAATCGTTTTAAGACAACTCAATATTTTTCAAATCTCAAATCTGAAGTTCTCTCTAGAAAAAAATCATAAACACAGCACAAAAATTAAACAAATAATGGCTTCTAAAGTGATAAAAAATCAAAAATTATAAACGTTTCCTGTTTCTAAGTTAGTAAGGGATAAATTTGAACGATCCATTTTATTTTATGCAGAAAACTATCTTCAATCTGTTCTCTCTACCGTCACACGGTGATGTGCAAAAGATTTGGTACAAAACTAATTTATAAAAATTAAAGTACAGAAAAGAAAAAATCACGGTGGAAGAAAGTGTGCTTCTACTTTACAGATGGGAAATCAATTTGTTACGTTATTGGCTATATAATTGTTTTTTTTTCTCTATAACAGTACTTTTCCGTTTTACAAAACTGCACAAATTGTCTTCATTTAAAAAGAAATTTGTCATTTCTATTTGAAGGCTGGGTTGATTTTCGTTTCGCTTGGCCATTAAGTAATTCAATGAGAATACTTTCAAGTTAACTTCAGGATATTTCATCCAACAAAATATGACAATAATAGTACCTTCTTCAGTCATTTGGTATTAAAACTGCTTAAACTTTTTGGGAAGTTTATTTTTACTGGCAATTTAATTAATTTGAGGTGCTCTTTTAGATTGCCTACTCATACGAAATGTCGAAATGAAGTGCATCCTGTGCCACAAAGTTGAAGTTGACTGAACTTGTCCTTCAGCTTCCACTTTAACTTCAACTCCGCATTGGGCGAATAAAATAAACTCCAATCTTTCCTAAACTAATTTGTCATGCTTCGTGTACTTTATTTAATCTTATCTTCATCATTGAATGATTTATAAAATTCTTCCTTTCAGATCGTTGACACAGTCAATAGTCGCCACCCGAATTTACGCGATGCAGATTACTCAGGCCCACTCACCTACCAATCGATGGCCCGCCTACCAGCGCAATACCGTGACGCCATTGCTGAGTTCCGTCAGACAATCTTTGAAAACTCATCCGGCTCTGAGAGCGATAACGAACACAATGCCGAAAATGATGCTGCTTCGAATGGCTCTGGAGACACTGAAGGACCTGAAGATGATATTCCTTCATCTTCTAGCGATGAAACTTCTTCGAAAATAGAAAACCGTTGGCCATATTCACATTTGGAGGCACCAGTAATGCCAGTTCGTGGTGACACTGACAACGATCGTCAGCATGCCCGAGACTTTGCCAAGGCTTTGCGTGTCGAACTTGTTCCAAAACTTCTCCGATTGCGATCTTGCGTTGAAGTTGACGAGGCAATGCAGGAATTTGCTTCAACAGTTTGTCAGGAGAACAGCATGAATTACTCAGATTTTGAATATAATTTGACTGCAATCAATGCTGATGGAATTTATTTAGCAATTTATTCGGCTCTTCTGTTGAGTCTTCAGCTCACACGAGCTGGCCACTATGATGATTTGGAAAAGGAAATCCTTATACCAATGTCAGAGCAACAATTTGTCACATCCGTCCAGAATACAGGTGTCTTAGTATATTTATCAACACCATGGTTGTGTGAATTATACCAATCAGTTATTGTGTTGAATCCTTTGGAATCTTTGGAGCAACATGAGTTGGAAACTACTCGATGTGCTTTGGTTGATATGTTGTGCGATGCCGGTGGCATGGGCTCCACTCAAATGATGTCTGAATGGCAGCGACTGCAATCGGTTTCGAAGTATAATGACGAACAGCAAAATGATCGGAGGGAAGCAGCAAAGAAACTCTGCCGAAGGCTTCTAACGTGTTGTTGGGATTCAATGGTAATCGTTCTAAGCTCAGGATTAGGTGATTTAACAGGAACTAGTGCCAGTAAGCTAATGGCTCTATCAAAACGAACTCTAAGGGTGAAGATCAACAAGACGAACAAGACCAATGGTGAAGCATTGTACGCTATGTGCCTCGATGGCTTACATTCTGTGAGTTCGATATTTGATAATGTTTTTCGGAACCTTTTTTAATTGATATTTTGTACTCTTCTAGGCTGCAACTTTGAGCAACTCACTTAATCTTCAGCATTTGGCTGGAAAAATTCTCAACCTTCTAGCTTCCAATGTGTGTCATACATCAGGGCCACGAATTTCTGCCAGTCAAGCCATGTCCATGGATGTTGTTTTGACTGGTGGTCTCAACCTGGGCTCCTATAGCCCCGACTGCTGGCACTCTGTGTTTGCAGTCTGTCGGCATGTTAGCCAATTAGAACATGATATTTTCAGCCTTCAGAATCCTCCAATAACAACTTCACCAGGAACTAGCAGAAGAGATATGGAAACAGGCGAGAAGTTAGCTCCACCACCTGGAAGTGACAAACTCAATTTGTCCTCGATTCCAATTGACGACGATGAAACGTGGTTTGTTGTGAACAATTTTCAAGACTATATATTTGGTGTTAAATTCTTCACTTCTTACAGCGTTGATGTCTATAGTTTCCTGCAGGCTCCCCTACAAAGTCCAAATACTAATGTCACCTCGATTCTTAAAGTCTACTCCGGAACAAACGAAACAGTTCTCTTAAGTCAAACGGATACGTCAAAAGTTCTATGCGCACTTTCTCACCAAGCCGAGAACCTTTTCGGTGATGCTGCAGAAAGATTAAGTTTACCATCGTTATGTCAGTTTTTGAAGAACCTTTGTCGAGCTTCCAGAGAACAGTTGTACAAAAATACGGCAACGCGTAAGGGCAGTAGGGTCTGGTGGCCAAGTAAGGGCTGGAAGAAAATCGATTCACTACCCATGTCACTTTTATTGCATAGAGTTGGAGATGTAACGTTAAAGGTCTTCAGAAGCTCAAGACCACTGTTGCATATTTTGAAAGTATGGGCTATAACGGGACCGCATTTGATGGAGGTAGATATTAAAAATGGTTGAAGAGCTTTTAAAGTGTTAAATTGTTTTAATTATAGGCCGCATGTCACAAGGATAGGGTCATATCCAAACGGTCTATTGAATATATCCACGATATTATTACAGCTTTGTTAGTGGAACAATCCGAATTACCACATTTTCATTTCAATGAGGCATTGTTAAAGCCTTTTGAGAATCTTTTAAGCATGGACACATGTGATGTTGATGTTCAGGTAAAACTATTAACAGACAAAGAAATGAACTAGCAGAAATTGAAATAACTTCTTGTTTCCTAGGATCAGATAGTGGCATGCCTGTATGAAATCGTCGAGGCTCATCGTACCGAAATTCGTTCTGGATGGCGTCCACTCTTCGGAACACTCCGAAATGCTCGTAGCCGAATGTTAAATATGGGCAACATTATTGATATATTCCGTGTATTTCTTGATAGCGACAACACACTAGTATTTGCTAATGCTGGCCTAGACTGTATCCTATGTCTCCTTTCATATTTAGAAATTTCCGGTGGCAGTAATAGCTCGAATGATGACAACGACAACAATTTCCGCCCAATCGAATTCCTTCACGAAACTCTTCGCTTCCTCGAACGCTGTTCCTCAATTCTTGGTTTCATGTACAATATGCCAAAATGTCCGAATTTCCATTCAACTTATAAGATCAAGGGAATCTCATATACTCACATTATAGATGCTAACATACCAAATTCCATGGAGAACTTTACATACTTCGGGAATGATTATCTTCAAACGAAGAACGAACAACACATGATCTCATACAGATCGTTACATATTGATAAGGACGCCATAACGAAAATCGACGAAATGGACAAGTCAAGTGGCGTACTTAAAGTGTGGTTCCTTCTGCTGGATGGCTTGACAAATTCATTGATAGTCTGTCCGAATTCACATCAAGCACCAATCCTACAGACGATCTTCAAACTCTTCAAGAATCTCACTACCAGCCCTGGAATTGATTTTGGTTTTTACTGCATCAATCATCTGCTAATTCCAATGATTCAGGATTGGTTACGTTACATTAATAAGACTGGAGCCAGTTGGCTGGCAATCGAAAAGAACTTCAAGCACTGTTGTTGCATGACCACAGATCTAGTGGTGGAATTTATTGAGAAGTCCGAAACAAAAGCAAATGGTGTTGTATTACCGAAGGCTAAAGTAACTTCACTTATTCTTCCCGTTGATAATCTCAAATATTCACAATTGAAGTTGGTTAGTGATGGAGCTAGATCTCCAAATCAAACGGGTGGCAACTCGTCGAGTGAGGAATGTAATAATATGAATGATTTCCCAACAAAAATATCAGGATCAGCCACATTGGCACTGAAACAGCTGCTGCTGGTTTTGATCGAATGTTCAGCACAAGCCCAAGAAACCATTGCTAGGGTAGGAGTTTCATGTTTGAAGCATGTCATCCTGTCGACAGGAACTCTCTTCAATGAGTCACAATGGATGATAGCATGTTCAGCTATTCATAGAGCTTGCACAGTAACTATAGCCCCATTGAGGCAGCTCTCTTTTGCATTTCATGAGAAGTCCAATAGTTTCTACGGAGATTGCGCCAACGTAAAGGTAGCTGCCCGAAGAGATAGCACTTTGGATGAACTCTCTAGAATATATTCTCTGGCACAGCAAGTATTTCTGTCCGATAACCAAAGAGAACCCGGATCAGCCCGTGGTAGCACACATCTCGACAAACATCTTACCGATGACCGAAGCTATTCGTTCCTCTTGTATCCACTCAACAATGGCTTCAATTCAAATCTCGATAATTTTGTCATTCGAATACCGTTTAAGAATTTAGTGGTTGGCCTTCTGGCAAACCAAATGCTTCTACAATTAGTTGCTAAGTTACTATTGTCCCGTTTGAAGTGCGTTCCTCAAGCCGTATCGACTTGCATCTTTGACAATTACTCAACAACAACATCCAACTCCGAATATGATTTAGATTTCCGTTCTAAGGAAATTCTACTGCGTTGCGTTAAACAGTATTTGACCAGTTCGCTGGAATTTGATTCAAGACCTGGCTTAAAGTTTCTTATGCAAAAGGTTTCCAACATAGAATTTGCTGCGAATCTGTACAAACAAATGACTTCATCATGGATGATTTATTATATTGCTTTGGTGGATTCATATCTAAATGATATTGTGGTCTATAATTTAGGACCCGATGATTTACATTTTATACTCGAGTCGTGTTCTCGACTCAATACAACTACAGTAAAAAAGAAGGAGAACTTTGTGCGATATCTGTTCTGCCTGCAAGATGCATGGAATCTTGTTTGTGAGTTGTATTTGAATAACTCAACAATGCACGATGTGGAAAATGGAAGTCTCAAGGAGGAGAAACGAACAAAATCTCTGAATCCATTCCTTACACGACAGAGTTCCCTGAACGATGCCGATCCTGGTAGTTCTTCAAGTCGTTCCGAAACAGCTGAAAGCTCACCAATTAAGTCGCCCGAAGAGGACAGTGTCACTATGACAACGTTGATCAGTGAATTCCAACCAAAGTCAAGAACGAATCCCTTCGACACTAATCGCCCTCAAAAATTGGATTCAGAACAGATTTCACCGGAAATCGAGCAACAGCGGGCTACTAGCATTTTCAAGGATTCAAACTACAAACGTGCCGCTTTGGCACAGCTCGTAGTTGCATCAATGGAATTGCTGAGATCGTTGCCGGGTGAGGCGGAGGAGAATTTAAAACTTCTAATGACACCGACAATACGTGAGGCTTTTCGTTTAGTTCAGTTACAGGGTAATGAGCTTAAAGTAAATCAGTTTTAAGGTCTCTGGATTAAGTAAGAACAAAAAAAAACAAACAAAAACAAAAAATGTAAAAGAATGATCGAGGAAATAAGAGTATAAAATTATATAAAATAATAATGTATATGTGTTATTTGTGTAATATTTGTGTTTAACACATAAATTTATTATTCTTGTGAAGAGTTACAAAATAAGTTAGTAAGAGATAATAATTTTTAAAGCAAAGTATTTTTCTAAATTGGGTAATTTTTTTAAAAAACAAAATCTTGACTTTAGCTTCTTTCTGATTCTTATAATTCTTTTTCTATCCTAATGAACGCACACTTTATGTTTCACAAAATTATAATTGTACTGATATTATTGTTACTAGGTAAGAAAGCGAACAAATGTATAGTTGATGCACTTATTTTAAAACAAAGAAATCAATTCATCAAATATTTGATTTAATGATTCTAAGATCTAAAAATTTCAAATCGGTTTACAGACAGAGCTTTGCGCATAATGGTTAAAATATAATTCGAGTTATAAAGAAAATTAAAGAAAGCAAGAGCAATAAAGTTATTGCCTAGCTCTTATATCTTCTTCCAAATAAAAGTATTCATGACCAACCTTGAATAATTTTCCTTGCTAATTTTCTGAGCCTTAAAAATTTGAATTACATTTCGTCCCGTTTCTGCGTGAACCTCGTAACTACATTTTTTAAAAAGATTTTGCTTAACATTAGACATCGCTGGAAAACTATGAGTAAGGAGGATGAAAAGGTATAAATGGTGAAATAACCTCAATTAATGTGTTTTACAGTTAATTCGATTCCTTTTTATTCAATCCAATTATTCAATTTCGAGAAAAACTAAAATTTCTTAAAAAAACTGAGCAAAATTTGCTTTGTAGATACGTGGTTCACGCAGAAACGGGACGATTTGTAGTCTCGAATTTTTCCATGCCGTTGTAAGAAATTCTCTAAAAAATTGTAATTTTTACAGAAAATTTTTGAGAATTTAACTTTTAAAAAAAATGCAAATCTAATCAAGAAAAAATTTATGAAAAGTAAAAGACGGAATTATTTGATGTCAAAGACCCCAGTTCGGCATTTTCGCAAAATAAAAACAAAAATTCTATAGTTTTGTACAACCAAAACCTATGAAAAATTTTTTGTTTCTGTCCATTTGTATGGTATAGTTCAATTGAACTTCATTGAAATTAAATTGTTCAATTACAAACCAATTCAAAAACAGATTGAATGACATTTTGCCTGCTTATCCTTGAACCTTGATATGATCTTTAATTTCTCTCTTAAAATATTAACTATTTTTATCTTTAAATTTTCAAATTTATTCTTAAAAAGTAAAAAAAAAAAAAACAATTTTTATAAATCAAAACAAAATTATACTGTGCTATATAAATTCACCCTAAAATCAACCTAAAAATGAACCCTAAATGTTAACAATAAATGCTAAGCTTACTGATTTTAATAAAAAATTATAAAATAAAAAAAAAAATAAGATATAAAATATATTTATTTGCTTACAAAACAATAACAAAAACCATTTGAAGAAATTTCATATAAAATACATACAAAAACATATTATATACATATTCTCTTAAAAAAAATAATCAAAATATTTTTGATGGGCGTGTATACTCTAATATGAAAATGAAAGTAAATAATTTATTATTATTATATATACGGCAGAATAAAATAAAAAAAAAAAACCAAAACAAACATACATATACTTCTCACAAAAAAATATAAATATTATATATTTTGCTGTGCTATCTTATATCTTTTGATTTATCGAGAATTTCAAGCTTTAAATATAAGTTTTACATTAATAACAAAAAAAAAAAAAACTATTAAAAAAAAACAAAAAAAAATAATCATAATTTGTTAAGAATATAAATGTTATAGGTTTAATATATAAAACGCATAAGAATAAGGATGTGAGATCTATTAAAAATCTAACATCATCTTTTCTGCAAGTAAAACGATATAAAAAAAAAATATATTTGTGCTATAAATACATTGAATAAAAATGGAATGCTTTTTTCTCTATAAAGTCTTTTAGTTTTTCTATAAGAATAGTTTGATATTATTTTCTTTTAGCTGCCGATGTCCATGCTGCCTCAGCGCAGAGAAAACAAATTTATCGGCGGCAAACCTTTGAAAAAAAAAACACACATATTTTCAAATTCAAAAAAATAACAAACTATGTGTTTTGAATTAATTTTTTTTGGAGGAAGAATAACGATACCTTCCATATATCGATTAAAAAAAAAACAACTTCATTTTATTAAAAATGGCTTCGACCGTTTCGATTAGGAAAATCATCATAATTTTGTTATGCTCTATCTTTTTATAGAAACAATTTTTTTTCTAACCATTATTAACGATACCTGCCATATAACCGATTTTTAAAATTTTGATTTTCTCCTTTACTCACTCGATTTTGATGGTTTTTTTTTATATGTAAGATTTTAAGTTGCCGTAATACAGTTTAATGACAAAATTTTATCAAATTGTTTTTTGGAAACAAACATTTTTTCGAAAACTATTCAATATTTTTTTCAAAATTTTGTTTTAAGATGTTGATAAATAAAAGCCTAAAAATGACATACCTACTAATTTTTGTTTTAATGTCCTTTGATATTTGTATGTAGAAAAATAGTTTTTTTTTAAGAAACAACTGCAACGATTTTAATTTTTTACTTGCGAGTTGCGATATACATAACATTGGTACTATAGTGGATTCAAAAAAAAAAAATCAAAAATGACATTACGATAATAGGGAAGGCGAAAAAAGTGGGTCTGGCAATTCTGTCCGTCTGTCTGTATGTCGGTCTCTATCTCAAGATGGCTGCTGAGGCCATGGCACAATTTTCCCAAAAAATGACTCATAGGTTTCTATTGATCCCTAATAAGAAAATTTCAAGATTTCATTTTTTTTTATTTTAGGTTTATTTTTTGTGTATAGCAATTGATTTAGTTTCTTTAGGCACTATAGACTATACATACACGAAAATATAGATCGTAACTCTCAAACTATATAGCAAATATTTATTTTTTTTTATGGAAGTGAATAATACGTATATTCAACTCCACTTGCTCGCAAGATATTCAATTCAAAAAAAAAAAAAAAAAAAACAACCCTGAAATTTGGAAGCTTTTGGTCTTATAATCAAATCAATGTTCAAATACACAACACAAAAGATTTCAATGCCACAAAACATTCAATGCATCCCTTAGCCAGATTAGATATGTATGGAACCGTACATTGAATCCTATGTTGGCCTTACGAGTAAGTATCTATGGAAAATTTAAGGAATGTTTTCGTAAGGGTATTTTAGACACGTGCCATCCCATAAGCATCCGAAGTTGCATAGAATTTTTTTTTTTCATTTGTGTATGCAATAAGTAAAAACTTATGAATAAATATAATGGAGTAAGAGTATATGAAGAACCGGATATGAAAGCATAAAAATAGATATGCAACCCCAAAATGGAATTGATGATATATAACACCCGTGCATTTTGCTCTTTCCAACGTTTGTACAATATACTCTGTACACCTTTATAGCAAATTTCGTCATAAATATTAGATTATTCCTTTTTTATTGCAGAATTCCATTGAATCATTCTTAAATTATTACATATCTCACTGCTTTCCTGATGTTGGAGTCTGTTTTTGTACCTTTTTGATATCCCTGATGGAGGACAAAAAAAAAAGATTAATGGAATGACACACGATTGCTAATGCTCGACAAGGAATAATAAGCGCGACTCCACAAAAATTCTGACGAATGGATTCTTAATTAAAATTTTAAATTCATTTTGGGTATCATTTTACATAACTCCTCCATTCTGTTCTCATGAATATTCTTATGTGAAATATTATGTGAATGTGAAAATGAAAATGACCATCACCCATCACAGTCTGTTAATCCTTTTGATTTAATATAAAAGCAAACCTTTTGCCTGTCGACATTTATTATCTCTGCGTTGCTTCGGTTTAAAGAGAATAATTTAAATATGATGGGATTTGGGATGGAGTTGTAGTTTCAATTTGATAAATACAAGCCCTTTTATAAATTACAACAATAACCGGATAAACAGATAGTTTAATGGCGAGAAAACTCTCAAAACTTTTAGGTTTCAAGCGTTTTAATGCTTCAACACTTATCGTACAATGACTATTCAGTCAAAAAAATCCCCTCCCACCTAAACGGGCCAAATTAGACCCTTATCTTTACCAGCTATATTCCTTAAACAAATTTGGAAAATGCTTTTTAAAAAAATCTTGATGTTAACGAAAAAAAAATATCTGTCGAGAGTGGCAATTTTTAATTCACAAAAGTTGAATTTTTTTTGAAAACCAACATTTTATTAAAAAAAAATTATCTAAATCAGAGCTGTTTGCATCGATTCCGAGATATGCCTTTATTAGAAAAAATCAAACCGCAAATTTTCGGAGGTGTGCTTTGCTAACTTGAAACCAGCAACATGTTTAAATACTTCCAAATTTGAATTGTTTTTATATTGTGCTCTTAGGAAAACCCTACCCCTAGTAAAAGAATTTTATATATGCCAACAGTGGCCTCAAAAAGCCTACGTACGATGGCATTTTTTTACCATTCTGTAAAATAAATAGCATTTAATAGAAAAACATTGCTGTATTTTTTTGTTCAATTTTATTATGTACTTTGCAAACTCACAAAATTCATTAATTTTGTTTTTGATTTTTTCAGAGTCTCCACAATGCAAAAAAGTGACTTTTGTCAGCCACTGTACAATGTACATAATATCAATATTGTATAAAATAAGGGTAATTTGCAACGGTATGCTGCTTGGCTCTTCTGGTATTTCCCCCAAGCTTATAGGCGTTCCAAAAAACAAGTGACAGCTTATATTCTTATACTTACCGACAATAGTGTAATAGCCGGGATGATTGTTAAATTTCGTACACAACTGAAGTGCGAATGCATTTTACGTTTACACTTACGTAAAGGATTTTGGATATGAAATGAACAACAACAAAAAAAAAATTCTGAAATTTGGGGAGGATTTTCTATGGTTACAGATGTGAAAAAATACCACAGCTTCTTTGCTTCGTTATATTAAATAATGTATTGTGAGTTTCAATCCTCTGGTATTTGAACTATCTACACCTTCAAGCTAAATTCTTTTAGTTTTGGTGGTTGAAAATAAATTATGTATGAATAATTTAGAGAAAAGAAGCAATAAATTCTGAACATTTGATATAAAACCAAGGGGGCTATAAATAGATCTACCTCATATCATAACTCACCATAGTATGCACGACCACAAACTCGTCTTTTCACTATATGGATTTATTTTTGTATAACGATTTCAAGGATTAACTATATAAATTAGATATTGGTTCCCTGATTTAAATGTTATTTGTTAAAGTTAATCAAATGCACTTCTTAGCTAGATCTTTCGAAAACCCTACTCTCCTAAATAAGTTTTAAAAAAACATTAACTCACACAAAATAGAATATATAAAATAACCATCCCTGGTGCGAAGCAGTATGACTTAAAATGTTCCCTAACGAAACAGCTGTTTAGTGAATGTTGCCTATTATAACTCAAACTCACTCAATGTCATTCTATGAATCTGGAAATTCAGAGCAGGAATTTCCTTGCAGAGGCTGAGCCCTTGAGCGCTGATATATTTAATACACAATTCACATACATAATGTAGGTATTAATGTGCTAAAGCACCAAAATCTAATAAGAATCTGATTAGCAGGGCCCGGATTTGTATGCAAAAATAAATACCTCAGAAGCAAATAAATAAGATAGTTCTTCGAACTAAGAAAATTTCTTCCAAATGGCATTCAATCCTTAGTGCATATTTTTGCATATTTTGGTAAAAATGCATATTTTGGCTTATAAAGCATATTGTTACAATAAATGCATAATTTTCGTGCATATTTCCAAAAAAATTAACTTTAAACTCTTTAAAAATTGATTTTACCGAAATGCAAACAAGCCTTAAACCTTTCGGTTGAAAAAAAAAAATACTTTTTAAACTAGTGTTTATAATTTATCATGTTAATATTATTAATTTATTTAACGCATTAAAAGCGTTTTTCATTTACTTTTTGAATATTTTTGCAGCATGTTTTGGATTTTTAATGCATATTTTATTTTTTGTTGAATTTTTTCCAGCAACTATCTTAAAATTCATTAGACGAGTCACATCAAAATTTATGAGACTAGATGTCGTCTTGCCATGCCAGTATTGAGTTGAAGTTTACTGTAATTGGTTATACCGATTTTCTTGTGTTTCTAGAGTTGTATCTCCATTTTTACGTTTTTTTGAGCTCAAAGCACTTGATTCTGAAGAGAAATAATTGACATTTACTAAAACCAGAGGTTTTTTTTTATGTATTTAAGACATAGATTCTTCTTAAAAATGGCAAAAAATCTCGATGTTTTTAACCTTTTTCAAGTTTTTGATAGATTTAACACTGGAAAACTACAAATTTACTACATTTTTTAAAAATGAAGTCCAAAATCGTCTCCGCTGACTTATTACTCTCCAAAATGTAACTAACAATATTTTTTCGAACTCTGGATTTTAAGCGATCTTCGCTATTACAATTGAAGTTGAGCAAAGAAATAAAATAAACCCTTTCTAATGTTAATTGTACAATGTAATATATTTCAAAGCTACTCCGATTAAGATGATTTTTATTAAATATGGTTTATTAAAATAATTATAATGCATTACTGAGCAGAACGTTCATGCATCATTCCTACAATGACTTAAAAGAAAAATGTTTTGATCTTCAAACAAAGTATGGAAGAGCCGCTAAAAAATGCATTTTTTCCGACAGATAGTGCTTATATTTTTCTAAATGCTCCATTGTGAGAACAATAAGTACTTGGAGACACAGTTATGGAGACACAGTTTCGGAAATTCTTATGAAAACACAATATTATGTCAAATAAAATGTGTTGCCATAATTACAAACTGAGCAAGATTTTTTATTGAAAACGTCGGAATATAATAGCTACCTACTATACTACCTTCTATTTGCCATCGGAATATGCTACCTTTTATTCTTATAATAATGCCCACCAACCCTGAACCGTGAAGTAGAATTATAGCGAACAACAAAAATTGAGTCAAAATCAACTCATCAACTCAGAGATACGTATAAGGAGATGGGAAACTTTCGTACGTCTCACCCCCCAAAACCCATTTGTTTACATTGTTGTTTTTGTAATTTTATTTCGTGTCTGTGAATAGATGTGAAAAGCAACAACAATGTAATGAGGTGAAATTTTTGATTTGACAGCTTGTTTTTTTTTTTTTATTCCGATTTTAGTAAACAATTATTAATTGTTTTTTTTATACAAAATCGACTAAATTATTATATTATAACATTATAAAATATTATAACACCATCCCAAAAAGCTGTAGAGAGTATAAACCACTATAAATTCTCTTAATCAAAAGCACAGGCACAAATCAAAACCATCACGCATCACCACAATCACAACCACACAAGCAAACTCGAGAAAACAATCAATAATGATGGCAAAATAAATAAAACTCATTCTTTTTGGAACAAAAATACATTTATATTACTATTTTCTTTATATTTTATAATTTTCACTGAATAATTAACTTTTTAAAAGAACTTATATCAACAATAAATAAATACACTTCAAATTAGTCCGGGAAAAGTTTGACTTCAGATATTTTTGATTTGACATTTGTGTGGTGGTTTTTTTTTTTAGGTGTGGTGAGCTAGTGAACGTTCCAGAGTTAAGAAATTCCGAGCAATTGTGTTTTTGATTAAAGGCTTGCCCAAACCAAAGTGCGACAGTGCGTCACAACAGTGCGACACGGTTTTTATATGAAAAACGTTTTGCGCTTAATCGCATTTGGTGTGGGAATTTCTGAAAATAAAAATCGAAACCCGAAAATCACTCACATTATTTGAATTTGTCTGTGAACGCAAGAAGAAAATCTTGTTCTTTTAATTAATTTAGGTGAGCGAAGTTACTTTAATAGGAGCAAAACGCATAATTTATCTTTTCCAAAGTTCGCTCTATTCAGTTTATAATGTCATTGATTAATTGAATACTGACGAGATATGAACGTACATTTGAAGCAAGTACTGCGACACTGCGGCAAAATTTATATACACAGTGTTATATGGAAGTACCCACAATAAATGCGACGAAGCGCAAAGCGTTTTTCATATAAAAGTTTTTGTCGCACTGTAGTGTCACAGTGTCGCACTTTGGTTTGGGCAACGTAAACTGAAAAAGAGTTATAACCTGTTTCGACTAGAAATAAATGGGCGAAGTTTTAAAAAATTTAAAAGCTACTCTTAAAACTTATAAGAGTCGACTCTAAAAAAATAATTTTAGATTAAAGGCTTGCCCAAAACAAAGTGCGACAGTGAGACACGACAGTGTACCACAAACTTTTATATGAAAAACGCTTTGCGGTTTGCCGCATTTGGTGTGGGTACTTCCATATGACCTTACGTAAATAAATTTTGCCGCACTGTCGCACTTTGCTTTGAGCAAGCCTTAAGAGTCGCGTCTTTGCGACTTTCAAACGAACGTAGGTAAACTTTTTCGTTTACATTAAAAGACTTGCCTAAGCCAAAGTGTCACAAAGCCATGTGACAGTGAGACAAGGATTTTCATAAGAAACACTCTTTGTCGCGTTTGATGTTACTCACTAATGATGCTGTTTAAATAAATTTTATTGTGGTGTTACGTTGTCGTTTGGGTAAGCCTTTATGAAAGCCTTTGTCGCAATGTTACAGTGTGCCTCTTTGGTTTGGGCAATCCTTAACACAAAAAAATATTAAATTAAATATTATTAAATACAAGAATACTTTTGCACCCAGAATTTGCATCTATTTTAACTATTTTTATTGCCCAAACCAAAGTGAGACACGACAGTGCGTAATGACAACGCCAAAATTTATTTACACAGCTTCATATGAGAGTACCCACACCAAATGCGATTACGCGCAAAACATTTTTCATATAAAAATCGTGTAGCACATGTCTTGACGCACTATCGCAAATTATTTTCAAGTATTTCGAAACTCACCAAAAATTATCGACACCTGGAACGAACATATTGCAACCCATACATATTTTCAAATTAACTGCCAATTTTAAATTTAACCGCCAAATTAAGTCACCAAAGTGGTGAATTGACGGTTTCGGCTAAGTATGCGTGTTTTTACGCATACTTAGCCGAAACGGTCAATTTGAGCTTGTAGGCAAATCTGTGTGACGTCAGAAGTTTCCTATCTCCTTATACGTATCTCTGCATCAACTCATCAACTCATCAAAACAAAATAATAAAAGCTTTCGCTCACGTGGCGAACGTAAACAAAAAACCAAAACACTCATTGATTATATTTTGTTATTGGTGTGGTTGCTTGGCCGGTGAGGGTGACAAGCACAAGACAAGATAACCAATGGGGCCGGTAAAAACAAAAACAATAAATAAAAGAAAAAACAACAAAGAGGAGAAGGAAATCAGAACGAACGCAAAAAAAATTATGTACTGAGAATGAGAAAGCATGGATAGATATAAAATTTGCATTTCTGCGCAAGTTTATGTTTTCACTCATCACTTCTAACTTCATAAAATATAAGAAGAATGTAGACAAAATCAAATCCAGAGATACGTATAAGGAGATGGGAAACTTCTGACGTCACACAGATTTGCCTACAAGCTCAAATTGACCGTTTCGGCTAAGTATGCGTAAAAACACGCATACTTAGCCGAAACCGTCAATTCACCACTTTGGTGACTAAATTTGGCCGTTAAATTTAAAATTGGCAGTTATTTTTAAAAAAATGATGGGAACGTTTCGAAAATATTCAATTTTCTGAAAAATGTTCAGAAAATATTTATTTTCTATAAAAGCTGATTTCCATTGGGCCTTGTAAAGTATGTTTAAGTGCTTGTTACTGCTTTTTACTGCTTTTATCGATTTTGTCTTTATAAAAAAGAAGCACATAAGCAATGAAAGTATCCAGAAGTAATTTCGTGCATACCTCATATATATTTTAAGTTTTTAATTACAAGTAAGTACGTACAAGATAAAATCTCATGTACTTTATAGTTGTTGATAAGGATTAACTACAACCACCACTTTTTGCAAAAAGTGCAAAAGTGCTTAACAACCTTAGGGAAGGTTTACAAAAACTAGAAATAATAATACGAATGAAAAACTAATTTATTTGTACTAAGTTTTTGCTCTTTAAAAAAGCACATCATATCCGAGTAAGTATAATCATAAATTGTGAGATCGCAGAATTTTAGCAAGGTAAGAACAGTTTTCACCCCTATTACAGAATCCGAAGAATGCGTTGCGGCAGGATTCGCACTTATATCAGCCATATTTTCTCCTGTAGTACTAGCAGGTGAGGAAGTGTGTTAGTGTAAAAGGTAAGGTAGTTCCTGGTATTGATAATATAGTGTAACCCGCAAGTACATAATTGCTTTGAACGCAAACGTGAACCTGAACGCGAATCACGATGACTTCCCGGGATTCATACAATGGCGTAAATTTCCCAGTTGTTAAGTTATATATTCTTGGTATTTTCAATAGTATAATAACACGCTTTTTTTTAAAGGCTTACCCAAACCAAAGTGCGACAGTGCGACACGATTTTTATATGAAAAACGTTTTGCGCTTAAAATAGGTAATTTTAAATATTTATTTATTTTTTCATGGCGCAGGCATATTGTTTTTAATTTTAAGGCTTAAAGGCTTGCACTACGACACGACAGTGCGACACGACAACGGCACAATTTATTTACACAGCGTCATATGAGAGTACCCACACCAAATGCGATTAAGCGCAAAACGTTTTTCATATTAAAATCACTGTCGCACTGTCGCACCTTGGTTTAAGCAAGTCTTAAAGGCTTGTCCAAACCAAAGTGCGACAGTGATTTTAATATGAAAAACGTTTTGCGCTTAATCGCATTTGGTGTGGGTACTCTCATATGACGCTGTGTAAATAAATTGTGCAGTTGTCGTGTCGCACTGTCGTGTCGCACTTGGACATGCCATAACTACAATCTACTTCAAAAAGTACAAAAGTTAAAAAATGTTTTGTCCTCTCCCAACACACTGAGAAATTCTATCTTACACAACAACAAAAATTAAAATTAAAATCGTTTTAACTTTTACTTTTTCACTTTTTGAAAACACAATCACATTCAAACAAATAGATTATGCAAATTGCACCTTTTTAACAAACAACATATGTGTGTACTTTTCACTTCTTCACTTTTTGCATTTCACTTTAAAATTTATTCATCAATAAAAACTTTTTGCACCCATATAATATTTTGTAATGCATTTGACAATAATTTATTTGACTGCTATTGTTATCATTTTTTATATTTAAATTTTACAAGGTTTCATAATTGCAAACAAATATGGTATAATAAATCATTTATGTCCACCAGTTATGAAAAAAAGCGTAAATCTAGAATGCACTCAGAGTCGCCAAATGGAAAACGACGTTAGATTAAATTTCGGAACATACCCTAATCGTAGTAACTGTTAAATTATTTGAGGTGAATTCAAATATGTCAAATATGCCAACAAAAAAAAATATTTTAATTCTCGATAAATTTACGAATTTAAGCGTGATTTTTTATAAAAATTAATTTTGAGAGTGTAAAACTGTTTTTTTCAAAACAAACCCGCCAACCAAACCAAACCAACCAAAAATAAAACTAATTTCCAATATTTTCACAATAATTTTTTTCGAATTTCAGTGTTTTGTGCTATTTTTAGTGTTTTTTATATACATAGGTCGAAATGAATCATCAAAAAATTGGAGCGAAATGTGTGATGGGTTGTTCTAATTTCAACCACACATTTCGCGCTCCATCTGATAGGTAAGTACTATTTAGAATTGTTTTTAATAACGAGATATTTTTATCTCTTTAGAGTCTATTTTTTAATAATCAGATAAAACAACAGTTTCCCAAAGGGATACATTTATCAGATTCTTAAAAAATCATATAGAAACATCGAATTTTTCAATGACTCAGTTATTTATTCAAAATATTTTCAGTTGTTAAGGAGTCAATAGGCGCAGGGAAATAAACGCATAGGATAAAAGTTCCTAATGGACTAATGCGTCGCGTGCGTTACGTGGACGTTTTCAAGTGACAGCTCGTTCTTATGAGAAGCAACCCATAAGAACGGACGCGACGGGTCCTGGTCCCTTTCTATAATGAACTTTGCTCTTGGTAACACAAAAGTTTTAAAAGGCTTTGATTTAAAATGTGTCTCGTTGTACATATATGGTGACAATTTAAAAATAAAGTTTTTGATCAGAACCTAGATACTAGATACTTCAAAAGACGTATACTAACTTATACCAGAGGAACAAGAATCTGAAAAATCATAGATGTTATCTGAGCCGTTACTAAGAAAGACTCGGGTCTATCCTAAGAGACAATCAAAGCCTTTTAATACTTTAGTGTTACCATGAGCAAAGTTCAGTATAGAAAGGGACCAGGACCCATGAGCGTATTAACAGTGAAGTATGTTTGCAACCCCATTGATTGGGATCACTATAAGATTTAGGGTGGGTGCGAGGTTGGGTATATGCAAAGTTAGTTTCAAATTTAAAGAATCTGGATTTAAAGAAACTTCGATTCATTAAATTCGAAAGAAGCTTTACATACACCCACACTCGCACCCACCCCAAATCTTATAGTGATGCCAAGGTGGGGCTTCCCATACATAACTTACTATTTATACTCTCATGGGTGGGGCAGTGGTCCTGATCTGTTCTGTTTGTTTTTTTATTGGTATGTACATAGATTACAACTCTTTTGAAAAAAAAAACAGTGTGACATAAAACCATAATTATAATTTTTTTTAATTGACTTTTCTCCCAACCATGTGGGTCATAAGTCCCATGTACCATCATTGTAAATTTCAGTAGATTTACTTACTTACTTACTTGATTTTTCTTTAAGAGGACGGTTATTCGATTGATTAGAGTTTTGCTTGTGCATTATTGAGTTGGGATTATATTGTTGATTAAATGAGTTTGTTATAAGATAAGATGTTATGCAGAGTGGAGAAGAAGTGTTGAAATGAATGTTAAGAGATCTATTGGATTTTAGGTAGGTATATCTGCCTACGAATGATGTTGAATGTAGGCGGAGTTGATTGTGAGCTTGTAGGTAAGGACATATAGGCAGGTTACCTACCCATAGAACTTACCTTTTTACAAATGAAAAGATTCTGATTACTCTAGGTACAAAATCCAGACATTTTGAAGATAACTAGAGAGCCAGTTGGGTATTTATAATGACTAAAACATAGATGTCAATTTTCATTGACTAATGAACTTAAAACTCGCCTGGGGGACAAAAACTGCTTAAAATGTCGAGCAAATAAATAATATTAAATTATAAGTATTCTTTGAAGTTGTGTAGGCATGTAGGTAGGTACTCAAATATATGTAGGTATAGTTTAATACATATTTAGGTACTCAGTTCAGAATTCAGTTTATGATTTGAATTATGTGCTCTTAACAGACATCAGACCAGTCGAAACAGATATACATATTTAGGAATTGACCACCTACATACCTTTTTCTGAGAAAAGTTAGCTCGATCGCAGCTCAATGATTTTAAAAGGATACATACCGATACGGTACCTGCCATAAAACCGTTTTTTTTTAAATTCTGATTCTCTCCTTCAAGACTCAATCAATTTCAACCATTTTTTTACATGAATGTTTTTGGATTAATTTGGAATTTATTTTTTTGGATTTAAAAAGAAAAATTTATTTTTTTTTTGAAAAATCATTTTTTTCGAAAACTACTCAATATTACTTTTTCAAAATTTAGTTTTTATCTTAAAAATAGCGTAACAATTTTTGTTTTGAATTATTAGCCGGGAAATATGGCGGGACATTCTGGGTCTTCCTGCAATGCTGAAGACACAGAGAGTTTGCGATAAGCATTTTTCGGAAGTAATGTTTACAACTTCCGAAAAAAGGCGTTTGACAAAAACCGCGATTCCCGACATACTTATTCCTGGCGTCGAAGTCGATAATGATGAAACTATTTCTGAAAATCTGGCAAACGAAGGTGTTAACATGCTGACAGAAGATGTCAACATGTTCACAGAAGATGTCAACATGCTGACGGAAGATGTCAACATGATGACAAAAGAAATAGTTTCGGAATTACCGCAAGAAGAAGAAAAAGAAGAAGAAGGTGAAGATGAAGAAGAGGAAGAAGAAAAAGAAGAATCAAGAACCCAAGGAGAGGTAACTGTCGCTTTACCTCAAGACGACCTTCTTGTGACTCGGGTAAGAGACATATTTACGTCAACACCTGAATTTCTCCGCAATAACACTCCCAAAAAGATTTCTCTTAAAGCTAAGTTGAAAGCTGCTGAGGGAAATATTATTGCTTTAAAACTTCAGGTGTGTGACATGCGAAAAATTATAAGTGATAGGAATAAGGAGATTTCAAATCTCACAGATGAAGTTAGTGCCTTAAAACTAAAGGTAGATGAGAGTAAGGAAAGTTTTGAAAAGGAGTTAGAAAGTAGTCTGTCCGATGGTCTCAATATTATTGTCTCAAACTGTAGGAAAAATTCCAAAACTTCGACAACAGGCTTCAGGTACACTGATGATTTTAAATCTCTTGCGCTTTCGATCAAGTTTACCTCGCCAGTAACGTATCGATTGATGAGAGAGACACTAGGTCTCCCATCAGAAAAAACTTTGCACACATTTATATCTGCTTGGCCTCGGGAGCCTGGCAACATTGATTTCAATATTAAAAGCCTGGAGTTTAAAATGATCCAGTGCCCGGAGATCTATAAACATTGCTCGATAGCAATGGATGAAATGTCGTTAAAAACCCACTTGGATTATTGTAGAAAGACAGATAAGGTAATAGGTTTTCAAGATTTCGGTTCTGACGAACATAGAACCAATTGGCCAGCCCAGAACGTTATGGTTATAATGGCCCAGGGAATTGCAAAGAGATGGAAGCATCCCTTAGCATATTTTTTTGTTCAGTCCAGTTGTCCGTCTGCTATGCTTAAAAAACTGCTGCTCAAAACCATACATTCTCTTCAAAAAAGTGGTTTTGTTCCGGTTCACTTTGTTTCCGACCAAGGGGCCAACTTCCGGGGCCTTCATCGTGACCTTGGTATCAGTAGGAACAAACCTTATTTTGAGGTTGAGCATGCGGCGAGCGGAAAAATGCAAAAAATTTTTGTTTTTTATGACGTTCCGCACTTGATAAAGAGCTCAAGGAACTGCCTTAAGAAATATAGTATTTCTTTTGAAAGTTCTAATGAATCGTTCGTTGCCAAGTGGAGTGACATTTCTGATTTCCATAAGATCGATAAATCTATGAATTTACGTTGTGCCCCCAAGATTACTAAAGACCATATCGATCCAAATAATTTTCAACGAATGAAAGTTCGTTTTGCCACCCAAATTTTTAGTAATACAGTAGGCTCCGCCCTTTTAACATTGTATAGCTTAGGGAAAGGCTCTTCTACCACGAGAGGCACTGCAGATTTAGTCCTTTTTCTCAATAACTTATTTGATATTTTCAATTCTTCCACTCGAACTTCTGGAAATAAGTACAGGTCAAAATTTACTTGTGACCCAGAACAGTTGCAATTTTTGCGGGAAGCAAAAAAAGTATTGAAGTCCTTTGTAGTTCACGACGATGATGGCAAAAATGTCACAAATAAATTTTATTTTATCAAAGGCTGGTTACTTAATATATCTTCCCTTATTTCTATGTCGAGACATCTGAAGTCCTTTCAATTCCATTATATATTAACCAGACATCTCAATCAGGACTCTTTAGAACATTTTTTTGGCCAGGTTCGAAAATCAGGTGGACTCAATACTAGGCCAACACCGTATTCCTTCATGAGCATTTTTCAACAGTTGTGGGGGCTCAACTACTTGAAAGACGTAGAATACGGGAATTGCGAAAAGTTAGATTTTATTAAATTAGATAGTTTTTTCAAACAAAATGCGGATAAACAGGTTTGCATAGCATTTGACAAAGCACCTGCAGCTAACATTGCAGCTAACACTTCTGAAGACGTAAGTAGTGATAGTATTTTGCAACAAAATAGTTTTGCTTATGTCTGCGGTTGGCTGTACCGAAAGTGTTACGAGAGCCACAGTTGCGAAGCCCCATTGCCTACCATCAATAATTCTGATGGTGCTATGAACTTGATTTTCTCAAACTTTAAGCAGTTCGATAACTGCAACTTGATAGCTCCACCTTTAAATTTTATTGAGCACATTCAAGATCTGGAAGATCAGTTCTGTATCTTGTTTGGTCCCTTAGCTCACGAGCTCGATGTCCTTAAGACAATAATTGATAGTTTGGAGCCGCAGCATAATTTTGTTTGTTGTAGGAATATGGATACCAGTTTCATATTAAAGTTTTATATTAGAGTTAGAATACTTTTTGTCCTCAGATTTTGGAATAAGGCATTAGAAAAGGGCAATTCTATAGATAAATTACGTTGCGTCACACATCTCTAAATTATTCCTTTTAACAAATTATTAATATTTTTTTTTTTTAGGACGGGTGCAATAGGCCTACTGGGGAAACCGAACACCCGAAAGAAAAAAAATCGGTTAACGCATCAAAATGCATACCTCATGACTAAGTACAACCTTCCACTCATACTTTTATTATCTTAAACAAAATTGCCATGTTTGGAAAGTAGTATCTGAATCTAAGGTGGTGTGGAAATGCATAAAAAACTTTTTCAATAAGTATTTAGATCTTAGTGTGTACCTAAATAAAATATGCAGTAAATTTAAAACAAATATTATTTTTAATCTCAGCTGCACCTTGCCCATTTTTTACACTCTTTGAAATTATACCAGTTCCTATTGGTCACATAAAATATGACAAAAGTTCAGCTTGAAATTTCATTTCATAAACCAGACTCTCTGTAGTAAAACAATGGAGAGCAGCAAGGTTTCAAAAAACTACTTTTTTCAAATCAAAACAATAAAAATTTTCGCCATTTAAAAATTATTTTGATCCCTATATTGTAAGATTAAAAGGTAGTTCCCAAAAAGATTTTTTAAGATGGTTAACTTGTTTTCATCTGTTCGAGACAAATTTCAAGCTTTATATTTGTTTCTAACATACTTTTCTCTCCGACCAATATGAATCAAATTAAATAGATTTAAGAAATAAAAAAAAAAAAATATTGAAATATGGTTGTGTGGGAAGCGCTGGGAAGGGGAATACGCCCTTTTTATTTTATATGCTTTTAGTAATAATAAAATGCTTAAAAATCCCTGATGAGCTGAGTGCCTTTCATTTTTACTTAACCTAAACTAATTTTATGTTTTTTTTTACATTTCTTATAAAATTGTAATTTTTTTTAAATTATACATAAAAAGGTTTAATATTCAAAGAATTTTGTTATCATAAGACAAAGTTTGTGTGACCCAATAGTACAAGGAGAAATCGACAGAATTAAAAACTTCGGATGGGTGCTGATCAGAAACACATAAGTGGTGGTGGTGTAGCATTTTTGTATTATTATAAATAAAAACCATATTTCACTTCAATTTTATTGATGACAAACACAAACACCGAATTCCGTACATATGTATGTATGTAGGTACATACTTGGCTGGAAAATTTACTTCTGAGTTAATGTTTTTTTAAAAGTTTAACTAAGTCTGAGTTATCAGCGCTATAAAAAAATACATAACTCCTTAAAACAGAAGTGACAAAATCGTATATCATTTTATTTATACCAGCACTGTGTCCGAGGTAGACAAAAGTAGATAAATTTCGCGACGAAGCTTACTCTTAACATTTTGTATATATTCTTTAATAAGGCTAATGCAGCTGGTGGGCCTTCTTACGAAAATACTGCGGTCTTTCGAAGGTTGATTTTGTTTGTTTCAAAACAACAACAGAAAAACTAATCAAAATGTTATTTACTTCGTTCAATTATATTTTGTACTCTGTGCCTTTCTTAATTAAGAAATCTAACCCATAATAAAAATAGCATCTTTTGTAAAATTTGATATTTGATATTTTTGTTTGTATTTATTTAGAGTAGGTATGTAAAACTAAAATTAATCTTACGCGGCTCCGAATTTCTTTCGTAAGAACGCTCCTGGCAGTTGATCGGTCAAAGAAATCGGATTCACTCCAACGGCCACAAGTTCGTCTTCACTCAACCGTGCCAAGTGAATAAAGTGCTAAAATACAAAAAAAAAAAAAATTATAAACTTTAATTTTACTAAAGTAACACACAAAATTTGTGTGTTAAATTTCAGAAAAAGTATAAGGTATGATATTTAATATCATACCTTATACTTTTTCTGAAATTTAAGTTTCAATCCGTCGACTGTCTTTTCAGGTTTTTTTTTTTATGAGACCTTCCTCTGCAGCATCAGGTGAACATTTTTCCACCACAAACAATGTGGTATCGTTGTGCAGAACAAAAATATTTCGGATTCCGATCAACCAAGACTATACTCTTCACACAATGAGTCTCCGACTGCTTGACAAAGTAATTCTTGTCTGTGCAGGTGAAGCACAATTCATCGAGGTCATACTCGAAGATTTTCGAATCGGAAAACACTGCTACGAGGCGAGGAGAGTGTCGGTGAATAGATATAGCTGTTGTGGCAGCAGTGTAGCGAGGTAAATTCAAATGGTGCTTGTTGTGCTTGCCTTTTTTAATCCACACAGCGATTGTTCTACAAGTTCCAGCTGTGACAAAGTAGTTCCCGCAGAACGATACGGCCAATATTTGAATCGTGTCCTTGATGTATTTAGATGTGTTAAATCGTTGAGATCCATTTCCACGGCGGTAGTTTATCCCAAAATCCAAGAAAATCTGAAAGAACAAATAGCCAAATAAATAAAACAAATAAAATAAATTAAAAATTTGCATACCTTTGGCATTTTTAAAGATTATTTTTGTTGCACAATGAATGTTTTCAAAGAATTGCAATTAAATATCTGTCAAACGTGCATATAAATCTATTAAGGTGAATTTATTTTCGTTCTCTGAACATTCCCTAAAAAAAAAAACAAGAACTGTCAAAACATAGATATTCACCTCTGCTCACCGCATTACATTGTTGTTGCTTTTCACATCTATTCACAGACACGAAATGAAATTACAAAAACAACAATGTAAACAAATGGGTTTTGGGGGGTGAAACGTACGAAAGTTTCCCATCTCCTTATACGTATCTCTGGTTTTTTAGTTCATCTTTCTTCTTTGAAACTTATTTCTCGTATAGTGAAAAAGCTCTTTTTACCTGAATTTGCCTTGAGTGAGTTTAAATAAAATTCTCATTCATTTCATCAGTTGAGTTTTATATGTGGAATCGTTCGGTATTTTCGCGGACGGTTGCACTTTTTCTGTTAAAAAAAAAACAAACCTAAAGAAGTGCATAGTAGTTGTTATCAAAGAAAACAGTTAATTTTCTTCAATTTAAGCGATTTTAGCTTTAATTGAATGAAATTAAACAAATCGATGATGAACTTGATAAATTTATGCTAAAACACTTGAATGCAAGAAAAATGTAAGAAAACTTCAATTCAGTTTGGAATGTAGGCCAAAAAGGAGCAACCGAATACACATACCAACCTACATAAATGTACCTACACAATTTTTTTTGTACATATTCATTCTTTTGCGATATGGTTTGAGTTTTGGTTTCCTTTTTGTTATTAGTGATGTAATTTTTGTGTACATATAGACAGATAGGTACACCAAGTGTCGTTCGTCGTCACTGTGCCGGGCTTAGCGCATAGCCAGCATCGTGTAGGAGTAAAAGAAAACCAAGGATTCTTTCTTTACAGAATCCCTACTTTATCCCTGCTACATTTTCAAATTTACTTTTTTTTTCTCTTTGAAATCTTTTATGCCTACCCTTTAATTTTTTCTTTCAATTTTTTACTCGTTTTATTGTGCGGTGTTCATCATCATCATCACCAACTAAAATAAAAAAACCGGTCAACTGTATAGCGTAGTGGTTCACATCTTTGTTTTGATTCTTTTTTCGCTTCTACTGACATAGTTTCCGATAATAGTTTGTTATTCGTCGCAATAACGAACAATGAAAAAATGATATGACAAAAAAAAAAATTATCTGAAAAATTAACACAATTTCGTGTATCTACGCAGTGAAACGTGACGTGAAAAAAAAGTCCTTGTATAGCAGAATCAAGGATTTCATCCTGAAATCCTAAATTCCCCATCCCTTTGACGTGGTACGGACGGTACATTTTGTGCTTTGCACTTGTCCATGTGTGGGTGTTGTTAGTTTGTCGTTTGGTTTCGTGTGGTGCTGCTGGTGTGGTGGTGGTTGAAGAAAATGAAAACAAAGTTTTCCTTTCCATCGCATGGTTCTTCTTCTACTCTCTGTTGTGTAATTTTGCACTCTTCCGTCTTTTCTGTGTATAATTTCTCTCGAGTGAAAATTGTTGGAAATAAAAGAAAAGTCGGATACAAATAAAATACAACAAAAAAAAAGGATAAAATCATGAATGTGTTGTTGTAGAAGAAAAATATTAAAATAAAGAAAAAAAAAAGAGTGAAAAAGTGTACACAAAATTTTGTGTATAGAAAAAGAAAATAAATAGAGAAATGCGAAAATAAATTGGTTAACGCTTATCTAGGTGCCTACTACCTACCTACCTATTGCGTTTTTGTTTGTTTTATCTATAATTTTGTTTGTTGTTGGTGCAGAATTTAAAATAGTTTAGTAGTTTGACTGACAATACTATCTAATTGGGAGTGACTGCTTTTCGAGTTGCTTTTTTTTATGAAATAAATCATCAATACTCATCAAAATTTCCAGTTCGGAATTAAAGGATTTTCATAGTTTGAATGAAAGGTAAGTGTGTATAAAATTTTAATAAAAAAGGTTTTTAAATTTGTATTGTAAAAAAGTATGTAGGTAGGACATCATTACCTTATAGATATGTACCTTCATATTTAGGTAAGGTACCTATGTACATACTTACATTGAGGTCTAAATTATAAACTTGAAATTTTTTGGAATATCCTTATAAGCCCATTAACATACCTATTTTGTTACATATCGGCAGTTGTGGCACGCCCACTTAGGGGCGGGAAATAGCTTTTTCTAACTTCTTCTTTGGTTTTTTAAGCAAATTCGATAAAATTTACATAGAAGACACTCAAGTGCTTGTTCATTCCAAATTATTAAAAAAATATTAAAAATTCAAGATGGCTGCCAGAAAATGGCGTTTCTGTTGGTCTTACAGAATAAATTATTAAAACAAAAAATGTTTAAAATGCCATTTTACATTATATTAAATAGGTCGAAAAAATTTAATTTTGCTAGGAAATTTTCTTACAAAAATATGTTATTTCAGGAATAAATCAGAGCTGTTTTCATCCCGTGTTCATCTTTGAAACTATAAACGCTATACATAATCAGTCACTCATATATTTCTTTTACCCGTGTCTTTAAGGCCGTGTGTGAAATGCTTTAAAATGTTGGTTAAAATTTCTACCATGAATAAATTTTTAAGTTTGGTTAAAAAAAGGATCAAATTCAGTTTTTGCTGAATTGGGTTAAAAAAAAAAAAAAAATTAACATACTTTTTGTCTAAAATTCCCTTATGATTTTAGAAATTTAGGATAGTATTTTCATCACGCACGTTACAAAAAGGAATTAAAAGTTTTACTGGGTCTTGATTTTAAGCTTTAAACAAAATGGTTTGGGGAAAGAAATGAGAAAAGAGTGGCTAATTAGTAAATGAAGATAAGAAAATTTCAAAAGTTATTATAAGTTGAGATTTCGTTGTTTTTTTAAAGGAGTCACGAGCGTTACATTTCGAGTTTAAAATAAAATTGGACTCCCCGATTATAATTTGTTAAACATTTTTTTTATTGTTTTTCTAGTAGTTATGATATTCAAAAGCAGAATGCAAAAATACTGATTGTTCAACCTTAAAAACAGCAAAGAAAATTATGAGACTTATCTCCAAAACGACCTTAAAAAAGACTTTCAACAAAATGTAATTTTAAGAAGTCAAAATTTTTCAGGTGCCTTAGCTGAAATTTCGAAAAAAAAATTCAATAAAAGATAAGAAAACTGTAATTCTGTGAAGATTTACAAAAATATGCACATTTCTAGCCTTTTTTGCAGAACTTTGCCACAAACAAATAAAATTTTCTCTTTTTTTTTAACCCATTTTAGCCTGCTCCACAGCAGGCTTAGTTTTGACACATTTAAGTTACCACGCTAGTGTCAAAATTTAACCAAGGTGGAAATTTTAACACACATTTTAAAGTATTTCACACACGGCCTACATTTTATACAGTTGTATTAAGAACATACTTCATTTATAGAACAAAAAGTTAATTTAACGCCCCCAAGGCGGTGTTGCCTTGTCCTTTCGGTGTACAAACTATAAAAGATTAGTAATGTGTTAACATTATTAACGGTTTCATGTTTATTTCTTCCAGATATGTATTAATAACTTGAATTTTGATAAATAAAATCGACTAAGATACGATTATTTGTGATTTTTCACACCCTGAGATCTGAAAAAAAAGAATGCTTCTAGTTTTTCTAGTTTTAAGGATGAAGGCGGAATGAAAATAGCTCTGATTTTTTTCCAAAAAATAACATGTTTTAGCAAAAATTTCCAAGCAAAATTAAAAAAAAAGTTACATGTCTATCTAATATGATGTAAAATGGAATTTTACAAAATTTTTTGTCTTAATATTTTTTTTTCTAAGACCAACAGAAACGTCACAAATTCCACTTTTCATTTTTTTCTTTGATCCCCCATTTTGTGGTAGCCATCTTGATTTTTAATATTTTTTTTAGAATTTGGAATGAACAAGCACCAGAGTCTTTTCTGTGTAAATTTCATCAAACAAGTTGTTAAAAAAAAGCTATTTTCCGCCCCCTAGGTGGACGTTCCCCAACTACCATAAATGTAACAAAATATATTGTTGACAGTTGACCTTATAAAGATATTCCAAAAGGTTTCGAATTTCTTTCTACTGGTAGTAAACATTCTGAACTTTGGCCTGTTTTATAACAATTGAATCTACTTCAAAAATATTCAATAATAAGGGTTGGGTCTTGTGGGGTTTAAAATATTTCTCTAAGGAAGTGCAGTAATCTAGATTAATTTATTCATTGGATTTGTGAAATCCACAATTAAATAAGAATTGTCTTCTGTAGAATCAAATACTGAAGGTTTAGTTGTCTTTAATTTGAACCTTTATATAATTGTTTAGGTATGTGCTAGATCTATTTTTGAGATTATGACCATTAAACTTATTTTTTTTTTTAAATTTTGTTTAAAGTTTTGCATTTTACTTTATCCCCAAGAAACTAAATTTATTGTTTCTATAATAGAAAAAGAAGAACACAACATATTCAACATTTTGATATATTTTTAAAGATGATTTAATGTCGCAGTTAAAACTTATAGCTATTAATATTCTACTTTGTAGTAAAATTTGTAAGTAAAATTTTATTATGAGTGTTTTTGAAAATTTTACAATGCCACTATAGTTTTTGACTATAAAATATTCCACCTGGTCAATCGTGTCAACAGTTTCTGAACATTTTTCAAAACATTTAAAATTATGATGTTAATGCATATAATATGAGTGTTTTTGGAATTCTGATGACGCTTGCATAATTTTTGACCATTATCCTACGATCGTTCTTATATTAATTGATCAATAGAGTAATAGTAGGAGAGAATCAATTTTGTTATTTCTTTGAAATGACTGGTTAACTTTGGCTGGTTTTGACTTTATTGAGTAATTAATATACTATAAGGTTCAAAAATTATATTATTTAATTATAACCCCAAAAATGTTAAGCAATTTCCAAGATGATTGAGAATTAACATTAGTAAATGGTAACTGGCAAACAAATTGAGTTCACATCAGGAACGCATGTTATTAGATAGCTTAGGAGATGATAAAAGCTCAAAATCACTTTTAACATTCAATTTATAAATGGTTCTTAATTTTTGAAGCTTTAAGAAGTCATTCTATTCTCTTAAACATTAATAGCTAAATAATTGCGTCATTTTGTGTTGCATATAGAATACAATAGGCAGGTACAAAGTACTTAAACCAATTAATGATTTCAAATAGTTCTTTCACCACCCACATTTTGCACTTTGAACAAAGAATAAGCTCACAAAAGAATTTAAGAAACATAATAAGCAGTTGGTTCTAAGCCTTTGACTTGCGGATAAAATTCAAATGCAATCACCTTTGTAAGCTTTAAAAAACCATAACTGCAATTATGAAAACAAAGTAAGGACTAATTTCTACAACAGTTTTTCAATTTGCGGCTTGCTACTTTTAAAATATGTTCGCATTTTTCTGACACTTTTTTAGTTCACTTAAGCTCATTGACGAATGAAGATATCGAGCTCGAATGAATTTTATTCTACAATTTATAACTTCAAAAGATGCAGAAAAAGCAGTTAATTAACTACTTCAGTTTTTTTTTTTTGTTTGAAATAAAATTTGCAAAGATAAATTAAAAAGTTAAAAGTGAAAAGTTGTTGGCAAAAAGAATGTAAATTTTAAGATCAGTAAACTTTAAACTTTTGGTAAGCAACTGTATATTTAAAGACATTTTTTTTAAGCTCCTAAAGGTTAAAGTTTTAGTTACAATATTCTCTATCCTCAGATAAACTCTACATATAAATATAACACAGTAAATGAAGAACAATTTGCATTGTTTAACGGATGACGTATTTACAGTCATCTCTAATTAACTTGGAAATACTTATACTATACATATTTGCAGTTTCCCGTCGTTTTAATTAGCATGCTAAAGCAAGCAGTTACTAAGATTGAGACTTTTTTTTTTAATATTTTGACATAATCGAGATACATTTGAAATAAAAGAAAACTTTATAAAACCTATTCTGCACTATTTTTTAGATTTCCTATTTAATCCTATTCACTGCCCTTTCACGTATAATTTGGTAAAATTAAGCAATTTTTGTTTTCTTTTCAAAAATGTATTATAAGTTTAACAAATAATTTTATCCATTGAAAAAAGGCAAGATTTTCTAAAATATTCACTAAATTATTGCGTAAACAAAATTAAGATTAGTTCTGAGGTCATAAAATTTAAATAAATTTTTCGTTTATGACTTGTAGGCAAAAACAAAATAAGCAAATTAAAATTTTATATTGCCTTATTAATCGCATAAAGAAAAAAAAAAACTAATTTTCACACGAAACTAATACTTCTATTAAAATGTAAAAACAAAAAAAAAACGAATTAACCTTTCAAATTTGACTGCTTCGTTCAACGACGACGCGACGCGCTGCGGTCTCTTTATATTGTTGAAAGGAAAAAAAAACACCGACATTGGTGTTAATATTAACCTTTCAGCTTTGCCGTCTTCCGATTTTAAAATGCCTGTCATGTGTCACAGAAATTGTGCGTGTAAAACATTTCCGCATCAAGTCAAACAACTCTTATAAGGTTAAACTTGAAAAGGGCAGTTTATTAAATAATATTTTTAAGCACACATCATGTCGCTGTTTTTGTTATAAATAATATGGTTGCCGTCCAAGTGGTTTAATGTATGTTAATAAAATTCTTAAAAAGGTTATAGCCAATTTTAATTATGTGTAGTGTATATTCCTACACAATCCAGTAACTTAATACATTTTTGGTTTTAAATTTTGATTGATTGATTGATTGCAGGTAAATTCATTATTCATAAGAAGGAACATTGACAACTTATTTAAATTACATTTTAGATTTTTTATTTTTTTTTTTAAATATGCAACTCACGTCATCGGATGAGTGGGCGATGGAGTAATAAAAAAAGTGTTAACGATGACGGTAATTGCTACTGTTTTGATTTATGGCTTCGAAGAATTTGTTTGTGGATAAACAATTTAGCGACGTTGTATTAATAAAGAACAACATTTTGAAAAACAAAAATAATACAGGGTACAAGTCTATTAGTAGAATAAAAAGCAAGATTTTTATTTGGACTGCTAAAGCCTTTTACTTAGCTGAAATATAAAAACCTAGTACCTAGCTATGCATGTAGAATTTTTACTTCAGAGGCTTCAATTACAATGTTTTTTTTGTTAATTAAAAAGGTTGAAATCTTGTTAAAAAAATTTTATTCGAAATTTGCAAAAGTTCACATGCCTAATAAATTTTATCTCATTGAGGGTACCAACCAAAAAAGCTATTAAAAGTCAGAAAAAAAATATCCAAAAGTTAAGTCCACATTATGTTCCTAATTGTTTCGAATTAAGAATAGTTTTACATATAAGCGCAATTAAATTCTTTAATTTTGTAAATAGACGATTAAAAAGTATATGTAGGTATATGATGTGGAACTTACTACCTGTAATACCTGTAATAACATAAAACAAAATAGAATTAGGTAGTTTATGTTTGACATTAAGCACACAGTTTGGCTTTTTGTATTCTCGTTTTACTCCAGTATTTAACTTTGTTCATTTTTTTTTATTAACTTTATTTACCAGTCAGTTAAAAGTCATTTTTTTAAACGGTTCACTGAAGAATTATAACTTTTCAAGGTATGTATGGTGTAAATATTATAGTTAATATTTTAAAGTGTTCTGTTCTGTTAAAATCTAATTCAGAAATCTATTGAATTGTATAAATATTAGTAATAATTGTTTATCATGAAAAACTTTTTTCTTTTGGGTGCTGTATACAAATCTGAAGAGTTCAAAAAACAAGAATTGCGATATTTTTTTTTTTTTGCGTATTATTTAAAAAAAAAATTACAAACGGCATTCGTTTGTCCACCTCGAGGTCGTTTGTTCACCCTCCATTATCGAGAAATTCAAATTCATTGTCCACAAACGAATGCCGTTTGTTTCATTTTGATAAATTAAGCTTTGGGGGTGAATGTTGAATAGTTTTTGAAGTGAGGGTGCACAAACGAAAATTTTGGGTGGACAAACGATAGACAAACGATTAAATCCATTTTCGGTCAAAAATATTGCGTTCGTGGTTCTGGCTTTACGGGGCTAGGATAAGTACGGTGGGGGAAAAAAGAGGGGACACACAAATTGTCCCACAACAGATTGGTGGAAAGGGCGTGGGTGGGTAAAAAAGTGGGGTTGGTGTCGAAAATCGTGTTTTTTTACGAACTTCACAAAAACAGTGTTTTTGGCAATTTCAAAATTTGACATCAATTTTAATACCAGATTTGAGAATCTTTTGTAAAAGTTTAATTTAGTTTCTATGACCACTTTTCGCTGGCTGATATTACTGTCATTTACGAAAAAATCAATCATGTTTTGTTTTCTTACTTGGTCTTTAGTCTAAAAAACGAAGGTCTTATCAAAAAGAATCAATCTCAAAATTTTAAAGAATCAAAAATTTGTTCAACTTTTTTGATTGAAAATTAGTCTGCTTCTCCAAAAAAAACTCGTCAAAACACACAAAAAATAATAATTTGCTAAAAAAAAATATTTTTATAAATTACCTACGTTAAAACCAGGTTTCATCAAAATCTAACTTTTTTTGAAAAAAGATAAAAATAATAAACAAAAAAAATAGTTTTTGTCATTTTTCACAATATTTTGAGGTTATTTTGAAAAATTATTTTAACAAAAGTTGTGAATCTTTTTATCACCTAGAACTTTTGTGTTAAACATTTTTCGTTACGAGGTCTACTTTTGACAGAAATTATTAAAAAAAAACAAGATTTTCAACACCCACCCCCTTTCCCCCCATAATTTGGTGGGCAATTTATTTTTCCCTTTACATTAACCATTTTTCCTAATTTTTCCCACCGACTATATATCCTGCTTAATAATATATTTTTTTCAAAAAATTGTTGGCACTGGTCTAATAAAAAAGCAAATTATAGGTTTTTAGTAGGAACTACTTTCGGCATCTTTAAAAATTTGAAAACTTGAAGAAAAAAAATATTGGTTAAATAAAAGCATATGGCACATGAATTAAGAGTATTTATCAAAGAAACTTTATTCAATACAATCAAAAAATGGCCTTGAAAAAAGTTACAACAGTAAACTTATCACCGAAAATTCTCCAAAAGTGATGGTAAATTAATCAAATCTGACATTATTATTTTTATAGTCAGTAGAATTAATATAATTCCTAGTACCTATATGAGGTTTGGGATATGTTTAAAAATTATTACTAACATTATAGGTACCAGAACATAATTCGGAAATTTATTTATCAAAAAAAAGTATTTAAGAAATTAAAAAAAAAAAAAAATACAAAACAGAAAGTCTTAAAAACTAAAATTGCTGTCCCAATATCCCAAAGCGCATCGAAATGTGTGTCACAAGTCGCAATCCACAGTGTCAGTAATCACATCGTTATTTTAGTCCCGAATAAAAATAAGGGAAATGCCAATGAAGATGTTTACGCGTTAAATACACATTCAGTCATGTTTTAAGCATTTAGCTTTGGCATTTACAAGTGTCAATAAAAGTTCAGACATTTTGTCAACGATTTCTGTTGATTTACATTTTTGCGTATAAATTTAGAAATGTCGATTCGGATTCCCCCAATTTAAAGTTTGTTGTTTCTTGGTATAACATCTCAACATATTTTAAATGCACGAAAAAACAATATAAATAAATTTTGTTTACTGTTTTGTTGTTTTTTTTTGCGCGACGACTGACGCGACATGTTTCATTTGTCTGCTTTATGCAGGAGCTACTAACATTTGCCAAGTGCCAACATTTGAAACAGATCAGTTGTTTATGGGTGCGTTCACAACCGTACAGGATAGCTTATCCAAGATACCTATGCTACCGATATACATAGTTCCGAATCTTTTTCCGTCGGCTGTTATTTACAATAGGATTTAAACAACAGAATAGTATCCGGCGAGCTAAATATTTTTATGTGAACGCGGCCAATATTTTGTACCTACATAAAATAGCATAAATTAATACTTACCCAGTGGCTTCTCTACCAATTTAGAAATTAAAAAATCTCGAGCTGGAAAAATTGTTAAATTGATCAAAAAGTTCTGTGGAGTAGATAATGAGCATAACCCATTTGTGCAACGCTCACCTAAAAATAGGAGAAAGCAAAAAACAAAATAATGCCTTCTTAATTGAAAATCTTGGGGGGCTTCCATTTTTAAAAATAAAAGATATTTGAATTTATTTACAATTAGAATTAAACTGCCTACCTATTTTATGGTATTGTGTTTACTTTAAGCTTTCTTGAAGACCCCATGTGGCATATAAAAATGAATGGGATTGTGGGAGAATGCACTAAATCTTTGAGTTTGTTTCATCTTTGTATTGTTTTTACACCTAAAGCATCGTGAGACACTAAATAATCATAATAAAATGTTTAAGCATCACTACCAAAAATTTCAAATTATATTTCTTGGATTTCTTACCGAAAAATCTCGAAAATAGAAATCATTTGGAAAATATGTTGATAATTGTAATGAGAAACGGATGATAAACCAAATATTTATAATTTTTGCAAATTTTATATTCTCTTTTGTAACATCCAGCAATTGATGTTTTCTTCTCCTAAAACGCGACAAATTCAATATGCCGGTTGTTTTTTTCCACATGGAAGAAGTATATTGGTACTTTTCAGATATCAGTAAGGCCATTGTTGCGAACATTTTTAGCAAATTTCAGAATTAAAAAATGCTCCTGGGTCAAAATTAAATTGCACTGAACTATATTACTACTAGTAGGTACTAAACATTTAAGGGGTCTCAAAAATTGATAACATTTTTAGAAGCGTATTTTTTAAACTTTAATGGCTACGTAGATTTGGGCTAGAATTTTCACGTTTTTACAAATTTGCAACCGAAAACTTATCCTCCAGAATAAAATTTACTAAAAACTGTCTTTAGTGGACACCCTAAAATCATTTTTATGATTCTTGATATAAATGAGCTAGGTCCTCGAAAGAGCGTTTTAGATTTGTTTGTTTGAACAATGAAATTCAATGAAGTTTGGTAAAACAAAAACAGATAGGAAGGTCTATTTTAAGTATAAAACAAATTAGCAGAAATACCAGACACGTATTTTTGTTATCAACTATGTCTGAGTAAAATTTTATAAAAAAAATGAAAATAACTTTGACTCGAATGAATCAGTAATTGATAGTATTCTCGTTATGCATTAGCATAGAAGATTAAATAACAAAAGTTCTTGTAATCATTTAGGTACATGCAATCAAAAAGAATAGATGATAATATTTTCTTTGTATGTGTATGCACTGGGTGTGTCAAAAATAGATGATAACCTTAAGGTCACTTACGCATAACACCATCATGAATATGGACTCTGTATCTCATTATAGCATCATAATTATAAGAATTTCCATTAATAGACCCGTAATTTATTTTTCGTTTATTGGTTGGTTTTATGAAAAAAATTCAGCAAGGCATCGTTGGGGAGATAATGCATAATTGTTTCCATCTAACATTTCTATGTAAAAGAATCTAACCGGTACCATTTTTTCGGTCGGGGGTCTTTAGTTTTGCACTATTAGCTGCGTTGCTCAAATGTGTTTGGTGCTGGGTTGTAAAAATATCAATAAAATTTTATTTCAGAGCAAGAATTTTTGCATTGAAACAAAAAAATTAATTTGCAAATACAACATTTTGTACATCGAAAATAAAATTGCAATGCAAAACGTGTGCAATAATATTTTTGCATTATCTTAGTGGAGTTTCTTACCAATTACCAAATTAATATTAGTATGATAGGTCATATAACCAATTGGTAAGAAACTCGACTAAGATTATGGAAAAATATTATTGCACACGTTTTGCATTGCAATTTTATTTTCTAGGCACAAAATGTTCGATTTACAATTATATTTTTTTAATACAACAATTTTTTTTTTGCCATAAATATATTCAAAAAGGGGGCATTTCCAGTTTTAAAAAGGTCGTGTTTTAAACTTGAAATAGAATTTTAAAACACATTTTTGTTATGTGGATTGTGGTGCGTGCAATTTTTGCTTAAGCTCCCTTTATCATCTCTCAAAAGGAAGACAGATCCAAGTTCCTCAATTCGTAATGTAAGGAAAACGCATACAAAAAAATGAATTTTTAAAACCAACAAACTCTTTACATTCTTGGTTCCAAAGCCAAATGTAACATTTTTTCCAGATTTCAATTGGGCACCAATTTGTAAGAAATGCTAAGCATAAATTCCGTATATTTCCTCCACCTAAAAAAAAACACAATTTCATTTAAAACAATGTGACAGACTCATTTGATTCTTTGTTACCATCACAAAGGAAATGTTTATGCTGATTTTTGTGAACTTACCATTTAAATTATTGGTAACTTGGGACAGATTTGCATTACTCTTAAAAAAAAAACACCCTTTGAAGTAAAATATTTCTATGTACTCTTTAGATTTTTGGTTCCAATGGCAAATAAAATATTTTTACCAATTTTCATCAGGGAAACATTTTTCCTATAGTTTTTATCGCTACTTATCCAATATTTTTGTTCCTCTTAATATAAAACACCCTTTCACTCAAAATAATTTTATGAAGGACTCTTTATACTCTTTGTTTCTATGTTAAATGTAACATTTTTTGTACCAAGTTTCATGGATGTATCATTTTTCAGTCAGATGCTGTGGTACCTTTTTCACCGATAACTTTCCCGAGCGACATTTTTTTAATTTAATCTTTTAGTTTTCACCTCCTCCTTCTTTTCCACCAAAAAAATACCCTTCCACCAAGATATTTTTATGGACTCTTTTGATTCTTCAATCGTAATTGCAAATGTAATGTTTTTGCCAAGTTTCATGAGGGTAACAATTATTTTTTTTTTTTTACATTGATTTTGTGTACTATTTTACTCGTACTAATTATTCAGTGTTAATTTTGGTTGTGGTTAAAAACTGTACTCAAAGTGAAGTATAATTCCCTGAAAGCATCATTCTTTTTGTGATTCTGATTAACAAGTAACAAATTGTTTAAACGTTTCGCATTTTCGTCTTTATTGTAAAATTACACTTTATTATTTCCTATTTAAACACGTGTTAAACTAACATTAATTTATTATTGATCTTTCGACAAATAATTACTAGTTATTTTCTAAAACACCGTTCAAACAAATTGACCATTAAAATTTATCATTTAGGTAGGTATCTGAAAATGAAACATACATTTTCTCTTGGGCAACTAAAAACATTCGATTCCTGCTGTGGCATAGCTCAGTAGCAGCACTTGAAATTATAAAAATAAAGTTTCTCCTTACAAATCGAATCATAAGTTGCACGTATAGTTTGGACAGTGTTTTTCCTGTGATGATTAAGTATTTTTCTGTTATGTTTGCAGTATCCCCAAAGGGGACAGACACTATGTGGCAATTTAAACTTATTTCACCTGGCAAAACTAGCCAAAAACATACTACGTTGTTCCGTCCCGGCATCATCGTTGTTCGTCTGTGTGTATAGTTGTTGTCAATAACTTTTATTTTGAACAACTTGAGGTTTTTTTTTTTAGTTTTCAGGTTTATCTGAGTGTGTATAGTGAAACAAAATGGTACATTGGGACCGTAACGGTACGGGTAATGAAGAAAGTTTTCTCTTCCTTTCATTGAAGAAAAGTTAACTTCATTTATTCGTGTTTATAATTGAATGGCGACATCTCATTGCTCAGTTGATGCACTTTTTTGAACACATCTGGAGATAGAAAGAGAGAGAGAAACTGATTGCAGCTTCAAAACAAGTTTCTGTTTTTTTTTTTTGTGTTTTTTTTTAAAGTGATATTCGTTGTCATTGAAAATTTTACATAAAATCGTCTTGATGTACTATTAATGGGCATGCATTGGGCTCAGAAATAAAAAAACATTAAGGTTTTTTTATAGTGTAGAAATACAAAAAAAAATGTAATTCTAAAATGATATAAACAACTTCTCAAATTATTTGGAGCTCCAAACAAATTATGCCATTTAATTTGACTAGGAAGGATACATTTTTAGAAAACAAATTTTGAAAATCGTTAGAGAAGTTTAAAAAAAAAAAAACAATTTTTTAATTATAAAAATTCTCAAACCTTGTTTAACAATAAAATTGGTATGCTAATTTTAAGATAATATAATTACACATCTAAAACCAAAATTTCAAAAAAATACTGTAATCCGTTTTCGAAAAACTGATTTTTCAAAAAAATAAAAAATTGAAAGATTTTTGAAAGATACAAATAATTTTTTTTTTCTTTTGAAAATTTTGATATCAAATAATTTTAAGGTTGTTAAGGAGCTTCTGTCTAAAAAACATCATCAAATGAAATGAGTCATTTAAGAGAAAGTTACAAATGTTAGTTTAATTTTTACAAACATTTTGTTTTTATATTTTTGTGTAAAAAAAAAGAAATGAAAATATTTTGGAAACAATTGTAGGAACGATCGTATATCAGATGGTGTTTTCAGTTTTTGGAATTTCCAAAGAATTTCTAAGGTCGGGCTACCACCTGCATGTTTTATGGAATGCATAAGTTTTGAAAAATTAGAAACAAATTGAAAATGCAAAAGTTAGTACCATCATCAATGGTACTAATTTTTGCATTTTCATCATTATGGAAAATGTACAAATGATGGGACATTTTTTGATTTTGTTTTGGAAAAATTTAAAAACAAAAAATTTATGTGTAAAAATTACTGGGAGATGAAGAAATGAAAATATTTTGGAACACAATCGTACAAACGATTATCTACCATTTTAATTTTTGAAGTGGCTATATTTACAAAACGTTGAGTGTAGAAATAAATCTCAAAGTTGTACAAACGTGTGAAAATGATGTACAAACGATTGCTGTTACCACTTTTGCTAAAATTGAAAGTCGGGCGGCCACCTGCATGCAAGCGGTTTATTCATTTTCTGGTGATGGATTCTTAAGTTATGATGATCTGGTTTTGGACTTCGATACTGAATGTGATCCCCATTTGTCTCACAAAGAAAATAATGTTAACATTCCAGAAACTAATTCTCAAAGTTTCGATTCTTGGGGCGAAAAACAAAAGATGGAATTTTAAATTCAAAAATTGCCTTTGAAACGTTTACTTTTATGTTAAAAAAATAATTTTTGTATGCTTTTCTTCGAACAAGTACGTGCTACCATGATTGTTCCTTTTATTTTATTTCTCTAAACCAGAGTACCTACTATATGTACTAACAATGCACAAGTGCACACCCATCTGCAAACCCCATCTTTTAACGTCTGAATGTGAAAAGTCCCCCCCCCATTGTAAAAATGTAGGTACCTACTTGTGAAATTCTAAGAATGTTTGTTTGTGTCAACATAGCCGCATCGCTCTTAGGTCATGTCATGGCTTTGTGAGTTAAACTAGTTGTTACTTGGGAAGGAAGGCGCAGAAAAATAGAATGCCAATCGCTGCTGCTGATGTTGTGATGTTTATTCTCTTGCGGGGGAGGGTAGGTATATGTATTTTTGTCAGCCTGGAGCTTCAGGTGACAGCTCTTTATTTTGTTGGGTTTTTCAAATGTATAAGAGAACAACAACAACAACAACAACAACAACAAAAAATATTTGGCAAAGGTAAGAGTAAAGTGCCTTAATGTGTTTTGTCAAGTGTGGGATTGATGCGGAATGATGCTGACATTCTTTTAGCTTTCACTATTGGATTTAAGCGTTATTACTTTTTTTCTTCTCAATTTATCTTCATGCATACACTATACAAATACTAAGTGAACTGGAATCAACACTTATTTAGCTGAATCTGACATGATGTCATTTATTTTTGTATCCTGGTAGTTCACATTGGTCAAAAAATAATTGAACAAGTTTTTTTTTTCAAAAAAACGAAAATAACAAAAAAATATCCACAGCATTTTTTTTTATTATTACCTATACTCAGCTCTGATTTTCATCAATATACTCAAAATTTAATAATTTTAGCGTGAAATAGTGACAAATGATCTACCTTTACAACAAAAAAAAAAAAAATGAAGTTGAAATTTCTCAAGATAAACGAACACTTTTATTAAAGTTTGTTTATAAATAAACTTTCGAGTAGTTCATTTGTACAAACATAAATATTTGTATAATCACAGGAAAATACCAATTGGAATATATAATTGGGGATTAACTTCCAAGACATTAATCAGTCAATAAGCAAATATTTAAGTTCCAAAAAAAAACAAAATTATTTCTAACAAAAATCGTTGATGTAGGTATTTACCTACCAACACAAATATTAAACTATGAACGATGAAGTATGAACGATGATGTAGAGAAGATAAACAAAATTCCTTATTGCATAGGTACATTAATTAGTAACAACAAAGAACGTAATCATATTAAGTGTACCGCTGAGTCGCATGTATTTTTACTTGCGATATAGGTAGGTACTATTGACGAGTTTGGTATTCGTAAAAAAGTTCAACCCGCGAGATAACAATCAAATTTGGTATATTTAAAGCTCTTTGGTAGTTCCCTAGAGAGGAAATTGAATTTTTTTTTAGAACACAAACGATTTTGATTAAAATTTTTGTGTCTACTTTTGTTAGAAAGTTCATACTTTTTAAATAAGAGAAATATTTGTAAAAATTATACTAACTTTTCGACCCAATTTCGATGATTTTTTTATATGGAATGTTTCTTAATTTTTTTTTTTGAAAAATCAACTTCCAAAAAGTAGTCACCGTATTTTCTGGAAATTTTGGTATTGTTTCTGAAAATAAAATCTCTCTTTACCCGAAACATCACAAAAACAGTGTTTTTGAGAAGTTCAAAATTCGATATCTTAAAAATTGTAAATTATAGATCAATTCTAATACTAGATTCGAGTTTATCAAGTTAAAATCTTTTGCGAAAATTTAATTTGTTTTCCATGGAAGTCAGTAAAAAAATCAGATAAAAATCTTGTTCCTTTAATTGCTTGGGCTAGTGTACAATGCTGCATTGCTGCATATTGCTTACCTATTCAAAAATAAATATTATTTTCAAACCCTCCTTTTTACAATTGTGAATTTCTATGCAGAATTAAATAAAACCTACAAACAAAAACTTAGCGTATTAATTTTCTAAATCTTTAACTTGCTAAATATAAAGTTTATCCTCATTTCAAATCACCACTCAAGTACCTACTACATCCATTATAGTTAAATCCAAAACGACATGACAATCTCAACCTCAGCACTGTCTTTCTTTCGACTTGAATTGTGCCTTCATTCCAAAAACAACAAGTGAGTATTTCAATTTCGAAATGCAAACACAAAACCAATCTAGAACTCGCACTGTAATTTAGAGCTTTTACATAATGTTTAGCTTCTTATTGTAAATTTGTACCGATTGAACAAATTGCCCGAGAAGGCTTTAAAGTAGTTTAGAGTGAGCAAAAACAAAAAAAAAAAAAACGTAATGTAATAATACCGATAGCACTCATTAGTCTTGAATTTTCTCATGCACCCGCATGACCCAGACAGCGCCTAAGTCGAAGAACCATACAAAAAAAAAATGAGAAAGTGTGCGCGTAATGCCACCGATTACGACATACTTTATTATGGAATCTGTTATATCGAAGTTCCCTTATGGCAATGAAAAGACTATTCATACCCCAAGGTATACGTATGCATGCACTTTTCAACGAAAGGGTGAACGAAAAAAAGATGAATGTTTCTTTGCAACCATATCGCGGGTATTCACTTGATTTAATTCTTACAAGTACTAAGTGGCCTCGTGGTCGATGTTCATGCTGGCCCGAAGCAGTAGGTATTCAAAAAAAAAAAAAAAAAAAAACACTCACAAATATTGAAAAGTAAATGAATCACTTTGAAGCGTTTGAAATAAGCTAATTAATTTAGGTCAGAGAATAAAGAATATCTTTAGCTTACATTTATGTGTATCTTCATTGGTTGGCATTCTATTTTATTTTTGAAACAAAATTTTGGTTTATTAAATGAGTTTAATAAAAGGAAACCGACAGGCAGTGATATTAAAAAAAATATAGAATGCACTGGTATCGTTATCAGCGTTGCCGTCTTAAACAAAATTCTGTGTCATATTTTTTTGAAAAAAAAAGAAGAAAAATGTGTCACATAGATTAATTTTAGTGCCACGAGGAAATTTTCGTTTCAAAAAAGCACGATGGTGCCACATCGGCAACACTAGTTGGTTTAATTTCATATTAAAACAAACTGAAAAAAAAGTTGTGTGTACTCCTGTAGAAGTTATACCTTATCATTTAATTTATTTTGAATGAAAGTTAGAAGAGCAACAATGCCTTAGACGTTTGATTAACAAAATTAACTTGGTCTTCAAATTAGGTGCTAATTGTGAGCTCTACGAATCCAAAGAAAATTTTCAAAAAACTCGTTTAGAAAAAAAAAAAAATCATACATTTCAGAGTTCTGCTGATATGAATTTCGATTTTCTCGAAAATATCGATCTATTTTGATCCAAATCATTTTAATAAGTTAAGTGCTCGACTAATTTAAGTTAAGTGCTCCATTTTCAAAAGAATTTTCCAGCATTTTCTGCTAATTTGTTTTTCTATCGGCGGCGCGAGATAACCATGCCATGAAACCGCTCGTGCAGAATATGGATTGTGTCTTGAGCTGTAGCTGTAGGCATGTAGCGCCATCCTGTTGAAACCATATGCCTTTGGTGTCCATATTATCCAATTGTGACCTGACAAGAAGTTGGTGATCATCAACCTATAGCGATCGCCGTTGACGGTGATGGCCTCCACAGCATCATTTTCGAAAAAGTACGGACCAATGACGCCTCCAGCCCAAAATCCACACCAAACAGTAACTTTATTTGGATGCATTGGACATGAATCTCTCGTGGATTGGTATTGTTCCAAATTCGTCAATTTTGCTTATTCACGTACCCATTCATCCACCAATGAGCCTCATCGCTAAAGGTGATTTTTCGACCAAAATTGGGATCAACTTCCAACTGCTCCAAAACCCAATCTACACGTGTTGCTCGACGCTGTTACTTACCATGATGATTTGTCTTTAGTAACTGATTAAAAGACGATATTTTGACAGAAAGTAAAAGAAACAATATCTCCGCCAAGAGCTGTCAAAATCAACCCGTCCCTATTGGAAAACCCTTTACATAGTAGATACCTGATACAAAGGTAATAATCTGGGTTTGTGATAACTTTTGGGTTTCCAATTTGTAACCTTTAAAGTGTTTTTATGTTTTTCAATGTTTGTGTTGCACTTCTCACTGCTACAATTGCCTAACTTGATGTTCATTATATCCAAACTTATATCTACTGTTTTTGCGTAAAAAAAACGATTCTATTTGTATTTCTTCAGAAATTTGTCAAATGCAAGATAACATCTGTTTAAAATGTGTCGACACTCGACAGGCATATCAAATATGTAACCCTGTATTTTCCTTAAGAAAATCAATACACAAAACAAAAATCTGATATCTTTTATGCAACATTTTTCGTTTACAGATCGAAATTATCAAGCAAAACAATCTTAAGCAAATAATATAATAAAATATTCTGGCATCCAATGCGATATGGACCAAATGTTTGTATGTTGTTCCAAAGTACATATTTATATCGTTTTTGGCTGACTTTTTGCTTTGAATCGTTTCAGTTAGTGAATTTCTTATATAGAACAAGTTTCTATGTATCAGTATTCAGTTTTTGTTCCTTTATCAGACTGTTGTATAATATTTTTATGTATATTCATAAATTCTATTCTATTTGGTCAGTAAAACTTTGCACAAACGAAGCAAAATAAGTCGTAATATGAAATCCTAAATGTCAAGGCCATTAACTATTTATTTTACTTACACTCAAAAGAGACAATATTTGGCAAAGCTTCTTTTAACACAATGACAGAGGCAAAAAAAAACAAAAAAAAAAAAAAAACTAAATTAAATACAATAATTCCAATTCGTAATAAGGCTTAAAGTCCGCTTCATTTTATGACCCACTTAAGAATTATCCACGACCCGGTTAATATAACTTTCGCTGAATCATTTCATTTTATTGTTATTATAGGCTTCTTTTCGATTTGCTGATTTTAATAACAACCAACATTTCCGGGCGAATTAAATCGAAACAATTTATTAAAAAAAAAAGAAATACGTCTCGTGACAAGAATGGCCATTTAACATTTTTATTTTATTTATTGTCTGAGGTTTTTTTTTTTTTTTAAGGAGAGGCTTAGGTGTGAATTATTATTATTTTTTTTTTATATGGAAAATGGAAATTAATGTTTTTTTTGGACGACCTCTATTCTGCGCTGCCCCATAAAAAGATTTTCCATTTATTATAATGAAATGTTGTCTAGCGTGAATGCCACGAATTATATTTTTATGATAACATTTTTTTTTTTTGCTTTTGTTGATAGCTAAGCTAGCCGATTGAAGTATTTCCGATTAAATGAATTGTTATTGGTGATAAATGTTGTTAAACAAAATGTATTAATATGAGACTACATTGAATACGCTGTATTTGTCGTGTTTAGTTTATAGCAGACAAACGTATTAAATTGTTTATCATGTTATTTTTCTATTTTGTGAATGAATGATTTTTTAATCGTTTTACATAAAAAAAAAACTTTATCTCATAATTAAGAATTTATAGTGAATCTATTTAACACTTCTTTTTTTATTCAGGGATTGTTAAAAAAAAAGTTTAGCTTAGCAACATTCCACAATGGACGTCATTTTATTTTTATCTTTGCACCCGGCAGTCGTTTTTCTGCCCTTTCCTGATATAACAATAATAAATAAAATTAATCATAATCAAGACCCTCATGCAGGCATTCGAAAATATAGAATATTTTACAGTAAATCTACAAATGGTAGAAATGCAGCAATTTATTGAAATGACTTTCTCATATTATTTTATCAAATCAAAAATATTTGCAGCTGTTCAAATCCACACAATTTCAGCTTAATTGGAATAAATAATATGACATTTATCGGTTAAATCGTTCAGAAGATACACGATCATGGAACACATAGCTTTCCACTGTTTCCAGCAGGTAGCGAGTGGCACAGTAATTATGGTTGATTATAATTAAAATTACATTTTGAGAAAAGACTAGTAAGAAATATGGAAAAAAAAAATTAACCAAAATCATGTTTCTTTGGTTCTTAAAGAACATTTTTTGCAAAACAAAAATTTCTGTCTCAAAAATATTATAAAATTCTTATGTCGCACACATTTTTGTTTCGGAAATTGTTTTTATATTGATATTTTCTTCTTAATTCCTGCAATTGATAATTAAAAAAGCATTTCAATAAAGCGGAAGGGCAATTATAAGTGTAGTTAATTTTTGTCTAAAACAAGTTTTGATACAGCTTCGCAGGACTCACTAAGTGGAGCCACGAATTTGGGTAAGCATATGAATATATGAAGAACACCAACTTAACTAGGCCATAAAGTCAAAAATATGTGAAATAATTTGAATATTTAAGCATTTAACATAGTCACGTGGAGCAATTTCATTTTTATTTGTAATTGGACGACGAATTCTTGTCAGCGTTCTAACTCGCCTAATTGTATGGTTTTGTTGACAGTAATATAACATGCATTTTATTATTATAATGGAAATATTTTCTAACTATAAACTTGAAATTCCGTTGTGTCAATTCTGAGTTTCAAGCATTGAAATGCAAGCATGTCCAATTAAACGAGAAATTATTATTTTAGTTTAGTTTTAATCTATGTAATTTTATCTATATAAATAAAAAAAAAAAAATTATTCGGTTAATTTAAATATACTCAATCTCTAATCAATCATATTGTTTATTTCTCATTTTTTTTTAAATAATAATTTTTTAAAATTATTTTACAATACTTCAATTTCCTTATTAGAATATAGGAACTCAATCTTAAGAAATCATGACTTGGATTTTGGAATATTACAACAACTATTCTGCAAAAAAAAAATGCCTGACATGGTTCGTTCACAAACTTATATCTTAAATTGTATTAATCGGATCGTCAATATTGAGGACTTATTTCACGTAAGAAAATGTAAACTAAAAGGGCTTATTGTAAAATTTAAAAAACGTCGTTTGTTGTCCTTCTACCTTCTCAATGACGAAAACGAAACAATTCCAAATTGACATTCAAATAAGTTTTAAAAAAAATTTAAATTCCATTGAAAACTCCACCAAATTGAAGATAGATAGGTATAAATGCTCGCTCCCACTTCCATGTGGGTTCGTTACGATTCATTGAAGCGTTTACTCGCATTCGAATAAAACAAATTGTTTACTAGACATACATATACTCCTTCGCTACGCTTTCTGTTTTGATTTAAAACAACACAAGAAGTACATATTTTTGATTACTTCTTTTTATTTCCATTTTTCTTTCATTTTTCTTGTAATTTTCCGATTCTGCGAGGCAAAGAAGTCTTTCAAGTGCATTTTTTTGCTTCATTAAAATTGTTCGCCCAAACGAGCGAGAAAGCGATTGAACGAACTTTATGTGCATCTGATAAAATTTATTAAAAACAAAAAACATAAAAAAAAAAACAAACAAAACAAAAAGAAAAACCAAAGAATAATGAACTCATTGTTTTGATGAGGGCGGGTGGGCTTTGGTTTTGGGGTAAATGCACTTTGTGTTATAAGTCTATTTGGAAGAGAATTTTTAGTTGATATACTCAACAACACCCGCACTCTTTTATTTGTTTTGGTAGTTTGTAGTTTGTATGTTATCTTGATGCAAGATATTACCCAGTGCTGGGTTACCAAGGCGCACTAAATAAGGGGGCACCACATGACAAGTTTCAAAAAAAGATATTTTTTTAAATAATATAGGAGGGTTTTATTGCTCTTCTTAGGTCGGTTTTTAAATAATATAAAAAATCTTGATAAGTGGATGAAGTGAACAATTTTCATTCTTCGATATTTTTTCTACCACTGCGTTGGATTTTTTTTAAGTTCCTCATATCTTTCTTTATAGTTTAGGGACACCAATTTTTGTGTTAATTTTTTTTTTGTTCAGTGTATCAGTGTCCAAATTTAGACCATTACACTTGTCTGCAACGAAAATCGCCTTCGAATCAAACATTAGTTTTCTAAAGGATTTTGGCACTTTTACCTGAATCTGAAGTTTAAACTACCCAAGCATGTCTCGTTTTCGTGATATTCTAATATGAACATGTCAAAACACTGTTTTTTGGTAAATTTAACAATTTTTTTGCAGTGTCATTAAAATGCTTCGATATTTTACTTCTTGTCATAAATTGACTTTTAACGCATTTTAAGGTTATGTAAATCCTTCAGAAAGTTCTTCTTTTACGCGGTTTGATTAAAATCATGTACAAAAGTGTTAATTTCTATTCTTTCTAATCCGACCCTGACTTAAACACATAATACAGTTAGATACAAAAAAACACCAAACTTTTCGGCCTGATTGTTGTTGTTATATTTATATATTTATTTTTTGTTTTTATTGTCTTTGGTAAAGTTGATTCCAACTTCAAGTTTTTGTTTCAATGATTTAGTTTTCCTTTGGTACCTATACATCATAAAATCTTTGATATAAGTTTGATAATTTGATTCTGTCGAGGTTGATGAAAGTTTGGCGCAGCTTATTAGTGTATACAAAGTTTTTTGAAAGGATAGCAAAGTTAGTTAAGATTAGTTTTTATCTTCAAATGAATATTCACTGCATTTGAAAACTAAAGCTTTCATTAGGGTGATGCAAATATAAATCAGTTTTTAGGGTACCAAAAAAATCATTAAATAATATTAAAACCGATAATAAATATGGTCGAAAAAATATAAAATAAATATCCCCTCTAGGGAATTACTCCAAACGTTTAACTCTACCAGTTTAAAGCAAATTTTCTCAGAGGTTTAGCTCAAGATATTGTCATTTTAGGAATAAATTTTATGTTTTTTTTTTAATTTCTTATAAAATTAAAAACTTTATATATGAAGCTTTAGCATCCACGACCCAGCAACCCAGTCGTGCATTTTTTTAACGGTACCTGCAATAGAACGGTTTTTTAAAATTCTGATTTTCTCCTTCATGACTCAATGCCAACCAATTTTTGTACAAGAAAGCTTTTAAGTTGTTGTCATAATGATAAGTAAAAAAAAATTCGAAAATTATTTTTTTTTGAACTTGTAAAAAAAAATGTATTTTAATTTTTTTTTTGACAAATCATTTTTTCGAAATCTACTCAATAATTTTTTTTTCAAAATTTACTTTTTAAATAATATCTTAAAAATGGCATACAAATTTTGTTTAAAAAAGTCCTTACAAAATTTTATATAGAAAAAATAGTTTTTAAAGGCTCGAACGATTTTCAATTTTTTTTTTTCGAAAAATGTATCATTATAGAAGAAATCTAATTGCTTACTTCGAAGCAGGACTTTTGATTTGAAACGACGTTTACGTGTATTAAAACTACAAACATTTTAGGATTTTTCAATTGTTCTGGTACTAATTTCTCGTTCAATTGAAGATGTTTGCATTTCAGCGCTACCAGTTTACGAATGAAACAACGGATTTTCAAGTTTATAGTTTTAAAATATTGCCATTTTAATAGTTAATTACATGTTATATTCTTGTTAACAAAGCTATACAATTAAGTGAGTAAGAATGCTGACAAGAATTTGTCGTTCAATTACAAATAAAGGTAAAATTGCTACACGTAATTTAGTGAAATGCTTAAATATTAATATTATTCCGCAGATTTCGGAGTTGTTGGGTCGTATATTGTTAGTTTTTTTATGTTCTCAAAAACTTGTACTTTCTTATTTATTTTTCTTTATTAAAAAAAAAATAAAATAAGTTCTAAAAATTCAAGCAAAGCACCCTGTATATACATTTGTGCAAACGACTACGTACTGCTGAAATATCAAAGCATTTTTCCTGCCAAATACCAAGTGGAGAACACTCTTGTTATTAATCAAAATCCTGACACACATGTTTTATTTTAGTTTTTAAAATATAAATTATCTAAAAATATATATATTTTATTTAATGAGTTTCGAAAATCAAAAACAAAAGAACAAAAAGAAATAGAAAATAATTTCAGCATTGAGTGCTAAAAAAATTCCATGAAATCTTCTATAATGGATGTCATTGACATACCGCGAGTTGAACGTTTTTTTTCTCCTAGAAAGTATTACCTAAACGTTATCCTGTACACAAGATGAGGTTAACACACCAATCATACAGTACACCCATGCCGCAAAGTACCCACATATTTTTAGCTCAAGAAAATATCTTTGAAACAATGTTGCTGTGTTAAAATAACAGATTACATGACATTACTTTTTGGCAATCAAAATAGCGTGGTGTGGCAGCGGCAGCGGCGTCTAAAACTGTTTACTAAACTAAAATAATACGCGAGATGATTTTGTTTTCATTTCCTCCATTAGCAAGCGAACATTAAGCAAAAAAAAAAAAATCAAATGCAAAAATAGATTTTTTGCAAATCATTTTGCGAGCCTACAAAACCAGTTGGCTTCGAGCCAAAATGCTTTGTTTCTACGATTACTGGGTCCATAAGACCTGCAATTTATGGGCTGCATCACGAACATCTCATCATACGGAAACAAGAATAAAAATAAATAAATCATAAGTGGTTCGTTTGCGCCAATTTCAAATTGCAATAATTATTATGCAGTCAAAATTTTTGTTACTCGCTCTTTGTGGCGCCTTGAATTCTCCCACGTTCATTTGCATCTGAAACATCAACAAAAAATGAAAATAAAAAAAAAACTATTTTCGATTTCTCTCAAAGTGGATGCTTAAATAGTATTTAATTTTTTTGTGTACATAATGTTTTTGAATTAAGTGTTCATTTACCTGATGAGTGCGCGCTCTAATCGATTTATTTATACAAATTTGCAATAAATATTAGTGCAAGGTGGGTCGCATCTCAATTAGCTTAATTGTTGAACATTTGATGCGTCGTCGCGTAGTTAGATGCATACAGAGGCAGATGTACATACGTAAATGATGATATATGCTATTTTAGAGCTTATGGTTGCATTTTCATTAGAATTAGTTTAAATTTTGATAATTTCCGTGGTTAATTTATTGATGATGGTGCGAAGATATTTGTATGATATGTAGTTGATTAATGACTGATAGTTATACTCAATATTATGTAAACACTAGTCTACATTTGATTATCTTCACTTTTAGAATTCTATCATTAGGAAAATAACTTTAACTTCATATATATTTTGAAAAGAGATATTTTATTTTTTTGGAAATACTGGTCAGAATATTAGAGACTTTCGTTATAATACCGTAGAAATAGCGAATGAGTTCGATCTAATGTTGAGTTGAGACCTTCTTTATAACATACTCAAATCAACGCTCGTACTTTAGGGACAAAGCAGTGTTGGGCTTTTTTTGTCCAAAAAAAATGGCCAAATTTCCAAATAGTCGAAAAAATTCATTATCAAACAAAATGTATTTTTTCCTGAATCAGAATATTTCTATTTTTTAATTTTTTTTTTTCGAAAATCGACCAGATAGTGGCTCAAACGCCATTTTGAAAAAAATATTTTTCAAAAAATACCTAAATTTAGACACTATTAAGTGTCAATGGTATTTACTGAAGTAGGAAAAAGTCAAATACGCCATTTTTAAAAACCTAATAATGAATTTGTATTGGTTTCGTGTCAAAAAAAAAACTTCGAGGTTTTAATCAAAACCAACATAACGCGATGATGAAGTTTTGGATGTGTCTGACTGAGACTGGTGTCATTTATAACGTCTGCGACCCCGAAATTCTTGATCAGGACGTACGTTATTAAAGTTTAAATGTTTGCTAAAGTGGTTATACCATCGAAGTAAACATTTGAAAAATCACCTTTTTCAACACCCCAACACCCTGACAAAAAAATATGCCAGACTTTTGATTTTGATATCACCATCCTAGAGGCTCATCATACAACATACATGTTTTTGGATTTTGGTTACATCCCAGTTCCCAAAATTTTCTGTCGGCTCTTAATCTATGATATTAAATAAAAAAGGTCAATATAAATGATTTGAATTTCCTCAAAAGGCAATGAAATATTTACCATATGAGAACCAAGAAGTGATTTGAAAATAATGTAGTCAGTTTACATATATGAGCATTTTCTGAACTAAAAAATGTCACTGTTAAAACCTGTTTTCTTTTTTTTTGAAATTTATATTTAATAAAATTAAATGGACATTTTTTTAAAGATTTGTTTGCAACCTGCAAATTTGAGTATTATAAAAAAAAACAATTCATATGTTGTGAACCTCTTCTTGTATGATTTTACTGAATTTTTAACTTTCTCTACATCGTATAAAAAATCAGCAAAACTCTGATAGATGACCTTTCATGACACTAATCATCATTTTTTTTTTCCAACTCATTACGTTTTCGTTTACTTTTTTAAGCTTAAAGAAATCGTCGTTTATAAAAAAAAATGTAAATTAAAAAAAAAAAATTAATAAATAATTAAATTCAACATCTCTCCCCATAACAACATGGCATCCTACATCATTAATCAAGTTGTTGGGGATGACTTTTCAAATGAAAAAAAAAAAAAAGAACAAAAAAAAAAATCACCAAAGTATATTGCTAAGCTTCGACATCAATTCCTTATTAATTCCCAACTCATCCTTCTTTTTTTTTTTGCGGAATTTGACTATGTAGGTACGTTTAGCTTAAGAAGAGACGACGACGAAAAAGCTCTTTGCTTATGTATAAAGTTCTGGATTTAATTACTTAATTAATGCTGCATGTGAGTTAATAGCACTGTACTGCTAAAGTCGGTCTGATGATTATATATCCCTTCAATGAAGCCATCACCCCTACTGTGTGTAAAATAACTCAGTGTCAGTGATGTGTACTTGTTTTTTTTTCGTTTTTTTTTTATTTTTTACAAACTGTGTAAGTGCGTGCGATAGCGTTTCGAGGATTGAGATTGTAAATTTTCCACTGACTCGTCAGAATTTAACGACTGCCATCGTCAGGGTTTATAGTAAATGCATTTATATTCCCTTGAACCTACTCGAAACAACCCCACACGTATACTCTTATGCAAATTAATCTTGAATTCATATTGAAATTTTATGCAATGCCTTACGTACGTACGTCAAACCCTTTTGCGTAGCATATAGTGGGATAATTTTAAAGCAAATGTGGTAGAAATTTAAAATTTATCGATTAATCATTTTGGCCCTAAGTTTTAATTTATAATCTACCTTAATTCACCTCTGGTTTGAAGTAAATCGATCCATCCGTTTAGGCTGTGACTTCTGATACATACAGAATGGTCGGACCCACTTTTTTCTCATTCTCTATCATTTTTGTTGTACGAATGCATAATATATAGTTCTTATGTCGAAAGTAAAAAGTTGACGATAATTATTTTGATTTTTGAAAATTTTTATTAAATTTAGGGAAATCCTCTTTTTTAATATTAAGTAAAGATAATAACAGTTATTGGGAAAAAACATTGTCTTAAAGTGAAAAAAAAAAACAAAAAAACACATTTTTTGATCGTTTTTTCCGTAAATGATATCTGGTATCAAAATTACTCTATCATACAAAGTTTTTGAGTTATAAAATTTTGAACATTCCAAAAACACTATTTTTCTGATATTTTGGGTAAAGAAAGATTTTATTTTAAGAAAAAAGACCATGTTTTGGAGTATTTTTTAATTCCAAATAATTAGCTACTCTTAAAACGAATTAAAAAAAGTGTTCAGCGCGTCGAAAGTTTTGCAAAAAATATGGTCTTATTTCTGAAAACGAAATCTCTCTTACCCAAACAAAAAAAATAATGTTTTTGCCATTTTTCACAACGTTTTTGAGGGTATATAGAAAACTTATCCAAGCAAAAATTTTAGATCTTTTAACCATCTACAACTTTTGTATGAAATTTTTTTTGTAAGATGGTCTACTTTTGTTAGAAATCGTAAAAAATCACGATTTTCGACATCCACCGCACTTTTTCGGCCACCCGCTCCCTTTCTCCCAATCCGTTAATAAACAATTTATTTGCCCCCTTTTATCTACGATTACTCCTAAATTTTCCCACTGATCTAATTAGCATTTTGTCAAACAAAACAGTTTCATATTTTGCATGAACAAAGTCTGTGAATAAAAGTCTACCATTTCTAGCTAAAAGTGACTTTGAATTCACGTTTTCCAGGCCAATTAAATCTTTTTTTGTCTTTAATACCAATTATTAAATATTTCTGGTTCCAAAACGCTTTTAAAAAAAACTGATTGCTTAAAATTTCTTATGGTATTGATTTTAGTTTTTTCCAGTATTTAATACACTCACTTCCACTGTAACTTACTGCTGCTTTAAATGTTGATATTGCTTTTGCTTTGTGGGTTGGCATTTTATAACCGAAATTCGATCAAACAAATAAATAATTTGAAATCGATTTTTGAAAGAGTAGGTACAATGGTGAAACGAGGAGATGAGTAGAGGGCATCATTGATGATGCCTGCTGCTGCTTCTGTGGTTTTAAACGCTACACTATACACACAATACAAAAATAAACTTCACAGCAAGGCGACAAAATTCATTCCATCTGTTTCATGTCCCATAAATGCAAATTTTATTTTTTTATAGTTCCAATGGTAGAAATGGACCATATCGTCGTCGTCATCACGTAAAATTTAATGAATGCCATCAAGTTTTGGCGGATGATGATGCTTTGTTATGATTTTGTGTGAAAATGTCATTCGCATAAATATGGATGGATAGGTACTAACAAATCCATGTACTTTGGTCATGTTATTCCGATAAGCATGACTAAGTCGTGTGATGTATGGTTTTTATTCTATTTGTTTGTCATTTGTTATATGGATTGCAAATATTGTTAATCAGTTAATGGTGACAGTAGTTTTAAATGTTTTGCACTCATGTTTATCTTATCGATAAATTTAGTTTAAAGTTCGATCAACTTTATTTTTTTTTTGTAATCATCAGATGATAGTAGATAGAAATTTCGCAATTCTATCAGTATTTCTTTTCAAGATTTTGATAACATTTATGAGTCACTTTCTGTTCTTGAATTAATTTTAAAATAAAAGAAAGTTAAAATTTTTTGGCTGACAAATGACAAAACCTAAGAATAGAAATAGGTTTCTATTCTATTTAAATCCAAAATAAATAAAGGATGATCTTTAATGGATTAATAATTTTATAAGTTTGGATCTTGAAGCCATAGAAAAATGCAATGAATTTGATTCTACAAAAATTAACAAATTAAAGGGCAATTATCGGTTTCGTGTCAAGAAAAATTTCGAGGTTTTAATCAAAACTATTATTACACGATGATGAAGAAGTGCGAAAAAGTGATTTTCGTCATGTATACTCTTTCGGTTTGTGCGTCAGTGGGATAAAACAGGATTCCAAAAGTCAGTTTTAAAAATTGTCTCGAAAATGCTTTCAAAAACAATTATTGAATTTTGTAAAATCTTATTTACTTTTCTGTTTAAGAAAAATTACTGTGCTTCTCTTCAATCAATTGAAATTATTTTTAAAATATATGGGTGTTAATATTTGTTTCTTGTTTATTAGAAGTGCATTTACCAACAGTGATCAATATATAATATTTTTTCATTGGTTGTTTATAATTCACATAATTTAATTTAATCAATTTTTGAAGCTATACTTTTTTGCCGGCGTTAATAAAAATATTAAACCAGTAATAACACATAGACTTTTTCAGCCCATTATTACTGTTTTTTTCACACAGACACTATAAGTAGGTTAGGTAGTCGGTAACTACACACTTACATTTTATACTGGGTTTATTTTTTTGTATTTTGCACACTCAATATATTTATTAAATTACAGAAGGCAGCCATTGTTGTTAAAAACCTGACCGATTCATTTTCTACACTATAAGTGATAAAAAAAACTAAATACACCAAAAGATAGGTGGTACAATTTAAAATTCTAATAATTTTCTGTACTGATTTTTTAAAAATAATGCATTTGAATGGTGTTTTTGAGTTTTGAAATATATACACGTTTTCAAACGTTTAAATAATTTGGTTGTTAACACATGTGTTACAAAGCTTAATAACTTTCAGATGGCTATGTTGCTAACACATTTGTGAAAAAAAAAATAGAAAAAAAAACAAGATATTTCGTTCCAAGTTTTTTTGAGTGTGTCCATCTTTTAAGTTTTTAAATTTTTGGAACTTGAAATTTAAACAATTATAAGATATTGGATAAACGTTTACATTGTATTTAAACAAAAATTACGATTTTCTTTTGTCTGTGGGAGAAAATAACGTTAAAATGTTAGTTTTTTTTTACACGGCACGTCATAATTTTTTACCCAAGCCATATACAATTATGATTCAATTCTAACTTTTTTGATGATAGAAAATGAGAAAAAAGTGGGTCCGACTATTCTGTCTGTCTGTCCATCTGTCTGTCTGTATGTATCAGAAACCACAGCCTAAATGGATGGGTCGATTTACTTTAAACTTGGTATGCGGCGTTTTTGGAGACTATCCCCAGACGTTTTTGGAATTATTTTTTTTTACCAAAAACAACGGTACTTGTCATACACCCGTATTAGAAAAACTCATTTTTTCAAAAATTGTTAATACGATATTGATTAAAACATCATTATCATTTTTTTTTAGTAAAGTATATCTCTGAATGAAAACCATTAAAAAAAAACGTTATTATCGGTACCTGCCATAGAACGGTTTTTTTAAATTCTGATTTTCTCCTTCATGACTTAATCAATTTCAACCACTTGTAATAATATTTAGTAAGAAAAATTTCGAAAATTTTGAATTTAAGAAAAAAAATTTTCTTTTTTTGGAAAAATCATTTTTTCGAAAACTACTCATTATTTTTTATCAAAATTTAGTTTTTAGATGTTGATAAATAATATCTTAAAAATGGAGTACCAATTTTTACATAAAAGTCCTTGGAAATATTTATATTGAAAAAATATTTTTTTTTAAACGGCTCTAACAATTTTCAAATTTGTTTTCTAAAATGTATCGCTATAAAAGAAATCAAATTGCATACTTGGTTTTGAGGTTAAATTCATTTAAGAAGCTGTTTTAGTCTTTTAAAAATTTAATTTTCTAAAACTGCTTTTACATTTTTTTAATTAAAAAGGCTTAGCATATATAGTAAGGTTATCTATAGGAGCAAGTACGTGCGATCCAGTCGTGCAATTTATCTTTAATACCTCTTAATCCTGGAGTTCTGAATAGGAATTGCAGTCATATTGGATTTTTCAGCTTTTTTTTAACTGTGTATTTTGAATATTTTTTTTGATTTGTTTGATACATTCTATGTGCTATCACTATCTACAAGAACTTAGGTACGTTCGACGAAGACGCTAACACGCAAAATAATAATTTTAAATTTCTATACTTTCCTTTTCGTTGTTGCAATTATTAATTTCCTTAAAATTCTAACTCTCACTCTTTTAAGAAACAAAAACAAACATGATGTGGTGGCATAAATTAAAACCAAACCTCCACAAAGGTACCTCTACCTTAGCTACCAACACAAGACTCTCTATAAATAGATAATTATATGGACCATAAATAATAAGATACACTTCGGTTTCGGTACGGTACGAAAATACAGAATATATATGACCCATTTACACATATTGTATGTGCCACAAAAACACCACACACATCAAACCACAAACTAATAAACACGTTGCATGTTGCATCCATAGCTTCTCTTGCTTGACAAAGAATTGTGCTAAATCAAAGTGAAATCTTTGCATAAACCTACACTACATAGTATGTGTTTGTAGATACAACAAACAATACTAAAAGAATCTCTTAACCAATCGATTTGTGGCAAAAAATAAATTCACCATATCGTCTCCATGACACAAACACCACAGTGTGGCACGGATAAAAAGATAAACCCAAACAACACAACACACACAATTCTGTGTGTGGTTTCAGAAATAATGTGGTGAACTTAAGCATACTTTTTTCCTTGCGATTGATCTCGCAAAATAATTTCGCAATTAAAATCTAAAAACAAAGTTTTCCTTGTTTTGTTTTGAATTTATTTTTTTGATCATAACAACTTTTTTGTTTCTTTTGAAATTGAAGCTTTTCGCATTTTTTCAAGATTCAGGGGGTCTTTCTTTAGCATCTTTAAACAAAATATATAACCTCTCTTCTGTATGGTTTTGTACTTTGTTAATTAAATTGGATGGTTGGAGGTAGAATAAAAGGACCTAGATAACAAAACAAAATGAAGATAAAAAACAAAAACAAAAAAAAAAAAACTGAACAGAACCTGATACCCGAAGCCATCATTAACGTCATCATCATTAGGAAAAAGACTTAAGAAGTAGAACAAGATAAAAGTGCTAATGAAGGCCTCTGAAGCGAACGAAAATAAAGTGCCTTCTCTTAAGCGAACACATAGTCCATCATTATCAACCACACTGAAAGAAAAAAAACTTTAATCAAACAGATGAACACACACAGAAGTTGGATGAAAGAGCTGTAGATTTTGTAATCAAAACTGCTTGAAAAAATAAGCGGAACACAGACAAAAAGTGAAATTTTAGAGTGATTTCTAAATATATTCAATTCAAGTGCAATTTTTGGATAAGGATTTAAATTACACCACTTGGCGCCTGATATTTTGGCAAAATTTGAGCATCAAGTGATGAATTTTTTAGAGAATTAAGAAGTGTAAGCGAAATAGCTGGAAAAGCTGAAAATAAAAGAAAGCACAACTAACTTCAAGAGTGTTTTTTTTTTAAAGTGAGGACTCTCTTTAAACTATAAATAGCATAAGTTAAATAATAGTACTAGAATTATAGAATTAGGGTTGCCATCTGACAAGAAGAAAAAAAGAAGAAATCTTTTTGGAAAAATTGTTGCGTTTACATTACAATTTACAACCGACAACTGTAAAAATCTTCGTGAAGGAAGTTTTGGATACAAATGCAGACATACCAAAAAAGAAAATTTTGTGCCAAACGATCTCAAGCATCATGCAGCGATTAAGACGCTTTTGGATTTAGTTTATATTTTAATCATAAAAAATAAAATAATAAATTTGTGTTGTCTACAATAATTTGTTACCCTACTAAAATATACAGTTAGCGTGAACTCTATTACTATATAGCTTTATAGTAACGCTAAATTTAATACTGAAATAAAAACCGTTAAGAAGATATGAATTGGAAGATGTGCATTGACAAAATGATAAAAAATGACGAAAAAATCTTAACTTTGTTAAATAACTGTGCTATCGTGATTTTGTGTGTTTATTTTCAACAAACTTAACTTGAAATATACAAATTTGTATAAAAAATTAAATTTTCTTGGTTTTTTAATGGTGAAATCGGTTGGTGCATGAAATGACTTTTATGACTTCCATGGACCCTCAAAATTTCAACATATTTCCAAAAAACAGTTTTTGAAGCTTACCGTGTTTCAAAAATGTTTGAATTCGTCATTTGAAAAGATGTAAAAAGTTCTTCTTAAAACTATAAACAACTTCAAAATCAGGTTTTTGGCAATGTGTTTAGGGGGCTATGGAAGTTTTCAAGTGTCATAATGTGAACTTCTCAGTCATACCTACAACTGTGAGCCCACTGATTTTGGGATTTGGTGATAGCATAATATTATTGGAATTTTATAGAGAGGTCTTTCGACTGTATGCATGAGATATCAAGTTCTTGCAGTCTGTCTCTGGCCCGTTTGAAAGTTTAAGTGCAATAACATTGCAGTTTTTTAAACAATTATGTTGCCACTAAGATAGATCTTTCTTGTTTGTTCACAAAAAGTTTGTTTCATGACGGTTTATACTTGTTTTTTTATCTGTCCGAAATATACAAAGTACGAATTTTGAGTGCTATTACGGGCACTTCTACATTCAAATTGAAGGCAAATTTTAACAAAGTATTCTTACAGAAGATAATTTCATTCTCTTAGGCGAGTAAGATTTTCGTCACATTTCAGCTAATTTCGTTTGGAATGTTTCTTAAAAAAGTTTCTTTGAATATTTCTTATTTATATACAAAATTCACACAAATAAAACAATTACTTTATGTAAATCCGGCAACCATGGAGAGTCATCAACGATTTCTCTAGGTAATTTGCTGTAAAAAAATAGTAACTATAGCAATTCCATTGTTATTTGTCACATTGACTAAAGTAGATATGTGATAATTTCACCGACTGCATATTAAACTAAGCCCAACCATGCAATGCTCGTTATGTCAAAAAGTTTTCCAGTCATGCTAATACTAACAGTTATTGTAACAATGCTGGCAGCCGCGGTTTGAAACAAAAACAGAAAATACAAAAAGTAATAATAATGATACCTATACCCCATGGCATGGATAGTGGATAGTGAACCAAATTCATTTGCAATTTAACTATACATACAAATATATGTGAAAAAGAATTTCAATAAAATACATTTTAATTAAATTGTAAAAAAAAAACCTAATTTAATTAATTTTTGACTTTCTACTAATTAAACAAAAAAATACCTCAAAACAATTTTAAATTTTAAATTGAATTTAACTCTATTCTTTTTTTTGTATCCTCAAATGAATTCAATCAATTAATCAAGTGAGCAATCATGCTAAATGACCTATTCCTCAACGAAAAGACCCATATTATCATAAGCCCACATTCTGAGTCACTGGATTAATGTCGAAATAATAAAATGGAAAATATTAAAATGATAAATCAAAAATGAAGAAAAATCTTTGCAGTGCTTTCAAAATTCTGCTTTTCAAAATTCTGTTTTACAAAATTCTGCAAACAAACCTTTTTTTATAATTTGCAGAATTTTGTAAAAAAATCATCTCATTTATTTTAGCGAATACAAACAAAATATTTTTTGTGTTATAAGGTTGCTCTTTTGTTTTAAATATGTAATTAATATTCTGTTCTTTATAAAAATAAAGAAAAAGAATTATAAAATAATGAAAATTATTTTTTATTTTTATTTTAAAGTGGAGTGATTGAATAAATTCAATTTTATAGTTCAAGTGACGCAAGCGGATACCTAAAAACAGTTCTTTCTGGTATTATTAATTTCCTTTTTGCTGTAGGCTATTATTCTTGTTATAGCCGTTTTTGAAAAAAGTTAACTTTTCTTTAAATGTTATAAGGCAGTTTTAAGTTTAATTAAATTTTACGAAACTCACCGCGTGAGTTTCGTAAAATTTAATTAAACTTAAAATAATTGATACCCGCGAAAAGCATAACTTAAAATGTTATAAGGCAGGTACCGTTAGTTTTGGTCCTTAAAAAAAATTTCAATTTTCCCTCTAGGGAATCACCAAAGACACTTAACCACAAAGTTTCAAGAAAATTGGTTTAGCGGCTTAGGCTGTAGCTAGAGGTATACACAGACATATAGACAGAAAGACGGACAAACAGAATTGCGGATTTTTTTCCGCCCTTTCATACAAATGGAAAAACTGTGCGCCGCGGTTATGAATAATTTTATTTACTTTTCTCTGTGAAAATGACTTCATCGTATTACTATAGGAGTTTTTTGGTAAAAAACTCCATACAATGATGTGTTTTCCCTATCGCCAAATATTTTGTATGGAATAAATGCCTAGTAAACTCTTAGTTTTCGTAGTAAAATCACAAATATGATAAACGAACTGACATGTTTTTCACATTGACCACGTTTACCACAGTTGAATGCATACCCCTAATATGTCTACAAAACTTGATTAAAACTTTCGTGGTAATTCTACTAAACGACTTTAGCAGTCAATACCATTTACTACGATAAATATTTCAAAAATTACTAAAATTAATCAAATGACATGGAGTGTATTATAGATTTAATAGAAATGCCATGACTCTTCCAATTATATCAAACACACCAAGCTATGTCAGCTGTATGCTAGAAAATTTGCATTTTAGTGGCAAATGTGCCAATCAATGAAGCACATTCTCCAAATGACACACACATAGGTATATACACTATAATACTACACAGTCCTTTTCGATTGAGATCATCAGACTTCCTCAAATTGGATTAGAAAAGGGTATTCACATTCATAAATCGAATAAAATTTATTCAAAATTCTATTCAGTATCCCCCGATTCGTTCGTTTCATGGATGAAACGATATTTTCTATGGATTCTGTTCTATATTTTTCAAGAGATAAAAACCGAAATAAATACAATAAAAAAAAAATATAAACTCTGGACAAAATTTCATTCTGCTGAATGAATGTGGATGCAAGGGGAATGAAAAATATGTAGGAACTATGTACAATTGCACATTTTAGAAAATACTTTTGACATTTTTGAACGATTGTTATTTTTGATGTTGCAAAAGGTAAAACATTAAATTGCAATCGTAAGTTTGCATAATTGTCTGTAATGAAACATTTTCCAGGTCACAAGGATCAGAAATGTATATCCTGGATGATGGCACCAGACGAAGAAAATGCAAAGAGATGATATATAATTCAGCTTCCTCCTGTGTGTGCGATGGAAGTAATAAAATCATTCAACTACCCTTCTCACATTCTAGGTTAAAGTGTATCCATTGGTTGTGAACCTGCTGCAGTTTTTGTTGCAAAATCCTGTTTGATGTGAAGGATGAAGGTCCTTTATGGAATTGTCAACGTCACCGGGAGCATTTTTGCAATGTCACAGTGACAAGGTAAGAGTACCAAATAGTAACGATTGTTTTGAGTACCCCCATCTTTGGATGTTTCGAAGGGCAGGACACTTCTATGTACTTGTTCGAAGGACGATGACGAAGACAGAGTAGAAAAATTTCTCATCAACATTTGCTAACACACAATATGAGGGGTTTTTATGGTCAATAAAACGTTTGTTGATTACCGAAAACGATGGCGACGAATGTCATATTCATTATGATTTTGATGATGATGGTGGAATGGCAAAATGATGATAATGACGAAATCAAAAACGACATACCTACCAAACAACTCAACTATAATATGACGATGATGAGAAAGAATTCATCGAAGGGGAAACTCCATTTTATATCTAAGAAATGACAACGGCGACAATGACAACGACGACGACGACGATGTCGCCAGCAAGGACTACTATTAAATGCATTCACATTATAATGAAAACGCGTTTAGCATTTTAGCTCCTCTCAAAACCTACCAACCCCTCCCCCCCTCCCCCACCCCCTTTTTTATGAGATATATATTCATTTTTTTTTTTCAATTTATCTTCACATTTTATGGAGAATTGTTATGAAACTATATATAAAGAGTTGTAGTGTGCGGCTATAATAAGAAGGATAAAGTGATTTTCCTTCCTCTGGCAGAAACAGCAGCACCACCACCAGCACCACCGGCAGCGACAACGACGACGGCGGCGAAGTAGAAAATGTCATAGCCATGACATTTTACTCAGTTTTTCGTTTTATAGGGGTTACGAACAGTGTCGGATTAGATCTTAAAGAGAAAGTTGGCAGGAGTATTTAAGATGGGCTATGCGCATAACTTACAGGGCCATCATTTTTACATGCGGCACATGTACACAGTTATAGATTTCATGTAAAGTAAGTAAATAAAATGCACAACAAGGTCACTTATATTGCTTTTCTACATGATAAAAATGTTTGAGCTTTTTATGTAAAAAAAATTTGATTTGATTTTTGTTTTTTTTTTTTGGATAGAAATTTTTCCTAGGCTAAATTGTTTTTTGAGAACATTTAAACAGAAATTAATAATAAGGAATGTTAGCAAAACTAAGAGATTTTAAATTCAAAGCATAAAATCTTACTGGTTTTATGGTAGGTAATCTGGTTAGGGCTACAAGTTTTGATTTGACTTAATTCAGCCCTGGCCACCAGACGAATCAAGGGCACAAAAAAGACTAAAAATTTCTCTTTTAGAATGGAGAACATTTTTCATAAAATTGCATTTAAGAAAAAAAAAATATTCTTGCCTAAGGATAAAAAGGATTTGTTTTTTTCATGAGTTTTGAGAAGTTTTCATTTGTGATTTGAAGATCTAAGATTATACGCATTTAGTAGGATTATTAAGTTTGTACCTAAATGCACCATCAAATATATGTATGTGCTTTAGTATACCCATTTATGTTAAATAAGCTGGATTAATCAAAAAAGCAACCGTAGAATTCTTAAGTTCCTTATACATATTTTAAAACAATAATTCTGTGAAATAAAAGTGCCTAAATTGCAAAGGACAAAAATTGTTGGTTAGTTTTACGTAGCAAGCTTTTTTTCTTGAATACAAGACTGTTTTTCGACTGGTAAACTTAAGTTCTAGATTTCCTGATAAATTTAAAAATAATGTTTTGCAAAGTTAAAAAAGTTGCTAAGAATATAATTATTTTAACTAATTTGGAAAATATAAATAAAAAAACAGTTCTGATCTGAGTTGTAGATAGCAACCAAAGAGTTGTCATTAATATTATTCTGAGACATAATTTTTGGGAATTCAATATTTGAATTATATGTTACGTATAAACAAATTATGAGTTCAATTCTGAATCCATAAAACGCATTAAAAAAAAAAAAATGAAAAGAGTTCTGACCGGAGTACATTTGAAGCGTTTTAATTTATAGTGCAAAAAATCATGTTTTGCACTTTTGTAAAAAATACAATTGTAATAAAACCAAAATACGAATTTTATTAAAAATCAATTGACCTCGAAATAACTATTAGAAATGTCATGTCATGAAAGGAAAGGCAAGAAATATTTTTAAAAATGTTAATAACGGTATCTTCCAGTGAAGTGTTTTTTTCATTTTTGTTTTTCTTTTAAGAAATTAACCGATTTTTATGATTTTTTTTTTTTTTTTTAATAATCAATTTTTCGAAACCGGTCACTAATATTTTCTTGAAATGGAATATCAACTTTTTTAAGCATGATTTCAGCATTTTTATGCATACAAAATCAATTTTTTTTTAAATCGCTCTAACGATTTTTAAATTTATGTTTTCTAAAAATTATTTTTTTTTAAATAAAAATCTTGTTTACGGCTCATTTCACGATTTCTGTTTTATACCTTGAATATTTTTTTTTTTCGGAGGAGCCTTTGAATTTCTTAATAAAAAAAATAAATATTAAAATTTATAGTTCTCGAAAAAGTTGTATAAGAAAAATGGTTAAAACCATTTACTGGTGGCTATCCAGAACTCTTGTCTGAACTTTTTTGTGGTAAATTTTGTATATATTTATTTATTAAAGTTATACTTTTAGAGCTATTGTTTTTAATTTTAAGGAGCCCTTACTCTTCGGTTATTACCAAGAAATTAATTTATTTTACATTTTTTAGTTATTAAATATCTCGTCTACTTATACAACATTTTTGCGACAAAACTGAATTTTTAGTTAAAAACTTGGATAACGGTAAAACAGCGTTGCCAACCAACAATTTGTAGCTCGCATGGTTTTTGAGTTATTGAATTTTCCGCTAAAATAAGTCTTAAGTTAGCGGACAAAATCTTAAATAATTAAAAAAAAAAATATGTTGGTTGGCATCCTTGTAGCTTTTTAAATGCTTTTAAGTGGCATACATTTCGTTTTTGTAGCTACAATAGTTTTTTAGCTATTTAAAATTCCGAAAAAATATTACTGAAGTTAGCTGACGGAATTAAGATAATTATTATATTTTTTTTTCTGTCCAAAATTGTAGCTTTCTAAATGCTAATTTGTTGCGCAAAAAATAATTTTGAAGCTCTCATCGTACATTTTTTATTATAATTTCCAATTTCAAAAGGGTACTTCCGGTTCGCTGAATGGAGAGAATTTAAATAAACGATTTTTTTGAAAAAAAAAAAAAAAATTGCCAAGAATTGTTGCTTTTCAAACCAAAATTTGTTGCGCAGACCTCAATTTTGTAGCTCAATGTCTTTTTGAAGTATTCAAGTTTTTGCTGAAAAGAGTAAGTTCAAAAGTTACCTTCGAAAATCTTAAAAAATGACAAATTCGAAAAAAATTCTTTGAAGAAAATTGATGTCATTAGATGAAATGCGCAAAACCCGATTTTGTTGCTCAACTGATTTTTTTTGTTATTCAAGATTCCGCTAAAATAAGATCTGTAGCCGTAAAAATTAGCAAAAAGTTGAATTTTCAATTTTTTTTTCTTTTCCGAATATTGAAACTTTCCAAAACAAAATTTGTTGCTCAAGAATTAATTTTGTAGCTCCCATGGGTCATTTTCTATTCCAATATTTAATTTTAAAAGTGTACTTCCGGTCCGCTGATTTAAATAAATTACTTTTTTTAATTTCTGTTTTTGTCAGTAATTGTAGCTTTTCAAACCAAGATTTGTAGGTACCAAAAACTAATTCTTCAGGGTAAAATTTTCCAAAAAACTGCAAAATCCTTGAAAATTTCGCTGTTTATTTTTTCGACCATGTTGCGTCACGAAATTTTGTTAGAAAACTTCTGACTCGAATTCAGCACCTCCAAAAACATAAAGTGTGATAGATAGTGTGTTAGATAGATCAAAACTAACCCAAAAATTTTCTTCTAGGAACATTTTTCATCACAAATTTTCTGTATTACAAGAAGATGTCTGTGGTATTTGGGCTAAATATGATTATTCTAAAAATTTCTGTTAAAAACTGCTACTATGATTATTTTGGCTATGTTTCTGTTATAAATATTTGACAAAGAAAACTGTACCAATACTGGGAGTCAATGGAAGTATTTCGTCCAATATCGATAAAAATGTATATTTTCTGCCATTTTGATAAGCATTTTCCTTACTTAAAAGCTTATTTCTAAGAGAATCATGTTTTTTCCAAGCACCACCAGGTTTTTATCCAGTTTGGTTACCTAAAATGATAATCTGTTATAATGCAAAACTATCATACAATTTTCTCCATTAAGTAGTACTTGGAAAAGGTATGATGACTAGTAGCCTATACCTAAATAAAGATGATATCCCCTTTAAAATATAATATTAAAAACTAATAATTCATCAAATTACCTACCTACATCATTTTACATAAAAAAAAAAAACTTTTTCAACTTTTACAAGGTCGTATAAATTGACATAATTATTAGTAAGCCTATTAACATAAAGATCAAAAAGCTTTATAAACATAATTTTCATTTTATTGTCATCATGCTGAGGCTGACTAAAAGTAGCCTCGTTAGAACTTTCAAGATTGTCGTTTATGTAATTTTAAATTTATGTCTAAAGTATACAAAACCCTGAATGTTATTTGTTTTCTTTTTTAAACTTAAATCCAGACAGACATCATTGTTTACTCTAAAGTTTTTCTCATAACCTTAAAAAAAATAAAAAATAAAAAATAAGAAAAACTTTTGTAAACTGACGACCCAAGAATTATGCAAAGAAAAATATCTGTCAAGTGCACGGTTTTGTGTTTATTTCTTTTGTTTTCATTCGAACTAAGACATTGTTCTTTCAAATGTAAATATTAACAAGAAAATAAAACAACAAAAAAATATTATCCTTTTGTTTTGTTTTTTTTTTTTTTTGTAAAATAATTTTGGTATTTATATATTTCTGATGGAAAGGAAGAAACAAATTTGTATACGCTCATATAATTCCTGGGTGCTGCACAGCTTCTTCCTATATAAAAGTCTCATTCTTTCTTAATCTTCTTTTGAAGGTAAAGGTATCCTGTAAATCTTTTCATTTATCATTTTGTTTGTTGGCACTTTTCTTCTTGTTATCTTTGCCTTTTATTTTACACTGATATACAGACAAGGTTGGCTTGTTTTCGCTTGGCTAATATTAAAAACAAAAAAAAAAAAAAAAAAAACATGAAATACAGAAACGTTTCTACATTTCTTCAATGTTTTTTCTCTCATGAATTGGAACAAATGAGACAGGTGGATAATGGATATACTCCCATAAAACACTCGTCTTGTATTCTTTTATTTGTAATGCTACTAAAACTACCGTACAGTGGCTCGATTTGGCAAAAAGTTCTCAACAGAATTTATTGCTGAAAGGTGTTTTTAGATACAATAAATAACAGTGGAAGTACAGTCTTTCGAAGTAGAAAAACTATGAACCGATTAAAAAAAACATAGTTAAACTTTTTGTTACAAGAATTTCTTTAACTGATAACACTGGTCTGCAACTCACATTACCCAGAGAAAAAAACACATTTTTTTCAAAAGTACTTAATGATTTTTATGGATTTTCAACAAATTTTTGTAAAGAAGTCATAATTGGTTTAAGCATATTGTAATTTTTCTTCTTTTATTATACATTAGCTATTGTTGGATAACGTCAGATTCGTGCTCAGCACCCCAAAGAATATAAACTAATTAGGTCCTCAGACCTTACTATGTCCCGGTAATCCCCAAAGAAAAGGACCTTCACTACTCTTACGCGCCATCGTATTGCCTACAACAAATGAGTTACTTCCGATGATGAGGTGCCTTTAACTTTTTTTTTACACCGAAAACTAATCAAAACGAGTCATTGTAAACCTCTCCAGTTACTAGCTTTATTAACTCATTCATTTTCTTTCATTTCTTTCCTTTCCTTCCCCGATTGATGTTGCCGACTGTGTCGTGATGGTGGTGGTAAGGTACATGGCATTTCAGACAAAGCCACCTTGGCTAATCCTAATCGAAAGTCGTAAATCCTTTTAATCGCAGAAAATTCTATAGCATAGGTATGTTTGCTTCAGCGGCAAAGGATTCTTGTGGCAGAGAAAAAGGCAAAAAGTGATATTTATGCTCTCGAAGAAGGGAAATCGTTTTTATTTCCATCCACCACCACCACTCCCACAACTATATCTACCTACTTTATAGTATACCCTCAAAAGCAATTTGAATTTCCTTTCAATTTGTTCTTGTTGAGATATATAAGTATTGTATACACACACACACATATATCCTTTATCCAAGTGAATACGTTGTTTAATGTGTGCTCAGCCAGGCCAATGAAACTTGACCCAATTCCATATCAGAAAAGGACTTAAATGCGGTATAACATTTATATACAAAGTGAGGACAGCAAAAGCATAATATTCTTTCCTGATATAAGTTTCCAACCAAACAACAACAAACACATTTCAAAAGATATTCCTACTTATACAAAAAAAAAAAAAAATAAAAACCGGTCAAACAGAAACAAGCTAGCCATAGTTTTCGATGTCATCCTGCTGTCAGAGTGTGATATCCTTGGTTCACATCCAGGAAATGACTTGACATAATGTTTATGTGTGTTATGTCGCTGTCATCCTCTTTCTCACACTTGCTTTCTGTGTGTGTGTCGTCAAACAGAGAGAAAACTACTTCCCTGTTTGCACTTTTATATTCCATATTTTTATCCTGTTTTCCTTGCTACAAAATGAATGCACTGCACAAGCACATACAGAATACAAAAACCCCACTTAAAGGCCTCACAGAGAAATTCAAGAAAAAAGGGGTTACACTGAAGGACGAAAACATTTTAGTTTAATAATAGAATTTTCACATCCTTCGACTCAGGGATAATGTAGTTTAATTTTTTTTTTATATTTCTAAATGTCAAGGAAGACTGGAGCGCGAATTTTAGTTTTTTTTTTTTTTTGTTTTTTTGTGTTACTTGAAAGTCCTTAAAGGACTCTGATGACGGAAATTTATAACAAAGGAAGTAGAAACCTCATAATGTTGATGGGTCTTAGTGTGCAGCCCACCCACTGTGATGCGCCTCACCGCACCGCTCTGGTTCATGCTCGTAAAGCCACTTGAAATTCACTTGCTCTACCAAAGCACATTTTCTCTAACTGCAGGTTTCAGTAGCTCCAGGCAGGACCACAGGATTATTCTACAATTGTTCGTCCTTCGTTCTTAAACTGGGCGGTGCTTTAGTCTTTGTTTTTTTTTTTTTTGTTCTTTCTTTTTTTGGAGAACCAACTATATTTGGTGTTTACAATGTTTTGCGGTAGCAGAGAGTCACTAAAAGCAAGTAGCATAGTTGACAATTTTTAGAAATTAAAATATTTTTTACAACTTTTTTTCTATTTAATTTTGTTTTCTGTATAAAATGAACAAAATTTATTTAACAGTATGAGAATTGAACTGCATGGTTTGAATTTTTTTTTAATTTCAATCTTGACGTCTTGGATAATGAAAACTTCCAAAATTTAAAAATCTAATGTTACCTTACGTATCCTTTTCGTTTTTAACTTTCAATTCATTGTCCTTGAGAATTTGAAAAATCACCACAAAAGTTAGAGACTAAAGAAACTTGTAAACTCGTAAAAACTAGTATTCAAGAAAAGATTTTGAAAAAAAAAGACAATGTTAACATTTTCAACGCTATTTCCCAGACTACTACAAATAACGTCCTTCGCGTATACGAGTCCTTTATTTAACGGTGCACATCATGGAGGTTTTTTTTTCGCATGGAGTTGCATAAATTTATTGTTCCAAGGTATCTTTGTGTTGCATTTGCATGGAATAGTGGATGGTTGCTTTGATTTCATTTGCATTTTTCTAGTTTGTGCACTACACATGCACATGCAAACATGCAAAAAAATCTTGACAACATTTCGAGTTCGATGCAATAGATATGCAAAATATGTGCGTGTGTATGTCTTTTTGTTTAACTAATACTTAAGTGTTGCATGAACATTTTATGCTGTGCTGTGGTCAAATGTGAATTTCTTCTAGGACACTTTTACCTACATTATGCAAATAGGTAGATTGGTGTAGGTAGATAATAAAAAATATAAACAGATAGCATTTAAGTTTGCTGAGGTTTCATAAGGAAAATTATATCCGTCATGAGTTATTAACATTTAAATAAAATTAGTTTTTGCATTTATTTTGCCATGAGGAAGAGGACACACAATGGAGTGGTCAACTTAAATCGACTTTGTTGAAATTCTATCCATATTTTTAGGTTTATGAATAAAAAGTATAAGAAGGTTTTATTCAAAATGACTAAATTTCGAACTCAAACTAATCCTGAACTTTTGGCGTTTACAGATTGCTATTATCTTGATTGTAACAAAAGCTACCCTGTTAACAAATTTTAAACGCCAACGACGACGACCCTTACGGTAACGGCACACGCACATAAAAATGTCTCGAAACCGTGTTTTCTAAACGCTTCATGATGATTCACGATGAAATAGACTAATTCTGAAAAAAAAAAATGTGCCAATCGCTATACTTATTCTATACACTAAGTTTACGGAAAATTAACAACAAAAACTGCAAGAAAATACAAAAATATATCTGATAAATGGTTTTTCTCTCAAGACTCAATTAAGATTAAGTGAATTTTCTACAGTACATAAAGTCGTAATTATGAACTTATTAGGTTTTCTCAGATTTTGATTAAAATTTGTATGTGTACTACAAAAAGGTCGTACTTTTGAAATAAAAAAAATATTTGTTCATCGGTTAAAAACGGTACCTCCCATAGAGCCTTTTTTCGTTTTTCCGATTTTCTCGTAAGCGACTCAACGGATTTCGATGACAATTTTCACACAAGAGGTTCTTAACAATTTTCAAATTATTTCATATAAAAATTTTCAAAAAAAAAATTTTTTTGGATTTTTTAAAACAGTTTCAATTTTTTTTTTTAATGAATTTTTCGAAAACGCGGGACTCATTTTTTAAAAATTTTGGTTTAAGATTTCTATCAATATTTTCTTGAAATTGGCTTAAAAATTTGTATATATAAAAAAATATTTGTTTTAAAAACGGCTCGAACGATTTTCAAAATTGTTTTCCTAAAAATTAATCTTTTTTTAACGAAATCAAATGTCAAAATAATTTAAGAAGTTGTTTAAGTACTTAAGTAATTTTATGTTTATTATTTAATTTCTTATAAAATTATTTATTTTTGAAAACTTTATATAAAAGGCTTTAACGTCCACATCAACTTTGACCCTAAGATCAAGTACGTGCGACCCAGTCGTGCCTTTTATTTGGCTACCGATCAAGTCCTTACCCATCATGCTACCTTTTGTTCCAAATTACTTATACATATATGTTTGAACTTAAAACTTAAAGTTATCCATACTTTTAATATTTACATTAAAAAAAACTTTTAACGGAGGTTGATTATGCATTAAAACTTAATTTTTAGTAATATTAAATTTTTTGACTTCAAAACTAAGTTAGGTAAATGCAAATAAAAATGATTTAACCTGCATAACACTGTAAACAAGAAGTTGACCATATTTAAAATTACAATGTAGATTCAAATGAGGTTTAAGGTAAGCTGTTAAAAGGTACAATTTAATATGACCGAATTAAGTTGATTTGTGCAAAGCTTCCAGTCTGTACCATTATCATAATATTGCAGACAACAAAATTATAGGGTGGAACTTAATGAACAAAATTCAACATACGAGTTATATAGTTACGCACACTCTTCAACTTTAATTAAATATAAATTCAATATTTCAAGAAATCAAAAATTCTTGAAACACAAACTTGGCAAAACACATAAGCTTTTTGACTTTTATGGTTTATACTCGTATCTACTACAGCATTACAAAGTTATGAGTTAAAATTCAAAATTAGCCTCAATGATGCTAAAATTACAAAACTTTCACCCATCAGTCGCTTTCAAACAACAAAACATTGTTGAACTCAATTTTAGTCTCCATCAAAGTCAAAGTATAGGTATTGTCTTTTCCGAAAGAAGGATTTTTTTTTTCATAAATCGATTAGACTTCTTCATCCTTCCAAATATTTAGTTATAAATCATTATACTTAGGACGAACTGCTGAAGGCTAATACTTCAACTTCCCTTTATCCTGAAGGATATGACGAAAAATTTTCATTCAGAAAATAATGGTATACATATATTTATGTTAAGGTTCAGTGCGAAAGGACAAGAAACAAAAAAAGGAAAAAAAAAAACAAAACGATGATGGCATAAACGTTAAATCTGAAACCAGGTCTTATCGATTTTATTTAGTCCTCGTCGTCCTTGTCAAGGGTCCAGCCTCAGCTCCAGTTGCAACCTCCTCTTTTATATAGCATTTCGAATTTATTATTCATTTAAGGAGCACACACCAAAAATATATACGAGAGGAGACAAAAAGTCCTTCGAAATCATATAAATGGAAAACATTTGCCATGGGCCGAAGGAGTCCCTTTGCTGTCATTTTCTTTTTTTTTTGTCTGTTTCTTTTTTGTTTATATGTGTGTGTAAATGTGTTTGTAAAATATATCCTGGCGAGTAAATGTTTGGAGTTTTAGATGGTTTTTTTGTTCCTTTTTTCTCAAGGATACAAAAAGGACTTCTATATCGATTTTGTTTCCTTTTTTTTCACTTACTTCGCAACTTTAAGGTGCTAAAAGAAAAAAAAAAGAAATACGTATGTGTTCGTACGTTTACTATCTTTCTGAATCTAATACTTATCTTATCCTTTTAAATCAACCAGCCAAAAGCAATTTACACAATCAATCACACTTGGGTTGGTGTGTTTTTTTTTTTTTTTTCTTTTCTTGCTTAAGGCATAAATATAAGTGTATACGCCTTAATGTTATAGTCGTAGGTAATATATATTTCTATTATATTTCATACATAAAAGTATACATAATACACATTTTTCAAGTCGAAGGGATTGAGAAAACCTGACGAGATGTGTTTATTTCAACAAATAATACATTATCCCTTTTTCTTGTAACAATCATTACTGATTCAAAGATGGTTTATTGAGTATAAAAATATTTCCTATTTATTTACTTTCTTTGTTGTTAACATTCACAATCTACTTCTCCTTAAAATAATTTTTATTAATGTTCACTGAATTATATTAATTTTTAAAACGTATTATAAAATGAAATTTCGTTCTGCTTAAACACACAAAAAGTTAGCGGAATTTTGCATATAATATCGGAAATTGTGTTAGATTGTTTTTAGAATGAAAAAACTATAAAATAATCTATGAAATATTTAACAACAACAAGGGAAGGTGCATTTTATTATGGAGACTTGATCAAGAGTGTGTGTACTAGAGTTGAGGTAAGTCGTGAAATTTAATTCACAGGTATAATTGTGACTGCGACTTGAATTTCACTGCGATTTTAAACAATGAACGTGTATTGCGATTTTGCACAAAATAAAACAAAAATGTTTAAATTTAGATTTTTTAAGGGAAACTAAAAAAAATACATTTAATGAAACTTAAAAACTTAATAATAAAAAAAAATAATTAAAAATAGGCATTATAAACGAAAAATAAATTACATAAAAAATTATAAGAAAAAGAATAGAAAAAAAGCATTTATGATTCATCATTTATATTGCAATTTAAAAAAAAGCACCATTTTAATTTTTGTTGAACTAAGACGATTTCGTCTGTCCGAGAGAATTTGACCAGCCTTAAAAAAAAGCCTCTCGTATGGCTCCGAAGTTGCTATTGGACTCAGCCTTTCTTTAAATTTCAAAATTCAATTCAAGCCCAAAGATTCATATTTAAAAACTCAAACCAAACCGTTGAAAAAAAAAATAAAAATGTAACTGGTTCTACTGCCTTCCGTCTCACTCCCAGACAAAAAGTAAAGAAAAAAATATATATTTTTTTTAAGAAAAACAGTACAAACGATTTAAAAAAAAAATCAAAAATTATCTTTAAAGGAGAAATAATATCGAAAAGTTTAATCAAAATCGTTCTAGCCGTTTTCGAGAAAACTCGAATAACTCAAAAATTTTGCACGCATGATATTCAGAAAAAAAAACAAAAACAACTGCGCTTTCGGGCAGTGGAAATGTGTACAGAAGGACGCACAGCCGCACAGTCGTGCTTTTGCGGAAATAAATTCTAAAAATGAAATTTGGAATATGGATTTGTTTTATTTATTTTTTCCTAAAATTTAGAGGATATTTATAATCATGGAATATGCCAGATACAGTGCTCTAAGGTTACCATATTTAATTTTTTTAAATCTATGTAATTGCTTGCATTAACTTTTTTTTCACCCAAAGTAGCATTTAAATAACTGTTTGTAAAAACAAAATTATTTTAGTAAATAATATACTTTTGAGCTTTCAAAATAAAAAAAAAATTTCCTCTTTTATTTGGATTGTTACAGGGTGATCTAGAATTAATATTTAAACAAAAAACCTTATCAAAAATTTGATTTTGTTATAAGGAAAAAAATATGAAAAAAACTTGTGCTACCTACATCTAAAAACCTATAAGAGATAAAGAATTGAAATTCATTTTATTTGATAGATGAATTTATTAAATCCTCCATTTAAAAGAAAACAACGGTAAAAATAAATCATATCTTATTACTTAAATTACGGTAAACGGTACATGGTATACAAACTACACGCTAAACTAAAGTTTGATTTTTTTACAGAAAACCTTGTGTCAGTTTCTATCTATTTATTTCTAGTTAAAGAACAAAAAAAAAAAACAATTCGGTCAAACTATGTACAACAATAAAGTCAACTATGCCGCTCGAACTATGACCTTAATCTCTTAGATTTGGATAGAACACAGATATACTCGTAGTTTTCATCTACAAACTATTTGTCATTTCGTGTTAACCAAACAAAACATTCTCCAATCGACCCACATTTGTATTGGATTTGTTCCAAAACTGAAAATTCCCACTTAACTTTGTGAAAATCTCAGATAAAGTAGAAAATAACATTGGGTGAACCATTGTCGACCACTATTGTGCACTTTATAGCCCGCACCAACCAAATCCCTTCCTCCAAATTCCCCAAATCCATGATGAGGTAAAAGTTTCCCAATCGGAGCGCAGAAGGAAGAGTATAATAATGTCCTTGGAAAGGGTTTTGTATACACAATATCGGTGACCCCATAACATTTATCGGTGACAAAGAACGACTGAATACCAATTAGTTGGACTAATTTTTTTTTTTTTGCAATCCTTACCGACTTACTCGTTGGCTTGTATCAGTTATATTGGTTGATTCTCTGTGAGACGAGGTTTCTATGTTGTTGCGCCAATAAAATGAGGCTCAATTAATCTGAAGTTGGGGCAAGTGGGTGGGTTTTCATTATTTCGAACTTCATATTGTCCAGCTTTGTAGAGGTTGGTTTGGTTAAAAGCAACAATTCCAATACTTTTATAGATTGATTGCTATGATTAGGGTTGATTGTGTCATTTCGAAAGTTGGGTTTTCCTGTATATTTAAAAACATGTTAATAATGTTTCGGGTTAGACCATCAGTCATTTGTTTATATGGCAACCATATTGAGTCTTTATTTTTTTCATCTGGGAATTATTTTGTTTGAATCTTTAACAAAACAAAAGGTTTTAATTGTATTATTTTTCTGTTTTCTATTTTTAGATGCCTGGATTGGTTGTATTCAGACGGCGATGGTCAGTGGGATCAGATGATCTTATTGTACCTGGAGCATTTTTATTAACAATACATGTTTTATGGTAAGTACAAGTGTTTAATGTCATCACTTTTACTGTATTAGAATTTTCCAAGAGAGAGAGAGAAGCATCTCTGATCTAACGATTTCATTTCCTTAATTTTCGAAGATAAGCTTTTTTTATCCTTTTGTTTCACTTTGAAGTCAGTAAAAATGTACCAATTGTACTGAAACCCACGCTATGCCAATAAGGGTCATAACTTTACTTAAAGACATCATATCATCTTGATTTTGGTATGAATCGATGTATGACTTCTCTGAGACAATTGTGTCCAAAAAAAATAGAGCCAAACCACAAATATCCAAGATGGCGGCTGTTTTTTCAACATAAGAGCCAATTCCCAAGCTAGCATTATCGGCACCTTTTCAGACCAGACCGTGATTACTGCACCAATTTCATTAGCGATGGCCTCAGCCTGATTGAAAAGTTTTTTTAATGTGTCCGTACGAATGAATTTTAGCGACGGTTTATTTAAGCTTTCATTTTTTACGTGCCCCCATGACCCCCCCCCCCCCTGGATCCGCCCTTGCAATTGACTGGACTATCATTTCACTTTCAAATTCAACAACTTAAATTATTTTTGTTTTTATTTTAATAATAGTATTAAAAACACACAATTTAAAAAAAAAAAAAGCAAATCAGAAAAAGCCCAATTTTGAAAAGCGATATTTACTTTAAAATTAGAGTTTTCAACTCAAAGTTCTTGACCCCTTATTTACAAAATATTTTTTTTGAATAAAACTATGTAATACAAAACTCTAAAAGTTGTTCTTACATCTCACAATACAAGAAATGTTCGACCTAAATCATCAAAATGTATCTCACATTTGATATTTATTAAGGTCTTCATGATTTAAGATCAAAGAGAAAAGATTTTCAACTAAAACATGTCTTCTCAAAAACTTTATAAGATGAAAAACTTTATTGAGTTTAAAAATTTTGAATATTAGGTTATTTGACTTAGTTATAAAATATACTGTTTCGTGCACTGATGTTAAGCCATCTTACTTGTATAAATTATGAATGGCGAAACTGCAAGCATACAACCATCGTTAAAATGTATTTTTTCCTTCTCTCATTTTTAAGTGAGTATTTGCACACATTTGCGAGAAACTTTTATTTTTTTTGCAGAATATGAACGATGAACTTTTATCCTCGTAAACTATGCATGAATGTACTTGTGTGTTGAAGTGCAGTTACCATTCCTTCCTTCAATTATTTAAAAAAAAAAACAGCGAATTCAATATTCCATATACCCAAGCTCTTTCCTATATATTTCGCGTTAAAGAGTTCATTTAACGGTACCATACTCATACATATACAAACAAAAAATAAATGCAAGGTCGCTTCAGAATGAAGAAGGACATAATGCACCGAAAGAGGATTAATACTTTTTAAATGTAATGGCGTAGGGGCCGACTCCACTGTTTTTTCTTGTAGAAATATTATTAATAATTGATACATAAATTTAGTAGGCCAGCCGTAAAAAAGTACGGAAAAAATTGCACTTTGCTGAATTTTTGGGATGTTGTTTGGATCCTAAAATTTCGAAGTTTTTGGTGTCATCTTTTTTCATTTCGTATTGGTTTAAAGGTGTCGTAATTTGTTGCAACGCCAACGCAACGGTTCAAATCATAAAGTTAATCAAAAATGTCCAAAAAATTTAATTCATCAAAAAATAGAGCCCGGTACTCAAGTTGTGGATGAGCTTTAGCCTTCTTCCCACTGCCACTACTTAAAACTTATTTCGATTGGCACCCATCACAAAAATGATTGTTTGGACTAAAATAAACTACGGGCACTCCTAGAAAAATTGGAGATTAGTGCCACTGTCCCCACCGCCACCGGCCGGCCGCCTCGCTACTTAAAAGAGGCACTGCTGGATATTTGATTACTTTCACAATAAATTCAACAAAAAATAACTACTTCTGACTGAATTCGGAACATCGAAGCACAGTTAATCCGCCACTGTGATTGACATGCCATCCTATAACACCGACAGTACATAGTGAATTGAAGGTAAATAAATTATTCACAGCGTCAAAAAGGGGGTAATGTGCTCAGTGCAATATCGGATAACATACTTAGACATAATTTAATATTGAAGCTTTGCATTAATTAACCCAGAATGTCTGTTTTTGAATTGACTTCACATCCCCCTCCACCTACCAACTTTTAACAAGTTTGAAATTACATTAAGCTCTATAAACTCTCTCTGTTATGTTTCCTTTTGTTTTTGACAGACAGATTTTACTTTTTTTTTATTCTCTCAGGACTCTTGTGTGTATTGCATAATTTTTGTGTTTGTATTCAAAGGAAGTCTATTTTCGCATGGACGAATATGTTGAAAAAGCTCGTTTCGGCTCGTTTGACTTGTTGAAAAAAAAACACACAGAAAAATGAAGTAAAATATTTTTCTATAGTTTACTCTGAAAATGCGAAAAAAGATTCAAACTCAAAATTCAATTTTCCACAGGACGCCACAAGCTAAATTTATTTGCATACAAAAAGGAGTTTCAAAGGATATGCATGCAGTTTGTGTTAGGTTTTTTTTTGTTATTTTGTTCACTCTCAAGGATTAGCATATATCCTTTTTGAGGATATAATGAAAATTTCAATGAATAGCAATAGCGACATTACGGCAGGGAGGCAGTTATACCTACCTACACTATATACTCTCCAGATAAGCTAAGAAGTAGGTGAACGAATACTAAACGTATACATTCTGATTGCAACGCGTCACTAGGTTAGCTGTAGTGTGTGTAGTCATTGACGACAACGTTGGCAGTTGGCTGTGGTAACGGTTCATGTTTTAGTTTGGATGTGTTAGAAAGATGCTAAACGCAAAGCATAACATAACTAGGTACCTACACGAACCTACACAGAAAGGAGTTCAACGAACACAACAATAGTTGAAAAATCAACAAACCATAATAAAATATAGTTCTCTGAAGCTTCAAGTGGTAAACTTTTATGCATAGAAAAATCGGTGCAATGTACTGTTGTTTATAATGATTATGGCAAATAAACTTTTACCGGAAATCAGGAAACTTTCAAAACGGATGCTTTGTTGGAAAAATGTTTTTTTTTTGTTCTTAAACCATCATTTTGGCAGTCAAATACGAGAGTTTGTGACCTCAGAGCAGTGTTGCCGTCCTTGCTTGGACGTGTTCTTTGTATCAATAAAATATGAAAAGTAGCAGATTTTTTCTTCAGAATTTCCTTAAGGGTTGCCAAATAAATTTTGTATCGTTACCGACTTTTTTACAACAGTGATTATGCACACAAATGTAGGTGATAATATTTTCAAAACATGGATAAAGACATACAAACCTTACCAAAAATGTTCAGATCATAGGACTGCCACGATTTTAAATTGCTTTTCTTCTACTAGCACTTCTTCTAGGTGGAGTGTATATAGGCAATCTTGAGACAAGAAAAAATCTGAATGAGGGAGGAGCTGAACTTTCTTCGTTTTGGAAGCAACTCGGTTTTAATAAGCTTGTGTTTGACACGATGCTGTTGCAGCTGTTCAAAATATAGTTTAAACCCCTTACCGCGTGGTATTTCATGTGTGAGCAAACCATACTATTGTGAAATTTTTGAGTTTTCAGAAAATATTGTTGTTTTTTCTCATACAAAACGAAATTAGAACTACAGATGTTTTAAATTTATCATGCATGTGTCATAAACACAAATTTGTGTCTTTATGCAATTCAAATACTTAAAAGCATCTGAACCAAAATTCAAATGATAGAAATAGACATCCAAATCGTCTTTGGTAGTCATTGGCTGTCATCTAATTTGTGTTTCAAATGTTCTTTTTTTGCATTTTTATAATAAAAATACACAAATGTATACACAAATTTTAGTGTTTACACAAATTGTGAGATACTAGCTAAATATTCGTATTCAAACACAAATTATAAATTTATATAATCTTCAAAGTTCAAACATAATATAGTGAGCTTTGTCAAAAAAATTACTCACTTTGTGTAGAGACGAGACCATGAATATTCATTCTTTAAACTTTAAAATGAAAACTACAACACTATTCAAAATGACTTGCAGTATTTCAAAATGCACATTATCAAATTAAAAACCTTTTGCTTTGCATTCTAAAATGTGTATACAATCAACGATTATGATCTCAATTAATATCAAACTAATTTTCATCGTGATAATCGTTTGCTATTCGACAAGAAAAACGATGGGATATGCTTAATCATGAACCTCTATTAACCTTAATTTCGAAATATTGTTTATAAAATGCCACACAAGAGTCTTCAACTAATCAGTCGTTTCGGAATGTTTCCTGTAAGCTGGCTTTCTATTGTTTGGCTGACAATCCTCCAACCTGCCTCTGGAGTTCTAAATTGGACCAATAAAAGCACTGATAATTCGAATTTAATTGACTTTACTTTATTTATTACTCGGGAACACTTTTCACGGTTTTCTAAAACTTTTGTTGCTGTCGAAAAGAGTAGTGAGTGGGAGACTTTTGCAATCAATAATCAAATATTGAATTTAATGTCGAAGAATTTACAAGAAAAAATAGCAATTCAATTAAGTATAAGCAACTACGCAGTACAGCCCTGGGATTATTATGTTTTCATTGTGGATTCTATTGAATCATTTCGGTATTCATTTTTTATTCAAATTTTAAATCACAATCAATAAGTCTTCTTGTTCTTGCAGTTATCTTCTTAAAAAGTTTCCAAATATCAAATATGACCGACATTTTCATTTTCTCATCGTCTTAACCAAACGCACTGAAAATTTTCTCAATTTTATGCAAACAGTTTTTAAACTTTGTTATGATTTCAATGTAATCGATGTCAATATTGTCATGGATCATCCATTCTTAGGTGTATCGATCTTTACATATTACCTTTTTGCAAAAGACCAATGCCGAATTATTAAGCCGGAACTTTACTTTCAAGCCAATCAAGGTTTTGAAGCCTTGCAGAAATTATTTCCAGAAAAACTGAGCAACTTTCATGGTTGTCCATTAACAGTGACAGCTCGCCATTTGCAGCCATTTTTGAAGTTCAGAGGTAATGGTACCAATCCAGAACCTATTGGAAAATGGACTAATCTTTACGGAATCGAAGGTATGCTGCTGAGAACACTTGCGGATATTTTGAATTTTAAAATTCATCTTTTGCCGTTTCCAATCGAAGGAACATTAGTCGAAAATTCAACAGCTTATGGATGTTTCGCTGAGGTGATTACATTTAAATTTGTGCCTTTAAGTCTCAAATAATGTTCAGTTTTCTCTAACAGTTAATCAGTGGAAACGCCGATGTAGCCATCGGTAGTTTTAGTACTTCAGATGCAGGTCGTCAGATGTTCTCGGTGTCAAAATTTTATCATTTTACACCTTACAAGTATGTTTTTCGTGGCGGCAGAATTCTTGACAGTATGGATCGGCTTTTAAGACCTTTTGCCCTACGTGTTTGGATGTTAATCTTGTGTTTATTCATTGTGGCTATTGTATTGAGTTTTGTTCTGCAATTTCTCCAATTAGTTATTCGACATGTCTTGTGGGAGTTTGGCAATCATACCTTCATTATCAATTTATCTGCGGTATTTCTAGGTCAAACTTTACCCCGGGAACCAAAACAACCCTTCCCAAGAGCTATATTCATCATGTGGGTATTCCTGACATTTGTTCTTCGAAGTGCATACCAAGGTTCACTTTACGATTCTATACGATTGGATAAGTTTGGAAAATTTCCATCAAGCTATGATGATTTGATCAAACAGAACTTTAAAATTTACATTTCTCCAGAATTGGCTCAACTTGAGACATTTAACAATAAATCACAATCAATTCGAGTTGTGCCAGGTGATTTTCGAAGAAGATTCCACATTATCGAAAGGACTTTGGGTAAATGTGCAACTGTAGCTTTGATTGAAAACTATGTTAACTATATGGAAACGGCTAGAAACTACGGTATCAACTTATACTTGATGTCAGAAACTATTTACCAAAATCAACTTGCAATGTTTTTACCCAAACAATCGATATTTTTGTCATCGCTGGATAAGAAATTGTCGGCTTTTCATAATTCTGGACTATTGATGCATTTTCGTACATGGTATTCAACTGAAAAGGCATTTTTTAAATGGACAATGGAAGAACCTCCAAGAAGACCGATAAGCATTATAAGATTGAAATCGTTGTTTTTAATTTATTTGATAATGATTGGTATAGCATTTTTGGTGTTTTGCTTGGAGTTTTTGTCAACACGTATTGCAATTATACGAAAAGTTATGATTTCTATCAAATCAAAAATCTGATCGGCAGTTAAACCACAGACACTCTGGAACCGATAAGTGATTAATCATTAAAAGTCATTGAGACTCCAATATGTACTGATTAAGCTTTGGTAAATGGAGTTTAAAAGTACTTATACTTAAATTTTTTTAGCGTTGTCGTAATCTTTTTTTTTCTATTTTTACAGAATGTGCATAATTCTGTTAAAATTGGAAAAAAAAGATGACGAATGGAAAAAGAAGAGAACGCTGAACTCAGCTGTAGTTTAATTGACGTTTTAGTATTCTACAAATTAAATATTATAAAAAATTATAAAATAAAATGCACGGCAAATTTTTAGAAAAAAAAACCATTTAAAAAAAATATACATAAAATTTTCAAAAGATTTTTCAACAAACAAATCTTGTGTATACTACTTTAAAGATATTATTTATAATTTTATCAACTATTTAAAACTAAATTTTGAAAGCAAAATTCAAGTACGACCCAAGTACGGAAAATTTTATCATCAAACTGTATATTACAGCAGATTAAAAGTTTTCATTTTAAAAAAGAAGTTGAAATCGAGTGAGTCACAGTTTTCATAATAAATCAAATCTTATTCAAAAACATGCGACCATTGTTTTATTATCGAAATCGTAGGAGGCATTTTTGAGAATATGGCAGGTAACTACCGTTATTTTTATAATTTTATCAACTATTTAAAACTAAATTTTGAAAGAAAAATTCAAGTACGACCCAAGTACGGAAAATTTTATCATCAAACTGTATATTACAGCAGATTAAAAGTTTTCATTTTAAAAAAGAAGTTGAAATCGAGTGAGTCACAGTTTTCATAATAAATCAAATCTTATTCAAAAACATGCGACCATTGTTTTATTATCGAAATCGTAGGAGGCATTTTTGAGAATATGGCAGGTAACTACCGTTATTTTTTGTCAAAAAAAAATTATTTCATAATCGTTGATAATCTCAAAAAAGGGGTTCTTATAGGTACATACAATTTGCAAAAGATTTTTTAAATAAAAAATAAATGGTTAATTTTTATAATAGTAACGTCTATTGCACAAAATAAACTAACCCGCTATCGGAATTTCAATTTTGATTTTTTAATTTGTTTTTTTTTTTTTTTTTATGAAAAACACAATTCTATATTCAATCGAGGGAGGCATTTAAAATATAATAAAATAAACGACTAGATCGCACATACTTGATCTTAGGATCACAGTTGCTGTGGACGTTAAAGCTTTTTATATAAAATTTGTAAAAATAAAAAAAAATTATAAAAAATGCAAAATAAAAAAAAAAATCACTACTAAAATGACATATCCAACTTTTTAACTTGTTTTCAGCTCCAAACTAAGTATGCCATTTGATTTGGTTAAGAAAAACACATTTTTAGAAAAAAAAAATCGAAAATCGTAAGAGCCGTTTTTAAAAAAACTAATTTTTTATATATAAAAATTCTCAAACCTTGTTTAAAAATTAAGTTGGTATGCCATTTTCTAGAAAATATTAATGCACATCTTAAACCAAAATTTCAAAAAAATACAGTAACCGGCTTTTGAAAAATTGATTTTTTAAACTTCCAAAAATTATTTTTTTGAAAATTTTGATATCAAGTTATTTTAAAGTGGTCAAGTAGGTTCTGTTTCATTTAGAAGGAAACCCAAAAAATAAAAAAAAAAAGCATGCATCGTTAATATTATTTTTTCATTAAAATCGTTGAAGCCCATTTTAATAATTTTTTCTGAAATTCGGTAGAAAGTGGTTCGCGAAATTATTTTTTGACCCAAAACTTAAGGTAGGTAACTACCATATTGATTTTTAAATTAATAGATTTTCTCAAAAAATATGCAAGGCTTGCTTGCCAGATATTGTAATGAATCATGATGCCACGATAAAGACAACTAAACTTGTACTCATACATAGGCTCTACGATTATTATTATTTTTTGCCTGTTTTTTCTTAACAGAAGAAATCCTCATTTCTCTAAGTTAAGAGTTCACGTGAACACATCTATTTGTCGTGATAAAGTAACTTAAGGCCATAACCTATTAAAAAAATCAACCCATCCTCTTCTTGAAAAAGTAGTTTACTAAACTGATTTTTTTTAAACACAAATAAGCGTCAAAATGTTGTTAAAAAAAACAACATCCACTTAAAAGTAAAATAAAACAATTTAATTGCAACACCTGCCACAAAAACCAATGAATTGGTTAAAAGTAAAAAAAATTACTTCTTAGACTATACTTAATTATGCATCATTCAAACCGACGTTTCTACCTTCCAATTGAAAAGAAGTTTATATTCCTAGAAGAGTGGTTTATTTATTTCATAGAAAAAAAAAAATTGAATTATTTTCACTTTAATTTTCCTTCCCTGATGGTAAGCAACTTTCTACATCAAGCATTTCTCAATGCCTTTCTAGAATGCTAGTTTACCCTCGCAAATATTTTTAATCTTCCACAACACGTTTACCTTCAACTAAAGAACATTAAAAGCCCTCTCTTCCTCCATGAAGTCTCCAAACTTCATCCACAATGTAAATGCACCTTAAAGATCCTTCCTGACTTGCTCTACCCATCGTCATCGTCATCACCACCGCTACGACTGACTCGACGCCGCCGCCAATAGTACTTGTGTTTACCTCTTGAAAAACAACCCTCTCAGCTGAAGCAAACATTATATTGCTGCACATCTCCACTTAAATAGGCAAACTCTGCTCCAGCCCTGATGGTTTATCTAAAGTCTAAAAGGAAAAAGGCTCGTCCTGCAACCTCAACCTCTAACTTTACTGGTAAAGCAGCACACACTGGCACTAAAGCAAATCTCAAAACACACTCACACACACACACAAGTGGAATGCAACAATTTATTTGCCAACTCAAGTGGAATAGTAGAGCTTCGTTGATACAACATGTTGTGTACTGAATGTGGAAAATCCAAATCAGTTTTGAAAACTTTTTGAAGAAAAAAAAAAAAAAATTAAAAAACTCTCCACCATAAGTATTCAACTCATTGCGTCCTTTAACAATCCATTGGAAGTCCCTTGTGGAGTGCAAGCAATTGGTATGGTGACCATTTGTTGTGTTTTTTCTTATACAAAAACAAAATTGGAAATCAAATATTTTATACTTTATTAGGAATTCTTTCTAATCAATGATTAAAACATTGTAAGTTTGTACTCCTTTAATCCTTTATTTATTAAATGATAATATTATAATATTTTGTTAAAATTGTGGGTTGTGTGTTTCTCTGTAAAAAATTGTAGAAATATGGTCACTCTAGCTAGTTTTTATACAAAGCAGAATGCTATTTGCGACACGCAAGAGACGCGGAATTGGGAAAAAGTAATGAGATGGATCCACCTTTTACATGTGAGAATGCATACAATTTTTTTTTTGTTCCCCAACAAAAGGCCATGACGTCGACAATTTTGCTATGGTTTTTTGTTTTGTTTGTTTGTTTTCATTTAAAACGAAAAGGGACCCGTAATATAAATACAACCCTTCCTCCTGCTGTCTAAGAAGCTATAACAAATTGTAAGCTTAATAGTGGACAAGTAAATAAAAAAAAAAAACAGTAAAATGTTTAAAAGTACTCATGGGGACCACAAAAGCTAGCCATATATTAAAATTATAAAGAACCGACACGATGAAGTTTAATTCCTGTGGAAACTTTTGTAATTTGCAAAGCACAACTGTAAAATTAAAAAAAAAAAAAAAAAAAATAAACAAGGATTGCGGTTGGTTATATTTTTTTTACTTTTGTTTTATTTTGTCTCTTTACTTTTAGTTGAGAAAGTTATGCAAAACATTTTTTTTATATAAAATATAAAGTATTATAGATATTGTTATGAGTAAACCTACATTTTTTAATGCATTTAATGTATATTCCATCAACAACAAAAATATAATTTAAAGGGCAGAATTTTGTAAAAATATGAATATGTGGTGTTAAATATTGGATCAACATGCCAATGATTATGTTTGCACTGATATTGAACTCAAGAGTATTAAGATTATGTGTTTTTAATATATTTAAATCAAAATAAAAGATTTTAAAATTAAGTTAATTTTCGAACAAATAAATTAAAATTAAATTATTCTACAGCAAATTCTCAAACCATGTTTAAAAAAAATTGATATGCCATTTTCAAGACAAAAATAAATAGACACCTGAGCCCAAAATTAAAAAAAAAAAAACACTGGCCCGTTATGGGGTCATCCAAAAATTTTAATTTTTAAATTTTGATATCAAAATAAGTTATTATAAAGCTTCGGTATGAAAACTTTCAACAAAATTGTTTACGGCTGAGTTTGAAAGTCAAAAAAAAAAAAACAAAAACCGTTCTATGGGAAGTACCGTAGTAAATTTTTCTAAACGTTCCTTTCATTTAAAAAAAAAATCAATTTCCTCGCTAGGGAATTATAAATGACCTTTAACCACAAAATTTAAGGAAATTCGCTTTAGCAATTAAGGTGTTTGATAAAATCGTCCGATTTTCTTCAAACTTGGTTAGTGAAGTAACAAAATTTGATTAAATAATTAACTATAAGCATAATTAAGTTTTGTTTTGTAAAGTAATTCTGTAGCTATTATGTAGTTTCATTTTGATATCAATTGCATTTAAGAATTGCTTGGAAAAATGTCTTTAAATTTGAAATCAAAATTTCCAATGATCCAATTCAATGATAGCTTTTTAACTGGCCCCTAAACTACTAGAAGACAATTTTTAAACACAATGACGTTAACTTGTAATGTTTCTTATATTAAATTCACAATTTTATCGAAATCGTTGGATAAGTCACTAATGTAAACTATTTTCATACAAAATTTGACAGCTTATTTATTAAAAAATTAACATATCTAAAATATAATTTTTTCTAGTGTTTTACGAAGTTGCATGAATACCCTTAGTATTTTTGAGTTATCACCAGTTTCGACATCTAAAATTATGTTTAGTATGTTATTCGTGATCTTTTGAAGAAATCTCTCAGTTCTGTAACAGAAGAAAGACCCTTGATTACTCAATAGTTTGTTATATTATTTAAAAAAAAAAATCTGAATTCAAAAATATTAATTCATTTACATGCTTTTTTCTTTAAAATGTGAAAGAAAGGTTGCAGCTAGAGGTATACAATTGTTTTTTTTCTCAAAATGCGACAATTTAAGGAACCAAAATTTCGAACTAAATTATATTATAGAGGTTATCAAAAAACCGGTAATGAAGAATTATATAACTTCAAAAATTTCAATCTCGTTTTTACCTCTAAAAAACAACCTTTCACATTATAAATTTTCGTACACTGAAAAAAACGTCAAAGTTTAGTTTCAATAGAAAACAAACTACTGCACGTGAAAACTCTAATAAAAAGAAATAACAAAATGCTAATAAATAATTAACACTTCGTTAACGAAATATCAATAGGTGTAATTTTTAAAACAACAGCCGAGAAAACGTTTGTGAAAGAACCATTTGACGAGGAATTAAAGTAAGAACCCACCGATTTCTAAAACCGAATCAATTTGCACCAAACACGGAAATTAAAAAAAAAATTAAAAACAATAGCAGACGTTCCTCAAGGATGTACCTGCAGTCCATTACTGTTTGCCTCTTTCATCGTTCAATATGTGAACTTCTTCCTAGAAGAGTTCTGTTTCCACATATTGTCGTCAAAGTCTTGTTTTATGCTGAAGATTTGACAATGCCTCTGTCCTTCATTGTTTTTGCCAATCTTAGTTGGTACTCAAATCTAAAGCTAATGAGTAAAAATAAATACATAAAATGTTAACGTAATGTGATGTTTTTTGAGTTATTAAAACAGATGACAATATGAAATTCCATTAAAATTTATTTCCAAGTAAATTAAATAAAATACAGTCGTTCCTTCATTAAACATTTACCCCCACTTACTTCACTGTCTTATATCATTTGCAAATACAAACTCCATGCACTTATATCCTTCCATACATAAAAGAAATCGGAAACCTTACTTCTTTCACCTCCTATTTAACTTTTCCATCAATCGATCCCATTCCCATTTATGATGGTTAAACCAAAATCACTTCCAATTTCAAGTGCTCATCGATACCCCACAATCAACAAACAACTAACACACGCCTTAATGGCTCTCTTGTCCTGATGTTTGGTCAAATGTGGAACTGCTTTTAAAAATAAAAACTTGTATCAGGTGACAAGTTGGATTAATGTTGCAAATAGCACATGCGGGTGCCATCATGCCGTTGGCATTCTAACTTATTGATTTAGTCTATAGTCGTTTTTGTTGGTGTCGCCAACGCCACCACCGACCGCCACTGCCGGAACTAAAGAAGAAAAAGTTTGGAATTCACTTCCGTTCTAACAATTCCCAACCATCGCATTCATTCCTTTTCACTCATCCCTAACTCATTTTAACCCGTTTTTTTTGTGTCGTAGCGTCATTTGCTCAATTCATGCCATCCGCGCTTTAACTGTTATAGCAGTCGTCGCCGCTGCAATTGAAAACAGACAATTTCCGTTCAGGCAAATGGCTTTGTGCTGTGTAAATTTCCGGTGGTAGCTTTTATTTCATATCTTCATTCTGTATGTTATAAACTGGTGCGCTGTCTGCTTCTCCTGCTTCTCCTGCGCTGCTCTTCAAATCTACTTTCTACCTTTTTTTTATTGCAAGCAACGAACAAACGAACGATTTTGGAATTATCCTTAAAAGGCTTCAGTCTATCACTTTGGTTTCCAGTTACGACGATGGCCCCAGCAATTATTATATCCGTTCTTCTGTGTGCTCTCTGCATCGACATACAGACATATGCATGCATGCAGTAAGCCAAAGGCATTTGTTCGTATATATGCTGCTCGTAACTTGTGCACTTGGTCCGTATATCCGCTTCGGACTCATTTATTCGACTTGGTTTCATATCAATCTGAATTGCATGCATAGAGATTCTAACTTAAGGACACAAACTACCGTTCGAGTTGAATACCTTTCACGAATGCAAACACGTTTTCATAGTCTGCTGACCGATTACCCCAAGGCGGTAATGCAGCAGCGACCAACCCTTCTTTCTGTGTGAAGACTTGCAAGAACAGCATTTTATTACAACTTCTATGGTTGGTATTCTAAATCCTGACAAAAATTTACATTTGCGTTGGTGCTTCATTCACTGCAAAACAAGAATATTGTGCCAGACGCTTCCTATACACGCACACCTTAATCAGTTCTAATCGCTTTAATTGCCAATTACCAGGTTTGCCATACATACGTGCATATAGTTGATAGCTATCTGGTGTATAATGTGACGTCCAAGCGCCACGCCACGCCACGCCATCCACGCCATCACATCGCCATGGCCAAATCAAGGAATCGGGCTGAGATGATGCGTTTGCATGACGCCCGCACTAAGTGCATTCATTAAAGTCATTTAAGAGAATGATTAAGTTCCCTCACCTTCGATGCATGCTGCTGACGGAGTGGAGCTATTTCAACGTTACAGGTAGTAGTGTAGTGATTGTTGTTGTTGGGTAGGTAATACCTGTAGCATTGTGTGCATGAGAAATAGCTTGTCATTACACTATCACACTTTAAATCATTGAACTAAAGAGCTTTGTATATCAAGGACACGTTATAGTTGATCGATACTAAAAAAAATATAAAAATATTGACACGAGAATAGGTTGCACGAACTTCTTCTAAAGACTGATGGAACTTCTAAAGATTGATGGGGCTTTTGCAATGGTTTGAAATTGTATTCGTTTATAACGTCAAAGTCATGTGAACGGGGGCTCTATATTATTCCAATTGAAATGATCAAGTCTAAACGCTAGGTGACAGTTTGCACATTGAAAACCTGCCAATATTGTCAAATTTCCTTTTAATGTTCAAAATGAGCAATATGTCGCTGTAAAACCCGTACAGTTCGTGGTTGTATCTATCTTCTTTTCCATTCCCCATCGATGCACACCAGACCAAATATCACTCAAAGAATTTTTCTCTCATCCTTAACTGACAGTGTCCATGCCTCTGCCCCATACAGCAGGAGTGGGAGTAAGGTCCGAGCAGGTGGTTGGAAAAAGATTTCAGGCGGACACACAAAATAGCCGACAGAATTTATTATGCGACGTTGAGGAGACTAATACTTCAGTAGTTGGTGCAGTCTGCTTCGCAAAAACCCCCACAAAGTTTTGGATGGGAATGCAGGTCGTTTGTACAAATTAAGTTTTGGAAACGAAGGATTGCGGTGTTCCTTCTATAAGCTTTTGCTAAGCCTCTTCGGGTCTTCTATGTTATCAATTAAGTGACAGTAATCTTTTCAAACTTGTATTTATTGCATATTTGAACGATCGCTTGTAGACAAATAAGACAGTCTAACACGAAGAAAGAATTTTGCGGCTATAACTTGTATTAAAAAAAGATTTTAAATACAACACTCATTGATGCTTCTAGTAATCCATTCTAGACTCGGATTCGGTATGTTGGCCAACATAGAATAATTTATTATTTGACCGAATTTCTTACAGTCTAGTTTGACGCTACAAATTACGTACTTCCATTCATTAACAAGATGAGTCGGTAAGTTATAAATGTACGTATAAACCATCAGAATTCCAGTAGACTCCTTGCTCAAAAACTTTCGTTCCTCGAAATATTTCTTAAGCTGAAAAAAAACAGCGTTTCCGCATAACCTTGAAGAAAATGGTCATGAGTGCAATCGGCTAGTAGTTGAAAGGTGAAGAGATTACCTTTTTCAGAGACTGGTTGAACAATAATGTTCTTTTCCATCCACTCGGAAAGAGAATGGTAGAATGGGACAGATAGTTTTCCAGGAAGGTAATACTATCCGGGCCAGCAGATTTGTGTACATCGAGGGGGTCATAACGCTTTGTGGTTGGTAGCAAACTTCGCTTACTGCAGGATTATCATTTAAGACAAACATAATTTAGAAACCGATGATGAGGGAGATTGTCTTATGTTTTTTTTACAAGTTACTAACTATGTTTGCTACTATTGGGACACTAAGGATAAGGTGATTCTTTATCTTGAAACCTGTGTAATATTGTGCATACTTTAAGCAATGTTCGAAAAACATAACTAGTTCTTTGTAGTCCTACAAACGACAGCACATAGGATTTCTGCCGATCGAAAAAAAAGAAATAGTCTGACGCAACAAACCAACGTGCAACGTACAATTTCTTAATCATATGCATGAACATACAAAATTATATATCATTATGCATATTCATACCGATATACGTCCAATTAACACGAATCATATTTTTTTATAACAAGAAACTTAATTAAAACCCATTTTTGCAACTAACACACTTCTTTAAATGATGCAAGATACTCAATACATACACACAATCAGTGGAAACTGGAAAAAAAATACACCATAGTAGGTAAGAAGGTTTCTCCGATTTCACATTCAAAGTGAACCATAAACCCCGCATGCACTTTACTAAAACTTTTTGAAAGCTTCATAACAAGTTTGTGTGTATGTACGTGCTACACAAAAATAAAAAAATAAAAACACATCCTTTGAACGTTCACATTCAAAATGAATTCAATTTTCATAACTTTTACAATAAAGAGGCAGCATACACATTAAAACAACATATTAAATACATGCATACATTTTTCTATAGAACATACCTACGCAAAATAATAGGAAACAAAATAAAACAAAGTAAATAGGATTTATATCCTTCGCCCAAAATTCAGTAAACCGGAACAGTAGGTAACATGCAATATGGCGCATCCAAAAACAAACAAACAGAATCCTCTTTTCCGCTTCCTTTAATTTATTTAAATATGTTGAGTTATATTTTTGCCATACATCATTTTTTTTTTTTTCAAAACATTTATCTTTTATGGTTGTTTGAATTAAACCTAAAATATATTTCCTAATGTTTTTGTCAAGATTTGTTTTTGACAAACATATTTTTACAATAAAATTTGTATGCACACTGTGTTTAAAGGATTTGCGCCTTTACAGTATAAGTTGCTTATAGGGCAAGTTGTTGAAGTGCAGAGTTAACTCAGAGTTAGTTAATCTTGCAATCAAATTTAACATACGAAAAATTAAATAAATTTCATCTTATCTTATTCTAGAAGCAGTATTTCTGAAGAGGATATAGGCTTAATAAACTCCGGGAATAAAACATGAAAAACATCTTTTGAGTTTATTAGATTTGATGGGATAACTTAATTCGCACTAAGAATAGTACAGAGAAGACTCATAAGAGTGAATGCGGTAAGCTGTATGTACCTATGGCGATTTTTTCGCAATTCACTGTGGCAAAAAGTGATAGGCGCAGCAAAATAAGGCCCATCAGGATAGAAAATCCCAAAATTAAGTTAAAAATCCATCAACAAAAATAGGTCTAATTAATTGGAGAGGCTAAGGTCAAAATCCTGAAAACGGAAAACCCAAAAACTTTAAATTCCAAAAACCCAAAATCTAGAAAGCCCAAAATTCCGAAAGACCAAAAAACCCAAATCCCAGAAACCCAAAATCCTGTCGTATATCTCCCCCCAATTGGGCGTGAGGGGCAATTTCATAAAAAAAAAAAGAACTAAAAATGGAAGAAAATCACTGTGATACCTAGAATTAAGTAATATACCTATTTTTAAAGCCAGTACTTTGTTCTGTTATACAGTTTTTATATCAAGTTAAATCGTGCATAATTTTTGAAAAAAACTAGCTTCAAACTCAAAATCTTGGAAAAAAACATTAAAAACATTTTTAAAGTGCAATTTTTCAAAACAATTTTCTCGAAAACTAGATGATTTAAAATCATCTTTTTTTCTGATTAAGAATTAATAACAGCAACGAATTCTAAGAAAAAAAATGAATATAAAACCTCAAAGTAATGAAAAATTGCACTTTAGACATTTTTTGTATGTTTTTTTGTCCCAAATATTGAGTTTGAAACTCGTTTTCTCAAAAACTTTACAACGATTTAACTTGATTTAAAAACTGGCTACATGTCCAAGTATTGACTTTAAGAATGTGTTAAATACTTACTTCTAGGTGGTATTACCTCTATTTTTTGATGATTTTTTTCCGTTTTTAGTACTTTTTTCATTAAAAAATAACGGTAATACCTCCTAGAAATAAGTATTTTACGTTTTTTAAAGCCAATACTCGGATATGTAGCCAGTTTTTAAATCAAGTTAAATCTTTGTATAGTTTTTGAAAAAACGAAAATGTTTGGCATAGTTTATTTTCTAAAATTTTAGCAAAATTTGTTGATAATAAAATGTTTGCTCACAAAAATCTTATTGTTAAGTTTAAAAAAAAAAATTCAATAAGAGCGGCAATTTTTAACCGTTAGCTGTTTTTTGAACACAAACATTTGAAAAACATATCATTCAAATCGCACCAGTTTTTTGGGGTTCCGAGATAATTTGCTTTAGTTACTTCACTAAATAAATGTTTCAAAATTGAAGCATTGAAATATTTTTGCAACATTTTTTAAATTTAATTACAGGTTTTTGGGTTTTCTGGATTTTAGGGATTTTGAGTCTTCGGGACTCTAGGTTTTCAGTTTTCTTGGTTTTTGGGATTCTGGGTTTTAAGGATTTTGAGGTTCGGGATTTTGAATTTTTTGGATTTTGGGTTTTCGGGATTTGTTATCTGGATTCTGAGCATTTAGGATTTAGGATTTCGGGATTTAGTCCGTTTCCCTTATTGGAGGCGTAATTGAAGTTTTTGAAACCTGAAATTATGACCCAATATCAAAAAATAAAATAAGGCCCCAAAAATTATTTTTAACCACCAGTCAGTATTTTTTTTGTTTGTTGTTTAAGTCCACACAACTTACTGTAGTTTCTAGCTTTGACCATTCTTAAGATCTAATTCTTTTTTTTGGGAAATTCTTCCAAAATTCAACAAAACCTTTTTACTAAAACCGTAGAACCCAAATATATAATTTGAAGAAATGAATTGAAGATATAAATTGAAGAACACAATTAAATTTTTTTTCCTGCACTAAAGTAGGTACTTACCTTAACCTCCGAACTGTAAAGTCCTTATGGCTTTATTTATAAAAAAACAAAAAAAAAAAAACAAAAACATACGAAAGGAACAAAAAAAAAAACTTTTCTTATCGCTTTCCTCTTTAATCTCATTTATCTGACATTTAATGTCACTAAAGAGTCCTTCAAAACCACGTTGTGCTGCTGCTGCCATACTGATGCCAAAATAACCCATTAACCCAACTTTCTGACATTTTGTGTAAACACCGTCATATTATATTCCCTTGAGTTGTTAAGCTCCATCTGTGTGTATGGTATTTGGGTTGTGCTTCATTTCATTATGAGCACATTTAACTGTTTCGCAGAAAATTACAAATATAATTCATGTTACCTACTTAACGTCTACAATCTACACAAACACATACAGACACATAAAACACCATACTTTTCCCTATATAGGTAATAGGTATGCTTGGTTTAGTTAGTGCCTATATTCTCACGAAATATCCTGAAATAATTGTCATCGTATCCTCTTTGCTATGCTATAGGTACCCACTATGCCGCGCCTTTTTTTTATCAGACTTTACCTCCCTCTATGTTGCGAGTAAGAAAAAAAAAAAGGATTCGATCGTCAGAATTCATAATAACAAGCGACAATTTAATGGCGACGAAGAAAATATCATCGTCATTTATGTGTATACGTCGTCATCGTTGTCGTTGTCGTCGTCGTCGTCGTCCTCGGCAATGGCAACACACAAATATTGCTGCTGGTTGTATTTTGCAGTCCTTTATAATTCAAGGGCGTACTTGCGTTGATTATCCTTTCATTTTCATTTCCGTAAGGCTCTGTGTGCTCATTGGGTGTGCTCCCCATAGCCATGGGGTGTTAATTTTTCCCTGTCAAGCTAATAATAATGAGATTGTGATTCTTCTTCGCTCGTCCTTTTTTTTTTTTTTTGCTTTATACATTCCTACTCCTTGATATTTTATATACATAAAAAGTAGGTACTATAAGGGTAAATTATGAATTTGAAAAGAAATAACAACATGAAACTCATCCTGAAATCTAATGCCTCATCATTTAAAAGCAATTTTGTACGACCTAGTTGGGTGTTTTATTTTCATAAATATACAAGTAGGTATTTTTGTATGTATAATTTTGATTAAATGGGTGGATTTGGACTTGCAATTAAACAAAAATATGTACAGAGGGGAGATTGAATACATATATTTAAATGAATGCTGCCAGACGAATGCAAAAAGGATAATTATGTCCTCACCTACTTTTGTTTTCGAGGAATTAAAAAAAAAGCTTTGATTTAATTTTATCCACTGCATCGACCATCGTGTAGACTTGGTGTCGTCGTGGTCGCCCCTCAAAGCATTAGGGTGAATCCAATCATTATTTTTTTTTTTCTAAACTTTGAAGGATTTCTATTTATTATGCTTATGAGTAGGTAATTGTGTAAACTATATTTATAATTGCTGTGCTAAAATGTCCCAAATATTTTGAGGTTAATGAACGTCATTTAATCACTTGCTACGAGTTGAGAAGCATTCAAAGTTTAATGTCCCTAATTAATTTTTTTTTTTTCAAGTCAAGTGGAAAATATGGAATCAAATTGCATACATCGTTTTAAAGTTTAATTCAATATGGAAAATGTTTTTGTTGTTTTATAATTAGTTGTAAGTATTTTTTTTTTTAATTTTTTCTAAAACTGAACATATAAAACCTTAATTAAAAGAACTTAGCAATCGAAAGAACTATTGGTATAAGAGCAAGTACGTGCTAAACTTAAATTTTTGGTTTTATATTCATTTATATATTTGAACTCATTGTAAAAAAATATTAAAGAAAATAAGTCCACCCAACATGATTTTATAGTTTTGTCCAGGTAGATTAAAAATGAAAACAATTTTTCGACCGAAATAGTCAGAAATGCTATAATGGAATGCTAATGGAATTCGACTACCATTTTTTTGGGATATTTAATTTGTTTTTTTCTCATATCCGACTGCTTACGAATCCGATAAAGAATACCAACTCTCTAGGTGCAACAAAAGTTAAAGCTTTGATGCCAAATACACCATTTTCCCTATGGTGGCAAAATTCATTGCCTACCGTAAGGCGCCCGTCAAGACAGTTGACAACAATTTTATAACAACTATTAACTACTGCTTTAAAGATATTTTGGAGAAAACTGCTAAAAAGAAAATTAAATTCATGAAAATTTTAAATTTTTCGACTATTTAAGTCTACCTTAAAAACATTTGAAAGGTTTTCTTATTTTCCTTACATGTTTTGTATCTGTAGTTGCTTAAAATTATGGATCATTTTGTAAGGAAAATAATACATTACAGAAAAATACATTCAGAAAAATAACCGAATTCAAATTTAAGAATTTTAATATGTTCACATAGATGCCAGTTTAAGAAATCAAATACAAAAAGAATCATCAAAATCGATCCATACAGTCGAAAGGATAACCTCCTCCTTGTTTTAGGTCAGTTAATTAATTTTTTTTACAGTTTTAATAAAAATTCTTGAATAATTTTAATTTTCCAAAATTTTTAGAAGTATGTATTTCGATAGGAATATAAACTTCCTAAATAGAGTTGGGAAAATTAAGTCTAAATGGTAGGTTACGAAATAAAAGAAGACCTCATCGAAAAAAAAATTTAAAAAAGTTTAAAAGTTAGGATCTTATTTATTTATCTTTTACGAAAATAGTAAAATTTTGTTGAAACTTGATTTTAATGTATACATTATTATGTTCTTAACTAATTCCTAACTCTTGGTATTTTCGACGAATTTAATTTGAAAAAAAAATTCCTCATTCAAAAAAGTTGAATACATTTTAGATTTTTGAAAACTTTGAGATAGCTCCTTTAATTAAATACATACAGCCTTGGCCAAATGTATTAGGCACCCTCATAAAGTTGTTATATTTTTATAACGATGAATAAAAAAAAAACAAAGTATGCAGAATTGTTGGAAATCTTTTTTTACTAAAGAAAAATTAATATTTAGTGTTGCCACCCCTCATTTTTATGACAGCTGCTATCCTTTTATGCATAGACCTTACCAGCCTACGGCACTCATCTGAACTTATTTTGTCCCATTCTTGTTGTAAAACCTTTTTGAGCATCTCTTTTGATGTTGTTGGGTACTTTGGAATGTTCCGTTTTAAAATTTAAAAAAAAAAAATTAAAATGTTTCAGAGAATAGAGCAAAAAATAAAGGGTGCCTAATACTTTTGGCCAAGGCTGTATGTATAGTTATTATCAAAATCCAGCAATTTTTGAAAAAGAAAAAAGATAAAACCAAGAAAAAATGCTTTTTTGGATTTTCCCAATATTTTTGAGGTTATATAAAAAAAAATTATCTGAACAAAACATTTATACCTTTTGAAGAGCTACAACTTTTGTTGCAATTTTTTTTTTTTTTGAAAAGCGGTCTACTTTAAAAAGAATCTTAATAAAACACAATATTTGACACCCCACTTTTTCGCCCACACACCCTTTTTCCCCCAATATGTTGGTGGGCAAAGAAATATATGATGTTAAATAACATTTTAAAACTTGTTTGTCCTAATATTTTGAGGGTAATGATGGAACTCGAGATAACAATCAGACATGTCATTACGATGATAGAGAATCCGAAAAAAAGTGCGTCTCGCAATTCTGTCTGTCTGTCTCTCTGTGTGTACCTCGAGCTTCAGCCTAAACCGCTCAACCGATTTTCTTGAAACTTAGTGGTTAAGGGTCTTTGGTAATTCCTTAAAGGGGAAATTGAAATTATTTTTTTCGGACTAAAACTAACGGTACTTACCTGCCGTATAACAATTAAGGAAAAGTTAACTTTTTTCAAAAACGGCCCCAACGATTTTGATTAAAAAGTTTGTGTCTGCTTTTGTAAGTAGGGTCATAATTTCGGAATGAAAGAAATGTTTGTAAAAATTCTTCTAACGGTACCTCCAATAGAACCGTTTTTTTTTTTCATTTTTGACTTCCAATTAAACGACTGAAACAAAACAAACAAACGACTGAAACAAAAGCTTATATCAAATAATTTCAAAATTGTTAATTTATTACAAAAAAATGATTTTTTGATTTTTAAAAAAATCTTTCAAATTATATTTTTCTTTGATCAGCCATTTTGTGGCAGACATCTTGAATTTTTAATATTTTTTATGAATTCTTAATGAACAAGCACTAAGGTCTCTTCCGTGTAAATTTGTTTAAAAATAAAACAAATTGTTAAAAAAAGCTTTTTCCCGCCCCCTTCTTGGGTGTGCCTCAACTGCTGATATGTAATAAAATATAGGTAATGTTGACATTCTTAAGATATTGCAAAAGAATTTCTATATACTGGCAGTAAAATTCAGAACTTTGACCTGTTTTATGCAATAAATGGCTCTTCTATGGGAGGAAATACGCTCTTTAGTCTCTAAAAAATCATCGCGTCATATTCAAATTTCAATTTCAATGTTTAACTTCTTTTATAGATGTATGTATTTTTGTAACTAAGATTTTGTTATTTATTCTGTTAATTTATAGAGTTCTATTCTTTAAGGGTCACTCTGGCGTATGTGTAACACTTTTTTTAAAATATTTAATTATGCACTTTTTTTAATAATTTGCTCATGAATAGTGATTCAAGTTCTGTAAATAAAAAAAATTCCGATAACTTTATTATTTACCATTAAGGTTGCAGTGGATAAACTTTTTGATTGTTTGGCTACTAAATTTGGTTCATATTTAAGTTTTTTTACCTTAACATTCGCTTTCAAATGGAAGAAAATTATTCATTCATGAAAGTTTTAGGCTTAAATTTTTTCACAGAATGAGAATCGTATTTATGAGTAGAATAACGCAAATCTTTTCGCTTGACTTTTTGAACGGTGGACAAAAGAGTCGTGATGTGAAACAAAACCAAAAATAAAAACAAATACGTACATAGTTTCATTCATTGTGGTAAATTATTTAGCATCACTTTTTTAAACATGCGTCTGCAAATCCTTAAAAACTAATTATGTACATTGATACATACATAAATGTACATGAGTTATATTTAGTTTTTTTGAGATTAGCAAATGAAACTGGAATGCGTTTATGGCTGCTGGATTTAACTTTTCAATTAAAAAAAACTTTATCTTAACAATTAATCTTCTTGAAAAACTCCACTTAAAACTGATTGCTTCTAAATATATGTACCGTTTAAATTTGAACACACACAAAGGACCCAATTTACCTTAAATACATTTTCGTAGCCAAATTCTTTTACTGAATTAAGTTTCACATGCATCCTCACGTTCACACGCTATCCAATGGGAATATTTGTCTTAATTCCCTGCCAAGTTTCTTGATACCTTTATTTTATTTTTAACGTTCTTTACTTAATCTTGTTACAAAGGATTATAAAGGACTAGGTAACACAAACAAAAAAAAACTAAAATAAAGTAAACTCCTGCACATGTCTATGCATTTCAATTTGCACTCGAATTTCTTTCATTTCATTACAGTTCACTGTCGTTGATTACAGAAACTTAAATAAAAATTAAAAAAAAAAAATAGAAGGAATTAAAATGAAAAGAAGCAAAAATCATGCAACTCACCGTCGCGTCGCCGTAATCGTCGACGGGAGGTCGAATTTCTGTCTTGAATTTATAAAAAAAAAAAAAGACAAATGGGAAACTTCCACATCCTTCCTTTCATAGAAAGAGGAATGCAATAATAATAATAGAAAGAAAAGAGAGAAGAAGAGAAAAAAAAATAAATATAATGGTTCTTACGAGTCCTTTTGTCTTAATGCTTTTTCACACTGTTTTCTTGTCACATATCGTTTTCATTTTATCAAGCCATCTGGCAATTCACAATTCAAGTGTGAAATAATAAGGATAGCTATATGCTAAGCATTTGTATTGAAACAAAAGAGAACTCAAATGTCATAGTCTACGTCTTAGATGTGACTGTTGACTGTCATGAGCTCATGACTGGCTGCAAAAGTGATATTTTAATTTTAATCAAGGACGTAACTGATACACAAAGAGAATGAAATTATGTTCTGATGGTGAATATTTTATTGCTTTATTAAAAAAAATAAACTTAATTAAGTTCATACCTACTATGGAGGTTCATTATGATGTCAGGATATCGGATGCAATTTCTAATATTTCAATTTTAAGGATCAAAATTCCTGATGTCATTTTTTATTTTAATTATGTCCGTGAAATATGTTAAAAAAAATAAAATAATTCCCTAAAAAACTTGTTATAAATTCATTATTATTAGGGACTTATTCCACATTGTTTGGAGACATTTTTCATACTTCTTCCTATTTAAGGATGTCACCCTTCTATTTTTGTTGATAACAGTCATCCTATGTTAGGGGTTATTTTCATTAACAGTACCGTTGGCGGTCAACTTCACGAGATACAACGAGATACAAGATAGTGACCCGGTAACATAATATGAAGGAATTGGAGAGTTATGTGGTTTGTTTCAAACTGAAGAAAATACAAGTATTGCTTTTTGAAATTTTAATTTATTCAATTTTAGGGACATCTTTTAAAATGAAATTGAGAATTGTTGAATTCTGTTTAAGAGGGATAAAAGTGCTATTTCTTTGGAGAGTTTTTTTTACCTCCAAACCAAACTGATCTTACAATTATTTTAATTAACTTTATTACTTATTTAACTCAATTTCTTATCATAAAATATAATTTAAAAAATACTAAAACAATAAAATAAACTGTAACATAAAATTTCTTTCTCATTTCAGCATGATAGCTTTATGCACCTCATTAATCATATTTGTATATGATACAGAAGTATTAAGCATAAAATTTCTGTGGTACTATCAACTAAGTTATGTTATTATATTAGGATGTAAGTAAATTATTTAATTTCAAGTTTTCAAAAAATATACATAAATTAATGTTCTTTTGTTTTTTTTTCTATTTTCAAAGTAACAATATGCATAGAACTAGCAATTTGTATTATTTCAATGAGAGGTAGCATATTGGATTCTGAAGTCCGAACATCGATAAATATATGGATATATATAAAAAGTTGTGAGTACCTAAATACATTATTATATTTAGTGAACAGTCAAAACCTTGAATCGAAATTACGTATTTTTGAGATGAAGAATGTATTAAATGTTAAAAAATGTTAGGTCTTTTAGTTTGTTTGTTGTGGAAAATAATTTTAATGTCAATGAAGAAAGTTCAGTTAAAGAAAAAACGTGGACTCCAAAATAGGGTTAAGGCAACGCTACAATCATGTGTGATATTTTTACAAACTGCTAAATCAAAAAGATATCTGCTCTTGAAGCTAAAGTTGTTTGGAATTATAGCAATTATAAATGCTTGAAGTTTTGAAAAAAGCAATTTCTAAAAAAAATTAAATTAAAAAAGCATTAAACTCGATTTTTAAATTACTAAAATAGCTTCTTAAATGAATTTGACATGAAAACGCAGTACGCAATTTGATTTCTTTTTTAAAGAAAAAAATAAAAATATAGGAAAAATAAATTGCACGACTGGATCGCACGTATTTGCTCTTATAGATAAAGTAACTTTATATCCTAAGCCTTTTCAATTCAAAATTTGTAAATGCAGTTTTAGAAAAAAAAAAATAAAAAAGCATGAAATTGATTGATTCATTAAGAAGAAAGACGAGAGAGAATTTAAAAAAACGGTTCTAAGCAGGTACCGTTAGTACCGGTTTTTGAAAATTATGGTTTTCATTTAAAGATAGACCTTATCGAAAAAAATGAATATGATTTTTTTGATTAAAATCGTAGGAACCATTTTTGAGAACAATTAGTTTTTCTAAAACCGTTATATGACAGGTACCCTTTGTAGTTCAAAAAATATAATTCAAAAAACGTCCATGGATAGTCTTCAAAAAACTCCACATATAAAGTTTGAAGTAAATCGACGCATCCGTTTAGGCGTTGGCTTCTGATACATACAGACAGACAGACAGAATTATTGGACCTACTTTTTGAAGACTCCATGCAGCCCACCTGACCTTGTCGTCTTTGTCGAATTTATCGATTCATTTTACACGTACCTTGCAACCGCCTAAACGGTCCGGTGTGCCAGTTTTGCCAGTTCTTTTTAGACATACATATATTTTCTTAAACCCAAGAACTTTAAATTTAAGGCTTTGACTGTTCATTTCCAATATATTTAATAGATGAACCAATATAACATTTTGTCATACAATATTATAAATAACAAATTGTATGTTCTACTTTTCAGTTGTGATATTATTTGATATTACGTGGTTAGTCTTAGGTGTTATATGGATTAAACAATACTACTTAAATGCTCCAATGGATGCAGCTAAGAAGATTTTTTTAGGTAAATATTTTTTTTGTTTGTTTTGTGTTTTAATAAAAAAAAGCAACAAAAATTAATAATTCTAATAACTAATCAATGTTTATTTTAATTTTAATAGCTCTAGTTATATGCAATTGGTCGTTAGTGTTAACAACTCTTATAACAATATGGTGCACATTTGACACTGCCGGCCGATCGTGGGTCAAAATGAAAAAATACCAACGATCAATGAGGGAGACTGAGTCTAGATTTAATTACAAGCGAAGTAATAGTATGAATCGTAATTGGAGACAAAGGTATGAGAAAATAAAAACACTAAAAAAATAAACTGTATAACAGTTTAACTGTTATACAAACTGTTTTAAAAATTGTTTTAAATTAATTTTAATTATAGAAAAGTAATCCGAGCCTATCAAGACAGTTGGGACCATAGATGTCGACTGCTATTTTGTTGTATGGGTTCATCGGAACGAAATCAAAATTCATTCACAGATATTGCTCGACTTTTGAGTGATTTTTTTCGTGAATTAGATGTCGTTCCATCAGATGTAGTAGCCGGTTTGGTTTTATTAAGAAAGTTTCAAAAACTCGAAAGGGAAGCAATCGTAAGACAGGTAAGAGATTCAAAACAAGAATTGGTGTTATTCTTTATTTGAGTTCGAAAAAAAAAAACCAAAAACGAGTTAGTTAGTTTCGATATTAACAAACAAAAAAAAAACCGTAGCCGTGGTAAGTTATTTATAATTGATGACAATTTAGAACATTTCAGGCCAAAAATTGCTACTAAATCAGGAAGTTTTCTTCCATAATTGCTAAAGATCAGCAAGCGGGTTGGGTTTTTCATCAACATTGCCTTTATACAGATTTCAAAAATGATTTTTATTTGGTAATACAAACTAAGTCTGCTTCCAAAGACTTATCCGCATTCAAATAAAAGTACCTGACAATTACAGTGGCCGCTGGCGTAGTAGATATCACAGTTTTTCTTTTGTGCGATCATTTTCTGACTATTTCGGCATAATTCCGTAACCTGGAAAGTTGCAGATGTTATAATAACGACCGAAGTAGAGAAAAATTTTAACCATTAGCTCAACCGAAGTCCGTATTCATAGACAAAATGGAGACTACTGAGGTAATCCTCAAGTATATGCTTTAGAATTCCCTCACAATCTCGATTATGAAGAGCTTATGTGGCCAAATGTCCACTGAAGCGTGCACTTGAGAAAAATCTCTACTTCAGATTAAGAATTCCGCCCTAAAACTCAATTTAAATCAAAACGATAATATTGAAAAAGTTAACTCAAATTGAATGATTTTCTTTTCTGTTTTTAAAAACTTTGATTGTTATTTTAATTAAATAAAAATCTAAAAAAAATTAAATTAAATTCCTAACTTTGAACACATTTTTTTTTAGGGTAAACATGTATCCTTTCGATGTGGAATAAGCTTTTATATCTTAAATTTTAAATATACTCATACACCTACATTGAAACATTGTTGTTTGCTTTACTTTGTATACAAAATTAATCTTCTGCCATGAACTCAATGTTGTCGTGGCTTAAATGCATATATGATGGTAAACGCATTTCCTTATGCATGGCAGCAGTTTCCGGCATTATGAGCGAAAGTTGATTCAATTCAGATCACATTATAAATTCAAAACTTGTAAACAAGCTACATACTCGTATTTATGTACATACATATGTATATGGAGTGAATGCGGATTTGTTGACGTATAGCCAATGACGATGATGCGATGATGAGTATGAGAGATCCCTTTCGGAAGGAAGTTTTTGATGGAATATAAATTTAAACACCTAATTAATTTATTGATGCTACACAGTTGAGTGGAGAAAACTTTCAATACATTCTATTAATTATGTTCTACTACAGATGCAATGTTTTCCAATAAGAGCGAAAATAATCTCTTAAATGATGAGCAATGTCCATAGAATTTAATTTATCTTTGCAGAGTAGTTTGCGACCTCATAAACCTTAGATTTTTGAAAAATACTTCGAAAAAGATTTATCTTAAAGATTTTTGTGCCATTTTTAAGATATTATTTACTTACACCTAAAAACCTAAAAAAAATTCATCGACCGGTTTTCGAAAAATCGAAAAAATTTTTTTATCTTTTTCCAAAATAGTTAGATTTTTATGAAACTTGAAACTTCAATTTTTTTTTAGCAAAATATTAGTTTTTTTTTGTATTTCACGAATTTATTTGAAAAAACTAGCCTAATTTTAATCAAAAAATTTGACGAAAAAAATATTGATTTTTTGAAAATTTTGAGATTTATTCTTTTTGGTTAATTTTTTTTTAAGATTAAGACAACAACACAGTTATTGAAAAAAAAAACGCATTTTTAAGATCGATTTTTCCGAATAAAACAGTAAATTCGAGGCAGTGAAGAGTGGCATATAAACCAAATTAATTTTTTGATTAAGATTTTGAGTCTCTTAAACCGAATTAAGTAGCAGAATTGCTCTACCATGGAAAGTTTTTAAGATATCGATATTTTGAACTTGCCAAAAACCTATATTTGTGATGTGTTGAGTAAAGAGAAGTTTTTATTTTCAGAATGAAGACCAAATTTTTGGCAAGACTTTCGATGCGCTTTAAACTAGTCTCAATTTTTCTCAAGTGTAATCAATTATTTGGGCTTGGAAAACGTTGCAAAAAACATGTTCTTGTTTCTAAAAATAAAATCTCTTTTTTCTCAAAACATCACAAAAATAGTGTTTTTTGGAATTTAAAAATTTGATATCTCAAAAACGTTGCATGGTAATGTTGATACTAAATTTGTGTTAAGAGAGTCAAAATCTTTTGAAAAGTTTAAATTGGTTTCGGTTAGCAGTTTTTGCTGGCTGATATTACTGTCAATAATGGAAAAATCGATCTTAAAAATGCTGTTTTTGTTTTCTTTTTTTGAATTTTTGACAATGAATGACAAATCTCGTATGTAAAAAATCCCCAAAAAAAAAATTTAATCTGGATTGCATTCTAGATAAAAAATTTCTGTTTATTCGAGATTCTTGTCATTCGAGATATTGTCATGATCCCGTCTAGATTTTTGCATTCGAGATTTTTTATGCGAGATTTTTGTACTTCGAAATTTTTGTTTTTTGCGATATTGCATTCTAGATATCGTGGTAAATCCGTTTTCTACAATTTATTTTTCTACATTGATCCTAAATTTTTCCACCGTCCTTATTCCACAAATATTTTTTAATTTTTTGTCCTATTTAAACTGGATTGGAACTAATCTATTGGTGTATATTTTTTACATGACCAGTTTAATCAGAATCTTATGATACATTAGCTTTTCCACAGGTCGAGGGTTGCCATACCTCATTTTTTACTTAAATTTAAAATAGCTTTAAAAATCTTTAAGTTTGTCTGGCAAAAGTAAGCCTTTACTATTCACAAAACTCAAAAAAGTGTAGCGACTAGTAAATTAGTCGAAGTGGCTGCTGGATCTCCGACTATCACATATTTATACAATATTTCACACTGATCAAACAAAATATTTGCCCAAAAAATTCTTTAATAATACAAATTTTTTGTTGTTACAGAGAAAAAACGGAACGTACGAGTTTCTGAGTGGAGTTCCAATCACAGAGCACACACAGTTCCTAGCTTTAAACGATACCAAAAATTATGATTTCTTTCAAACTGTCATCCACTACATGTACTTTGCACAAGGTGCCTACGGTTGGCCCATGTACTTCATGATACACCGGTCCGGATTGTGGCATCTCCTGCCTGAAATGCGGTAAAGACTATACACAAGAGAAATAATTATAATAATAATGATATCTGAGTTATCCTTAATTGAAATCTTATACTATTCTCTTCTATATAGCTGCCTGGGTTGCTGTTGTGGCCACAGCGATGATGTTGAAATAATCCAAGACAACTGTTGGTATTGCAACTATGCCGCCCTCAAAAAGACTCTACAAGTAGGTGACATCGAAATCATTTATGTCACGTATCATGTCGATGTTGGTGAGACACCATTTTTCGTCGCTGTCGACTACACACAAAAGAAGGTCGTCATCAGCATACGTGGCACACTGAGCATGAAAGACATCCTCACCGATCTAAATGCCGAGGGTGAGGTATTGCCTTTAAATCCGCCACGAGACGATTGGCTGGGCCACAAGGGAATGGTTCAGGCGGCCATTTATATCAAGAATAAGTTGGAAGAAGAAAATCTCATCCAAAAAGCCCTAACACACAATCCTGCCAGGAATACACAAACATTTGGTTTAGTTTTAGTGGGCCATTCGTTGGGTGCTGGTACAGCATCCATTCTTGCCATACTTCTTAAGCCCGAGTATCCGACATTGCAGTGCTTTAGTTATTCCCCACCAGGTGGGCTTTTAAGGTAAGAAAGGATTCTTTTTTTTTAACATTTAATTGAATAATGTGTTTTATTGTTGTGCTTCTCCATTCCACACAGTATGCCTGCCGTAGAGTATTCGAAATCCTTTATTACGTCTGTGGTGCTGGGGAAGGATGTTGTTCCAAGGATAGGTCTACATCAGATGGAGGCGCTTCGTGCCGATTTAATAAATGCAATACAAAGAAGCGTCGACCCTAAAGTGAGTTGTTGTACTACTATGCTCGTATTTCGTATAACTAGTATGTTTTTGAATCAAAGTTTGTTGGATACAATAAGAAATTGGGTGAAATTGTGGATAAAGGGGGTGAGATAGATGCAGAATGTATGAATCGTGCAAGGAATTCAATGAGGTTTTTTCGTATTCTATAGAAAATTGTATTCAATTCATACAGAATTGTCCTCAGGAATGAGTAGTTTGTATGTTTTTCTAAAAACTATCACGTTCCTAAAGGCTTTGGATAGACTAAATTCTTGCAATGGGAGACTTGTTGTTTTGTTATTTTCGAAAAGAATAATGAAAAAATGAATTGAGAAGGACGCACTGTATGATGAATTAATGTTTTCATGAGTAATGGATCATGAACTTATGATACAATTGAGTTCAGAACTTCAAGCAAATTTGTGTGCAACAAAGTGTAGAGTTGATTGCATCAATGATAGAAAAGTATTTTCTATTCTCAATATAAGAAGAAATCTTGTTGTACTTCTGTACAACAAAAAAATGACCATGATTTTTTAAATCAAAATCGTAGGAACCATTTTTGAGAAAAATTAGTTTTTCTAAAACCGGTATATGACAGGTACCGTTATTTTTGGTTAAAAAAAAATTAAAAAAACGTCTGGGGATAGTCTCCAAAAAACGCCACATACCAAGTTTGAAGTAAATCAACCCATCTGTTTAGGCTGTGGTCTCTCATACCTACAGACAGACAGACAGAATTTTCGGACCCACTTTTTTCTACTACACTACACTGAAAAAATATTTGAGCAACAATTACATAGTCCATCGTAATACAGGAATCTGCCTCCGTTAGTGCTAAAATTACGGTCTAACGTCTAAAAAAAAAGCACAGTTAACACTAAATTTCTTAACAAAATATTGTGAATCTCCATTGTTGGAGTAGATTTCCAAATTACGATGTTAAAAAATGAAACTACTTTTTGTTTCTTAAGTCTAGTTTACAGTTCAATAATTTGACTATAAGCTTTAAATTAGTCTTAAAACAAAAAAAATAAATAAAAACTTTAAACGACATTCTTTAATATTAAAAAAAAAATTTTATCTTTTCACTAGAATTTAAGACAAGAAAAATGCAAGATTGGTTTTTATACTTGTCCAATTTTTTCTGTTTCGGGATCAAGTTTTTTTTTGTTCAACATTAAGACCCCGTGCCTTCATTTGTTATCACTTTGTAATAAAGCTTTTGTATATTCTCTAGCAAATTTTGAACAAAAATGTTCGGGAATTCGGTCCGATTTGAGCTTTAGTGTTGGATTGATCATTTTGTATCGTCCTGCCCACTGCTTCAGAATTGACTTTTCCTTATCACTAAGATTCAATAGTTGGAATAGGTACCTCAAAAGGTTTGCAAAGAACTTTCGACAAATTGCATCACTCACTTCGTAGACTTAAGGGGTCATTTCTGTAATATCAACTATTAAAATCAATTTTCTATTGCTTTTTAAGCTTTTTATCTAATATTCTTTAAAGTCATATTAAATTTTTTTTTATTGTTAAACTTTATTCAAAATAATTTTTTTTATCTAAACAGTGGAAGACTATATCCTGTTCTATGATTTGTTGTTGCTGTGGACCGGAGCCAACGTCCGTTGTTGAGATGTCTGGCAAGGATACCCATATAAACCAGTATCAAGAGGTTAGTGACCGCCAGTATAATCCTTATATCCATTATACGCCCACAATGCACATGTATATAAGAAATATCTATACAAATTTGCTCCTGCACATGAAACATAAAAATATGAATTTGAATAACAAAACATGTTCTCTTTTTGCCTTTTAACAGGAACGTGGTACAGCGAGGACGACAAGTGCTCATCCTACAGACAGTTCAATAGCTTTAACACTACATCAACCACTATATCCGCCCGGAAGGATAATACACATTGTTCGACACCATCCAAAGCCCGATGAGTAAGTTAACTTCACTTTTCCAATGTTTTTGTGTGCGTTGTTCCTTTCATTTTTTTTTTTTTTTGTTGGTACCATTCACTGATACTAACATCATCACCGCTTGAAAGTGTGTTACTCGTAAAATGCTTTGCTTTTGTAAAAAATGTAGGTAAACAGAGAAAAAAATATGTTCCACATCCTGTCAAGCGTTTTAAAAACACTATTTTCAAAGTGTTTTTTTTTTTTTTGTTGCTGCTGCTGTTTTGTTTGAAAACCAATAAAAACTTCCGGTCAGAACCATAAAGTTATGTATGCTTTTGGCAGGAATATCTAGTGTATGTACCTTTCAGCTTTACAGTATCCAGTGGAGCATTTAGCGCGTTTTTTTTTGACTGAATACTTTAATTTTTTAAAATTGCAGTAAAAATGGTGGTTTGACTTTTAGATGGAAAGGTTTTTATCTATTATTTTTGGAGCCTTTCATAAAATTACTTGACGTATTTTGGTACAATTTTATTTTAAAAATATTTATTAATTACGTATAATCGCTCTAATTATGTTATTTTATGGTGGATTTTCATTAAAGTTAATCGATCATTGGATGAGAAAACTTTTAATTTAAATTTAAACACATGTTGAATTAAGGAGTAAGATTATAGTTTAAATTATTAAATATTTTGATGATAGGTTTTTTAAAATAAGTTTCAGTTAGAGCTTGAAGTTCTTTTTAAAACTCTACTTTTTATGTCTTTTTCACAGACAAATTTACGACACTGACTGGAGGTAGGCAATCATATTGTTAGATTAAATATTTGTGTATAAATGTTTGCATACATGTACGATACCTTCATAGAATATTTAAAACTTTACAATATATTTAATCTAGAACGTTTAAGCCCAAGAATCCTTGCATGTCTTAAGTGTTATTAATCAGAAAAACTCTATTTTGTAACTAAGTTGATACTACATAATGAATTTAAAACAAGGTTATGTGTTGTAGACACCGAGAACTTCATCAAAAAATATTCTTAAAAGAGTTTTTTCGGCGGAGATTGTGAGTTTTACGCGGCAATTTTTTTTCATTTCACGGCATAAATGCGGCAGTTATACGGCAATTACTGAGCCAAGAAAAAAACTACCTTTTCAAAAGTTGTCATGCTAAGATTGTACGGGTCAAAATTTGTTTAAAATTACGCGCTGAATTTCGGAAATTCGTAGCCTTTTTCTTAACAATTTTTGGATGAAATAAACTATATAACGCCAGTGAAAAACTGGCACAATTATACTAGCGAGGTCAATAAATTCTTTTCCTCCGAAGTCCTCAGAAATAGTTTCGATTTTGATGTTTTTTTTTTAAATTTGTTTTTATAAATTTTAAATCAGAAACCTTTTGGAGGGGGCAATTATATAGTCAAAAAGTTTAAAAAATTTGTATGATATTTTTGAAGGGTGATTTACATAAAATATAACAAAAAAAAATCACCGTAACGGTTGGGTCATCCCCGATTAGGCAAATTTCTAATAAATTTCTTAGAATAGAAAAAAAATATTTACGGAAACTCACAGTTCTTGCGCATGTGTTTGCCAGTATGACTAAAAAGTTTTCTACGTTAAGAATTCAATGTGTGGGTAAATGGAATTACAAAGGGAACAAGCTAAGAAAAGTACGTGATCAAAAATTAAAATAATGAAGGATGTGAGATCTTATTAATTTCTGTCTGTAATCTAAACATCTTAATAATGAAATGATGAAACAACCCTAATAGTTTTACCTGGAGAAGTAATTTATATTACAAGCAAATGATAAACACAAATATAACCATACTCGTAGCCATATTGTAGTAATGCCCATATTATTGACTAATTTCAAAACTAGACTTAGAGCAAAATTAGTTTTATGGAGCCTTAATGTTGCGATATTTCGACGAATTGGTAATATTAAAGAAAACTCATTTCAGATTTTGAGTCCTTAATATTAAATCTCTTGATAATAATACCAATTTTAAAAATAATGAAATAAAATATTCAACTTTTACACTTAACAAAACTAGTTTTAAGTGAGACTAGTTTTTAAGTGAAATAAAAAATAAATACATTGTTAAATAAAAAAAATTGTTGACAATGAATAAAAACGTCATGCCGTCCGTCGCGTCGGTCTGTGCGTCTATACGTCCGAGAGTCCGAAATATCTCATCTAGAACGAGTACCTCCCATACAACATTTTTGAGCTATTCGAGTTTTCTCAAAAACGGCTTTAACGATTTTGATAAAACTTTTTTATTTGATTTCTTCTATAACGATAATTTTTTTTTCAAAAAAATCTATCGAGCCGTTTTTTAAAAAAATATTTTTTTATTTAAAAATTTCAAACGATTTTTCAAAAAAAATGTATCAACTTCTAAAAATTAACTTCTCGAATTATAAAAATAAAAATCATTGACCTTATATCAAAAAAAAAAAAATAATTTTTCAAAAAAAATCCAAAAAGTGTTTCCGTTTAAAAAAAAAATATTTATTTTTGCTTATTTGTGCATATCTCTCAAAGCCTACACACATCAGATAACCAAAAGCTAAAATTGTCAAGCCAAGTTAATACATAATAGCTTTGGACTACATGAGGAAGTTCGTGGGACCCAGTCGTGCATTTTATCTGTTTTTTTTTTTTTTAATTTAGTTTTAGGATGTTCATAAATAATTTCTCAAAAACGGCATCCTAGTTTTTTTTAAGACAAATCCTTTGAAAACTTTAAAATAAGTAATAGTTCTTTTCTTATTTAAATTTTTTTTTATAAAAATGCATCTTTATAGATAAATCAAATTCCATATATTTGCTTCGTTTTGATGTCAAATTCATTTAAGAAGCTTTTTTAAAAATCGAATTTTATTCTTAAACTTTTTCTGTAACTGCTCTTAAAAAACACTAACTCATGTTTTCGCAGAAAAAAAAACACTCTGGTACCAAAAACTTACTTAACCCCTTCTCTCACTTTAAAGAAAAAGTTACTTATTGATTATTACATTAAATATTGAATTATCATACCGTTTTAAGCTTTGACTACTGTTTCAACTATCAAGTGTCGGGCTCATAATAAAAGAATTTTAAAAAATATCCAAAACTATGAATATGTACAATCTGTTTGAACTGTGTATTGTATCTGTTTTTATGTTTAAATTATGATAATTTTAAGTTAACTTAACTATCAATGTTTTGTTTACCTACGATCATAGATAAACAAGAAACATAATTTCTTCCTTGCAACTAACCTTACCTTTAGCATTTCTATTTAATCGAAGAACTGATTTCTAAGATCTGTATCGTGTATTCTTTTCCAATAATATATCTGTGGTGTTTGCTAGAAACAAGATAACTCCATTTTTGAACTAACTTCTAATGCTGCTAAGAGTTTCAATATTAATTATTTTAAAAACATAGACGAAAAGCATCATAGAAGCTGTCTTGAAACGACATTTTTTTAGGTGGAGCTATGATGTTTGTACCAAACACCAAAGAATTGAACCTATCTAGTTTTCTTTTTATTGGTGTGAGCAGCCTGGTTTTATGTTTGATAGTCGTGCAGGTTCTTTTCGCCGTTTCCGTACTTCCGGGGCGATTGAGGAATCTAATATTTCCAATTTATTTTGTATATAGCAACGGTTTGCTCTGTTACTTTCGCTAAGTGTGAAGACCTCAATTTTGACGATCCAGCAAATAAGATTTACGCTATTTATTTTCACTATTTTCACTAATAATACCCTATACCCTCTATCGAATATTCTTTGCATGTTTGGTCAGTCTTCCGTCTTAATATCCACAAAACTATATAACCACGCATGTACTTTAAATACATTTAATTTTATATTTATTTACTAAAAAATTATTGTCAAATCATTTCTTTTTATCTAGACACGTGCTTAAAAACAAAGAACCCGTCTATCAGGCTATCTGGGCCGATTCAACAGACTTCGATGAAGTACTTATCTCACCTGTCATGCTGCAGGACCATATGCCAGACAAAGTGTTGGCCGCTCTAAAAAAGGTAATTGGTGATGTGGAGAAACCGCCTGAAATTGTTTAACTCAAAAAAAAAAAAAAAAAAGGAAAAACATAATTTACCTTTAAATTAAAATTAAAAATTAAAAAAAAAAAAAAAAATATTTAAATTGCCTTTTTTTTGGTTTATTGTATTACTATTGTGTTATGAAAGAGTATTTAGTTTAATATTATTATTTTTTTTATTATTATTATTTAAAAATTATAATTATTTATTTATTTTATTTTACTCAAATGGAAAATGTATTTTATGAATGCTTGATGTAAACATTAACTTTTGTTTTTTTTTTTTTTTTTTTTGTTCTTTTCTTATTATTTAATAATTTTGTTTACACTGAAATTAATATTTTTATAATTTGAATTTAAATTTAATAAGCACTCGAACAAGACAGAAAGTTGTTGCACATTTGAAAAGTATTTATTAATTTTGTTAATGGTAAAAAAAAAAGAACGATAATAATATATGTTGACAATTTATTTATCCCCAATTTTAGTTTAAGCTTTATTTGTTGTAAAAAGAAAATGCACTTATGTTGTTGAATAAAATTTTGTATTAAAACTTTTATTTTATATTTTTTTATTTTGTTTTATTTTTAATTTTTTTTTTTTTATTTATATTTCGCATTTTGTTTTAAGTTTGTGTCCCATTAATGTTGGTTGGCCTGGTTCTTGGACCTTAAGCTTCTCTATAGTCTTCTTCTCTAAATAAAAAAAAAAAGTATAAACTGCAAGTAAACAAAAAAAAAAACTGTAATTTGTTTAAACAAAAACCAAACCTGCACGTAATGTTGTCACACAATTGCACCAAAAGTAACCAAAAAGACTAATTAAAAAAAATTTATATTAAGAAAATTCACTTTTGCCAAAAACAAACAAAACAATCTACATCTTTTAAATTATTTCCATTTTCGATGGGAAAAGTGTTACTTTCTTCCAAATCGTGTGAGAAAAAAAGTCATACTTTATAGTTTAAAAAATCCTTAATGGTGTTATAAATGCAATTTAATTAATTTACAAAAAATTAAAAATGTATTTTATTGCTTAAAATCCATGCTTCTTAAAATTCATACAAAATTTATTCATAAACTTTTTTTTATGGTTGAATTTTAATAAAAATAATTTTTTTTTATTTTTGTTTTTTGGAAAAAAAAAAATATATACACAAATGTATGAAACAGGTCGCAATACATAAAGATCAAATTAAAAATTATGGCACCCGAAGTGAATCGATGTCTAGCGTAGATTTGAATTCAAAGCTCATTTATGACACCAGGTATTCAAAAACAACAACAAAAATATAAGTTTATTGTGTTTTTTTTTTCTATAGAACATTTTTTTATAAAAATTTGACTCGATATGATTGTGTATTTTGCTGATTCCCTTGGTGTTTAAATTTAATATTCATAAAAAATATATTTTTATTAGTTTTACTCGTGGCATTATTGTAACTATATTTCACTTTTTTATTTATTTATTTATTTTTTTTATCTAAGCACACTTTTCATTAGAAGTTGTTGTTAAAAAAAATGAAAACCGAGAAATACTTAAAAGTACAGAAATACCAAAATTGAAAAGGTACAAAAATGTTAAAAACACCAACTATAAATAAATACATATTTTGTTTTGTGGGAGATGCAGGGTCCTGAACCCCGGGGCGCAGTTTTGTTCTAAGCACTTTTGTCTGAAACGCAAATCTCATTTATGTGAGATTTTCTGTAGGTACATAAAAACTGTTTTTTTTTTCGGGTTGACACTGTGATTTTGATATTTTCGTGTATTCATGTTTACATACCAGCAAATTAGTATATGATTAATATCAATAGAAAATTACGAAACTACGGAATGGGTATTGCCTATTTCTGGCCCAGAGTGCACAAAATCGAGGTTAAGTTGAGCTTGTTATTTAGAAAGAGAAATTTCAAATCGTTAATGGGAATTTTGAGATATTTGGATCTGAAGTTGCTCATTCCAAAATAAATACTTTACCTAGTTTGTTTTGGTAATCCTTGGTTCCCCAGTTTTGCTTGTCCGAATCATTATCCTAGAATCTACACTTAAAACCATTCCTACCCCTTTCATGTGGGAGAAACGACTTGACACGAAAAATAAAAAAAAATTCATAATAACAACGCCAATACTTACAATGAAGAAAAATACCTTTTTCGGAATCAAGAAATATGCCCTACTAGTCCTTAAAAAAGGTTAAGATTAGAGAGTAAATATGCTGTAGACAGCACTCAAACTAATTGCGAGTCGAATTGTCTCAAAATCCTGAGAACAGTGTATCTGTTCGCAGTGTATTTCTGTGGCAGATATGCATTTTTCGCAAAAATTAGTTAGTGCCAGATTTATCAATCCTTAATGTGTACTCTATGAAATAAGTTACATAGCTTAAACCAAAATATTATAGTTGAGCTGTAATCAACCCAATTCATAACAACATAAGTCCACTTTTTCATAATTTATTAAGGCAAAAAATCTAAGGTCCACAAATGTCCACCAAAAAAGTATTTTTTTACTGGAATTTTTGTTTTGCAATGCCAAGAACGAAGAAGAACAACAATTCAATACAATATGCTTAAAACGAAACCTACATTTTTTTCAAAACTTTTGTGCAAAAGTTTTAATATTAAAACTTAATTTACTCAAAACGAGAAAAATGGACTTAAGCTAGGAGTCTATTACATATTACGATACGAGCGGCAAGTCAACGATAGGCACGACAAAAACCGATTATGTAAAACAAGAAAGGAGTTTTCAATAAAACCGTTTAACTAAAATATACATAAATTTATACATAATCGCATTTGAACGATAAGGAAGTAGTTTCAACGATAATCGTTTCACAAAACAGGGCACCTGTTCTGCCTATTTGCCACAGATTTACTCTAACAAAAAATATGGTGTGTTCCCCTTTCCAGCGCTTCTCCCCAATTTAACCCCTTTAATTTTTCAAATCGATGTATTTCAATTCCTATTGGTCGTAGAGAAAAAGATAGTGTTGAAGAAATATTCAGCTTGACGTTTTGAACATTTTATTTCACTTTCTGAAGTAAGCGCCAAAAAAGATAAAGGTCAGCAAAGTTTCCAACAAATATTTTTTCATGTTTTGACATAGAAAACAATCAAAACAACAAAAAATTTAGATGCACTGTTGTATGTAAGGTGTTTGTAGGGAAGAGGGGTAGGTTAGATTAGGTTTAAGTGGCTGTCATTAAAGCTATCTGACACACTTAGGCCAATAGAGGTCCATTGTGACACCACGGAAGAGGGGTAAAAACCGTTTTTCTGTACACTTACAACATTTTTCTTAAATTAATTGTTGTTTTGATCGCTTTTTAGTCGAAATATGACAAAATATTTGTTGTGAACTTTGCTGACCCTTATCTTTTTTGTGTTCAAAATTTTCCAGGACTGTCTTAGCAAAAGAACTAGCAAAGATAGGTTAGGAATAAGGATAGGTCACCCGTTCAGATGGGAGAATTTTTTCAAAAGCTGACTCATAGCAGGGTTAAGTACAGGTTATATGTGTTTAGATGGCCACGAAACCTTTCTTTTTTTTACATTTTAAATCAAGTTATTCCAAAGAATAATTTCTTTCAAAATCAATTTAAAATTTAATGGCCTTATTTTAAGTCAGCCGACTCAAGAAAAGTAAATGGTTATGTTTTTTTGATTTTTGAAAAAACTGTGATTCGAACTTGCATTTAAAAAAAAAAAAAATCAAACTGATTTTATAGAAATCATTACTTTTTTAGTTTAATTTTTGTTTACTAAAACTTAATGGTTTTATTTCATTTTAGTTGCATACCAAAAAGTTAATGTTAATATGTCTTCTAGTTTTGGAGAAATTCAAAAATATACAAGAGTGAATGTTCTTTTAATTGAAATTTTTCCTCAAAAATTAAGAAACATTTTATTTTATTTAAGAAATTTTAAAACATAAGACATTTTTATTTTCTCCAAAAAAATATGGTCATTAAATTTTGGAAGAAAAAAATATTTTTGATAACGTAAGATTTTGAGAAAAAAATGAGCTTAACATTTATATTATTTTTTTTTTCAAAGTTTTTTTTTAAGTATTCATTGCATTAATTTGATTTTAAATTTAAATAAACAAAAGGGTTTTCTGTCCATCAAAAAACATTTATTGTTTGATTTTGTATTTAACTGCATTGTCTTCCATTTAATTTTTTAAGCTTTTAGTCAACTTTTGAGAAAATTCCTCCTACCATCTGAATGGATGAAAATGGATTATTTACTAGTTTTTTTTCCTCAAAGAGACCTGAAAAATATTTCGCACAGTTTATATTAAAAAATGTTAACAAAATGTTTTGATAAAAAAATTTTGTTTCACAAAAATCTTACAGTTAAGTTTTAAAAAAAATTTTGAATACTAACATTTGAAGGAAAAAAAATCATCCACATCGGAGCGGTTTTGTCAAATTCCGAGATAATGCCTTATTTTCAGCTTTAGTTACTCCACTAATGTTTCTTATAAGTTTTTGAACTTGAACTATTTGGAATACGATGAAATGATAAAAAATATTATTTATATTTATACTTTGTTTTTTTGTTTGTTCCAAAGGAATAATTTATAGGCATAAGTTTTTGAGCAATATTTGCTCCAACATATGTACAATGCCAAGCTGTTGCTGATTTCTGATATTTTATTTCTTAAAGTTTTAGCAAATAATTTTTTTTTTTTATTTCTTATAAAATTAGTGCACTTATAAAAAGCTTCCTTGTGCATTTACCCTATAAGACTGACGTTATATGGAGTGTTTCGCCATTTTTTGTTGATGCAATCGATGTGAATATAGCCAATTGATCTTCGCATTTTTTTTAAAGTCAATTTTTCATTATTTAATTTATTTATTTTTAACTTAACTTAATAATATTTTGTTATATTCACTTTTTGTATAATCCACTGCAGTCTTAGTTCCATTTGCCAAATGTGTTTTACACTTCTTTAATAAAAACTAATCATATAAATTTTAAAATTTAACCCTTTAGGTTGTAACTACAAGCGGTCCCAGAAAGCCCCAGAGACAAACATCGAATGCCTTTCAAACATTACCCAATGATGCAACATTAGAACATCTGCTAACCTCAAATGGCCTACATTCAACCACCAATTACTGTTCAAACAATCAGCGGGCTCAAAGTCCCATTTCTAACATAACAAACTCCGCATCAACTCCAAACACAACTCATAAGCTCTGCCTCGAAACATCATTCACCAATTTGCAGAGTCCCATCGATATGCATCCATCGCTGCCGCTTTCCTGCGGTGCGGGTTCAAGTAAAGCATCCTCCATAGCGGGTAGTCTGTTTGGTCGCAGCCAAATGAGTTCGTCCATGCAGCAGTACGACATATCAAGCATGATGGATGAGAGTCAAGCGACGTGTGGCACGAATGGCCGTAGTCCATCGGTGCCAAGTGAAGCAACTACGGTCATAATGACCGATTGTCCACCCTTGGACTGTCCTATACTGCACAAGCCGAAGGCGGTCGCCTTTGATATGGCCCTAAACTTTTCAGATATTACCAAATCACCGTCCCCAAAGCTACCCGCTAGAAGTATACTCCATCGGCAGCAATCAGCGCGAGTGGGTAAGAAGCCAACGAGTCTGCCATTGGTACCTCTGCGACGGGCATCAGACTGCCCCAAAGCTGTGGATCTAATCCACGATGACTGGTTTGGGTTGGCTCCATTGGCCAGTCCTGAAACACTGTCTGAGATCTCAAGTATTTCGTCCCGCACAAGTGCTGCAATGAGCCTAGCAAACAGTATAGAAAGGTATCTGCAGAACATGTCGATAAGTGAAAATGGCAACCAAGAACTGATGGAGGACATTTATGAGTCGCAACTGCACACGCCGAAGATTCTACGACGAGCTCCGAAACTCACTGAGAACCTTTCAAGCTGCGCAGATGATTCACGATATCAGGACCAATACAAACGGATGGGGCAAGTATTTGTTACCTTCCCACGAGTGATACCAATGCGAAATAATAGCCGGGATGAGTCGAGCGATGAAAGCTTTGAATCAGCCTTTAGCCACTCCAAGACTCTACCCAATAAGAAACGAAAAAACAGCTCCAAATCTGCCGATCAGATCGATGATAACGGTGCATCGGTGACCAACAAGAAGCTGGGAAAGAAGCTTACTTTCAGTGATAGTCAGATACTCGATCGAGAATGTGTAAGTTCCTGCCCCGGCTGTCCATGCCGCAGTGGCTCCACCTGTTGTCAGCTGGAAGATCACAGTGAATGCCAAAACATGATGGCGCCACAGTCGCAAATCAATATTGGATCACTGGACACCTACTACAGTGCCAATTCGTCCCTGGATCGATTTTCGACACCACAAAACCTCATCCGTCTGCAATCTCCACCTTCCTCGCAAACTCCACCATCGAATGGTCATGTTGCGGAATCGGTGGATGAACGCCGCCACCACCGTCCCGGTGTGCTAGAATCACACTTTCCTGTCTACGATCCGCTGGTTGTCGATACAACTTCGGAGGATGTTTCACTCTTGTCACAAGAATCATCACCAATTCCCCAAGCCACTACTACCAACAATTTTATTCAAGTACAAAAACGTTCGGGCCTAATGCGCAAGCGTAATTCCACCGAAGAACGAATCTTCTCGCGTAACGAATCACTACCCCTCTTGGCTAATTTGTCGGAAAGGACATCTTCGGCATCACCATCGCCAAGTTTTGTCAAACGGAAAAGTTGTGTGTATCCGGCAAATAGTAAATTTAGCGGAAGTAGCAATGGATCGACGGGAAGTGTGAAAGCGTTCGTATCAACGGCGGCGGCGGCGGCGGCAGTTTCGACGACGCCGACTTCAAGTAAAAACGAAAGTAGTGTCTGAGAGGAATAGAATCGAACGTTATACGGTGAAACTTTAAAAATACACAATAGATTAGTTGAAATAGTTTTTTGATAAGATTTTCTACTGACCACAACATTCATTATTATAGAAGAAAATACCTATTAAGCATAAAAATGAACATAACTGTGAAAATGTTTCTTTTTGATATTTTTGTGATCAAAATATGTCAAAGTTTCTCTTTTCTTTACTAACTTTTCTTTACTTTTAACGAAACTAATAAGAACAATGCAATATAGACTAGGAGTGCCTTTGATTTCTAAACGATAGTCTTCTAAGTCGTTCCGTTTTAAGCAGACCAAGTTTAAATTGACAATTGAAAAATGTATCAACCAATAATTGCTTGATCGGCCATTTAGTTGAGGTCTCATGATGTTCCTTTGCACAGCAAAAGAAATTGTATGAACAAACCTCCGCAAAAAATTGCGTTAAGATCATTTTACTCAAGAAAATCTATTTAACGAAACATTCTAAAGGTGTTTCTTTGGAGTTTCTAGTTATTGGTACTGCTGTACGAGATCTAGAAGACATACTATATTTTGGAACCTGCTATTAAGTTTTCCTTCATCTGCTGTCGTATTTCGTAATTGAGGAGTTCTTCAACCAGTGGCGACCAAATATTGAAGCTGTAGTCTGTATTCGGAAATTGCTAGAAGCGATCGTCAAAATAGAACTTCAAAAACAAAAGTGAACGAAAAATGGCAATGCCTACAATGCATTCCAACTATTATAGTTTCACCTTAAGTTTCATTATTTAGAAACCATCGGAGTTTACAATTCATAAATTCGGTTAACAAAACATTATTCCCGATTCCCCTATACGCACATGGGCAACTAAAATCGAACAGAGCTACTATTGACAACACGTCCTGTGCTTCTTATCGAGCCGTTAGTTGAATGTGTTGATGTCGATGCTCAACTATAATAGACGGAAACTTGTTTCAAATGTGAACGAAACAATTCTTTCCGTTCTGTCAAAATAACCATAGTTGACTAATCTAAACGGAAGCATTTACTATGCAGTTCTTTGAAATAATTTTGCGTAGTAAATTCATAAACAAACTAAATTCAAGTATATGATTTAAAATATTTTCATTCTACGGTTTTAATAAAAAAAATTAAATTTTTTTCTTAATAAAACCAACTTTTCATTGGTGAAAACCTAAGAATTTTCCTCTGTCATTTTTATAATGAGTTGATAATGACGAATATTGTAACCATTTACACGATTGAAGCTGTGTTCAACGAGAATAGACTTAGATCAGAACAGGATAGATCAGAACAGTTTCGTGAACAACGTTAGAGCAGAAAACAACAACAAACACACTTGACAGTTCTCAAGAATCTATTTTGACTCAAAAGAAAGTACAGAAAATCCTGTCCCAAATTGTTCTAGACAGCATCATTGAACATCAAACTAGAACAGTCTAGAACAGAAAAACCTCATTTAAAAGTTGTTGTTTCCTGTTCCGAACAGTCCAAAAAAACGTCATTGAATACACTATATGTCATGACTGTCAAGAAAATGACAAAAATAATGACATTTTGTTACTCGTATAAACTCGGTATAATAGCATCAGGTTATGTGCTGGACCCCTAGAACACTGGTCTCTATAATTCACTGGATAGTGTTATCCCTTTAAAGTCCACCATTTTCTTGGTTTAAATCGAAAACGTGACAGTGTACCCTGCAATCGACTTTTTTCTTGCTCTTTATTTTAATTTAATGAAGAAAAAATAAAGATTGCATAGTCTGAAAAAAAATCAGATTTTTGCATTAAACGCGACAATTTGTATGGACGATGTACTTTACAATCGAATTTCAGGTTCTTCAGTTTGTACCAACATTTTGTATGCATCCACTATCCAGTGTATTATAGAGATCAGTGCCCTAGATCTATTTCCCTCAGAAGAAAATTACCGAGGGTAATTCATGCAACCGCGTAAACACCGTTAATGCGATAACTTGGCAGTTGGTTATCGAGCTGTCAGTTGCCAATGGAAAATCTTCAGCAAAAAATTGATAAACTTTAACTGCACTTCTTGGAAGGGTTAATAAAGTACCTAAACTTTTTAGGATTTAAGTTTCAATAAGCAGCTTGATTGTTTGTTTAAGAAGCGTTCCTGAAACGTGTTTGTAAATTTTAACATTTTAACACGTTTAAAAGTTCACCACTGTTTTTGGCGTCGAAATGAATGATTTTTTTTATTTTCTCTCTCTATGGAATTCTTTAAAGAATTGATAAATATATCTGAGACTGTGTTGAAATGTAGTTCAGCAAGATACCCTCGTACGATTAAAGGCACTACCTAGCCTCTCATGTTCTTAGCAAATCTATTCAAAGCTAGAAAAAATGTAACCAATCTCTCCCTTTTACAACAACTTTCATTTTTAGTTTTACATTCTCTTAAATTTAATAAACCTTTCCTATACCACACGCCTATTTTAAACTTTCTATCAAAAAAAAAACTACTAAATACAAATTAAAAAAAAAAATAATAAAATATAAATATCCGACCAAACCAAGCATTAAAAAGTGATTTAATAAAATTTAATACAAACAAACAAAAAATTCAATAATTATAATACATAATTAGTTTTTGCCCTAACAAAAAAAAAAATTATTTAATTTAATAAAAATAAAATAGAAAAAATATTTGTGCCAAATAAACTAATATGTAAAATTTAAGATTAAAAAGAAAGAAATGTTAGAAATTTTTTTTGATTTATAAAAAATAAGAAAGAAACTAATTTCACTTGTCAATTCGTATTTATGAACATACACATAGGTATATAAATATAAGCCACGTACAGTTTTTACAATATAAAATTATAGACAATTTACCATAAAAAAAAACAAACATAAAAATGTTAAATCACACAAAAAACAATACAAGAAATAGGAACTTTAATCAGACTTTAGTCTAAGAGTACCTCCTAAATTAGTTAGTAAATTATAGTTTATAGATCTACCTACCTTAATTTTTTTTTATTAAAATTAAAAAAACAAAAAATTATTTAAAACTATTTACTTACAAAATAAAAACAACAAACTCTCTAAAATAAAATTCTGTTGGAAAATAAGTATTATTATTAAAAAAAAATTAAAAAAAAAAAAATATATATCTATAATTGATTTTCTATTACATAGAGATTACTAGTTATTTAATGAATTAGTTTATGGATTTATCAGTAGTTATATGAATAGAAATACACGTGTACTTGTACTGGAAAAATTAATATATATATAAAAATAGACTATTTATATTTATTGTAGAAATCTCTATTATATAAAAAAATAGTTTTTCATTAAAATTAACATTAAATGAAAAAAAAAACTAGATTTAAATGCAATTGTGTGTGAATATTGAGGAAGTTATTGAATGAATGTATTAAAACTTGAGAATGTTCATTCTCGCAATTTGTTAAAATTAATAATAAAAAAAGCAAGAGAAAATTCTAATATACGCTCATTTTTAATTGATTTCGAGAACGTATGGATATACCATTAAACATTTATCAGTTTTTTTGTATCGTGGAAGAGGTGTGGAACTGACATCCACGGTACCTACTGACACTTGAACTTTTAATTTAAACTTATTCCACATATTATATCTTATGTTAAATACGTTTTTCAGGAAAATTGATGTTTCTTCTGTGGTAATAAATACAAACTAGTTGAGAATAATTTATTGCATTGAGGTCTGAATTTTTACTACCAGTAGGTAAAAACTTGAAACCGTTTGAAATATCTTTATATGTCAACAGTATGTTTTGTAACATATCGGTAGTTGGGGCACGCCCACCTAGGGGCGGGAAATAGTTTTTTTTAACAACTTCTGTGTTTTTTAAGGAAACTTTATGCAATTTAAATAGAAGACGCTCTACAGCTTGTTCATTCTAAATTCGTTAAAGAATATTAAAAATTCATAAAATGGTGGCTCAAAGAAACAGAATACGAAGTGGGATTTTTGCGTTTTTGTCGGTCTTAGAGAAAAAATTGTTGATACAAAAAATGCCATTTTACATCATATATGTAGCCATATTACTTTTTTTAATTTTGCTACAAAAGCATTGCAAAAACGTGTTATTTTCAGGAATAAATCAGAGCTATTCAGAGCGTTCATCGTTGAAACTAGAAAGGCTAGAAGCATTCGTTTTTTTTAATGAAGAACAATAAAAACAAAATTCTAAAATTTCAAGTTAAAACCATAGTTCGTTTTTGAGATACCATGTGTTAAAAATCACAAACAATCGTATCTGAGTCAATTTTTTTATTCAAAGTTCTAATAATTGATACCTGGGAAAAAATAACATGAAACCTTGGTATTTTCAATATTTCTCCGCTAGTTTTTACGCTTTTTTCTGCGACTTTTACATTCTTTTCTCTGTGACAGTCTTTGCTTTTCTCCGCGGTATTTTATATTTTTTTCCCGCGTTTTTTACGCCATTTTGATAACCTTTCCTTGGTATTCTCCGTGATATTCCGCGATCTTTAACCAGTATTCTGGTCTGAGCCAGAATATGGAGAATCAAATAAAATATTTCGGATAAAATAAGTGCCAAAACGCCCCCGTGAAAATAATGGTATTGATATAAAAAAAACTCCTAAAAATAATCCGATGTTCATTATAATCAAGATTACAAAAGACCGCTAAGCTTTAAGTGAAGCTTTTTAAGTAAAGCAGGTCAGTTTTTTTTTAAGAATTTTCAGATTACCTACGCTGCTGCAGCGAAACGAAAAATCGTATGCAAAAATCGCACAACAAAATCGTAATTTTGTATTTGCTTTTACTTAGTGGATATCAGCGAACATTGTTCTCTTTTGTATAAGAGTTATTAGAGCATCTTTTAGTAGTGAGACAAAGGAAAATGCCAAGCAAAATCTAGTGTCTATGTGCGGTGTGAACGGTTCAACAAGATTTCGTAATCTTGATTCGAAATCTGGTTATTGTGAAAATGCCAGAATTAGATTTCAAACAAGATTTTAAAAACCTCAAAATGTATAGCATTCAATGAGATTTTATAAATCTAGATCATGGTTCGGTATGAATTTCTTCTTTTTCATTTAACGTAAGGCACAACGCTTATAGTTTCGTAGTGTATTTTTTGAATGGAATTTTTGTTTCGAATCAGCAGCGTACTTAGTTTTTCTGTTGTTCTTTTGTTTTTGTTACTTTCGGAAATGAAAATACAACACCCCACTGTACTTTCTTTCTTAAGATTTTACTGCCACCTAGCGGTGAGTAGATTCTTAACAAAATGTTTGTAATCATAATCAAAGCAAACAAACCTTTTCTGTGCTGTCAAAGAATTGTCATCCTGACAGTTGAGTTGTCACTTCATTTTTTGCCTAGGTGTGTTGTGGCAGTGGAGTATTTATTTATTTGTATTAAAATATTTATCTATTCTGTTTCATAACACTTCAAGAATTTATTTTCTATTTCCTCAACATGTGGCTGTGATTAATCATAAATCAGATAAGAAAGTAATAATAGCAAAACAATGTTTTGATAAGTAAGAGTTCTTTATTATTCATTTATACCTTCGTTCCCGCATTCCCATCTATCATTGTCGTAAAATGATTCTTCAAAGGCAAGCCATAAGATTGTCCTCCACTTATTCAGTTGACAAGATCCTAAGTCCAGAAAATCGTGCACGATGTCTAAAATGCCTTCAAAATCTGCCAACTCCAAAGAGCCAACCGAACAGAGTGCAACCCGAAGCTTCTGTGTTAGTTCCCATTTGCATTGATGAAAAAGGAGATACTTCAATTCTATACACTCGTCGTTCGGGTTTGCTTAGTCGTCATGTCCATCAAATATCATTTCCAGGTGAGTGCACTCGAAATAGATAATATTTATATACAAAAACTAAAATTCTATTTCATAAGGTGGAATAAAAGACCCCGAAGATGCCAGCTTCGAGGACTGCGCTCTCCGCGAAACTGAAGAAGAAATCGGCCTTCCAAGATCTCGCGTTGAAATCTGGGGAAGCGGACCATTGTTTAAGCCTAACTTTTCAGCTTCCATCATGCCAGTCTATGCTACAGTAAGGAATTTGGACTTGAACGAACTGAAACTGAACAAAGCTGAAGTGGAAAGCGCCTTTACCATACCAATTGCTGAACTAGCTTCACCAGATAACTTCAGATACACGCAATACAAACATGGCTACAGTGGGCCAGTATTTTTGGTAGGAAATCGTAGAATTTGGGGCATCACAGGGATTATTACACATAACTTCATTCAATGTTTGTTACCAAAGGGGGAGAGCAGCAAGAGGCCAATAATTAAGTACATCCGACCATACAGGGCGAAATAGAAAATTTGAATTTTAAAAAGCAAGTGGTACCTATTTGTTTAATGTTTGTTGTAGTAATAAAGTGGGAGACTAGAAGAAAGGTGAAGGACTTCCAAATCTGTTTTTTTAATCTTCTTACAATAAAATCATTATAGACTCCAAATGCTGATAGGCCTGCTGTAAGTAGTTACTTGCCGCGTATCTTATTTCAAATCAAATAGAACCATCTCTCTTCAAACAGCAATAAAATAGTTTTGGAAGACCTCTGCATACTTCCGGACTTTCAATGAAAAACGACATTAGCAGGTGACGTGAAATTTCAATGACAAAGTTAAAATAACTCCCAACGGGTATTATTCTAATGCTTTTTAAGAAATAAGGCACCTTTCAAGCATGGAAATAAGACCTCATATACAAACAAAAATCATGCCATGAGAATACTAATCATCCATATGAACAGTGGGGTATGGATTGTAGGCATGCTGCCCCCAGGTTGGGCACACTAGGATTTGGGCAAGGTGCGAGGTTAGATAAATGCATGAAAAGTTTCTTCCGCATTGATTCTTTAAATGCGAAAGAAACCACAGCCTCGCACACCTACCCCAAATCCTATAGTGGGCCCTTGTAGGGGTGTTGCAGCACCCCTGAAAGGACCATAAGACCAAAAATAACTCGATACGACAACGTATATACTAGAGTAAACCTTTTAAAAATAATGGTACATCAATACAATTTGGTATGAAGCTTTCAAATGTTATGATAATCCAGCACCAGAAGAGTATATTCAAATATTTTGGTTGAAAGGGTGTTCTTTTAGTCGTAAAGAACTTTGTGCAACTAAAGCAAAAACATCCTGTACAAATGCAAGATTGATAAAAAATCCTAAAAATAATCCGACTTTCATTCGAATTAAGACTGCAAAAGACCACATATGCGTAGCATTAGCGAGAAGGTCTCTTTTATTCCATTATACTAACCTTATATTCAATTTTCTTCGAGTCTTAGCTATACAGAGTTTATTTAGGTGTTAAACTGAAGGATTTTGACTTCAATTATGTACCTACATCCTTTAAAGACTGAGAACCCACAGCAATTTTTGGGTGTGAGTGATACTTTCTATTATCAAATATCGGGTTCTTGGATAATGAAGCTGGGATTTAAAATGCGGTGTTTTGGGCACTCAACATAATTGATATAACAAAATCATTATCGTTTTAAATAAAAGAGGTAAGCGACACAATAGATCCTATGGGTCGCAGTGCAATATTATACCTCTAAAATCAATCATCAATCAGAGGTATGAATATTTGAGTCCAAGACATTTTGCATTGTGCATTCTGCCTGTAAGACGCATCCAAAATAAATGCGAATTTTGAAATAACTGCGATAGCAACATAATTCTTCTGCGCAATGATACAGTGCGGTCTCTCTTTATTAGAGGAACGAAAGTCCCAGACATTTTACATGTGGCATTCTGCATTCCAAATTCACTCAAAAAATGGAAATACTCAAATTTGGAAATAATTCCAACAGCATATGCTTAAATATTTTTTCCAAGAGCAGCAAAGCACTCTCAAGGAAAATGTCAGTGTGACATCAGATGAGTAACTCTACTAGTTTCTATAAACTGTATTAGAAAATTTTGTGCACTATGGCGTATACGTACTTTTAGTATACAAATTTAATTTTTCGTTTGATGATTCTTTCTTCTTTCCATGATAGAGTTTCCCACCATCGCACAAAAATTATCCTAGGGCCGCACCTATGTACATACAGCTGCGAGCAAAAAAATAGCAGTGCGCCCGAGTATAAAACAATTACCAGGAATACAAAACAAAAAGCAATCAATTTTGAAAAAACGATTATTGTAGAATTTTTAAAAACGTAATTTAATAACATTAAAACAAAAAGCACTTATAATGACTAAAAGAACTTCTAAAAACGCCGATCAAAAATATAGCAGTGATGTTTTCTAAAACGTGATAACCTATTAATTAAATAAGAATTTTATTGAGAATAATATGGACAGCTATTGAGCACTTAGTAATTTATTCTGGCATGGCCTTTGTTGGTACTGTTGGTACATCGTACTGCTGATAAAAGGAAAAGTTAAATCCTACTGCCTATAGATTTTTGATATTTTTCAAACAAATTTCAAAAATCTATTGGCGGCTGGATTCAACTTTTCCTTTTACCAGCAGTTCGTTGTTGTTTGCTTAATGCGTTTTAGATGCTACTGTACTGCGGATAGCTTTTTCAAAAAAAAAAAAATACACATATTTATTCTTTGTTTTTAGCATACCAAATATGCCAAATTTCAAAATTTTAAGCAGAACAACAATTTTATACAATATATTTTATTCACTTGCTTTAGATTCATAATTCATGCAATAAATGATTATACTTAGTTTTGAAGCTCTGAAATAACAAACATATTTTATTTATTTTTTTTACATCAAAAAGCGAAAGTTTTGGTGTAAATATCACATTTAATAACATATTCATCAAAAATAAAACAATCCCATTGTCGGGTATTTGCATTTAAGAAAAAAAAAAAAAATCATAAGTATCATTTGGTATACTAATGTTTATCAGTTAAAAATTGAAATCGAAATCACGTTTTCTTGTTTACAAATGCAAAAAAAAAAACCAAAAAATAAATCCCGGTGTGTGTGTACTAACTATGCAAATAATACGACATTCACGACCAAAGAATCACACTGGTCCAACACAGCTTCTAAATTGAATCTAAATTATAAAATACAAATACTATAAGGCTATGTGCAGACATCTGCTTAGGTATAGAGTTCATAAAAAAAGCTTCCTTCCACCATTTACTATTTTTAGCGATGAGGAATGCTCAATCGATGTAAACGCACTTAAAACACACAAAAAATACCAATTCCTGCACAATCAGTTTTCTATTACTATCAAATTTGTATAATTTTTGTTGTAAAAATGTCCTACTGTGAGACGGCGACACTACAAAAAGCGTCAAATCAACTCCTCCATCATTCATTGAACCATCAACAAATATGTCAACCGAATCAAATATCAACCAAATATAAGAAAACAACACTCTTATTCTTCTCTCCATACATTCATTTGATTGTTTATGTACCAACATTGTATTTTTGTATTGCTTTCGCTTCCAAAGCCCATCATGCTCTTTCATCCTTCTTCAGAAGACTCTTCCATTGAAAAATCACCAGCGACTTGAACAGAATATCAGATGAACAAGAGTTTCTCAAAAAAAAAAAAAAATTTACATTTTTTCCCAAACCGAACACAAATGCAATTCTTCAAGTATAACGAAATTACGTGCTCAGGGCAGCGAAATCATTTTGATAGACGCATTGTCAATCAATTTGCCATCTCGCCAATGAAGTTCTGAAGAAATTGTCGCCACGCATTTTGTGAAGTGATAAAGTAGACTTGTGAACCTTTGTGCTAATTCAATCAGCCAATTGAGGCACATTTAAAAATAAAGTTGCAACCAAGTCGCACACAAGTACCTACCTACTTGACCAGACAGCTTTATAGCTTTTGGTTTAGTAATAAGAAAGAAGCATTTTACAGTGTGCGCCTTGGTGTTTTTTCTACAAATTTATCCTATTCGTAAAGCAGCGAGTCAATGCCCTGCCAGTGAGCACTTTGTCTAATTATAATGCAGGTGCAAATTAACGGCCCCAACCCTATGTGCAAATCAGCCAAGGAATTCAAAGCAAAAGGTGATCATGACATGATAGGTATTGAAGCCACAAAACGGTGGCATCTATACCTAGTAGTTGATGTGCTCTGGTAAGAAAAATGGTCTATCTCTATTCTATAACCAATATAATGTTAATTAGTATAACTTATTTAGATCAGGTGCGGAACTAGAATGGATTTATAAAAAAAGGTGAAGCATTTGATCCAGGCAATATAATTTCAAGTCATAGGTATTTGATTTTGCGGTAGAATTTAGAGGTAGGTAGGCTGGGTGATACTACAATTATCAACCAAATACGTATGAAAATAAAATAAACGGCTGGGTCACACGTACTTGCTCTTAGGGTCAAAGTTGCTGTGGATGCTTAAAGCTTCTTATACAAAGTTTTTAAAAATAAATACTTTTATAAGGAATTGAAAAAAAAAAACATAAAATTTATTTCTTTAATTACATAAATTTTGTTGACATACAAATTTTGTTGACCTACAAGTTAAGTATGCCATTTGATTTCGTTAAAAAAGATAAACTTTTAGAAAAAAATTTTTTGAAATTCGTAAGAGCCCATCTTAAAAATTTTTTTTATTTTTTTTTATATAAAAATACTCAAGCCTTTTGTTTGAATAAAAATTTGGTATGCTGTTTTCAAGAAAACATTAGTGGACATCTAAAACCAAAATTAAAAAAAAAAAACTACCAACACGTTTTCGAAAAATTGAGTTTTCAAAAAGAAATTTTTGAAATTTTTGTATGTGAATAGAGTTTTAGAAAAAAAAATTACCATAATAGCTTCTTAAATGAATTTGACCTCAAAACGAATTATGCAATTTGATTTCTCCTATAATCTTACTTTTTTAAAAAAGTAAAAACGTTAGAGCCGTCTTTTAAAAAAAACAATTTTTTCTAAATAAAATTTTTCAAGGACTTTAAAAAAAAAATTTGGTTAGCTATTTTTAAGAAAATATTTATCAACATCTAGTTGCGAAAAAATTTTTTTTCTGTTTTACGGCGACTTAAAAGTTTTTATATAAAAAAATCGTTGAAATCGAGTGAGGAAGGAAGAAAATCAGTATTTAAAAACACGGTTCTATGGCAGGTACCGTCAATAACTGTTAACAAAAAATTGTTGCCATAAAAAGATACACCTTACCCAAAAAAATGATAATGATTTTTGTAATTAAAATCATAGGAGCCTTTTTTGAGAAAAATAAGTTTTTCTAAAAATGATATGGCAGGTACCGTTATTTTTCGTCAACAAAAAAAAATAATTAAAAAAACGTTAATCGATCCATCCATTTAGGCTGTGGCTTCTAAAAAATCCAGACAGACAGACAGACAGAATTGTCGGACTCACTTTTTTCTCATTCTCTATCATCATAATGTCATGATTGGTCGTTATCTGAACTTTTTACTTGCGATACATCATGTTATGCATTCGTACAAAATTTACTACAAAATTTAAAAATTAAATCACGTCTTATTATACATTTTGTAATAATTTATAATAAAATATCCAAAAACAAAAAAACTTCATAATAAGAAAAAAGTTATTAACTTTTATTTAATCACATTTGGTTAAAAAATCCAAAATTGTTCTATCCTTACAAAATTCAACACAAACAAAAAACAAATTATTATTGATATCATTGATTTATCCGATAAACAATGGTCAAAAAGTTAAAAAAAAAAATATTTATGGCGCCTATTTTAAGAACTCACATGTGATCTCTTGTAATAAATTTTGCAACACACCCCCATCCCCTTCAAAAATAATTTTTCACATTAATTCTCTTCGTAATGACTTGCCGGTTATTTCTTATACGGCAAGTATTGGTTTTGCAAAAAGAAAAATTTCAGAAAATATTTTTCCATTTTCGATCATAAAATTTTAATCTAAATTTGGTTGCACGACTACCTCACTTGCAACCATTTTCTGTTGTGCGTGTATTTAGCAGGAATGATGGGGACCTTCAATTTTCTGCTAGCTTTGAAAGGCTAGCTAAGTAGCACTTTTTATATCAACTTTTGTAGGTTCTAAATTCATGGTGGCATAGGCTTGGAATCAAACCCAGACCTCCAGTGTGATAGTCCATCGCAATAACCTTTGTTCCAAAGGGTACTACCCTAACAAATAATACTAATTTGAAAGAATTTTTGCATTTAAATGAAGGTTCTTCAAGCGCCAAGATAGCTAAGGTATCATGCAAGTTAAATATTAATAGCAAGTAAAAAACATTCAATTGTTTGAGTTCGTTCAAATTCCTACAACCCCGTAATATATCTTATATTTTGATTTTTCAAAAAAAAAAAACGATGCAGAGGATCTTTAGATCAAACACCGCAAAACATAACAAGTTGATTTATTCGTCCCTCAAAGAAAACAACAACAACAACAGCAACAAATCGAACAAAAAATATGGTGCGCCAACACGCGGTAAGTGGTAACACACACCATAACCAAACCATATCCTTCTGGCTGGCTGACTGCTTGTTCGACAAATTAACAATAATCACGATCTCTCTCAAAAAAAAAAAAAAATAAGATGAAGAAAATCTCACAACCATCACAAAAAAAGGGCACACTGAGAAATTGAACACGCCATAACCATTCAACAGTGTTGATATCGGCAGAAGTGCTCTAATGAAAGGATGATGGCAAAAAGGGCACCACTCTCTTCTTGTGCTAAGCCGAAAAGTCCATCAAAAAACACTCTCGCATCGATATGCATACATATAGGAAATTGGTTCTCAGAATGAAAGATGTTATAGTGGACATGGTCGGAGGCACAGATAATGTGGTGTAATGTCTTGCAGATCCTTATAAATTGCGGCTTCAATTATTTTTAATGAATTAATGATCGAGTTTGCTGATCAGCTCTTTTGTTTTGTATATTATTCAATTTAATTTCACACAAGACAATTATTTTTAGATGCGAAATTGAGGTGCTTGTGTTATTTTGTGGTTGATAAAATATGGGACATAAATATTTAGTCACAGGAAATCATAGTACCAATTTAGAACATTCTATGACGAAGTGATGAAAATAGAAAACAGAATTCCTTAGCTATTCAGTAAAGAATTATGCAAGTAAAGTCAAGTTTCACTCTTTAAAATATGTTCCAGTTCACCATATTGATCCTATTGTCCCATAATTTAAATTTTTTACTATAATTTTATCCCAATGACTACGATCGATCCATTATTGTCACTGTTGTTTTTTTGTATTCATTTCTTTAAAGTTTCCAACTCTGTACAACGTCAATTATTATGTATGGTTTTCCGTTTCTATTCACTTACCCTGACTCTATTCTGAGACAACATCTGAACTCTTAGGTCAGCACCAATCTTTTTTTGTAGGTGTGTAGCCTTAAGACATTCACATTGAATCGGTTTTTCCTCTTTGTATTTTATTTTATTGAGAAAAATCGACTATAAAGTTGCATTGCTGTTAAATCATTAATTTATTTTTTTTTATTCTTGTAACATACCTTCGAATTGTAAAAGAAGAAAGTGAAAGGTGCAATAGTCGCATTTCGATAAAAAATAAAAAAAAAAAACAAAAAATTAGGTAACGCTTTCATGTCTGAGAGAGTACCTTACCTTTTGAAACTGAAAGTGTGCCAATTAAAAATTTATTGAGCAATAGAAGGAAAGAAAAATCTATTAGTTTTTATACGAAATAAAAATAAAAAATTAATTGGCTTTTAGTGCTGACACAGTTAATTTAAAGCACTATCCATTGAATTGTGCACATAACTTCACGTATATGGATAATGGCGAGGCTTAACTTCGTCTACGAAATACAAAAAATACAAAAAAGTTGATAGGACATTTGTGGAGCTATATTAAAGATTTCTTGTTTTCTAATACCAATTTAAATTTTTGTAGATTTTAGTTTGATTTTAGGAGGTAAGGTTTAGGTCTAGAAATAATGCAGACTCTACATTATATGGTTTTAGTGGATGAAGAAATTATTTCTGCAGTCTACTTGAGTGATGTTGTTGATTTCGGAAGTTATTAAGATGATCTATTCTTGCTTCTACCTTTTCGATCTGTTTTGTCAAAATGAAATTATGCGTGATGGACAGTAAGTTGGTCGCACCTTGGTTTTAAAGAATTGTAACTCATGTTTCAAGATCATTCTCACTCACATAACTTCGTTGCACACTGCTAAGCAAATTCTAAACTAAGTATGCCATCTGATTTAATTAAGGAAGATACATTTTTAGATAAAAAAAATTGAAAATCGTTAGAGCTATGTTTAAAAAAGAGTAATTTTTTATATGCCAAAATGCCAAAAATTATTCCGTTTTTATATTAATGTACATCTGAATTCAAAATTTAAAAAAAAAATCGCTGACTCGTTTTCGAATAATTGATTTTTCAAAAAAATTTAAAATTTTAATATGAGTTAATTTACAAAATTATACAAACCTTTTGTGTAAAAATTTTCATCCAAATCCATTCAGTAACTTATGATAAAATTAGAAGAATGATTTGTGATGTATACGGTTTATTAACCGATAATTTCTTCTTTTTTTTTTTTTGAAAAGTTTGACCTTGTAAAATAATATTTATGTACCAGCATAATTTTGAAGGCAAGTTAATGGTTCAAAAGGGCAGCTGATATCATAATTTGATCAGTGAAAGACATTTTTTATTATAATTCTTAACTTTAATTACCTGGGCACTGTGGCGTATGAGTATTTTTTTTTTTGTATTTATTGAAAAATTAAGTAAACGCACCTTTTTTTGTGTGGCGAAATGTGCCTAGCTTATTTCTGACTTACGCTATTATTAGGTGTATTAAATGAAATAAATAGATATAATTTAATACAGTCTTAACAAATTAGAATAAAGAAATCCTTTGGCATTAAAGATTAATTTCTTTGGTTCGCGCAAGTTGATTTATGGCAGACTTCCGTTAAGACAAAAATATTTATAAACGCATCAGGCATTTAAAAACCGCTATACTTACTTTAACATAAAAAAACATACTTAAACACAATTAATTTAAAACTCGCACGTAGATATCGTATACAGTTTATCATAATATTCAATTTTATGCTACGTACATATGCATTGTGTTTTTTTTTAAGTCTTAGAATTAATTCCACATGCGTATCTGCAGTCGCCATTAGAATAGCCATATACCATACACCAGACACCAGTAGTAATATTTTTGTTGCGTTTAAAAGAAGTAAAGTTGGTAGCGTTGCGTCTAAATGCAAAATATAATTCATTTGAATTCCAAAATAGTATCACCACAGAACCATCAGAGTCTAATGAACTGTTTTTCTTTTTTTCTTCAACGATATGAAATACACAATGATCATATGAGACTAGACTTCCATCAATATAAGTTTTTGTTGTTGTTGTTGTTGCTGAAAAATCACTTTACTGCCAGGGGCAAGTTCTAAGAAATTTACAGCGTGCGGCATTTAAGCTGTGCGCAGGTGCATAATAAGTTGTTTCCATTGTAAACCATGCCTGGAGGTGGAGTTGGCATTAAAATATCTACAAAATAATAAGTTACTTCCTCCACATTGTATCTTTATCTACTCGACTCGTACATATATACTACAAACGAAAAACTCATACCCCTCATAGAGTTCTTAAGACTTGTTAGCTTTACTACGTAAAAATGCTGCCAGCACGTCTAAGCCATAAATAGATTGGAAACATGTGTTTATGACAATCCGATCATTCATTCCAACAAACCACGATTGATTGATGAAAACTGCACGATGTTTCATTTTTGCAGTTTTGCATAACTAATGCTGTTTACACATTTACCTGGTGTATGCTCCTTTATGCAGATATTGAGTTTCAACTTCATGTAAAATATTATAGTGAGAATACGAGTATAGTAGGGAGAGCTTGTTGTCGCTTGGCATATTATTGGTGGTAATTTAATAGTGTTGCGCGTTGCTAGATTAACTCAAAGGCATATTGTTGTTATATCAGCACAAATTAAGCGTAACAATCGGTGAGTGTTAAGTGACGGTTATAAGATTGAAATTATATCGAATGCATTGAGACAGGTGGTTTGAAATTATAGGTTTAAGAGCCTCGGGTAACCTACTACAGGTCATAAGAAACCACATTATTAAAGGTTCTAATCAAATTTTCTGACTCATTGATCAATAAAGTGTTGTTGTAGATTTAATGATTGGCTATTAAAACTAAACTAAATGTTTTCTTAGGTAACTTTCACCTCATAGAAGAGTAGAGTTTTGATGTGATTAATTCTTTTTCCAATAAATCAACTGATTCTGAAAACCTTGATCACAGTGGACCCAACATCATTCAAAGACTCTTTCTATTTGAGTAACCTATCAGATTTTCATCTGATCTTGACAGGCATGCATCTACCCATATAGCAGATCGCTCCTTAAGAGAGAGGAACTTTTATCAATTTGGATTACAGCTCGTGCTTCGGGGGACCACTAATGCCATTTGTGACTATTGAAGTCTAGGCTGGGAAAATATCAACCATCTCTCCGCAATGTTCTAAATGCTCAAGCCAAATAGCAGTTCTAAGTCCAGAGAAAATTTTTCTAGAAGAACCGGGAGTATTATTAGAATCCTCAACTGTACCTACTTTCCCCTTTCCACACCAACTTTGAATCTATCCCAGACTGACCTTCACGATTCATACAAATTCTGGAACCCCAGGACCATGATTTAAGTTCCATGTAAAAAAGGGTTGAATCACCGTATCCAGCTAAAAGACTAATCTACTACAAAACTAAAAAGAATCTTTGGTATCTTGACAGTTGCTTGACAGTCGCCCTTGCACATTCTTCTGAAGACTGCCAATAGAAAGCAGCAAGACATTTCTTTTTTTGGAGAAGGTCTTTATGGATAACACTTTTAAGGGGATGACGAAAGCAATTCCCCTGTTTACCTTGTCCCACCTTTACACCAGAAATCCCAACCGGGTATTGACTTCCGAAAAGAATTTCATATATTATTCTTCAATTGATCTCGGAACTCGAAAACCCGTTAAAAACCGCTTATGCTTAGACTACAGGAAGATCAACGCCAATACATAGAAAGGTGCGCATTAACTTTCTCTTGAAGATATGCATTTCAATTAAAGTGTTTATCTAAAAAAAATCTTAATGATTCGACAAAAGACCGAGTCTTTTGTGCCCGTCCATGTTGCAGTTCACAGTTATGCCCTCTGGCCTCTAGCGTCTGCAATGCAGCACAAGGCATGGTCAAACATATGAATAAAGTGGTTCCCTATCCATACTTTCTGAACTTGGATTACGAGAAGATTTTACAACTGTTGGACTTGGCAGTCGACTGAAGTGGTCGAAACACTCATTCATCTGGTGTTGTTATGAGTAGCAATTTCCTACTTCACTTCCGCTATTTCAACACACTTTACTTTACTGCAAGAATGTTATTGATTATTTCAGAAAAAAAAAAATAGTTTACTTGAAACGCATGTCTTTATCGTTTTCACTCGGTATACCTTACCTTTAAATAAAATAAACCTAGTTGATCAAATTCAGGATTTAAAAATCTTTGCTACAATGTAGCAATGTTAAAACTAGCAAATTCTCCGGAGGCGTATCAATATAAAATAATCTCTTTCCAGATAAGACTTATAACGTTCTAATATTTAACTTCCGAATACAACATTGTCGAGTCTTCAAGTTCTCTCTCCTTCTACCTCATGTCTGCGCAATCGCACATTATTGGCGATATGGCAAGTTTAATCCTTAAATAAAAATAACTGTATCTAACTACCCACTTTGTATTGCTGTGCAAAAAAATAAAATCTAAAACCATAAAATGTCGCTCCAGTATTTATATGTTTCCGATAGGATTTCGATTAGTTTTTTTTTTTATGATTCAATCTTATAGACATCATTGGGGTGAGTTAATCTGTGGTAATACCTCTTTTTGCATTGGTAACACCTTTAGCCTTGAGATAAACTTTAATTTGCAAAACATTCATGTTCACTTTGCAGGTGACATGTTAGCGTCGACCAGCAATGAATGTGGATGAAGCGACAGCGACGCACTCTCGGTAGCTCTAGCTCTAAATTGTTCTTGAGCACGTTTTTAATTACTTTTCGGTTGCGATTGGCAAATGGGTCTAACTGAAGTTTTTGACCAAATTCAGGGTAGGATTGAGGTACAAAATTCAAGTAAAAAAAAAGTGCATACAATTTTGTATACAAAGTTTTGAACAAGTTCATAGTTCTCTCAGGCCTCCTTTCCTTAATTTTTTCAGCTGTTGTTTTGCTAGTTGAAATAATCCGGATAGCAGATTTACTGTCCAGAACTTAGCACGTGAGCTTTCTTTAAAATAAATGAAGCGGTCTTAATCGTTTTGCTTCTACACCAATCAGCAGGTTCAAGATTATGAGTATTTTATTGAGCAAGCGCCTTCTGAGGAATACCGCAAGTTCCTTCGCTTTGAAATCTAGAAGGTACTGCTAGTACTTCTTTGAGAAATCAGTCTATACATGATATTCGAATGATATCCCAAAAGAGTTCTTTCTTTCCAATCTAATCATGGAAATAATATTATAAGTATCTTAACGTGTTGTCAGCGTAGTGCTTGGAGGATTAGTCATAGGTTTTGTTAAGCACCTTGTAGAACATCTTCGTGGAGAAGTAAGAAACATTTTTCTTTATTCTTCATCTGATCAATAGTAATATATCGAACTGTGCCGCTGTAGTGCCCCTTTGCTTAATAGCGATGGACTATCACGTTGAAGGTTTCGGTTTGATTCCCAGCTTATGTTACCTTGATTTTTTTTTTCAAGGGCACTGCCTTGTGTCAGCGATTGACAAATCCTCCAAGAGTACTGGTTGTCAAGAAAAGTGCGTCTCAGTTAACCGATTGGAACTGTCAGAAATTTGTACTACCACGCAAACAAGAAATGGTTGATAGTGTCAGTCACTAGGCTTTGGTTCTTCGTGAGCTTGTCGTGTTACAATACTGCTATTTTTTTGTTCCGATCTTTGCGCCTTGTAGTCTGAATGCACATTTTATTTACGTAAATCCTTATACTTATTTTGTTAAATGATTTAAGTGGGTGGTGGTCAGTTTGATCACAAAAGTAGCGCCCTAGTATGGTTCAATTGTAAAATTGCACTAAATCCACCACAGCTAATAGTTTAAGAAGCCAAATGCAATTATAATACTAAAAGGATTTACATTGTGATGATGGAGATACTATCGATGGCCAGGTAGCTTGGACTTTGTTCAAATTTATTTGACTAACTCATACAAAGAAGTTGTAGGTAATATGCCAACATAATATCCAAATGATATATCTTGAAGCTTTTTTTTCTCTCAAATACATAAATTGCTTAAAATATGTACAAAAATGTGTTAAGCTGGTAAAAGAAAACGTTTGCGATATGGAGTGAATGGCAAATGTTTTCATTCAGTACACAACAAATTGATGCAATCCTTAAAAGCAAACACTTGACTCTCTATGTTGGTGCAACACAAAAGACTCTGGAAAACACCATCTGCACTAAAAATGAATTTTTAAAGCGAATGTCATTTGATGCTATATGATCATCATCATCATTATTTCGTGTGTATCGTCTGGCGAAAGATATTTGGTCTCCAAAGTGCTATAGGGACTATTATTGCATTTGTCGACGACTTTGTGATGGCCTATTGACATATCACGATTTTTTTTTTTTCAATCGATTTTAAATTTCATGACTGGTGCCAAGAGTATTGGTTGTTTTTAAGTACAACGTTTAAATGAAACTAGCTAATTTGAAGACTTGTGTGCAGTGCAATGATTTAATGTATGGAATACATTATAATAGATACCTATATTGAATAAAATCGAAAATTGTCTCAAGAAAATTAAGATAATATTATATAACACAAGGTTGCCAAAAGACTCGAATTAAAATCAAATTCGAAGGGATAAAAAAGACCACAAAATAAAAAAGTTTTCGTTGAAAGCAAAACTACATGTTTGCTGCTATTACGATTACGAATTTAACATTATATACTTCAGTTGTGTGGTAAAACTTGCACTGCATCACGAAAATCCTTGGAACACCATGCACCATGCATATTCAATTATGTCACCATATTACAAATAGGATATGGAAAAGCAGACTTGTTCATAAGGCATCACAACGTCCCGTGGTATGACACAATGTCAACGGCCATAAGGTACATGACGTTTTTTTTGTTTTAAACGGATATAAGGTCCATGGACTCAATGTCAAGACATTACGTCCGACACACAGTAATTGGGGCCATTAAAATCTAAAAGCCTCAAATAGGTACCCATATCGCAAGTGTGTACTTTGGATCCACTAAAAATAAGTCAAAATCAAAAATGAGGTATTTTTGCTGATCATTTTTCTATTTACCAATTTGATGGGGAAAATATTGAAAGCCTTGTGATGCACAGTGATGCTATGCTCAGAAAAAACGAAGGATCGAAGGAAACCACTTTGATTTAACAGTTTTTCAGAATAATTTTACTTAAAAAAAGAAAGAAATTATCAAAAAAAAAATGTTTTTTTATTAAATTTTGTTTTTATATATTTTTATTTGAAAAATTAAATACAAAATACTTTTCAAAATCATAAAAAAAACCTTCTAACAAATTTTAAACGAAATCGGTAGAGCCACTAATAACATATACGGAAATAAAAAAAAAATTCTGGAAAATTTCTCGAAAAACGTGTTCATCATATTTCCGTTATTCGATTTTTCTGAGAAAAACTAAAAATGCAGAATTGTTACAATAAATTATTATATAACATACACCAAGTTTAATTGAAATCGTTGGAGTCGTTTTTGAGAAAAGTCTAATAACTCGAAAGCGTTATAGGCGAGGTTTTATTCGTTCTAATCGAGATATTCAAAATCAAAAAAATAACGTTGGAAATTACAAAAAAGTAACCTGTACCATTCAAATCCGTCAACCTGTTTTGGTTGTGGCTCTTTGTACATGGCACTTTGTACAGATGGACATACAGACGAACAGACGAACAGACGAAGTCTAGGTTATCCTCAACACAACACAATTCATATCAACATAGGTCCACTTTTTGCACAATATATTCAGGTAAAAAATCTTAAATCCACAAATGTCCACAAAAAAAGTATTTTTTTACTGGAATTTTGTTTGTATACCAAAAGGAAAAAGAATAAAAATTTAGTACAATGTTCCTAAAAGGAAAGCTTAATTCGAAACTTCTGTGCGAAAGTTTTAATATTAAAATTTTATTTACTCAAAACGAAAAATATGGACTTGAGCTGTTGTGCCTATTTGGGACGTATGTTACCAATAGTTTCCACAAAATAATAATCCAAATCGGAAAACAGCAAACGGATTCTGCTATTATTTCACTCCTAATGTCAAACACACTCATTTCCAGTAACTATTTCAACTGTGAAATGGCCGAACATGCCTAGAAAAATCGGGAAAGAAGTTCCCAGACTCGATTCTCATTCTTGACAAAAAAATATTTACAATTTAGTTTGCTTTGTATTATAAATATTTACAATTCTACGTTTGTGCGTTCAGAATAATTTTATAAATAATTCAATTTATGAACATACACAATACTATTAAACAGCTACAACGCACAAAAAATAAATTCAATGTATACACTTTTTGAACTAGATAAACGATGATGGTGTTTATTTTTTTTTTTATTTTTCTTTACTAAATGATCTTCTTGAACATTTTATGCTAATTTTGAATTTATTTTTTCTCAATATACTGATGAGATGACAGTTGAATAAAATATATTGTTAAATTATCACCGCGAATAATAAATGAATGAATATAAAACAGTAGGTATCGTGTCAAAAATACACAATTTTCATGGTCAACGAACCATTAAAGACCCATCGTCGATCTTTATGGTTACCAAAAGTAGGTTGATATTAGTGGTTCTTTTTTTGTTTAAATTAAATAAACTTATATTATTTAACCAAAGTTGATACCTTTTTTTCTGGAGGAGGAATGAATAAATGTATTTTAAGTTCAAAAACTTCAATTTTATGTGCAAAACATTGGAAATTTGTTAGGTCAAAAAGTTGAAAATTTTGTAATTTTCTTCAAAACGAACTGATATAAGACCTCCGGAACGAAATATTATTCTAATCATCAATTTTATTCTAATCTTCAACTCCTTTTTGAAACCATGTCTGTAATAGTTATAGGAAGTTTGAAACTTCACCGCACAGCTAGAACACAGCTAGAAACTTTATCCATCTGAAAATTTTGTCACAATTACAAAGTATCAACATTTAATTTACTGTGGCAAATGCAAGCACCACTCAAAACTCTCAAAACCTGGTATTCCAAGTCGTACATGTATGAAAAAATAAATAAAAATAAACAAAACCAGATGACGATAAAGCCGAAAAGTAACGAACAAAAATCCATTTCCCTGTCCATCGATCAACGATCCTGTCCCGTCAAACATTGAACACACCGTTTACGCTATCAATTAATCTCCAGCGCGTAATGGGGAACTCCAACCAGTGTACGTCTGTATCTGATAACCCATCGTAATGGCCAAGCCAATGGCTTACAGCTTACGAGACAAGTTTTTTTTCTTCTTTTTCTTCAAAGTTTTATGTGTCTTCTCTTAAAGTTGCTTCAGTATAGAAATATCTAGCTTGGCCAATCCCGGAAGCAATCCTTACCTAGTGTGGCCAATTCAATCTGTTCAAACTGTAAGGTGACATTTCCCCCTATGAGTAAAAATATACCTGCAAAAAAAAAATACATCGCTGACCAAATGAAATTGACTAACAAGTTATATGACTTTGCTAAGTTAGTTAAGCTGATTTGCCACAGCAAACTTAGGTTTATATAGACATACACTCTACCGGGTCCCATATAACTTTCTCCTAATGGTGATGAGAGTTTTTCTTTTTAGCCAGTAACCAGTAACTAGTAACTAGTAAAATAAAACCACCCATCCCAATTTCAAATTGATATTTTCACTTTTCACACCTTTTTTCCTGGCATGTCTATCGATTGACACCAACCCGATGATAACAAAATAAACACTTTTTTTTTTGTTCAGAAAAACGCCAGGCATTCGTTTCTTTTAGGCCAAAATCATATAAAAATAAAAACAAAAGTGCATTAAGGCTTCAGCTGCATTAAAAGGCTATCTTCTACACTCAACGAATATAGACAACAAAATATGCTAGGCTAAAAGTGAATTTCTGGTTAATTTGCGCGCATATGCGCAGCTGTTTGTGTTGCCAAAGTGCCCTTGCAACTTTCACATGCGGCCACAAGCCGACTCAAGCCGAGCTAAGTTGAGGAGTCGAGTAGACCGACAAGTCCCAAAAATGGTCGTGCCATAGACAAAACAAAAAAAAAAGTAGTCACAGAGATTATTTATGAACTCTTAACAGAGCAGCCATTTCCAACGCTGCTGCGCTCGCTATGCTGCTGCTGCTTCAGACTCTGGAGTTTATTGGCATAGATATTGTATCTAATGCTAACGCTAGACAGACAGTCAGACGAATTGTAACATCAACTGGTTCCGTATGTTTTCTTATTGTTGCAGCTGCAATAAAATTTTGTCGTTGACATGGTGGCGTTTTGTAGATGAATTTCACCAGCAAGGTTATATTTTATGAACATGGCCTTCTGTTACCGAAATCAAAGATTGCATGAGTCGAAGCTGGTTTATTTTTTCAGAGACGGTCAACATTTCTTCCGTTAAAAAAAAATCGGTACCATTTCCAAAGTTAAGTTGACTGATACAGCATGCTGAATCATGATAGTCGGATTGTTTTGAAATTCCCTCTCTGAATTCTCTCAGAATTTTGCATTAAAATGATGTGCCACTATGTTATCCTCCTCCTGTTATCCAATTCCTTTTTTGACCTTGAAAAACTCGACATGTGATTTATTGTGACTTTTGAGGTAAGTTAAAGAACACCAAAATAAATATTTTGAAAAATAAAATTTTCCATTAGCATCCATTCCGCAGTTTTCCCATTTGTTCTCCTTATTTAACTGTTTTATTAAGTTTTTCTTCACAAGGTTACTTAAAGGCTTCTGCATAATATCATTCAAATCAAGTTGGTCGTTCAGGAGAAACTAAAAAGAAAACATTTTATTCCAAAAACAATTCTGGTTAGCCTCATAAAACTTCAGAAACCATGTTGAAAGTAAATTGATTAAGGTTATGACATCTCATACAAACAGCCAGACAGACAGACAGAATTGTGGGACCCATAACACTGGTCTGCAAAAATGAAGTTTTTTTTGTCCTTCATATAATTTTTTTTTAAATTACGTGAGATTGAACTAATCTGAATCTAAATCTGGTTTCAGAAAAATTCTATCACGTAATTGATTTTAAAAATAAAATGCATGACTAGGTTGCACGCACTTGCTCTTAACGTCAAATTTTCTATGGACGTTAAAGCTTCTAAAATAAAGTTTTTATAAATAAATAATTTTATAAGAAATAAAAAACAAAAATTTAATTCACTACTAAAATAACAAAAACAACTTCTTTGAGTGTTTTGAGCTCCAAACTAGGTATGACAGTTGATTTGATTGAGAAAGATAAATTTTTAGAAAAAAAAAATAAATTTTTTACATAAAAAAATTCTCAAACCTTATTTAAAAATAAAATTGGTATGCCATTTTCAAGATATTAGTATTGCACATCTCAAACCAAAATTTCAAACAAATATAGTGGCCCATTTTCTAAAAATTGATTTTTCAACAATCAATGCAAAAATAATTTTTTTGTAAATTTTTTAATATTTTTAAGGAGCTTCCGTATAAAAATCATTAAAATTGGTTTAAGTAAAAGTCAATAATGAAAAATAAAAAACGGTTCAATGGGAGGTACCGTTCGTAGAATTATATTATATATTATTACCTATAGTACCTATACCGCAAGTAGAAAGGATATTTTGTGCTTTTCAAAAGGACTGATTTTTACGGATTTTGCAAATTTTTTTTTGTGAAGAATCCAGAAATCGTACAAGAAATTGGTCAAGACATAAATTTGTTTTTACATAAATGTCAAGTTATGCATTTGTACCAACATGTTGGCAACCATAGTTGAAATAGTTGGAATAATAAACGTAAAACTTTTTGCTCAATTTTAGCTCAATTATGAAAACTTTAATCCAAAATTAGAAGAGATGATTTTTTTCAAGATCTCATTTCTTTCAACCTGGTCAAATTCACCTTGGCTTAAGGATGAAGCTTTTCAATTGCTGGTTCATGTTGTTGTTGCTGTTATAACTTATAGGATAGAGTGCGCGCACATCGGCCATATATACAAATAAAATAGTTTGTATTGCATGATTTAATGTTTAAGTTTCGTAACTCGTAGATTTATGAACACCTTAAGACAAAAGAGCATACTTTAATAAATATATACTCTACGAGTATATCTGCACAGCACGACGAAGTACCGAAGACTTTTGTTGTTTTTTATACAAACTTATAAGATGTGCAATTGTTGTTGTTTGCTTGGGAGTCGAGTCGATAGACCGACCTCATAAGGCTTGGCCTCATAGATCTCTGTCTCTCAAATGGATGTCTTTTCAGTGTAAATATGTTTTCGTAATCGCAAAGGGAGTGATGTTTATTCGATTCGATTGGAACTTACATCATCATTTTCATATACTTTTGGGAGTGATTAATTGACTTCAATGATGAAAACACAACAAAAAATAAACAAAATATAATTTCAAGTCCTAAATTTTCGATGGGAACAACTGAAAATCATTGATTGCGTTTATATACCATTGTCATACATTTTTTTTTACCGACCTACATCAGAGAATCTTTATTATTGCTTACAACACATAATAAATTGATTTGTGTTGTATCATTTTGTTTAGAAAAATTGAAATTGTGAAATTTCTCAAAGTAAATTTTGTCAATTAAAGAAGGAAGCATAAAGAATAAAGAAAATACTTTTTTATTAGACGTCTAAATACAATAATCAATTGTGGTTTGAAGTCAACCACCTCAGAACTAGGTCAAGTCTCTATTAAAAAAAAGTTCAGCTATGAGACCCACAAAACCTTAACTCATTGTAGTTTACGATCTTACAATTGGGAGAAGTCAAAAGAAGTTTTATTTCAATTTCAAGGAAAAGAAACTAATAAAATGTTTGTAAAGTAATTTTGTAAGTTTTACGATCGAAATTGACTGACTAAAAGGTAAAAGGGTTTTATTTTTTTTCTTGCTAAAAGGTTAAAAATTTAATTAGGAATTTGGAAGGTCCAACTATTATTTTCTGATCACAATTACTTTTTATACAAACAAATTACATCAAATATCGACATCGTTTATACTTAAGGTCGAAGTTTTCACGGCCAACATATTTTAAGCCCTTACTTACCCCCCAAGTTACGCTTTTTTGCTAAAAGGTTAGAAATTTAATTAGGAATTTGGAAGGTTCAACTATCATGTTCTGATCACAATTACTTTTTATACAAACAAATTACATTAAATATCGACAGCGGTTATACTTAAGGTCGAAGTTTTCACGGCCATCATATTCTAAGCCCTTACTTATCCTCTAAGTTACGCAGGGGACGCAAATTTTGTCTTCCAAAATCTATTCTCACATGCAAGTGCAATTCAAACTATTTTTCACACAATAAGCAATGGCAAATATTTTATTTTCAACACCTTCATTCCGTAGTCTTATCGACATCATCGAGCATCACATTGCAGTGCATCCAAATTACGTGACCATGAAAAGGCTTAATTTTATAATTGCAGTTTGCTTAGGGTCGTGTCTCGCAGCAAAGAAAATCACACTTCAGTAAAAAGAAGAGAAAAGGAATACCAAGTTGGTAGAAAATGTGAAGGTATACCTTCAGAAATTGCACTTCCTTGGTTAATAATAATTAACCGTCTAGTCTTTCATCATGATTGTTGTCGTGCGAAAACTGAAGAATTCTTGCATCGCCGCGCAGTGCAGAAAAACAAACATGTAACATTCAAGGAGGTTTGTTCTCACGTCAATTTGACAGACACACAGATTGGCTATGAACCCCTGCTCGAATTCACTTTAAACTTCTCAGTTTGTTCGAAAAAAACACACAAGCATAAATAAACAAGCTAATAGATTGGACGTTGATTATGATTTTTGTTCCGCACAAATGACTTGAGGTCATCATTTTTTTTTTTATATATTTTGCTAAAAACATAAAATGATTTGATGATGCCACTGGAATTTAATTGAGCTCTATCACGCTGTCAGTTTTAGTTGTGGGGTAAATGAAAAATTTTGGGCGGACAGTTCTTTGTTTGCTATAATTGGTTAATTAATGGTTTTAATTGTAATTATGGTATCACGGTTAAATTTAGTTGATAAATTAGAAGTTGGACATAATTGGTTCCGTTGAAAATTTCTATTTTTATCAGAAAAATTCCTTGAAAATGTGTATTTTAAATGATTGAAACACGCTCACATAACATAGCTGGTGAAATTTAGCTGAAATGAACATTTGATGATTTGAATTATCGATCTGTACATACTGCAAGTCGATGGTGTACTAAATTATTCAAACAATGCATCAGCACCTAAAAAAAAAATCATCATCTTCCCATTTTGAGTTGCTAAAGCTTGCTAAACACCATTGAGTTAAATTTTTAAGAAGTCCAAGAGACGTTCCAGTGAAAGCATAAGAACAATTTATGACAAAATCGGTAATTTTATATAATTTATACTATTCACAGGGTTGATTCCTAATCTGTGAAGCTGTGAAGTGATAAGAAAAATATCACTTCAATTTTCACAACGATTTTTCATTCACTTAACGAGAACCCCTAAGACGATTGTGTACTAAAAAAGTACTAAATGCTAATTTCTGAAGTTAATCATTGTTGACTTTAAAATTTTTTTTCTTGCTCCAAAAATAAATGTGAAGGAGTACAAATTCAATTAAATATTGATAATAAACGGTACGTTGAACAAATAGACAGAGAGCCAGCAGCAGATTTTGTTATGTGAAAGCATTAAATTGTTGGAATTTTCGGAAATATCTTTTGATTTGAGGTACAGTAGCGAACAAAAAATATGCAAACAAAATGGTATGGTCTTGTCTTAGGCCAGAACTAAGCTATTTTAAGAGGTATTGACTTGAAATTTTGCAGACATTTGTAGAATTTATTGTATTTATTTAAACCTGGTTGATTTGTTATCGTTTCTAGTTCCGAAAAATTAATAATATTAAAATTAGTGCCAAATGTAAGTTTGAAGCCGAGCAAAATGCAAACATGGGAAAAACTTTAAAAATTAAGGGATAATTTTATTTCTTTGAACAAAATATTGTATTTAAACACATTAGTGTTTAGTTTAAAAAATTTACTAATAATAACGGCACCTAATCTTCGAGCCAATTAAAGACACGAATTATTTTGGAGAAATTTGGTGATATTCTTTCCCTATTTCTTCTATTAGCTAAGTAATTTGAAAGTTTCAGCTTACTAATCTCCCGGTGTATGAGCTCCCATTCATTTTCTACACAAAGCAGGTCAGAAGATTGCATAAGCCACCCCAAAAAATGAAGATTATTCTCTTCTAAGATGTTTTCTACCAGCCATCTGGTGTCTTTTAAGTCATGATCGTGTTGTAATAAACTACTTTCAGGGCTATTGGACCCCAAATATGGATTCATATTGTTTCTGAAATATCCCAACACAAAAAGAGCAATCATCAACTTGTTTACGGGTTTGTGAAAAATTAAAAAAATCCTTAATACTAATTTGATTCCATCCATTAATTGTGTTCAATAGAACAAATGTTACGCATATGTTCCAGAGTGACCGAAGTTTAAACTGTATGTAGAATTGATAAAAAAAGTACCGCTGACAAAAAAATTATACCAGTTTACCTTTGGTCAGCCGGTTAGTTAGCTTGACTCATGATTAACAACTGAAACTATGAATTCTCAGAGAAATAAATTATAGTTTAAGTGTACATTCGACTAATTACAGTTGGCAATAATTATGGATTAAAGATGATCAAAGGTCATCAAATTGGTCCTAAATCAATGTTTTATATATATTTATTGTTAAAAAACAAATACTTTAGTTCTAAATTAATTATACGTATATATTTTCCAAGAAAATTAGATCTTCCGTACTCTAACTTAATCCTATATTGCAATGATAATTTTCAATAAAAGTCATTGATCTCATTTTCTAGAACACAAAATTCCTATGAATTATTTTACAATTCATTTAAATCATAATAATTCAATGCACCTTAAAACTCCAGTAACTGTATTTGAAGATAATCACTTCAAAAACTTATGCTATAGCTAATACAGCAGTTTGCAAAGAGTAGGATTAATTCTTTTTAAGTTCTATATCATCTATCATTCTATGTCATTATATCGCTTAAGTATATCATTCAATTGTACACAAGTTTTGCAGCTTTCATATTTTATTTAAAAACATTAAATATACCTTGATGCACCTACAAACGCAAACACGTGCAAGGTGATTCGCATAAGATATGGATATAGGAAAATAGGCTCAGGTGGGGTGGAAAACAATTTCCTCCCGTTTCTTCATTATTGAAGTTAAACTGCTATTTAGCAAAAATTAATGACATTAAAACCTTATATTCATTCATTGAGCCAAAATGAGGCCGTGACGAGAGCCATAGTGCCCTAACTGATTTGTCACTATGTTTTTATAAGGACAAAAACTAATATTTACTGTAACAATTTTTTTTATTTTTTTTTTAACTAAAAATTTCCTCTTCCAAAAAAAATTCGGTTTAATAAATCATAAGTTTTCATCTTTTTCAAAGAAAATGAACTAAGTCAGTTAAGCCACTCTGGTTCTGACGGGCTCAAATAGTCTTAGCAAGACAGAAACGGGCACAAAAAATTATTGGTCTAGTAAAATATTAGAAATATATGAGAATAAATGGTCACTTTCATAATTTGGCATGAATGTTTCTGCTGTTAAAAGATCAATATAATTTATTCAAACAAGCTTGAAAGGATATATTTTTGACTCGATAGGGTAACGATATCCAAAAAAAACGGCTTGAAAAACTGTGACACTTTAAATTTGGAATCTCAGAAAAAAAAATGTTTAGAGCCAATAATCTTATGAGTTCATACTTGTATAAGGAAAGAATAGAAGGAAAAACAACATCATTCAATAGCATTTTTCTATGTAATAACCCCAATTAATAGTCTGTTTTTTTGCACTAATCTTATGCGAACCACCCTGTACATTTATAATATACCATGTAGTTACGTAGGCAAGAGTGCAAAATAAAGTTTGATTTAATTCCATAAAAATCGAACTAATTTATTTGATGGAATTATCTTGATTAAAAATCGAAAACAAATATAAAATAAAGTGCACTCTTTTTTGGTTAATTGTTGTGTAAATATCTTTCGCAGAATTTCTCAATATAAATAACGAGTAAGTAAAATTCATTTATAGTAGTTAAACTATTTCAGTCCTCAAAGAATGTCCAAAACAAAATTATTCTACTTGTTCTTGTTCGTACTTTTAATTTTTGCTTCTTCAAGAATAAACAACAAGAAGTATAATGAAATAAGTCAAGTTCTCGAAAGAGTTCACCATGAAAGTAATTCAAAGACAATATTTTTCATTGGAATTGATAGTGATTTTTTGGGTTATTTTTTAAAAACGCGAAGCAATATTTTAGTTGTTGATTTAAATACTCCACCACTCGAAAGTAGCGATAAATCTCTATTTGATTCGACGTTTTTGTTTGTTGTTAACAATTCTTGTGAATACAAAGAGGAACTAAATTTGGTAATTGATGGATTTTGGACTCGAGTATTTGTGCTAGTTCTTGAATCAAATCTTGAAAAACTGAATCAAAGTTTTAAATTCTTTATTGAAGCAAAATTTGAAAGAATTTTTGGATTAATTGGAAGCAGTAGTTTGTATGCAAGTCATCCCTACGCAGAGAATGTAATTCAGGAAGTACTTGCTACCGAACCAATTCCACATGCTCTTAGGAACTTAAATGGCTTTATATTCCGCACTGCATTTAACCAGGAGATTCCAAGGATATTTAAGTATAAGGATACGAAAGGCCAGTACAAGGTTGGAGGTTTTGTGGCAAAAATTTTAAAAGAGTTTGTGCATCGACGTAACGCTACCTTTGTCAAAGTAAAAATTAAGGATTTGAAGTTTAGTTTAATAGCTTCAATCACTGAAGCCACTCTTAATAATGACATCGACATAAGCATGTATTCCTATGATTCCGTCAGAGGTCTTGATTTGAGTTATCCCTGTGAAATATTAAATTGGATAATTTTAACACCCCTAAATGGACAACTAGATCCGAATGAATACTTTTTGAGACCATTTTCACCAACTGTATGGCTATGTTTTGGTATAACTTTTGTCTACATCATTGCAATGAGCATGTTGAAGAATATTTGCTGTGGCAGACCTGCAAACATCTGGCGGTGCTTTTCACAAATATACCAAAGAATTCTTAACATTCCAACAGAGGAACCTGTTAACCAAGAATATCGATTTCAAATTCAAATTCTTTTATTTTCATTCATCTTGGGCAACATTTATTTGGTTTATTTGACATCGTTTCTGACAGTTTACATACAAATTCATCAGTTTAAGACAATTCATGATTTAATTGAACATAATTTTCCTATTTTAATGATCAACTATGAATGGGATCGAATATCAGCTTTGGAGAATCATCCAAACAATTTGGAAAAAATTGTTAAAATTGTTGACCATACAACCTTCACAAGAGAAGGATATACATTTGGGAATAACACTCGTGCACTAGCTATTGGATCCGATAAAGCAAAATTTCTAATCGAGTATGAGCAATTGAAATCTATGCATATTGTTGAAGGAAGTTTGGAAAATTTTTTCTTGGGATTTTTACTGGAAAAACATTCTCCATTTTTGGCAATCTTAAATGAATTTATTATGACTGTTATGGGTTCGGGTTTAATGGATAAATGGAAATGGGATGTTCGAGCTGAAATAAGAAAATATCATTTGATTAATGAAACAGGGATTTCAAATGAATTGCCGAAGCTTCGTCCTTTGACATTGCATCATTTAAAGTTCGCTTGGATATGCTTGGGTTGTGGCTTGCTTTTTGGATTATTAGTGTTTATATGTGAACACTTAATTTGTTTTATTTTAAAAAATGTTATTTAAAATAAATACAGTTTAAGTTAAGAAGAAAGGCACATAGTTGTTAATCAGAGATCACCTGATTAAGACTTATTTTATAATACATATTAATACCTTCTCAAAAAATCTCACATTCCCATGAGTGGACTCATATGGCAAAGCATCAACATCAAACTACACTAATTACAAAATTATCTTATAACTGTACTTTATGAACCTTATACATGTTATTATACATAAATAAAAAATATAAAAAAATTTAATATCCTAATTAATAAATCAAGTTTGATGCTCAGCTCTTTTGTTTTCTTGTATAGATTACATTTTTTCAGATTGTATTTGTATTTTGGCATCAAATATAAGGCCAATGAATTCTTATCAAATAATGGGTGCATTCTACATTCGTGTTGTACCTACGTCTTAAGTAAGAAAATCTGTATTCGAAGGTACGAAATCTAGTTCAAAGATTAAGTGGTTACTGATGACGATGAGCAATTTTAAAAGTAAAAGTGTTACAGTAGATTTATTTAAGGAAATTAATGTAACTAGATATTTCACCAGAAATAAGAAAACGAGAAAAGAATCTTCAGCATCGAATTACATAAGTAATTCCAAACTTTTCCGCACCATTGCAACAATTTTTTTACAAAAAGTGCAAAACACTGATTTTTAACAAAGAAATTAAGTATTTCACTTTTTGGCCACCTCCATTATCTTAAAAATCAATACCATTATTCATTGAAACAATTCAAAAAAATTTAATTTGTAGTACTCCCCATACAAAAGTGACATTTTTGGAAGGTTTTTGTATGAAAAGTACAAGAAGGTTTTTTTCTAAATGCTGGATTTCAAACTTAATCTAAGATTTGGTAATTCTTAACTTTTGGCGTTTACAGTTTTAAATTATTCTATCAAAAGTTATCGTGCTTACAAATTTCCAAACCCAATGACGACGACAACGGCACACGCACATACAAATGTCTCGGAAACGTGTTTTCTTTACGTTTCATTATGCTTCATGATGGACTTATTCTAAAAAAAAATTGTGCCTATCCTTTACACTACGTGTACGGAAAAGTAAAATGCCAATAAGTGGATTTATTTTTATCAGATAAATTGGAATTATCGCGTTTTTAGCCCCCCCCCCCCAAAAAAAAAAACCATAGAATGTCATAAAGAAAACCTGCCAAACTTGGGAATTGAAAATTTTGAGAGGATAATAGGTATATAATGCATACTCAATACTCATATTTTGGTATTCACCCTACTCCCAAGATTTGCTGTCGGCTTTCGGTTTATATTCTTTGGGCTACCCTCTCGGAAATTACTGCTTGGCTGCTGACAGAATAGCAGTGGAAAGTGGTTTGTTTTTGTTTTAGTTTAGGAATGCACTTTTACCTTACTTACCTGATATTCGAATCGAGATCTTTTGAAATGTTTTTCCATGCTGCCCTATGAAAGCTTTTCCATACTGTCTAGCTAAGCTAGCTTTTGATGGGATTTTAACTATTCTCTTATTAGTATTTTGATCTAAGACAGTGTGAAATATAATTTCACAGACAAAAAAAAAAAAATGATAATTGAGTTAACGTGTGACTATAGGTGCCTGCTAAGTTTTGGAGGCTTGAGTATTTACATTCACTCAAAAATATATCCATCAAGGATTTGGAAGTTAGAATAGTCCATCATTTCAGAGCTTCTATCACGAAATTATAATTTCTCTTATTCAACCAATTACCTTTTGTTGAAGGTAATTACATTTCTAGCATTTCGATTTTTCATACCAGAGTTGCAATAATTTTTTAAACAAATATGTTGTGTCTCAAGTATATGATGTTACCCACTCTAATACCCTACTTACCTTGATTTACACATCAGAAACAAAAAACTTATCACACTAACTGACGCGCGTATAAGTGACACAAAAGATAGGCCTCACATCTTCCCATCGTATAAAAAACCATTCATTTTGATTTCCATATGACAATCAATCTCTGTGGCATCTTGACACCCATCATCATCATCATTATCATTAAAACATCAACATTGTTGATCTGATGCAAAGAGCAAAACTGTGCCACAGCCACAGAAATAAAAAAAAAAACAAAAATACAAACTAAAACCTAAAACCTCATCCATCAGATAAATGTAGGTGAGTCATAACTTCCATTGATTTCCCTATAAATCTCACCTCTATGGGAGCGCTAAGATTGCGCTCATATAGCGTGTATACTACAAGACCACTTGTAAAAGTGGTCTACCTCAAGCCTCAAGACTCAAGAGTATAAGCTAATAGGCAACATGCTACATAAATGCCGACTTTTGTTGGGCTGTCAAACGAAGGAAATAGAAAATTATGGATAAACCATGGAAATCTTTAGTAAATCTAAGAAATACACACAAAAAAATATACAACAATACTTTATGGATTTCCGTTTGCTCTGGATACTTTTTCTCCAAGCTATCACATCAGTTCATATGGGAAAAGCTAGGTTTTGAACCTGTGCTTCAACTTTAACTTATTTATGCTATACTTTCAAACCAAAATTTCTAACTTTTAATATCTCTATTACTTACGGTTTTCACTTTCATTTTGGTGTTGCAATTTCAAGCGAAAGTATTCTTTGGGTCAAGATGTCATAATGAGTCGGGAGTCGCTACCGCCACTTGAACCCAACAAACAAAGATGATGATGATGATGATGATGGTCAAGTGCCACTGCACTTCACTTAAGGTCAATGAACATGGCTTCGCTGTAACGATATCTTTGAGTGTAATTTGTATGAAATGACTCAGCAGCAGGTATATTCAATTATGGATCCGCAAGATCACTGACCTACCCGCACAAAGCAAAAAGGTATTATAGATGGTTTTCAGCTTCAACTTCAAGTGAAGAAAGCAGAGAGTGCATTCTTTGTGATTTGTTTTGTCTGTTGTTGACCATTATGTTGTTCATACTTCATTTTATTTTGTTGCTTCATCTGCTGCTGCTGCTTCTTTTGAAACTTTATTAAGTGATTCATGAAAATGATCAAAAGATAGAAGCTTGATGTATGAAATTTGACTCATATGTTGAACACAGTTTTAATGAGAGCTGTATTATTATGTGGAGACTAATATACTATACAGATCAGAAAGTCGAGAGGTTGTCATGTCGTTATTAAACCTTTTTGGGATTTTTGGACGAAAGATATAAATATTTAAGATAGAAAGCTTGAATTAAGGTTCCTTCCTCGTACCTAATGAAATTGTAATTTTTGTCTGAGCGTAATGGGCGAATTGAGTAACAGCCATTAAAGGAAGCTATCCAAAACTAATCAAAAATATGCACTTTGTTTTCTAATCGTCTGGTTGCTTTCTAGATTTTTGGATATCAAAGCATCAAAATTCCTTTTGTTCTTTTCCAATCGCCTACACTTTAAAACAAATAAAAAAATCTCATTTCGTCATCGAACCAAATATAAAATTTGCATTTACCAACTCTTATACGTGTGTTTGGTTTTTTTTTATATTTAATGCAAAGAGCAACGAACGAAACGTAGAAACGCATTTCAGTAATGAAGCAATTCGTATGCAAAAACTGTTTAAACAAATCCAAAATCAAATATATATTCGATGGATCTTAATGTGAAAAGTCGTATTTTCGTGAACATCCATTAATAACAAAATTTTGCACACCTTTAAACAATGAGCACACTTCACAGCACGATATCAAACCAAAGTTGGTAAAAGAAGATTTTATTTGAATCCCGATTCATCAAACCGATCCTCAACCGTTGGCGTGTGGTGGGATAATTTTTCTTAATAGGTAGCCCAGAAAAATGAGACAGATACTACATTGAAAGAAGAATTTTGGTAAACAGATATTTCGCTACATTTTATTTAAAAATATGTACATCAAAAAAATTTACAATGATATGATATTTAAAAACAAAATAATAAAGCAAAGGGTTTACAGAAAACCAATATCTAAAGCAAGCGGCAAACTATCTTCAAGATTGCGGAAGGCGCTTCTCCAAAGTGGAGTGTTATTTTTTTGTTTGATTATCCAATTTCATAGACCTCCATCATTGAGAGCTTCATGCTTAACTCACATCCTACGTTGCATTTAAAAATTCTCTGCCTTCTTAAATAAAAATTGCTTCTTTAGCTGGAGGTTGAGACCTGCCAAATTGCAATGCAATCCTAACGAAGTTGTAATTTATTATTTTGCCATGCCTACTTTGTGTGCGCACATAAACGTTTTAAATTCCATTCCATGTGCGGTGTATGATGCATCTTTTTGTCCCTACCCTAACTACATACCTATAGTTTAGTAATTTTTGTATGAAGATCGAATTTGTTTTTCAATTCAATATCGCTTCACTCAAAGTCTGACCCGAGGTCTTATAATATGTCGAACTTCATTACTGAATAAAAATTGGCATCAATTTCATGAGGCATAGGTATATTGCCTTAAAATGTTTGCCCACTCTTTGGCAGCTTGTATTTTCTTATGTTGCATGTCACTTGGAATTAGCTTGCATAATATATTTAGACAAAATGGTTAGAGGTCAAATGAAATAGCTTTAGATTTTGGTTTAATTGAGTTATTTTTGAATTGTGCCTACGGATATAACCCTTATGTATAACATTTTTAGTGTTTCACTTTGAATGCATCAAAAAGTCTTACTAACTTGTTTTAGAGGAAGTAGTTTTCTATATATTTTTGTTTTTTTTTTTTAAAGCAAAACGTATATTTTTATGGTTTCAAAATATGTATGTCGAAAACTACTTCAAAGAAATATTGCAAGTTGCTTATTAAAATTGGAAATGGAAAATGGAATACGAAAAATATTCAGTTAATTATGTAGATACATTATCATGAAATCAGCTTAGTAATAACATGATCTTGGAGGCTTAGGGGGGGAGAGGGGTTTGAGCCACTCGAGCGTTAAATTGCTATAAAAAGTTAATATTACTTCGAGAAAAAAATTCAAAATAAAAGAATTTTACCAAATAATACAATTCCTGAACGGTACCACAACGAGTAGCCTAAGCCTTTATTTCAGCCAAGTACATACATTTTTGTCTTCTTTTTTTTAAATTATACTTCTTTACCAGCATTTATAAAAATATTCAACCAGTAATAACACAAGACTTTTTCAGCCTTTTATTACTGTTTTTTCACACAGGCACTATAAGTAGGCAAAAAGTAACAACACACTTACATTTTAGACTGGATTTATTTTGCATTTTGTGTGGAACACAATAAATTTATTTAATTACAGAAGTCGGCCATTGTTGTTGATAATCTGACTGATCGATTATCTACACTATGAGTGATAGACAAAATCTTAACACAACAATAGATAGGTGGTATAATGTAAGATTACGATAAAATGGGATTTTTTGAAATTCCACCGGGAAATTAGGGTAAAATGGGATAAAAGAAAAAAAAACTTTTTGTACATCTTGAAAAGTATAAGGGCTAGAATTATGAAATAAATTTTATTGAATAGATAAATTGAAATAATGATGAGTTTTTGTTTAAAAAAAAAAATTTAAAAAAATCAACTTTTCAAGTTAAAATTTATTTTCCAATATCAAATATTTTTTTTTGACCTTTGAAAAAACTTGCAAAAACTGGATTTTCTTTAAAAAATCGAATTTTCAACATTAAAAGTTGTTCGTAAAAAGAAATTTAAGCCAATGTTTTGCATTGATACTTTTGGGAGTATTATGTAACAAATTGCGCCAAAAAATTATGCAAATTACCTTCAGTTGAGAATTAGAAATACCAAATATATTCTTTTTCTCATTTTTGCAGACCTTGGCGTCAAATTTTACCTATGGAGATGGTCACACCAAAATGCAGACAGAGAAAGTGATTCTTGTCTAACCTATCAGCACTTTTGATAAGCCTTACAACTTTACATAAATTGTTGTATTCTTTATCTATTTGGCTCCTTGTCTATTATGTAGGATAAAGTTTCACCCAAGGGTATGGGTAGTTGTTCTAGCAAACATACTAACCAACTAATTCTCACGGCGCAAAATTATTAAAAAAGCATCCCCTAATTTCTTAAAATTTTTATTTTGACCCCTGATTCCTTCTGTAGGGGTTAACAATTTCTCATGGAAAATACATAAGATTTGTTGCGTGTTTCGAAAAAAAATTGATATAGTTGAAAATAAATTGAGAAATTTTTTTTTTTTTTTTTTTAATATTTACTTTTACAAGACAAGAAAAACACATTTTTTTTAATTTTATTGTTAAAAAATTTTGAACATAATTTTTTTTTAGAAGAGTTGCCGTAAAAATATTTGTAAGCAAATAATGAATAAAACTGTGTTTTTTTTTTGTCAATAACGGTTAGACTTATTATTGATATTTTTGCCATATTTTAAAAATTTTCTATTTAAATCTGTTAAGTCAATTATAAGTTTAACCGTTATTGGAAAAAAGACACAATAATTTCGTCTGCATTTATACTTTCCCTTGAAGGAAAAAAAAAACACCAGGAACAGTTTTATATTTGTAATTTGTTTGTTTTTCTTTTTAATAGACAAACATAATTCATAATATACAAAAAAACATCTCAAGGCTAGTTAAAAGAATAAAAAATGTTATATGTTCCAATTCAGTTGACTGAATCATTGCACAAAAAAAAATGTGTGTCTACCAAAAGTCTACCTTCTCGTAATACCTAATTGTCATTGTCAAAACAAAAATAAAAAATCCAACATTAACTACTAGGGCTCATTTCCTTGAAAATGTAGGTACTTTATTTTCATACTTTACTTGTAATGACATCGCAGTACAAAATATTATAATGCAACATAATCAACGTCAACCTTAATTAGCTTTAATTGCAGGTATGATTTACCGACGCCACCTCCACTTGAACAAAAATACAGAAAAAAAAACTAGAAACCATTTCTGCGTTACAGAAACAACTTAATAAAAAAAAAAAAAAAAATAATAATACGATAAAAAAGTTTGTAAGTGCACCTCTGCACTGAATTACGTAATTTAAGTCTCCAGATGGTAATTGCAAAGTACTCTTTTCGTATCTTAGTACGACTACGACCATACGGCTCTATACTCTATGAAACAAACAATTGCCGGCATCTTAAAGGCTTACGCAACCGCAACGCGATGAGAAGATAGTCACGACACATACGATAGACTCATTGTACTCTTGCACGCAGAATGTCTGTCATAAAAGATACAAGTTTGTCATGTCGTAAGACCCCATGCCTAGGGCTGATGAGGATTGAAGCAGTGGTCGTTGCACTGGAAAACATGTGTTTTTTTTTCTTTCTTGTTTTGTTTTAATATTTCATCGCATGCCATAATTTATTAAAGCACATTTAAATAAAAACAAAAAGCTAGATCCGATAGCTTGGTTAAAGTTTTTTGTGCAGTTCAGACTGTTGTCGAAAAACTAAATACATTTTTTCTGTTTCTAATCCAAAAGTATAAGTACCCACATTCTCAGAAATCTAAATCCAATTTATTTGCAAGCTCCTGACTTTTTCGGTTCAAATGCCTTAATTTTGAATTAATTTAGAATAAAATTAGCCGGACGAACTTGAGCATAAATTTTTCTTCCGTAAAGTAAAAAAGTTTAAAAATAATGATAATCATACACTCATAGAATTTTTCTTAAACTTTTTTTTTGTCTATTGTACCTAAATTCAATTTATAAATTGACTCACCTTCAAAATTGAAATCCATAAAATACCTACTCGAAGTCACAAAATCTTAACAATTATTGTTATTTTCTTTTGAATAAGAGGAAGTAAAAAGTTGTAACAAAAGTGTTATTGTTTGTGTGGAAGCAGTTGACCCTATTCCAACCATTTTTGGTATGGTTGTTTTTAAAAAAAAAAATAAAATAAATAAATTGCATTAATAAATTTTCAGATTCCCATAAGCATCATCATCACAGCATCATCAGTCATGGAACTTACCTTAAATGGCATGTCACAATGAAAAGAATATTTTTTTTTTTGTATTTTTAAACTTCCGGTCAGACTAGCTCCATCTATGGATGAAATTGATTTTCGTTTTGCGTCATATCTTTTGCTTCATTTAGAATCATTTAATGACTTAATTTTTAACCAATATGCGTGTTAACTGACAATCAGAAGTTATTATGAAAAATGCATTCTCATTGAAGTGAATTGAATTGAAGTTTTAATCTATTCACGTTTTTGACATAATAATAACTAATAATGACAATTTATTTTAAAATTGTGACGTTATAGATTTTCTCTAACTTCAGATTCGATCTCAGCAGACCAAAATCGTTTAGAAATCACGACTGGATCGCACGTACTTGTTCTTGTAGATAAAGTTACTATAATTCTAAGCCTTTTTAATTAAAAATTTGTAAATGCAGTTTTAGAAAAAAAAATTAAAAAAGCCATAAAATTCGATTTTCAAATGACTAAAAAAACTTCTTAAATGAATTTTACCTCGAAACGATGTATGCAATTTGATTTCTTCTATAATGATGCATTTTTAGAAAAAAAAATTTTGAATATCGTTAGAGCCGTTTTAAAAAAAAAAAACTTTTTTTCTACATATAATTTTGCAAGAACTTTTATAAAAAAAATTGGAACTCCATTTTTAAGATATTGTTTATCAACATCTTAAAACTAAATTTTGAAAAAAAAAAAAAATACTAGGTAGTTATCAAAAAATGATTTTTCAAAAAAAAAATCATTTTAAACCCAACAAAAATAATTTTCGAATTTTTTTTAACTTAGAGGTTGATAAATAATAGGTATCTTAAAAATGACATACCAATTTTTTTGATATATCGTTTGAAAATATTTTAATAAGAAAAATATTTTTTTAAAAAAACGGCTCGATAGATTTTTTTTGAAAAAAAACTCTAAAAATGTATCGTTATAGAAGAAATCACGTCCAAAGTTGTTAGAGGCGTTTTCGAGATAACTCGAATAACTCAAAAATGTTGTGTGGGAGGTACTCGTTCCAGATGAGATATTCAAATACAAAAAAAGAAGTTTCGAAATTTCATAAAAATCATCTCTATCAAATTAGAAGAAAATCCGTTCACTCGTGTAGGCAGTGGAAATGTGTACAGATGGACGCATGGGCGCATAGACGCACAGACTGACTGACGGCATGACGAAAACCACTTTTTTAGTCTTCTCCATCATCGTAATGTTGGTTTTGTTTAAAACCTCACCATTACTTGCCCTATAGAGCAAGTAAATATTGAAAGATTTTTCATATTCTCCGTAATTAATTCTTTTATCGTACTAAAATTACGAACTCATAAAAGCACCACTTTGTAAAAAAAGTTCGAAAATGCTTGATTTCAGGAAACAATCTCAATGTAATGACCCTTACAAAATCAATTATTAGTGTTTGTAAAACTTTATTTACTTTTCTGTTGCTCTTGGTTTTTTAGAGGGCTAAAGTAAATTTGAATTTTTAATCAAAATTACTTACTGCTTTTTCAGTCTGTTGATATTAATTTAGTGTTTATAATTTTTTTTTGACCCCTGATAGGTACTCCATGTATTCACTCAAAGTTTCCAAAAAAAATTAAAAATTTTTGGAAGTCACACTTTTCGAGGGAGAAAACCTTCTTTGTTATGCTCGATTTTATCAATTGAACAGGTAATTTACAAACGAATTTTTGCGCACTAGATCTCCATTTTATCCCATTGTGAACCGCACTGAGGAAAAGAACGTTTTTTTGCGGACCAAAAATCGTTAATTTTTTGTGAGTAAATATAGAACCTTACCCAAATATAAGGAAGTATTTGATAATTCTTATTAAAGAATATGTCTTTGAAGAATTTTTCTCAGAACAAAATTAAATAAAATGTACTGGGTCGCACGTACTTGCATAACTAAACACATAACTTATCAGAATGTTTCGTTGTAAATAAGCTTTTAATTTTGAAATTAGATGTGATCCAATGTACTTATAAAGGGTGGTTAAATTTCAAGGGCCGATGTTGATTTTGAATAAAACACAAACTATTTAGGAAATTATTGTAATTTTATTTTATTATGATATATTGGTATTACTCAATTATGTATGGAACAAAATATCGGCCAAATGGGCGCCGCGACCACGGCGGCACACCTCCATCCGATGGTCCAAATTTTCGATGACCCTGAGGCATAATGGAGGTTCTATGCCGTTAATGTGTCGAATTATCTCATCCTTTAGCTCTTGAATTGTTGCTGGCTTATGGACGTACACCTTTTCTTTCAAATAACCCCAAAGAAAAAAGTCCAACGGTGTCAAATCACATGATCTTGGCGGCCAATTGACATCGCCATTACGTGAGATAACACGGCCATTGAATTTGTTGCGCAAAAGAGCCATTGTTTCGTTAGCTGTGTGGCAAGTGGCACCGTCCTGCTGAAACCACATATCGTCCACATCCATATCTTCCAATTCGGGCCATAAAAAGTTCGTTATCATCTCACGATAGCGAACACCATTCACAGTAACTGCCTGACCGGCCTCATTTTGGAAAAAATACGGCCCGATGATGCCGCCAGCCCATAAACCGGACCAAACAGTCACTCTTTGTGGGTGCATTGGTTTTTCGACAATCACTCTTGGATTCTCATTCGCCCAAATGCGGCAATTCTGTTTATTGACGAATCCACTGAGGTGAAAATGTGCCTCATCACTGAAGATGATTTTCTTCGAAAATTGATCATCCACTGTTGCCATTTCTTGCCACCATTCTGCCCATTCACGACGTTTGGAATGGTCAAGAGGCTTTAGTTCTTGAGCCAATTGCACCTTGTAAGCGTGTAAATGCAAGTCTTTATGCATAATGTTCATCAACGACGAGCGTGAGAGGTGCAATTGTTGGGCACGACGACGAGTTGAGGTGGACGGCTCTTCAGCCACACTATCGCGAACAGCAGCAATATTTTCTGCAGTACGAGCTGTACGAGCATGCACTGGTGTTCTCACATCTTCTACAGACCCGGTTTGCTCGAATTTTTCCACGATTTTTGCGATTGTACGCACATTTGGACGATCAAATTGACCAAAAAAATCACGAAGTGCACGATATGCATTTTGATTTGAACGCCCATTTTCATAATAAGTCTGGATAACTTTAACACGTTGTTGGATTGTGTATCTCTCCATGGTTCAAATTGAGTAAGTCTGAAATAGAGAAATGTCAAATAAAATTCGGAAAAAAACTTGGCGTTTAGGTGTGGTTCACATTCAACATCGGCCCTTGAAATTTAACCACCCTGTAGCAAGTGGCAAGAATATAAGAATGTTTTGTTTTTTTTATATTTTGACAAGTGATTGATATGTTTCTTCCCTATTGGTTACTTTAAGTTTAATGCAATTCGACTTCGCTCCGAAGGAAATGTTAAAAATCATTTTATTTTCAAAAATTATTGATCTAACTCATAGTCCCAACAAATCCCATTTTATTTTGTACGTCAGTAATAATTTTTTACTCATAATTTCATCTTTTCTAACTGAAAGTCCCGTGAACTCTACACCTACATGCAAGCTTACCAGTAGGTAACTTGAAGAAAATTTCTTAGGTTGTTGTTAATTTATTTATTTTTATTAAATCTCTTATACTCGCAATAATTGCCACATTCAATTTCTGATATATACGGCAGGTGTCACCCGTCACACATTTGCTAGTAAAAATCAGTTGGTATGTATGGTTGGTAATGTGTGTCAATGCTTAAGATTAGTAAATGTTTTATTGCTAATCTCTAAGGTCATATAAATACTTGTTATATCCAAGCACACTTGTGCGCCCCCACAAAAATCAAATAAACAATAATCCAATGATAAAACGATCATCAGCATTTTTGCCTTCTGCAACTTGTGTGGTATCATTGCATCATTTCATGAAACGCAGATATGCTGCGCTAGCATTAAGTTAAAGATACGCAGATATGCTGCGTTAGCATTAAATACATATAAAAGAGATCTCCACATCTCATTCGAGTTCAGTTCTTTCAGTTTGTAAGCTTCGTATAGACAAAGATTTCCCCCCACCAGCGGTAAGGGATCTGAGTCTCCTAATAAAAAATAGCAATTAAATAAAATAAAAAACGGATATTTTTATTTCAAAAGTTGCCCTATTCTCATGAAGAGAATAGGATGGAATATTTTTTTGAAACAAGTTGAGAACTCAAATATAAATGGCGCAGTCGGTAGGATTGACAAAAAGCAAATAGAACGAAAATCTATTAACGTAAAAGAGTCAATCCGTAATACGAACACAAAACGCGAAAACCTGCAACCGCGTTAGAGACATTTTAACTGTAGAAGAAATAAATGATTACGGCATTAACATAAACAACTTAGAAGAATTAATTCTTAGCTTAGCCCTTTATAAAACCAATATTATATTCATAATCAAAGTACCAAATTTCACAAATGATACATACAAAAAGATATATGTCCAACCTATTCCAAATAAAGAAAACTATACACAATTAAAAATAAACACAAAATTGTATTTAACTAATGATAAAATTATATACCACAATACTAAATATGTAAAAAATCTAACCAAGGTAAATGATAATTGTTTCGAAAATATATATCTTGAAAAGTCAATGAACTGTAAACTTATAAAAAATGTAAAAGAAGAAATTATAGAAATCGGAAACAATAATCTTATATTAATTAATGTAGAACTACAAGAACTGAATCAAAATTGTAACAATCAAAAGATTGTAATTAAAGGTAACTACCTTATAAAATTTGAGAAATGTAAAATTAAAATAAATAACAAAGTATATGAAAGAAAAAACTATAAACATGAAATAATAATTCCTAATACAATATTAGATATTAATTATACAAAAATAGAAGAACTCACTTTTGAGGAATTACAATACCAACATATAAATAATTTGGAAGAAATCAAAGAACTTAAATATAATCATAAAAAATCAAGTTATACTATGTATTTGATGATAGTAACAATTCTAATAATTGCAATAATTTATGTGTATCTAAAAATTAAAAATAGAAAAAGGAAGATAATAAACAATGTAAATCTTCCAACGGTAACTTTGCTACCCTTAGAAGAATCTAAAGAGGGGGGTGTTATATCCAAGCACACTTGTGCGCCCCCACAAAAATCAAATAAACAATAATCCAATGATAAAACGATCATCAGCATTTTTGCCTTCTGCAACTTGTGTGGTATCATTGCATCATTTCATGAAACGCAGATATGCTGCGCTAGCATTAAGTTAAAGATACGCAGATATGCTGCGTTAGCATTAAATACATATAAAAGAGATCTCCACATCTCATTCGAGTTCAGTTCTTTCAGTTTGTAAGCTTCGTATAGACAAAGATTTCCCCCCACCAGCGGTAAGGGATCTGAGTCTCCTAATAAAAAATAGCAATTAAATAAAATAAAAAACGGATATTTTTATTTCAAAAGTTGCCCTATTCTCATGAAGAGAATAGGATGGAATATTTTTTTGAAACAAGTTGAGAACTCAAATATAAATTACTTATCTTAATAATTATGACTATCAATCTTTTTACATTATTATTATTATAAATGAAAAATAAACCTAATTTGCATAATGAACTGAACATGGTGGAAACATACTTACCTTTGGTGAGTTTTTTTTTTCTTGTAATAAAATAATGTAAAAGTTTAAGTGCATCTCTTCTTGTCATTGAAAACCACTAATATTCTATACTTTTCACAGTTTGTTACTTACCACTACTTATTATTTTGTTTTAGGGAATCAACAGAACGTTAATTAACAAAATTCCAACTACAAAAAAAAAATTTAATATTTATGATTCATTGATGTCGATTGAAAATTATATAAATTGAAATTTTGAAAATCATTAAATCTTTCATAAAAGCTCCACGCCTTATGCACATTGACTATTTTTATTTGTTAACGCTGAGGTTTGTTGGTCACGATATTTTTTTTTGATTTTTTTCAATTGAATGCCGATATTAATGAAAAAGAATTTGATTCCATGCTTGATTTGTCTCAGAAATTTAAGAAAGTGAAATGTTAACCGCAAAGTATAAACTTTCAACAAATAAAATACAATTTTATAAAGAATTGGTATACGCACTTCTATAATTTCCCAATTTAATTGAATACTTGAATAGGTGCATACTTCATCATTATATTATTTATTATAAAAAGACTTTCGCTTTAATTTGTGTCTCTAATCGAAAAGCGAAAGTCCAGAAGAAAAATATCTTCATTAATTCTTCGTTTCTCATGAAAGGATACAATTAAGGATACAATTAATGCACTGGTAAGTTATTTGTTTTGGGTTGTCTAAAAAGATAAAATGTACCACGTGCTTTTTACAAATATTTTTTTTAAATCCTTTTATTAAAAAAAATAAAAATAAAACTTTTAATCTTTCCTAAAATCAATAAAACAGCTTCTAAAATGGAGCGTGGTATCCACCCATATTCCCTAAATAAGTCTAAAATCATCGTACAGTTTTGAAATTTTGCACGATGGTTGGTTTTCCGATGCATGATGAACAAATAAATCAAAAATTTTAGATTTTGTATTCAGGGGGCGTGGTATCAGCCCATTGTCTGCAATATGATCAAATGCCTATATGATGGACTTTCAAGCATCGTAGAAACTTATAATTTGACAGATTGACCAAAAGTTTAAAATTTTTCAATAAGGGGGCGTGGTTTCTTTCACCATTGTCAATTCGGTATTAAAAATTTAAAACTTTACACAGTGGAAGTATTTAAGGTGGTACACGTTTCTTGATCGCCAAAATAGAGATTCTAGAATCTGCCTGATTTTTCAATAAAGGGAGCGTTTAGTAAACTTACTACTATTTGAATTGCTAAAAATCTTTTGTGAAACAATTTTAGGCGAAATCCGTTCATTTAAAAAATTGACATAATTTATTAAGTTAGTAAAGTTTTAACAATTTTTTTTTTTTAATAAAAAAAATGTTTATTCCCAAAAATCTTGTTATTGAGTTCAAAAAAATTATCGGATAAGAGGTGCATTTTTTAACGCAAAACGTGAATTAAACATTAAAAAAAAATTAAATAAATCGGAGCAGTTTCACCCGGTTCTTAGATAATGCCTATTTTAAGCTTAAATAACTCCATATTTAATGTACACATAATTCGTACTCAAATGCTATGTTTTTCCCATCCATCCTATTTAGTTAAAATTACATAACGCATGTTCCATTGAAAATTCTAGTACATACATCTACTGAAAGGAGGAAAATCTAATGACACAGCACAGACAATTTAGATAAATGAAAAGCTCAGCCATCTTATTATTTTTACACAGTGCATAGCCTTTCGTTTTTAAATCAAAAACAAATATATAGTACATACCTTTGTACATAGTATATCTATAGAGTTCCTCATTGCACCATATAAAAAAAGTGCGTGTTCCTGTTTTGCACAAAATGCGTTAGACGTGACTTGATTTATTTTGCTTTTGTAGCACTCAGACGTTCGTTGTTAGTGGCATTTCGCAGCTGGACAAATTTGTGGTGTGAAAAGTGAAACTTCCTTTGCCCATTTCGGGAGCACACACACACACACCTTACGAATAGGTGAAAGTTATAGTCTCACCTAGTTAACTTGTTTTAAGTTAATCGTTTAGAAATGCATTAGTTTAGCTACATATCCGTTACAGAAATAAAATAAATGAAATACCAACAAAAATACATATTTGTTACTTGTAACTATCAAACAGGGAAATGCGTAACGATGTCGAAGTGGCTAATTCAATAACAGCTTCTATGTATGAGCAGGAAAATGTATGAAACTTGGATTAAATAAAATGTAAATCGAATTTTCCTGGATAAACCGGAAACGCAAAGATCCCTTTTGAAAAGACATTAACAATGTTTCAAAACATTTGAAATCATAATTGTCTACAATATTTAGGTAATTGAATAACATTCAACAACTTGGGGACGATATTTCCAAAGGACTGAGAACAATCAGCAGCATCATTGAACCTTCCTCCATCCATGGTTGTCAGATGAATTTAAGTCCAATATAGAGTCAGGCAGGGATGCATGCTATCGCAAATACTTTTCCAACTAAAACATCTTGACTACGCTGACAAGGTATGCTTACTCTCTCATAGGATAATGGTCAAACGACAATAAGGACAACCGGTAGAAAAAGAAGAAGACTTTCATAAGTCTTGGAAGTTTTGTCCCTACCAAAGGCGGAACTGAACAAGGCTTAGACAGCCATATTAAGAAGTAGAAGCTGCATTCGGAATGCTGTACAAAATATAAAGAAATAATACTATCAGCTTAAAGACCAAGCTGCGTTAAACTCAAATATAGAATCCGTGCTTCTTTATGGCTGTAGCACTTGGAATCTTCTTTTACAGACTTGCTTCTTCTTGCTTTGTGCAAACGTTCGAGAATAGGTGTCTACGAAACATCTTAATTATTTTCTGGCCCAACCGTATATCAAATGAAGAACTTCTAAGGAGAATGGGTCAAGAATCTATAGACAGTACTGCATGGAGACGTAAGTGGCAAGCGGATTGGTCACATGAAACCCATTCACAAGCACATGGCGCAGGACAGTCGAAAGGGAATCATCACAGCTGGGAAAGAGTTTGGAGAGCTAAAATATATTTCCAGCAACCCTACACGTAGGAGTAGTGGAGACCCTATGTCCATTAAGGGGATCACAACGGTCTCAATAAATTCTGAGGACCTAAGTAAGAAAGTACCATTAAGTACGCATAGAAATTTTAAAACAATAAAAAAAAACTTAATATGTAAATTAGGTTTTAAAGCGATCAAATACTTTCTTGAGTGAAAATTCCAACAATTATATAGTAGCAGAAAACATAAAAAATACGTCACTCCCGGTACAATAGAAGAAGTATAAACTAATGGATCCCACTCAATAATGCTTGCGAAACATTGTATTTTTGCTAACAGAAAATCCTTTTGGAATATTTGAAAACATGAGTTTTTCTGGATATCTCATTAAGAATGCCGAAGAAAATATAGTGCTTGCCATTTTGTTAACATCTTCTCTCAAATGTAAGAGTATTCTCTCTAATAAAAGCTTCATGCCGAATCTGCTGCAAGTTCGATGTAACATTCAAGGAGATGTGACGTAATCATTCAAAATGCATCGCCAATAATAATTTTATGATGATGTAAGTCACACAACACAACAAAGCAGCATTAAAGGTTCAAATACCTATCGCTACTTCATGATCAACCAGATTTTGGATGTAATATGCCGCCATATACCAAAACCATTAGAATAAAAACTTCATGTACTCCATAGAGCTAACTATAAAATGCACATTAGACAAAGGAAAATTACGTGTTGCATCTTGAAATAATGTTGCTGCTTCATCTGCTGGTAACTATAATAGTGAGCTGCTGACGCTGAGGTCTGGTTATAGCTCTCTGTGTCCCAATGGCATATCACGATTTTCTTATCGATTTTCACTTTTAGGCCACATGATTGCACCTCCTCTGATGGGCATTTTGTGTGACTGCGCGTTGAAAGAAGATGCATCTATATAAGAGTTAGGACGTGTGTTTCGAATGGCTATGATATGCCATATTAATATACTTAGATACTTTAGCTATTGTATTTTGCAAAAAAAGCCTTGAATTTTTATCGTGGTAGCTGCATAGAAAATAATATATAAGAGTCGAATCAAGTGATGGTATATTTTTATATTTTATATTTTGCTTTAATAGAATTCATACTAGGTACTTGAAAAATTTAAATGGCATAGTTATGCTGTAAGACAAGGGTTTCTTTCCTAAATTTCATAAGGAAGTGCCGCGTGAATTCAATTCAACCAATTATCTTGATGAATTTTGGTCACAAGGAAAACAGCTAATTAAACAATAATGTAGTTCTGAATTTTAATGGTTTCACGTGTTTCTGCAGTAATATAGACCTAACAAGTTACTTTTAATAATAATCTATTAGTCGAAGCTTTAATTATTTTCTGCTTCTACTTGCTATTACTTTCTTAAAAAAATATGAATTAGATTAGATTTCCGAACCGTTGCAATATTTTTTTTGCAAGAAAGTGTAAAACATTGACTTTTATCAAAACTTTTGAGAACTAAGTATTTCAGTTTTTGGACACCTCCATAATTTTAAGAATCAGTACCATTGTTCATTGTTACAATTACAAAAAAAGCAAATTTGTTGTACTCCCCGTTCCCATGCAAAAGTTCTCAAAACGGGGTTATCATTGCTTTCCCTCTGAAATTGATTAACTATGATAATATTAGGCTAAAATTTTAGCTAATTCAGATTTCTTGAACATATTTCCAAAATAGTTACCAAAACTAACTAACGTTTAATCACTTGTCTCCAATTCTACATCCTTCATAAAAACATCGATTCGATTTCTGCTGTAACTTCTTCATTAGATGTATAATAAGCAGTACTTACCGCAATAGCTGCACAACTACCACTTCATCTCATAATATTGAGAGTGATTCATAACTCAAGGCCAGAAGTATAGGTATTATTGTTGTTCCCAGTACTGAGAGCAGCCCCATTTGTGTTGATGTGGCAAATACCAAGGTCTCCGTAAATTTATCTACGCTTGGTGTACCATGTCAACAATAAAATGATCTGATTCCATGTTGGGACCTCTGTTTTATTGGTAACGTCAGTCATCAGGGTCGAACAGTATAATTTAATTTTTACTAAACATACAATTATGGAATTATAATTCTTTAGAAATCCAAATAGGTACCAACCAAAATTTAATTCGTGTTTTCATTAATCTCAAAAAAGAATACAAGAAGTATCTGCTGACAAACAAAACTCTTAGCAATATCATCACTAAGAGGCCAAACAAATTGACCTCTGTTTCTCTAAAATTTGTGTGTTTTTCAAATCAAAACTAGACTAGAACACAGAAAACTACTTTTTCCAAAATATTACACGCTTGAACCTATTTCAGCTACTCAACTGATTTTGTTTTTGGTGTATTAAAAAAACAATCCATTTGACAACATGCCCCACTAATGAGAATGTCACTGAGAATGAATTTATGACACTTCCCTTCGATATCATGTCACTCAGGATGCAGAGTTAATTTCCATTTAAATTGTTTTTTATCCGATCTAACGCGCCGCACCACAACTCCTAATCGTCGTCGTCGCCACTGTCTTCTTCAGCCATCGGCACTTTAAAGTCGTTGTTTCTTTAGAAGCTGCGATCGGTCGGTCAATCACATCATAGTGTTAGTGGATTCTATAGAAGAACTTTCCAGCAAATTGACTTCACTTGTTTTATGTTTTTCAATGTACCTACCTTCACTTTATTTTGACTGAACCGATGTTCCTTAGCTTCTTTCCAAATTACTTGGGTCAATGTTGAGGTTCAACACCATCATCAGAACTAACATTAACTTTAACATCTCCTCTCCACAAGAAAATCCCTTAGGCACGTTTAAAGGCAAGTCAAATTGAGCCACCGAATTTACCAGTACCCAGTTCCTCTAGTATCACTGTGCGCCACATATCGCATCGACCGACTATACAATTAAAGAGCCATATTGGAGATAATTAAAAGTTCACGAGTCTCACATGTTTTTTTTTATTTTTTATTTTGTGTTTGTTCGTTGGCGGCAACAATTAAGGAGGTCTATCTACATTTTAAGGTTCTTGTTGTTCCTAATGCTACTGGCTAATATAGGGGTCTTCCTTCCAAGAACTAATAAAAAAAAACATTGTAAGTATTTGAGAAAATAAGTCGGTTAATTAGCTTTATCTCGAAGTATTTTGTTGAGAATGATTGTTTGCATTTGATAAAATTTAACATACATTTCAATTAAATTAGGAAATAACGACTCTTCAGTGTTGATCACATAACAGTGTTAGGAATATAAAAATGCTGTTAACACAAAATAGATTGTCCACCAAAATCTCATTTATAGTACAGTCAAATTGGAATTTAACATAACAAAAATTATTACCAGTATTTTCTTTGTCCCAACCGCTTTTGTAAATTACACTGGTCTGCCCAAAAAAACATTGAAAATTACTACTTCTGAGCTTTTCAATTCTAAAAACTCTTTTATTACTCTTCACTTTGCAATATCTTTGCGCCGAAAGCGATTTTTTAAATAATTTAAAATGATTTAGACATATGAAATGAACTTCATTCACATCCCATTAAAAGTTTTGTAACAAAGTATGTTCCAGTAAAGAAATTCGACGTTAAATATACCAAAAAAACGGTTTTTTGACATATTATCATATTAGCTTATCTCGAAAACGTGTCATGCTAGAGTAGTTTTGACTTCAGATTCGGGTTTTTAGTTGCGATTTTCTTTGCAGACCAGTGTAGTCAATATTTTAAACAAAATTCTTGCAACGGTACGGTAAAGAATGGAATTACCAATGTAATTCATATATTTTAATAAGTGAATTTATACCGCAATTTTTTTCATTTGTATATACAAGTTATAAATTTTAAATATTTTGACCTCAAAAATCTTCATCGTCTCAACAATTTCTGGTCAAGAAGAGACTGCATAGAAAGATACATTTCCAGAAATGTTAAAGTATGATAACATTTGCCTAATTTTCGATTTGATATGCAGATTTTTTTCCTTATGCGTAAACAAATCTGACGGATCATAAATTTTAAAGAAACATAAATTTAAAAGAAGAAGTCTAGAGGCTATTTTAAATTGGAAAAAATGATTTTGCAGATGATGAAGCGTTTATGTTTGTTAAATTTTCTCTTGGATTTTATTTTCTATGTCAAACTCATATTTCAATTGACCTGCTGATCCCCTAAATGATGCGCTTATTCAAACACCAGCAGCTAAAGACCTCTGGCTACCTGCTGTAAGCTATAAAAACTATCTGTAAATTGCATCTTTGTCCTCGTGCTGATCCTCTCAAACAAAAATAACACTACACCTGCGCATTAGCCACTTTCATAGTATAGAAGGTGTCAAACAACATGCGTCCTCATCATCAATCGGACGAGGCGTCAGTGTCATTCCTATATAATATCCAAAGCGGTTTATAGTATACCGTACCTGGCTACACTCTCTGGCTAATGATAACAGTTCTGTCTGATGCGGAGAATCGAGACGTATACGAAGTCCCATCCAAATCCTCATTTGTGTGTCGTATCTGTATTCTACAATCAAACCTGTTGTATAATGGTTTCCAAGAATTTTTTTTTTTTCTCAATGACCCTTCAGAGACGCATCTCAGAGGGAATCCTCCCAATTAGAAAAAGCAGATTTTCGGGTTTATTTGTCGAGATTAAGCCTCTTCTCTATACAGGTAACGCAAAGTAAAGTTCTGTGTGCATAAAGAGTGGCTCTTTGGTCCCCCTCTATTGTATTTCACAGATATTTTGAGCCATCTTCGTATTGTTTGATGTTCTCACCTGAATTTGGAATTTGAATTCTTTTTTTTTGGATGGATGCTTAGAGAGAGATAAAAAGAAGGGAAGTCTATTATCTGCTGTAGTGAAAAAGGTTTTCTTTGTCTGCACTTTAACCTGTCAGAAAATTTAGGTAGGGGATGTGTGGCTGTATAGAGAAGTTTATATAAATTATTATAAATAATAAACCGGAAAATTCTCATGGTTCTCTTCACAAAAAAAAAAAAAAAAAAAACAAGGAGGCTTCTTATTCAAAGACGGGGGGAACTACCAAACCTAAAATACTTCGCCTACTACACAGAAATTTAATTATTTTAACAATGAGAGAAGTGGCCGAACAAATCGTCGGTAATGTGAAGAGGTACCTAATTTATGTTTACTGATTTTTTATTTTGTTTTGTTTTCTTGATTCTTAGAACAGGGGATTCATAAAAAAGGCCACATCATATATGAAGAAGATAAGGGCTTAATGTTAGAAGAGTTTCATTAGGAATCATCTAGAATCGTAAAACATGGACCATTAAAAAAAGGGTTTATGTATGGGATCGTGAACATTTTATGATACTAAAGGGGGACTGAATGCGCATTAATTGATTTATTGTTTGACTGGTACGGGCTTAGCTTATCGATGACAAGCAAAATACTGCAATTTATTTTTATAAATTTTATTAATCAGGCTCAGATTCATATTTTGAAAACGTATTGAAATAGATTTTTGTAGATTTAGGACTTTGGAAAATTGTACTTTTTTTGGATGCGGGCAAGTTTATGATTCATAAAAAATCGAACTCAAGACAACAATCAGACATGACATTACGATGATAAAGCCATTTATTGCATTGAGGTCTGAATTTTTACTACCAGTAGATTGAAATTTGAAATCTTTTATAGAATATCTTTAAGGGGGAAACAATACATTTTGTTGGGTCACGGGAAATAGCTTTTTTTACACTTTGTTGATTTTAATCTAATATGATGAAATTTACATAGAAAAGACCTTAATGCTTGTTCATTACCTCATAAAAAAATATCGTAAATTCAAAATGGCTGCCACGAATTGAAAGGAATTGAAAAGTGGGATCTGTGCCATTTCAAAATTCAAAAAATTTCAAAATTCAAAATTATTAAACAAAAAACGTTTTAAATACCATTTTACTTCATATAAGATAAATATATAATTTTGTTTTTTTCATAAGACTAGAAAATTTTTACAAAAACATTTTTTTCAGATAGAGTGCTGGTCTGCAGCACTTAAGGGCGCTTGGATTCCGAAATGGTATCCTCAATAGACGGTTGTCAATTTGACGTGTTTTTGGGGTTAAGGGTAAAAAAAACATATATTTGTCCCATTAGTAAGTACAAATGTTAATTTTGAGTATATATTGAAGGGTTTCACCCACATTTTGCGCCATAAATCATTTTTGTGGGAATTAATTCGACCTCTAGGTCCTTTTTTTTTCATAGATCTACGTCACCTACTAGGTAGAAATAAAACATCAACAATTCCATAGTTTCTATCTATTTAATGGCGAATTAATTCCTTGCGTTCACAGGGACGTTAGTTTTCTAACTTTTTGGGTACAATGATTGGTCCAGATGTCACTGAATTTTCAGAGAGCTATCTTATATGAAATTTCAATTACATCTGACCAATTTGGGCATGGCAAAAGTAAGTACATAATGTCCTCTGAAAGTGAGGATATGGTATCCTTACATCGTTTGTTTAAATAAATTCAAGTGTAGGTAGGTACCGAACCCGACTGTCTACAATAAAAAATTTGTTTTCACGCAATCGTTAAAAATTTAAATACATACTTCCAAGACAAATTGACTCAGCGGGTGTGTTTTTTATTTTTATTTTGTTTTGACGATCACATTAAGAAAACAAGACATTTCGCACAAGGGGACAATTCTTATCATCGCTTTACTAATTCCTAAATACAATGTTTACAGTTACGTTTTTATAATGTTTTGTTTACAAATAATAATAACAATCTCCCACAATGATAAGAAGTAGGTACCGCAACATTAAATATGTAGTTTCATTACAAATACAAGATATTTGAGGTGGAGGTAATTCTATTTCGTATTTTCGTTATAGGTACCTACCTATCTAGCCTACTCTGAGAAATAAGGTCGCACTTGAAAAACAATAACAAAAACGAACAAATTTAAATTTAAAAATTGTGAAGTGTGAGAACTAAGCCTACAAATTATTAAAATTGAGTTTGTTTACAAACATTCGACTCAATTCATAATGAAGTACTCACGAATGAGTGGCACAATAATTTACTCAATTGAATTGAGATGATTTAGCTTTTGGGGATTGAGTTTTGAGTTTAAGGAATATTTACTCCAACTTCCATTGGTCTACTATTTGAGTTTTCTTTCTGATTTGTTTACATTTTATAAACTCGTAATCGGTGATACCACTTCTTAGAACAGATACATTATTCAGTATTAAGTTGTGTGAGATATTTCTGCTTTCTAGAATTACAAAAAAAAAACGCATTGAATGAAAGGATGAATTTCCTATGAAGCCCGGACGCCGCCTTGCATATACATAACGGTGTTGGAGAATTCAAGATAAAGATTTATGTTGTTTTTCGTAGCACGAGACAAAACTTAGGCCGAATAAAAGATACAATTTTTTTTGTTTAGGTGCTTCATACAAATTTCAATTTCCTATGTAGCGAATCACCCAAAATTCTGTTTTTGACAGATACAGAACTATCCTAAAATCAACTTGGGTACATTTAGTAAAATATTTTGTCAAACGCAATCACCTGATTGCCAAAACTCAAATTTTACCTTCGTATAATTTTTTGAAATTATGTAAAATTGGACTATTCTGAATCTAAATCCGGTTTCAGAAAAACTCTATCAAGTACATTTTCTTTTTAATTGATTTTTAGATTCGGCTGGAAAAAAATTTGAAACTATTTAGCCGAATCGGCTGAAATGTGGAGGACTAATTCCAGCATGAGTTAAGACATGATACCAAATTTGTTTTTATTCATGAATGTATAGTTAAATTTTAAACCGTTATTTAAAAAAAATTTAGTAATTTTGTCTACATTTTGTTCTACATAAACGGTTTAAGCGCACAATGTTCATTTTTTGGCTTATTCACTAAAAACAATAAAAAAAACTACTTCACTTTGCAATATATTTGCGCCGAAAGCGAATTTATAAATGATTTAAAATTATTTAGACAGATGAAAAGCACTTCATTGAAATCCCATTAATAGTTTTGTAATAAAGTATCTACCAGTACAGAAATTCGACTTTAAATGTACCAACTAAATAGGGTTTCGACATGTTCATTTAGCATATCTCGAAATCGTGACGTGCTGGGTAGTTTTGACTCCGGGTTCAGCGTACCAAAATCCTTTAAAAAAGCGTAGTTTGGTTTGAATGCGATTTTCGTTACAGAAAAAGTACCTATAAATAAGTTTCTTTTTGTATAAAATAAAACCGAACAGTAAGTAAGTTTATCTGCGCTTGCCTGACACTCTTGGCTGCATAAAAAATACCACAGTTGCATGGTGCCCTAAATGTTACAGGCGCCTCATGTTTTTAAGGCCAACATAATTTTTCTCGAGTACAATTTTTTAATTTTTTTTAACTAAAATTCATGATGTAATTTTACATAAATCTTCAGGAAAATTAAAGTTTAAAAGCCAATTATACGACCTAATTGCAACCAACATTAATCTGAAACTTCTCCTCATTATAAACTCAAATTTCCAACACTAAACCCACTCCAAAACTTCTTTTCATACCAAAATAACAAAACCACTATCAACATGTTGCTAAAACAATAATTCCACTCCAACTTCTTTCCAGCCAGCCAGCCAGCCAGCAACACAACACAACTAAATCAACACAACACACATTTAAAATTCATTCAAACAACATTAGTTTCTATCCGCTGCAAATGCTCAAACATAATCAGTTGTTCGTCATACGCCGGTCAGTGAGTTTGAAAATTTACTGTTCGTCAGTTATAATCGTGATTATTATTATTTAAACAAAAAAAAAAAGAAGATAAATTTCATTAAAAAAAAGAAGAAAATTATTAAAGTAAACAAAAAAAACAATAAATTCAGTTAATCAAAAAGATAAACGAATTTAACCAGAAAAAAAATTAACTCAAAGTCATCAAAGTGGTTTTTTATTGTCGTTGTTTGGAGTGTGTTTCACTGAAACAATTGCGTGCGAATCAATTTTTGGTGCTACAAAATTTTTGAGTGTAATTTAATATACATATTTTTGAAATTTTGTTTTTTTTTTATTAAAAATAGACAACAAACTAATATTAAAAATAAAAATGCATGTTGCAACAAATAATGATAAATGAAACGGGAACAAACGTCAACAAGTCATTGATCTTAGATAGGCGAGATTAAAAAAAAATAATAAAATATAAATAAAAAAAAAAAAAACAGGCGCGGTAGCAAAGTGATAGCAAAATAGTTTGTTGTCTTGGCTGTGTGTATTGTCGTAGCTCGTAGTGTGTCAGTTGCTGCTGCCTTGCTGAAATAGCAGAAGAACAACCCGCCAGAACCCACCCCACTCTTCAAATTCACTCCCTGTTTCTGTTCTATTGTTGTTGTTGTTGTTGTTGTTGTTGTTGTTTGTGTTTTATTCGTTAGTTGTGCGTTTTTTTCTGCAAACTAATTTGCATGTCTACCTCTGTATGAGTTTACTTGTTAAAAAAATGTGTGTATTTATTGTTGTTGTTGTTATTTGCATTTAAACAGTCTTTGACCGACTCCTCTCTGACTCTGTGTCTTGTGCTTTTAGAAAATAAAAAAAATGGTCTATGAATGATTAGAGTGGCCGTTGGCCGACGAACTGTCTGATGACAACGACACTTTGAGTGCGTGCGTTTATTTTTTCGTTTTTACAGCTGCTTGCAATTTTCAAAAGCTGCTAATTTCGGTGAGCGTAATTTACCTTTCAAACAAGTAAATGCTCGTAGTAGTGTCTCATTTTTTTTTATTTTATTTTAATTGAGGACTGTCTGTCAACGGTATTTTCTATTTTGCTGTAAAAGTAGCAGAAGGTAGTTTATTTTTAAATGCAAATCCGTTAGTGTGTTTTGTTTTATATTATTTTTGATGGATAATTGCCAGGTAAGGCAGGTAGTTTGGTAGGTAATTAGTTATGTTTCGAGTGCGAAATGTGACGAAGATAAATGACAAGTGTATTGGGGTTTTTGGGCTAAGAAAGTGAAAAGCTTAGACTGTTTTTTTTTTATTAAAAAATGAAATGTGTTTTTTTTTTATTGATGAAAAAAGCAGTTTAACAGGAACTATTAAAATTTCTACAAAGACGTTAACTTACTAACGTTTAAATTGGGCAAAGTAAGTGGCTTAGTAGGGTACGACAGCTTCTAACTGATGCGTTTAGGTCATGTGTTTAAAATAAAAAAGTTTGTCTTTATATTTAACAGTTCAGGTGCTTCTTATGAGGTCTAATTTTTAACTTTTCTTCGGTGTCCATTAGAAAAAATTCGGGCATACTGAATCTGTGTTAACGGGGAATAAAAACTGTCTTGAAATTGCTTCCTTCTTTAAGAATTTAAAAACGTGAATAATAAAAGGGGGTGAGTATGAGTAGGTAGGTATAATACGACTCACGACAAATCGACTCAAAAAATGTACGCTGAGTCGAGTTGTCGTGAGTCGGGCTATCTTGACTCGTACCGTTTAAAAGCTTCCCTTGATGGCTCCAATACTTTTTTAAGTGTGACAAAAGTCTGCTGAGGTCAAACAACAATCATCTGAAACCAGCCCGGTCCCTAGTATTTGCCACCAGTTAAGTACACCAAGTTGGTTGAGGTTTTCCACCACTTGATGGCGCCACCTAAGAGGAGTTTGCATGTTCTGGGGGCTTGCAAAAAAGAGAAAATTTTGATTTAGAATCTATAAAAACAGTTTTCTTTGTGATAAAATGACTAGCAAAAACAAAAGGAACAAACAAATCCATACAGAAATAGATAGTTTAAAAAAAAATTCGGATCACTGAGAGAACAATTCGTTTGCGGCAAACGAAAAAAATTACCCAAACGACTTTTTCGTATCCTAGACGATTTTCGACTTCGTTTGCAGCTAATAAATAGTTTTGTTTGGTTTTTGCAAACGATAAAAAAAATCAGCGTAATACAGGTGATTGAACCTGTGACCTCTCGCTTACACAGCCAGTATCTTATCATTCCTCTACGAACTGATTAGTTAGCGTAGAATGCATATAAACAAAATGAGAGAGCAAATCGTTTCCGTCAAACGACTTTTCGTTTGTTGGACAATATTCTTTTGATTTCAAGTCGTTTGCAGCAAACTCTTAAATTTGTTTGGGTCAAACACTTTATGCGAACATCTAAATAATAAAGAAATGTATAGCGTAAGACCAGTGACTGAGCCAGTGACTGAACCTGCGATCACTCACTTTCGAAGCTAGTCTGTTGCCATTGCACCACGAACTAGATTATTCTTGTGTAGCATAGAATGCCTATGAACATGGAGTAAATTATTAACAATTTTTTTTTCCTGCAATCATGTGTTGCCGACAGAATCTGTATAGTTGGTGCAGTTCTGAGAATCTCCTTTCTTGTAGACTGAACTTACTTTCCTCCGAACAAATTCTATATCTGAGTTCTTGTATGCTCCTGATCAAGTCATCTCCCGTTATCTTAAATAGTTCAGCCGGCAGGCCATCCGAATCAGATTTTTTCGTCATTTTCATCCTCGAAGAATGAGTTGTTCTGCAAAACAGTGGATGGTTGCCACCGATTGCATGTCTTCTACTTTATTTCCATCATTTTGGGCTGATATTCTTGGGTAGTTCAAACAACCTTTTGATATAAATTTCGAGGATTCCGCAATACTTCTTTTTCTTCCAACGAAATCGGTGTTGCTCTCTTTTTTTGGCACATAGACTTTGAGGTCTTCTTACTCACCAATTTGGGCACCTATCATAAGTCTTCTCGAGATGCCCGTAGAAAGCTTCCTTGGTCAGGTTATCTTTCTTCCAGCAGGGACGTGGGCACAGATCAGCGTGATGTTCTTAAATTTACCCTGGATACAGATTCTCATTTGCATTTTTAAAATCCATGACTTTTTGTCTAAAGGCTTAACTACAACGCCTGAAATTGGCCTGAAATTCCACCAACTGTTTCTTTTTTTTATAAAATCCCACGTCGATGTTACCCCTTAGAAATTCTAACGCACTCAACTTATACAAACCGTTGTTGCATTCATCCCACTAATCCCCTTGCTGGTTCTAGTTTCTCTAGTTTAGTTGGTTATGCCAAGTTCAAAGCCAAATTTGGATTTATCATCTCTCGTTGTTGTTGTTGTTTGTTTCGCATGTCTCTGACTAGATATGAACTGCACATCAAGTTGAAGACTTCTAGATAGCTGCACAAATTCATGACGACCATCAGGCCAACGCAATTGCCATCGCCTTCACCATCAGCTACACAGCACCGATCAGCACAATGACTCAGAGAGTCAGCTGTAACCATCAAGAGTTAAGTTCATTCGATCAAAGGGGATTTTGTTTTGATCGACTGTTTGGTTTTCTATATCAATCTTTGCTATGCGCTATGCGCACTCACACTTCTTTTGTGCCTACAATGCAAGGAAGAAGGAGAGGTACCTACTCGAAATCCATCTACCAATCCATCCAATATAATATTTGCTGGTGTATCTTTCAGATAGATCGTGTATACCATCGTCGTCCGCTGTTTTATTTTTTTTTTTTGTATTATTTTATCAACTAAGCCTCATCAAACATAACTTGTTTTGATTTTGTTACCGATTTTGCTACAAATACCGTTTGTTGTTCTACTTGTTTTGAGTTAAAATAATACAAAAAAACTCATACGATCGCATAATACCTATCTCTCTCCGGTTATCTATCATTTTTATTTAGTTTTCCTGTTGGATTTTCTTATTAATATTTTATTCTTTTATTTTCATTGCAGTTATTTGATTTTATTTAAACGTTTTTTGTTTATCATAAACGTGTGTGACTAATTTGTTTTGCATTTATCTATACTCGCAGAAAGAAATCAAAAAATTGATAAAAAAAAATCTCATATCATATCTTTTTTGAGTGATTTAAAAATATCAAACAGTGTTATAAAGAATTTAGTAGATGTGTCTTTGAAGATAACAAAGTGTATCCGAGTGGTTTTTTTTGCAAAATAATTGAGTGAACAAACAAATCTGCTTCAGTTTTATACTGCCAGAGAAGTGCCTACATTGGATCAAGAAATATATTGCGGCTAATTGGAATATTTTGTTTTAATTGGTAAGTACCTACCTTAAAGTGTTCAAAATATCTTTTTTGTCTCGTTGTAGGTGCTCGTATTGTGTGTATTAGAGAATAGTACCTATTTTGTATTTTACTCTTTATTTCTTCATTCCCGTCACGAAAATGCTAAAATTGAAATTTGTTTTATTCAGTAAACTGGTACATAGGTATTTGATTTTTGAGTAGAGCGAAAAGAATTTTTATTAAATAATAGCTTATTTTTATAACTTGCTTACTTACACTTAATGTCTTCTTAAAAATTAAAATTGGAAAATAATTACTAGTCCATTTTCGAAAACTGATTTTTCAAAAAAATAACTACAAAATTGAAAAAAAAAAATGAAAAAACAATAAGAAAAGTAAATAAAAATTCATTTATTACCACTTTAAACTAAATAAAAAAAGAATATAAAAAAATATTATTGGTTTTGATTTGTTTGTTGATAATTTTTTTGCAAATTTGGTTTAACTATAAAAAAAAAAATGTAAATTTTCAGAAACCCTTATTCGCCTTATTTTTGTATTCAAAACTGCAGTATTGCCAAAATCACTCTTAACATTACTCACAGATTTATCGAAATCAATCAAGGCGTTTTATAGAAAATTCATAGCTCAAATCCATTATGAGAAGTACCTATTCGTTGTAAAAATAAAATGCACGACTAAGTCGCACGTACTTACTCTTAGGTTCAAAGTTGCTGTGAACGTTAAAGCTTCTTATATGGTATATAGTTTTTAAAAATAAATAATTTTGTACAAAAAATCTTTAAAAAAAACGTGTAAGAAAAAATAAAATCTATTACTAAAATGACATAAACTTCATCTTAAATTGTTTTTTGCAAAAATCTAAACTGAGATTAAATTGGAAACGATAAATATAAAAAAAAAAAAAAAATTGAAAATCCTTGGAGCCGTTTAAAAAAAAATACATTTTTTTTTAATATATAAAATTTCGCAAACCTCGTTTAAAAAAAATAGTGTGCCGTTTTCAAGAAAATATTAGTGCATATCTAAAAGCAAAATTTAAGAAAAATACAGTCTCTCGTTGTCAAAAAATTGATTTTACAAAAAAATAAAAAAAAATTTTAATTTTGTTTTTTATTATGGACCAAAAACCATACAAAATTTTTTTTTGTAATTTTTTCAATGATTTTTTATGTTTCCCGTGATAAATTTTGTTTGATAACTTCAGATTCGTGCTCGGCATCCATGATGATTACTTCAGAACTTTCCGCCTCTAAAAACGCTTTAATTGGACTAAAGAGAGTATTTTGAACAAATTATAAATTTCACTTTGCTATATCTTTGCGCCAAAAGCGAATTTTTAAATGTTTTAGACAGATGAAATGCTTTCTATTCATATACCACTAATAGTTTTGTAATAAAGTATTTACCAATAAAGAAATTCGTCACAGATGATTTTTTTATTAATTTTTAAGGTTTTTGGTTTTGATCGACTGTTCAAAATGATCGTTTAGTTCAAATTTAGTCCAAATAACGGTTTTAAAATATTTTTTTTTCGAAAACGACTCAAATGTAAACTCTCTTTTTTTCACAAGTACCTAACTCTTATTCTAATTGACATACCTAAACTATACAGTTTTATAATATTTCTGAATTTTTTTTAGGGACTGAACTGAATTTCTTAAAAATTGGGCCACAAGTAATTCTTATGATCTTAATAATATTGTGCAACCATATCTTATTTTCGATTTTTGTCGATATGCCATAAATCTTGTTGCAATGATTGTAACCTTGAACAATATAAAACTTAGACGTGCAACCAAATCGTGCGTTTCATGACAAATTCATTAAACATCTTAAACTTATCTAAATTTATAATCTCTAAAAAAATATAATTAAAACTTTCTGTGTCACAAATTGAAGAGATAATTCTTTTCAAAAAATTTTAATTTCCTGGTTTTGCTAGATAAAATGTCAGTTTTTGTTCTCAATAATTTCAATTGTAATCCATTAACTGCACGTAGAGTTGCAAAAGTGCTTACAAATATGTAGCTGATAAAATTCTAAGCGAAATGTTTTCTTTTCGGGACTTTAATTTGGTCATTATAAGTAGCTGTACAATTTTGTGTAAAAGATAAAAATTCTAACTGACCTGAGTTAAAGGATTGTTTAAAAAATGAAATCTTCTTTTAATGACTTCAATTTGAATTCAACTTCAGACTTCAAATTATGGTAAAAAAATGCGAAATTTTTAACGTTTCTGTAGTTTTTGTGCTTTTCAAATATCAGTATGGGCATAATTTTGAACATTTTCAGAAAATTTCAAATTTAAAAAAATATGTTTCTGGTTCAAAAATACTACAGTACACTAATACATGCTAGAAATTTTAAAAGTCTCAGAAATTGATTAAGTATGAAGAGGCGTTTTTTTGGAAATTATTATGCCTAGGTACTTAGACAAGTTTGGCCTCAATTATTGGAAAATTAGGTTTTCTTAAAAACTTACAGCCTTATTCATTAGATTCTGCTTTAAACAGATGAATAGCTTTGGATTGCATAAGAATTTATTTCGCCACTACCTGTTCAACGTTGCAAAAATTCTTACACATAAGAATCTTTTCAATCCATTACAGTTATAATGAGCTTGTGTAAAAACAAAGGACCAAAGGAAAATCTATTAAAATTAGCTTGGCTTTCATCTACATTCTACACAAATAATGTCTCTATTCAACGTTTCATAAGTTTTATCAATAAGGTTGCGTTCAGAGGCATTGTACGGAGTGCATAGCGTTATGCACTCACTATTATGCGTTTATGAATAAGGCTACTAGGGTACATTGCTGTTGCCAAAAATTAATTCTTTAGTTTAAAATTCTCCAAAAAACTACAAGATTGAAAATTTAGTTTATTTTTGTATTTACGACCATCTTTTGTAACGAAATTTTGTTGCCAAAGGTTCAGATTCAGCACTCGCAGCACCATAAAGTATGAAAGAAATCAAAATTACTCCACAAATGTCCGAGGTAAACACATTAAAAAAAAAACAAAATTTTTCGCAAAAACCTTCTTTTTATCAAAATTAAAGGAATCGTTTTTGTAAAAAATAAGCTTTCTAAAGATTGATCCATGACCTTTTCAGCAAAAAAAAAACTCTGAAAAAAGAAAACAAGTAAAAGGTGCAAGAATTTGTTTAAAAACCATTCCTTATCTCGAATAAAGTTTTATTTCATCATACATAACCAAACAATGGTCAGTTAGATTTCTGATAAAACATTTTAAACATAAAAAACGCCTTCAATTTTAATTTTCAAACAAAGAAAAACTCATTTTTGTTGATATCTATCCAGGGCACTTATACAGTGCTACTATTGAATTGAGTGAAACTTCAAAATAAACAAGCAATCTTCTGTGTTTTTGTTTGATTGTCTACAAATTTGAATTTTGTTTGATTTACTTAAGATTTTTTTACTTATCTACCTTTTTTTTGCAGAGATAATAAACTTCTGCCATAAAACCTTTTTTTTCATACATTATGCTCTTAAGACTCCGTTGATACAACGATCTTTGGCAATGACGAGTTATTATCAGACATTTTGATGGCTAGGTACCTACAAAAATATAAAAAAATGTTCTTGAGTGTGTAATTGATTTATTAGTCTGTCAATGTTATCACTTAAAAATGAGACTTATTTAAGTGGAATTGATAAAATATATACATAATTTGTGTTTTCGTCTATGAATAATGTATGATTAATTTAACAGGGGGATGTTTTGTGTATTGCTAAGAAATTCAAAATAAATATACATTTCCAGCTGTATTATGACAAAAAGGTTGGTATATTTGGTGATTCCCATTAATTGGCGCCCAATAAATAAATCTCTCATTTGCTCATATGGAATTCCTCATAACTGTATACACTCACTTAACGCTTTGAGTGAAAATCCAAAAAAAGTTGTTTAATATTTGTTTCTTTGCCAATTTTTCTCTGGGTGGTTAAATAAAATTTCCGGCTAACTTTTTCAAAACTTAAGAATTTCTGTAACGGAAATAGTTGCCTTATCGTTATTCAACTTGGTACAACTACTATCCATCAATATGCAATGCTATTTCCAGTTCTTAATTTTACATTCAATTCATTTATGCGACAAAAAAAAAAAACTGTGTAATAATGCACCTTAATTAACATGTTCCGAAGGAAGTCCATTACCTACTGACAGTATTACTTAATAACGTCCGCTAAGTGTATTGTTTATTCTATAAACTTGACGTTCATTATAAAATTAACATTTATTTCCGTGTATCTTATTTCCCATCTCACCAAGAATAATACAAAAAAAAAAAAAAAAAAATTAACAAACAAATAAGAGAAGATGCGTGCCAACACCACCATAGTCATTCATAATGAATTAAATTGTAACTACAATGATAGTCTTTTGTTCTCGTTTACAACAATCAAATAATTTCACGCTAAGAGCCAGAGGTTGCGAAAAACAAAACAAAGACAAAAAATTGTAGTTGGCAGTAGCCTTGCTAAGCTACAGTTCAAGCCAGCAATGAAAAATGACTTGTAATTTGTTTTTTTTTCAGTTTTGTTAGTGTTGCTATGTTCTACTACCAAAGTTCTGTCGCATCACAATTTTTTTTTCTCTTATAATTTTTCTCCAATCAGTGACGGATTTTGATAAAGTAAAAAAAAAACGCTTGTACGGCACTTGTCTTAGATCTGGAACGTATCTTCTTAAATTGCTAGCAACTTTTAATAAATTGACAAATATTGCAAGCAACTTTTTAAGTAGGTTGCAAGTAAATGTTAAGTTGAAGAAAACGGTTCGTATGCAATTTCTTTCAAAGCTAAAAACCCAAATTTTTGAAAACACACAATTTTCAAAAAATCACATTACAAATTTCAAAGCAGTGAAAAATTTTTTTACTCCCTTGGCGCCTTAATAAGACCTAATCCGACCTTGTTATGAACCATGAAAATTCTCAAGTCACTTTATTTATACAGTTTGAAGTTGATTTAAATACCCAACACCTTTTTAATTTTAAGTTTTTTGTTTTGTTTTATTTATGCAATATTTCAAAGCTTATTGTTTATAGCTTATGTATAGCTTATAGAAAAGGCGAATGTGTTTCTATAGTTTAAAGAACTTTTAATTTTTACTGTCATTCATGCTAAATGACGAGACATTGAAGAGATTAAAGTTGAATAGGTTCATTTTGGATGAAGACATTATACTTTATTGTTTTATTTCGATTGATTTTTCTTTAATAACCAACGTGACAAGTGACTATTAAAATGAGAAAATTAGATACGAAGACTTAAATACATTCACATTTATTCTAATATACAAAGTTCTATATTTTCGAATAAAAATGAATTTTTTTTTGTTGTTGTATATGTAAATTTATATGAGTTATACATAATGTATGTGGTTTGATTTAGAAGATATTGATTTCAGCAAATTAGGGTAGAATTCCCTAGACTGAAATTTATTCGTTTGATGACTCACATAACAAGTTGTGTACCTATAATAAATTGTCTAGATATTTTTAGATGTTTGATTGTGAACGTAATTATTGTTTGTATTATGCAATGCAAATAAAAGATACACGTGAGCTATTTTTTTTCATATAAGTACATCAGATTGTTCTTTGTTATTTAATATGCTTTCAAAATTCAAAAATTACTTATTTGAAATTTGTAGTATCAAATCTGTGTAAGAAATTTCATCAAAATCGGTTATGTCGTTTAAGAAAAACTCAAAAACTCGAAAATTAAAAAAATGATTCTATGGTAGGTACCGTTATTAATATTTCTTTTATTTCAGAAATACGGCCTAGCTTAAAGTAAATACAATCTTTTTTATCAAAATCGGTGAAGCTGTTTTTGAGAAAATTATTTTTTTCCATATTCGTTATATTAAATATTTATTTTTACACGGAAACACTTTTTGAATTTCTTTTTGAAAAATTATTTTTTTCGATATTGAAACAAAGAATTTTTTTCAAAATTTAGTTTTCAGATGTTGATAAAAAATAACTTAAAAATGGCATACCAATTTTTTTTATCGTTTGAAAATTTTTTAATACAAAATATTAAAAAAAAAAAAATCTAAAAATTTATCGTTATAGAAGAAATCATGTTAAAAAGTTTAATCAAAATCTCTACAGCCGTTTTCGAGAAAACTCGAATAATTCAAAAATGTTGTATGGGAGGTACTCGTTCTAGATGAGATATTCAAAAACAAAAATAAACAAAGTTTCGAAATTACATAAAAAATCATCTCTACCAAATTTGAAGACAATCCGTTTATGCGTTTGGGCAGCGGAAAAGTGTACAGATGGACGCCAGGAACGCATAAACCCACATACCAGCATGACGAAAACCACTTTTTCAGTCTTCTCCATCATCGTAATGTTGGTTTTGATTAAAAACTCAATATTTTTTTTAAACGAAACCAATACTTGCCCTATAAAACAAGTAACAATGAAATTACGTAAAAACCATGGAGTTAATGCCGTTGTTTTAAATAAGTTTTTTTTGGTAATATGAGTTAATTTGTTTAAGAAAAACTGTCCCTAAGCTTGGGGAAACAGAAATCTTAAAAAAATCAGCCTTTAAGTCGTTTCAAGACTACTTTGCACAAAGATTTTTCTACAGATTCATTTGAGAATAGATCTTAAATAAATCGAAAGCTTGATGAGAACAGATGATACAGATAATTAATTATGAAAACTTAAAAAAAAATTATGAAGAAATCATTTCTTTGAAATAAGTGAAATATTTTCGAATTTGTAACTTATGGTTGATAACGTTATATTTCTACTGTAAAATCCACTCATACTTTTGTTTTTTGTCCCCAATCACTAACCAAAAAAAATTAATTTTCCATTAAACCCACTATTCCATTATAATTTGAATCAATTCAATAATTGCACAAAGACAAAAGCGACATTTTATTAAATTGAATCAACGAATTAAAAGACAGTTAACGCAATTTTTTCGTAAATTACTCTCAACTAAGATCTCACCGTCTTTTGCAGAAAAAAAAAATAAACAACTAAATTAATTAACTAAATTAATTTTGCAAATAAAACAAAAAAAAAAAAAAAGTATACCATACATCAGTAGAAACATTTAATCAATTCAAATTGCTACAATTAGCACAAAATTCGCAAAACCGGCAACATAACCTTCTCACAATAATAAAATTGTCCACCAAGTTCGTTTTGAAAATTTGCATGAGTTTGCTTGCTGAACTGGAACTGCTAAAATAAAGTTTGAATAGAGCACAAAAAAAAAAAAAAATGTTTCCGCGGTCTCATTTGACATTGCTGATAAATTAATGATGATGATGACTCTCTGTCTCTTGACCTTTCTTGGTAAAGTATCATGGAATATACGTAACCCGTACTTCGTCTCTTCTACAAATATTCACTAAACGAATAATTAAGATAAACAAATTGGAAATGACAAGCGGTAAAGACGGCTTCACCTTGTCACAGTCGCACTAGCATTCGCACTCGCACTCGCACTTCGTTTGCCATTCTTGGTATTAAAAAAAAAGTATCAGCAATTCAATTATAAATTTGATTTTCGCTCCTTATTACGTCATTGCGTCAGCGGCGTGAAAAGTGTGTCATTCGCTGTTTCGAACGTGGTATGCGCTCCAGCTATAAACTGCTTCATCAGAACAGTTCAGAAAACCCGTCCAAAAATAGATCGTTGATACTTTTTGGTGAGAACGTGGATGGACCGACCGACACACGGTCAAAATTATTATTACCTTGACGACACGGTGCGGTGATGCTGCGGTGCAACTGGTTTGGTTGTTAGTTCACTTTTGTTGTTTTTTTCTTCTTTTTGAGGTTATTTAAAAAAAAGTGTCATGAAATTTGTTAAAGAAGATAGTTGGAGTTGGAATTTACGCCTCCGTATTCAATTCAAAAATACTCAAGAAGTTTTGTTGTAGGTTGGTATGTTGTTCAGTTGGCAAGGAGATGTGTAAAAAGTTCATTCAACAAGTGCCAAGTTGTTTTTGTTGTGGAAGTTATTGTTGCTGTTGTGGCTCTTGAAAGAGTTTGGCCATAGGCGTTGTTCGGCAACAATAATGCAAGGCGAATCCAATTAAGGATGACAAATTGAATTTCCTACAACAGGAAAAAGGAGGAAATTATGAGCGCCAAGAAATTGATTGGTAGGCGGTAGGTGTGTGTGTTGGCGAAGAGGAGTTGAACTTGTTCATATGTCCTGATAAAGTGGCAATAATAACTAGATAAACCTTACCCAAGGATATTATTGTAGGTACTGCTAAAAATAACAAATAAAAACATGGTTCGATAGTCCATAGGTTAGGTAGGTACTTAAACTTGGCTGTAAATATGATCGTAAAATTGCGAGTACTGATCTTCTTTTGACCTCTCAAACTGATCAATAATTGTTTGAATTCGACGATTGATCTTATTAATTCGTCAATCTGACTCTGCTGAAAATTGCCTTCAATATATCTTTCATTTAAAAGATATCTCGAAAAATATTTCGTCCGCATGTCACTTTTTCGGAATATGCTAATATGAACATGTCAAAAACTGTTTTTTTTTTGTACAAATTTCTTAACTAGTAAATACTTTACTAGTTGAAGTGCATTTCATCTGTCTGAATCATTTTAAATCATTTTAAAATTCGAATTTGTTGCAAAGATATTGCGAAGTGAAATTTATGATTTTTCCAAAATACTCTCTTTAATCCAATTAAAGTGTTTTTAGAGGTGGAAAGTTCTGAAGTAATAACTTTCAATTACTAACTTTATGTTTTTTGGCCTGCTGAGCACGAATCTGAAGTTATCCAACAAAATTTATCACGGGAAACATGAGAAATCATTGAAAAACTTTAAAAAAATTGTTTTTTTTATTGTTTTTTGTGCATAATCCAAAATATGTACATTTTTCGCTAAAATCGTAGTATTGAGCAATTTTTTTGTGCGACTTCTGGATTCTTCACTAAAAAATGTTGAACAATCCATAAAAATCAATCCTTTTGAAAAACACACTAAATTTTTTTTCGCTAAGAGGTCTACTTTAGAATTCGTAAAAAACATGATTTTCAAAACCCACCGCCCTTTTTTTCCCACCCACTCCTTTTTCCCTGATTTGTTGGTGGGCAATGCCTAGAAACCTTTCAAAGATATCAAATTTTAACTTCAATACAAAAATATTTTTTTTTTTATGTTTTGGAGTAGAGGTTTGCATTTCATTAACAAGACCATGTTTTTCGCCAAAATTTGTTAATAAATTAACTCGTTAAGTTTCTTAACCCAAAACACTAGAAAAATGCGTTTTTTGGAAGTTCGAAATTGAAAATTGTCAAAAATTTTGCATATTAGAGTAATTTTTGACAATATTTTCACAAAACCTACACTTTTTTTCAATTTCAAATCCCAAAATTTTCAAAAATCACAAAAAAAAAAAATCTTTAACCCTTTTGATTAGTCTATTTTTTTAAATTAAATTCGGAAAATTTATATTTTGTTTCAAAAAATTATAAAGCAGACTTACAATTATAAAACAAACGAAATTTGTTTGAGGTTTAAAAAAAAATCAAAAACTCTTTAGATAAAACTTTGTATTCAAATTTTTTCCGATATGAGGACTATTTTTGACTGAAATCGTTAAAATTTTAACCTAGAGAACGTTTCTTGCACTTTATCAACTTTATTGATTATTTTGGCCGCCATTTCATAATTTTTTAAATAAAAAAAAAAACTTTGACCATCTTTGTGCTTGGTTTCCATAAATTCAGATTCAGATTTTTGTTCTATACTAAAATAGGGACAATATATAAATTTCTCTTCTCCACTTCGGTTCTGATCAGACCTTCTCCCCCCGCCCCCCACTATAATAAATTAAATTTATGACTGACACACCTATCTTCTTTTGGCTTAATCTTCAAACTTATAAAAAATTATAAACTTTAGCAAAATTATCATCTGGTCAATTTAACAAGAAAGAATCCTTTACAAGGAAGGTATTAAAAAATTAAAATTTATTATTCTTAAATTGAAACCGCACTTATCGCCTTGAGGGCAATGACCAATCGAATGTCTTATATAACTCAACAAATTATCTCCATTTCCAATGATCCGCACTGTTTCTTTTCTTTAAAAAAAATACCTCTTATAAAACTTTATTCGAAAATATAAATAAAAATCCCACAAAAAAAAAAAAAAACGAAGAAAGACTTCATCCAATTCCAGGAATTTTATCCAGAAAGATGCATTTAGTACGAAGATACACGAAAAGCAACACACAATCAATTCAAGCATAAGACCCAAAATAAGATTACAAATCTCTCCTTTTCGTTCACTCGGCATCCTCCATATCACATTCAACTCCACCTTCATATCATCAAAACCTTGTATATTCCCTTGCAGTTCTTATATTGCTTCGGTCACCTTTCGTAATACGAGAACCTGAGAAGCCAATAAAAGCCAAATAAGTTTATGTTTGAAAAAAAAAAAAACAAAAAATCAAAGTCAGTTAAATGAAGAAAAATTTCAATTTCAAAAAGAACGCCGCCAATTCACCCGAAAATCTCTTATATAAAATAAAATTAAAAAAAAAACCATGACTTCGTATCCAAAAGCACTTATTGAATTAGAACATAAAGTCCCACAAAAAGGAAGACGACCGACGACGACGACGATGACCAAGGCGATGAATCTGCAGCAGCATCCTCATCTTCGATGTGGTCCAATGAAGGACATAAATTAAAATACCTAACTGAGGTTATTTCGTTTTCGTTTTTTTATATTTTTCTTTCGGTCAAACTGAATCCATAATAAGCCGCACAAAGGTCCTAAAGCTACTTTTCATACAACTTTGTCTTAAATGATTTCAAAAAAAAAAAAACGAAGGCGTTTGAACAAAAGAGTGAGGAAAAAGTTCAAAAAGAATATCCGAACATGAAGCCAAAATTGAAAGAAAAATTTTTAAGTTGGACCACCACTAAAGCTTGAGTTATGCTTCGTCGAGCTGCCAACAAACTTGTTAGACAGACACAATTCAGATTCATTCAGGGCTGGACTCATGTTGTGTTTTTGGTTTTGTTTTGAGTTTAGTCAGTTTTGTCAGTTTTTTTAAAAGAACAACACGAATTACTAAAAAAAAAGGTGTGTGTACTCATGTACGTGTGCCAGAAGTTATACTTCCTATCATCTATTAATTTTTATATAGTTTTTTGGATGCCTTTGTCTTAAATTTGATCAAAAAAATTTTTAGCGCATTGTTTAAGAGAACAGACACATCTTAATATTGAAGTAATATTGTTTTCAAAATTATCAATTTTTTCATTAATAAGCAAACCATCTCGAATCCATTTGTGAGCCAACGGTACCGTTTTCCACTGGTGGCTGGTCGACAAATAATTTTTTTGAGTTTTGTTGAATTTTGATGAAAGATTGTGAAAGCTTTATACCATGTAAAATTATGTGTGAGATATGAAAGGTTATTTAATATATAAAATATTAAATTAAAGAAAAGTTGAATCATAATTTTCTGTGGGTTGTTTTTTTTTTTTAATTTTTATACAGTCGACTCTCTTTAAGTCGAACTCCCTCTAAGTCGAATTTCCTTTTTTACTCGAATTTTTTCGCCATAATTTTGTAATTCCCCTCAATTTTAAATAGCATATTTTCAATCCCTGTAACACGATTTTTAACAAAACTTCCTCTATCTCGAACGAATTTTTATATCCCGTGAAAGTTCGACTTAAAGGGAGTCCACTGTAATTCGTTCAGTGCGTCGTTATTTGTCAAATTAAATTACTCCCAAGTCGTTTGTTCCCGAAATATCTTATCTGAGCCTGAGGCGAAAGGCGTTCTACAACTTTAATCTCAAGTTGCTGTAAATTAAAAAAGAAGCTTGTTAAAAATGTTATCATAGTCGATATTTTATTTTTTATGTTTTTTTTAAAGTAATTGACAAAAATTCATAAATCCTTCCCTGGATTCACCTGTATATGAAACATGTGGCAGAAACATACCGTCCGGTTGCACCTACTCAGACATGTGAATGTTTAATAATGTAGAATCTTTTATTCTTCTATTGCTGAGATTCTGGAAAGTATTTAGAAGAAGCATCACACGCATCATTTCTAACCGAGCTATGCCAATGCCGCCGCCGCCGCTGTCAGAAAATTATTGGTTACTAGACCAGGAGACTAGATATTTTCTTTCTTGTTTTTTTGTTTTTGTAACTTTTTTTCTTAAGCGTTGTTGAGCAAACATGTTCGCACAGACGAATCGAATTAAATTGGATTATTTATGCACTCTTTCGGATGCACAACATGTGGATCTGGCTATACTCGTGTAGCTGGTATACGAGTATATACAATCTCTAGATACATACTTGTGGTTCCTCTGTTCAGGGGGGGGGGGTTTCAAAATGTATTCTCTTTGTCGACTTACACCCTGCTAAGACCAACTCAACTCTTGGCTAGTTGTTGAAGACAGCTAATTGAGCTCTGGGTTGGGGCCAGTGACTTGAATCCATTGGAATTATATATTCTTTCCTTCGATTGTGTTTATATTTTTATTTTTTATATTTATTTTGTTTTGCTTTTCTTTTTCTTGTCTGTTTAGTCAGTCGTGTCTGGCATGGGATTTGACCTATGAGGTCAGAATTGTAAAGGTTTTTCCAGATGTAGATAGTATAGGTAGCTAGTCGCAATGAATGTTGTGTAGTGGGTGTTTTATTGTATTGTTTTGTTTTTGTTAGTTAATTGAAATTTGTTTGTTGACCCAGATTTTTAAGGTTATTTTTTGTTTATTTTTATTGTTGTAAGGCTTAAATCGATGTAAGTAAAGAATAATTAAGAACTTTATTTGTAGGATTTATTATTTTGCAATTGGAAAGTGAAAGGACAAGGCTTTTAGTGAAAACCGAGTTTTTTAATTATTTCTGTCAGAAATAGATCTTCAATAAAAAAGTTAAATCCAACTCTTGTAGATATTTGATGGACCCAGAACTATTTCTTGAATCATTTTTTTAAGTAAACCTCAAAATGTTTTCGAAAAAATGCTGAAAACCAAGTTTTAGGTTTTTTTATTTTTATGTTTCACAAAAATCGTTGGATTTTGATGAAACTTTGTTGAAATGTAACTTTTCTAGTCTTACTCATTATAATTTGTTTACTGAAAAAAATTAAAGCAATAAAATAATTTCAATGAAAAAAGTTTACAATTTTTTTTATCGATTTTTTAAAATTTTGGGATAGTGCTTTTTATTTGAAATCTCTTACTTAAGTTTATGTTAAAAAGTTAACTAATAACTTATTTTGAACAAAAACTAACTATTCAATTATAAATTTTGTTTTACCAAAAGTTTCTATGAGTCAATTGTCTTCGTTTTATGTTGTTCTTGTGTTCTTATACGAATAAAAACATGTAATATAAATGTGTAAAAATGAAAATATTGGGAAATCCTGTTACAAGGTTTTTCAGTGTTATAAAATTAAAGAGAATTTCTATAGTCATGTGATTGAAATTAAAAAAACAGGCGGTTCTCTTGCTGTCTGTGTGTTCTATGTTTTGGTAAATTATGATAACCTAAAGGGTAATCCAACCAACGAATAAACTCGAAACTCGAAAAATTTGCACATTCATGCTTCTGGCATGAAGGGGGCGATATGACATACCTTCCAATTTTTGTTTTAACAAGGTTTGAGGATTTTTGTACGTACAAAATATTTTTTTTTTAACAGCTTTAACGATTTTCTTTTTTTTTTCAAAAAATGTATTTTTCTTAACGGCATCAAACCGCAATCATAAGTTGGAGCCCACAATAATAATTATTTATTTTTAAAAACTTTTTATAAAAAGCTTTAACGTCCGCAGAAACTCCAACCCTACGAGCATGAATGTACCTGGGATACAGTCGTGCTTTTTATGTAAAAATCGGAAAAAAAAATAATTTTTCGTGTGTATTTAAAATATTCAGTTTACTGAATAAGGAAATTTTTGAAAGTTAAAAAACCAAAAAAAATATGTTAAGATCGGGTTAAAACTGTCTATTTTCTTAAATCAAAAATTTTGTTTTTGATTTTTTTAATATTTTTGGTAAAAACCTAAGATAAAAAAACAAACGTTTGTACTTTCAAAAGGGGTACCTAATTTAACTTGCAACCGAACCATTTTTATGTTTCGTGTTATTTCGTGTTATTGGAATTACCAATATTGGATGTGCAAGTGCGTATATATTTCAAAGAAATGTCCTTTTCTTTGCGTTAATAGTGATTTATGAATATGTTTTATGAAACAACCGTAGGCATAAGTAGGGGTATCTATTTCCCACTACTTAATCGGAAATATTTATTAAAAAGCAATGACAATACTTAAAATTTCTTACCTACCCTTTTTCTAAAGTCAGAGATCAATTTTTTTTAATATTCTTGTCAAATAAAATTGCATAATTTCTTTCCAAAATGTTACTTAAAACTAAGCATTACCTGACCTACAATTTTTTTCAAAACTCACAAGATTGTAAGCTGTGTTAGATAATCAAAATATCTTAACTCGTTCAAAAGTAATGATTTTTGCAACGAAAAATGAAAATTGTGCCCACTGTGCAACCTCTCCTTGATGACAATTCTCATAAAAAAATCTTTCTTCAAGGTTCATTAATTTGAAAAAAAAAACATGTTTACGTTGTCAACACTAAACACAGCGGGAAAATTTAACGTTGGTTCTTAAAAAAAAATCACTCTCAAGCTTGGTGGCTACATGGAGTGTAGATGCTAAATAGTCACCATTCTCATATTAATCAATCAAAGGGTGCAATAAAATCTTAAAATAAATCTTAATTTGCGTAGGTCTACAATCTCTGTATAAATATTCTTTATGTTATCAAATTTATAGGCACTTTATAAAGTTAATTAATGTTTATGTCATTAATTAAAATCACATCCCAAAACATTCTCCTTCCTCTCAGAATTTATTGGTTTTTAACATTCTAATAAACATTTGACCAACATTAACCTATGAAGTTGAAAAAGACCAACTGTCGTCTCACAGTTGGGGAAATTTTAAAATTTAACATATTTTTTTTATTTTTTTTTATGATCGTAATGATTGATTTCAAATTTACATTCAATATGCTAATGTTTTAAATTTATTTTTTATTATTTTTACTAATAATTTTCTTTTATGTTTTTTTTTTTCTCTTTTCAGGTGAGTTCTTGGTTGAATTTCTAAATTAAATTCTTCCAACATTGATGTTTCAATTTTGGTTGATTTTTTTGGGGTAAGAGATTAGCATTTGTAATCATGTGAATATATTTATACAAAAATTCTTTGTTCTGTGATTTCTCAACTGCGAAATCAAAACCTTTCGGATGTGATGGCGACGATGATGACATAATTCCATAAACAAACGCCACAGACCTATATTCAGCATTTTCTTATCTCATACGAGTAAACGAGCTTCCTATATTTATGTTTGCTTTATAGTTTGAGCTAAATATAAGAGATAAATCCTTGTAATTTGATAGGAATTCACAATCTGGTTTGAGTTTTTTTTTGTTGATTTTTGTTTAATCATTTTAAGTTATCTTCGCATCTTATAAGCAAAGGTATGAGCTTCATTGTGTGATGGAATTTGCAAATTCTAGGGAGTTCACAAAATCACATGTGCGGTTTTATTTTTATTATTATTATTTTTTTTATTGTTTTCTTTTTATTTTGAGAGAGATTGTTGCCCCTTGATCTTGAATATGAGTAGCAAAAAGCCAAGAATAAAATGAACCCTGAGCAATAAAAGCTGACGCATAGTTCTAAAAATTAGCCGACTTTGATGAAAATTAAAATATCTAAAAAAAAAACCCAAAAAGTTGTTATATAGAATAGTTCTAGAGCACATTAACATTTATGTATGATTGTGACTCATTGAAATTAATAAGAAACCTTCAAACAGAGAGTATATAAATAAATCAATCACAGTATTTTCAGATGCAAACAAAAAAAGAAACAAATTTGGTTGACATAGAAAATGCTCTTTACATTTATCAACTAAACACTCTTCAAGTATAATAGCCCTATAATATAGTTGTAGGTGTTTTAACCTAAGTTTAAAAATAAAGTATGCTAATATCCATGATTGTATTTTCTTCACTATTAGAAGAGTATTGAGAAAAAAAAACTTGTTTTTTTTATCAACTATTAATTTATACAAAACTATTATTTTTGCATACAATACCAGTTTTGCTAGCTTGTAGGTGAGGAAAAATTGAATTAATTATCTCTTATATCAGGCGAGTTCAGATAAGATGAGTTATCAAGAAATTCACTTTGCATTCCAATAGAATAATGAACTGCTTCTAATGTCAATAAAACTTTATACATTTTTTTCTAACAAATTGGAAACAAATTACTGCATACTAAAATGTTTTAATTTCTATTGTGGCGTTGATAATTTCACGCAATTCCGAACGTGGAAGGTGTCTGAAACTTTGAGGTGATAAATGATTTATATACTTAGAAATTGCAATCGAACTGAGTGATCTGAATCCATAAGACTCGGTAATATTATTTTAGCGTAATATTGCAATATCTGAATCTTGTCTGATCGAGGAGTCTAGCTTCTTTCGGTGAAGTGACTTTAAGCCTTCAAAATGCATTTTTGACTTTGTATTTCAGAAAACCTCATTTAAGCTAATTACTTCACCAGTTAAGGTTGAAGTTAATCAGAGGTAAGCCATGTACTTAAATAGAACCTTCATAATGTAAGATGCGATACGATTTTTTCAGTGATGCTTTTTTCAGTCACTAAAAACGTGCTGTTTTACTCCTTTATCTCAATAGTTTCTAATACTGGACTGTCACATCATCCCAAGTAAAGCACTATGCTGGTGCCAGCCGCTGCCTACCAGCTAAAGATAGACATGTTTATTGTAACATCACCGGCTTGTACCCGCGCTACTTACTGTCCAAAGAGGAACGCGAGGGATAAAATTTTGTGGTCGCACAAGCTGGTGGCAAAAAGCTAGGTGTGACTTTAACAATAAGTCCTAATATTTTTCACTCGCAAACTGAGAATGAACATACATGAACAATTCCTGAAAAAGAAAGGCTCTGATCCTCTAGATGTCCGCTAGGAAGCGTATTATTATTTAAACAAATCACTCATATTCATAACATAATGTTGGTTAAAAAAAAATAAAATCTCAAAATCTGTACTCCATAGATTGCGCTGTCAAGTTATGAATAAATCATATTCCTAATAACACTGAAAAAAAAGACGTTGGCTCTTTTCAAACCCAAACTAAAAACGGGTTGAACACACATTTAGCTCAGATCGGATGATTTGTATTTATTTAATTTTATCACTGGGAAGAGCAGAACAGCGTATTCTTGTTCAACTAGTAATTTACATACATTTACAGGGTGGCTGATGAATGTTGCCATTAAGAAACTCAAATAATTTTTTTTTTTTAGTGCATGGAAATAATTTTTCTTTTATTCATCATTCAATTTTATTAATTATAGATTAATAAGTTTTAAAAATAATGCATCTTACAAAAAGGTTTTCATTACTGTTTGGAGAGTTGAGAGGAAACTAACTAGCAGCAATTGTTTCTCGAATGCATTGCTTTAATTCATTCAAATTTGTTGGTTATGCTTTGTAGACCAACTCCTGTTTACAAAAACTGAACAAGAAAAATACAGATGCAGGTCAGGCGGAATGGAGGCTAACGAAATGTCAGCTTATTGCGAGATTTTCGTCGCAGTTCTGTCATAACAGGGCTATGTGAGGAGTTGCACCATTTTGCTGAAACCACACAAAGTTCAAAGAAATTCTCATTCGGCGTGATTCTGGATAGAAAAACTCTCGATCGTTTTCCTAGAAGAAGTAGTGTCCGAGAATGCAGCTTGATGAAACTGCACACCACACTGTGATACGAAGGGAATGCAATTCCGTCTCATGGAGTATCTGTGGATTGGAAGCACTCCATATTTGACAATTTTGTTTGTATATTTTGCCGTTTAAACCGAAATTGGCCTCGTCAGACATAAAAAGACATTTTAACACATGTCAGTCTTCTGGCAAAATTCCAAGCAAATCGGTAAGTCTGCTGCGTAAGGTTTTTTTACCATTTTTTTTTTAAATCGTTCAAATTTTTTTACAAACGGCTCGAACGATTTTTCAAACCAAATTCTAACAATTTATCTTCATAGAAGAAATCATGTCAAAAAATTGAATAAAAATCGTAAGAGCCGTTTTCGAGAAAACTTTAATAACTCAAAAATGTTGTATGGGAGGTATGATCTTTCTAGATGAGATATTCAAAATGAATAAAAAAATCATTTTCGAAATAACGATAAAATCATCTGTACCTACCAAGAAGGTACGCCTTCATCGCCGTAATGTTAGTTTTAATTTTTTTTTATTTTGACACGAAACCAATACTTGAAAAATGCACTTACCTTAACATTTTGATATGCATAAAAAATTGGAAATAAAACGTTTGATCAAAATCTGGGAGGTTCAAAATCTTTTTGCTTTGGAAGCCACTGAATTTTAAACCGTTATTAAATATAAATTTATGAAAACTTCTTCAATTTCCGAAGAATCCAGGCGTCAAATTTTTATAAAAGTTCATATTCGCTCGACGAAAGTTATAGAAAAAGATTTTCTTTATTTATATTGATTTTATCTATATCTTATAAACAGTTGCAATAAAAATATTATAATAGGCCTGGAATCACTATAGAAATTAATTTTTGTCACATTCTCTGCGTAAAGACAGTCTTTTTTTTATAGACTCTAGAAACTTCTTCTTCCAAATTGAATAGCTCGAAATATTTTTATTCCCGGAAACATGCTTAGCATGTTTAACCATTCAATTAAAAATTAACATAATTTTTGTGTTGTTTATTAATTCAAAATCAAAAAGCATTATGATGAAGAAGATGTCTCCATGTGTGTAGAGTTGCGGCTGTCAGGAAGCCTTCATCATAAATACAAGACATTGCCGTCATCGTATACGACGTAAAGGTACGAGTACACTGTCATTTCTTTAGCTAATCCCTTGATCAAACTTAAGTTTACATATTCAAATCATGTTGTATGCATTTATAATGAGATTCATTTTTTTTTGTTGTTTCGTTGTGTGTTGGTTTGTTCATTTTGAATTCTTCAAACAGCCAGTTCAGATCGAGCTTGAAATGTTAACTGGTGTTTTTTTTTTTCATCGCCTACCAAAACGACACAGTTCATATTAAACAGCCGGCTTTCTATTTTGGAATAAATAAAAATGGCTACTCCTTGTCCAACAAAACCAAGTAGTATCAACAAACGCCGAGGTCTTAATGAAAGTTTGAATAAAGAGAAAAAAAAAACAACAACAAAAAAAGTGTCAACTTGAACTTACCTACCTTGAAAATGGCCGTGTATCACGTTTGGTCTTAGATAAAGCAGCCAATGACCTGAGGTTAATTTCCAATTCAGTATGATGAACCTGACCTGGTTCATACCCAAATGACAAAAAAAACAGGGAAAAAAAAAGAATACGACAACAGTGGAGTTGAAAGGCACTACACATATTAGATCAAAGAAGATTTCCGACATGAATGTGAGTGAAAGCGATTTTTAGTAGAAAAAGCTTACATGAACTTAATTTTTTTTTTCTGGTCATGATGAGGGGACAATAAAGATGAATTTTCATTGTCACATAAAGAAAAAAAAAAATGTAGATATGCTCGTAAACCCTAAGAAAGGAGAAACTACTCATCATAAAAATGATGCGGGATTAAGAACGAATAATGCGGGATAATTGAACGGGTTATACATTAATTGTAGGGCTTAAGTTGGCTATTAGACATTTTTGTTATTTGATTCAAGGGCTATCAAGTGGATAATGCAGTTCCAATATTAAGGGTTTAAATACTAATAACTTAAAATTATTGTTGACTTTAATGATTAAATGAATTTTATATCGAGTTTCAAGCTGATTTTGAGAGGCTAGAAATGATTTATTTAGATCATTGGGATAAGCCTTAAAGTGTCATAGGGGCTTAAGATAAATTATTTAGAGTTATGCCAATACGTTACTTGTTTCCATAATCGAGCGTTCAAAGTTGAGGAAATTCAACTACCAACTACTCAACTACCAACTGAATTGAATTGAATTATATTATATCTAAATTTTGTTTGTTTTTGTTTTGTTTTGTTCAGAATTGAATTGAATTTAATTGAATTGCATTGAATTGAATTGAATTGAACTGAATTGAATTCAATTGAATTGAATTAATAAATAATATGGACCAAATACACTAAGAGAAATAATATTTTTGTTTTCGTTTGCGGCTAATGAATATCCTTTGAATTAAATGAAAATCATTTGCTGCAAAGATAATACAATCTCCGCATAAGTTTTTCATTTGGTACAACTGTTTTACATTTGACCCAGATTGTAATTCTATTGCAGCTCATTTTTATGAGTTGGTTGCGGCAAACGAATATGCTTCTCACATCTAAACACCTTTTCGTTTACTAGAAAATTATATAGTTTGCAGCAAACGAATAAATAGTTTGCGAAAAACCTCTCCAGAAAGTAGTTTGTTGCAAAGAACTTCACTTTTGGTGTAAATATAAAATTTATTCGCAGCAACACAGAACAACTTCCAGTGAATGGTTTTACGAGTATTTTACCAACTGAAGGTAGAACTGATTAGTTAAATTGGGAATTCAAGTGTTGATAAAATTCCTAATGATGTGATCATACAATTTTAAAGACTCTTTTATTATTATTAGAATCCAATATTTTGTGCCAAGATATTTAGAAGAAAGGCACAAATCCAAACGTTTTGCATTTTTTTGGAAGCCAATTAGGGCGGTGCCAATAACTTCTTCAAGAATTTTAACAGAGTATAGGGACTACATTCCCCTAAAAATTGTATCTTCAGCGCTGTTGGAAAAGCTTATAAGTTAAATCTTCAGCCCAACAGTGCGTTTCGATGTTTAGAGATTCATTGTGAAAATGCACAACACGAATGTGGAACTTATTACCTTCCATTGTATTATGCAAAACATTAACACTAACATTGATTTGATAGTTCATCAAAATCGCAGTTTTCCAAGGTTATAGATCAGCATATGTGTGCTCCGTAAACGGTTTCATACCAAAACAGTGAATAAGGGAAATCCGTGATCTCTCAAAAACATTTCCATTCTATATGCTTTTCGCCATCTTAATCTATAACCTTTGTATGCTAAACGGTCCATATAATTAATACTAATACAGACGCTCTAATAACAACTTAGAAAACTAATAACCTCGAAGCCGGATCTTATAAAAGCTTATAAGAGTTACTTAGCAAGTGTTCACAATTTGTCACTTACACAAATACCCGTTGTCGTATTTTTTTTTGCACACACAGAAGAAAAAACAATTAAATAGTAGGTGCCACTGGACACAAAAGTCAACAGCACCATCAGTCTCTATAGCTTATGCGGTGCACATAAGAAATAAGATACAGAGATGCATCCAACGACAACGACCAAGTCGAAGACGACAACGACGACGACATATGGCCAGCCATCGGATTGAATAGAAAGTCGCTGTAATTAGTTGGTCAAGTGTGGATAAGATCAATGATCGCTGATCTGGGATCGGGCTCGTTCTTGTGTGTATCTTCAAGTCCGTACACACACACACACACAATATCATAACACATGTGAGCAACACTATAGGTTTAAAGTGGACATCTATCTCTTTGCGCGAGTGGAGCGCTTTGAAAAGAGAAAATTGATTTCATCTAGACGAAGACGATCAAGTCTAAGTCTACGACGAACGTCACATGTGTGCTTGCTTTGCAGCGAAGATCACACTTCTTCGTATAAAAATGTAAAACTTATCCCGCAGGAATATCTCTCTTCATATGAACTGGACGACACAAAGTTTCTTCTCAATTGCAGTCCAGATTAAGAATCGTAGATCGCGCGTTCAGCGGGACCACTTTTACAGTCATTTCGTCGCGTCTTCAAAGTTAGACTCTCGTCGCAGAATCTTCATATCTAACAAATGTTCCTCTTCATCGTTCATTAACTAAAGAATTTAGGGTTAATTACCAGATGATGCAGATGTACTATAATACGACGACCACTATATGACCACATTGTAGGTAGAATAAATGTTAAAGCTAGTGCATTACTGCAACTTCAACTTCAACAACCAGTATACCTACTGTATTAGTAGATGTTCTTCGGTAAAGAATTCCTAAAAAAAAAAATTTAACATTAATTCCCAAAGTGATCATAAATTTGCAAATAAAGCATTTTCATTGCTTTGGTGTGAGGTAAGGTAAATCTAAGTACCTACTATTTATATGAGTTTGAGTACCTACCTTGTATATATAAAAGTTCATTGCTGATAGATACAAGATACGAAACTGCAACTGCACAGCTGCACAGTTCCTCACAACTTTCTCTCTTCACAACTGACCGGGCATCAGCGGGAACGGGTGGTAAGGTAATGCTGTTTGGTGATCACCGATGCAGATCTATCTATTGAATCACATATGTGAATATTTTCAGTATCGGAGTAGGTCGTTTAAAAGGCCTTAGATATAGAACATTCCTGTATAAATTTTGGCATTGTAATTTTTTTGGGTTGATATCAATATCAACAGTATTGGTTGTTTTAGACATTTTTTAGATAGAAGAGAGTCCGATCTAAAATTTGGTTTGTTCTTATCTTTATAACTCTGACGAATACAGTACATTTTGGCTGAAAAATTAGTGTTTCCAGTGATTTTTTTGCATTCACATAGGGTTGCCGTATATTTAAAGTCCAGTTTGGAGTAGAAAAGAGCCTGATCTTAAATTTTGTATGTTCTTACCTTATTATTGTATCAAATATGGTACATTTTTACTGAAAAATTAACGTTTTCTGTGATTTTTTGCATTCATGTAGGGTTGCCGTAAATTTAAACTCCAGTTTGGAGTTGGCACCCGACATTTTTTAGATGGCAGAGAGTCCGATCAAAATTTTGTTTTATTCTTAGTTTTTAACTATGTCAAATATGGTACATTTTTGCTAAGAAATTATTGTTTTTAGTGATTTTTGCATTAAAATAGGGTTGCCGTATTCTTATACACATTTTGGAGCTGACACCCGACATTTTTTAGATGAAAAAGAGTCTGATCTGAATTTTGGTGTGTTTATACCTTTTAACTTTGTCAAATATGGTACATTTTGACTGAAAACTTACTGTTATTAGTTATTTTTTTCATTCAAATAGGACAACCGCATACTTATACCCATTTTAGAATTGGCATCTGAAATTTTTTAGATGTAAAAGAGTCCAATCTGAAATTTGGTGTGTTTTTAGATTTTAACAATGTCAAATATAGTACCTACAGTTTGGCTAAAAAAATATGTTTTTAGTGATTTTTTTCATTCAAATAGGGTTACCGCATACTTACCATTTTACAGTTGATATCCGACAATTTTTAGATAGAAGAATGTTAAGGCTAAAATTTGACATATATTTTAACTTTTAACTCAACCAAATTTTGTAATATTTTGATTAAAAAAAAATTATTTGAGTGTGTTTTTTTTCATTTTGAAAGGGTTACCATATTATTAGTTTTACACACTTAGATTTATTTTTTTCATTTTTTCTTACATAATTTTGACTTTTGTTTCGTAATGTTAATATTTCTTTTTTAATAAACTAAAAAGTAAAACTTATGATGCTTTTTGTTCGTTCAAACAGGGTTGCCACGTTATTGTATCCATTTTAGAAGTGGCAGCCCTATGTTCTTATTTTCAGTACCAACTTATATTTCAATTTAAATCTTTAACCCTATGAGCTAAGTAATCCAACGAACGTTTGCCTCCCAGTGGCGTATTCAGAAAAAAAAAATTTGGGGGGGGGGGGAGATGCTAGGTAATCATGTACATTTTGATGAAATCACCTTAATAATAACATGATTTTGGAGATTTAAGGATGGCTTGAGCCCCAACTCGCCCTCAGTACGCGGCTGTGACACCTCCCCATCTATAAGGCAGGTATTGAAAATTTTGTGTCTACAAAACGTTTCAATTTCCCCCACAATTTCACTCAAAACCTTTAACTAACAAGTTTCAAGAAAATCACTTCAGCGGTTTGGGATGTTGTAGACACACAGAATTGCCGGACCCATTATTTTCGCATTCCACATCATCGTAATGTCATGTTTGATTGTTAACTCGTGTTCAATTTTTTTACGACTTCTAAACTTGCACTATATTTAGAAGCTATATCGAAAGATAAAAATGTGGCCCCACATAGTGACATAGTGACTACTACGCTTTGCAAATTTACAAAAAAGACAATCCACCACTGATGAGTATAGTTTATGCTTTTTAAACTTTTTTAAAAGAGATACATTGGCCTTACAATAAAACACTTGATTTAAGGTTGTACGTCAATGGATTCAATATTCAATTCCACTTAACATTTGCCGGGGTAAATCACTGACTATATGTTTATGGTTTTGTTATTTTTTTCCTCTCATTGATTCTCCAAAAGAGCGACTCAGTTTTCAAATAGATGTATTTTAAGTCAGTGGCCTAGCCTGGGGGCTTTTCGAGAAGGGGGCAAACTGCAGTTCATTGAAGCGTACGATGACAGGAAAGGTTTCACTTTTGCAATTATTCTGTCGATTGAGAGTGGTTCTTTATTTTTATTTTTTTTGTAGGTATGTTTGTTTCTAATTTTATTTTTAGTATCTACAAGATAGTAGTTTTTTTGTTGTTGTTGTTGTTTGATGTATACGGGAGCTAAGTTGTAATTACTGACTTTATAACTAACTACCCATCCAACTTGAATGGTAGATTTATTTCATTAATAACAGCTTGAGGCAATTAAAATGTTGTTGGTTGTAGCTATGCGGTAATGTGGAGGTGGAACACTTGCGTGACTTGAAATGAATAGAATTACGCTCGAGGAAGGTTTCGAATCAAAAATAGTATTGCAATTAGTCGGAAGATTTTGTTTTTTCTTCGGTTCAAACAAGGTAACTTTGTGTTATGGATTGGGTGTATGGGAAAAGTCTAATTATGTGGAAAGATTGTCTGTGACTTGCGGGTGTGACTCAGAGCTAACAAGAACAAAGATCAATGGTTTTTTGTTGGTTAATATTCGACTGATATGGGCGATTTCTAAGAATCTTCTCTGTGTCATATGCGCAATCCCTAAGGAGAACCGATCTTCTGAAACAGCAAGAAACTCATTCTTGCAGAAAGAAGATTAATCAGAACCAATCAATCCTACTAGCTGATGACTCACACTTTGCACATCTGTGTTCCTCGAAACCATCACTTCATCATCTCTCTGTTCAGACCTTCAAATAATGTCCCTTCCTTTCGAACAATGTTAAAGCCAATGACTCAATGAAATTATGTATCTATCTCATCTCGTCTCGTCTCGTATGCACTGCACATGCCCTGCATCTTCAAAGTTGTTTTAGTCCTTTGACCATGGCTTGCATGTTTATACCTCCAAAGGTTCTTCTTGCCTCAAACAAACATTGGTAATTACCTAATAATAGTCAAGCCGACAGGATGATGTGTGATTGCTTCGAGCCAGAGTCATTCATATTGCCAGTGTTGGGTGTTCTGTCTCTATGGTGTGTCTGTCCATGCCACTTCTTGGCATGGTAGTACCATGTTTGCGCGTGTCTGATGGAGTGAATGTGCTTTTGAGCAAACCGCTGTTCCATCACTATAAACCGCCACTATATACTGCACTGCGCTGCAGCGCCGCCGCCGCGCCGCTATAATGATTTGCATCCTTTCGTGGTTTTTGCATTAATGAATGATGACCACCACAGCATGCTCTGGAATGATGTTGTTTCCATGCAAAAAAGATGATGTTGCTCTTTGGTTTCATTAAATTATGCCCCATGAGGCAAAATCATGAGTGTGGTAAAGGCAGTCACGGTGCTGGTGTGCGGTGTGGTGGTGTAGATATGCAACGTTGTTCCACAACAATTCATTAAGTGTATCTTCTTTGTCCCTTATACCTACCTATACTATATACTCTTAGAAAACAGATTGCAAAAGACATGACCAAATCAGAATATCACGGCATACATCAGGGAGTCTTTGAAAATAAGAAGAAAAAAAAAACTTGCATCACTGATGAAGAAGTGAAAGGATAAAGCACAGTGGGGTCGAACTGCCCTTTAGCATTTTTGAAGACTGAAGATTTTTGAAGATCATGAAAATTTTTTGACACAAAATAAACCAGAAATCAGAAACTCTTCTGTTTAAATTTTTATTTTGTAGGCACTTGAAGAAATACACGAGAAATTCAATGGAAATGTCCATTTTATAGTTAAAAGTAATAGTTTTAATGAATTGGACTATCACGCTGGAGGTCTTGGTTCGTTTCCCAGCCTATGGTAACTATATTTTTTTCAGGAGTACTACATATCTTGCGATGAATTGGCAAAACCTACAAGAGAAGAAGATCACGAAAATTGCCTCCTAACTAGCCATTTGGAACCGGCAGAAAATTGTAGGACCCCTCCATTCGATTCTTATATATGTAGTACACGCGAAATGGTTAAAGCAGTCAGTCACATGGCGTTGGTTCTTCGTAAACTAGTTGTGTCACAAAACTTAATTCAATTTTGTATTCAAGGTTTAGATTGTATTGGCGTTTGTATAACAAATTCAAAGTCACTGAAATAAATTAAGAGACCCCACTGTCCTTTGCTTAGATTAAATTAAATTTTGCCAACACTTTGATTCGATTTATATATGGACCTACCAATCGAAGAGCTGCTGCACTCTTTGATCGATTGAGTGACTTTGTTTTATTTTCCCTTGAGATACAACCATCCACTTGTGGACTGCTCCTCTAGCAACAACCTTCATCTTCATGTGCAAATTTATTTCTTTTTTTTTTCCAAAGGGAGTAAAGTTATATTATAAACTCTTCGGCCTTTATAACCTAGACCTTATAGTTTGTGTGCAAAGTTCGTATATCGTATCTACTACAGGCGAAACTATCTTTCTTCTCAATTACATTGAGTGTATCGATTACGTTGTCGGCTGTATATAAGTTTGCGCTTTTGGGGTGATCGTGTTTAAATTAACAAAACCTCAAGTTCAATTTTCTTTGACTATATACAAATACATGTTTGTATGTCCCACACACTTGATGTTAGATCAAGGGCTTGAGTTTTAAGTTAGTACACATGTATAGGAATATGCATGCAACAAAGTTGCTTCAAAACACTGTGATGTGTTATATTTTCATTAAAAAGAAATACCGAATGATTCTTCAAATATTGGCTGTCTCAAGTTTTTTTTTTTAATTCAGACAGAATAAACTTCTTGACATTTAAGTGTTTATACGATGACGACGTTTATAGTACAAGATTTTCATAAAGTATACATTTTTAATATTAACATTAAATAAATACGAGTTGGCAAGTAGTGACTTTGATATTGTTTACATTAAAACCTAATGGAAGTGAAGAGCAATAGGACATGCCCTGTTCATTTTCAAGTTCAAGTCAAATCTTGGTTAAATTTACATTAAATTAATTCTGCAATTCATAAATCTGCATTCATAAGCTGTGTTTTATTGGTAGATGGGTATAAAGCACAGCAATCGAAATCCAATAAAACAATTTAACTCGTTCGAACATTCAATGTTTGAAAGTTTGAAACCATGTTGATAATTCTTGGTGCAATTAATGACATAACAAAACAAGGGGTGTGTTCGCAAACCTTATCGAATGTCATTTCCGATTTGCAAAATGGAGTGATCTTGATTGGTATTTCCTTTTTTTTTTAAATAAAATACGAATAAGCAAATATTTTTTTTAAGTTACATAAATGTTTTTTTGTGTGATTTAAAAATAAACAAAGAAAATAGATTCCTAGCTTCTTAAAGAAGTGTAAACTTGTCCCTCTTGCTTAAACCTTTTTCCTATACAATTGTTTTCTTGCTTCAAGTCCATACACTCTAACAGCAGACATGTCCTTTTGTTGAATTTTATGTAAATGAACATTTAGAAGAAAAATATTTAAAAATTGTGGCAACTCTATGATGCACCAATTTTTGTCAAGGCAACCCTATACTAATGTTTTTGAAGTAATATGAACTAAATTTGTATATATGATTCATACAAAAAATTTATACGGATGAGCAAAATTACTTTTTAACATATATGCGGCAACTCTGACTCTCAGATAAACAATCCAGCGACCCTAGCTCATTTGATTTATTTTGTCGAAATATAGTTTTTTTTCTGCTTTACTACTTTTAATTCCGACACATAAGCATCCCGAGAGAGAGACACCGCAGTTTTCCATAAAAAAGAATGATCTTTTGCGTGCTGCTTAACTTATCACTGTTGCACTAACCTCTCTGAAATTCGCTTTGGATTGTTCATTTAAACAGTGCTTCTGCTTTGGTTTTAGTCGGCATCCATTCTAGCTAGCTTTTCAAACAACACCCACATTTTTATTCAGTTTATAAAACTTACGGTTACGTCTTAATCTCCTCTTGCCTTCTTTGCGCATCACAGGACCGAAGATACAAAATTTAGTAAATCCGCTATTTCTCGTACCTTCTGCATTAATGATGAGTGAAGAAGAAGGCAAAGCATCGAACTTACGGGACGTACAGTTCATGTTCCTGTTCGTAATTCATCCCGGACTGATTGGGTGACGCACAAAGTTTTTTGAAGAGCTAGCACTTTGTGTTCCGAGTAAGAATTTTGAAGCTATTTGTAACTAAAAAAGAAATGGAGGGGACCTACAATTTTCTACCGGTTCCGAACGGGTAATAATATGCACTTTATTTGACAACCAGTACTTACCCTTGGAAGGTTTTATCAAATAAGTTTTGACTAGAATTTCTTTGATCTCTTCCAGGATTTGTTTCCAAAATTACATTGATATGTGTGATTTTCTTCCTGCTACGATATGTTTCAACCATTTCCCGTCTATTGCCTGGTATATTATTTTTTTTTTCCTTTTCAATGGGAAATCTTCTAAAGTATCCCTTGACGTAATGGTTTATGCGATGGACTATCACGCCGAGGGTGTGGATGCCTCCTGGATTTTTCTAAAGCTCTTGCGAAGAATTGGCAAAACCTCCAAAACGACTGTTGTCAGCTAGCTGTGTGAAACCAGCAGAAAAATGCACGCCCTCTTCATTCATTCTAACAATACACACACACACAAGAAATGGTTGTTGGTATTCCGTTGTGCTTCAAAATTAAAATTTACTTATAGTTTATATCGAAATCTTCTAAAAGAGTATTTTAACTTTGTTTTTAAGTCATTGACCTCCTAACGGCAAAAGTTGTTCGTGTTGGTGCAAATAATCTGAATTATATTCTTGCCATGAAACGTCTTCAATATATTATCTTCTTTCTGATGAGACACAAAATTCCTAGGCTCAATATCATTTGACCTATTTTTAAACATTTTAACTTGTTGTACACATTTTAAAAAGTCATTCAAGCTGTAGTGTGTTTTCTTGTTGGTAAACAGAAATTTATTCCATCAATCATTGTCCAAGTTGAATGAATTTTCCTGTCTAACAGCAGTTGATTGGTTGTTGTCTTCGTCTAAATGAAGATGTTTTCTTTTTGCTGATCACAAGAAGAATTTCATAAAACAATCTTAAATACTAGAAATTCTACTTCGACAAAATTGAAATGGACATTAACCTCTCAAAACATTAAGCAGTTTCTACAATCAGCCGCTAGGGGTCAATATCAACTACATATGTCTTTAACAGATAAATAGTAATACAAGACTTCTTATTTGATTACTGTGCCTGTCAATTGCGGTGCAGAAAGAAGTAGTTATCTTCAATTTGCAGCTGCTAAGAGTTAACAATGAAAATCCAAAATATGAGTTTCATGAATCATTCAGAGAAAGGTCAAAAAAAAAGCTCCTAACAACACTAATCGATCATTAAGGTTTTAATGATTTCTTCAACATACTTTCAGCACCTCAACATCAATTAGCAATACATTTTTAGTTTGTCTTTTGAACGCATCTCCTAGCTTTTTTATTCGTATTTGCACGCCATACTTCACTCTCCATCGATTTATCAAACATTTTTTGTTTAAAGAGTTGAAGTAACGCAATTAACGCAGAATATATTTTAAAAAACTTTCTAATTTCACTTTTTAAACAAAAAAGCATAAAAACAAACACAACAAAACAAAAACAACAAAAGCAATCCATAGTAAGATTTGATTACCATAACGAAGGCGGGCAACGTATAGTAAATCTCTAATAGACTCCATAGCCTAGCCACCACACCGACCGGCCCAGTGCGGCCAGTCGGCCGTCCGATCGTCCGCCTACCTTTTTCAAGTCACTTCTTTTGGTGTCCAAAGCCCACCATGACAAATAGCCGGTGACAGTTGTTGTAGAAAAGGTAGCTTAGCGCCAGTTTACACGATCAGGCCAACACCGATTTTCTGTAGCATGTTGTCATTGTCGTCGTTGTAGCCGCGTTGTTGGGCGATAATTTATCGCCACAAGGTCAAATTTATGTCGCTTAGTGTAGCTGCGGTTGGGCATATATATAGTTTTGCACTCCAAGAGTGCGAGACTGCGCGAAAGTGTACTTAATGTCCTCACTCCTTGTGGTGATGGTGGGTATGGTGTTTCTGTCTGTTTCGTATACCAAGGAAACTTATTTATCGCAAACAAATTATGTTCAGGCTGTGGTGGTGCCCGCAACCGAACAAGAGTCGATCTAATAATGTGTGGCGCTCGTCTTGAACCAGGCTTTTGTTAGGACAACAACGACGACGACCACCACCACTAGTTGTATGTTGATGGCGGCGCGGATGACAGTGTTGTTGTTGCATGAAATCTTATTGGGCGCGTTTAATCTCGGATTACACTATGCTAACAATGCTTAAGGAAACTGGTGTACATTTAAGAGCTCATAATACACACATGGTGTGGTCAAGAATGAGTTCAAGTTTGGCTAAAGCGCGATGAAATTGGACAGCATAAAGGATTTTAGTTTCGATAATGCGCAAAGAGGGTTATGTCGGAAGTCTAGATTGTGAATGAGATATCGAGAGACATTGAATGTGCGGATGGTCGTATAGGTTATAATATGGTTGGCGAATATGAAGTGCACTTGATAAGCAGACAATTTATGAAGACATTAATCGGCATTGTTGTGTAGCTACGTGAGATATTTTAGTTCTGTAAGGGCATTGAGGATAATTAAAAACTGTTATTTGAATTTGTAGGAAAAGAGAACTAAGAATTACCTAAATCATGGATAAGTTGTTGAAATGGGTTTTAAATGATATTTAAACTATTTATAAACTGAGAAAAGTGCTCAACCGTTATAAGATGTCATGTGAATCACCAAAATAGGGCAAATAGGTATGTCGAAAACGGTTAGTTTCAGAAAATAAAGATGTTTAACAAGTTTTTCAAAAACAAAAAAAAAAAAAAAATAAAAAAACTTGAAATGAAGTAGTAAATTTAATTTATATATTTGCGTTGTAAACCTAAACTTGACCAAAAATCATTAATTTCCTTTAGTATCAGGGTTCTTTAAAAAGACTGAAAAGAGGAGCGCTATTTAATAGAAAATCTTAAGATTTTTTTAATACAACATTTTGATAAGCAATAAGTTATATTGCAAAAAAAATTGATAAATTTTCAAAAAATTAGATGGCTGAGAAATAGTGTGCAAGTAAATAGGGCCAACAGAAATCTCCAGGGGAATTTTGCTTCCCTGAAAATATTTCGTTCCGTCAGAATGTTTTAGCTATCGTGAATCTCCCCTGGAATTATTTTTAAGGGAACAAAAACAATTATGAAATGATCTATAAATTTCCCTGATACCAATTTATTCTGAGGAAAACATTTCCTCGTACTCGTCATTTACTTCCCAAATTTCCGAGGAAGTAAACTTTCTACGGGAATTTTTTAGTGACGATAAGCATCAATAAAAGTAAAATTATTTGTGAGCTTAAGTTTAATGCACCGATAGATGTCTTAACTCAAATTTGTATGGTGTCAATTATGTGCTTTTTTTAGCAACAGATGTCGCTAGTGCATGTGTGTATTCTTTTTAACTTTTCGCTAAAACTGCTGATTGGAGTTAACACTTAGTGTTTCAAAACATTATCTCAACTAATATAAGCACTATTTTTCAGATTTTTCATTAAGCGGGGTTCATATTCAACAACATATTCATCAACTTCTGTCGTGTTGGAGGATTTGTGTAATGTGAACAAACCTTAATGTGAATCCACCTTAATGTTTTGGTGACTGGTCAAAAACTGACATTTCATGTGTCAATGGATTTGACATTTCCAATTGTTTATGTTTTCCTCGCATTTTTTAACAATTTTATTTCATTGTTTTAAACAATGTCGGTGTAAAATATTTAAATAATAGAGACAACACTTTTTGTGGAAGTTTTTTTTTGCTACGAGGTTGAGTCCCTCTGGTCCGCCTTCATACCAAACACCGGTTGTGTTCTTCCGGTATTCTTGCTGATGATGACGCCTAGTATTCGGTGAGTTTTCATTAAAAGACTCTTTATTTCCTTAAGAGATTCCGGTCCTCTTTTCATCGGTTCCTGCTCCATGTTCCTGTTTACTATAAGGTGTGTTAAGTTCTTGGTAATGACTCCTCTTAGCCGTTGACTGTAGGAATATATATTTTGCTTATCATTGCAAGTTCTGGGTACTTTCCAGTTGTCCAGTGCAATGAAAAGGATCACATCTAAGCACTTGCCTTTTAGTGGTTCTCAACGAAATATTTCAATATTTTAACTTTGTGTAAATATTTTTACACTCCACTGTTTACCCTACGTCAAATATATTTATAGACAGAACAATTTATAAAAAACCGCAAGAATATCGTGCCGCTGTTAATGAAAAAAAGAAAAAAAACAAGCCTTTTGCATGCAGAATAAAAGAGGTAAGGCAAAATGACGATCATGCATATTGACAGGTCAACAATCAAGTTACGGACCGCTGACGTTTTGGCTTGGTTAACTTTATTTTCATTCTCTTAAAGGCTCTTCTTTCTTCATGTTGATCGCACTCGAACAGAAGGCTGAAATAAAGTGAGTCATTCGTGTTATATTTTTACATGTCAAGGTCCACGCATAACCAAGGTTGGGACTATCTCTTTCAACTTTCAAACATAGATTCTCTTATAAGAGTGTCCTGATGGGATCAGTATCACTCTTCAAGACTTAAGAAAGATGAGAAAGTGTTGATAAAATGCAGGTGACTAAATGTTTCTAGCCAAAGGTCATGTGTTACAAAAAAAGACTGCAAGGTATAAATAAACTTCAAGTTGTCATGCGATATAGGGAGCAAGTAGGTAAAGTATAGTTGAAGCATCTTCCAAAAGGTACAGAATAAAGAGTCTGCTATATCTGTTTCTGTATATGTTGTGTAGCCATGCCACAAAAGTTATCCCCTATTCAATGCCCATCAGGACTTGAGAGAACTATAAAACAAAGGTGTGAGCAAGGTTAATCAGATGGAAGAATTCGTTACAACTAACTAAGAAAGGCGGCTAGCTCAGCGTCGCGTCGCGTCATCGGTCGATCGAGGCGGAGCAGAGCACCGAGTGACTGAATATAGCCTTGGTATAGGAATCAACTTGAGTAGGTATATATACACGGATTCTATTTCTATACAAACCTTTATACAGATGAAGAACATGAGAATGCAAAGTGAAGTCTTACAAATATCATGGCTTTGCTATTAAAATTATTAACTTATCGCCAAGGAATCGTGTTCTTCATTAAGTTATAGGCCAGGCTAAGGCTAGACAAGAAAACCCAATGATGCTGAAACAAAAAGAATAAAACAAAAACACAAAAAAAAGAAACGAAGACTGTTGTTCTTTAGTTCGAAGGAAATATCTCATCGACACCAAGACCAAGGTTATCTTTAGGCTTTTTTTTCGGTTCCAATGGTGATGGTTAGTAGTGTTGTTTGACTCGCTATGGGGATGGCAAAATGAAAGGATCTGATTACCTTGTATGAAGCGACTCTTGCGATGAGTAAGAGATGATTTCATATGGATTACTCTTCTTGTTCTTTGTGATATGTGAAGACATGTTTTATTTGTATATAAAATTGCATTTAAGTTATGTATATGTGCAAGCATAGTGTAGGTATTGGAAGATGGAAGAAATCTAAATAGGGTTATCTTGGGTTATAGGGTTTAGGTTTCACTTGTGGTTGCTATGGAAGGTTGTAGGTAGTTTGGTGTACAAAGTTTAGTCTTATTGAATCACAGTTCATTGTTCGAAATTCATATGAAGGTCATCTTTTTCAAATAAATATTCAAAATGTGTAATTTTAGAAAGCATCTTTTAAGTTCTAAGTTTTACCACTAACTGGACTATTTAAGAACGTTAAATTTATTTTTTTTATTTTTTTAATATTTCAACATTGACTAGAAAACTAGGAGTCTTCTCAAATGATTTCTGCAGAAATCGCATGGACGAGGAGGAAGAGACAACAATTCCACACCTTCTCTGACATTTCTATGATAATGCAAGCCACTTAATGAAGACTCTCATGTAGAATCTTCATTGTTTAATCAACATCTCTATACTTTCACGCACATAGAAGTCGTAAGCCCGTACATTAGAAATGCATTTTGACGTTGTAATTCGTTTGTTTCTCTGTATTTGCATAGATTTGTCCCCATTTTCATTTCCAAAAGTCTTTCTTACATCTCTAAAAATCACCAAAGTTGGCAGCAGTGAGTTAAATTGTTCTATACAAATTCCCCCTTTAAGTGCCTTTATATAGACATCCATTACCACACACAATATTTTGTGGTCGTCTAAAGTCATTAACAAAGAATAAAAGTTCAAGAACTTTGTTAAGAGCTCGAAATAAACCTATATCTTTTCTTCAATATTCAACATTTTATTATTCCTCCCACACAAATACGATTTCAACAAAGTTGCATCGATTTGACATTCATTGACTGCAATTTTAAAAAGCCTTACAAAAACCGCTCAAGCACTCAACCTCCATTTACTTGATCAAACAATAAACTTAAACTAAATGCGTAGGGGCTGTGCTCGTATAAAAAAATCATAAAAGTTCAATAATCGGCTTAGACTCGAACACACACTAAAGGTGAATTTACCGCTGTTTATGGTTCAATAGATTTTTTCATCGTGGTTGTCACTTATAAGAAAATAAAACACTTTTTTACAATGAAAAAAAAAAACTTAAGCTTTTGCTAACTTTAAATTGTAAAATAAAAATTTAACTCGATGAATCTTTTGCACAAAGTAAATAAATATAAACATACCGAATTTATTCATTTATTTATTTATTTATTTTATCAAATAAACTGTAGTTCTTGTTAATTGAGGATACAAAACATACAAATATTAGGTTTTATTAAGTTTAAAACATACAAATATTCAGTTTTATTAATAAAGAAATAAATCCAAAGCAAATTTAGAGTCTTTGAGTTATTAAATAAAAAATATTAAAGTTGATAAAAACGCAGATGGCAACCACGCCCTTACTTGTCATGTTTCCTCTGAACTTTGCATTTCTTCAAAACTACAACAAAGTAGTCTTAGATCTATTCTTGGTCTATTTCCCACACTAAAAAAAAAAAAAAATATCAGAAAATGTGGGCGAAATATGTAAAATGTTTATGAAATGTTTGCTGCGTGAGTTCCTGAGTCTTTATCAATAATCGGCCACCTCCGTCCGGCGGATGGCGCTGCACACAAGTGTCATTGTTCTATGGCTTCACATGCGTCTTCGTCCACCCCCAGACGTAATAGAAGTTAAACAAAATCAGTTAACTTCTTTGGCAAACATGTTCCGTTGCAATTGATGTTAACTTGATTTTTGAAGTTGCTTTCAAGACCTCTCTCTTTTTCTCGTTTAATATTGAAATGACATCATCAAAGGTGCACTAAGCGCTAAGTCATTTCATCTCTTAAGAAACCAATAGCCGGCTGCTGATGATGATGATGATGATGGGATATACCCATGACAACGTTGCATTTTTACATCACATTTCCCCACAAGTATGTTTAGTAAGTAAATATAAGCTCGTATGATGGTTTTAAAGATGCAGAATGTTCTTCGTCTTCTTCGAACGTGGTGTGCCTGGGCAAAGTATAAGATTAGAATCTCATTAAAGAATGAAAAATTCAAATTTAGCCGGGAACTTTGTGGCCATCATAGCTGAAGAACTGTTCTTAAGAACTGCGGAAAAAAGAAAATATACACATTATGTGCCTTTAGAGTATAGTTGATGCACTTGTCAAGAGCCTGTCAACATGTTGACTTCCTACTCTAGATTTTGTTCCTGATTTCGGAAAATCATAGGTTTACCCGCTGAAAGAGAGCATAATTTTTCTTCGATGACGTGTGATGGTTTGAGATGAATTTGAGTTCGTCTTAAATGAGATCAAAGATAAGAAGCATCAGTCATGTTTGAAATTTTAAGTGGATCTTCCAACTCATGGTATGGTGGGTCACTTAATACGCATATTATAATTATATTTTATTCAAGATTTATATAAGTGAATACATAATAAATAAATAAGCCTGTTGTATACTCAGAGTGTACATATAGGATTTAAGACTATAAGTCGTTTGCTCCTGGGAACCATTGCACCAAGTTAAAAATTACATTTTGCCAGCACTTTTTCACAAAAATTGTGATAAAATTAATAAATTCTGTTGCACCAAATTTTAAATTCATGCAAAAAATTACAAATTTATTAAAGAAAACACAAATACGAGTAATTTGTAATTTGGTGCAATGGGTCCCTGGCCATTTGTAATGGAAGTAGTTTTGATTAGATGCCAAGGATCGGATACAGATGGATTTACTAATTACGACAACTGAAAACGAAATACTGACAACGATTTTCGGGTTTAAACGCAGAAAATCAAGACCCTTAATAAATCACGTGCAGCCAAACAGCTAACGGAGGCCTTACGGCTGTACATGAAAGCCATCGAAGAAATACGATGGGAATTGCTGGCAAAACGAAAAACAGTAAAATTCGATATTTATCACGGCGAATTTCTACAGCCGATAGCGCATTTGTGTTTCTGATTACCTTAAAACCCTAAGTTAAAATTTTTATGAATATGTTTCGAATCGGTTGAAAATTAGTTTGAAAACGGTTGCGAACTCGTTTCAAATTGGTTTATTTATAATCCAATTCTACAAGTCTTAAACTCACCATTAAGTTATTTGAAAATAACGAAACTGACATTCAAATAAAAATGAAAACAAATAAAAATTGTGTCTCAATATATTTCCACTACACTGTATTTTTGGGAAAATAAATTTTTAATTGGGTGTGGGGTGGCCATGAATTCATAATCTTGAGTCTCGATGGCGTCATATCTTGGTGATGTTTTTTTGCCCGCCAGCTTCGGCATGTTGATTAATCGATTAATGTCATGCATGTCTCTAACCTGGAACCAAGTCAAGTTGAACAATAATTCCATTTACTGCATTTTATTCTTCATCTTCTATCTCGTGGAAAGTTGCAATTTTTAATTAAAAAAAAAAACAGGTTAAATTTCAGTGAGAATTAACTTGATTAAGTGATTAAAATAAATATTTAAGCAAAGATTTCAGCTGGCCTTAAGTAGCTTTTTAAATTATCTTAGAACTAAAAAAAAGTCAAACCTTTGTTCTATAATCTCAAGATTGATCTGTTGCAACAAAAACAAACAAAAAAAAAAAAACTGTACGTGCTCATTGAAGATTCAATTAATGAAATGAAGGTCCTCGTACCATTTCCATTTTTAGATTCAAAACATTGAAATAAAATGTTTTTTTTTTGAATAAAATTATGGGTTAATTCTTTGGGATTTTTATTACTTTTTTTTTCTTTGCATTAAAAAAAAAATAATTATGACCATACTGTTTTGCAATACCAATTTTCTTAATAATTTTTTTTTTTTATTGTTAATTTCAGATTGCGCTTTTTGCTACTTGCATTTGCAACATCAGCTAATTGAAGCCATCATTCTGCTTTGAGAACGTGAGAACTTTACGTTTTGAGAAAAAAATATATTAAAATATAAAAAAAAAACAAATTATGGGCGAGAGAAGAGGAACTAAAGCTTTGGAATTATGGTGCCGACGAATGACCGATGGCTATCCAGGTGTAAAGATCGATAATATGACCACATCGTGGCGAGACGGTCTGGCATTTTGTGCGATGATCCATCACTTTAGGCCTGAATTGATGTAAGTAGAGTTTTTTTTTTTTTCTTATTTTTTTATTATAATTGCCTTTTTGCTTTTTTTTGTGTTCTTTTTTGTTAAACAATATTGAACTAGATTCATAGTTCACTAGGGCAGTAAGATATTACAGAAAAAAAAATAACTATTGGGATAAGAATTAGAGAAATACAGACAAACAACTAAATAAAATAACTGTTGGTTTTGAAGGTTTTTATGTATAAGAATCTAAGATTCCTTGCACCAGTGAAACTTCTTGATATAAACTAAGATTGAAAAACGATTTCAATTCTATGCTATTCTTTTTTTCATTTTTAAATTAGCTCAGTGGAAATAATTTTTCAGAAAAAATAATTCATTAACATTAGCATTAATAATTCATAGATGGTAGAAATATTAAGGATAGCTGGTAGGTACACAAAAAATTAAAAATAATAAACCCACCAACAGATTGGGGTAAGGGGGTACGTGGGCAAAAAAGTGGTGTGGGTGTCAAAAATCTTGTTTTTTTTACGATTTCTCTCAAAAAAAAAACCTCCTACCGAAAAAACAGAATAGGTAAAAAGTAAGTTTTGACAATTTTTTAATGCATATATGTATTCTCAAAACTAATGGGTTCGTTTTTTATTTGTATCTTTTATAAAAGCATAGTTGGATTTTGATTTGATAAACAGTGTTGTGTCTTTTCCTTTTTTTTTGCAGTAAAATATAAATTTTTATATTTTTGACGAATCTAATTTCATATAAAATTGAAAAATTTATATTTTTTTTATATTTTCATGAAAAAAATCGATTTTTGAAAATTTTGAGGATGCATTTCTGTCGATAAATTTTCATTTTTAAGATTGTGTAATATTGTCAAAAATTAAAAAAAAAAAAACAAGTACAAGTTACAAATATTCACTATGGCGTATACGTACTTTTTTTTTTTTTTTAATTTAAATAATATTTTAATGCATTTTAAGAAACACGAAAACTTACCTAATAATTTGTTCAAACTTTAACTGTAGATTCAGGAAATGAAAACTGAATTGTTAAAGGGAGAATGACTGATTTGCTACAATTTAGCAAAATACGAGAAAACGCGATTTACTTCAACAGTTACCACAGTTTGTATACCTATACTGGTATGAATTTCAAAAAAAAAAGAACAGCTATTTTTTTTTTTTTTACAAATAATAAAAACCTAAGAAAAATTGTTGTAAAATGAGTTTTAAATAAATATCTTGTAATGGCCAATGATAATGACTCCAGACAATTTGTATTTTTCGCAAAATATCGTTGTTATGAATTGGTAGGATTAAGAAGAAAATCCCATTGAAGTTTTTTTTTTTTTTTTTGTATAAAGCAAAAAAACTGCAAGAAAATAACAAAAATAGCTGAAAGTAATGGGTTTTCTCTGAAATATCTCAAGAAATAAAATGGATATCATTTTCGAATGAATTTTCTTCTGCACAAAAGGCCGATAATTAGAATTTATGAGTTCTTAAAGAAAATTAAATTGATAGTTATTTTTTTTTGGGGGGAAAAAACTGCAAAAAGAACCTAAGAAAATTTCCCTTACCAAAGTTTTTGAAGATCTTGAATTTAAGATCCCTAGTTACTCAGCATTATGATGAAATCACCTTAAAAATAACATGCTTTTGAAGGCTTGGAGGGGGGGGGGTCTTGAGACCCCCTGAGCCTTCTCTCCTGAATTCAGCAGTTTCAGACCAAGTGTGGAGCAAACTTATTGTTGGATAGGCAATTTTAAATCAATACCGCAATACCGATTAAATAACAGATTAGGGTTTATTTTTTCCTCATAACCACCTATTTAGACCTGGCAACCTCTTAATAGGTCCAGGATAATGGTAGGAATCCTTTGATCTTTCAGCTCCTTATGTCATGTTATGTAAGTATTTAAATGCAAGATTTTTCTTCTACTGATCTTGTACTAATAACTACGAAGTTTGACAAAAATTGATTTAGCAGTAAAACATACAGGCAGACAAATAGATAGACACACAGACAAAAATTCCCAGACCCACTTTTTTCGCATTCTTTTTTATGGTCGTGGCATGTTTGATTACTATCTCGAATTCAATTTTCTTGTCGAAAAACTTCTTGAAAAATCTTGAAAAAAAAAACTCCCAAAAAATTATAATAATGTTAATACATTATTGTTATTATTGTACTATTCGTACTAGAATGTCAGCTTGTTAGACTTGACCATTCTTTATTCCGTCAATTTTATTGAATGTTTGAACAACAACAACAACTTAAAGGCACTACCACTCTTGTTTGGCTGGAGATATAGCTATTTCGTGCTTTGCCACTTATGCACTCATCAGTCTCCTTTAATCCAATTTTATTATGAAAAACTTTCTATGCACACCATGGGAATCGAACCCACGCTATCAGATCTTAGCTCAGTCTTAGAAGTCGTGTGCACTACGCACTCCACCACTTTAGACCACTGACGTCACAGGTCGAGATGTGTTTCTTGTTTATCCAATGCATTTGGAGTCACAGCATTTTTATAAGCGCCTTTAAGTATGCTGTCTTGTTCCGCCTCCATTTTTCTCCATACCTTATTTCGATAGACTACAATTCGTAGTACGTATCAAAGGGGGGGAATTAATACATTTTGTATTAATTGAATAATAGTACCTACATTAATTTAATTTTTTATTTGCAATAAAGTCCAAAATTAACCAGATAATTGACAATTAAATACCAATCTTTCATACCATTTAAACAAAAAATTCAGAAAAATCAATTGAAACCTTATTCGATTTCAGAAATCACAAAAACAATATACATACCTACAAATAAGATACAACAATCACACATATTCTTATCTTAAATTATTGACTTCCTGTAGTTTAATGACCAAACAATTTCAGTGAATGTCAAAACGGTTCATCAGCATTAAACATCTATTATTATGTTTGTTTTCTTACAATAAAATTGAATTGTAACTAATGACAAATGACCATCAAAATGCTTCATAATTTATCCAATGACAAAACAACACTAATCATTCCGTTATTTAAAAAAAAAAAAACACTACTGTCAAAGAGAAGAAACAGCAAAGATAAAACCATTTCAATGAAACGCCAACAAAAGTGGTCAATGAATATCTACATACAAACAATCAGCCGCAGGTTCAATAGCAAGTTCATTGGTTTTCGTTTTGACACTTGATACGCCAGAGGCTTATTCAAATTTCACACACTATCTTATATACTGATGATGATGACATTTAACTTACACAATGGTATAGTAATAATATTGATGTATTGTAGCATACCTTAATATTGTAAACAAAAACAAGAAAGAACTACGTTCATTAACTAAAATGACACTTCTTGGAGAGAGATCACTCAATTTCTTCTAAACAGATATAAAATGAATATTCATCTTCTCAACAAGTATCTGAGGGCTTGGCATCATTATGAATTCTTCTTTAACAAAAAACTACCAACTATCAAGAAGGAGCTTTAACAGTGACGTCGGTTATTTCGTTCGTGTGTTGATTTTCTGACATAATTATACCTATTCTCCGTCAAAAACAGCCAACGCACGCAAGTTGTTGACCTTTTTGTTTTTATTAAAACCCACAGTAAGCACATTTTAAGTTCGAATTTAAGCTTGTTTTGAGAGTCGTCTTCCTTTTTTTTTTTTTTTTGATTGTCTGTTTACAGTTGGGCTTGTAATTTTGAGTCATAAAAATGTCATCGTGATTATTTAATTAAGGACAGAGATAGATCTGTATCTTTTACACACCTTTTCTCAAAAGATGTTTCTGTGATTTTTTTCGTGTTTATTTTTCTGTTTTTTTTTTTTTTTTATGAACTCCCGAAAAAGTTCTTACACAGAGAGAACTGATGAAGTGATTAAATAACAAGGAATGCTGCCATCAGTAAATAAAGATAAGCAGCAATTTATTCTGACAAGACAAGAGTTTGTTATTTGTTAAACAAATGTTTTGTTTGTAAAACCCATTTTTACGAAAGGATTACGAAAAAGTATGAAACTGATCTAATATTTCAAGCAATGTTACTATTCGAAAATAAAAATATAACGACTTGCTTCCAGAAAATTGTTTGTTAGAAAAGTGTAATTTGGCACAATCAAGTTAAGTCGATATCGCTCATTTACTTTAAGAAAACGTGTTTAAAGTTTTCAAATTAGTTAAATTATCAATGAAATAACAGCATACTCTCGCTTCAAAACTAGGAAGGTAGACAAGATTAATACTAGGAATCTTGTTGTTAGAAAGTTGAGTTCCTTCCCTGTGAAAAGTGAATTAGATCTTGATTATTTTGAGTATTCTCAAAAACTAAAAGACATTTTTGCATCTGGTTTTCAATATTTGACTAGAAATGGAGATGCTAGTCTGCAACGAAAATCGTCAAACCAAAATTTTCATTTCTAAAGGATTTTAGAATGCTGAACCTGAATCTGAAGTCAAAACTACCCTAGAACACCATGTTTTCGAGATATGCTAATATGAACATGTCAAAAATCCGTTTTTCTCGTACATTTAACGTCGAAATTCTTTGCTGGTAAACACTTTATTACAAAACTATTAATGGTATGTGAATAAAGTGTATTTCATCTGTCTAAATCATTTTAAATCATTTTAAAATTCGCTCTTGGCAAAAAGATTATGCAAAGTAAAGTTTATGATTTGTCCAAAATACTCTCTTTAGTCCAAATAAATTGTTTTTGGAGGTGGAAAATTCTGAAGTAATAATTTTCAACACCTAAATATATGGTTTTTGAGATGCTGAGCACGAATCTAATGTTATCCAACAAAATTTATCACAAAAAACATGAGAAATCATTGAAAAACTTTAAAAAAATTATATACATATAAAACAAATGTAGATAGAATTACCAAATTTGTGGCTTGACCAATTTTTTGTACAACTTCTGGATTCTTCACAGAAAAAAATGTTGAAGAATCCATACAAAATTGTCCTTTTGAAAAGCACAAATGTCCTTTTTTATTGATTTTCCTCTCATTACTGCCTTTGGTACACCATAATTAGTATCAAGAGAAAATAAAATTTAAATTAGAGGTTTTTTTGCATTGTACTCGATGTAAAACAAATTAGAGAATCAAAAAAATTTACTCTAGCGATTGGATTTTATTATTTCAGATGCGATTAATTCAATGGCCTTACATTTAACCGACTTAAAAAAAAGAGAAGGTATCAACATCACTGGTACAACAAATGGATTGCGACAAACGAAAAAATTACCCAAATGACTTTTTCGTATGCTGGATAATTTTTTGACTTCGTTTGTAGCAAATTGTTAAATTCGTTTGTGTTTAACACTTTCTGCGAACGATAAGAAAATAGTTTAGCATAACACCTATGATTGAACTGGCCACCTCTCGCTTACGAAGCGAGTATCTTGTCATTCTGCCAAGGACTGTATAATTGATGATTGTCGTAGAATGCATATCAACAAAATGAGAGAACAAATCGTTTGCGTTAGACGACTTTCAGTTTATTGGACAGTTTTTTTGACTTCAACTTCGTTTACAGCAAACTCTTGAATTCGTTTCGGTGAAACAATTTATGCGAAAAACTAAATAATAAAAAAAAAAAAAACAGTGTAAGACCAGTGATTGAAACTGTGACCTCTCATTTGAAAACTAAGGCTGTTTCCATTGCGCCACGAACTAGATGATGTATAGCATAAAATGCATATGAACACCACAAACATAGAGTCAATTATTACGAAAATTTCTTTCCTGCAGTTATTTGTTGTAAATGCATTGTATATTTTTGTACACCAAAAGAGAAGTTCTTTGCAATAAACTACTTCTGGAGAGGTTCTTCGTTTGCTGCAAACAAAAGAACGAAAAGGTATTTAGGTGTGGGAAGCATTTTTGTTTTTAACTTATAAAAATGAGACCTTACAATTTGGGTCAAATGTAACACAGTTGCAACGAATGAAAAACTTTATGTTTTAATGTTTTCAACATTTTTGAAAAGACTCTAATCTAAAATATTGAAATTTATGAGTGTCGCTCTTTATTATTGGTCAATTGTGTAATTATAAAAAATATAAAATAAATCATTATTTGAACAAAAAATAAATTTATTTTCAAAAAACGGTTTTGTTTATGTTCCATACATACAATTTTAACTCGTATTTTCTTAAGAACCAACCAACTTTGTTAGTTTCTATAAAAAAATAACAAAACTGGTAACAATTCAATCTTTGTTTCACACAGCGACCCACGCCGAATATATTTTACAACCCAATCAAGACCGCACGTGTGATTTGTTGTTAGAAATCTTAACAAAATAAATTGACCCATAATAAAGTCGCATTAGTTTAACTTTAGGTAATAAACAAAAAAACAACAAAACACCAAGTCACAATATCCAATCGTATAGCCATTCATCAGAGCAACCTTGCAAGGTCGTCGAATGGTTGTCTTGGTTCTATATTTTAATTTAGAATAACCATTCACTACTCTTTATATAAAGGTATGACCGCTCTAAGTCCTGCTATATGTACATAAATAGAGGCTTGGGTGCACAACCAACTTCAAGAATCAATTAGACAAGATCTAGATCTAGTTACCACATTATAATCTATATACAGAGGCTATATGCTGTACCACCATGGCCATTAGGTTGATATTAAAAGTACAAAAGTGACAACAAGTTTAACAAACTACACGCAGAAAATTCACTCAAATCCATAAAGCTGGAAAGTCAAGAAAACCAGTAGGTCGTAACACTCGTTTTGTCCCTCGCGCCCCCTGCCTGCAAGTAGTAATAGTATAGTCATAGTCACCTAACAGTTCAATTTATTGGTCAGGGTAATGTTTTGCCAATTGGAAAATTGGCTCCAATGGAGTGTATTTGCTCACATTTTCCACGGGAAACAAGTTTTATTATGTATTTGTAAGTGAGGTTCTTTTGAGAAAGATGGAAATTTCAATTTCAATTTACCACACTATAAACTAATTATTTAACATAAATAATTTATTTGTTAGAATTTGACACACATTTAGTAGGTTTGAATTTTTTTTTAGAACACAACAGGGTTAACCAGTTTTGGTTTGAAATTTTAAGTGGCAACTTTTTCATACTTAAAAAATAATCAATTACAAAAGTTACAGCATAATTTTTTTACACCTTTTTGCAGAGATTTAAAAATTAGTAGAAGAGATTTAAAATAACAATTTATAGAATAGCCATTCGTGAAGTAATTGAAGTTTTAGTTTGCTTAAAATATCTTGAATTTGCCCTTTATAGAAGAAAAGAGGTGCCCATAGAATTAATAAGCTCATAAGGATAGAGTTTTAAATTCGTGTCAGATGCAAGAAAAATTGATACTGACACCGAAAACATACACCCAGAGAAAAAACAACTTAAAATAAAAGAAAACCAATTTGATGTTACTATTTTTCGAAATGTTTTAGCTTCGAAGATATAAAAATTTGAATTTAAAGAGCTTTGTTTGCAGCAAACGAATGAATAGTCTCCAGAAAGTAGTTTGTTGCAAAGAACTTCTCTTTTGATGTACAAAAATATACAATGCATTTACAACAAATGACTGCAGGAAAGAAATTTTCGTAATAATTGGCTCTATGTTTGTGGTGTTCATATGCATTCTATGCTATACATCATCTAGTTCGTGGCGAAATGGAAACAACCTTAGTTTTAAAATAAGAGGTCACAGTTTCAATCACTGGTCTTACACTGTTTTTTTTTTTTTTATTATTTAGTTGTTCGAATAGTCTCCAGAAAGTAGTTTGTTGCAAAGAACTTAAATTTTGTTGCAAATATACAATTCATTTACAGCAAATCACTGCAAGAAATAAATTTTCTTAATAATTGACTCTATGTTTGTGGTGTTCATATGCATTCTATGCTATACATCATCTAGTTCGTGGCGAAATGGAAACAACCTTAGTTTTAAAATAAGAGGTCACAGTTTCAATCACTGGTGTTACTTTTTTTTTTTTTATTATTTAGTTGTTCGAATAGTCTCCAGAAAGTAGTTTGTTGCAAAGAACTTAAATTTTGTTGCAAATATACAATTCATTTACAGCAAATCACTGCAAGAAATAAATTTTCTTAATAATTGACTCTATGTTTGTGGTGTTTATATGAACTCTAGGCTACACGGAAATTATCTAGTTCGAGGCGCAATAGCATTATCCTTTGTTCAAAATCGAGAGGTCACAGGTTCAATCACCGGTATTACGCTGAACTTTTTTTTATTTATTCGATCGCATAAATTGTTTCACCGAAATAAATTTAAGAGTTTGCTAACGAAGTTGAAGTCGAAAATTACTATCCAATAAACGAAATCGTTTGACGCAAATGTTTCGTTCTCTCATTTTGTTTATATGCATTCTACGCCAATCATTAATTAAACAGTCCGTGGCAGAATGATTATATCGTTCGCAAAAAGTGTTTAACACAAACGAATTTAGCAATTTGCTGCAAACGAAGTCATAAAATTGTCCAGCAAACGAAAAAGTCGTTTCGGCAATTTTTTCGTTTGCTACAATCGATTTTTTTTATCAGTGCATCAAAGTTCCAAAAAAATTATAAAAATAAAAATTGCTAATACGATTTCAATTTAAAAAAAAAAACATGTTCTGTCTTTAACCGACTTCAAAAACTGAGGAGGTTATCAATTCGTCTGGTTGTTTTTTTTTTTAAATTTTCTCCTTGAAAAAACATTTTCTACATATAATTTTAAATCATTTTATTTTTCATTTTTTCTAAAACTGCATTTACAAAATGTTAGCTAAAAAGTATTAGCAACCTATGTAACCAAAAAAAATAAAATACATGGAAAACCCTGTTTATATTTTTAAAATAAAAAATTATAATTTTTCTTAACTATTTGTATTCTCCACTATCAGTTTTGGACAAGAATTCCAATTATTTGTAAAAATCCGTTAAAAAGGAACAAAAATGAACGAAATCAGTCCGATCGTTTTGATTGTCAAAACTCAGTTTTGTAATCTAATTTTATTTGTTTAGCACGAGTATCCAATCAGTAAGATCATTTTTGGGTGCAAGACTTAAAAATGTTGTTAAAATAAATCTAAGTTATTTTCAACCAACCGAAAAACCGTTTTTTTTGCTCGTAAATTTAGGGGTATATTAAAAAAAAGTTCTTTTTGTCTCACAGAGTAGATAACAAAGCTAATATTTTTGAAAAACTTCTGTTTTTTTTTTAATTTAAAATATTTAGTTAGTGTGCAATTTTTATTAACAAAAAATTGCTTACTCTTCGACGAACTATTTTGTTTGCAACTTCAAAAAGTTATGAACACGATGTTTCTATCATTTTACCTTAAACTAAGTTTTTTCAGTCGTAATTTGACTTATATTATTATTTTAACTCGAAGGATGTTAGAGCTTAATTGAGGTTCCAGGTTCCATTTCTATTAAACAATCATGAAAATTGTTTTTTTTTGCTTATTATGAACAAAACACATTCGTTATAAATAACTGCACTTTATTTGATAAATTGGCTTTGATATATATAACATTCCTTAGTGCAGAAAAATGTACAAATTATATGGGTTGCACAAATTAGAACTACAACGTATTACTGTATTATTAAATTGAATTAAGCACGAACTAAATAAAAAAACGCTGCTTTTCAGTTTCTAAAAATATTATTATTATTTGTAATTCATTTAACGTCAAGGTAACTGTGAACTTCACTTTATGAGTAAATTCTTACCGAAATGTTATTTCTACGGATTCTCCCGTTTTTGCCCATGTTGTACTTCGTCAGTATAAACGGTCATAATATTTTCAAAATACGTGAAGTAATTCAAAGGATTAACGAAAAAAATAATAATTCAACAACGGCAATCTATTTAATAACAGATGACAAGGAATTTCTTCGATATTTCTTCCAATATTCTCTCAATTTTCCTGTGGTTATACTAACAAAACCAATAAGTTCAATTACTGAATGCAACGATTGGAATGTCATCGTATTAGTAAGGATTATAAAGAATTTTGAAAAACTTCATGAGATTGTGATTGGAATGAACTTTCGAAATACTGTCGTTATTTCTTCAAAAACTCGTAAACAACTTCATCAATATTTGTCAACATTTTGGAATAAGTACTCTTTTAGAAGGATCCTTGGAGTTTTTGAAAACTCAACTTATGCCTATATGTCGTTTGGCGAAGAGAAAATTCAAAAAATTTCTCATGGGAATCCTCTTCCTGATGCAATGAGAAATCTCAATGGTTTTGTTTTTCGTACAACCATCCGCAGTGATTATCCAAGAGTTTTTAAATACATCGACAAAAACGGTCAACCCTCTGTTGGCGGATATTGTGGTAATTTGTTTTTAAGATTTCTACAAAAATTCAACGCGACATACATTGAAGTTTTTCCCCAATATAACAATGCTAGCGCCCTTGAAGCAGTTTTGTATGGTATATTGAACAATGAAATCGATATTAGCATGAATACCTATAGAGATATTCAAGGATTTCGACTGAGTTATCCTTTGAAAGTTTTGAAATTGGAAGTTATGGTACCGGTTAATGGATTTGTGGATGCCAATCAATACTTTATTAGACCATTTAAGCCTATAGTCTGGATATGCATTGGATTGACTCTTTTCTACTTCATTGGTATGGACATTTGCAAAGATAAATACTCGAATGCAGCGGTAGACGTTTGGAACAGTTTTACGAGGACTTTTTTGATAATTCTTAATATGCCCATACAAAGGCCAACAACCAAACACTATCGGCTACATTGTCAGATGCACATTTTCGCATTTATAATTGTAAATTTGTATACAATTTCATTGACATCATTTTTGACAGTTTTCATAAAAGTCAAACAGCATGAAACTTTTCAAGACCTCATTAACAGCAATGTTCGTGTGATGATGATCAACTATGATTTAGATGCTTTTTGGGATGCAATCAAACCGGGTTTTGAAAATAATATTATCTTAGAAACTGAAGAAGTATTTCATCGTGAAAGAAATTCAATGAAAAACACAAGTTTTGGTTATATTGATGGATCAGATAAAAATGCATTCTTTTTGAGTCTTCAAAAGCGTCCAATATTTCGTAATATTCGTGAAAGTTTGCATTTTTATTTTCTTGGTTTTATTTTCGGAATGCGATCACCATTTGTGGAAATTTTAAATGAGTTTATTATTGAAACTTTTGAAACTGGATTGATGGATAAATGGACATCAGATGCTGTTGGGCAAGGTATTGGAAGATTAGAAAGTTTTGACAATGAAATTGGAAAACCTTTGAATTTGAATCATTTTAAATTTGCTTGGATATGTTGGAGTTGTGGACAGATTATTGCGGTATTGGTATTTTTTATTGAAAAATATGGACCCAAGGTGAAGAAACTTGTTAATAATTTGAGAAAAGACAATTTTTACCAAAGAATTCGTATTTTTTTCGAACAAAAACAAATTAGAAAAGCCTTTAAACCAAAAAAATAAATGCTCAAATACAATTTTAATCCATGTTGTGTTGGTATCCCAGGTTGATTTAAACAACTTTTTACTACTTTTATTTAAAATAACCAATCACTTATTTAGTTTTAGTTTAAAAAAATAAATAAAATGCATACTTCTTGCTCGTTTTAATTAATTGTTTTGTATTGCGTTAGAAACCTTAAGGTAAGCTTAGTAATAGACATAAATCGCCGAGGTTCCATTAATCGGGAATACCTGCATCTAACCAGATGTGACAGATGAGTTAGTGAATATTGCCTACAAAAACCATCTTGTGCTACTTTAAACAATTCGGCTGGTAAGCCATGTGCACCACCAGACTAGACTAGACCGCCCGTTTCTCGTGCTCTCTCTTTTTCTTTCTGCAATGTCGGTGTTCCTTTCTTCTTTTTAGAGTCTTCTCTTAGCGGATCACGGTTTTGTATGTAGCATTGCCTGGTAGGCAATGTGCCTACAGGCGAGTGTGCTAGCCGGCATTTTTAAACGAAACAGAAGTTTCGCCGTTAAACCCAGCACAGCAGTGGCCGGACTTTTTGGAGATTTTGCCCATCCATGTATCAGCTATTGATACCACCATGTCTACTGCTAACTTCTGCACGTGGCCTGTATAAAACAGTACATTTCACATACAGATCCGAAATTCGTTGTCCTCATTTTGTGTAAGAGTTTCTTCAGCATTGAGATCATCCGTGTTGTTGTTTCGGAACAAGTAGTGTTTCCCCTGGTAGGTAAATTACCACGACACACAAATAATTGATAGCCACATAGAAACAAAAGTGTTGTCATATTGACTATTTTGGTTGTCAATACTCTATTAAATAGTCAATTTTCAGGAAACAACTACGATAGTCAATATGACAACTGCGGTATAGTCGATATGACAATTTCTTAAGTCAAGGAATATGAAAACTGTGGTAGTTAATTTTCAGATTGAATATCAAGTTGTAATAATGACTGCCAAGTTGTCTATTGACTACCAAGTTGACTTTCAAAAAAGTTTTTGAATCGATTATCAAATTATCGATAGTAAATATGACAACCGTATCATTTCGAATTCCAAAATTGACTATCGAGTTGTAAATTTCGGGTCTGGTTGTCAAGAAATAGGTTGTCATATTGGCTATTTTGGTAGTGAATATGACAATAAATTTTGCAGTTTTTCAAATTGACTTCCGACGATTGTCATATTGACTACGATTGTTTTTTTCTGTGCAGAAGCGGACTTTGAGAAAAAACTGTGGACGCCTTTTGTGTCCTCTTGGTTGCTCATGTCATAACTACCCTTTGAACAACCTGTGGAAGCGCACAGAAATATTTAGTAGTAGCACCATTCTCCATAATTTTCCACTAGCAACATTGGTTACGTGCAATCGGTGATAAGTGATAACTGAGCTTAATTGCCTCAAAGTAGAATATGATGTTATTCGTCGAAAGTAACAACAGATTTCAGTTTTTGAATCGCAGAAATTCTAACAACTTGCAGAATATAACATGCTTTGTCTGGGTCCATTGGAATCATCTGAATCCAGCAAAAAAACAATAACAGCAAACCAGCATTGTTTAACATTTGTAAATGTCACAAATCTATTGACTTATACTAAATTGTTTAACTTCACTAACAACTCCTTTGTGTCCATTTTTCACCATGACCAGCATAATCACTTATTATTATGCAACCTAAATTATAATCAAAAAAAAAAAAAAATTGCAACAACCATCCACTAGAGTAAACCAATATCCGGTGATTATTTAGAAGCAGTTCACAGTAGAATATAACTAACATTTAAGTCGAAATGTCTAATATTTTACTTGTGGCCTACAGCAACGTGCCAGTGATCGATTGATCGATCTAATGAAATCATTATTTTACCATTGACTCTTTTAGTGTTGAGAGCCAAAAGAAACAAAAAAAAACAAAACACGACTTCGGACTCCGGGTTTAATCGCTCCTTTATGCTGGCATTTCGTGCTGCTGAACAATAACACGGACAAGCGTGCACTGCACACTGCATAGTCCATCCAATCCATTGGCGCGTTTAAAGTGCAAACTTACCTCACGATTAACTAAAAAAACAAAAATTATTATATTGGTAAAACTATGGGCTAGTTCCATTTTTATTAACCAAAGCAAAAAAAAGTCAGATTGTATGAGGCAATCGAACGAATTCGATTACACAACTCAATAATTGTGCCACAATCGATATTTTATGAATTTCGTTAAAAAATGCTGCGCCCCTTCTTTATGGCATCTTTTTTTTTTTCTTGCCCAGCAAGACACATTGGACCTCCTGAGTTATAACTTCATTAATGCCCGAATGCAATTTCATTTCTTTTCATTAAATTTATATGATAAAAAGTATTTTCTGCTTAAATGAATGTCCATGGCATTCAATTTAAATAAATTACTTAATTTAAGTTTGAGTTCTTCCTTACGATAATAACCGTATAGGTGAGTATTTATCATAAGGGCGAGTTACGGACCTTGAAAAAAAAAAGTTGACCTCGTTATTCATTAGAGCCGAAAAAATTAGAAACACATTCAATCATTAGAATGAAAAACAATGTTGATTTTGAACAACTCGGTGATCAATATTGCTGTCTGACTTTTAAGACCTTAAGATTTTTTCTATTAAATTTTAGGCAAAGCAAATTTGGTTGAAATATGTAGTTTTTGGTGCGGCCGGCACCGCTTAGACCTCTGTCAAACCAATAACGTGCTGAATATTTCCTTTCAGATTCAGAATAATTTGCCAGGAAACATTTAAGACCCCACAAAAGAGTAATGGAGTGGTGTCAAATGGTCCGAACTTTGATTTAATTTATTGGTCCATTTCGTGATGTGTATGAATTTTGTATTGTTTTCATTGAATCGAGTCCACAGTGTAAGTCAGAAAGTTTTTTTTGTTTTTTAAATCATTTGTCATAACAACAGCTACGTGCGACCCCAACCGTGCATTTTATTCAATTCTGCATCGTTGTTGAAACATATTCTGCATCGTTGACGCCGTCGTCGTCATCATGGTCATCCATGGTGCAAAATGGGCATAAATCTTATTAATTACAAGACACCAAAAGAAGCAAGACGAAGGTTAAAAAGAGGTTTTTTATTTTTGATATTTTGCTGAAATATATTGTGTTTGGTTCACCAATGCTGATGGTGGCTATTGACGACACGATGGACGGACGTGACGGGGAAGTGTACAGGAAACAATTAAGTATTACAAAGTTGCACACAGGAAATTGACTTGAACAGTTTCGACTATAGCGGACATGCTTTATAATAAGTTTAATGAAGATGAAAAATTTTAGATAATTGAGGGCAAGAAAACCATCAAGTGAGTGTTAACGGACAGAATTGATCAATAGTAATAGCAGATTGTTATTTATTAGCAGGTTTAAAGGAATGCAAAAGAGAAGTTGGTCACTGGGTTTAAACCTTTAAAGTTATGGATGTAATTTTTTGTCAAGATAATTCTCCGCATGCGGTCCTTAAATTTTCGGATAGCTGTTAATTTTAATAGCTTAAGTATAAGAGAATCTATGTTAAAGAGAAGATTTGATCGGTTGTCAATATGTTATCAAGCTTTAGAAAAATGGACCTAGCTCGGCTGAATTCAATCAATAGTAGTCTTTTGCCTTGATAGTCTTCATAGAAAAATTGTGGATGTCCGAAGAAGTTTCTGTAAGATTAATAGGTATAAGTAGTCTTAGAAGATATACTAATGCATTAGTGTTTTTTTTTCTTTTTTTGGTACAATACCAAATGTATGAAGCGGTTCCAATGTCAAATGTGATTTCCTCAGACTGAACTGCATGTCTGGAATAATAGCATTTTTACAGCAGAACCTCCTAACTAATGAGTTTTCCTAGTATCACTTCTTGCAATAATTCGTTGATGTTGTTGATGTGGGATGATAGAAATGTATACATCAAAAATACCTGCTCAAAAAGCCCAATTATCGCAAGTTAGCAACATTTTGATACTATAACTAACAAGAATAAAATGGTTGTGAATTGTTTTGAGTGAGATTCTCGTAAATGTAGTACTTAACTGTGATCAGCTGATCGCAAACTTATCCTAGTCAGCTACCTGCATGTATTTTTGGAATAATGTGGTTGGTGGCAAGTTGCTTGGTGTTATTGAGCGCCGCCGTAATGACTGTTCCAGCGAACGTTCTAAATTACGCCACCTTGGCATAATATTAATAGATATTACAAAAGCTCATCACTCGAGATTCGATTTAGTACATAGACCCATAACTATAGGCACAAGGCAGTCCTTAGAAGCACTTACGTTTCGTTTTGTCCCGGTCAAGTGTAGCAGTTACCTATTACTGATGATTGCATTAGCATAAAGATAAGGATGCTACATGCATACCAGCGCCTAGGATAGTCTAGCCTCCAACTCTCCTTCAAGCAGAGGTATAAAAGACTGCAGGCAATTCAATCGCAGTTAATTGGTTTTAATTTTAACTGCATGTTAGTACTGCTACTTAGTACTTTAACAGTAAAATAAGCATGGATACAATCAAAAGACCTATCAGAAAATATCACTCGTTGTACGCTTGATATCCCCAAATATGTATTTTCAACATATTTCTTAATTTTACAGTTTTTTTTATCAATCGATTTCTTTTTCTTATCTTTCCAGTGAATTTGAAAAGCTAAACAAAGGTGACATTTATTACAATAACGATTTGGCATTCCGCACAGCTGAAAGGCATTTGGGAATACCAGCGCTGTTAGATGCTGATGATATGGCTGCCTATGAAGTACCTGATAGATTATCAATTCTCACATATCTGTCACAATTCTATCAAGTATTCGCCGCCCAAGGTAAGTTAAATTTATTTTTTTTCTTTATTATCTATTCACATAAAAATATATGTACATAGTTGCAAACGTCATACCTATTAGCATATAGAATATTTTAATTGTGTTTCTTTTTTTTCAAAATGGGGTGTTAAACAAAAAATAAACTGGTACCTACTGAACCCTTCTATTTGAAAAAAAAAGTATTTAGCTTGAATTTTCATTAAATTAGACTTCATACCGCTATGACGCAGCAACATCAACTAAGCGGAACATTATTTACACCAAATACTCCAAATATCTGCCTTATAATCAAAATTTGTTAACAAAAGAAAAAACAGAACTATTTGCATACGACCAGTTATTTAAGGCTTTGTGATACAGTCACCTTCCGCATCATTCAATTGAGGTTACTTTTCTTTTACTGAATTATTTTTTATTTTTATTCTTTTGTTCGGAAAGATAGTAAAACATCCGCTTATTTTATTGAACGAAATACAGAAATTAAAGCAATTTAGTTTTCCGAAAGTGGGGTACCTATTAGGAAAGCTTGAGTCATAAAACCCGCCATTATAAAAATATAAAAAAATCAATCGCCGTGCGTTAGTCTCGCAAAAGCTCAAGAACGGCTTAACCGATTTAGATGATTCCTTTCTTGATTTGCTTGTCTTAAATGGGGGGTGGTTTAGAAAAAAATAAATTTCGGAAAATCCTTAAAGGAAACCAGGAAAGTTGAAAGGAAATAATTTTTTTCTTTTTTTGTGTGAATTTGGTATAAACAGGTTCTTATGTTCATATTCCTGATTTAATTATTCAATCCGTGCGGCTATCAGATACTGACAAACATTTTAGAAATTGCATCGAATAATCTCTGCGAAGGTTCCGGCGTTAGAAAACATACAACAAGTGGTACTCTTGTAAGATTATGTATATGCAAATCTATACAATATTAAAACCCATACAAAATTTAATGTTTTCGATGGATTTGAAAACCGTCAGTTAGATACAGCAGAAAATAGCATCGTAAATCATAAAAAATGGGTTAAAACCACTGGAAAACCGTGAAAAAGCGTGGAATACTGGTGAAATATCGTAGAATAACGGTGAAAAATTGATGAGAAGTCATTAAAAAAGGGTTAAGTACTACCAGAAAAAACATTTCATACAGCGGAAAAATGCGTGGTAAGTCAAGTGTTAAAAGCCGCGTTAAAATGCGCGTGATCGGGAAACCGCGAAAAAAATACAAGAAGTCATAAAATAGCCGAAAAAAACGTAAAAATTCATGAAAAATATCCGCGGAATATCGTGGAAAAAAGATCAGAATACTGGTGAAATATAGTTGAATATTACGGAAAATTAAATAGGAAGCTTTGGAAAAGCAATAAGTATCGCGAAAGAAATCTTCAAATACCATTGAATAAAAGGAACTAAGAAAAGCGTAAAAAGTCGCGAAAATAAGTTGAATAATATGTCAAACACCGTTGGAAAAGCGTAGAATATTGGTGAAAGATCGCGGAAAAACGTGGAGTTTATCACGAAAACCCGTACCTTGAAAAACGGCGTAAAATACCACGAAAAAAATAGAAAAAAAATTTGGAAAGTTTTGGAAAATCTGCGATATTTTGTGGACTACCTTGGTAAATGCTGGGAATACCATGAAAAAAAAATCCCGGAATAATGGTGAAGATTTTGAAACAGTGCGTTTTTGCCATGACTTTCCAGGCTTTTTACGCAATACCCCTGGCATCTATTTGTGACCTCTCACGTTTTTTCTGAGGTATCCTAAACTCTTTCCGCTACTTTTCAGGTTTTTCACACACTTACAAAATAAAAAAAAGGCAGGGGCATGACAAAGTCTGTCGGGTCAGCTAGTCCGTTGAGTTAAGGCAAATGACTTTAAAAGACTTAGACTCATAAAAACATCATTTTCGAAATCTTGAAATGTTTCAAAAACATTAAAAATAATGTTTATAAAATTTAGTAAAAAAGTATAATTTTTCAAACAATTTTAAAGATTTTTTTACCCCAAAACTGATCACAGCAAAATATTTTTTGCTTATTTTAAAAATAACGTAACTTTGACTGACATTATTAGCCGAACTGTTCCACCCTCTTTTTCGGTGTTTAAATCTTCAAAAAATTTTAGTGCAATAAATTATTTTTTTCGCACTGGATTTTATAAAATTTGGTATGTTTTTTAAACTTTTAACCCTGTCAAATATATTACATTTTGACTGCAAAATGAGTATTTTTAGTTTTGTTCATACAAATAGGGTTGCCGCATACATACACCCAGATTAGATTTGACATCCGATGTTTTAGAGATAGATAAATAGTCCTTAGCTTTACCAAAATTCATTATTTGATTGTGTTTTCCAGTTGGAGAGGCTAACCACATTCTTAGCCTTACACTCTTGGCCAAACAAGTTAAATTTATAAAACAAAAAAATTAAGTTCTTAATCAAATGATATGGAGTGTAGGTATAGATTTTTCGTATTTTCGTTTTCATCCAACAGTCTGTTTGTCTGCTACATGATTGTTTAAAAAAGAAAAACACAAAAAATATAACATTTGAAGTGCCGGGAGCATTGTTGTCGCAATTTTCTACCGACAATTTGCTGAATGAAATCTCGACTTAAAAATCAGCAAAACTATTAAAAACCCGACGTCATATTGTCTAGGTGGCATGCATATCTGATTTTGTATTGTTATATTGTTGTATTTTCAAACAAATACAAAATAAAGTAGACAATCTTGTCGTACGGTAATGCTTTTAGTGGTTAAATGGTTGCCAAATAGCCTTAACTGGGGAAACGAGCTATTTTTTTTAAAGTTAAAGACTTTAATGGGGAATTTTTTAACCTGGTAAAATTGTTAAAAAGTCAGTAATGAATTTTTTTTTTTCAAAACAATAAGTTTCCTTATGGTAGTAACCTACGGCTAGGCTAGTACAAGTTAAATGAAATATTGTGAAAGACAAACGGAAACGAAGGGGAAATGTTTTGTTTTATTTATTTTTTTAAATGAAAGAAGTAATATATGCTAACAACAAATGTAGGTAGGTAGATTGTCTAAAATGTTTTATTACTGAAAACAAACAAAATTACCAGTAGGTACCTATACACTATACAACAGCCTATACCTACTTTAAAACCTTACAAGGGGATCAATGTACTCTAACATAAAGCTAATGAGATTCACTGGGATTTCAATTCCATATAGGTATGTTTTTTTTATACTACACAATGTCTGCACGATTATATGTAGATTTTTGTAATATATGCTCCTCCCTGGGGGCAAAAGCAATGCAGCATATAAGTGTTTGGCGCTTGAGGGTAATGAAACTGTAACTAGGTAACAAGGGGATTTTGTTAAGAAAAAAATAAAAATAAACAGGAAGTTGTATAGAATATACATTTTGCAGACGATGACGATGCGATGGTCTCAATAGTTGTTGTATTCGTCGTTAAACTGATGGGTGTGGTTGTTAGATGCTTTCGAAAATCAATGATTTGAGCCGACTAGGGCTTGAAACAATTAACAAAAGTTTCTAGTTCGTTGGTCTGTGTCAATTGTTTGTACTATTTTACTGGTAGGTGCTTCCATGTTGCGGAAATGTTTAAGGAAGTTATCGTTTTACTTTGATGATTGTAATTGGGTCAAGCCTTTTGATTTTTCGATACCGAAACATCAATGTATTTAAAAATGTTTCAAACATAAAGTAACTACGGCAATGAGGTTTTGTGTAATTGGATTAGAGTGGAACCACTTTTTTTGTTTTTTGGTGCTGTTCTTTGTGGGTTTGTTAAATATATATAAAGAAAAATCAACGGTAAAATCACAGTTAAGCTTCAATTTAACCACCGAATATGGTCGAAAGAGAGAACAGAATATTGGTTTAAATTTGACGTTATCGCTCACATTTTGCACTAACATTTTTATTTAAATTGCGTAAAATGTTTGATTTGTAATAACATTTTTACTTTCAATGCAGATTATTCTTGTTTTGCAACAAAATTTTATTTTCAATGAAAAAAAAGTGTTAGATTTGCAAAACAATTCTTTTAATGCAAAAATTTGTTGCTGCAATCATATTTTTTGTTACAATGCAAAAAATTTTCGTTTTGAAATAATATTTATCGCAAGTTTAAGGTATTTTGCATTAAATATTTTTTACTTGCGATATGGGTGCCATAAAAAATCTTTACGCGTGTTTGGTTTTGAATTTCTATTTTGAAATAGTTTTTATTTGAGTCTTCTTGTTTTATTATAATTTTTTTAAACTTTTAACAATATTTGGGTTTAAAAGTACTAATAGAGGGTATTTAATATACTTGTCCAAACTACACTACGGAACATACGTACAGAAAAAACCTTTCAGAACTTGTCTGAAGTGTTCCTGGTGTACAAATTAGAGAAACAACCTTGAGAAACTCACCAATGTCTAAAGAGACCTCGAAGAGGAACTCTAAGGAAATAGGAACTCTAAGAAAATTTCTTTGGGAATCTTGACGAGATCTCGAATGTTCCTGGACAAAACCCAGAGAATAAAACTTGTGGAACTACATAACACTCGTATTCAAAGAACACCTTAAAAGGCTGTCTTAGGAAAGGTCTTAGGGAATCTTAGTGAAATCAAGAAATTCATAACATTAATTTCTAAAGCGAACTCTTAGAGCCTGCTTTTTCTTTGACTTCACGTTGACAAATTCAAAAGACGATTCTAACTCCCTCACAATTTGTACCTTGTCGTCGTCATATAGAATTCTCGGACAAGACTGAATGCGAATTGTAAGAACCTCTAACTAAAATTATATGTATACAAAATTGTACAACCAATTTCATCAGCAGCTTGTTTTTTTTTACGCTTAAATTTAGATAGAAGTGTAACGCTTCATTACAAGTTAAAATCAGTTTATGCATTTCCAAAACACCCTGAAAAATAATGCTAAATTTGAAAAAAATCGTAAGAAAAAATCCGATGTTCATCATATAGATTCATTAACTAATTTTGTTTACCCTTTCCTGGACTACAGAAGTTAACACAACTTTTTAGTATTAAAAATAGTTTCCTACATCCGTTACACCCTCTCAGACATTTGGTAGTAATTTTTGAAATTTTTCCACACTTGATCGTTCCTAAATTTTACTATGATACAAATTTAAACATTGATTGCCTATTTCACATTGACAGAATATTTGATATTTGTGTTGTCCTGTAAAGTTTATAAATGAACTTGCCTAAATGTGTAATATATTTTAATACGAGTAAGTTAAAAAAAATATTCAAAAATCTAACATAAAGTATAACTTAGTTGCTGAATTGATGTAGACATCAAGCAAGCTATTATATGACTTGAAACTAATTACCTTAATTCAAAGTATGCATACATATACTCAGGGAAGTGAATCGAATTTCACATCATTAGTTCCACTTAAGACAAGTTCTTCCTTAACCTAATGAGAGAATGAGAGGAAATAAATTCCGTTGGGAAAAAATTAAGTAACAATGCTTGAAAAAAAAACAAAGTTTGTCTGCTTTGCAAATCTTCGTCTATCGTCTATTTTATTGGAGGAGTGTAGGCATCAGTTAGATTAGATAGATGGATACCTATGGCTAATTATTATGCATAGTAGCTCACGATTTTTCACGGCAAAAACAATTTTTTAATTGCTTTACACACTCTGTTCCGTGTAAAGGAGATTTTTTAAAATCTCTCTAATGCATACAATACTCGGCGGCAGCGGCAGCGCAGCGGTAGCGAGACCAAAAAGATGAAGCCTGACTCCTCAAATTCTTTCAAGGGCCATTCAGTTTTTCTAGCTGGAGAAATTATGCTTTTGACTTTGGCTGTGTCGGTGGTGGCGCCCTCCATTGTGCGCATCAATGCGCTTCCTATGTGGCAAGTTGAATGTAGTAATTGTTGATGGTAATTAACTGCTGTCTGTTGGTTACTTGGTGGTAACCCATTGGATAATGAATTCCATAAGATTGAATTGCGCAATAGTTGGTGTATGTTTTTTTTTGTGCGATGTTTTTGATATAGAAGGCATCCGCGTGAAGCCACCTATATAAACAGAAGTGCTATGGGAATTTTCGTAATTGTTTAAGACCATTAAAAAAAGGTATAAGACTGAAAAAGAACTGCTTGAGAGGCGAAGCTTGGTGTGGAACTAAATGTTATTAAATTGCTTGTAAACATTGCAAAACACAAAAAATGTTTCCATTTTGTGTATAGAAAAGATTGGAATTATAATTTTCTACGACTTGGTGGTTATTTGAAAAGAAGAATTGGTTTTTCCTCTTTTTTTTTAAAGAGTGTTGTACATATCCAGCCTAGAGTGTACACAAACCAGTTTGGTATAAATTGAAAGGTGTCTTAAAGCTTTTTATCATAATAAAATATTTAAGAAATCGTTCATGAGAAAGTCGAGAAATTTCAGCTTAATATTGGTCTAAACTAATTAGAAATAGTTTAGAATTTAGTAATTTATTTTGAATAGTTATTAATTTTTGATTAACTCTTATTAGTTCAGTTAATAAAAGTTTTTACCTCAAACAAAAAATACAACAGTTTTGAAACTTGGCACCAGGGATGCCTGGTGATGTTCCATAAAAAAAAGTCCCTAAGAATCCGACGTGAGCTCAAGCTGCAGTTGGGAGAAACATGCAGTTTTTTTCAGTTTTTCACGTTTATCTTGAAAACGGTTTCTTGTAAGTATCGAAAAAAATGTTGTAAACTGGAAAAATTGCATGATTCTCCTAGTTGCTATTAGAGCTCAGACTGTAATTAAGTGACTAAATTCTGAGAGATCATAACCTGGGCTGTCACCAGTTTTAGTTTATTTGATACCAAACACGTCCATGACCACTGTAGGCCAATGCCCTTTACCAAACTTTTACAATTCTCTTTTGCGGAAAAATATTAGGTCCGTGGTAAAATGTTTTTCAACCTGAAGTAAACTTTAAGTTGGACCTTCAACACTTCAGCACTTACCCACTTATCACAACTTTTTAAAATGGTTCATGTATTTGGTTATCCTAGACATCTGCTTAATTTTCTTATTTACATCATAGGTACCGTTACGAAAATTCGAACCTCTTGCTAGGTGTTTCTCTCTAAGAAACTTACCACAACACTTTTTAAGAAGAGCAATATGAAGCCTATTAATTAAAATGTTCATGAAAACAAGTTAATCCAACCAGGGATGTCTGTGAGGTCAATTAAAAGTTCAAAGTCCTCATGTTTTCCCCCAACAGAGTTGACTGACTTAATTGCAGCTAAACTGCATTTAAACATGTCATAGCTGAACTGAATTCTCTTACGTGCCTTCGTAGAAGTTATATTACCGGAACGAAGCACTTAACATGGGACATATAAACTTACTTTAAAGCCTGCTTGTTTTATTTCTCCCACACATCATGGCTTACCTATTTTTTTTTTTTTTTTTTTCAAAACTATAAACGAAGACACGAAATTGCAACTAACTGTTAAAGAGTTCCTCCTTTTGCACCCTCATTTAACTTCTGACAGTGTGTGGTCGATGACAATTATTCGGTTGCATTACACACATCCCAACAACTCCCCTCCATGTCCAGATCTTTGCTCCTTTGGGTCTTAAATGTCGTTATTGGCGGCACAGTGTACTCCAGAGGCATAACAATTAATTTCCATTTCATTAAAATTACTCAAAAGACTTTCAACCGTTTCGGTGTTCTTTTGTGTAGAGGCGCGCTTGTATACTCTTCAAGACATTCAAGGAGGCAAAAGGTCTCTTCATCATCATCTTCATTGTCCCGTAATCTTCTATGCCAACGTAACCATCGTCACGGCCAAACCATCATTGTGGCGGCAATTCTTCGTCATTGTCATCACACAGAGAAAGTAACGAGAATTTCAAATGTCACGACGTCGACTGTCAGATGGTAGACAGTTTGCTTGTCAGAGAGATAGTAGTTCAGGAGTTAGTGTTGCCTTTATAGAGACAGTGATCATTTTTGACTGATTTTTTCTTATTTTCATGTCCAACGAAGACAAACTTGGAAAAACAATTTGAATCGCGGTTTGAATTTGGTTTGGATAGCACAGTGTGCGTTCCAGGAGTTGAACAAAAAAAATAAAAAGTTTAATTTAACTTTAGGCAATTTTCCTAATATCTAAACAAACATACTCGTTGTTGTTCTTTTTATTATTCTGCATTTTATATTTTGTCATTCAATGACAATGACATTCATGACAGACTTAAAAAACAGTTCTCGTGATTAAGATTGAATCCAAGATCGCGTATGGAATTTGCATTTCTATCAATAGTTGCAACATTACATTTTAGAATATAGGTAAGCTCCATGGAACAATGACGACGTATAGTTTTGAAGAATAAAATCACGAGCTATTTTGTAAAAGCAAAAAAAAAAACAAAACTTAAAGACAAACATACCTTGAACCTTTTATTGCTGAGACATTTGTTCGGTTTGTTATCCATTCCGGAAGGCACGTTGCATCTTTCGGGTGTGGATTCCAGACGGAAAGTAAACGTGACTTTGGAAAAGAAAGTAATTTATTAGTTTTTTTTTTTCTTGTTCATTCAATTTCTTTATAAGTTGTTTGCTTTTTTTTTATTTTTGGAAAGGGAAATGAATTTTGTGAGAAAGGTAGTCGAACTTATATAGTTTTGTTTGTTTGTTAGAACGTTAATCGTGATGTGATTATTGAGATTTCTTATAAATTATCGCATACATTTATATTACGGTTGACTCAGTTATTCATGATTAAAAAAAAACTTTCTTAACATTATTATTTCACAATCGTACATAAACAGCATTGATAAAATCTCTTTTTTTGGAAAATTCTCTTGTCCAGATTTGTATCTGAACCACTTAATTGATTTATTAATAAGAGCACCAATCAGCTATTTGATCAGATTTTGTTTTAAGTAGTTGTGAAGTAAAGACGACTCATTTTTCATCAGCTCTATACCCCAAACAAAAAATGTGAGACAAACATTAGGTTTTTTTGTACTTTGTGTTGATAAGAAAAAAACAGTGTGAGATTTTTTCTAAATCTTCAAAATTAATACAATAAATTTTTGATCAAAAAGGTTCCTAGAGGAAATTTTTTGGGGTAGTTTTGATTTCTTTCAGACTTTATGTTTTTGGGGGTGCTGAATCTGAATTTGAGGTTTGCCAAAAAATGCAAAAACTAATTTGTTTGTTTTTAATTTATATCTTATTCAAAAATAGTTATATTTTGATGAAACTTGGTCTTGATGTATAGATACATTGATATATTTATCACTTATATAATCTTTCTTTCAGCAAAAGAATAAATTTTGTGATTTTGACAAATTTATTTTGGAAAATAGCCTTATTTTCAATCAAAAAAGTTGACGAACAATTTTTTAATTTGTGAAAAATTTTAATTTTAGTTCTTTTTATTAAATCTTCTTTTTTAAGACTAAGTTAAAAATATTGTCAAAAATTTTTGCAAAGGATATTGACTCTCTTTTTTTTCAATTTTTGAAACGTTTTTTACAATAACTGTTTTCTTACTTAGTCTTAAAAAAAGTAATAATTGCAATCGTTTGTATATCGTTTGTACAAGTTTGTAAATCTTATAGAATTATTTCTACACTCGCCGTTTTTTTTAAAATAGCCACTTCAAAAAATAAAGTGGCCATCTGAGAGGTAAGCGTTTGTACAATTGTTTTCAAAAATATTTTCATTTTTTCACCTCCCAATAATTTTTTGCACAGCAATTTTTTTTTAATTTTCCAAAAAAAATCGAAAAAAGTTCCATTGTCTGAAAATTTAGATCATCCATGGTACCTTCTAACTTTTGTATTTTTATTTCTTTTCTATTTTTAATTAATAATTCAAAACTGCATAAAGTATGCCGCTCGACCTCGGAAATTCCAAAAAAATGAAAACGATTTCTGTTGTATAATTCCAAAAACCGAAAACGCCATCTGATAAACAATAACCGTTTGTACAATTGTGTTTTTTGTAGATACCACAACGTTCTTCCTTAAATCTGGGTTATACACATGTAAGCAATTTTTCATATGCTTATTAATAGTAATTTTACATAAAAAACCGTTGTGTCTAAGCAACATCAAATTTCAATTACTATTGGGTGTATCTGCATAGCATGAATGTTTTTTTTTGTCTCAAAAACTTCAATATCTTACTTCTGAACAAATGAGTCAATTTATTATACAAACACATGCAAAAACAAATTCACGAAAATCATACTCGAATAATTTTGCTTTGCTTAAAAAAAAAGGCAAATTACAGACAAAACTTCACACGCTTACAGATTTATTTAAAGTCGTTAATTTTCTTGGATTAAGGTTACCATATTGCCTGATGACTGTGCAATGATAATGCTGATGTCATATACTGATCCTCTTCATATACACATATGGCTCTGATGGTTTTATGATATTATATGTTTGTCTACCTCTGCAGTTATTTCTATATGATTCTCAAAATGAGGGAGTGGCGGAAGTTTATACATTTATTTGAAAATGTGTTAAGATTGAGTGTCTTCAGCTTAATGAACTTAACCTTTTAACTTCTTTTATTCAGAACTCAGAAGTAAGAACTTATATATGACCTAGAAACTATTTAACTGCTTCTTTTTTACTGGAATAGGTGTTTTGTTTCAAGGGTGTTTCGGTGGCTAAATGTTAAAAACTAAATAGAAAACCATTGAAAACATTGATTTCGGATTGTCTCAGGCTGTAAGCTATTTTTGTTTCAATCGAATACTGGTCACTTGTTTTTAGATATGTATTCAAATACTAAAAGTTTTTTGCACCTACTTCTTTCCTTCATCTTTAACGTGGGAGAATGAGAGATTTGCCAGATTTATCAGTAACAATAAAATGTATCTTCAATTTTATACTGAAATATATTTTTATCTCAGCAATAATCAACTGCATCATAACAACAAATTTGTTGAAAATAATTTCCCTTGCTTTGTTTTTTTTTTATGTTTTCTTCTTCAATCGCAGCAATCAACATTAACCGCATGTTTAAGATATCTCGCATACATTGTGAATGAAACTATTCTGCAGGCAATTCCACACCTCAATGGGTGGCACAAACAACTCCACCCATGAGATGCGGTAGCCCCCCCCCCCCCCCCCCCTCAGTTACCAAGTCATACCTTTATTTGCGACGACGACGCCATCACTTTTCACTTATAAAAGACAGACAGCATGTTATAAATGATTTGCTCTACTTATATGAAATTAATCAGCTTAATTGAGGGGAAATTGCATTTTGATTGAGTGATGACTTTAATTGACTTGAAGAATGGCGAAGATTCGTACTCACATACTGACACGCATGAAGAAGTGTTGTCTCATCATTTGAAGTGTCTTTAGATTAAAAAAAAAAAAGGATACAAGAAACTCCACTAGATGCTCGAAACAAGTGTCAGTAAGAAAGAAGCTAATCCAGAATTTGCATCAGCTAAACTATACAACATACATGTATTTGTTCGTATTATTGGCTTGAACTAGGTTGTGATTGTGAATGATAATCGCATAGTAGTTTAATGCAATTATTGTGCATTCACCATTTCCGTTTCTCACAAAAAATAAAAAAAATATCCCCGCCCCATTTTGAAGATACTTACAGCGGCGAAGGAGCAAACGCACCTGCCAATTTAAATTTAGCAACTCAACGAAAATTGCATCTTCGTGTTGTCTGTCGTATAGTCGTTGTCGTCCGGTGTCTTTATTTTGTTTCTTTTTCTTTTTTGTTCGTAGGTTTATTTGTCCCGCATTGCATCTCGTGTATCTTTAAGATATACATTCAGATGGTCACTATATCGATACTCAGTATCTTGTCATATAGTAATAGCACGGCATTTTTATTGCATCAACTCTCGACTCGATGCCAAATGGCCTACTGGCGGTTAGCAATTTAAAATTAACTTTAATAGAACCAACATATAAAATGAATGAAACTATAAATGAATATCTGTATCTGCAGTTTTATATACATTATGTAGGTCTTCTATAATAGTTCGAGCTCCATCCACACACACTCTCGGGGGTAATCAAATTAAATCTCCTCTTTGATTATTTATTTACTCAATGGGAAATGACTACAAGTAGATATTATATGCAATAATAGTGTCGTTGTTTTTTGTTGTTTTAATGTCGGAACACATAGAGTGTATAGTATAATTGTAATAACAGTCAGCCAACAATCAATAAGCAGAATATTATTTTATTAAAATTAAGACAGATATAAAAGAACAGCAGGTGCTTTAATGTGCTGGCATACAGTAAAATCTCTCATTTCCAAAGAATATTTGAGTAAGAAAAAACTCTGGAATCGAGCTGTTTATGTGTTGTTAAAGAATTCTTTCGGTAAAGGTATGGTAAATAGTAAATTACGATGGTAGGGGACACGAAATAGATCTGTTTGTAGAAGAGCTCAATCATTAATGTACGGATCTATTTAATGAAAAAAACTTGGCAACTCGCGTTTTTTTCTTTAACTCTCCAAAAAGCATTTTGGAATTGTTTTTAAGATAAGGTAGTACTAGCCAAGCCATATAGATATTTTTTTCCACTACGATATTGGCATACATAAATAAAATAGATGACTGGGTCATACGTAAATGCTCTTGTGGGTAAATAATTTATTATAGGTAAGGAAGAAATAAAAAAAAATGTTAAAGTCAAAAGTGAAAATTGCAAATATATTTTATTTTCGAATTTAATCGAAAATTTGAATTGAAAGTTGATAAGAAATGCTTGTTGACATATCTTGAATAAAATTGTGTCATCAACGAATTAAAAAGTAAAAACTAAAAATGTGTGACAGTTTTTTTTTTATGATTTTGTATTTTATTAATACCAAAAACTCAGTTTTATTGAAACCATTCTATACAATATACTTATCAAGTTTTCGTTTTTAATTACTCAAAAGTGTTATTTTATGGGATTTAGGGGAGAGTGGGGCTATAAGTTTATGGGGTAGGATCAACAACTAAAAATAAAATGCATGACTGTGTTGCACATACTTGCTCTTATGCTCAAAGATTTTGTGAATGTAAAAGCAACTTTTTTTAAAAATCCAATAAAATAATTTTCGAAATTTTTTTCACTGAACATTATTACGGCAAGTTAAAAGCTTTCATATAAAGAAAATGGTTGAAATTAATTGAGTCATGATGGAGAAAATCAGAATTTAAAAAACGGTTCTATGGCAGGTACCGAATACCGGATTTTGAAAAAAATGCTTTATATTTAAAGATAGACCTTATCCACAGACAGACAGACAGAATTGTCGGACCCACTTTTTCTCATTCTCTATCATCGCAATGTCATGTTTGATTGTTATTTTTTTTTTTTTTTGTACGAATGCACTTCATTTATAGTACCTATAGCGAAGTAAAAATTTGAAAGTCGTTAGGTATGCTTTAAAAAAAAAGTATTTTATATATAAAAATTTTCACACCTAGTTTAAAAAAAATTGGTATGCCATTTTCATGAAAATATTAGTAGACATCTAAAATCAAAGTTCCAAAAAAAAAAAAAAAAAAATCACCGACACGTTTTCGAAAAATATATTTTTCAAAAAAAAATTTTTTAAACTTATTTTAAAAATCAGAAAAAATTCGTTTGAAAATTACTATGCGAATTTTTTCAAATTTTAACGATAACAGTTCAGTGATGACCTTCTTTGAAAATAATTAATATTAAATCAATTTGCACTGCCTATGCAAATTTTTATCACAATAATACACAGAGAACAATCACAAAAAATAAAAGACAAAAAATAAGATTTTTCGATGTTATTTTTATCAAAGAAGAATGTATAATTATAATTTAATAAAATGGGAAACTTTGTTGAAAAAAAGACAAGATATCATGTCAGGGATTGAACCTGAATATCAGCGTTTTTAGTTTTTTCTGAAGTCAAATAAAAACTTTTTCAAAAACGGATCCTTCCTTTTTGATTAGGAAATAAAGTTCAATTTTGTTAAGAGAAGAAAGGTGATTTCAATAATCATTTTTTTATAGTATAAAGCTCAAAGATATCTTTAGTAATTCTGTACTAAAAATTTGTATTTTAAAAATTAAATGTTCAATTTTTTTCTGAAAGTTGGTTAAGTAGTTTTTGGCGGTTTAAAAACGAAACTTTTCGAGTTCAAGTGAGAAGAATTAAATCTATCGACTTTACATATTAAATATAAAACTAGATACATTTATTCGTTAAAAAAATGTATGGATATTGGATATGCACTTTTTAGTACGAATTGATTAAATTTAAGTTGAAACTGAAACTTTACTCTGAATAGACTTCCCTCTCAAAACAGTTAAGATAAATCCACACCGGCAAACGTTTTTTGATATGCAAAATACCCATGTTTTCCTTTCATTTAATTGTGTGCGTTATAGTCCTTTTGAAGCATTGTAAGCTTTATGTCAGACAAGAAGCACAAAGCCTTCAATCAATCAATCATTCAGAGTCTTTTAACTTGTTTCCTTATACAAGCAGTTAAATCTATACAAAAGACATGCGCCGCTGCCGCTGGCGCTGGTAAAGATTAAGCTGCACATCAAAATTGAGAATTAAATTTTACACAAAACTTGTGCTCATGATTTATAGTAACTGTGAATATAAAGAGATAGGTACACGAAATTCAATTTAAAAAAAAAGAAACAATGGATTTGACTATCCAGATGGTAACTGTTAAATGAAAATAAAAACTCAAACTAATATGCATGTTTGCTTAATCTTCAAGTTAAGCACGAATAGCTAGTAAAAAAATCAGCTATTTGTAATAGGACTGTTTAACGTGTTTATTTTGATGGTGAAAATCCTGGTAAGAGACTGCGTACTATGGATACAGCCATATAGATTCTCCGGTGACTACTACGGTGACCAACTATTGAAAATATAAAAAACGGATTTCTTCCTAAAATGAATGAAATTTCTCAAAATTTTTCTATTATTCGTTATTTTAAGTAAAGTATTTAGGACAGGGGGTGTAACAGGATGATTAAGTACTAAAAATTGTGATAAAAGGGTCACTTAAAATTCGACACTACTTATACTTTCAGCACAACACAAAACTGCTAAAAAAAAGAACGCACGGTCACACCATAGTAAAAACGCATATCCATTTGTCTCCATATTCTCAAAGCATGCACGCATTTCTTAATGCAGAGCCTAAAGCACTTATAATGCACCAAAGAAAAGTATTTCTAAGAAATTGTCGCAGTGCTAATAGCCTTTCTATGTAGGTTTTGTTTGCTTTTGGAGTTCATTAGACTCACTTTGTGCAACACTCTTTTAGAATTTAAATGAACAAACACTATTATGCACGAAGCAGCGACAGCGGCAGTGAGGTTCTAATGATGACAAAACCATAGAAAATATTTTAGAATTCCTCCCTCCTCTTATAAATAGGCAACTTTTTGGTTTATTAGGTTTAAGAGACTTAAAATACCTTACGGGATGAATTTGTTTCTTTGAAAGGTAAAACATGTCGTTTAATACAAAAGGCATTTTATTTACCTACTTTTAAACGTGATAAGATTCTTAAATATAATTTTAAAAGAATGCGAGTACCTATAAGTAGGTAAGTTAGGTGTACGCATGATGGGATAATACCTAAGAATTTTGTTTTGTTTTCTTTCAAAAACCATTGAAGTAAGTTCGTAGAAACTGATAGAAGAATTTATTTTAAAGGCACGTGAGCTAGGTGCCAATATTGAATGGCTTTTATAAAATTTACAGTAAGCACAAATTGACTGAAGAAGAACTCACTTTTTCCTTAAACATATCTAAGTCAAATGCTCATCAACTGTAAACAAAAAAATAGAATTTTGCAGAAACATCTTGCTATAAACTTAAAATCCTACCTTGTCATACAAACCAAAAAGTACATTTTGAAAATGTCAAAGTAGAAGACCTTGCAGATTTCCTTCGCTAAAATATTCAAGCTCTTAGCTTGCACCTGGCTTTAATTTCTTAGCCTTCGAGCTCCATCTAAAACCTTTCCAAAAATCAACCATCAACCTCTTTTTGGATCAATAAAAAACAAAAAACTATCATCGTAATATGAACCTGCTTTAGCCATATACATAATACATTTATGTGATCTCATTGACAGTTTATTTTAAAATGTCATTCTATACTTACAGCCACAGCAGTCCTTATTTTGAAAGTCAATCTAACCCAACAACCACTTAAGCAATCAACGACTTGTTATAAACGATAATTAACATTTCCATTGGGACTCATTGAGCTGTATGGACAGAATCTGTCATAGAAAATAGTATTTTATACCAATCACCTCGCTAAATAGAGAAGAAGAAGAAGGGGCAAAGAGTATGGGGGTACAAGGTACTTACATGTCACATCACCCTCTAGTTGTCAGCACACATAACATGTAGTGAATATACATTTGGTTCAATAAATAAAAAAGCTTACCAAAAAAAACATAAGCATTTAAATCAAAAAATGTTAGCTGCTGCCTGTTAGGCTAGCACGCGTACCACTTAGCCTCTAGGCAGCAAGTTTGGCTATTATGAAAGAATCAAAAATACAAAAAAAAAAAAATCAATCCACAGTAGGTACTAGAGTACAGTGCTGTCTCATGAGTATTTTGGGCCTTTTCGATTATCCAATGTAAACCCATATTCTCAATGTGCGTGAAGTTATAGACCGACACACAATATACTTTTACGTTTATATAATCTTTAAATATATAAAACAAAGCCGGGTTAGTTACACCATTTATAACTCAAAAACTGCTGAACCGATTTTAATGATCTCTGATTAGTTGGATTCGGATTCTTTAGAAATAACAGAATAACTTTTAAAACTTCGGATAATCATGGTTTCGAGAATTGAAAAAAAAAGAATAAAATTGGAAAAAAATTAAATCCTTATACATCACCAATCGTGATACACGAAAATGCCAGGAGATGGCGTTGTGTACATTATACTTTGAGAGATAACACTAGTTTACACGAAAAAAGTACCTGTACAAAAAAGTATTTTTTAGATTAATTTTGCGTTGCTGAATAAGCAAATGACATTCATTTATTTTTCCAAAGAAGCGTTCTCGAGATATCAGGAAGAAACATGTTTCTTGCTCTATTTTTTTTAATTTTAGCATAAAAATCAATAAAGGTAATTCTATTTCTTGAATATGTACTTTTTTGAAAAGAAGTTGTTTTCCTCTTTCCAACGATATATTTTTGTGTTAATTGGACCAGAAACCATCGAGTAACAGCCGCTCAAAGTGTACAAAAACATGATTTTTCGACCTTTTTGGAAAATTATTTGAAAAAAACCTGAAAAGTCGTAGAAAAATATGCACGACAAAAAGCGCGGAATATTGTGGATAAAAGTGCGGAATACTGATGAAGTGGTGAAAGAACTTTAGAACACCACGTAAATGATCGCGAAATATAGCATGAAATGTCGTAAAAAAAAATACTTACTACCTCGAGAAAAAGTGTAAAATACTGCGGAAAAAAAAACAAACAAGGTCACAGAGAAAAAGGTAGAATCGCGGAAAAGAAAATGAAAATTCGCGGAAAAATATGAGACATAGCGCTAAAATAAGTTTGAAATTAAAGGACACAATCTTAAATAATTTGGTAGCTCAGGCACTTTTTGACATATCGAAGTTTTTGCTGAAAAAAAGTTAGCTTAAAAGTGACAAATAATTAAAAAAAAAATTGTTTGCTGATTTTAGAAGTCACACTTAACCAGACGAAACGTGCAAACCCCGATCTTGTAGCTCAATTAATTTTTTTGGAATCAAGATTCCGTAAAAATAAGATCTGTAACGGTCCAATTTTTTAAAAACGTTGATTTCTCAATTGTTTTTCTTTTACAGAAATTGAAAAAAATTGCGCAAAAATTTATTTTGTAGCTCCTATGGGTTATTTTCTCTTTCAATTTTGAGAGAGTACTTCCGGTCCGCTAAAGTCAACATAGAAAATTTAAAAAAAATTACTTTTTTTTGCCAGTAGGTATATGTAGTTTTTTCAAATGAAAATTTGTTACGCAATCCTCAATTTTGTAGCTGAAGCGCTTTTTGAAATATTCAAGTTCTTGCTCAAAAATCTTAAATATTTCAAGACTTAAACCAGTGAATGAAGTGTTCAAACTATTCAAGCGTTTTCGTACCCAATTTGACTCTTCAAAATTCTATGTTCAATTCTCAAATCGTCCAACTGACTGAAATGATAGTTCATACCATAAGCGCCTTGTTGGATTAAACTGCTCGTACTTCTATCAACACGACACTGTTATGGCCCCTGAAGTGTGTTTACTTTGAAACCTTTCAAAAATACATACATACACTAAAAAACTTCTTGAACCGAATTCGAATTAATTGAATTTATTGCTAAAGCTAGGTCTATTTGTAACTATACAGCTGGTCTGGTACCTATAGTCTATCAACAACGCGCACTACAAAACGCTGCCGGTTTGTATTGGGCCAACAACATACCATGATTGGGCATAAGAAATGAGAGAGTGAAATATTATTCTCAGATAGCCAGCCATTGATAACGCCCTAGAGGTGAATAGCGGTGAAATAGATTTGTTTTTTGGCCACCGCAATGATCGCTGCCGTTGCCGCCAGCCGGTCGTTGGCCGCGGTAGACATACAAAAATCCACTTTTTGGATTGCGGCCAAGTTTTTTTTTTTTTTTTTTGGCATATAGTTTATAATTATTCACTGCAAAATGCAGTACAATGAACCAGTTACCCAGTTGTTACTGTGGTGCTGCTGCTGCTGCTGTTGCTTTTGTGCGCAGATAAAAAGATACTTTTCGCAAATAAAAGTTGCAGATTACGGTAATAAATAAAGCAAATGGCTACATGAGGAGCTAGTTCTTGCTGCCGTTGCTGCCGCTGATGCTGGTAACTTTGCGGCTGCCGCACAGCTGGGTAATTGGATGTTGAAGTTGGTCAATGGTATGGTAGCCAGGATGGCGCACAAGGACTTTCACTTTCTGCAATTGTTCGCCAGCATGTTTGCCTGCAATATAAATGCTGCTGTTGCTGCTGCACACATCATGATGTGTGTGCGGTTTGGTCAGAACAACGAAGTACTTAAAGAAACTTGTTTTGTATAGAAAGGTCTGCTTGGCTGAAGATACCTTGGGATCATGGTTTTATATGGGAAAACGAACCAGTTGGCGGCATCTCGATGCAATGCAAAGATATAAATCGTCCCATGTGACGGGGAAGCCAATTGCATAATCCCGCGATTCAATGATGGGAATATTGGCGATTATTTAGTGCCCAAAGGTGCTGTTGACCTCGACGAGAGAACGGACCACAGACGGTCTTCGATGATGGTTTGTAGATGGGTACTACATATATATTCGTAAATGCGGTGTAGAGGCCCGACTTAAAATGCTGGTGTTTACCTACATCATCTTCTGTCTTCCTTCGCTATAACGTGAATGACTCGAAGAAGATAAAGACTGTGACTTTTGAATTACTTAACTTTTGGGGTTCAGTTTTTTCTGCATATTTAAACGAGACTGATAATAATTGATGCCGCCGACATGGCTGAGGGAGTTTTCGTTTTTTTCTTTTTGTTTCTTTTTAACTTGCAAAAAAGTTAGGGGTTCCACAACAAAATTTAGTTTCTTCCAAAAATAATTCTCTCGTCAGCAAAATAATGTTCATTTTAATTTTCTTCGCTTTTCTATGTTTTCAAACCTACTTTTAAGTTTTTTGATAGAAATGTTACCCGAGTTCATTCTAAGCTCTTGACTGATATTCTAGCAAATTATGTAACCCGAGCTATTTGAAAGATCAAGTTAGCGCGACCCAACCGTGAACTTAAATTTACTTTTTTTCTTAAATTATATTCGTCAAAGTAAATTGTGCGTGTGGTGATTATGGTGATGATGAAATGAATCGCTCAATTGATTTTAATTCATTTCTCAAGGAATTTATGCGTTAAACTTATGAGCAAATGTGTACGTTCGTAAAAAATTAGGTCAAAGTAGATTTGTTTTTTAATTAATCTATTAATTTATCATTCGCCCATGTTAATAATAATATATTAAATATTTTTATATTTATTTTGTTTGTGAAACTTCTTTTTTTTTTAATAAAAATGTATGACTTTGAATTTCTCGTACGATTCATTTAATTAATTTATTATTGTAATGAAATGTATTAATGACTTTATTGCAAGTTTAATTTTTTTATTGTCATTAATTGATGGAAAGACTTGTTCAATATGAAAATTCTATTAAAAGGTTGTGATGATGATGATGATGATGATGATTATGCAATTGATGCATTTATTAGCATACCTATATGAAAAATTATTGTTGTAAAACAGCTTTGACATTGTGAATTGTTATTCAAATGTTAGCATGTTGTTGATAGCTTAATATATTTTTAGTAATTTATTATTTTGATATTATTGAAAAATAACTTGTCGAATATTAAAAATATATTTATATATTTTTATAATAATTGAATATTGAAAACGAGACATTTTTGTTTGTACATGCAGACAGCATTGTCTTGAAATGAAATAGGTAAATATTAGTCAGAAAAAACATTTTTGCATAAAATATCAATCTAACAATAATAAATGCTTCCAAATATTATTAACAATGCTCTACTATTTGTGTGGATATACTTACTTAGATAAATTATATTGCACGTTGGGTAATGCATATCACAGTGTCACAACTCAAAAACGAAAATCTTTGAACGCTTGCTTACCTGCATTTATGTACATAAAGTCACCCTACAATTGGAGTGATCTTAACGAGATTTTCATAATTTTTTAGTTAAACTGGGTTGCACGTACTTGCTCTTATAAATAAAATTACTATTTATGCTAATCCTTTTTAATTAAAAATTCTGAATGAATTTAAACTCAAAACGAAGTATGCAATTTGAATTCTTCTATAACGATACATTTTTAGATTGAAAATCGTTAGAGCCGTTATTTAAAAAAAACTTTTTTTTTCTGTATAAAATTTTGCAAGGACTTTTACAACAAAAAAAAATTGGTAACCAGTTTTAAGATATTAATAATCAACATCTAAAAACCAAATTAAAAAAAAAACAGTTTTCGAAAAAAATGATTTTTCAAAAATAAAATAAATTTTTTTGTTTTTAAATCCAAAAAAATTATTTTTGAATTTTTTTACTAAATATTATTACGGCAACTTAACAGCATTCATGTAAAAAAAAAATGGTTGAAATTGATTTATGTCATGAAGAAAAAAATCAGATCTAAAAAGACGGTTCTATGGCAGGTACCGTTAATAACTTTTTTTTTTAAATGTTTTCATTTAAAGATAGACCTTATCCAAAAAAATGCCAATGAAGTTTTTAAATCAAAATCTTAGGGATAATTTTTGAGAAAAATGAGTTTTTTTAAAACGGTATATGGCAGGTACCGTTTTTTTTTTGGTAAAAAAAAATCAAAAAACTTGTATGGATAGTCTTTAAAATACGCCACATACCAAGTTTGAAGTAAATCGACCCATCCGTTTAGGCTGTGGTCTCTAATACATACAGACAACCAGACAGACAGAATTGTCGGACCCACTTTTTTTGATTGTTATCTCAACTTTTTTTTTGTGTACGAATGCATAACTTGATTAGTACCAAGTAAAAATCATCCTTGGAAATTAAACAAGAAGTGTATTATGGACCAAATTTCAAGCAAATCCATCAAACCTTTAGGCTGTGGAATTATGTACAAATGGAAGCAGAAACTTACAGAGCCAGTTGGGGAGTTTGTTGTTGAGATATCTATTTGAGTTTTTAAAAATTTTTAGTAAAGTTATCCTGGAATTAAAATCATTTTTATTTGATATCGAGATTCGAGATATATTTTTAAACCAAGAACGTGATTAAGGAATTTTATTACGGATTTCCTCTTAAAAAAAATATCAATTGAATATTCAAAAACCTTACTAATTTTTAATTATTATTATTATAAATTATTATTTGCAGAAGAAAATTCACCAGGAACCGATATCTTTATTATTCCTTGAGCCTGAATTCGAAATCATTATTACTTTTCCGTACACGTAGTGTAAAGAATAATTAAAGCGATTGGTATTTTTTTTCAAAATTGGTCTATTTCATCATGAAGCATCATGAAACATAAGGAAACACGTTTTCGAGACATTTTTATGTGCATGTGCCGTTATCGTCGTCGTCGTCGTTGGCGTTGAAAATTTGTAAACACGATAACTTTTGATAGACTCAAGGCAATTGGAATCTGCAAACGCCAAAACTTGAGGGTTATCTAAACTTAGGTTAAATTCGAAATTCAGCCTTTTTGAATAAAACATTTTTAAACTTATACAAAAACCTTCAAAAAATGTCACTTTTAAATGGGGGGTGCTACAAATTTGCATTTTTTTAAAAATGGTTTCAGTGAAGAAAATATTTATTTTTTTTTAAATTACGTTTAATGCAAAAGTTTATCTACCAAAATTCACTGCTTCCAACTGCTTTTATACGAATAAAATTAAATATTAACTGCAGAAATTAAATAAAAAAAAATCAATAGTTACGCTTTTTTTTTGTAAATTTAATGTCTTCTATTTCAAGTGGGCGTACCTTAAAATATTATAAGAAATAGCGAAAATAGCAATAAAAAAAAAGTTTCTATTCTCAGAAGAACTTGAAAGTTGATATCACTTTCACTACATAAAAACATCTTTTATGGATATAATGATTGCCATCTTGAGGAACTACCTCTAACAACAACTAATATGCATGTTAACAACTTAACGTATATTACAAAAAAAGGTGTCTTACTGTTACCATTCTCTTTGCACAAGTAGGTAGATATTTGTACTTATGGAATATTTTTTTTCAACTTAAATGCTGCTGGTGATGCTGATGATGATGATGATGATGATGCCTATAAGATGATTTTAATGTCGACACATAAAATATACCATCCAATACATATATATGTATGCATGCATCTTCATCACCATCATCAGTAGCAATAACAACAACAACTTACTGCAGAACTCTTTAGTCTATACTATACGTAAACCGTTCATATATCAAAAGGATTAAACTAAAGTGAAATGTAATTGATATGCGTCTATTGCGGCCATAAAAATGATGATCATGGTTATGAGAGTGTTATGGCCACCACGCTTGCAATATAAATAAATAGTTGAGAGAAAGATACATTTAAAGCCGCATATCTTTAATAGCTCAACTTCCCATAAGAAGATGTCGCATCAAATATTATTCTGCCAATGTTGAAAGTCGGTCAGGCATCACATTAAATGCAAACGACAAAACTATAAACAGACTTTCCAGCTAAATCAACTTCTCCATACCATTATGAATGATGTATAGTGAAATAGTGATCCCCTAGAGTTTCAGCTGATGATGATGATGAAGATGATCGCATGGCAATGAAAAATTACACTTTTAAACCACACTCTTATGGGTGGATCGATTTTAGTGTCACTCTTATGTCAAATGGAACAGTCCCAAATGGCCAAATGAGAGAGCGAGAGGGAGGGTTATAAATGCACGTTGCAACCGAAGACTGACAACTACTGTGACAAGTGAGTGTGCTTGTGTCAAATTACCATAATATCTATTCTCATATGCGTGCATGTATGTGATGGAATGGTAGAAAGTCTTTCTTTTTTTGTTTGTTGACAATTATAGAAAACAAAACTTTTCTTTCATTTTTTTTTTTGTTTAAATGGAGAAAAAAAAAAGCATTATAGGGTATATATTTGAAAAGAGAACAAAACAAAAACAAACATTGTAGAAAGTTTTATACATGCTCACACATTATATTCAACACAAAATGGTCTTGGTCAAGTCTTTTGTGATGTGTGGTGAAAAGGTGGAGTTCCCCCTTTAATAATAATAATAACAAATGTCAGAGTAGCCATAATGACTGTTTCGATTGTTTGTGGTTGGACCGGACCGCACTCTTTGTATACGATAATAATACAAAGTAAAAGTTCAGGCTACTAGGTAGGTACTTACTCGTACAATAACCGCTTATTTTTGTTTCTATACCCGAGTATACCTCTATATGCAATGTCTAATTATATGGTCACACACATTGTGAGGTAAATTCATCTTTATTGAGCTCAGAGGCCTTTACAAACAATGGATACAATAGAGTTTACCATCAAATTCAATGAATGATGTGTTCCGTCTTCCGTGTGAGATTGACATTGGCTCTATGGAAGCGAAATGTTTTCATTCAGCTTTATAAATTGGTGGCTTTTGTTTTGAAATTGAAGTCATGTCTCCTGTTGTTGTTGATGTTGACTATTTGTAATACGTTGTTGTATACATTTTGTATGTTGTTTTTATATTTTTAATAGAATAATTGAGGCAAATAGCTGGTTATTTTGACGTTTTTTTTTTCTAAATTGAGCATTTTATTTTTCTTAATTTTGTCAATAAAAATTTAATTTGTGATTTTAATCCGAGCATAGGAAGGAAGTATTAAAATGATATTTGCATAAGATTACAATAGGTATACCAACTGTCTAATCATTTTTATTAGCATAATCCTTGGAAGTATTCAAACAGTTTAGAAGATTGATTAGGGCGGAGATCATAGTCGTGAGTCAAGCCGAGATTTTTCTCAAGTGTAAGCTTGCTGCGCGTTTGTGTGACCTTTAGTTAACGAAAGCACATTAGGGTGTACATTTTTGACATTCATCAAGTAATTTCCTTTTGTCAAAAATAACATTCCATAAAAAAACCAGTCAGAAAAATCAATCCACTTTTAGTAAAATAAGTTTGAATTAGAATTTCCCATAAAAAAAAACAAATAATTTGTATTATGTAACATCCAAAATATGAGCACATTTTTTTTTATTTTATCAGACTCGCTTCAATTTTTAACATTTTTGTCCGCCTTTTTTATTTTTAGACTCCCCCAATAGACTGAAACGTCCGTCAACAACGACGGAAAAATCACAAATCACAAAATCGCAAGGACCCCCGGCTAAGGTAAGTGTCATTTTTATGAATTTATCCATTTTTAACCATAACATTATTATTTAACCTTCTATGTTATTCATAAAGCTAACATTTAACATTAATTTGGGTGGTATTTTAATAGGATATGGTTTTACAAAAAAAAAAAAAATACTAGTATCAAAATTACTTGCACATTAAATGAGTCTTGTACACCAAATCAGATCAAATTAAATTAAATTAAATTATTTAGCACACTTTATCCAATGATTGCATGCAAATCAAATTGATTATCATTTTATTTATTGCACACATTTTTTTTTTTTTGATTAGAAACAACAACAAAAATAAGAAAAAAACACTAATCTTCATTGTTTGTGTTTAATTAAATTTAATTACTTATCAACTTGCTCTTGAGTTGGGAAGTAATATTATAGGGAGGAGATTTGATTATATCTTTGGCTTCATATCAACCCATGATAGCCAAGTTGTAAATTGTAATTTGCTTGTGGATTAATAGCTCGTAAAACTATCCATTTTATATAGCAACTTAGAAATCTTTAGTTTCAAACTATAGGTATGATGGGAAGCTGGACCATCGTATCGTATCGGGATTGTACATTTTTATAATAGTTTGCACCTCATCGCGGTGTGCTTAGCAAATTAAAGACAACGCAAAGATTGGGTGCGGCCTGGTAGGCGATAGAAATCTTAACTTGTTAACAGCAACAAAAGAACTTCTCTATATGTGTGGATGGATGGATATAGCAAGCGAGGCTATAAATATTAGATAAAGAAGAGAAATTGTGTGCGCGGAACACCTCTCTACTCAATCTTGAAGATCTTCTGTCGATTTAATTGAGAATTTGTTAAGATATATGGTCAAACTCAATGAGGTTGCTGGCTGCGGATCAGATATTGGGCCAGATATCGTCATTAAATTGGTAACCTGAATAAAGCTCACGATTTTAATCATGATAGCTATTTTGTTGTTAAAATTAGGGTTGTTTCTTATTTTATTTTTTTTTGTTAGTCTTGGTCTATAAAGTTGAACATGAGGTCAATGAAAGCACTTAAAATTCTACCATTTTTCTAAAAACTGCAATGAATTTGGAGAGATTTTGTTCTTTCTTTCTATTGTATAAACTGATGTGTACACTGTACATATTTACGAAATGCTGAGTTTGGTTCATGTATTTGCTGCATAGGTTAAGTGGAATAAGATTTATATCGAACCGAACCGAACCGAGTAGGTAAGTCAGAAAATCGAGCTCAACCGAAAAACAATTCTTTTTGGTTTGAGTTCGGTTTTATTTTGAAAAAGGATGGGTAAGATGCCCATGAATTCAGAAAATATCAAAGAATCTGCACTTTTTATTTTTTTTTTTTTTTTTGAGTAAAGTTGGTCTTAGAGCAATTTAACCAGTTCAGGTTTCCAGAGATTTCAGAGATTTTTTATGACAGCAGCTAAAAAAAATCCAATATATTTTCTTCTCAGCTTTTGACAGCAAATTTTCTGAGGAATCCGGTTCAGGTTGCTGAGATTACTGGTGAATGAAAAAACTATGAACTATCTTTTCGTTGAAAAACTGTGATTCAAACTTTACATTAAGGAAAAAAATTATATTAAAAAATATAAAACTGCATTATATAACATTAATTTTTTTTTTTTAGTTTAATTTTTCTACCAAAACTTAATGGTTTTATTTAATTTTAGTTGAATACCTACAAAAAGGTTAATGTTAATATTGAATTGATTTTTTTCTTAAAAATTAAGTAACTTTTTAATATTTTTTAAAAAACTATAATAATACATAAAAAAAAATAATTTTCTGCATTTAGTTGCTAAAAAATAAGGCCATTGAATTTTGCAAGAAAAAATTACATTTTAAAACAGATAAAAACTTTGATTGAAAATTTGTTTTTGAACTATTTATATGGGATTAACTTGATTTAAAATGTTAATAAAAAAAATTATCCTGACAAAGAATACACATAAATTTCCCACCTTTGAAGAGCTCTGTTAAAATTTCCCTGGCATGTTAATACTTCTAGTGTACCTAAACAACAAGTCCAAAACACTCAAAAACTCATTAATTTATGTTCCAATTCAATGAAATTTCAAACAAAAACAAATTGTATCAACCTTCATCATTAAAACAGCATCCATATGCCATCTCCCACTGAACTCATATCACGTTCACGTGGGCTCAATAACATTTCCCTCCGCCCGCCATCGCCACCTACAAAAAATGTACTCATGCTAACACATAACATGTCCTGTCAAATGCCTGACACACTTACCTCCATCCTCAATAGCATCTCTGAAAATGTCACAACGAACCGTAAATGCGACTATGCCAACTATTCCTATATATTCCTCTATGTTCCCCATTATTACGACATCCTTTGTAGTTCGTTTATGTTTCAACCTCGTCCAATGGCATCAACGAATTATAGTTTCCCAGTGACACACACTCGCTTCTTTCGCAAATAGAATTCTCTAAAAAAAATAGAACAAAAAAAAAAAAACAAAACATTTCACTATGGCAAGCCTCTACTTAACTTATTCCTAGACCTATACCCAGCCTCTTCGTTGTACCTCAAGCCTCAATGGATACCTTCTCTGCGGCGCAATGTTATCTCGATTGGTTACCCCACTCAAGTGAAATATCTCAATTCTTGCATAGTAGGTAAGTACACACGAACTACTATAGCCTACTCTTCCCTGATTCTGTGCCCCCCGCGCTCCTGCTGCTGATTGGAGTGCCTGCTCCTATATATATGTAGGTATGTGCAGTTAAACGACCTTGCATTCATAGATTCTAGATACTTTAGTTTATTTTTGTCGTTGTCGTTGTCGTCGTCGTCTTAGTCGTCCTCTTCTTCTGTTGCACGATCCATGTTTGGCCAGTTCCGTACAGAACCATGCCCCAACCAACACACAAATGTGTTCCGCGTGTATATTTATGGATGCATCACAGTGAATGAAGCAGCTCAGCTAAAATACCTCAACTATACTATAGTATAGTATATGCATCTTCCTTTTCTGGAGAAGGTGTTTTTGGTTGAGTGGTATCGGTATGGTCTATGCCGCGCCGACCCGATCGCGGTCGGTGTAAATTTTGTCTTTATATTCTCGAGCAATGCGCTAATCCGATAAATCTTCTCATTGCAGCACTTTATGGAGCACATGCTTCACGCTTTGACTTCATTCACGCAATCAGGTGATTAAAATCGCGCTAAAAATAAGAACGAACTAGAAGCACACGGACGCTGCGCTGCTGCTGACGCGGAGTGTGGAAATGTAGTGTTGGTTTGGGCTGTGTAGTATATGTAGCTGCTATTGATCTTCAGGTGGGCAGAGTTTGTCGGCGCAATGAGTTCCATAGTTGTCTCAAAAATGCCATTAACAGGATGAATGAGTTACTATTTTCATGGTGCGAACTTAGCGTTGCTGAATTCGTTGTTATCATGGCCGCATTGTAAAACGATAAATTCCGTCCAACACCTGTGATGTGATCGGAATCGTCGGCGATCGTGATCGCGCGGTGAACTGCTAAGATCACTGATCAGCTTCGACATCGTCGTCGGCTTTTGCGAGTATATAGTAGCCAAGAAGGCGATTGGTATACTCAGAAGGTAAAGACACTGCCATATGTGATCTTAAAAGTGGAGCACAACGGATGCCGATGATCATAGTGCTTAGCGCATTTAAATATACCTACTCGTGTCACATACGTATACACCTATAATACTCGTATAGGAAGGCTGAACATTGAACAAGGAAGGATACCATGTGTGTGCATTGTGTATAAAATTATCTGACATTGACGGGTATTTGCAACAAAGTCTTCCATGGAGACTCGCAGTTGCGAGATAAACGGATTAATGAATAATACCAGGTTGAGTGTAGGTAATGTGCGACTTTGTAGATATAAATATCCATATTCACTGATGATTCCTGGAAGATAACTGCGAAATCAATGGATGTGACTATAGAAAGTCAAGAATGGAAAATTGTTAGTTTTAGATGCTATGATTGTAGGTCTCTTAGAGTTATAAGATAAAATTGTTTCCTATTAAGGTTTAATGTGATTAATGCGGCTTCAAACTATGTCTTCCTTTGTTTAATGGGGTGTAATTGTAGTTTATTTTTTGAAATTTAAACATGACATTCATAAATGCTATATTTAGAAAAGTGGTGGAACGGTGGCACAGCCTTAAAAAAAATGACACATTGACACTATATAGTGGCACAGCGGTAACACTGCCTAGAAAGAAGAGAAATTCGCTTCTAGATTTCAATTCAGAATCGAAACCAAATTAATTTTCGCTAGTTTGGTAAAAATTGTTCAAATCACAAATACAGTGACAAACAAACTTCATAATCAGTCAATTTGTTGCTGTTTTATTGGCATTTAACTTTGTAGTTAAACAACATCGTCTTGCTGTCAAAAAAAAACAAAAATTTCCAGATTTTAAGTGTAGGCGACATATTTTACAACGCTTTTTTGTTACATATTTGAATTATCAAACAGACCTATCATTTCATATGGTTTGTGGCTTACACATCTTTTAAACAAAGCGAAAAGTTAAACAACTGTCAAATAATGTAGGATGGAATGTCAATTCAATTAAAATGAACTGTCAGATATTTTAGAATGACCTTTCAATATTCAATCTTCTCTACTCTTTTATGCATGATATTCTTCTAAACATTTTGATTTGTGCAATTTATAGCTTTAAACTTTGTCAATTTTTAACCGTAAACGACGCATTTGTCCGAACAGGATTTCTGTTACAAAAAAGATGAAAAAAAGAGACTTTTTGCGCTGAAATATGAAATCCGTCAAATTTCTTAGAGTGGGGATGAAATTCTCTTAAATTACGGTTGAAATTGCTCGGGAACTCGGGAACACGATGATCTAAAATATCTGACACTTTTTGTTTTATTTATAAAATAATTCACTTTTTGATTGCATTTTAATTTTTTGTTAATTGGTTTAAAATTCTCGACATTCAATAATATTTTCATGTTTTTTTTTTTCATTTCTAATATGTTTCTTTTTTTTGGTTTTGTATTATTAAACGATTTTTCTTTGGGCAGAAATTTTCAAAAGAGGGGAAATGATTTTCTCTCATTTGACAGGTTTGACTGAACTTGGACTCAAAAATAGTAGAAATTCGTTGTTTTGGCGAGTACTCAAACAGACTTATTTTTGAATGACATTTTCTAGAGAGACAGCTGTCATTATTGGTACGGGTAATTTCATATGACACTGTGTAAGCACTTTAATGTGGGCCTTATTAAAGCTAGTTTTCGACTTCTTGCCAATTTTTGATTGAAGTCTTTTTTGACAGATAAGGGGGGGGGGTTCACACTGACTAACTTACCGGATGACCAAATGACAGCTCTCTTCCTGGGCAAATATAAAAATCATTTGAAAATCATCCGACCGACTGTCATTTTTCCATTTTGACAGCTTATCGCCCGGTAAGTTAGTCAGTGTGAACCCCCCCTTATCTGTCAAAAAAGATATTCGTCAATCAAAAATTGGCAAGAATTAGAAAAATATCATTAAGGCTCTCCCATATTAAAGTGTTTACACAGTGTCATATGAAATTACCCGGTCCAAACGCTACAAAGCGACAAATCATTTTTCTTAAAAAAGTGCATGCTGTTACGTTAGTTTGGGCAAGCATTTATGCTTTGTGGGATAGTGTTGTGGAGACACTTTAATGAACAGCTTTTTGAGAGCTTAGTATCAAAAACGGAAGGAATAAAGTGTCAAAATCCAATCCGGATCATATTTGGGGGAAAACAAAACACAACTAACAGTACAAAATGACTTACTTAAGCGAACTTCAAAAAAGTGGAACAAAATAAGTGATTTTGTAAAATTCTCCTAACGATTCTATGAAAACCGCTAATTCAACACTTAATTCAAAATATTTACCTTCTAACGACAATTTCTTAAAACATCGAAATAAAATATCCCATTTTGATTCTTAGAATTAAAATTCCCTTTCGGTTTAGTTCCAAACTAAACCGATTCATAAATTCCCTATCAAAGACACCAACCAACCGAATATTGTATTTCCGCTTTGTCAGCCATTTTATTTAGCTCAATTTTGACAGCAAAATTGCACACAAACAAAAGAACGAAAAAAAAGACATGAAATGAAAAGGCAAATTTACAACAAATTGATGTTTCTCTGTTTGTCTCATTTGCACTCTCAGATTTTTGTAGCCATCGAAGATTCCAGCAAATGGGAAAAAACTGTGCTGTGTATGATTTTGTCATTTTTCTGCTGCGGCTGTAATCTCCTCCGTTGAGTTGAGTTGTGTTCGTGTATTTTTCTTCTTAATTATTTTTTTTCTTATTTATAAAAAGTGATTTTGCACAAATAAAAGAATTAAAAAGTTCCTTCTAAAGTTCTAGGGTTGTTTTTGCAACAAGTTTTTGTTTCTTTTATTTTGTGTTTAACAATTCAATTCATAAAAAAAACTGAAAAAAAATAAAAATTATCGTCGTCGTGTAACCAAACCATTCACTTTGGCTTTTTTATTTGTTCTCTGTGAGCCTCAGTGACATTTAAGCAATTTTGTTGTTTCTTTGCGTTGTGTGCAATAAAATTAGCACTCCGTGCTACTTGATATTTTGCAATTGCAATCCATGTTTGTCTATTTTTAATTTGTTTCTGAGTTTCTTGTGAAAATATTGCAAAATCCACAGTTGAAGTGGATTCAGCTCAACAAAATGCATTCTATTGATGAATTCTAATTGGAAAGGATACAATAACTGCAGGACCAACTGAGCACCATCAAGGAAGGTAAGTCACCGTCATTAGATGAACAATAATTCTACAATTTATATCTGCAACACACAAGAGGGTTCTTCAACTTTCAAGTCTGACTCATTTGCCATTGCAGAGAAGTAAAAGGAAACACGTCATCCTTCTGCTTCATATTACAAAGCTTCAATAATTGTTATAAATATAAATAAGATTCTGAATAGCTTGACCGAAAAACCCTGATAGTTTAGAAAAAAAAAATGCCATCAAAGGCATAAAACTTGTTGTTTTCTTTTAGATCCAACAAAAAATCAATGAAATTCCAGGTTTCACTTTCAGTAGCTGCACATCAGGAAAAAAAGAATCAAGAAATGAAAACGAGAACGACGAGAATAAAAGGACAGAATTGAATTCTAGAATTCCGGTCTGCTACTCGTTTTGTATTTTTATTTTATTTTTGTCTAAAGAAACTGCAGAAAGTTCTTTTTTAAAATAGACTAAAGTTATTCCAGTGCCTCCTTATTTTGTTTTTAGAACGGAAATGGATTATGTTTCAAATGAGTAGAGGATGATTCTTTTCTCCAAAATGCATGAATCTATTGTTTATAATTATTATTTTTGTTGCAACCGCGTCTGCTGCGGTCCCCCTTCCAATTTGTGTTTTCCGGTTTTGCTTAAAGTTTTCTGTGGTGAGTCTGTATGAATTCTCTTTGAATTGTGGATTCCTATTTTATTTGAATTTTTAAATTTTACCCATGACATTGGGGTCAACGTATGCGTTAATCACTTCAACATGTAAAATAAATACCAACGTTGATGGCTTGGTTTGGATTCGTTGTGGTTCTCGTCAAGTGAATTGATTGTTTGTTTTTTTTTCTGTCTGTTCTTTTCTTTCTAGGTTTATATTTGGTATACTTTCATTCATCGTAACTTTGGTTCTTGTGGGACAGTTGAAAGATGCGAGAAGGAAAGAAAGTCTGACTTCCCACTTTTTATGATGTAAATTATAGACTTTTTTCATACATAGTTCTCTTAGAAAATAAAAATAAATAAAAATCTGCATAACAGTTAATTAACGGAATGCAAAATAATCAACAAAACATTATTTAAAATACCTATCATTTATTTAAATGGAACAAAGAAAGACACTCTAACCTACCTACCTACCTTCTTCGAATTTATTTCAAGTATTGCAGTTTTTTTTTTTTGTTGGTATTGAGTTCCTAATTGTCCTAATTGATTTGCATAAAATATTTAAACAATGGTAATTGGACTGACGCAAATCCTTTCGAAATCTTGCCAAGACTACTTGTCGGTGGGTAGGTATACAAAAAGGCTTGTTCCTTTGGGTTACATTGAAGTGCTTTGAACTACTTTTCCCATAATGTTGAAATGATTTACAGCCACAAGTAATTAGCAGTAAATAGGTACCTACTGTAATCTAAAGGAACGCAACAAATATTGGTATTTACCTACTTTTGCTGGAATTTTACACTAAAAGCAAAGCAACTTCTCGAATAAGTTGTTATTTAAAGTTTAAAAGATATTTTTTTCCAATAGAAGAAAGGTATCACTTTCATAGTAAAGGGCCTACCCATAGAATCCGTCGTTTCGAATCTGTTGTCAATAAAGTTGAAGGTTCGGCTACTGTTTCCGTTGCGTCCGTTCTAATCTCGTTCGCTTCTCATAAGAACGTGTTTATGGAGCTGTTAGTTGAAAACGTCGACGTCGACAGATTCTATGCCTTAGCCCCTTTATGCTATACTTAGGTGATCTTCCTATTCATTGTAGCTTTGTCCAACTAACAACCGATCATTTATCGTTGATATCGCTGGCATAGCAGTTCAATATTGAACTTTACTGAATGTAGAGGGATAGCATTAATCCAGGAAACTCAAGCTTTTGATACCAATTGCTATCGTTTACAATCCAGGGTGGATCACGACCTCACCATACAGCACGGTCCCTAGCTAGTTTCCACCAGTTACGCAAGTTGATTGAGGTAGTCCACAATTTCATCGCGCCACATAAGATGAGGTTTTTCTCTACCACGTCGTCCATCGGGGTTGGATGCAAATACTTGTCTGTCTGGTGCGTTCGTGTTCATACGCTCCACGTGACCTAGCCATCTCAATCGCTGTATTTTCAGCTGCTTTTTGACAAGATCTTGGTATGTATATTCTTCTCCCATCTACACCGATGCGCACTGGACCGAATTCCTGTCACTCGAAGAATCTTTTAGCTCTTCAGCTGGTTTTCATCCCAAATTGGTATATCAGAGACAGCTTTACTACTTGAATGCTTAGAAGGCAAAATAACAGCGTTTGACAAGTGTGATTCTTCACTATACTGAATAACTGATGTCCTTGTGTGATGTAATAGTGGATCCCAATAATATAGTTGACTCTTGATTTGCACACAATTGCTTCAAGCAATGCATGGTGTCCGCTAAATTGGAAAGTCATGGAACACAATTTCAGTCACGGACAGTCAGAGAATTTAGAAAGCAAAAGACAGTCATGAATTTTGTTTTCTGTTGAAAACCTCAAAAACTTTTTCAAAGACGAGTTAATCGAGTCCAAGCTTTCATTTTTTGTACTATTATATTGGAATCTAGTGAACACCATGCAATGTCAAAAAAGTTCCAAAATAGCGCATCACCCCGTCTCAAATCAATCCATTATTACCGCCTTGGACGGATTAACAAAATTCCTCCATTTTAATACCTCACAAGCGGATAAGTTTGGCAGGGATGTCGAGATGTGACATAGCTCTGTATAGCTCGTTTCTATTAACACTATCATAGGAGACTTTAAAACCGATAAAGAAATGGTTTGTATCGAGTTGGTATTCTTGGGTTTTTTTTTCCGGATCTAACGTATCGATCTTTGATTTTCCTCGATTAACACTGCACTGGTAGTGTCTGATTAGGTCTTTCTTGTAAATTGGACACTTTCCTCCGACCAAATTCTAGAAATGAGTTGATGTTTATTTTCTGAGTTTCGGACCAAGTCATTTCGCGCTGCCTTAAATAGTTCGTCCGGCAAGTCATCCGAACCGCCTTATGCGATTTATGTTTTGGATATCGGTGGTCTAACTTCCACGTTGATTTTTATCACCTGAAACTTCTATTCTGGACTCATGTCCTTGTTTAGATCGTTGGGGTATCTATCTTTTTATCATTTAAAGAGACAAATAGGAAAAGCCTGGTCGGAACCATGTTCGATCGATTTCATTTTATTAAGCTAGGATATCACCTTATATTGGTCGTATAGGTGGAACTCTAAATAATCATCTTCTTTCATTTTTTGTGGTCGCTCACAAGTTGAATATTGACCTGTATTACCATTTAGCAACTTATTGATTTAGTCCCTCCTGTTATTTATTATTTCTTCTGCATTCACTGTTGTATTTTCTCTACCCTCAACAGTGCGTCTTGTTTTTGATTTTTTGTATCTTCGCTAACAAATATCGAAACGTAATTCTTCCTTAATCATCCTGCATATCATAATTGTCACGCTGTTTAGGATGCTTTTTGTTCTTCTTTAAGAAGTGGTTATCCCCCTTTCTTAAAATGTAATTTATCAGTGTAAATTATGGAATATATATAGTATGAAATATCTCCTTATCTAATCTGTTCGCATAAGATCTTCTCTGAAATTGTTCTATGAGCTACAAACTTCGAGCTATTTACATATGGATGGACGAAACCTCAGCTGATTGAACAATTTTGAGTTCATAATTAGAGATCATCGCATTCAAAACGTTCAAATACTTGAGTTTTGCGACAATAGAATTTGCATTGCCTTGTGTAACTTATTTCTTACCTTAAGCTTAACCTCCTTATTGTTGTCTATGATTCTTAGAATTGATTTGTGGTTACAATCAAATAAAATCATGTATTATCGGATAGTCAAGTACTAATGATCTCACATCTTCTAACCAGCTGTCCTTCTCCTTAGTCAACAAGATTTATGCTCATCGCTTGGCTGATTGTATGCACTTTAACCACGGTAAACATCTTCGTGATTATTCTGTGAAAACGCAACAATTCATCATACGTGCGTCGTTGTGTCGTACAAAAACCCACAGTTCAGATGCTTGACATTGATTGACAGCAGGTACTTGTTAAATAATTGTGTTCAAAATAAAGTCAAAAGAAAATCTGACTTTGAAATGTAGCCCCCAAAGTGTTGCATAATTTTCAGTTTTTTTTTGTTTTTTTTTTTTTATTCAAGGTGCCACACTCGTCAAAACCTGATTTGCTTAAAAAATCACCCACATCGCCTTTCAATAGTTGTTCAATTGAAATGTTTACAACACAACACAATCTATGACTGCACACCAAAGAAACAATCATCTTTTCGTCGTTATTGATTCGAATGGAAAATAAAAATATTTTTTTTTTTTGATTTGCTTTCATAACTGAGACATTTCAAAAGCAAGTACACACCCCACAACCTTCTGGTTGATTTGCATACACATCCATCATCTTCAGAGCTTACATTACTCACTCTCACTCGATACAATTATCATGGTTGTTGTTCGAGAGCAAACAAAAAAAAAATGGAATAGTTTCGCAAAGTCACCCTCCTTCGGGCAAAAGTCCATAGCACTATCTTTAAGTTTCAGAGTCCAAATTTTGTGTCAATAAGGACTTTCCTCTATTTGATATATTTAGCAATGAAAAAGCTACCATAAATTCTTTAGACGTTATTGCATGACCGGAAGTCATCATAAAACCTACCTATAAACAAGTCTACGTATAACTCGTCGAATGAGAGGCAATTAGTAAAAGTAATTTTATGTGTACATATTTTGTTGTTGCTGTTGTTGATAAAATTAGGTCATGTCTAAGCCCAACCCAAAACCAAACCAGAGAAAAAAAAGCAATCTCCTTTTTTTTTCGTTGGTCGATTAAATGGAATGGAAAAAATGAATAGATACACAAAATTAGAGAAAAAAAAAAAAAAATTAGAGAAAAAAGATTAAATGATTAACTAAATTCGTTGAAGCTGATGAAACGCATGAGTACGTGTGCCAGTAATGCTACTTAGCTGTATCTGCGAATTGGCGCATAAAATCAAATCACGATCACTACCAACTAAATGTTCGGCCACCACATCATCGTTAAGCCATGAATCAGTACTGTGTGACGGAACGCTATTGAAGATAATAATGAATTTAACGCGTCTTAATAGCTTGATGTTTTTTTTTTCTGTGTAGAGGGAGATTGAGTTTGCTTATAGATCAACCAACTAGAAATCGAAATTTCAAATTATGTCAACAAACAACAGGCTTGGCTTTAAATGATAGCGATTTTGTCAACATTTAATGCCTGTGGCTTTAATCAATTATAAATTGGTTTAGATAGTATATGTATAGCGAATATGGGTAAAAATGTTTACAAAGGTGAACCACAAGTGTTACGATCATTAATTTTTATTATTTAAGCTTTAAGGATAAATAAAATGCTACTTGTGAAACCTCGTTGTGTCCAAGGATTGACCAATTCCAAAATTGAAGTGCAAACTAGGATTATTTCAAGCATCTGCTCCTGCATCTGTGAAATAAACTATACCGCACCTACTTATGTTGTTAGAATACTTTTCTTCAGTTCGAAATAGGGTTCAATCTTAGTTCATTCACCAAATTTAATGTTAAACTCTGGTTTCTGGAGTACTAAAGCATTATAATTTTTTGAAAAATTGCAGTATATCGAAGGTTATTCAATTGCTTTGAGGAATTATTATCCAGATCAATAAAAACATAAAACCAAATTTTCACGTTTGGCGTTATGTGGCTTTCGGAAAACATCATAACGCCAATTTGGTCTTATGTCAGTTTTTTTCAAATTAAATAATTTTGTAAAGAAAACTGCTGAGATAGGTGACTGTTCATTGAACATACCCTGGAAATGACATCAAGGTTTCGTGGGCGATAGTGACGGCGGAGAGATTAAAGTCCATAACGTATTTATGTCCCACCATAAAGGGCCATAACTCCATAATATTATTTCAATAAGATGGGACATAAGTCCTTCACTTTTGCTACATTTCAGTGTAAGAAGGGTCCAAGGCCACCAACTATGAGCGGCTAAACAGTGAAGTATGTATGGGCTCACTATAGGATTTGGGGTAGGTGCGATGTTGGGTGGATGCATTCGCATTTAAAGAATCTTGTTATAAAGCAATTTTGCATGCACCCAACCTCGCACCTATCCCAAATTTTATAGTGAGCCCAAGCAGCTGGGTTGGACGCCCTCCATACATATCTCACTGTTTAAACGCGCATAGATGGGGGGCCTTTGTCGCAATAGGCGGGAGTCGAGGGACATAAGTTTCCAATTCGTGGGTGCGGGTGGTAACGAATATGAACTCCCCTTTAGTAGACCATTTTTAATTCATGTTTGGCCTTATGTCTCACAAAAACTTGGCCTTTTGACGCTTTCAGAAAGCGACATGCCAAACGTTTAAATGAAAAAGTAGTGAAAACTTTAATCAACGGTTAAGCATGGAGAATCTATTAGCGCCCAGTGATGCCATACAGCATCGTTGGAAAAGCAGTAACATATCCATATTCAGGTTCAATACCAGCTACACCACATGATATCGGGCAGTTCCAAAGAATTAAAAATATTTGAATTTTTTTAAGTGTTTTCCCTAGGTTCTACAGCATTAAGAACATTTATCACGATTTTCATTAATTCATTTTAACAAAAAAGGATACGGGCGTTAATGAAGTAGCTGGAAACTCTGCTTTGTTCTACGATACAAAATGTCTATTTGTTTGTTATTTACACATTTGAATAAAATAAAATAAATAATTGGAGTAGTTGCAATAGAAGATCTGTTGTGACAACTTTTTTTTAGCATCAGGCAGTGAGATGTACTTACGCTTTCTGAATTCAAAACGATTGCGTACAGTACATAGATGAGTTAGAATCCCTTAAATGCATTTAATTTCATATTGTTTCAAGTCGTTTCTGATTCATAATTTATATTGGTCCATTAAGACGCCGTAAACGTGATAAATTCAACAAAAAATTCTACTTCAATGCATTTAAAACTTCTCTCGAGGTTGTCCTATATCCCAAAAATACTTCTGGACTCGTTCCAATAATTCCCAACCAAAATGTATGCAAATGCAAACGCATAATCGCATACAATATAAAATTTTGTTTGCAAGTGGAGTCGCGCGTCATTTTGTTTTTATTTTAAATCTTGGTTCTTATGTGTAGATAAATTATGAACTTTTACAATTTCAATGATGTAATCATCGATCATGAGTTAAATCATTCAATATTACTAATCGGACATAACCTTTTCTCCATCAATAAATTAGGTCAGCTAAGTATTGACTGATAACAAGTCACAATATTTTTATGTTTTTTTTTTTGTTTTTTAATATTCAAAAGTTGATAACAATTTTGAATTGCGTGTCTCGATGACTCATTTTCTTAGATTGTATTATCTTTTTTATTTATTAATAATTAATTGTTGTCGGGGCTAGGAATAATTTATTTAGTTCTAAATACTTTCGCATTTTTATTTTGTTGTGGAAATATAATATTTAACCGCAAATTAAAACAAACAATCCATTTGTTTTTGTATATTGTCTCAACATGTGTGTACTAGTTCTGTTTTTTTCCTTATCATAATGACTGTTTACTTTTTCATCAAACTGATATAACTTATTACTGTGACTGTGATTGTGCCATCCAAGTGTGAAAAGTTTAACTACTATCTGTGAGCTATGATTAAATTCTGTTAACAACGTCAATCGTTGCGTAATTATGTATGTAGTTGAGTGTTTTAAGTAGCAGTTTATTGTGACCAAGTTAAGAGTAAGAGCTGTTAAGATAAAAATATTTCGAAATGTAGAAGATATTTATCTAATTCTAAAATATACTAAATGAATACACCTTTTTATGTTATGTCAAACAAAACCTAATTTTAAGAATGTAACTACGAAGGTAGCTTGAAGCTCCAAATTAAGTTTTTTTTGTTCGAAGGATTTATTAGTTGGAATGGTATTTGAAGTAAAACAATGATAGTTTGTGTCGGCATTGTGGATGGATTGCTTGAACTTTTAAATCAAATTACACAAAACGATCGGAATACACTATACAAACATAAATGTAGGAGTTGAACAAATCAAAATAACTTGACATTCAAATAAGTAAGTAAACACATTAAACTGCTGACCATTTTCGGTTTAGAGGGCAAATTGTAATAAATTATCAAAGTGTCAGCTAAATTTGGTTTTCGTCTCTATATTGCATTGAAATTTATAAAATGTATTAAATTACGATAAGCATTTTATCAAAAGTCTGATATAATATGAGAATGAGAACTCCACCAGTACGAACTGATTTTTGAGGTCGTTTGTGATAAATAAGTGTGATATTATGTGACAAACTTACATATATGTACCTATTTTTCATGTACATGTACCTATTTTTCAGTTGAAAAGTGCGAAGCTGTCAATAGTTTTCAATTTGTCTACACCAGAGATTCTCAACGTATTTACGTGTGGTGTATTTATGTACTATAGGACAAAATAAATAAAGAAAGTAAAGAATTTGAACTCAAGATAACAAATAAACATGACACTATGGTATAGAAGGCAAAGTTGGTCTCATCACCATCCTTTAACTAGACGACCACATCAATTCTTTTCAACCAACGAGTTAGAGAGCGTTTCTCAACGAATAGCTCAACAAATGTACTGAAAGTGTACGGGCTCGTGTTGCTCGTCGAAAATCGTCGATCAACGCTTTGAGCAACGTTTTCACAATAATTTATTACTCTTTCAACCCGTTGGCCAACTGCTTATATTTTTTTTGGCGTTTGTTACGGTAGAAATCTTTTGCGTTGCGTTGGATCCGACGAAATTTTTGTTCCTTGATCGAGCTGACCAATTGTATTGAAAGCATCTCGAATTTTTGTTATTTATTTTTGTGCAAAACAATAAATAGGTATTAGCTCAACTTTTGAGGAAGTACGGAACTCCAAACGAGTTTAATTGAATTTGTTGCTCAACATGAAGAACGTGAGCTTATGCACTAGTGTACAAAGTTATCAATTTGTTCATCCAATTGAAAAGTTGAATAAGAATTTGTCTGAACAGGTAGAGAAACGACGGGCATAAGCGGGCGCTGAAAAATCACCACTTTAATTCTTGAAAACTAAGATTATTCCTTAGTCTACATCATCAACAACTCTACCAAAAATCATTGTTACCAGACTTGGATCCCATTTTGATTTATAAAGATTAATGGACATAAATTGTATTTTGTGAGATCTGTAAAAACTAATAGAAAATTTCTGGGTTTTGAGTGTACATACTTTGTATTCGGGTGAAAACTAACAAATATTTTTACCCTTTGCATTTATCAGATCAAAAAAATTTTCAAATTCAATATATAATTAAAAAAGAAATAAACAAAGTGTTTAAACAATTTAATTATTATCGAATGAATATTGACTTTGGCAAATATTTTCCCTTCTTGCGAAAACAAACAGCAAAAAGACTATTTTGATTTATTCACTTTAATTGATTTGCCTCCAAAATTAATATTTACTCCAAACATTCAACGTCAATCAATACAGCATCCTATCCATTCAAGGTTGGTTCTCTTCTGTTATTGTCGTTATATAGGAATCGGCCTTGAGGCTTCTGAAAATATGAAAACTTGTGCTTGCAACGTTGTTTAATTTTTTTTATTTGATCGTTTTATTCAATTCCTTTAATGAAATTTGGTTAAAATTCAGAATTGTCATTCCGTGGAATATATAGGAAATATGTAGGATTGTAGGTATATTAAATTGATTAATCATCAATAACCAAAATAAACTTTATTGCGATAAGGAAAAAATTACAAATATTTTCTAAAGAACCCCCCTTCCATTTTATTTAGACCCTGCTGCTAGTTTATATGAAAACGATTATAATGAATTCAGATCAAATTAGCTCTTTATAATTACTAAGCAATTTTCAAAGCTTGCTTTAAAGTAACCGATGCAAATGATGGGCTTTGTTGACTTGATTTTGATTGTGATTATTTAAATTGGCCTTCATTTTGGTTAATTATTTTGATTTTATAAAACAGTTAATATAATAAGTGACTCTTCCTGTAATTTTCAAGTTGATGACACAGCGTTAAATTATATTTTGTTTTGCCATATAATGTTGTTGGCGAAAAAAAAAATAAACCCAGTGTGGTGTATCAACGAATAATCGTGATGAAATGAAGTCACGAGTTTGAAAGTTTCTTTTTCATACCTTTCTTAAAAAAAAAAAAAAACTATTTCCAAAACAAACTAAAGTCTTACGTTGAGGTAGGTGCTGGAGTGCATTCAATGACCAAGTTGATATTTTAACAGAGTTTCCTATTCTGTTGATACGAAAAAATAAAAATACCTTATTTAGAAGCCAGTTATATATATTATGTATTAGCTTTTATCAAAATGTTTTAGCGAATTTTACAAATTTTCATAAGATTTTTTTGTGACAAGTCAATTTAAAATTTCCTATTGGTGACCAAATACAAAAATTGAAATCTTAAACTTTTAATTGTGGTTTTGAATAAAATAATTGAAACTAGAATCTAAGGTACAAGTTTTTACTTTGCACCATTTAATAGAATTCATTTAAAAACCAAGTGAGAAATTTTAAAACGGATTGCGGTGCTACTAGGATTGTTTCTAAGATAATATGCAAATTTTCTGTTTTCTTTTCCATCATTAAAGCAGATGAGCACAAAATGATGCAATACATCTATTTTTATAGGGATTCCAAACAAGTAGAATACGTAAGAACCTAACATTCTATGTCCATATGAATACATCACAAACTAATTGCATTCAATTTGTTGCATATTGCATTTTACGATGGCCCTGTTCATGGAGAGACGAGAATAATTATACAAAATCCATTATAAGAGATCAATTTATTATGCATCCAATTAAGCGGATATACTAGTTTGCCTATAATAGTTGCAGGTGACATTGACATGTAATAAATTTAAATGGATTTTTGTACTTTTTTTTTTGGAAAATGATTTTTTATTTGCAGACAGAAACTCATTTTTGTTTACTATTTTTCTATTTTGTGATTATATGTGTCAGTGTTATCTTATAACATTCACCCGTATTATGAAATTCGTAATGAATCGTATCGCAATTTTAGACACTCTCTGGTTTGTCCAATTGGCCATTTACAACCAAACTATTTCGCTAATATGAGTTAAACGGTATGGTAATGTACCGAATTGACACATCAAAATAATCCCCGTCTTAAAGCAAACTTTTAAATTGAGACACACGAAATTAAAATATGACACGATTCGTGTATCATAATTAACCTGACTGTTCTTTAAATACTATTTCTGCCAAAATTGCTTACAATTTTCCAAATCTTATGGAAACGTTTTTGATTTTAAAATTTCCGTGTTAAAATTGTTGACGTTTTACATTAATTTAAAGTATTTTTTTTTATCTTACGTTATTTATTTTTCCTCAGTGTATAGAAATACATATGTATATAAAAAAAAAATAACTAATTTCATTTATTAATTGATCCGAAAATATGCTAAATTTTCAATTTTTATGTTGCAACTTTGGGTATAAAAAACTTACTCAATATCTATATTTCCTATATAGAAAATTGGTTTACTTCATGAGCTCAAAGCTCTGATATGATCAATTCTCTAGCTTTTCTTCTACTAATGAGACTGGACTCCAATTAGTATTTGGTAGATTAACTGATTTTTTGTTTGAATTTATGTAAAAGATCTTTGTTTTCCAGCAAATGACGGTAATATTGCGTTTCCAAAAACGAGAACTTTTCACCAACCGATAAAAAAAAACATGTTAAGATCAACATATTCAACTCAGTTTTTTAGCAATAATTTAAAATGTTAGTTTAGTTTTTTTTTTTTGTTTTAATAAAGTTTTTTAGGCAATAATGTGCAAGTATTTTAATAATTTGGGATGTGGTTTATTTTTTCAATATTAAATGTACACTATACTTTTTGTTCATATTCACCAATTTCTGTAACTAACAACTACCTTTTTTCTCCTTTCCGCTCTATAAGTAAAAGCAGTCGCACTAAATTTCTACTAACCAAATACTAAAGTTGATTTAAAAAAAAAAACTTTGTTAGTTTTTTTTTTCTACAAAAAAAAAAAGACTACAAACCAAAATTTTTACTTTTATTTTTCTTTCTTTCTTTACGCAGGATGAAAAGAGCTTGGACATAATGGGTCAATATAAGCCAGAAATTTTCTGTTAAAGAAAATTAAAACAAAACATAATTGAACAAAAAAAAAAAAACAACAAAGAAAACAAACAATCTCATTTGATTAAAACAAAATTAAAATCAAAGATCAAATAAATATTAAAATAAAAAATATTACAAATAAATTTTAACGATTAATTCTCACATAAAAAAAAAAACAAAAATAATCACAAATAAATAATAAAATTAAATACCAGAAATAAGCGAACAAAAAGAAAAAGCATCATCACATCATCATTTATTTTATTATTATTTAATTAATTCGTTTATATTTGTTTATACATGTATATATATAAATGTATACAAAAAAACACAGCTAAATATACACGCATTGATCACGTAGCATGTAAATTTATATATAAAAAAAAAAGAACACAAAAATCTGCTTACATCATTTGTACAATCGAATGTCCTTATATAAGTACTCCGCAGTATTAAATGTTTTGCATATGAAAACACCAGAATTGAAAAGACCAAGCATTGTATAACGGAGAGTAAGGATAAGCGATAGGAGCTTTCCTACTTCCAGTAATTTTCATCAGGTAAGAAAAATAAGACAAAAAAAAAATACGTAAATTAATGTTTTGCTTTTGCATTTATTTTTATTTATAAATTGGTTCTCTTTATGTTTTTTAATTGTTTTTGTAATTGCTTATTGCTTAAGTAAATTTATTGCTTTCTGCTGTGTTTCACACTCATTACTTTAAACAAAACACTCTTAAATAAAATGTGTTCTTGTTTCTTCAAATAAGGTAGTTTAATTAACTTTTTAACTATTTACATATTATTTCTGTTGTTAAATACAACAGCTGCTACTAGAATTGTCAACTTGTTCACTTCTTAGATACTTTAAAAAAATACTTTTAGTTCAATTGTGGACTTCGCTTAAATTCTAATCAAAGATATGCCAAAAACATTCTAAAACTTTTATGGTTTGTAGCTAATAGGCAGTCATTTTTGACCCCTCAAACAGATAATTTTATAGCAATGGGACCAGATAATGGAAAATAGGGTAAATACGCTGGCTCCATAAGGACCTGGGATGGTATTCGACACGATTTCTTAGAACGTCCAGTTTTATTTTGAACTTTCTCAAAATTTAGTGATTCATTTAAAAACGGTGAGCGACAGGAGTTCTTAAAACTTGTATCGAGAGTAATATTTCAAAATTACTTCATTTCTAGTTTTTAGAACCCTTTCCCCGGGACTTATATTTCATTTGAATAGTAAATACCGTTTCCAACAATTGAAACCCCAAAAATTGTTTTTTACAAACTTTAAAAATATTAACTGAACTATTTTCTAAAATGTGTATGTTTTCCTTTTTTGTTTTCAGATGGCTCATGTTGTTGGTGTACCCAAACGCGATCCTTGTCAGAAATGTGGTCTTCCTGTTTTTCTTGCCGAGCGTTTAACGGTCGGCAAAAGAGTCTACCATCGAACTTGTCTCAAGTGTGCCCGGTGTAGCTTTCAACTTACACCGGGCAGTTTCTATGAAACTGAAGTTGATGGCGAATACTGCTGCGAGACATGCCCAGACGAAGAGACCAGCTTAGAAAGCGAAACACAAGTAGTACTGAGAACTCCATCATCATCAGTAGCAGCTGCTTCTGCCGACATCAATATGGCGACAAGACCAAAAAGTCGAATTGCTGATCGCCTTGCATTTTTCGAGAGGAGCAAGGAAGAAGAGTCGGCTAGCAGTAGCAGTAAAGTTTTGCAAAAGAGTCTCAGTGATGAAGAAAAAACTAAGAGTTTGAAGAAAATCAGTGGTGAAGCTTCGTCGCCATACAAAATGAATTCTGCACTTAGTAGCTTCATGAATTCCACTCTAGATGATGAGATCGATGCAGCAGAAGTTGAGACAAACGACAACAGTCTGAATTCAGGTCAAATGGATACTTCTGAAAGCATTGACATTAGCAGTGATTCTGAAGATGATGAATCTGAGGAGAAGCCACCACAACTCCCGACATCACTGCCACCAGAAGATGTCAAAGACTCGACCCTAAAGAGAGACGATCAGGTGTTGTCGTCTGAACCTGATCAAATAAAAACTCTTAAATCCGAAATGAAGATACAACTACAACAGAAGCAAGAAGAACCACTTACTATGACAAATGAGATGACTGACACCACACCAATTGAGGACACCAAGGAAAGCCATGAGGAATCCAAAAAGATTCAAATCGATGATTATACAGAAGTAGAAGAATCCATATCTAGTACATCAATTAAAATTACAAAACCAGCAGATGATCTTAATCTAAGTAAATCTAATTTTGTTACCAAAGATAATACCGAACCTGATGAGCAGATGAGAACAACAAATGCGACAATAGTTGTAAAACCACCTACATTGCCGCCGCCAAAAGAACCAAATGTTTCTGTTGCTGGTCCATCAGTTGATGTTGCAATCGAAGGACAAGAGCAACAACAAAGTCATGTTCCAGAGGAACTAAAAGAAGAAAAATCAGTTCTACGTCAAAGACCAATAACACTGGACATAAAAACCAATTGCAACAGCGACATGACGGCTGCACATGAGGATGAAGAGACAGCAAATCGCTTAAGTGTGGTGCGTGCTCGTCTACATCAATTCGAAGTAATTGCAAATAATAAAAACCCTAATGATAATCTTATGAATAAAACCCCAGAGAACACCTCTAATCTTAACAGTAGTAGTATTAAGTCAGATAGCATTAAGTCAATTGTCTCGGAAAAACTTGATGATAATGAGGATGAGGAAAAGGTGGAGGACGGAATGGCCAAAGAGGCTATTTCAATCACACCACAACTCCCATCTTCAATTATTGTTGTTGAAGAAGTTACAAAAATGGAATCAGAAGAAGTGCCTAAAAATGATGAAAATGTTGAAGAAATTGAAGACAATAATAAAGTTAGTGTGTCAACAACTAAAGAAATAAACAAAAATCAAGAGCAGATAAAGGATGATGCTGCACCATCAGCTAAACTCGAGTCAACCAATGTCGAGACGAGTCCTGAAGATTCCCAGGAAGGTCTCAAAAAGATTATTCCAGTTGGAATAGAATTAGATGCTGAAAATGACAAAACAAAGCAAATTAACAAAACTGCAATGGAAGACAAACATTCAAATGAAGAAAAAGAAAATCCTAAAACATTTACATCTCCGGCCAAAGTGAATCTTGAATTATATCCTGAAGAATTGAATCCCTTTAAGAGTGACGATGAAGATGATGATGAAGATATTGCACCCTTGCCTGTTGTAACTCCAGTGAAACCTGTTACACCTTTGCCCAGAACATCGTTGCAAAAATCTTCTCCATCAGTAAGTGCGAAAAAAGAAGACAAAGATCGAAGTTTAAATCCATTCGATAGTTCTGATGATGAAGTTGAGATGGAGAAAAAAGTCAAGCCACCACGTCCACCACCACCAAAGATCTCAAAGAATCCCTTTGGCAGTGAGTCTGATGAGGTTGGCGATGAGAACTGCAGCAAATCGGGTAATATTGACAAACCACTACCCGTACCCAAACCTCGAACGACTTTGTAAGTATATATTTTTATGTATATTTTATATACTATTATTTTCATTTTTTATTTTATTTAAAGTTTGAATGCAGTGTGGATGTATAAACTAAGAACTGTTTGTCCCAATTTCACCCTCAGCAACTATAAATCTGTCATTGAACAACCTTCGAATATTAAGGGTTTAAATATTTATGTCGCTCTTCATTACCAAATATATTTATCTGGCAGCTTAAAACCCATAACACTATTGGAGTCGGTAGTTCATCTTCCATAAGACACTTTATCCAAATATGGTTTACATGGTTGATATTGAAATCTATGAATCTCGACTTAAGCTATGTTAACAATCACCTATGTATATTTCAATTGATGTAGAAGATTTAGTTCTTGTTTATTTTTAGCAACTTTTTTTTATTCGAAAGCAATTAGACACAGTTATATCAGCAACCTGAACAGGATTCCTCTGAAAAATTATTCGTCTTTGTCTGTCAAAAACTGAGCTTATTAGGGCAGAATTCCTTGTTGTGATTTAAGTCGAGATTTTTTTCAAGCTTCCGCTTCAAGCTTTCGCTTGAGGAGACTTGGCCACTCAGCTATTCATAACCGAGATTGTGAGGGAATTCTAAAGCATTTACTTGAGGATTAACTCAATTGGCTTAATTTTACCTTTGGATACGAACTTTGGTTGATCAAATGCTTAAGATATGAGAAATAAATACAGCCCTATTCTAAACAAAAATTCCCGGGGAAATGTTTTCGCTTGTTATTTGTTCCCCTTGTGTTCAGAATAACGTAAAAGTGAAAAAAGAATGAAATTGGTTGCAACTTTTCGATTGTGAGCTCTTCTCCCAAAAACATTTCCCCGGGAGTTTTCATTCAGAATAGGGCTGATAATAAAAGAAAAATTTCCGGTCATAGAAACGATTTGTATCGCAAATAGAAAACGACATTAACCCAGAATGAAGGAAACAATGAAAGAGGGAATTGCACTGCAGTTAGGTCTTTTCTGCCCTAGTGCCAGATATTTATGACGCAAGACTGCCCAACAGTAACCGATTAAATGATCGGGTGTTTCCTTATGTTCGTTACAGAACCTCTAGTTGGAAATGCTTATCAAGGCTCGCAATGTAAACATTATTAAGGAAAGTCTTTGTTATTCTTAAGTTGTTTTTGCTTAAATTGCTGTGGGACTTGAAACGCTATTGGTTGTCAAGTTAGGAATTTCTTCCCAAATGTAGTTCCTCTTAATTTGATCATGTTTTCGCGTATGCATTTGCTAGATTTTGCCTTTTTCGTTTCCTTGGAGACCAACATGGAAAAAACTAAAAACAAATCGCTAAAAAAATGTATTTGAATATTTTTTTTTTAATTAAAACCGTTAAGTTTCAATAGATTTTTAAATGTATTTTTAAAGATAAAAATTTCTTCTCAAGTTTCCTCCTTAAAAATTAAAATCACAATATATGGACAAATTTCAAAATGATTTAGCGAGGAGGTATTAATAAAAGAATCAAAAAGTGACTATGAATACGCCCAAAGTATATTTAAAAAAAAAAAATAATAATAAAAATATGGTTTCATTAAAAAAGATTTGCTTACAACTTTTCCTTAAAATTGCATTTTAATATTACTTCGTCGATATGACGAATGACTTTTCACGTAATTGATTAAAGAAGCTTGATGGTACTACTTTGTGTCTAGATCACGAAGTTTTGGATGAGCCGGTTTCGAACCAGATTAATACATTTTTTAATTTATTTTTCATAAATATAAAAAAAAAAAACATAAGAATAAATGTTAAATACATTATCTCGCCACAGGCAATCACTCGCTGCATTCGTTGTATGCTTACTTAAATATTCGACTTCCTCCGGATATTCTCTTTAAATGATTCATTCTACGAAATGAAGCTTATGCGTTTAGCCACCTACTTTTCATTTGTTTTGCAAACGCCCACACAATCTTTCTAGCAAATCCGTTTAGATGTTTTTTTAGTTGTCATATCACAAAAAAAAAAAAAAAAAACATGGAGATTCTCTCGGAAAGCATAGATTCATTTATGCACAGATATAAGTACATAATATGCGCAGATGCGTCAATTTCAATCACTTATCTTACACAAAATGTTAATGTTCATTTTCATGCAGAATTGAAGAAGATGATAATAACAATGAATCCTCTAGGCATTGTTGTTGTTAGTGATTTTTATACGAGATTAAAATTAATTACAAATTCAGAATTGAAAGCGTGAAGAATTTGTTGTATACTAAAATTCTACTTAAACTAAAAATAAAAAAAAGAGCGGAAATTATTCAATGGTTTTTGAAGGAAACAACAACAACCTGTGTGTGTTACCATTTAATCCATAAGCTGGAATTTTAGCTATGTCACAGAAGTGAACACTTCTGCCAAAAAATCAGAAGTGCTAGAACCTTCGGATTTGGTCGCCTTTAAACGACTTGATTGTAGTTGGTGGTTTTTTTACCTGGAATATGGTAAACTTGTATTACATTTGGGCCTGTATGGCAATACAGTTCTTTAAAAATCATGTTTCAAAAGATGAAAATATTGAGGTTATTCTCAAATCTTGAAAAAAAGGTTCTACATAACAAAAAAAACAAAACAGGGCGTAGAGAATTTTACCCTCAATAATTCATACTTCTTTTTTATTAGCAGGTTACCCACAATTTTATTCCGAATCCAAAAGAGTCAGTAAGAGACACTTTATCATGGCAAGGGGTAATATTGGTGCCTTTGTTATTACCTCACAAGAGAAAACGGCCCTAAAACAAATATTTGAAATGAACCCATCTCTTAAGGGTTACTACGTACTACCAGATTACAAAATATATAAAAGTGTCTTGATCTACGTAAAATTAAAATTTATGTCGCCTTATATTTGTTTATTCTTTAGGTCACCTAGATCAAATTTGCACTATTAACTTTCTGTTATTTTTTTTTTTTTTGTGAAAAGTGTTAAGCCACCATTATTGCGCAAAATAACAATTATAATCTCTTGAATACTGCCTGCATGACGAGTTAATTTTATTAACGAAAAAAAACCTTTATTAATTTAGCAAGTAGTATGCAATTTCTAACATATGTTTATGTTATGTATGTATTTTTGTTGATTGAAAAAGTATATTGCAATAAGTATTACAAAATTATTAACATTTTCTATTGAGGTTAACACATTTCAATAATGGCGGTGTCTTTGAAATTGCAAAATGTTATGTAAATATTTTCATAAATACTCAATGTTCATTTATGATCAACTCTTTAATATCACATTAATTCTCATGGTTAGTTCTATTGCTGAATCATATGTATAAATATTTTATCTGATGATTCATTGTTTAGCCTTAATTAGTGTATAGCCTTCGATTTTAACAGCTCAAAAGAATACTAAAGAAGGCAATGTAACTTTTCAAATGTGCTTATTAAAACATAAGATTTGTTCTTACTTCCTTTGTTTATTTAAAAGAGTGTTTTTTCTTTACCAAAAAACTGAATATGGCATGAACTGAGCTTTATTTTTTGTATATAAAACTCCCTTGAGCACTTAGATGTAATCGGTCCTAAAATTTTTAAATACTGATGTTTAATTTTTAAGAGCCTCATAATTATCTAATCAGGAGCCTTAGTGCCTTCTACTCACAACATACCGTCGCATTACCTTGTTAATGCCTTAACAAGGTGTTGTTGGACTTGTAGCCATAACGAAAAATACTAGCTTCGTCAATTTTCAACCGATTTTAGTTTTTCTTTGGCATTTTGGGAACAAAAAAATTACAACGATGTATAAATCATATGGTTTGGGTAAAATTCCTGAACTTTATAACCTCAACAGTTTCAAATATTATTAGAACATGTTTATTTAAATTAATTTTTTAAAACTTAAACTATCCAAATCAAACGAAGTATTTTTTTTTTAAATTGGTTGAAAATTGAATGGTTAAGGTTCTTATAACTTGGTTATTTTTTCATCGATTTTGAATTTAAATAGCTCATTTAATGCAGTGTTAAATATTTAAAGTTCGTATTCAAATTTATTGTGCTGTTAAACAAGTTTAGGTTCAAATTATTCGTCAAAAATGAAAAATTGCGAATACATTAAAAATACTTTTCCATTTAAAATAATACAGGAATAAATGATACACCATTTTAGATCCATTTTCTTCTTTAATGAATCAGAATCTGTTAAAAATTAGCCAAGTTAGTTGTGATTTTTTTGCACCAACGCCAATGTACCGAAAACACGATTTAGTGAGTGTATATTGAAAAACAAAACGAACAAAATATCCCGTTTTAATATGTTCACCAATCCCTACAAAAGAGCTACACTCCGAGAATAGTATATTTTTTTGTCACACTTGTTATTTTTATTTTACAGATAATCCAGTTAAATTGTGTTATTAGCAGGAAAGTTTTGGGGTAGTTTTGATTTCATTCATACTTTGTGTTTTTTGGGGTTGCTAAATCCGCAACATGGTTAAAAATGCAAAAAAACTCGAAATTTTCAACGATTTTGCAGTTTTTGGAAAATTTGACCATGAAGAATTAGTTTTTGGTTAAAACTATGTGCCTAAGAGTTCAAGAACAAATCTTTTTGGGTCAAAATAAAACTGAACTAATCTTTATTATTACATCCTACTAAACATTTTTGAAGTCCCACCTTTTTTTGAGGACACTTTTGGGCTGATTAAGTTTTCTTGAACTCTTAGGAACATAGTTGTAAACAAAAACTAATCTTTCATGGTAAAACTGTCCAAAAACTGCAAAATCGTTGAAAATTAAAATTACGCTTCCTTTGAATTTTTGACCATGTTCCGTCACAAAATTTTGTTGACAAACCTCATATGCGGATTCAGCAACCCCAAAAACATAAAGTGTGGAAGCAATCAAAACTAACCCAAAATTTTCCTGCTAAGAACCTTTTTGATCATAAATTTACTGTATTAAGACTTGTAGGCTTGAAGTTTTCTTTAAATTATGTTTTTTTTTTTTTGTAAATTCTGAGCAACTTAAGTCATCATTTTCGTTCAGTTTACACATTTAAAGTGTTCTCTTCTGTGATTAGTTCAAAATACATTTTTTAAACTATTTAAAAAAAAAAAAAATAACCGGAAAAATCCTAATCAAAATGTTTTTAACTTTTTTTAAATCGTATATAAAAAACCGGCCCTCTTGTCCTTAATTTAGTTTTAGTATGTTAATACACCTGTGATCACCGACCGATCCTCAAATTTTAAACAAACTCCACCATTATAGGTCTCTTGCAGTCTTATGTTTCTACTAACCTGTTATGTTTTTGTGAACCTGTCGTACATCATAATATGTCTAAACGAGTTCATTTCCAGCATACACAATTACACATACCATTGAACACAGAAAAATATAATGAGAATCTTATGATACAAATGAATAAAGTGATATCAAGTACCCTCCTCCTAATTAACATATAAGCATTCATATTCCAAACCAAACCACATTGTCTACCCGAAATGCTTTTTGAGTGTTGAAAATTTTGCACCAACTTGTTACAAATAAAAAAAAAACCCTAAAAAAGAAAAAAAAATGCAATATCTTACATAATTTTACGGCAATAACACTCTTAACAGTTCACGCATCATTAGTTTGTAGATCAAAGCCTGACAAAAACAACTGTTGCATAAAGATCAAAACATCAAAAACCAGATCCACAAATCGCTCGAGTTTCACATTAATACCTGCTAATTATTTAAGCTCTGATTTTAATTTATACATTTATCATTTTTTTCTTCTCAATTAGTTTGATATATAATTAATTATTGCTGTCGCCAGTGTGATCTCCGTCAAAGTCCACACCAACCATGCATTTATAAGTTGATATTATATCGATTAACCTTAACCTCTACGACTTTGTTTAATATGCGCAGATATTTAAATGAACCAATTAAATGACAGCCCCATTATGACGCCCATTTAACTTATGGAAATTAATTTCAACAGCGCAGGGTCCAAACACCTTTCACCTCTATTAGGGCTGCTGTGAAATGACACATCCACGCACCCAATAAATAATATGAATTATACAAAATGCCATTTGAGCCCCAAATTATGTATGTATGGTTCATAAATCGAATTTAATTATTAATAAAATCAAGTTCTCTATGGCAAAAAAGTCAAGTCCAAAAACAAATCTTCAATCGAAACGATGAATGAGTGCAAAACTGGGCAGTGTAGTTACTGCGCGAGACCTCTTGCAACATAGGATGACACTGACAACACAACATTTACCACTTCTCCTCACACAACACACACACTTTATGGGAAGTGGTTCGGTGTGGCTATTAAAATGCAAACAGTTAAGCAACCTATTCATCTAGTCGGATCAGACCACATCTAACATATATCTACTGACTATGAATACTGGATAGCACAGCCAAGCGCCTAAATAAAAACCCAACGGAGCAGCTCTGCTGCAACCTTATTGTGGAAGAAGCCCTCTATTGTTGTTATTGTCTCGTTCAATCGGCGACTTTATTGTTGTTGTTGTTGCTGGCCGTTTTATGTGTCATTTCATTGTTGTTTAACTGGTGGCGGCTTTTGTTGCTGTCAATTGGGTGGATAGCTGCGCCTATTCTTCCTCCACACAGTCTTGAAACGACTACCGAACCGCACTGAGGTTTCTGTTTTTTTTTTGTTTGTTTGTAATTTTTCTTCTCTAAGATTTGCGTTACTTTTCTTCCGCCTATCATTGTATCATAATCACTCAACTGCTGCACGTTTGTCTCTCCAACTGCACAAGAATTAAACTAGAGAAGTGGCTTAGTGTAATTATTATTATTGTTGTTCTGTTTAGTGTTTGTGAGTCAGTTGATCAAAAAACTGCGGTTAGCGGGCAGTGCAAGAAGCAAAGGGAAATCAAGAAACAAAACGTGATTTGTGAATTAAACGAACATTTCTTAGAACAGTTATTATTTCCGCTTGATTAGTGACCATTCATTTTTAACTTCCCTAATCCGGTTTAATGAAAATTCGAAAATAGTTTGTTTGGGACGGGCATCAACCTCTGTACTGTGTAATATATTGACTTGACGATTGTGTGTGTGTGTGTTTTTGTTGGAATGTTTGATCCGTTTGATTAAAATGAATACATTTTATTTATTGTGTCGAAAATGCTAAAATACAAATATATTCCACCCCATAAACTTAGATCACAGAATCAAACGCCAGAACCAACACCACGTCTTGGCAGCAGGCACTCAACCTCAATCCAACATGCATCGCCATTAAATAATTTAGATGACTTCTATGGAAGCAATTCGTCGCTTGGCAGTACTCCGCACAGCTTACAAAGGAACACTGGAGTGCGAGGATCAAATGTCTCCCTGACTTCGTCCACCGGAACAATCCGTTCCAGGAAGCAACACCGAGCACCAGCTCCACCTATGCCCGTGAAGGAGCTATTCCCGTCCACAGAAACGTTAGATAGCAAAAAATCATCTCCCAGCTCGAGTAATTCAGCCACTCCGAATCAGCGGCGTAAGAAACGTCCGGCGCCGGCACCTCCAAAGCCTGCAAGACTCCTTGATCCAGCTGTAGTTTTGACGTCCAAAGTAGAACAATTGACCGGTTCAAAAAACTCGCTTAATTACCCTCTGCAGAGCGATCTTGATAAGTTATCTGACGAAGAGAAAGCTTTGTTGGAGGGTAATCGCTTGGCAAACGAAGCCAGCGAGGAAGAAAAACATCATCATCAGCATCATCAACCAGATGATGATTATATTGAGACTAAGAATATAGTGCAAAAACTAATTCCATTGGACATCAGTATACTCTCAGACTCAAATGATAGTCTGATCAAACAAAAAGAGGAGGACAATGTCGTCTATCGACGGACAATCATTCCCAAAAATATTGTGACCACACCTACATATAATGAATCTTCTTTCATGGTTTCCCATGATCGGCAATTGGAAAAAATGAAGGACAACAAAGAGGCACAGAATCGTAATCGCCAGAGTCAGGTGTCATCAGGAGCCGAAGACACTGATCCGCTCTATAATAAATCATCGCACGGAAAGTGGAAGCGTCGTAAAGGTCCAGCGCCGGCGCTGCCAATTCCACAAAGAAAAGTTCTACAAATGCTTCCACTCCAGGAGATACGTCACGAATTGGATATCATTGAAGTTCAACAGCAAGGTCTAGAGAAACAGGGAGTCATATTGGAGAAGATGATTCGTGATCGGTGCGAAGGCCAAAATGGCGAATTGAATGCTGGCGCAGAAGGTCCTACCGATGCTGGTGGGCATCCACAAAATTCCAAGGAAGTCGAAGATTTGATATTGCAATTGTTTGAGTTGGTGAATGAGAAGAACGAATTGTTCCGGCGGCAAGCAGAGCTTATGTATTTGTGAGTAAATATATTTTTTATTCTTTTTTTTTTGTTTTAAATACTTTGAATAAAATAAAATTTAATTTAAATTTAGACGTCGTCAACATCGTTTGGAACAAGAACAAGCTGATTTGGAATATGAAATTCGTGTTCTAATGGCACAACCAGAGAGAAACAAGACGGATACGGATAAAGCACGTGAAGAGGCATTAATTGCCCGAATGGTGGAAGTCGTACAGCTGCGCAATGAAGTTGTGGAATGTCTAGAAATGGACAGACTGAGAGAAGCAGAGGAGGATTTGGTAAGTTTTTAAATTAAAGTTATACTTATTATGCCTAAAGTTTAATCAAGGGGTATCCTGAGTCATACATACTCATAGGGAGTTATTTTAAAATCGAGTTCTTCAAGAACTGAATTTTTAGGTATTACAGAAATCGGGTTTTGATATTTTATTTTCTCTATGAAATTTCTGCAGTAAAAATTAGTTTCTTAGAAGTTGTGTTTTCTTACAATCATTTTTATGAGTGTAATAAAAGTCTGGTGGGTTTTTAGTTTTTTATTTTGTGCCTCTACAAATGAAAAGTACTTGGGTTCAGGTTTCGACCTCTTTCTTTTGCGTAATGTTGGAGCTTGGACGCTTCTCATACTTAATTTAATATTTGTATTTATGATGCAAGATTACCATTTAACAACGCAAACACTCTGACAGCAAGGTAATTTTGTAGACTCCTTGTGCAGTTCCAATTTGTAATTCTTCTTTTTAGACTTTTTCTTCATATTTCTTAAAAAAAAATCGACTCAATGCAGCGTTGATTTATATTTATGATGAATGAATTGCTGAATGACCCATTTCAGTGGCGTTTCATTTCCAGCATATGGCAACATTACATCCTTCATAATCTTCATAAAGGCAAGCTCTTCTATGATGTCTTCAATAAGGAGTATGTCGAAACTATTTTATCTTATTAGTGGAAAAAACCATCTTAACAAATTCATTAGAAAATTGAATTAATTCCCACTAAAATGCGATTCTGGTCCACAGGGTCACTCGTCTAAACTTGACAGAGATTCTAATTAAGTGCACAAAAGATGTGCAACAGTTGTTTGAAGAAAATTAAAAATATTTCAGTTCAAAGTTAATACATTATCGAAAAATTAGAGTCTGATTTTTAGTCACTTTTTTTAACAAAATAATAGGACTTAAATTATTGTATGGCATACAAACTACAAAATTCTAATTGATCTTATCACTTATTTATGAATATTTTTTTATTTATAGAGTATCAAACAGAGACTTGAGCTCCACTCGGCAAAACGTGAAGAAGAATCTAATCGCAATACGTTGAGTAAACTCTCGAAAAAGGAAAAGAAGAAACAAAAAGAGAGTAAAAAACTTGGAAAAAGCAAAAAGCTTGACGCCGATAAGGTAAGTTCCTTTTCAAATTATTTCACTGTTTTACAAGTTTTGATTAAATTTTTCATTGCCTACTTATAGGATGCCGACGAATCTGAACTTGGCACGGAAAAACAAAAGCCCAAGAAGAAAAAGAAAAAGTTCCTGTTTTAGAATCTTAGCCAACGGAATTCGATATTAAAAATCTTTGGACTGAATGAAGTTAACTACTATATTTTTTGGAAACAAATTATTGTTAACAGATTTTAAAAATTAGAAAAAAAACTTTCGCACAAACAAAACCTCCCAGCATTTAGAGATTGTAGTTTGCAGACAACAAAAGCCACACCAACACTGTGTTGTCCCTTAGGCAACTACATCGCTTACACCCCCTCTTGTGATAGATTGCATTGCAGTATAGTAATATTATTTGAAAACAAAAAAAAAAAATGTCAAAAGCACTAAAAATACTTTACTAATATTTTTGCTTTGTAAAAAAATAATCGGGATAGAATTCATTTGGAAAAAGGAAATGGTCTTTGTTTATTCTTTTGTTTTTAAGTTTTTTTTTTTCGTCATTTAAATTATATTTTTATTTTGTTAAATTTAAATTTACATGTAAAACAAATCTCGACGTCCCACTTCGTAAGTCTCGTTTAAAAGTTGATATATCTTCATGTACATTTAGCATTTAATTATAATTAAAAACATTTTATTTTATAACAAAAAGAGTGCATGGTTTTTATTGCGTTTTTTTCCCTCTATTCTATATTTTGTTTTGCTATAATTAACGGAAGTTAACATAAAATGTGAGACACTTTACTTTATAACTATGTTTAATTAATAAAAAAATAAATATCATAAATTTGTTTTGTTAATATTAAAAAAAAAATTAAATAATTTAATGCATTATAATGTAGTCTTTAATTAATTGTTTTTTGTTTTATAATTTCTTTTCTCTATTTTGTATAAAGCAAACAATTGAAATGAACAACAAATATATTTTTACGTTGAATATAAATTCAAAATTGATATTTTATTTAACAACCAAAAGATATTGCTAAGATAATCAATAAAAAAGGTCATAGGTAATTTAAATACACTCGCGAGTACAAATTGGAATCCCCTCTTCTTCTGAAAAAAAATCGCTATAAATGCATTGTTTATAATTTGGTGTTCTTGGCCTGGTTTCAAATCTTGAACTTTAATCTTTAAATTGAGGATGAAAAAAAATAAACATTATTATTATAGCCTGTAGCCAACGTCATTCTTTCATGACGGTTGACTTGTTTCCATGTGTTCGAAATATGCACATAAAGTATGAATTGTTATGATGCTTGGAAGATCTATCGTAGTGGCAATCATTCTTTTTTTGTTGTGTCATCATTATTGATGACTCAGGTACGGACTGCAACAACTCGACATCTCATACATACAATCAAACGACCTTTCCAAAAATACCAATCATTTAATGCTACCACTCACACCCAAAATCTGCTGCTGCGTTTTTTTTACATCTTTATGTCAACGGCAGGATAACTTCGCCCCTCTGTATAGGTGGCAGGCCTCGATTTTGTTGATCACCTGCGTTATAACTTAAGATAAACAAATAATTCAAGTGTCTACAATTTAGACATTGATAAGTGACGCTGGCTCCTGGGCTATAAATACGTGAGATGTATGATGTATCTATCTTTCTGAGGGTCCTGTTAGGAAAACGAATAGCAGTCAAACGAGTAGGTATCGTTCTACAAAAAACGATTATCGTAATCTCAGTTAAACAAAAACTAGGGATTTTCAATGATTATAGTAATATCGTAACACGGGGCCAGAAATTCTAAATCTAATCGATTTTTAAGGTTGTTTTCAATCGATTTGAAATAGAAATACAGTAGAATTTGGAGAGGTTAGAATAATTTTTACGATAATAGGAGAGAGTAGGCATACAGAATTGTGAGCGGGACCGCACAAAATCTTCGTCCAAGTTTCAAGTGGAAGCACGGAAGAACAAAACTAATACCCACACAACTTTTCATTTTGGGGTTCTGAAAATAATATTTCTATTTTGTAAAACGATTATCGTTGAATTTATTTCGTTATCGTTCAAATTGGATTAGGTATAATGAGAATCGTTTTAGCTGAACGATAACGCCGACTTGCTCGTTTCGTAATACGTAATAGACCCCCTGAACAAATTCATTTGAATATGGTTCACGTATACAAATTTTTCTTTCGGCATGGTTCATCCGCTGTGATGTCGAACAGAAGAATTAAACCGATTTTCATCCCGGAATAACTAGTCTCGTGCGAAGAGGCCCAGTTATATGAACGAAAAGCAATATGCAATTTAGCTTACAAAGTGTCTTTGGAAGAGCTTAGAAAATTACGTTGTACACGAATTTTGGAACGTAACGAACCTATTATATTTTTATTTTTCAAAAAAAAAAAAATGATAGACTAAGTTTTTATTTCCAAAAATAGTTTTTGTTTGAACTTGAAAAAATAGAAACCATATCAAGAGGTATCCAGAGTTTTAATGTTTCATAGCCTTTTCAAGATTATTTAGCATAATAACCGATTCTTTTCGAACTGTGTCTCGAATAATTTCTCCAAATTTATGTGACGAATCCACACTTTTTTCAGGAACATTTTGCACATAATGCTTTGTGTTCGATGGCAGACCTTGTAGAGTGATGCGCAAGTGTTGTATTGATTTATTATATTCGATCAATTCATCCATTGACTTATTCAATTCATCATAAGTGGGAATTTCATCATCAGGCATCGCCATTCTTAAAAGAGATTCCGTTGGTGCAGGTAAATATTCATCTTCATCTGAATATCTATAAGTTCGAATACAGACTTCTGAACCACACGGTCTTATATTTGTTTTTGATTCAAATATTTCTACAGGATTAGGTTGATTTTGTTCCATACTCCTCATAGCAAATTTAGATAAATTTTTGGTAAAGTTTCCATAACGTTTTATGTACTGTTGCTGTTTTCTAATAGCTCCCATTAAATCCCAGTACAAATGATTTCTTGTTTTTGCAATTTCTTCGAGCGATTTAATAACTTCCGGTCTAGCTTTGTCCTCGGTTAAATAGTGCACTAGTAATTTACGAAGTTTTTCCCTCATAGCTAATGTTGGTGGTCTAGGAAAAGGAGGATATACCCCACCGTCTGGGGAATATTGTAAATACATGGCTTGTAAACGCTGAATTTTAGATCGATTTTTCTCAGAATTCTTGTTTCCATAATCCAAGCGACGTTTTAGCTGAGATTTTCTTAGCAACCATTCTTTTTGTGGGCTTAAATTCTTTTTTTCAATAATTCTGGGTGTTGAAATTGAATTCAAATTCTGACGTGAATATTCAATTCCCTTTTGTCGGGCCTTGGTCAGTTCCTCGCAACGGACTTGATGTTTAGTCTTATTAGGTATGGTGGGTCGTGATTGATTTTCTACACCGGGCTTTGATTTTGTCAAAGCGTTCTTAATACGTCGCAGTAATTTAGCAAGTCTTACTTTTTTTACCTGGAGTTGGATAGGTTTTTCATCAAAACTCCGAATGTCGTCATAGGCTTTCTTTAATCGCTCGAACTGATCTGAGTTGTTTCGATGAAGCCTCCTAAAGAATGGTGTCCGATGAATTTGGTAAATATCAACTGCTGAGTCATTAGTATTTAGATTCATTTAAGGCTTTTAGGGTATTGAATTCAAATTAAACGAAAGATTTGTAAAGCTACGCGGATTTTAGAAACGACTGACAATTTTTTTTTTTTAAGAAAAAATTGTAAAATTTTAGACTTTAATGAACGGGATACTTTTATTCATTCGTAAAACAAATTGTGTAGTAAAGTAATTGAAATTTTAAACTTTTATAAATTTTATTCGCCAGTTCTTTCCAAATTATATCGATTCGATAGACTTATTACAACATAGGCACGAGGCTTGTCACTAAGGATTCAGTTAATAAACATTATTATAAAGTTATGAAGTCAAATGTATGGTAAGGCTTTTTGTGACTTTGAATACAGTTGCTACTCAAAACTCCCATTTTGGAAGTAGCAACACTATGTTTTCATTCCCAGTTTCAACTCTGACATTTCATTAAATATAGGTACCAATTTTAATCTTTAAGCTTATGAGCTACGGACCAGTTTTTCAGTGCCGTATTTGCATTAAATGCAATTTTTTGTCTTTTGCGAATATTTCAGTTTCAGTATGCCATGAAAAAAAATCAGAATCAAATGGTTCATTATAATATTTTCTTTCATTAAATAGCAATTTCTTTTGGTTCAAATGCATCTGTACAAAAATGCAGTTGATTAAAGTCAGTTCTTTGTTTCGAAAATGCACTTTTTCCTAATTTTTTCGAAAGAAGCTTACAATTTGGTACAATTTGTTTACTAATGAAGTAGACCCTTTCATTTTTACTATATAATAATTTTTACTTGATAATAATCCGCTCCGGAGATCCATTCAACGACTACGTCGAAAACGCTACTCGTCACGTTTTGTTACGTCAAGAAGTTTGGGGTTTGGGTGTTAATAAGGTCAAGATTGTGTTGCCCTACGATCCCAAAAACAAAACCGGCAACAATAAGACAATAAACATCTACGTAACTCCAGAGACAGAGAATACAATATTCCTCCACCAACTACTCCGTTGGTGAGTTACCAAGTCATTTAAATTCGGACAGCAAGTTAGAAGTCTTAGAAGTTCCTAAAGTTGCTAAAATCTTTGATATCTCACGAACCTTAACTGGCTAAATACTATAAAAGAATAAAATTAATTTAAAACCCAAAACAAATAAACTCAATTTGCATAATTTCTTTTTAAAAAAATCTTTATACAACATTTTATGGCAGTAACCTCTTAGCACAGCTTTTACATTTTTTTTTCTATTCATTCAGCAAGCATTTTTGTCGACAATTTCAAAAATTTGTTTTCTAGTAACACCGACATCTATCTGTTGGACATTTTGAACGGAAATTAAGGCAATTATCCAAGCAATATGTATCGGCACCTTCACGTCCTGCCAATTCACCAATAGCTTCACAAGTTTGTCTGAAGAAAAAAAATTATAAATGTTAACCAATTCAAAAAGTTATTTTTAATAGTAAGATCATCAAAAATACTTACGGACAATGACAAGCACTTTCAGGACAATTTGGGGGATACCTCAGGCAGTTATTTTCGCACCAGCCTCGCATGCCAGGAAGTGTACGGAATGCCGGTGATGGCAAACACATTTGATCGCTAAAAAATATACCAAATTTTATTAGAACACAAAAAACACTCTTCAAATTCTGGAATTAAAAAAAAAATTACAGTAAAAATTTATTTTATTTTGATCAATCTAAAAATTTTGACGAAAACTACAATTTAATTGAAAAAATTCCTAATTCCTAAGAAAATAATTTCAAGAATTTAGAAAAAAATGCCCGCTAGCCAAAGTAAAATTAGTTTCGATGCTATAAATATAGTTAAAGCCGAAAATATTTACTTAAATGAATCGAAGAGGGGTAATTATTTCTTTTGCTCGATTTCAAGCTAATTCGGTACTTTTGTCTTTAACTTTTAGATCGAAATTATAAAAGAAAATGCACTGCCACCGAAGATGCCAATTTGAAGAAAAAAATTGTTTCAGATTTTGTTTTAAGACCTCACGAACCTACAACAGTTAACAAACATAAAAAGGATATTATTCCTAAGGAGAGCAAGTCAAAAAATGCATCTTTAACAGCTGCAAAAAAAACCAGAAAACGTCAGATGGATATTGGCAATATGTACTCCAAATTGAATTCCCAAAGGCAAAGCACAGCCAAGTCTTCGGAGTGCCCTAAAGAAGTACTTGTTGAAACAAGTAGCTCTCGGTCGTTCTATTTAACTCCCAGGCAAACTAATCCAATGCTTGAAATTGATTTTGAAAATATAAATCCAAACAAACTACCCGAGCACTTCTATGAAAGCGAACTAGACGATTTTATTCGCGCTCAGTACCCTGACTTTGAGGATTCGTCGGAATATGATTTTCAAGACCCTTTGCCCCTAGAGAATTTCGATCTTCCCCATGAAACTTTTGAACCTCAAAACAGTTTACGACATTTTAAAGAATTGCTTGATCAAGAAGAATCATCAAAGAACAAACTTTTGGACAAAAGTGAAATAGAATTGCTGAAAGACATTATCAAGGCTGATGAACGATATCAAAAGCTTAAAAAGGATGATTATCTAGTCTTAAAGGATATTCTTATGGGTCAGCTTAAAGAAATTTCCGAACAAGAACGTGTCATAAAGATGACTCTTGAAAAACTTCGATCTCGAAGGCATACAGAAATGAAAATCAACAATTTGAACGTTGTAAATGCTGAAAAGCCGCTAGAAAACAACTCGAAAGAAACAAAAACTGAAAAAAGTCCTAATGAAGTTTCTAGACAAGAAGTGGATGTTTTTTTCAAGAATGTCCCATCTCTAGAAAGGGAAATAAAAATTCTGAGATTGTTGGGTCAGAAACTCGAAGAAACTTTAAAGAAGTCAAATGATAAGAAAACTGCAATTAAACCTCCATTGACTTTGCTTTCAACTGAATGCGTTAGTTTTAAGCATTCACTTTGCTTAGCTTCTTCAAAAATTCTTCCATTTGCTTCAAAATCTATTCTTGGTCTTGTTCAAGAATTTAAGATCAGTCATCAAACAATTGACGAACTTAAATTAGAAAGAGATTTTTACATTGCAAGTGATTTGAATAATTTCACCCTTCAAAGGACTAATTTCGAAATGCTGCGACACAATCCTGAATTGCTTCTTCGAAGACTCAAACCATTGACAAAAGATTCTAGATTAAAATTCAATATAATAGAACAAGATCCATTGTTTTTCAATCATTTCTTATCTAATATTTGCAAAATGTCATCGAAATCCTTCACAACGAATGATACTTTTATTCCAAAATATAATTGTTTGAATCAGAAATTAAATATTATTCCAAAAATGGCTATGAACGGTGCTGGAGATCATTTCGATTTTATATTAAAAGAAGACGATTTACCAAAATTGGAACTTCCCATTGTGATGGAGAAATCTAGCCCAAAAGTTATTGGAAAAAAGAAATCGAAACAATGTCGGACTCCATTGCAAGAAAAGAAGTGTGTCTCTTCGAAGAATAGTCTTGTAAAAATATTTCTGTTGGGTTCGCTTCATTTAACAATTGTACTTATGGTTTTTACTGCAATTTTTTATCCTGATATTATATGCATTTAAAATGGTTAAATTCATTTGTAGCACGAAATAAAATATGAAAATCTTCGAGATGCATTTCTTTGTCATTAGTGTCACAATTTCCACTTTTAATAGGCAGAAACGAAAAAGTCCATAACCTGGGTTAAGCCACCAATTAAAATACCTCCTTTTGAAATTGAACTTCTGACTGAATCTTGGACTATTTCAAATTTATAAAAAAGCAGCCGCTTTCCAAGTTCTGACTTAAAAGAAACCCATTGAAACCTACAAACTGTTAGTGGCCATAGGTAAGTAGTAGTGTAAGTGAAACCGAGTATGTTGCTGTGAAAGACCGCACTATGCCAGCTGCAACCACAAACTTAAAAAATTTCGATTTTTTTTTTCAGTTTTTTCGATCATAACTTCTAAAATGTGCATCCTAAAGAATAAATCACTAGACATTAGGTAAAGACGACCAAATTTGCTTTAAAATATGTTTTAAATTGAATTTATGAAATGTATGCATAACCGGAGATCTGTAGTTCTAAATATGTCTTGAAATACAGTAGGTACCTATACTTTAAAAAATTGCAATTTATCCCCTTAAAATCGAAATTATTGTTTTAGGCATCTTTCCATCAAAATATCTAAGTATATATAAACTAATAAATGCAGGGGGTCTAGAACGTATGTATCTATCTTGAAACAATTTTATCAAAAACAAAGAATGTTAACAAATTATAAACACAGTTTTTTTCTTGATATCTTGTTGTTAAAATATTTGTAGAATTGTTCATAATTCTTTAACAATTAGGTATAGATTATCTGAAAAATTTGCTTGTTATGACAAAATTGAGGTACCCCTAAATATTAAAAAAGTAACTTTTTTAGTGTCATTTCCAACAATATCATTTTTTTGCGGTTTAGCTTATTTTATAGTTCAGCGTTAGTTAAAAAAAAGTTACTAAAAAAAGCGTAGAAAGTCGCGGAGTTAAGTATTATAATATGTGAAATACCGTTGTAAAAAGCGTGGAATACTCGTAAAAGATTGCGGAACAACGTGGAATTTAGCACGAAAAACCGTACGGGCGGAGAAAATAGAAGAAAACCACGGAGAAAAGCTTGAAAAGTTGTAGAAAATCTGCAATATTTTGTGGACTACCGTGATAAATGCGGGGTATACAGTGGAAAAAATCGCCAAATACTTTTCCACGTTTTTCCTCAGCTTTCCACATTTTCAAAATAAAAGTAAGGACAGGGCCAGGACGACGTCTGCTGGGTCAGCTAGTTTTAGAATATATTTTTAAACAAATGGTTTAAATTGATATTGGAGTTGGCTAAATTACGAAAAAAATGGAATTTTCAAAAATTGTTCAGCTTATACAGTTTGGGTGGTTTTACGGAACCCCATGTTTTTTATACTGCTGAAAAGGTAAAATGGGCCAAATTTGACGAAACTAGATTTTTTACAAAAGATGAAGGTCAAAAAAACCGTTTTTTACCCCTAACTTCAGATTTTGGAGGTATTTTAGAATTTTTACATCAGGGCAAAAAGCTCTATTTTTTAACACACAGTTTAATTTAAAGAATTTTTTTTTAAATAAAATAAAAAAATTATAAAATGCACGACTGGGTTGCACGTACCCGCTCTTAGGGTCAAAATTGCTGTGGATGGTCTAATAGAAAGTTGTACGAAATATATAATTCTATAAAAAATGTAATACAAAAATTGGTATGCCATTTTTTAGATATTAAAAATCAACATCTAAAAACTAAATTTTAAGAAAAAAAAATTGTGTCGTTTTCAAAAATAAAAACAATTTTTAATTTTTTTTTTTTCAATAAAAAAAATAATTTTCGAAAATTTTTTACTAAACATTATAACGGCAACTTAAAAGCATTCATGTACAAAAATGGTTGAAATTGATTGAGTCATGAAGGAAAAAATTAGAATTAAAAAAAACGCTTCTATGGCAGGTACCGTTAATACCGTTTTTTGTAAAAAATGGTTTCATTTAAAGATTGCAAGACCTTATCCAAAAAAATGAACACGATTTTTTAAATAAAATCGTAGGAACCATTTTGAGAAAAATGAGATTTTCTAAAACTGGTATATGACAGACGGTTATTTTTGGTTAATTATGGACTAGAAACTGAATTTCTAAAGAAATGACTTTTGAAACTACTTTTCAAAAACATGAAATGAAAATACGTTACAGCATTATTAATGGGATAACTTCACTATCTTATTGGTGGAAATTGTTGTAAACAATGATCTTCCTTACTCATATCCTAAGTTCCAAAGAATCCTATTTGGGGGAACCTAAAAAGCGGGTCACCTGAGGTACTGTTCATTTTAAAAAGCTCAAAAATAGGCATTTGACTGGCAAAGGCAACTAAAACGTACTCTAAAGACCAGTTTTGGAGAGGGAAATCATTTTGATTTCAGGATGAGTTAGTTTATTAAATTTGTTTTTCAGTCTTATTTAATCTCGGGATTAAACCTCCAGATTTTGAAAACTAACTCGTAATTTAATAAGGGAACTTTTGTTTATAGTTTCAAGTGCAAAATCTATTGAATTGAAAAGAGACACTGCTATGCAAAATACGCTTTTACTATGGAAGCCAAGAAGTTGCGTCTTTAAGGAATTTCTTATACCTATGGTTTCGTCATCGAAGTGAAAAATGGTGCACTTAAAAACTGCTTCGGAGATAATTCGCATTTAAATAATTTCACACTATAATATAATCCCGCGGATAACTAATGATTAATTCAGCACTAAGAAATAAATTGGTTCTAAGCGGAGCACCAAAGTTTCATAAGCAAAACTGACAGTCAAAGCACAGAATGAGCTGCATTTTCTACGTGTTTTTTTGTACTTCCTGAGAGATATCGAAGAAAAGCAACTGGCCAGAGCCATCTATTTGCAAATAAAAATACCCAACAAACGTTGTATTCATTTTTGACCAACACCGAGCGATAAAAATAAAACACAGTTTTTATTTTGTAAATTTTTCCATCTAAAAATTAAAATATTTATTGATTATTTTCTTAAAACAAAAAGCAACACCAATACCAATAAGTTGATTTACAAAATATTTTACAATTTAGCTAAAAACTAACAAAAAAAAAAGTTAAAACTATAAAAATGTATTCAAGCAATATTTTTACTATAAAATGCTCGAAATTCAATAAAAGCTGTAAAGTTATGTTTTTATAATATTTACATAGTAATTTAATAATGTGATGGATTTTTATATGCATAAATGAAATTAAATTGTTTATTAGTGTAATTTATGTATTTTTTTTAAATGTGTGTTAAAGCTTCTTTTTACCAAAGACTTATGGCGATTGCTATTTCTAAAATTATATAAATTGCAATTTTTTTTTATTAAAATTGTGTTATTATTTTTATTATTTAATAAATGAAATATTAATTGTTGAATAAGCAATAAATACAAATTACTTACCGAACAATAAGTGGAAAGACATTATTATCAAGTGGTGCACGATAATCTTTGTAATAAAGAAGGTATGGCGATTTAGTGTTGACAAATGCTGGTGGAAGACCACCTCCAGTATTTGAAACAATAGCAATATCAGCACAATTTCGGAAGGTTTCTGTATAAATAAATCATTATTAAAAAAAATATGAAGTATTATTTTATTTAAATCTTACCAGCACGACCACAGCCAACAGCTTCTGTACCATTTGCACATGTTCCCCACATATTTCCAGTATAATAAGTCCATTGTAAGACACATTGTGTGCATGTTACATAAGCTGGTAACCTCACCCGATAACGGAAGATATCCTTTTTCTTAGCTTCGCTAGGAATTAAGAAACGATGTTCCCGTGTGCCAGAAATGAAGAGTGGATACCGATCGAAACATTCTTGTGTAGCCTCATAACGTGGATTATTATTTGGACAAAGGAACATTTCGAAACGGCCATAGTGGTTGGCTGTTAGCTCAACTTCAACTTCGATTTCCTTTAAAAGAAATTATAATATGAATTAACATAACAATTGAGAGAAAATGGATTTAATATGAAAACAAATGAAAAAACTTAAATTTTTTTTAAAATTAAGAAAAAGTTAAAAAAAAATAAAATTTATTTCATTTTGTCACTATATAGTCAAAACGGACTATTATAACGGCCAAGGCAAAAAAAAAAATAATGAAAAGAACTTTGTGCAACTAGAACTAAAACAACCTTGTGAAAATAACACTGGTCTGCATCGGAAATCGCGAAAAGTTGTTCAGAAGCCATTGTAAACACTTTTTTCACTTTAATTTTGGAAACATCAAAAACCAGTTTGGTTATAAATGTTAATTTAACAAAAATATTTCGAGTGAAAAGTTTTCCGGATGAAACTCACAATAGGGCTGAATGTAATATCCTAGATTTGCTAACTCCATAAGTTGTTATGAGTGAAGCTGTCACACCCCCACACCACACCTTTCTCTCGGTACGTTCCAGCTTAAGTAAAATCACTAGATTTAACTGGTAAAGTTCTGTTCTGTTGCCTGTTACAAGTAGGTATTTATAAACACTTATCAGTTATCACTTTATCGAAACTTATCGAACTAATGACAAATGCTTACCTCACATTTCAACAATCATTTAACAAAGAATTACATGGGCGCTAGTGTAATTTTCTAGAAAAACCATCAAAATGTTGTTCTTTATGTATCTACTTACATTGATTGTTTTTTTTTTTTGTATTTCAAACGATTTTAAGTCATGCCAAAACTATTTAAAGTTGTAAATTGTAATATTTAATTTTCTTATCACTTTTTACCTAATACCCCCTCTCGAATATCAAGTGTCTCTGTTTATCTCGTTAACCCTGAACAATATTCCCACTCCAGTTACCCCTTCAAGTGGCAATGTGCAGACCTTTTAAAAGCCTCCCATTGAATTGAATTTTTCCAATTTGTGTTCAACTTTTATCAATTGAGCACAATGAAGTCAATTCTAATAGTTGCCTTTATTGGTATCATTTTAAGTCAATGGAGTCCTTCCAGTCTTGGTTGTACAAATCCTTCGACCACTCCAACAACACCCCAAAAAGACTGGTGGCAAACAGCTCAATTCTACCAAATCTATCCTCGTTCATTTAAAGACTCAAATGGTGATGGAATTGGTGACTTGAAAGGTATCACCTCAAAATTGGATTATCTCAAGGAAATTGGAGTTACAGCAACATGGCTATCGCCAATCTACAAATCTCCAATGGCTGATTTTGGTTATGATATTGCTGACTTCTTCGACATTCAAGATGAATATGGAAACCTCAATGATTTTGCTGAACTTGTCCAACAAGCTACCAGCAAGGGATTGAAAGTTATTTTAGATTTTGTGCCCAATCATTCGAGTGATGAAAATGTTTGGTTCAAAAAATCAGTCAATCGAGAGAGAGGTTTTGAAGATTTTTACGTATGGCATGATGGTAAGAAAGATGTCAATGGAAATCGTATACCACCAAACAATTGGGTAAATTTAGAAGAATTTATTCTTAATGAAACCTTGTTCATATATATATCTTTAGTTACAAGCATTTAGAGGAAGTGCCTGGGAATGGAATGAACAACGCCAGCAGTATTATCTCCATCAATTTGCTGTTAAACAACCAGATTTGAACTATCGTAATCCAGCAGTTGTTGCTCAAATGAAACGAGTGCTCACATATTGGCTCGATCGTGGGGTCGCTGGTTTCCGTATTGATGCTGTACCATGGTGCTTTGAGGTTCAAGCTGACGCAGATGGAAACTATCCCGATGAGCCTGTCAGTGGATTCACGGACGATCCAGAAGAATCTGCTTATCTCAGGCACATTTACACTCAAGATCAACCCGAAACTGTTGATATGGTTTATCAATGGCGTAAACTACTCGACGACTATAAGAGAATTCATGGAGGCGATACAAGAGTTTTGCTAATTGAAACTTATTCTGGATTGGATTACGTCATGCAGATGTATGGCAATAAAACAACCGAAGGTGCTCAAATACCATTTAACTTTCAGTTCATTTTGGATGGCAACAAGGATTCAGTGCCTGCAAGATATGCCGAAATCATAAAGTTGTGGCTGGATAAGATGCCAGCTGGCAGAACTCCAAACTGGGTGGTAAGTTCGATCGTATTTTGGAGTGATTTAATAAGAGTATTTGATACATTTTGAGAGAATTTTCACCTCATTTAGATGGGCAATCATGATCAGAGAAGAGTTGGTAGTCGATATGGTAAGGAGCGTGTTGATATAATGAATATGATTCAAATGATTCTTCCTGGAGTCAGTATAACCTACATGGTAAGATTGTTGTACAGAAATTGAGGAAACTAGAAACAAAAAAAATTAAGACTTCTACTCAAATTAGGGTGAAGAATTGGGTATGCTTGATGGTGAAATCACTTGGGAACAGAGTAAAGATCCAGCTGCTTGTAATTCAAATCCACAAATCTATGAGAAATTCACTCGAGATCCAGCTAGAACTCCATTCCAATGGGATACATCTGTTGCAGCTGGTAAATTGTAATTCAACCAATTTTACAATTAAATTTTAATCCAATTTTTCTAAATTAAGGATTTTCAACAAATTCCAATACATGGCTACCAGTGAATCCAAATTATGTTGATATCAATGTTCAAAACGAACGAAATTCCAAGAGTCATTTGAATGTCTATAAGCAAATGGTGGAACTTAGAAAAACTGATGTCTTGAAATTTGGAACAGTTCAATATGGTATGGTTGGCAATGGAGTTTTGGTCATCAAGAGGTTTGTTTTTCGTTGTTTTATCTGTCGGTTAAAAAACGTTTCTAACGCTCCTTGGATTTTTTTTTTGTATAGATCTTATCAAGGGAAATCATATGTTTTAGTTGCAAATATTTTAGGATCACCTGATACTGTCAATTTAAGCTCAAATGCAAAACTTGCCATTTCGGGATCACTTAGGGTTAAAATTCCTAGTGTAGATTCGAGCAGACAAGTTGGGTAAGTTTATAGTAAATTGCTGAATATTGAAAAAAATACCATTTGAATTTGTATTTTTTTTTTTATATTTTTAGCCAAGCTGTGGTCACAAGTCAAATGGCTTTGCAGCAATATGAAGCAGTTGTATTGGAATCATAAATCAAAACATTATGTTGTTACTTTTAAGTCTCTATAACTAGCATTAATAGTTAAAGAAATATGATTAAATAAATAAATCAATGAGACGTTGGTTATTGTACTGATTTTTGAAACAATGGCTGATCAAGGATTTGTTCATAACATGCGGTTAAAATGTTTCCGGAATATTTTTTTTTGTTTGTTCAGATGTTCATAAATCATTAATGGTGCAGAGTTATTCGTTTTACTATCTTTCATACTGTGAATAAAATTCCTAGTAATAAAACTTGTCTACCTTCCCAGTAAGAATAGAGCATATGGCGTTATTTCATTGTGTGACAAAAACGGGGTAAAAAAATATACGCAGGCGGAGACCTATCACGATTTGTAGAGCTTGTTGCACTGATTACAAAATGGTATGTAAAAACTCGGTAACAAGCCCAAATCTGGAGATAGGGGCAAAAGAACGGTTTTTTCGACTTTCATTCATTGTAAAAAATCTAGCTTCGTTAAATGTTAACCCATTTTAGATTTACTGTTTTCAAAAGTAGACACTTAGACCTTTTGAACAATGTTAAAAAACATGTGGTGTGGTTACCATCTAGGCTGCCATAATTCAAAAAACTCCATTTTGCCAAAATCGTGATGCCTTTATAATATATTCTAAAAAAATGTTTATTCCCAAATTAAATTAAATTATAAAAATGGGGCGAAAATCGCGTAAGAAAAAAATATTTACGATTTCAACCCAGATAAAAAGAAATTTGAACGTTTAGGTACCGAAAAAATTGCAAGTTTCGATAACCTCCCCAATTGATTGAAATTTTTATATACCAGTTTTACCTACTAATAGTGTCTGTGTAGAACAACAGTAATAATGAGCTGAAAAAGTCTATGTGTTATTACTGGTTGAATATTTTTATAAACGCCAGCAAAGAAGTATAACTTCCAAAAATTATCTAAATCCGGTATATGGCAGGTAGGGTTAGCTTTGGTAAAAAAAAAAAATTCTTTTTCCAAAAACACCTCTGAACGTCAAAAAATTGGAATATACCAAATTTAAAGTAAAGTTCTTCAGCGTGCAAAAACTTCAAAGCAAATTTTTGTTTCTTTTGTGCAAACTGTGTCTACTATTTTTAAGTTAATCTCTCGCCGTAAGTGAGTTTATTTTTCCTTAAGTTATAAATTTTGTTTGCCTATTTTGACTAGACTACTATTTTTACTTATTAAATTTCCTTAAAATCATTTTTCGATCATCTTTAACAATATTCATATGTTCATCAACTCTCTAGATAATCAATCGAACCCTACAATTAAGCTGTCCTGTAAGGAAATACTATCTCAAAAATCTTATGGTCCAAAATTGCTTTAAAAAACACGACATTGGGGCATTGAATCACAACCTCTTCACCTTTCTACATCAACTATACATGAAGACACACACAACGTGCAAAAATTTGATCAATTAGTTTATATATTCATCCCAAACAAAAACTCACCTGTCCGGCTGTGTAGTATCTGGAGATGATTCCCTTGGCGAATTCTCCACCGGCTTCGTGTGGGCGCGGTGACTTCATATGATACGCATCGCCACATACTCCGCATTGCCCAGCATTTTGTTCCCATTGCACCGCATAACCACCGCAAAAGAGCTCATTGTCATTGTAGTTGACCGGATTTGGATAACCAAATCGCCACATTGCATTACGTGCTGGTGGATCCATTAGTCGTCCATGTCCCGCCACAAGTGGCAGCATATTCGAAAACGTCTTGTTATTTTTTTTTTTTTTTTTAAAGATGGAAGCAAAACATTCAAGTGAAAAGGGGGAATTCAAAAATTAAATTATAAACCATTCAGGGTCTCTCAATTCAATTGTGGGCTTACCTGTATCAGTAAAAGTGGTATCAGCACCAGAAAACTGCTGGTCATTGTTGCACCAACAGTTGACACGATCACGTTTCTTCTGTGTCTCCCCATCATCGTCGTCATCATCGGTAGAGCGTTCATCTGAAAATCGAAACCATAAAGAAAGATTGTTAAAAAAAAAACTTTTGTTCATTTCGTGTTTAAGATTAAGTTGGTGGGTATAAGGTGTTTGTATTTGTTTTTTTTAGGGAGGGCGTTCCAGGGGTACAATGCATGGAGCATGAAGCGAGACGCAATGGAGCAAGGAACTAGTACTTATGTATATTAACGATTCGTTGGTAAACAATGCTAGAGTATATAGTTGAGGTGATGGAAGTTTATGGCCTCTTCGAAGTGCAAGGCCGTTTGATAATAATAATTAGTGATTTTTTTCTTGAATGAAGTGCCGATCTGCCGACTTTAGTGTTGGAATATTGGATTTTCGAAAGATGAACAATGGCCTAGGGTGGTATAAAAGGTACTATATAAAGGAACCGTAACTGTGGGACAGACAGTATTCAGTTAAATATGACTCAATAAGTTTTTTATTCTAAAGATAGTCACTAAAGTGAAAAATCTATGAGTGTTTTTCATATTTGTGAACACATTCGGAAGAATGATATACAGTTATTTCCTATTTCTGAGAAAACTTAATTTTTGAATAAACTGTATAAGAATTCGATGTTGTTCGTATCTTTACTAGAAGGGTTTTGTCTGTTATGTGTGCGACTGGGGAGAAGTACAGAATCCTGGAATTCAAAATCCATAAAACCCAAAATCCCGAAATCCCAGGTTCCCGAAAATCCACTATTGACTAGCGTATAATCAATTTCATTGCATTAATTACAAAATAAATTAATTTTTGACATGAATCTTCCTTCCGCTTGCTGGCTGGTGGTGCCTATCCATTTCCTTTCATTATGTAATTTTTTTTTTTACAATTTATAACCATAATTATAGTTTTCTGAATAAAAAAAACCAAGCTCCTTAATAAATTAAAGGCAAGTATGACGTTGTGTATCACATTGCCAATCCAATCAATAACCCTCTACTTTCCGTTCAGAATATTCTGTCCTCATCTTCCTTATCGAGTCATTCAATCTTTAAAATATTGTATCTTTATTACAAACAAAGTATAGTGGCTACAGGTACCTATAATATAATATAACATGTCTATAATAATAAATAATTTTAATGAGATGTATCGTGTTGGTCGCGCCAACCTTTACTCATGTATTGTCGTTGTGCGTAGCCCAGTATCTTTCATTTAACAACCGAAACAATGTTTCTTTTGTAAGAGGCTTTCCTGTCCGACACCTTTTATAATCAAGTCGCATCAATGACTTTAAATTTCAGTTACAATTCGGTGTGTTATAAACTCCATCAAGACACCTGTTAAGTATAAACTTCTTGTGATCTGCCATCAGTGGGGGTATTTCATTAAGTTTCTCATTTTATTTGGTTTATATTTCCATTTTACCGCTGGCGGCAAAGTTAATTTAAAATTCTGATAACGTTCTTTTAAGGCTTTCTCAGTCTCGATCTTGGTTTTGGCAGACAATATTCAGCAAAAAAAAAAACATAATAAAATAATTGGATGCGTAAAGTGTGCCAGGAGCAGAGGATTTATGATGAACCATATTGGCTCAGCATTTATGTTATAAATTTAAAGTTTACTAAGAAAGAAATTCTACTGGAACAACAAAATACACATACTGTAATTAAGCACAATAAATTCCTAAAATAGTAATGAATTTTCAAGCAGGTAGGTATTTATCATGCGTGAGGAATAAGAATAAGTTAATAGCAAATGAAATGCACGACTGTGTTTTACCTATTGACTTTAATAGTTATGTACATTCGCTTAGGGAGTTAAAACTTTTTATTAAAAAAAATTTATATAGGGTGTCCGTTAAAAAATATTTAACCTTAAAACGCCATATAGCTGACCTAATGACTATTCTAAAAAAAAATGAAAAAATTCTATAACAATAATTTTGCAATAATTGCACCATTAGACTAGTTATTCAAAATTTGAATAGCAGTCAGACTTTTTTTTTTAAATAAAAAATTTATTTTTTATGAAAAATGTGGAATTAAAGAATTATATCTCTGGTTTAAAAAAATGTATGGAATTATAAGTAACCAACATTCTTAAAAAATATGCAAAATGATAAAATGTTTGCTTCTACCTTAAGTAAAATAAAAGTTATTTGGTAGTAATACAAGTCAAAAGATCAATTTAATGAATTAGTAATGATATGGTGTTTTAAAGTTATTAATTCTTTACCAGACACCCTGTATACTAATGTACTTTGTGAACCAATATAACTTGATTTTGTTTAAGCCAAAGAAGCATTATTTGGTCAGCGATATAATTTTTTTAAATTAATTTTCAAAGATTTAAGTTCGCAGTCACTGTGGCGTATGAGTAACATTTATTTGAATAGAAGCAATTTTACTTATAATTGCTTAATAAAAATTGTACTATTGCTGACAATTATTCTCTCAGTTCCTTAAAGAAATTTAATTTTTTTGAAATTAAACATTTCCATATAAACAAAAGAAAATTGAATTGATTTTAAAAATATATTAATTGAAAAAATTAACAGATTTTTATGTTGATGAGCGGTTTAACTTGAAACCATGTCTAAGGCAAAACTTTAGAAAGGTTTCTCTCACCACAACTTTTGCCATTCTGGACGTGAACCTTAACGGTTCTAATGACCTCGTCCTTTTCGCAACAGGTACATAAATTCATTTTGAATATTCTTCGACAAATACTAACTGACTCGAATATTAGGTGTGTTTTTTTGAAAACAATTATACAAACAATAACAATGATATCCTCGATAAATTTTTTCGCTTATTACTTAAGCGGATATAAAAAAGTTCTTCCCATATACATTTAGAATTTGATTACTATGAATTTTCTATAAATGTTATAAAATTCATTCCACAGCTCATCCACTTCTTCAAAATTTTGACTTTACAAAATCAAAAAGTGGATTAATTAATAAATAAAACAGTTTCGGTCGTATTTGAGAGAATTTTATCCCCACTCTAAATAATTTGACGGATTTCATATTTCAGCCCAAAAAGTTCCCAAACGGACCTTGTATGGTTTTTGGTCCGTCACGATAGGTTAATATGATTGTAGGATTCTTCTAATTAGAGTCCAGTCCAGCTGAAGGAACATTATAGATATTCAAATTTAATAATTTGAATCATAATTTTTTTTTTGAATTGAGGCAATAATTTTTGATTTGTTAAATGACAAATTTAAAATTGTGATAATCTGAACCGTCAGTGCTTCCAAGTGAATTAAATTATTTCGATTGTTTGTGATGTGCGTTTTTTTGTAACTCTTTTTTTATCGCGTGCAAAAAACAAACTTATTATCACCTATTGAAGGCTCAACAAATTGCCTATTAAAACTGGGACACATTTATATATAAAGTTTATCACTTCTAACAAAAACAGAAAGGTTTTGATAAACAAGAAACAAAATTAACTACCAAAAGCCGTCTTAGAATATTACGCAATCTCTTTTTTTCTGCACCCATTAATATTTACAAAGTGTTCTCGATTGTACTTTGCAGCCTTAGGCCCATTTCCAAGCTTGTCTACTTTCTTGAAGAAGTTAGATGGTGATTGCTTGAAGCTGGAATACCGCTATTGTGTATACAACAGTACAGTCCTTACAATTCTTGTAGGCTATAAAACGGATGGATTTTTCAAATTCCAGGAGTAAGGTCGAATTTTGCCCATTTTTTTTAGCCATTAAATTGTTTTTTACTACAGAAAAGAGGTATATTTTCTCACCCTTTTTGCGAAAAGCATCATTAAACAAATTATCAACTTTTTCCCAGGTTCACTTCTTACAACATAAACATAATTCCTTTTTTAATTTTGGATTTGTTTTTTTCCCAGATTAAAAAAAAAATAAATAAATATAACAAAGGGTTTGAAAAATATCGCAATATTAAAAAAAAAAAAAAAAAAAATGAGTGGTTCATAATCAAGTGAGACGGAGTGTAGAAATGTTTACGGAAAGGTAAAAATAATGTCAATTCCAGTTTTACAATTTTACAGATTTTTTCTTAAGCTGGATTTTTCAATCATCATAGTTAAGCTATTAGAAGAATAAACTCAATATAAAAAAAAAACAGTTATTCTTAAGAATATGCTCTATCCAAGGTTTATTTGACTATAAAAAAATCGTGGCTTAATCTAATTACAATATCTGATGTTTTTAGAAATAAATAAGTAATTAATTCAACATAACATCTAAACTCCAGATATGCTCAAAGAAGCTCTTTTTAATCTTATCAGTTCTTTACTTATTCCTTATAATGTCTCAATTGAATAAAAAAAGCAACCTTGTGCTCGTAATTCAACAAGATTCAGGTTAAAAACCTATCTCAAGGTTAGCTCATAAAAGTATGATAGGTCTAGAGGTACATAAATGAGATAAAAGAACAATAAATTTGCAAATTTTATTGAATCTCTGGATTAGTCACACGTCAGAAGAAGTCAAAGAGCATCCGCTTCATCATTTCCATCATCGCACCATAATGTCGATCGGTCCTTAATGATTAATGGGACCGCCTGCCAATTTGCAGAATCATTACGACACACATGTAGAATGTCGTGAGTTTGAACTTTTTTTTTTTTTGTATTATTTTTGTTCATGTCCCAAAATTGGAATACAACACACTTTTTTTTTTATACTTTACGCATGGAGCTTAGCACAATTTCGCTGTCTTGAGGATTTAATTTAAATTTTTATCATGTAATCAATTAAGGTTACGCTTGTTCATTGTTTTTTTTTTTTTTATTTCAATTTTATATAGAATGCCCCACCTTCGGTAAAGTTCGGTTCGAATTTTACTTTGTATTTTAGAGTACGAAACTCTACGCAATAAAATGTACCGAAACTCACGAATTGAATGAAATAAATCGATCGATAGCGGTGGCGGTTAAAAAAACACCTCCAGATTTTTGTGTTGCGATTTTTGCTTTTATGGTTTGTTGGCTTGTAGTTGGTTCCTTTTAGTACGAGAATGTCACGATCATTGACTCTCATTGACAAGAGTGATTTTCGATGTTTTGTAATGTTGCGTTGCGATGTCAATGCTTTTATGCGGTGTGACATAATGATGAGGCCTACAAAAAGGGTTAAGAAGATGTAAGATAATGAAACACATTCGGTAGCTGAATAATGTTATTTTCATGAGGTATTATTGTCATGAGGTGCGTAACGTAATCTGTTGATTTTATCATCCTCAAATAAATTGAATGTACCTATGTTTATCAGTTTTTAAAGGTAAGAATCTTGTTTAAAGTATGTTGAAAATGCAATTTAAGTAACTTTGAAGAAAAACATTAAAAAGAAACGTAAGTATCGAATTTTTGGAATAACACGATGTGTTTAGTTAGAAAAAAAATGTAAAGACGATTTTATTATGTTTCAATGACCTAGTGTTTCAAGGCCTAGTAATATCAGTCTTTACTTCTATCATTTTACTAATGATGTCAAGATTTGTTGAATCATACAGCTCTATGATTTTAAAAATTTAGTATATTAAATTTTTAGTAAGTCTATGACTGACCTAGGTACAATATATGTAAATTATATTTTTTGTTAAATACCAAATAATTCATAGGATAGTAGGTAAGCTCTGCTACTTATCATTAGTGATGTGATGTATTAGTTCGGGTTATTAAAATAATTCAACTCAATTTGCAGAAACCGAGTTTGAGCGGTTCAAATTTATTTCAACCCAAGTTAGATCATAAACGAAACGAAACAAAATTCGGTTTGGTTTGAAAACAAATTTGATTTTTTATCGAATTGCTATTTGTTTTGTCAGTCTAACGGAAACAAGAACATGAAATTGAATATAAATAATAACCAAGTTTTATTAATCTTTCATCTTTAGTCTTCAGATGGCGAAGCATACGAATTTGTTTTTTTTTTTGCTAAAAGTAGTGTACTTTTCTCATATCTGATCTTTTTAAAGGATTTACTTCTCTTGAAATAGTTTATTTTAGAGCAATTTGGTGATATTTGGTATAAACAATTCTTTTTGCCTCAAAATAAAGTTTATCTTCGAATTTTCAAGCCATAAACTGTCAAATTCCATTGAAGGACGACTACGGCGCGCCTTCGCTTGATTAAAAAAAAAATACAACAAGAAATTATAATCCTGAAGATGTAAATAACCACGTGGACTAAGAATAATAAAAAAAAAAACAAAAGCAGAGCAAAAGGCCCAACATTGTAGTAAAATTTGAATTTTAAAATAAAGGTCACTTTAAAAGGAATAAATAAATTAATGGATAATGGTAAAAAAATTATATGACAAGTTATTTCTCCATGCTCCCAATTTCTATTTTTTGTTGATAAGGAAAAAAAAAGAGAATCTTATAAGCTGACCAATTCTTTTAATGGCTTTTGTTGCCAAATGGGTTCTTAAAGTGGTGAAATAATATTCAAATTAAATCGATATTACATTTTAATGAAATTCGATTGTGACACATAAATTGCAAAAACAACCTAATCGAAAATATAGGTCAGCTGATTTATAAAAAAACAAAACAAAAAATAATAATAATATTAAATAAGATTTTAATCATTTTATGTCTAGGCTTTTTGAACCATAGAATTTATTTTAACTTTAAAGTCATTAATAAAACAATAAAAAAAATAAAGTGAAAATTCCTAGTTAAAATGTTAATACAAATACCAATGTAATCCCGAGGATACAAAATTAGCAATATTAACGATATACGTAGGGTAGGAATAAAAAAAAAAAAAAAACAAAAACTGAGTTATCTGCCATTTAAATTTTTTTAGGATTCTAATTTTTACAGAAAAATGCATAAGCACCTGCCATTTCAATCTTTTGGTTATGTGATTTATTTCAAAGAAAAGTGGAAAAAATAGAAAGTTAATTTTAATTTTTTTAAATATCTGTTAACATTTATTTTTAATGGAAATCGTATAAACTGTTTACAAGATTTACATAAATATTAAAAAATATTTCCAAAAAACGGCAACGTAGTTTTTTCCCTTTTACCACTAAAACACTATTTGCTGTAATTTAAATCGTTGGAGCTGTTCTTGGGATAATTCGAATAATTCAAAAATGTTGTATGGTACGCGTTCTAGTCGAGATAAGTACCTTATACAAAAAAAAAAAAAACAATTCGATAACGTTAAAGTCATCTGTACAAAATTTGAGGTCTTTTCAGCCGGACTGACGAATAACTAAACAGAATTTTATTTAATTATTAATTCCATGTATAACAATTTTTTATAAAAATAAAACAAAATTAAAATAAATAAACAAAATAAAGGGCAACTCCTCCTCCTCTGACCCCAATATTAGGTATCTACATTTTATATTTTATAAAATCATTCCACATTTTCATGTATGCCTAGTAAATAACCGAAAATAATTATCTTATTGACAACTTACTAAAGTAACTGGACTTTTCAAGGTTAGTTTAATCGAACAAAAACTCAAATACCTAAAAAAAAAAAAAATAACAGATACTCAAACCCGCCTATTATGACGTACATAGGTACTAAACATTGTTTATTATCGGAATGATTGCTTTAACACTAAACTGTCTTCATTCCTTTAACCATTTGTGGCTATAATTTATGACATAATTGCCACCTTAATTAGGAGGTAGAGGTAACCCTTATCGACATAAAAGGAAGCAATATATATACGTAAGGTATGCTTCCGAAGAATTTTGAACTACTGGACCAAAAAATCAACACTAAATGATGCATGAAGCGTGAATTTTGTTTTTATTGTCTGTCACACGAGATATTTTTGAGGCAGGTATTTGGGCGGTTTTAATTTTTTGTATTCCTGTAGATTTTTTTTTTAGTACCTATAACTTTAACCACCAACGTTTATAATTTGACTCATTGTTTATGTTCATGATGTTAATGGCTTATGATTTTTTTTTTATGATTCAGAGAACATTCAAGACGTCGTCGTCGTTGGTAGTAGTTTTCTGCTTGGTTTCGTTTGGCTAATGTGGTTTTATAAACAAACAAAAACTTGGTACTTGGCACTAGTGGTCTAGTCAATTTGTGTCTTTATAAACTTTTAGTTATTTCGCATCTTCTTCTTGGAATACAAGTATTTTTTTTTCAACAAAAAAAAAATACACATGGATTTGATACAACCAAAAATAAATACATTGATTTTGTCGATTGGAAATAATTGGGGGACAAATTTTCACTAAAAATCACCTCTTTTTTCATGAGTTGGAATAAATTGTAGTTTTTTAATGAAAGAGTTAGTAGCGTAGAGATACGAGATTTCGACTGTATATTGGAGACACTTTTGACTCAAGAAAACCAGCTGGTGACCTTGTTATTCCTTTCTTGCCAAGTAAATCGTTTTCTGTCACGAAATGATTTTTTATATGAAAAAAGAACCACTTTGGAAGTACATATAGCAATGTTATATTTTTAATGAAAAGAGGCTCGATTCATTATAAGGACCAGTTTTTTTTTATCTCTTTTCCCAAGGGATTCTGTTTATTTTAAGACGATGTCAATGATAATAATCAAAACAATGCCCTTAGCTTACAAAATGGATTCTGTCAATATTCATTAAAATACAATCCAGTTTTTTTTTTTTTAACAGTTATGATTCTGTACATATGTTAGTATCGTACTTTACCTTAACATACTTGAACTAAGTATTGTACTTGAAATGTGAACGGAACCCAGCTACGACTAATTTCTTGCTTGCAATGTTTTAAAGTACCTATAAACACAAGAGCAGGTTATGCATTCGTTTAAAAACAAACAAAAAAAAACATACTCAAGATTTTAATCGAAAAAGATAACAAGCAAAAATAAAAATAAACACAATGCTGGTTTTTAATTGCTTTTTACATAGTTAAAGAAAACAACTCCCGTATCATTAGCAACAACAAAAAAAAAAGTAATGACCAATACTTTACGTTCTGGCTTTCAACTTTTTGAAAACATCAAACTATGTCTTTTCGTAGGCTTATCATGATTGATTAAAATTGATTCCAAATATGGAATACATTTTTAATCTGCATCCCATAAATAATACAAGAAAAGAATTAAAGCACTGCCAAAGAACATACCGAAGATTATCTTTAATAGCTCGATGCAAAATTCCGATATAACTCTTAAAAAAAGTGCAAACAAAAAATCAAGGCACTCGTGAGTTTTCTTAATTTTTTTTACACTTAACTCATCCATCGGTCTAAGGTCATCGAAGAAATTACGTCAGTTTTATTGGATCTTCAACCGAAAATTTTGTTTTTATGACCAAAACTAACGGTACCTGCCATTAAGTAAAAATTTACTTTTTAGAAAAAACGGCTCTAATGATTTTGATTAAAATTTGTGTGTGTACTTTTGTTAGAAGGGTCATACTTTTGAAATATAAGAAATGTTTTGTAATAATTCCACTAACGGTACCTCCGAAAAATTTTGGTACTAGATGTGCAATGATATTATTATTAGGATTGAGAATTTCTATACATACAAAATTATTTTTTTCTTAAAACGGCTCTAACGATTTTCAATTTTTTTTTTTTCTAAAAATTTATCTTTCCTGTGTATGTCATACTTTGTTTGGAGTTAAAAACAATTTAAGAAGTTGTTTAAGTCATTTTAGTAATGAATTTAATTTTTTTTTGTATTTCTTATAAAATTATTTATGTATTTTTTAAAACTCTAATAAGGAGCTTTAACGTCCAACAGCAACTTTGACCCTAATAGCAAGTCCGTGCGACCCAGTCGTGCATTTTAGTCAAAATGGCTACTGAAATAAATCACTAAGAATCACACCACTTCTATTTAATACTCATCTACGACGAAATTCCATCGGTGACACAATCTGATATAGATGTGCAGGAAAATAAACCCTCTTTTAAAGTTGTCCCAGTTATAAAAAAGTCATCTACATAGAATAGTTTAGAATTAGAAAGGCTTAATTATGAAAATTCTAAAACTACCTTTGTATTTTACATTTGCTGGTTTAAATAAAATAGTTAATTTAAAACTTATGTTTCGCACAGCAGTATCCAAGAAATTTAAACTGTATAGATACAGAGTAACCTAAATTTCTTTAAACCATAGTCATGGGCTTGTTAAAAATATCATAAATATCTTCAGGCATAATATCAAATATCCAGCATTTAAATTTGATCTTTCTTTATCGATTACCTCAGATTTTATTGATTCTATTGATTGTTTTTTTTTTTGTTTTTTCTTGTTGTGAAATTCACTCAGAAAGTTGTTTCACCTACTAATCAAAATTCTGATACGCTGCGCGCGCCGAGCCGTACCGGCCGGCCGTGTTTCCATGCCAATAAGTTGAATGAACTTTTATCTGTGACACACACTCTTGTTCGGAATCTGTTTTTGTTTACAAACATAATTTCCAATAAACCTACCAAAGAATAAAATCAATTTAGTGGGTCAATGTTCGCATATCATCGAATAGATTTTTTTTATTATTTTAATCTTGAATATCTCTAAAGGTCGTTGATAGAGATCGATTTTAAGTAAAGCCAAAAAACAAAAACAGCTTGCTACAAACCTACTATTTTTACTAATAAAATGTATATAATCACGGCTATTCAAAAATCTGGTTTCTTGGCTTAAATCCACCAAAGAAGAAATACAAATATCTTAAAGTAAAAATATTAATTTCGAGAACCCGTTGAGTTGCCGCTGCCTTTGGGCTGATGCAAAATAATTATTCAAGCCCTTAGACTATGGTCTGGAGTCTGGTGGCCCTTAAAATAAACGACACATTTCATTCCTGATGAATTATTATCAGGCGTGTGTAATGTGAGCCATGACGCTAGGCAACATGTGATTACTTTTACTGCCCACAATATGCTTCTTCACTATAAACAAGCGATTTATTTACATCAACGCGCAGAGGATCACCAAAGGTGATGCTGATTTTCGCCCCCCCCCCCCCTTCCCTACCAAAGTGAAACGCCTACTTTCGATTTTCGAAATTCAGCGGGAGACCTTGACTGCTTGAAAGAGTTATGTACACAATCTTGAGTTGTGTGTGTTTATTTTTTTTTTTATTTTTATTTGACTGCAGTAAAAGGCTTTAAGGTACTTCAAGGATGATAAAATGAGAATCTCCTCACTATCGGTGCAGCAGAGTGCAGTGATGCTGAATGTGTTGTGTGAAAGAAGAGTACAAATTTATCGGCTACATGGAATTGAATTAAATTTTAAATGTGAAACCCTAATCGGTTTGGTTGTCAAAATCGATAAATTGCGTGCAGTTATTGGCAGACCTTTGCATCTCTACCAGTTTTATAGTTGGGCTCAATGTGTATTTTTTCGAATTTATGGACATTTGAAGAGACATTTTGTCAGCAAGTCAGCGAGAATGACAGTATTTTTAACATTGTTTTATCTAAACTTTAAGAGAGATCATAGTGTATAAAAGTAGGTATTTGCTTATCATTATAATCAATAAGTCAGTTCTTTAGAAAAAAACAAAAAACAACATCAGATAACACCTATGCTTTAGGTAAAATTGGAAGAGTTCAAAAAACTTATAAAACAAATAACATTTTTTTGTGTTATTAAAACTGGTCTCTTCTCGCATGGGGGCATACATAAAACCTACTCAGATGTTTGTTTTGCTAATAATCATTCTTAAATACTCATAAAATTGTTTTTGAGTATAAACTGGCTACCGAAAATTTTAACACCACATTATTCACAGGCTGGTTCTGGCATCATTACGTACATTTTTGTAATACAAAGTTAGAGCCCGAGAGAGCATATTAAAATCCAATAAAAAAAGCATCATAAAATCATAAAACCTTTTTTTTCAGTTTAATAGCTTTTCAACATTAAACCATAAAATAATCGTTGGAAGTGATGAAGTCTTAATTTGTAGATCATTGATTTAAATTAATTAATCAAACAAAACTGATTGTATGTACCTACGTCTTAATTCAGTCTAAAAAAAAAATTATTTATGTTGTTAATTAATAGTAGTTAAAACTTTACTGAATTTAATGTGTATTGTTTTTTCTTATATCATTGTGATTTTATACAAAATTTGACATACCAATGTTTACTTTTATGGTTTTTTTTTTGACTGACATTTCTTTATTTTGGTGTTTAAAAATTCACGTATGATTCATGAGAAAGGGTCATAACTTTACAGTCTGAAAATTCATAATTTATTACTCAACTTAACTGAAACTTAATTCGTTTGGAAAAAAGTCTACTTGCACTTAAGTATGATTTGTCTTAAGGTTCATAATATAAGAACATTATATACTAGAAAAAACGGTATCTACTTAATAATATGGTAGAGTGCGGATGTTTTGACATGCTGGAGGAATTGACATCAGTACTTTTTCCAAAAACTAAACTAACATGGTCAACAAACGTTTCAAACTAAGAAATTGACCAGTAAAACTGGTTCTACTGTACCTTAACTGATGTACATGAATTATATCGAAGCTTTCACTTTGAATAATGTGCTTTGGACATTGTTGTCACTTTACTGCACTTGCAGTAGATCTACTGCATTTTTTTCTTAAATAAATCTCCTGCCTTAAAGAAAAATCTACTGGACTTTTAGTTTTACGTACATGTGTTAACTTTTTGATATCTGCCACATCAAATTTTTTGCTGTAAGAAATAAATTTAATGCAAATACTTGAGGAAATGTTATTCTATGTAAAGAATTAAACGATGTCAAGAAATACTGTTGGGAGCCATCGGAATCAGTGACAGTGGGGCTTATTGATTTTTTTAACAAGTTTTAACAAATAGATGGTGAATATGAGATCTAAAGTTGATACTAATAATTCCTTACTATATACCTTTTATTACCTTTTTTTATTGTTTTTGTTATATTTTAAAGAAATTTAAATATTTATTTTATGTTTTTACTTAAAAATGTCTTGGTTAAAAAAAAAAAAAAAATACAAATCTACTACAAAAAAATTGAGTCTACTGCATTTCTACTTCGGACATTTTTTCCAACAGTGGCAACGCTGTCTGTGAATTAGATAAACTCTTCAGTATATTGATTTGGACCTCATGTTAAACGTGTTCATCAACATAGTGTGGGTCAGGCTTTAGATCAACTTAAAAAATTTACTACAATGTAGACTTTAAATGCATTTTTTTTTAATTATTTCTTTTAATTAAATGAAAGGAAATACAATTATTACAAAAACACTGAGTAATGTAATTATCAAAACAAATAGCCAAAATTCTCTGGTTTTACTGTTTAAATAATATTAAACTGTACCTACACATATTTGTCAAATCTTCCACCCTCTGTCAATTTTCAAAACCTTCTTATGTAAATGTCAAAACATCCTGAATGGAAGGAGGAATTAACAAATTGAAAGGTTTTGGAAAAGAAGAATTATATGCATCAATAAAATAATTATGCTTTTTGTAGTTAATGATACTTAAACTTATGCAAATTTTAGAATTTTAAAATTGTATTTAGAGTTTAAGATAATTTCTTATTTTTGAGATCATTAATATTACGTGGGGTGCTAAAAAGCTCTCAAACAACTTGATTTACTTCAAAATATAAATTAGAAGTTAAAGGTTTGAATGAAACAACAACAACCTGTGTGGGCTACCACAAAGTTCATAGGCTGGAATTATAGCTATTTCACAGGCTGCCACACCCGATCATCAGATTCCTTCTATTAGTGGTGCTAAGTCGATGTATGTTCAAATTATTTGAAAAACTGATGCCCTGGGCTCGAACCATCGACCTAGCGATTAAAAATGCTAGTCGGTTCAATACACTTTGATAAACAATGAAACTCGATCTGGGTTTAGATTTATCATGTGGTAGCTTGGCGTAATGCGTAGTGCATGTGCTTTGCAATCGCTAGGTCGATGGTTCGAGCCCAGTTCGGGCATCAGTTTTTCAAATAATTTGAACATACATCGACTTAGCACCACTAATAGAAGGAATCTGATGATCGGGTGTGGCAGCCTGTGAAATAGCTATAATTTCAGCCTATGAACTTTGTGGTAGCCCACACAGGTTGTTGTTGTTTCATTCAAACCTTTAATATTAAAATGACGGAACAAGCAGCATAACTGCAAGTATTGCAAGCTATACAAAAACCCACTTTAAATTAGAAGTGTTTTATTAAAACAAAATGTTTTAATCATAAAAAAATGTGGTGAGGCTATTCTAATGTGACAAAAATAAAATGTTTATTTTAATGGTTTAAAACCAAATTTTACTAAGAACTAGCATTAACTTTAATAACTTGTCGCTCAGCTAAATTTATCTTACAATTATACCAAAGAGGTACAAGAAACGATGATTTAAGAATGTGCTATAAGTGAGCCTATTCAAGTGTTCCGAGCTGTGTGTATGAAAATCGTTAGAAGGGTTAATGTTAGTACATAATTTCTATGTTAATTTAAAAGATCTTGCAGTGTTTTCGACAAAACCAATTATCGGAATAAAGAATGATCAAGTCTAATAAGCTGACATTCTAGTACGAATAGTTCAATAATAACAATAATAGAACCAATTATCCTTTGATCATAAACTTCTCAAGAATCATATCTTACAGATGTCGTATATTTTAATTTGAAAAAAGTATTCTAGTTTGTACTTTCTTGATTTACTGCTAAGGAAAAGGGAACCCAAAGTAGCCAAACCACACGCTTTCGCTTATTATTTTTGTTCTTTTTTTTAATTACATTTACCATTAGCGTTTGTAGTTCTATGAAACCAGAAGGACAAAGTAGTAGATATTTAAGCTTTAGGGAACCCAGTTACAGTTATTAAAGTTAAAACAGACAAACGCTTTCTGTTTTGCGACAGCAACGATATTTATAAACATAAGCTGAAGTTCGATCAAGACTTTTGATTTAGGAATAATCCAGCAAAATACTGGAAATAGGAGCAAATATACAGTTTTTAAAAATTTGTGCTTTGGAAAAACTAACAAAATCATAACCAAAACTCAAGTGTAAAAATAAAACTAAGTTATCATATAAAAACAGATGTTTCCCTTAAATCGGGAACTAAATGGAGTGAGACACAAATTCGATATCAAGTTCGTAGTTCCCTTAATATTTGTTTGTTTTTTTTTTTTATAAATAATAGAAACAGTTACGCATTACACTTGTGGTTTTGATGCGATAAATTGATTAAAAATTAATATATAACACCCTTTTGTTTCGCTTAACTTGGAAGGTATTTACTGCCATGTGTTTGCATAGGTTTTGCCAATCAGCTTAGTTAATAAATTTCTACTCAATTTGTTTCAGATATTCATACGTACTATGTTGTTTGTACACGAATTTCTATTGTTAAATTTAATTTATGTTTTTTAAACTCTTTGAGTTTTTCGCCAAAATTGTTTTGATATCAGTTTAGGCGTTCATGTAAAAACTGTTTTCAAAGAGCAAACAAACAAAATGGAAAAAGAAATTGTATTCGTTTTTCAAAATTCCTTTTTATAAAAATCGATGTTTTTAGTAACAAACCTACACACATATTTCTTGAACGGATTTCGACCTTTAAGGATCCATCATGATTAAGAAATCTTCCCACTCAATCCTGGATTTTTTTCTAGACACGATTTTTGTTTTGATTTGCATTGTCCTCATGTTTCTGCAGAAGGAGTATAATTTATTTAACAGTTTTTGCATTACAATCAATCTCATAAGTCGCTTCCCAAAGAGCATCAGTGTTACAAAATATCATCCATCAATCAAATACCTAGTAGGTAAAGGTAATAACGCTACATTTTTGTTGTGATTGATGATTAAAATTAACCTTATTCCCCAAATTAAAGGATAAGTTTTTTTTTTCTTTCGTTATTAATCCTGATGAATTGCATTATTATTAAAATTACAGTATAATATCCTCAATCAAGGGAAATTGTTATTTTTGTCTGTAATATTCATAATTCGCTTGATTCAATTTATTATTTAATTTTTTGTCGGCTCTTTTATGTTAACAGGTTTTTTAGTTAACTGGCTTTTGATTATTCTTTTTTTTGCAAAATGCATCTTCTTTTCGACTGTAAAGTTATTGTTACAAAACAACTGAATTTATTTAATTCCTCGGAAATAAAATAATTTACCACTTCATACTTCTTCAACTCTCAGACATATTTATTTAAGGCCATTTATTATTTCATTCGTTGTTTTGATTTAACAAGAAATTACTTTAAACTTTAAGTAACGGCTTTAAACAAATAATGTTTCGCTATGGAACTCATATGGAAAATTTAATAAGACTATGACAGCGCTGTGTTCAAATTAAGAACTGACATGAATTTTTTAACTAATATAGTTTTTGTTTAAGATGCCAATGAACTGTGAGACATAGGAATTAGCCTTTTTAAATTTTAAACATGATTTCTTGACAAAACTAACATAACCTTCTGCCAAAATAGACTTTTTTTGTACATTATTTATCATAATATGAAAGCTATTTTATCAATGACAATATTGCTCACACATGTCCAAACATAATAAGCCATAAATAGACATACGTGAAAAATTTCACTGCTTTTTTTTTGTTTTTAGTGACAAATATATTCTTGTACTCAGATGGAGTTAAATAAATTTCCGATTGTTTTTAGCGGATTTTGTAGAATCAGGCTAGGCACTCCCTCAGAATACAAATTATCAAATTTGGGGAAACATTGATCAAAATTAAAAAAGTAATTTATCTTAATGGGGTGCTTTGGTGATAGTTTAAGAGAATAATGAGTTTTCTCCAATTTAACAATATTTTAGATAAAGACATTTTGAATAAAAATGTGTGAGTTTCGTTGTTTCTATTTTATATCTCAAAAACGAGCATGACATCAACAAATTTGCTTTAATGGGTTCGTTTTATTTCGTAATTGTTACAATTTAATTTTTTAAATAAAAATACCACATCGGGTAAAAAAAATGGGTGTTTTAATGAAAAAAAAATAATTTTAGTGATTTTACATAGACTTTTTCTCATTAAAAACTGGTCGCTTGAAAAATGCATTTGAAAGCCTTATTCTTTCAATTTGCAAATATTTTGACAAATTAAATTTTTTGAGCTACAATTATGCCAAAACTTTAAGAAGTACATGGGGATCATTTTTTTTTTTAAATGTTTGCTTTTGTTTTTTTTGTTTCAAATTAGCGGACAAGTTTTTGGGCTTTAAATTTTTGTTTTCTCTACGATTTTAGTTTTGTCAGATATCCGTCTTCAAATAAAAAACTATACCTTCTTTTGTAACAGTAACTAGTTCATGTACAAAAAAATCAAGGCTAAATTTATAAAATTTTAATAAACTTTGATAAATTTGATGAACAAAAATAATTTTTTAAATCTTACATTAATTTGAAAAATATACAAACATTTGGTCTTATTAGAAAATTTACCGCTATCCAATAACATTTGATGATAAAACCATACTTTTCATAATTCTATGAATTCACAAGTTGATCCATTTGTTAAGAACAAATGTCAAATTTCAATTTGTCTGAAAAAAAAGTTGCTCATACGCCACAGTGATCCAGGTAATTTTAACTTAAGAAAATACTAAAAAATGATTAATGCTATTTTTAGAAAATTTTCACATTTTGAATTCGAATGGGTTCTTTTTATCGAGAACTCCACCACTGTACATGCACTATACCAGCCCTTCGAAAACCTATGGACAGTAAGATTATTGTTATTTAAAAAAACTGGAATTTGAATGCTCAGAGGCTAATATCGTTTGAAATAAATAAAATCACATAGTTCTTGGAATTTTTACAATTTTTGATCTCATATAAATTTTGAGTTATAACTAGGTTCAGTTGGTTTTCATTTAATGCAATTATTGCTCAGTTTTTAGTTCTAGATACATTTTTGATTAGTAACTATAAAAATTGGCAAACGTTACGAAAAATTTCAACAATTTTCCTAATGAACAGAAGTAAAACAAAAACAGTTTTTTTGGTACTTTAAATTTTAGGCATAAAATAATGTATACATCATTAAATTTTCAGATTTTTAAATTTTGTTTTTTGCATTTTTAGAATATCAAACATTTAAAAATTTTTTTTATAGAATGATCTTACAAAATCTTAGCATCTTGAACTATAAGAATAATTACGTGATACACATTCATAATGTATTCTATTGTTAAAACACTCGGCTATTAGTCCATTATTTTGTTATAATTTGTATACCAAAACTAGAGATAGTTCTTTTTTGTTGTCTACTTTTTGACTGATAGATTATAGGTACCACAAATGTGTCACACTAATATGGTGACATTTTTTTAATGTAAATCGTAAGATTCTACTTATAAAAAATTAACTCACTCAAATTTGGCACAAGTTAATATAATAAATTTAGCTTTTTTTTTTAAAGTCACGATTTTTCGTTTTTAAGTGGTTTCGATCAACAAATAAAAAATTAGGGGTGTTAACATGACTATATTTTCAGATTAAATCAATTAATCACACACAATACTAAAGTAGTTTTTATAAAAAAAAATTTATAAGGCGACCAATCTCTGTTTGATAATATAGGTCTTTGAATAAATAAATTAAGATTCAAGCGAATCAGCGTTGGAGAAAAAATAAATTAGTAGGCTCATTTATTTTAGTGTTTTGAATTCTTTGTTATTGAAACTTTTTTATTGGTTAAGCTTAACGTTAATCGCCGAGCTGTTAATGAAAGAACAATAATGTATCTATTTGAAATAAATGAAAGAACTTTCTAAATGAGAACCATTAAGTTTCAACAAAAACTAAATGAAAATTTGTCTGATTAGAATTCAATTTGTATGATAATGTGAATGTTCTTAAAAGCATGTTATAAAATAGTTTGGTATGACATTCAAATATTTTTGGTAAATGGTCATTTGATAGGTATTCATATGACTAAGTTGTTGATGCTTCTTCTTAAGTGAGTCATGTTTTTCTTAAAGGGTCTTCACCTCAAGAAGAAGATCCAATTTAAATGGGTCAAAATATGTTTTTAAAAATAGTTTTTGTGCTTTTTGTGATTCTTTCTATGATATTTTTGGGTGTAATACATTTTGTTTTGATTGTCGGCCTTATGACAAGGGTTATTTGAAATAATTCTTGAATAAAACTTATGTGATTTCCGCTAAATTTATGAGGATATTCTTTCAATGGCGTTAAGTCTTCATAAACGTGGTAAATATTATAAAATAATCGTAAAAGTGTTAAATGACTTGTAAATATTAATTTGAATTTAAAATATTTACTAAAAATAATATAGATAGATTATAGAAGCATTAATTTTGATTCAAAATTAAAATTAATCATGGCCCTATACAAACGAATAGCAACAGAAAACTGTTTGGTTTTACAAAAAACCAAAAATTGATTTTGCATGGGTCATTTGTACGAGAGATTCCTTACTGAAAATATTAATCATTTTCGTCTGTTTCTTAAAATTGACTTTTGGTGTGCTATAATTCTATTTCATCCCAATGCAATGTGTACCACTGAATTTTGAACTGAGCGTTGATGTACAAGAAAAGCTTATGGGCTCATACACAAATTATGGTATCAATAATTTTCAATGACAAGCAAGAAAACGATGAATGTAAAAGAACAACAAAATTGTTTAATTTTTTGCCTCTCATGAAACTCGAAAAATTTATTTGGTTGACCAAACGCTACAATTTTTATTTATTTAGATAAATTCTGACAATAAAGCAATATTATGATGATTTTGGATTTGTAAGAATAAAATCGATCTCTGGATACAAATCAAAACCTCAATACTACGACGACCGACTATAGAGAACGCATATTGTCACTGTTAACGTCCTTATGGATGGTTGCCTCAAAAACTAATAAAGGGTTTTGTTATTGCATGTCTACTAGGGTGAGAATTACGACCGAAAATTGGCTCTGAAAGTTGCGGTCACCGGCTCTGAATTTCGGTAGAATTTTTTTATAATTTGCAGACGTTGCTCAACCGTGTACTTTGTCATGATAAAAATTTTGAGTTTACTGAATTAATTGATAATGACAGTTTGATGATTTGTGAAAGGGTGAGTTCACAAATCAAATCCAAATTTGTCAAGTCCCCATTTGAAAACCCTTTATTAAAATTAATTTTTTTAACTTCTATTGTATTAAATAATACATTTTTCTTCACAAAAGCTCGTTAATATCTCAAGTCGTAGTGCATAACAACATTTTAAAACAAGGAACCTAATTTCATATTAACTAAATCTATGTTTAACCAATATATAAATTCCTAAATATTCTACAGTTCTAGATTTAAATTTAAACATGCTTTCAGAAGAACTCCCATTTGTCTTGGTTCTTGGTATCATCATTCAAATAACCAACCATGCAAAAATATAGGATTCCAAAAACTCTTAATTACTTTTCAATTTAACGGGTAAATTTTAATCGTTCGCATTGTTTATCTTTGCGTATATCAATAGATTTAACTGAAAATATTTAATTCCACAAATTTAAATATGTAAATTATGTTGATACTGAATGAATAGAAATTAGATGTAGATGAATCTACGATAGATGCACACTCATAATAACACAAATTGAACCGCAACTATAAAATTATATTATTTGATTTTGTAAACAAATGCAATTTATTGAAGAGCAGATGGCGCGAGAAAATTTATGAGTTTATTTTGTAGAATTTATTTCTATTGCAAAAATATCAATGGAAATTTATCTTTTATATAGTTTTATTTGTAAATTGTGATATCATTCAATTTATTTATTTTGTATGCAATAGCTGATAATTCAATGAATTGGATACTTCCGTTAAATAAATTCTCACGCATTTATTGAAATGGTAGAAGTTTTTTTTTGTTGTATTCATTTAATAACAGGTGGTTTTTTGTTGCTTACTTGATAAATTTGTTTTTCAAAAATTAGGAAATTTTGTTGTTGTTGATAATTTTAAACCAGCAACACCTTAACTGTATGTATGTACATAGCAAACTTGCTCCCCCTTCCAACTAGACATGTTCAAATTACACACGAAAATACAAGTAGGTATACTTAGGGCGGAATTTACAGTCCTCATACTCAAGTGTACGCTCGAATAGATTTTTTCGCAACTGAAGCTATTTATAATCAAGATTGTGAGAATATTCTTAAGCATTTACTTGAAGATTAACTTAGTATCTTCTATTTTATCTTTGAATACGGACTTCGGTTAGGGAAATACCTAAGATTTTTCTCATACTACAGGAGTTGAGAAAAATCTCAACTTGAGTTAAGACTATGAATTCCACCCATATTGTTCTCTTAGATTCGGTTGATCTGGTATTTAATCAAAACTATTGAGGCGATTCTGCTGAAACTTAAAGGACTTATTTCACATAGCATAAGCTAAGATGTGTTTTTATTTATCAATGTATAGTCACATTTTTTATGCCGTTATTTTAAAAAAAGTTACCATAAATTTCAACACTCCGTAGTTTTTGGGATGTACATTGCAGAAAAACCTCTAATTTAGAGGATATTATGGAATTTGTATACCCTTTGATACTATAGCCAAGTTAATTATTGTGTGAAGAAGGCAGTAATCAGAGGAAAACCAATGAAAAAGGGTATTTTGTGCTTTAAAAAAAAAAACTGATTTTTATTGATTTCTTCAAAATTTGTTTATGAAGAAGTTAGAAGTAGTATAAGAAATTGGTCAAAATATAAAATTTGGTAAGTTTGTCTACATTATTTGTTCTAAGGATTCAGCGAATAAAAGTGCATATTTTGGATTATGCACCAAAAACAACGACGTTACATTAACCAAAAAAACGTGTTTTTGACATGTTTATAATATCATATCTCGAAAACGTGACGCGCTAGGGTAGTTTCGGCTTCAGATTCGGGTTCAAAATGCTTTAGGAAAGTTTAGTTTGGCTTAAAAGCGATTTTTGTTGCAGAACAGTTTAATCAAAAATAAAAGCATTTTTTTTTATTTGAAAGTGAGCTACGTATAGTTTTTTTTTGTTTTGGGATTAGTGTTGTCAACTTCAAAATCGTGGCCAATAATGTACCACCAATTGAAAATTTATAACTTAAACTCAACGAAGTGTGAAGTAAACAAAAAAAAAGTCAATAAATTATACAGCACGAGCATGAAATTGAACCATAAATTCAAGAAACAGTGAATGAACCATTACTCTTCTGTAAAAAAAAAAAAAAAAAACAATGAACAAGTTCAATTCAAACAATATTATTATCTAATCGACATTTTTGTCAGTAATAGGTAACTGTGCTGTTCATTCTATTACTCAGCACCTATATAAATGTAGGTTTAAGCTAAAATTTAATCTGGCAAATCAATTATCGCCAAAAACCACAGCTGTCATCCAAACATTAAAACCAGGTCTGGCTTTTGTCATTTCTTACACGTGATGTCATCAAGAATCGATTCCCGATAAATTCAAGATCAGAATGACAATAAGTCAGTCATATCATGTGGCTTTGTATAGAAATTCGTTATTTTGGGACTACAACTACTCACGAAAAATGTCCGTTAGAGTTTGTTTATAGCCTTTTCAATTTGAATTCATGCTTAAGGCATAAAAAGTGTTGCCAGTCTTAAAAAAAGGTAACGTGAAAAAAAATACATAAATTTTTATTTCGAAATTCGTATTTGTGTTTGAGAGCGTATTCAACTACCAGCCGCATTACCCAGTTAAAAAATAGTTCATAGCGTATTGTTGCTTTAAGTGAAAAAGATTTTCGGAACTATTTATATTATTAAAATCTTTTAAACATTTTGAAAATAAATTTGCAGCTGCAATCATTATGAAGAAATTGAAAAAGAAAAATCTTGAAAACTTGTTAAAACTAAATTGTATCAAGTTAAACCTACTATTAATTCTGTTGTGACTGGCAACTGTATTTGCCTTTAAAAAGTAGCTCTAACCTTCATCGCAAAGAATATGCATGACCCATAAATAGATCAGTAACCTACATCCCCCGTTTAACACCTTATAGCAATTTATACTTCCTGTACTCCTTTACTTAGGATTTTGTATTCCGTCTAGTCTCTGGTTTCGTTTCTTTTCAGACCCACTGTACCGCACAACGCACCGTATTATAATTGCCAATCACGTACGCATGTAATTGCCGTCCTTGAAAGATGTTTTAGCAAATAATACCAACCCATTGATTACTGTACAGATGAAAGAAGCCTCCTGGAATTGTTTTAATTTGCAACTTGCAACCAAGTTTTTTTTTAAAGTGCCCCCGTTTTTTAACTGCGCTACTTTAACAATTATTTGTTTTTTTTATGAGCAGTGAGCACTCTGAGCACAGGTTCAACATAGTTGTTATCACTCGATGTGTGTAATGGAAATGGGAAGTTAATTGAGGTATTTGCAACAATTTCAAAGTCATGGATTTATGTCTTGTTTTTTGTTTTCTTTCCACGAAATTCCAATTAAATTGCAATAAATTTGTTGCAGAGAATGGAATGAAAAATATTTAATACATTTTGGTTCAAAAAAAAAAATATTCATTCGAAATATTTGCAGAAATTTGTCCTGTGATGAAATTACCGCCGTCAGAGAATTAAACCGGAAAGTAAAAAAAAAAAAATAAATAAATCTTTTGTTAGTGAAGTAGACATCTACTCTTGAAACATTTGGCTAGATTATTCCCACGCCAACATATTTAATTATTGTGATGGGTAATACAGTCAATGCAACCCCAAACCGCAAATGTTGCGGATACTGGATTTACGGTAAAAAACTCAACTGTCCGATCGTAAATTTCTTTCCAATTCAGATTCTATTTCAGATGAATATTAATTGGTAAAAAGATTAATGTCATTGGGATGACGTTTTCCTTTTTGGAGCTATGCATCAAGTGACTAATATAGCCGTCTATCCATGGTATTCATAATGTTTTCTTTTTATGCTATGTGTGTATCTTTTTGTCGTGTGTTTTTTGAAAAAATAACCTTTAAAATACATTATTAACATTTATTTTGAAGAATTTAGAAGCTAAGTCTGTTATCAATTAAGTAGATGACTGTTTGCATATTCAAGGAACTTTTGAAAAAAAATTCAAATTAAAACTGAGTTGTTATAACGATTCAACAAGTTTATAAAAATTGCAATTACGTTTAAGATCTTGAACGCTCGTTTAGTATGATATAGTGATTCAGTCGTGCATTTTATTTTTATAGAGATCTTAGTCTCATGAGGTCCAGTATTGAAAAAAAATAGTGTCATAAATTTTACTAAAATTGTCCCAAAGTAAATATTTCAGTTTAATAAACTTTCACCTATTATAATAATTACCTTTATTTCAAAGCAACTATATAAAAATCTAAACCGAGAATATCGGTGAGTTTTTGATACGATCTGGGGTCTAGATCTGGAAGATGAAATTCTTCGTCATTTCCAATCTTAATACTTTGTAAATTATTTTTTTTTTTTCTTAGCTTTTAACAATAATTTCATAATAATAGTCTTTGACTTAAATGTAGATACTATATTGAAAAACTTTTTCCTAAATAACCTCGTCGCCATAATATATACAAGCATATTAAAAGGCGTTCATAAAATGTAAAACAAATAGACAATTTCAATGTTAAGTTTGTAAGTTTTGTCATTTTTATGAGCTTAGGAAAATTAAAGAATTTCATTATTAGAAAATGTAGATAGGTACATAACATTCATCTTGGTTACAATCACTTGCCTAACAATTGCCGCAAACATGAAAGAAAATTATGAACTGTCGGCATTTTGTTTAATGCTGAATGGCAAGTTAGCTTTTTAATTTGTGTTTTGTGGTTCGAGACGAAAAGTGCGTTTGTGAATCTTGGTTATAGGTATATTGATTGTTTCACATAAATACATAGGGGCGTACGTATTCATATTCATAGTCGTTTTTTTAAATTCCGCTTTATATTAGACTTGGTGTTATTTCAATAGGATAAATCTCAGTTATCCTTAGAAACAGCTTAGACTTCATCAATGAATATGCAACTTTGACTTCTAAAAAAAATATATCTAATAGTCTAAAAGTCGTGGAAGTTCTGGGGTGGAATCGGCTAAGATGACTGTTGATTGTCACATTTGTGAAAATCAAAAGTGATCATCAAAAATGTTTGAATAATTGGCATCACTTTGAAAAATACACAAAAAATCGAATTAAGTATTTATACCTAAACTGTAACCGATTTTTTCCATATTTTGGTAGCCCAGAGGTAAGGTGCTCGACAGGTAACCTGGACGTGCTGGGGTTCAATTCCCGGCTATGACTTAACTTTTTTTTTTATTTTGTAAGTATTTCTTCTTTTTTAATAAGAAATTCTTGAATAAAGTGGCCGCTTTTTCTCTGTTGGACAAAATACTGCAAATAGGTGTCAACAGAAAATGTCACAAAAATATGATAGTCAAATATGACAGTCATCTTACACAGACCGATTTTCTTGATTTTGACTGCCAACAATCAAAAATCATCTTACACGATTCCACCCCTGGTTATGGCCACTCAGAATTTAGTAGATTGTTTTTTTCTGGAAACATTTCGGTTATAAAAACAAAAACTTCTTTGAGACAAATTTTTGTCTTTCCCTGTTCATAATTAGTTTTAATTTTTTTTTTTTGCCCCTAAAAATTGAAAATTATTTGGACAAATTTTATTTAATAAAATATAAATAATAATCGTTTCCACCATTTTATACTACAAATTAGTCAAGTTTTTTACAAGTTCGTATATAGTTCGAATTTTTACTTTTATTTTAGAGTAGCATTCTGAATTCGAATTATTATAGACTGACGCCCAGTGGTTTGAATTAAAAAACTAAATATTTTTTTTAAGAGCCGTTTGCTGAGACAAAACTTAAGCATTTATGTTCAACATAAATACATATTTAAAAATTGTATCAGCAAACTCCTCTCAAATTCAAAGTTTTCGTTCATTTATTAATTGTGAGTAGAATTATTTAATACAAGACCCATAACTCACATATAGCAATGTTTTTAAAAGTGAATTCAACCTTACTCGTAAAACAATTTATTTCATCATAAACCAACACAACACAAAATTCTTTGCAGTAAAAATAAATAAAAATTTCGCTTTCTGCATTGAAATGCAAACAAAAAAAAATTGTTTTAAAATATTTTTGGTCACTCCATAAATGGTTCTAAATCAAACCGAAAATAAAATAAAACAATTAAAAAAACTGCCATCTACACCGCAATAACTTTCGTTGACTTTTGTACGTGTTTAAAGCACCCAACATGATTTATTATTTGGACCTCCTCCCCCACATAAAAAAAATAAATAAAAATTAAAAACAAATGAAACAAAAGCGAAAATGCATTCTTGAATTATTATTTCTTTACAAACAACAACAACAAAAAAAAATATGAGTGAAATGTTAAATAAAATTTCATTCAAAAAGACATAAAATATTTATGCAAAACAAAAAAGAAAAAAAAACCTTACTCACCTTCAAAATTACTGCACACTGCACGATATAGTTTTTTTTTTGTTTTTGTATTTTCACTGCAATCCAATGAAAAAGCGTTTTATTGAGGATTCAGGCACTGACAAAAATTATATATTTTTTTTTTTGAATAATAAAACAAAATAAAATATAATCCAACTAAACCGCCTCGCGACTAAATAACAAATAATTATAATTACTTATTATTACTCAATGTTTGATATTTTTTTTTTTTTATTCAAAACAAAAGACTCTTTAGTTTTTTTTTTTTACTTATTCACTCAAATGCACACACTATCATACCATGGCGCAAAGATAATACAAAAAAATACATAAAAAAGAATTAAATACAAATTTGCATTAATATTCTCAACGAATAACGTCCACCACCACCGCGAATGCCTTTGAAAAGGAGAAAAAAAAACGACCAACCGACAAAATAAAAATGAAATTTTCTATCTTTTTTTTTTTTTTTTTTGAGTGAAATATCTAACTACAAATGAACGTGCTTCAGTTTAAAAAAAAAATGTGCACAATTGTCCCAGATAGTCGGTTGGAAAAGATTTTCAAAATAAAAACAACTTTGAGCTGGCCTCAAGCCAAAATTAAGTAAGAAGTAAGATCAAGTTCAGCTAGGCTCTTGAAGATACAAAATGTCCTCTTCTTTAGATAAATTAGCGTTCATTGTTTGAAAAACAATTGAAAATTCAATTAAGTTCTTTAATCAATTATAAGATCCAAAAAATATGTAAATTTCATTAGGCTCTGGTACTAAGCCGTTCTTAGAAGACCAAACAAAAATATCGAAGGAATGTTTTTTTAAAATTATGTATATTTTAGATTTCGTGGAAAAGATTCATTTTTCAATCAAGGATTATCATCTCTGAATAAGTTTCTATCAAGATAGATACTTCTTCTCCACTATTACTGACTTATTGTTAGAGTTTCACTGAAGAAGCATTTACACTGTAGAAATTTACAAGTAAAAGTTATAATCCTTGTGATTTGAAAGGTTGTATCCTTGAGTCTTGGAACACTTTTTAGGTACTCGATTTTTCTCCAATTAACCCGGCTTTGATTCTTACCGAAATTATATTCCTTTAAAAAAAAAATCCCGATTGTTGGATCAAACAAACTTCTAACTATTTAATATTTTTAAATACTTCCGCGAGGGTTGTTTATAGAACACGACTTTAAAACCTCAAGATCAATTAAAGATAAGTTCTGATCTGTTTCTTGAAGTTTTTTTTTTTTTTCGTAAGCCGCTCGAGTGTCGTCGATAAACTGAGGTGACGATCGACTGGGTTACTTGGTTTTTTCTTTCTTCATATCTTGCATGTCTTTAGGTTTTCTTTACGTCTTTCTTTTGAAGCCTCTGTGTGTCTTGTCTTGGCTTGGCCAGGGTGATTGGGTAGATGTATTGTATTACCTTTCTGTAAACTCGTTGCTAGACCACTGATGAAAACAGTGCGTGCTACTGATGTATGGGTGTTAATGTGTGCCTGTGCGCATAATGCCTTCCAATATATCAGCTGGGCTTAAACACTATTAAAGAAACGGAGGAGGACAATGCCTGCCTAATGGGTGTCGCGTATATTTGCCTAAGGCGTCTGGTTGTTTTCTTATGTGCGTATGTGTGTGACTGATATGTTTATTATATTCTTCCGCATTTCTGTTCTAACTAGATATTGTATTTTTTTTTTTTTGTTTGTTCTTCTTTTAGATTGGAAGAAGAATATTGTCTTCAGACAATAGAAAAGATACCTACTTCTGGATAGGGTCATTAGGGGTGGAACTATAAAGAAGAAGCCGTAGTATCACACATCTTCTTTGAAGGTCAATTAAAACAACAACAAATAACTTAAATTCCAGTTTTAATGTTATTGGAGACACAGTAGCGATTGTTTTGATTGGATGATACAATTTTTAGATCAACTGGACATCATCGCGCAGTAGGAGGGCTTGTGTTGTGATGAAGAAAGGTAAAGGTATGCGTAGGGTATATTGACATCTTAAAACTTATATAACTGGTAATGGAGGAGACAAGGTAGAAATTATAAGTTCGGTGACAAATTATTACTATGTTATATGTTGTATTAAGTAGGCAGAAAGGCTTTCCGGTTTTGAGATAAGGATTCTAATCCACTCATATGAGAGGTTTAATAAACTTTGTTAAATTGATGTTAATAGTTTGAGGTTAATGAATTACCTACACAGGAATATCATATGCTCTTGTGGTTTTGTGGTTCAAGGCTACCTATAAAGAACTTACCTTGTAGGATTAGATTTGTTTTAGGGTTGTCAATCAAAGCAACCTGTTGGCTATTTAATTTCATAGGAAATAAATGGTAGGAAAAAATAATTATATTTATGGGTTTTTTCATTGAATTAAATATTCTTACACTTGCTGATACTGCAGACGTTGTCCTGCCTTTCACAATGGTTTTTATTTTCTGCTTACATTTAGTGTCTGAAACACATAGGCAGCATAGGCAAATAAGTTTGAAGTTTTTCTGACGCGTTAGCATGCCACGCATACAGAGTTGCTTATGTGGTAAAAGCACGGTGTTTCAAAGTTCTTTATTCACCAGTATTCCGCTACTTTTTCTTCGCTATTCATCGCATTTTTTGATGTAGTCCGCAAAATTTCTGATATCTTCCGCAATTCTCCAAGATTTTTTCTATGGTCTTTTTCTACGCATTTTCCTTAGGCTCGATTTTTCATGACTTCTTCTGGTATTTTCTACGGTATTGCGCGATCTTTACCAGTATTACGCGCATATTACCGCGGTATTTGGTGTATTTTTTAACTTAATTCCGTTACTTTTATCGCTTTTCTAGATGACTTTCTTCGCTTTTTTCACGGTATTTTAAGCTGTTATTTTCCTTCTGTCCCAAAGAGAAATCATGCAAAAAGAAAACAAATGGTCAAACCAAATATCCACATATAAGAGAGAAGCTAATACACATCCTGTGAAATCAAAAAAAAAAAACAAAGCTTTTAATTGTTACAACAATCAAATAAATACCTTTTTAAATTTATCATTTTGTATTATCGCTAAGCTATATTATTTATAAGCATTCTATTGTGGTTACATAAAAAGGTTTAGACTTCGAAATAAAAAGAATTAGAACCGAATGCTCGATATATTTTTGATAAGAATAATTTATATACAATGATGCTTCGTCATCATCATCAACAATTTTTGTGGTTTTTAAAAATGCAGTTAAATGCCGCCGGCAGTTTCGTTGAATGTCTTCTCTCACTGTTCCACTGAGTCATGGGTGAAAAATCTTAACAAAGTCGTGCCACACTCATAATATTATTCACAAATTGTATTCAAAATAAACAACAAAAAAACAAAAAAAAATATAATAAAAATTCGGGAAGAATGGTTTTTCCAACTATTATAAGTACCTGCATTATTATAAACAAAAGAGCTGATCAGCAAACTTGATTATTGTCATCACAACAGAAATTCAATTGAGAGAGAATGAAGTTACTAAATGAATAAAGAAAAGAATGCTCTGTTAATAGATAAATGATTTTCCGCATAAATACGAAGGATAAAGATTTAAACATAGACGTTGAAAAGTGCATGTTAAACTCTAAAGATTGATACTTTAAGTTTGTTTAAGTGTTTCTTTTGTCTTGATCTGAAAACTAGTAGACATATTTGTTCTTTTGCGAAATAGAGTAGAATTGTGTTGTCATTCTGATCGAAGGAAAAAAAAAAGAAATTTTCCAAGAATTTTACGAGAATAAAATATATGTACTAGGTTAGAGTTGATTAGGGTGACGATTGACCGACCACGACCGAGTTGACACCTTCAATTCAACTCCCAATGTACAAGACATATGTACACTGTCTTGCATTTCCTTATATCTATCTACGTATGACCCTTTAAGGTGTACATGTCTTGTACATTGGGAGTTGCATAGAAGGTGTCAACTCGGTCGTGGTCAGTTAATCGTCACCCTCATCAACTCTAATTTAGCTGATCCAGCATTTATTTTTATTTTCGCTTTTTCCCGCGGAAGTAATCTTTTACTCAAAATTTCCCGTGCTGTATTTGGCTATCATTTACGTGGTGTTTAAACTCTTTCAACACTTCATCAGAATTCCGCGCTTTTGTCCGCGTGATTCGACGCTTTTTGCCATGCATATTTTCCACGACTTTTTCCTGTAACTTTCTTCGCTTTTCTTCGTCGTACTAAGCGCCTTTTCCTTGTTAACGCTGAAAACTTTTTGATATTAAAATATAATCTGTTATATTCAATTTGAATTCAATATCAGTGATACCAACCCTAAAATGGCCACACTAAAATATTGTTGAAAACTTGAGAGGTGAGTATGAGTAAAGGAATTCATCCACCTCTGTCAGTTTGAAGTTTAATATTTCAAAGTTGTTTAGACTGCTGAATCCTTTGTGAATTGTGACTCATTATCTGTATGGTGAATAAGAATGTTCAATTGCGAGAGACAAATGAGTAATATTCCTTGTGTCCATAAACTGCTGAGTTGAATATATTTAATTTAATTCCAGGATAAAATTTCTCTCTCTCTCTCTTATTGGTCTTTCCAGTCATTTCATGAGCTTTTATTCCATTAAGTGGTGGTTTTTCAAAACTCCTTGTTTAATTATCAAAACAAAGGTCTTACTGAAGCAGTCATTTGGGCTTTTCCCCAATGGAATGGTCACCTTGCATATCGTAAACACACAATCTATGGATAACTACATATATGGCACATCAGGTTGTCAGCCCCTTAAAGACCTTGAAAAAAAAACTACCTCCTATATCTACCAACCTACATGCCAATCACCTGCCGTTTAAACCTATGCAAATACTACAAGTGGATTTGAAGGCTTCACTTAGTTCGTAAATAGTCAAACAGAAATGTAAAGTAGTAGAAAACAAATAAATGAAAAGGATGGGTTTTTTTCTGTTCAAGTGTTAACCACTTGCCTTGTGTATAGTTCCTTCCATACAGCGTCCTATGATAAACAGTTCCAAGAGCTTTACTCCAAAATGTTCAATGGCATACCAATGTGCTGTTAAAGGAAGAGTCAGTTTTTCAAATAGGCACCAAAGTTGTTTACACTTTAACAACGTCAATTGCGTGGTGGGTGGGTTTGTGATGGGATTTCAGATAGAAACGAGTCCTTGAATGGAATCCACTCTTCTATACACATCTTCTCTTTTCAGAGATACTTCCACATAGAAGTTTTCAAAAAACAATTCTTTTTTGTTTTATGGTATTTCGAGATTGAAGACACAAATGTCAATCAATATTGTGGAAGGAACAATGAGGTGCGGAAAATCGCCCCTCTTATTCAGAAAAAAAGAAAAAAAAACTAACTAACAATCCGAACAATGACACTAAAAAGGATTCGCACTGACTTTGACTTTGCTCGAATGGTATTGTCGTCAGTGTTTCAAATGGCATGACCATGACTTCTTTTCTGATACAGGAGTGTTTGTTTTTCCTTTAGGATGAAGGAAATAATTAATGAATTGTCAACTTCATACATATATACGGTTGGTATAAGGGATTGAATGTTGCCATTGTGAAGTTAGACAAGGATGTGGAAGAGACAACTATAACGAAGTAAGTATATGGGAGATTTTTCCTTTTGGCCTCTTGTTTTTTTTTTGTTGCTTGTTTTTGACAAATGGACTTGGTTCGAAAATAGAAACGTTGACACAATTAATCAGAGCCTCCAGACGTGCATTGGTTGACGTTCTTGTTTGACATGCCAAAAAGAATATTGAGTACAAGTAAATAATTGAATATCAATCAGATAAATTAGTTATTTTTGGCTAAACCAATATAGTTCAAGGGTTGAAATAAAAACGTCAAAGAAAATTGGATGGATGTTGTTATCCAAGCATACAAACTTGTGAAGTATTTTTAATGGTGATGTAAGAACTATCAGTATTTAAGTTTCAAGATGTGTGCTTTGGAATTATTACTTTAAGCGTAACAAACAAAATACTTAGTTAAGAGAGAAATAACCCATTAAAATGCTTCGAGTAACAATCTAAATTGACTCTCAGCCGCTTTGCCACTCGCCGCTCTGCCGCTCACTGCGTGGCCGTACCCTAAGCCGGTTTTTTAATTAAAAGTACGTCAAAACTAAGATATGGACAAAATGACATACGCTAGTGGAAAAGGCCATCGTATGGCAGTAAAAGAGAGTAAAATCCTCTCATTAAAAATTAATAATAAACCCATTCCATTGCCGTGTGAAATAAAATACTTAGGCATTCACATTCATAAAAGATTCCTTTTCAACAAACACGCTCGAAAGATATTAAGGAAAGCCAAATTTGTAACTGCTCGACTTAAACCGGTATTACATGCAAAAGTAATGCCAAAAAATACCAAAGTTTTGATCTATGTATAAAACCTTAATTCGGACTATTTTGGCCTACGGATTTTGCTCCTGTTTTACGATTTTACCCACGATAGCAAAGAAGCTTGAAAAATTTGAAAGAAAAATTCTAAGATAAATAAAAAATATTTCGCAAATAAAATAATTTATGAAGATTGCAAAACGACACTGCTCCTCCCATATTTAACAAACCTTGCAGAAATCAAACTTAACCGCACTGAATATCATCTAAACGCATATATAAGATCCTTATTTGATTTAAACCTAACAGAAAGCTTAGAAGACAGTTATTTTCTTTCACCATACAAAATTATAAATGAGAGATCAATACCACTAATAGAGCCTGACAATAACAGAGACTGCTCGATACCTTTTTACCTTTTTTTTTTTATTCTGGTACACCAATATTTGCTTGAAAATGGAATACCAACTATTTTCAAAAAAAAAAAAAAAAAAAACAAATCTACAAATTGATTTTTCTTACCTTAATGGTTTAAGTAATTTTAGTAATGAGTTTTATGTTTTTTCAATAATTCTTACAAAATAATGTATTTTTAGAAACCTTATACAAGAAGCTTTAACATCCACCGCAACTCTGACCCAAAGAGCAAGTTCGTGTAACCCAGTCGTGCACTTTATTTAATGGAGAATTGAAAGAGTCTAATATCAACCCAATCTGATCACAATGATAAAAGTTATGGCTTTTTTTCATAAAACGTCAACCAAAAACCCTTTAAAAGTTATAATGTAGTGACCAAATCTTACAAAAATATTTCATTGGTCATCCAAATTCTGAATTAAAATATCCCAAATATCCATCAGTTGATAATATGTATAATTAATTAAATAAGTATTTAAATTCAAATTCGCCATCATGAGTTTTAAAACAATTGATTAATATTCATCTGCGTAATTCTATACAATCAAATATTTTCTTTCTAGTACAACACGCATATTGCAAAAGGAAATCGAATTCTGATCAACTGTAGCGCATTTCAAGCAGAAATCCTAGCGATCAAAGAGGTCCTCTATCTTGGCTGAAAGAAAACATGATATCCACAATAAACATCCGTATTTTCTACAATAGTCAAGCAATCGGTTCAGTTACCAAAAATTTCGTAACTGCCCGAAACATTGTCGATTGTGTCTTTTGGAGATAACAGAGCAGTTCATTATTCACCTTTTCTGGGTGCCAGGACACACCAAAATTCTGGATTACTGTAAAGCCGGATAAGTCGTCAGAAAAGGAACTATATGTAGCACCAATTTTTCGTAACAAGGTGAATATTAGAAAACCCAGTCGCTAGGTGTAACTAATGCCCTGACGATGATAAACAATAGATGAACAAGTATTATTACTTTTCTAGCGACAAATCTGGCCAGTTCTAGATCCGAAACGTTCTAAGCAGATCACAAGCTCCACGACAGTTGTCTTTACTATAGACACCGTCTAATAGAAATAAACGCTAGAAGACGAAGGGTCTTCTCAAATGATTTCTACAGAAGCTGCACCGACTAGGAGAAAGAAGAAACCATAAAATTCACTTAGAAACATTTTTCTTCGGCGACCCAAGTGGTTTAATGAAGACGACTGACATTCATAGTCGCCATCGTTTTATCAAATTTATTATAGGAACCTCCTCGCCTAAGACATAACATTGTCCTATGTGGTATTACAATGGAACTTTTGTTGGCCTAAGTTTGTCAGTAGTGTTTCTGACAGCCACCATGACTAAACCTAACCTAGAGAGTGATACGCTTTTATCTTTGCATATAGTTAAAATTTTGTTTTTCCTACTTGTTTTTATGCATAGACACATAAATCATTGGTGTCAATGTGTCATTCAGTTTAATTAAAATCTCGAGTTTTCTTTCTGACTTACTTGAGCAGAACTCGAACTCTACGAAATCAAATACCTAAGCGATATCATTTTCGTCGAGGACTCTCTTAATCGTAAATTGAAAAATAAAAAACTATAGTTTTGATGGAATATTTCAAACAAAAATATAAACAGTTAGATTCAATGGTTTGGAATAAATTTCATTGGTTTTAGATTTTTTTTAAGACGAAGGTATCTAGTTAAAAAAAAAAAAAAGAAAACATTTGCGTTATATTTTATAACATAGAGATGATTATGGGGAATACTACACTCGTATACCAGTGCAGCATACGGTACGGTACATAGATGTTCGATCCGGATATTGTATAACTTTTCGAAGTGATTAGATTGGAAAAGTTATTTCGCAATTCCGGATGCTTTGCAGAGTGGTAGGCACCAGATACGTATACATTTCCGGAACGTAGAGCTCGCGGCATATAGCTAGCTCTCTGGAATAAAGTTCTATACAATAATATTACCGCCAGCCATTGAAAGTGTAATTTTTTTTTTCTACTCGGTGTGTTATATTATTATTGCTTTGAAATCAATGGTTTATTTTTTTTTTTTTTTTTGTTTATTTGTTTTATTTTGAAAGGAATGCATCCAGTATTTTGAAAGTTTTTCCAATAGAAGTTATATGAGGGAGAATTATTTTTCAATTTACTTTCCTCTCTGATATTTAGATGCAACATGACTGGAACAAATGGAGTTGTAAATAAATTGTTTATGACTATAGGGCTGTTGTATAGTATATTCAAATTTCTCTCGTTAGTTTGTTTAAAATTAAAAAATAAAGTTCTATAAAAGCCCTGTAAACTGTAATACAAGATATTCTAACTGTAATACAAGATTTCTATCGGGTCTACCCCGATCGATATCACGAAAGACCAGTCTTAATTTGATATTTTGATTTTTTTTAAATTTCGTTCTACCTGGAAAGTGATTTTCGAGATCTTTTCGAGATTGAAAATTATTTTCTCAATATTATATTGTAATTCGAGATATTTGTCATTCTAAATTTCTGAATTCGATATAATTTTGTACTTTTTTCGAGATTTTGTCCATTACAGATTTTTCTCATTTTGAATAATGTCATGATTCTCATTCTAGGTCGCAAAAAATTGCACCTGACTGAATTTTGTCTGGATTTCCAAAAACCAAGTTTGCAGCTTCGAAAGGCCTTTGCTAACCGCATGGTGTACCTAAAATCAGGATATTTTCGTAATTACCGACTCAACTGATTTCGTCAAAAATTTGTCAACATGATTAAAAACGATTTTTAATCATTGAAGTGCTCTTCTTAAAAATTTTAAACTCAAAACAACTAGCCAATTTCCTTTAAGTCCAAAAAATCAAGTTAAACCCAATCAATTTTTTTGTTGTTTTTTTTTTGAAATTAAAACATAATTTTGAATTTTTCAAACTTTTTTAAACAAACAAAATGTAATTACTGTGAATTGGTCACATGTTATGCATGGTTCTTGTCTTAACTGAAAAAGCTCCACTTCAAGTCTCCACTTGTGTTGATTCTGTTTAGTTTTATGGTTGTAGTATTTAATAAATATAGGCGAGTGTCTTCTCTTCAATTTGATTTATTAGTTCAAGTCATTTAAAAAAAGCGCTGCATTCTATTTAAAGAAAAAAACGTTTTTATTTTTCCACCACAGATATCCAATTTATTGTTTAAAAAAAAACAATATATTCCACAGTGAACGTTTAGTTTAAAACAAAACTAATAATTGACAAAATGAATGATATTAGTTTGCTTTTAGTGACCGCATTACTGACATTGAAAATTATAAGATTGTTTATTCAAAATTTTGTAAAAGAGGGTTCCGAAATACACCGTTCAAACAGTTGATAAGACTTCTAGGGCAGTTTTTGGCAGCAAAATATTTTGAATCGATGGAATTTGGGAAATTGAATGAACATACATATCTAAATAATGTATCAAACAAATAAAACTATATGGACTGTAAAACGTGTGAAGAATAACTTTTTGTTTTTTTGTCATACAAGTTCATCCTAAATATTTTTGAATATTTATTTGAAAAACAATGCAAGTTAAATTTAAAATTAGAATGAAACTGAAGCGTAGAAACTCATTGTCATTCTTTACATAATGTGCCCAAACAAGCAAGTTAGAAACTTTTGCTCAAAGTTGAAATCAAATACAGCTGCAAATTTGTATTAAGAGATAGGAAAAAAGTGCGAAATAAAAGCGTTTCAAACACCAAAAATTTCAGGCAATAGAATGGGTACCTTTTTTACTACTCGGTTCTCCAAAGTTGATAAATATAAACACTCTTTTAACTCAGTAGGGTTGTCGATTCTGCATCCAAAATTATGGTTTTTTGAGTTGTTGACAATGTTGTCCAATAAATTACCTGACTAGGGTCGAAAGTTGCTTTGTCAGGATTCTTAAAAAGAAAAAAAGTTGAAACATACTCGAGTTATCGGTTTTTGGTAATTTTAGACTTAAATTGACAATATTTTGAAAAAAAAAAATAATAAAGTTTATAAATAAAATTTTCTGGAACTTAAACCTAAGAACGTCTATTTAAACCGAATAGTTTCCAAAATATTAATTTTCAAAGAGTATACCTATCGATTTGGTTGAAAACAAGAATTATGTATTTTTCCTTGCAACTCCATAACAAAGCTTCATTATCAGTTCCACAAATCATTTGTACCCTAATTGAATCCCCGACATGGCGGCGGCGGCTCTATCAAGTCACCATCGCCATCACTATCAGAAATCCTTTTTTTTCCTTGTCCCTGATTTGAAATAAATATATACAAATTGGCCAAATGCAGGTCCCTTTTGCTATCCATTATATCTGTGCGTTGTTTTGTACAACACAGCCACCATCATACCGATACACGATATCTAACAGCAAACAGAGTGACGATTTTGATTGAAAGATAAATAGATAGGAATATTCAATTGAATGGATATCATCCTTTATAAACTGACAAACAATTATATATGTATGTTTGTGTAGCTTGGTAAAGGAACTCTATAGTATATCCTTTGCCAACGGACACGTCCGTATAGCGTTGTTTAGTCATCATCATAGTAAATGAATTAATTGGGTGTGCGGCTATTAGAAAATCGATTTCTATAGAAATTAATTTTTCGCTGGCTGGATTGATGTTAGCTATTTAAAGCTAAATTTTATAACAGTTACCTGGTTGTTGGCAGCCTTAGTTTGGTAATAGTGAAATGTGGTTGATTATTTGCTGGAGAAAACGGGATCACTTAGCTAAAAATTTTAGATGTATGGAATATCTATTAAATAATTATTAAGGTCCTGTAAAGTTGAGTAGTAATTTCATAAAAAAAAAATAAAAATATGAGTGTGTAGTTTTTAAGAAAAGGTATTTGAATAAGTTTCCGTTTGAATTTTTTTCCTACAATCATACATTTATATTTATACCAGTCGTACGAAAGATTCTAGGTCCCAATGTTAATGGGATATATATTATGTATTATTATGAAAATTCTGTATTTAACAATTTCTCGAAAAATTAAAATTTTTGTAAAATATAAGAATAATATCATGGCTTTTGCCGTCTGGCGTTCTATTGACCAAAGAAGACAATTTTGTTGAATTTCGATAAAACTCTTTTCAAGATTGTGAAGCTTTTCGAGCATGTACAAGTTATGTGTGATATATTGAACTTAAGATAATTTGATCTTGATGCTCAATAAAGTTTGACCATCATTTTATGAGCCTTAGGTAAATAGTTATTTAGCGTCGCGTTATCTTGGCTCACAGACTACAAAATATTTTGAAATTTTGTACCAAATATATGTATTTACCCAATATCTAATGGCTGTGTAAATTTTATATTAAAAAGATGTAAAAATGGAAAATATAAAAATAAAACACAGTTGGAAATCTTCAAAAAGCTTTGAGTGAAAAATCTTGTTTTACTGCTATTTATTGAAAAAAAAATGTTTAAAAATCTTATTTCTTAATACAAGAATTGACAACACATAAATCTAGAACCTGTTTTGACAAAATATTTTTACCGTTATTCCTTGATTCTTAAAATCAATTAAACCTCCCACATAAACTTTCTAAAACTTATGTATTTTTTAAAGCTCAAAAAACCGTTACGGAGCATTTTGAATATACTCATTATGAAACACTTAATTTTTTTTCACTATCTATCAATGTGCATGGTTAGTTTTTGTCTATAAAACGTCAACTTTATCCACACTAACATCATTTTTAAAGGTCCAAAAAAAATATTTGATTTGGAAAATAATTTTTAACTTGAAAAATTGAGTTTTAAGAATTTTTTTCTCTACCGAAATTCATCATCATTTCAATTTATCTATTCTAAAATATTTATTTTATAATCCTTATAAGGGTATAAGTTATACTTTTCGAGATGTACAAACATTTTTTTATCCCATTTTCCCCTAACTTCCCAGTGGAATTTCAAATAATATCGTGTGATAATGTGCTGAAAATGTCTCTGTGTTAATATTGCTTGAATATTTTTCTATAAACGCCACCGTTAAAGTAGTATAACTTCATAGTTTTCAAAAACTCAAAAACTATCTAGTTTGATTAAATTGCATAAGAACTATTTTGAATCTAGGTCTATATGAATTTGAATCCGAATTTAAAAGAGGGGATGGAATTTTTGCCCATTACTATTGAAATATTGAAGTAAGAGGTCAATTTTAAGTTTAATTCTTGAAATTTTATTTTGAAAAAAAAACTTGTTAATTGACTTTGATATTAACTGCAAGTTAGTACTTTTATACTAAACAGACACATTTACTGCAAAATAAGCATTTAGCAGTCACTTCTAAAATATTGACTGTGAATAGTATATGAAAGCAGTTGATTGATTAAAAGTTAATTTGCAGTACTTTTTGACTGTTTTCAGAAAAGTTTGTTGTACTATTTATTAATTAACAGTATTTTAATTACTGTTACTGTACTGCTGACTGTAGTTTTACAGTCAAAATACTTTTGTAAGCTAAAAGACTTAATAAATTTAGTCATTTTAGTCAATTAACTGCAATACCGAAAAGACTGCAGTTTTGAAACCTCTTCTATGTAGCTATATTATAAGGATACTATTATTTTGTATCAAAATAACAAACATTTTTCAAAACTTACTTTTAATATGTACAATTTGATAGCTCTTACTCACCAAGCTTACAGCTATTACACCACTTAGTGCGACCTAATTGTAACCCTAAACAATGGAATTGCAGTGTAAGCAAAACATAAAAACAAAAAACAATAAACAAAATCAACCCGAAATAAATAATGTTTAATTGTGGGTAGAATTTCAATATTTATTTAATTCGATATTCGGTTGATGTTCGGTTTGTTGTTTGTGGTTTATAAATGAATTTAATTAAGTGAAAGTGCACATAAAAAAAAAAAAAAAAAACAAAACTTTCATTGTGTTTTAATTTGAAAATTTAAAACCATAGCCATTTTGAAAATATGAATTGAATTGAAGAAAATCAGAAAAGGGTTCAGGAGAAAGACAGAGAGAGTGAGAGAGATAAATGGCAATTTTGTATCCATTTTACGTCGCAACTCCAAAACATCTTTGTTTATATACTTTTTGAAACGAAACAGTTAGTCAGCATCAGTTTTAGGTACTTTTCAATTTAGTTAATGAAAATTATATGAAGTAGGAAAATTGGTTTGTGGTTTTCAATGATGCTTCAAGAAAAGAGGTGAAGGTCTGTGCGGCATGATGTTGACTGAAAAATGGAATGTTACATTTTTGATATTTCTTGAAAATTTGTTGAGAAATCATTTTTGCTTTTTTTTTTTGTTTTTATTTTAATTTTCTTTTGAATGAATTGAACTACGAGTAAATGGTGGTAGGTTGTATTCCTTGGATTGTTGATTTGCAGAGCCTTCGGATTGTATTGGTTAGGATTATTGGATAAATTTGTAAGCTTGAATAAATAAGATTTATAGCAGGTATTCAATCCAAAGCAGTGTTTATTATTTGTTCACAACTCTATTGAATACATCCCAAAGTAAATGAATAGTATTGCTACCTTTTCTACCTGCCGTATAATTTCTGTGGGCAAGTTAATGTTTTATACAAAAGAAAAATCAGTCAAGAGATATTAATGAAGTTACGATGATAGAATAAAATTTAAAAAAAAACATAAATTCGATTTCAAACAGCTTCTTAAATAAATTAAACCCCAAAACGAAGTATGCAATTTGATTTCTTCTATAATGATACATTTTTAGAAAAAAAATTTCAAAATCGTTAGAAAATATTTTTTCTATACAAAATCTTGCAAGGGCTTTTATAAAAAAAAATTGCTATGCCATTTTTAAGATATTACTTATCAACATCTAAATACTAAATTTTGAAAAAAATATTGAGTAGTTTTCGAAAAAACAATTATTAAAAAAAAAAAGAAATTATTTTTTTTTTAAATCTGAAAAAATAATTTTTTAAATTTTTTTTTACTAAACATTATTACGGTAACTTAAAAGCTTTCATTTAAAAAATAGTTGACACTAATTGAGTCATGCAAGAGAAAATCGGAATAAAAAAAACGGTTCTATATCAGGTACCGTTAATTACGGTTTTTGAAAAAAAAAAAAAATGGTTTTCATAGATAGACCTTATCTAAAAAAATTACCATGATTTTCTTAATCAAAATCGTAGGAACCATTTTTGAAAAAAAACGTAACGTTTTTTTTTTTTGTAAAAAAAAAATAATGAAAAAAAAGTCTGTGGATATTCTCCAAAAAACGCCACATACCAAGTTTGAAGTAAATCCACCTATGCGTTAAGGCTGTGATTTCTGGTAAAAATTATGAGAGTTTCGAAGTTCAGTTTAAAAAAAAATGTCTTTTTTTAATGTTTGAAGATAATCCCAAAAAAAAACGATTTTAAAAATAATTAATGGTTTCAAAATTTTCCCCACTCAGTAGGTATTATCTCGACGCGTAAATTTTTTGGTTTTAATTTAATTTTTGAACTATGACGGATAAAACTTTGCATACACGATACACCCATCCTCGCACTACCCCAAATCCTGTAGTGATTCAAAGCAAGGAGTATATATCTCACTTTTTGCACCTGAGTCGATTCGTTCTTGTACAAATATTTTGCCAAAAACTGTTTAAATTAAACAGTTTTTAAATTGGGTCGGGATTTCGAATTTTTGAGTGTTTAAAAAGCATTTTTTATTTTTAAATGAACTTTTTATTTCTAAGAATCATACATTTTTTCAATGTACAAACTCAACTCTAATATAATCGATTTTGACTTCTTTTAAGTAAAGTTATAAGTTTAACTAGATAGTTTACCCCATCGCACTGTTTCAAAGAGCAACCAGTTAAATTTATCTATCAACGAAGAAATAAATTCCAGTCACATTTTGGTTATTTTTCGACTCCCATAAAAGGCAACCTAATATTTAAAAATCTAGAATTCCGAGAATTATGATTTATTTATCAGGATTCACTAAACTGTAAAATGAAGATTCATAGACGAATTTATGTAGAAAAAAAAGAAAAAAACGAAAAAAATCAAAAACTTTTCAGATGAAAACGAACCAAGTGATACAAAAAAAAAAGTATTTTTTCTTTTATATTTTCCCGTCAGAGGACTACACAACCACTCAAAGGAGAGGAGTTAGAATTTTTCCCCCTGTTGACCGTTTTGTCTTTCAAGTCTCAACTCTCATAGTCGACTTTTTCTCTTCCAATCTTTGAATTCAGTGAACGCTGAAAGATGGATTCAATTTGCAACTCTATGGAAAGCTAAGATTTTTTTTTTTTTTGTTTTTTGTCGACAGAAATAAACGGTGAGTGAAATTAAACAGAATGGAGAAAAAAAAAAATTATAGTCTTCGTCTCGAAAAGCCAGTCAAGGAGGAAATAGAGCTTCAGTAGCACGTGTTTCTCTGCAGAATCAATTTTGAGAATTAATGGTCTGGCAGCTGAAAACTAAACTAAATAATGTGCTCTTATGATTTTTCGTCTGGATTTGAGAATTTAGGTATTATTATAGTAGTTGTTGCACAAAGGACTCTCTGCTCCTTATAGAACTCAGAGGAAAGTTTGTTACAATTTACGTAACCTACTTTCTCACTCACCTCTGGGTAAAGTCGTAAAAAATGTTCAAGCATCATATTTAATGATTAAAAGGTGCAACATTTATTTGTTGGAATTTTTGAAGTGAAATAGCAGACATTAATCGTTTTGTGCAATTCAGTAATTTTATCATGCAACAATTTAAGTTTATTATAATAAAGACACCAGATCTGTTTAAGGAAAACAACTAGTAACAAAAGGGGTCTGTTTTCACCCGTAAAGATGTTAGGGTGAATTTGCAAAAAAGATGACTTAAAGCAAAACAAAAATTATTGAAATAGAATGGAGTTAAATACAAGATCAAATTATATGTTTATGATAGCCAGAAAACCTCTCTTTTATTAACATTATAAATAAAGTTAATCCAAACAACAGATTAAGAAAAAAAGATTCGAATTTTTTGTTTTTTTTTACGAAAAAATCCTATGTTTTAAAGGATGCGGCCACGTTGTCAGTTTTAAACTTTAAAATCGCTCAAGTCGTCGCAAATATAAGGCAATTTTAAGTTAAAATTGTCAATGCGAATTGTCTCCACTGGGGGCTGGTCGAGTTCTGACGACCAGACTGTTGTTGAATTTTGATGAAACTCTTTCTAAGTTTGTGAAGCTTTTATATTAAATTAAAGGTTATTCGATAGTGATGCATAATAAAATTAAATCAAAATTGTATGTGGGTTGGGTAAATAGTAATTGAGCGCAGCGTGGTTAATTTTTGTAAATGTCATATTGAATTTGACTTCAAAAGATGTAATTTTATTCTGCTATTTAATTTACTTTAATTTATTTGTTTTTTAGATACCATCCCATTGCGCGAATTAAAATCTTTAAATAGTAACCCACCATGGTTTGATTCACTCTTAAAAATGTTTAAAAATAAAAGAAATAAGGCTTATACAAAAGTACAAAAAGTTGTTTTTTGTCCATTTCCCGGTGGAATTTAAAAAATCCTGTTTTAACGGAATCTAACATTATACCACCATTCTTTTGGTATCACTTATAGTATAGAAAATTAATCAGTCAAATTATCAATAACAATGGCCTACTACTTTGATTTAATAAATTTATTGTGTTGCTCACAAAATATAAAAAATGTTAATGCTTTGATACACTTTCCCCTTCTTATAGTGTCTGTGTGAAAAAAAAACCAGTAATAATGGCCGGAAAAAGTATATGTGTTATTACTGTTTGAATATTTTTATAAACACCGGTAAAGAAGTATAACTTCAAAAAAGAAATAAGGCCCTATGTGCCCCTACTTAGTAATGCATTATTTCACGACCAACATTTAACGTACGTAGTTTATGATTTCGTTCCAAAAACACAAGTGAGTTAAACTTTTCAAACGGAATTTTCCAGAAATTGTTCGCCTTTCAAAAACTATTTGCTAAATTCCTGCGATTCCGTTACCATCGAAAAATGTTAAACTCAATTCAAAGCAATAATCATCCACAATGACGCATATGTTCATTTTCTTAGAAATATTCAATAGATACATGAGGAGCGGTGGTATATCATTTGAAATCCCTCCTTCACTTTATGAATATGTTACCATAACATCGATTCGATAACTATATGCAGAAGTATAGATACCTACGAGAGATTTTGCTCTCATCTTTAACAGAAAATCCCTAACGAATGGCTCTTTATAAATTTTCACCGTCATCGTCGTCATCGTTGTAGTCTTAGCCGTTGCTGTGGCTGCCATTGCTGCTATACAAAGGTCCTTTCACTTTAACCCTCTTTGAAAGTTATATACTACCTACGACGATGTATCCTTAAAATACACACAACATGATAGCGGAGGCATAACCCGACATAACAACTTTGTTTCGCTTCATCAAGCAAAGTCTCTGCCATGACGATGACGGTATAGGTACCTACTTTCGTCCATTATTATCAAACATTCGAAAATAAAAACAACTTCCCTGCCCTCTTTCTTCTTTGCATCTGATATTTCCAATGATGAAGTCAATAGAACACTGTGTTGTAGTCTCCTGTGGAATAATAACGTATCCCCCCCCTTTTTCAAAGTCTGGACTTCAATGATGACAAAACAACAAACGATATGAGGATGACGAGGACCCACGATGCGGTGGAAGCTATACCATATTGGTTGGCAGCTTCATTTGACTCCATTGTATTCCGGCGGTGGTGTCGCGGCTGGCCCAGTGTATTTCTGTAATAAAAATCAATCATGCATTCAAAACTGGGTATCTGGAACAGCATTCAATAAATCCGGAGTTACTAGAACGAAAGCGCCGCACAGAGGACATCTATAACGTCGTATCCTTCACAACATTGCATGTTGTTCGGCTCGAAGGACCAAAATTATCTACGTGTATTGGTGTTGGGTCAGTCTGTTGGTATTTTTCCACTAGAAGTGAGTGACCCATATTACTTCTGTTTTGTTCGTATTCAAAATCCAAAAGAACTCACATAACCTGTGTCATGATTTTTATCTGCAACTTGTCTATCATATTCACCACAATTGCTGAGGTGAGTTTCCAAAAGAACGTATCATGCGCATTGAGTTTGGGAGTTTCGTTTTCCGCCAGATGGCGCATTCACTATCGATGATGTTCTTTTCGACGCAAAATAACAACAGTATGACTCGAAGCTTCAATTACGAAATTCATATTGCCCGCAGGCTTCCACCATAGCCACATAGTCAGTTTTGGTAGGTAATATTGGAAACTACATCAGGAACCCTCGAAATACCTCGTTTCCGTTAAAATTTATTAAGTCTCATTTCAACTCCCAACATCAAACCATTCCGCACTACTGGCGTTCTTCTATAATTATGCCACAGACACAGAAGCCATAGTAAACTTATCCGTTGTTGTCCGAAACGACACGACACGACCGACCGACGACGACGACCCGACCTATCCCTCACAATACCACCATAGTTGTCAGAAACGACCCTACTTGTATATACCGGAACGAAGATGGAAATGAGTTGTTACTTTGGAATTTATTACGGAATATGAAGTGTTAATGGAAAACACCCACGATGGCAACGACGGATGGCAGGAAGTCTGCCCTAGGGAGGCAGGCAGAGATTATATTCGGTTTTAATCTGCAATGCGGACCGGGCTTACAAATTCCCTTCGGTAAGGGGATGGCTATACGGAGGGAGAGGAGTTATTTCCAATCCCCAAAATCCCAACAATACTGATGATTCTTTTGTTAAGAACATTTTTGAATAGTCGTTGTTTTTTGGTGGACTATTCCATAAGACATAATAATTGACCAAAACCTAAGGGTAGTAGGGGAGGGAGGGGGTGGAGGGGGGTTATTATAGAAGTTAGAAGAGATGTAAATTGAATTCTTTTATTTTGCAAGGAATTCATTTCACATCCCCACGGGTTTCATGGATTAAGATTCAAATTTCTCTTTTGGTTCTTCCCAATGGCTAATGGCAGTCAAGACAACCAACGCAATGCCAACGCGATGGATGGACGGGTGAGTGGGTGATGCAAAGAGCACCGGGAAACGGTAAAATTTGCTGAAACGAAATGGAGAAACCATTGGAAGGAATTTAATTAGAAGTGAAAAATTGTATCTCAATTAGGTGGATCGTGTTTCGTTTATTTGGAAATGAAAAGTTTTGTTGTTTTGCTTTGTTTTTTTTTTTTTATTTGTTTTTGTTTTGAAGGAGTGGATTTTACCGAGTTTAAAACTTTTCAAAACATAAATCTGTAGGAAGGTGTGGTGGATTTTTGTAGTTTTATTCTTCCAAATGGTTGTTTCTATCCGCCTACCCCAAAAGTACTACCTAGTTGTGATTTATTTTTTTTTGTTTTTTAAATAGTTTTGTAATCACTTAGCAAGGAATCAGAGTGTGAGAGAGAGAGAGAGAGAGAGAGAGAGAGAGAGAGAGAGAGAGAGAGAGAGAGAGAGAGAGAGAGATAGAAGTGAAGACAAGTGGAAAAAGTTTTGCCCTCACAGATTTGCATATAGGTAACCAAAAAAAAAAGAAGAACAATGAAATTTTAGCGGATAGGTAAATCTTGAGGAAATCTTTTTAAATTGAATATTCAGTTTGCCTGTTCTTTGTCGTCGTTGGATGGCGTCGTCGCGTCGGCGTTGGGGTCTCGTGCATTTGCATGTTATGTCTTCGTATCTGTGAAAGACCTTTCTTTGGAAAAAATATGTTAATTCATACGAAATTGGTTGAGTAGAATCCTAATTAAAACAAGGATATTGTTCAAAATCTTAACCAGATTTGGGATATCCTACGCAAAATATTAATATGGAATTTAAGAGAAAGGATTTTATTGAATTTGGGTTAGATTTGTTATGTAAATATTCTAGGGATCTATACTTCTGCAGATGTTGCAAGATAATGTAGGCCAGAACTTAATCTACAGGTTTTTGTGTTTTGTTTTTTTTTTTTAATTCAAGATTTTCTACACAGCTCTTTTAATAAATTGTGACCATCAGGTCAAAATTGAAAACATAAATTGACTTTTGAGACAATTAGCCATTTTAGTTTTCTTAATATCTCAGAGTTTTATGTTTTTGACAGAAGCTGATAAAAGAATTTTTGATACGCTATTAACTGTGTAATTCTGTTCAGGTTGGCGAGATTACATGAGCACTTAAAGGAGGTCAGAAAATTGAACGGACTAAATTAGTTAACGTTTCAGAGATCTCAGAGTGCTGATCAATTTAAGAAATCTGAACAAGATTTCTCATCAAAATGTCTTGATGTTTCCTGTCGAAAACTGAGCAGAAAAAAAGTGAATTTACTGCCTCAGCTTCTATCAAGAAAATTCTCTTAGATATTTCAGGAAACTTGAAGTGGCTAAATACATCTATTGCAGAAGGTTCTACGAGGGAGAAATAGAAACTCGACATAGGGTGCACCAAGTATCCTAAAGAAAGAAGATGCTCAAACAATGAAAAGTAAAAAAAAAAAAATTAAACCATTTGTGGCCAAACAAAACTTTCAAATCAAAAACGATTCCACTTTGAATACGCAAAACACGAAAAAAAAACATAATATGTAATTGCCACCACCAGTATACGAACCAGCGATGCTTGAGTTACCAGTCGACATTGTGCTATATTTTGTGCCAGAAATATCTTATATTTGAAACAGTTTATACATCAACATGAAAATATACAGAACGAATCAACTTTAAATTTTGTAAGAGCCATCAACATTTAACGTTGGGTTTTTTCGCTGAGTGTATTTTAATCTATTTTTTTGTGCAAGTCTAGAATTTTTTGAGAATAATTTTTGTCAATAAGTGTGGTTTCGGACGGTAAGAATCAACCAATAATTATATTTACACACTACAGTAGATCCTTGAAAACAAAAAAAAAACAATAAATCCAAATCGATAGACCCAACAGCGTTCATATAGATAACAAAATTTTATATAAAAAGAAAAAATAGTACAGCATTAAAAGTATTTGAAGCATTTTTACTTGCGATATGGGTACCATATATCAAGTTATGCATTCGTACAAAAAAAAAGTTGAGATAACAATCAAACATGACATTACGATGATAGAGAATGAGAAAAAAGTGGGTCTGACAATTCTGTCTGTCTGTCTGTCTGTCTGTCTGTATGTATCAGAGACCACAGCCTAAACGGATGGGTTGATTTACTTCAAACTTGGTATGTGGAGTTTTTTGGAGAATATCCCCCGACTTTTTTTTGATTTTTTTTTTTGGACCCCAAATAACGGTACCTGTCCGATTACCGATTTTAGAAAAACTCATTTTTCTCAAAAACGGTGCCTATTTATTAAAAAAATCATGGTCATTTTTTTAGATAAGGTCTATCTTTAAATGAAAACATTTTTTCAAAAACAGTTATTAATGGTACCTGTCATAGAACCGTTTTTTAAAATTCTGATTATCTCCTTCATGACTCAATCAATTTCAATCATTTTTTTACATGAAAGTTTTTAAGTTGCCGTAATAGTTTTTAGTAAAAAAAAAATCGAAAATAATTTTTTTGGACTTTTAAAAAAATAGTTGAGTTTTTTTTTTTTTAAAATCATTTTTTCAAAAACTGCTCAATATTTTTATTCAAAATTTAATTTTTAGCTGTTGATTAATAATATCTTAAAACTGGCATAGCAATTTTTTCTTATAAAAGTCCTTGCAAAATTTTATATGGAAAAAATAGTTTTTTTTAAAAAACGGCTCTAACGATTTTCAAACTTTTTTTTCTAAAAATGCATCATTAAAGGGGAAATTAAATTGCATACTTCGTTTTCAGGTTAAATTCATTTAAAAATTTGTAATTTGTCCAAAAAGGTCGAATAAATCAAAAAATAGAAATCTAGCATTAACATTAATATTTGGGCAAAATTTTAAAGCCATAAATAACAATTATTTAAAAAAATAACTTTAAATGGAAATTTTAATTAAATAAAATGCTATACAATTATATACATAAGTATACGTTAAAACCCATTTCATGTTAACGAAACACTTTTATTATAGGTACCTAGAGTGTAATGAATGTATTTCAAGCTATGAATAAAGTGTAGAAAGATATACAATACCTTCATACATTCATAATATGCATGTGATTTCCATCATTTTGTACAAAATACCACTTCATGGTTGATTCGATCGATACACTATCTAACTTATTTAAAGTCACATTTAACTTTTCTGCCAATGTCTACAATTCAAATAAACCAAATTTTCCATTTTCAATTTGAGTATGTCCATTGAATAGATTGAAGTTTACCGCAAAAGTCCCATCTGCAAATATTAAACACATTGACACTCTGCATTTTTCAGTGCCGGATCTATATAGAGAAAGACAAATATTTTTACTGTAAAAAAACCTCTAACATAAACGTTTGACAGTTGACCTTTGATCTTTATTTTTTTTAGGTTGATCGTTGATCTATTTTTATTAAAACGCTTTTATTAGTTTCACTTGTAATTGACAGACTTATAAACTATAACAAACAATCTTAGAAGTCAATTTTAACAACATTATATTTTGGTGGTGTGGACCCAGGGGAAACAACGGGTCGAAACACCTCCTACTACTAATTATCATATCCGCTATACTAACTATCAGTTGAAACAGTTGGAACACAGATATGAGTGCTTTTTCGTGTGGTAACACTTCTTATTAAAATGTTTTCTATGGATTATTTTAGGAAAATAAGGGCTAACTCTCCGTTGTGCGTTGTTTATTAATAAAGAGCAAGCATATAACATGAAACTAATAATTTAAGTGAGGTTTATATAATATTTATTCATACTAGCAGTTCCATAAATGTATGCAACATGTGCTGAAGGTTTAAATTTGTACTATAGGCAAGCCGTCATCGATTCTTCCTCCCTCAATCCGACCCTGTATGCGCTCTAATACACACACAATAAACTTTAAATCTAAATCTAATTTGTTCTGAGAATTGAGACTGAAATATCTGAATTGAACTTCTCGGTTTAAATAAAATGAGAACTTTTTGAATTAATTTAAATCAAACGAAAGTATCATCTGTATCTTCATCTAAATATCTATATACCTTTCTACTTCTACAAATGTACATCCTTGATGGTATGTAGTACACTATAGTGTTTGGATACAGATTTCGATAGTTTAATTGACGTTAAATGACACAAATTTAAAATTGTGGTTTGTGATTGAATTTGGATTTATTTCTTTTTCTCGTCTTTTTGGTAAAAAAAAAATCACTGAAGAGAAGAACAGTCTCCATCATTTTTGGTAAAATCAGTTTGGAAAGGAGATATTTAAGTTAGATGATCAAAAAATTATGACATCTTTATTGAATTATATAATTAAATGTGGATTCTTTGTGTTGTTGAAGGTAGGGTGAAGCAGAATGTGTAGTTTCAACAACTACACCCACATTCCACATCAAGGTTTATTTAGCTGCCATAATGTATGTTTAATCGTTTATATGAAAGGTCCAGGAGAAAAACTGCATGTATCCACTTTTTGTCAAAACTAAACAATAATGAGGTCTTATCCATAGTATTTATTGCGTACTGTGTGTGCGTATCGTAACTTTAAGAAAACTAGTTTCATTCGTTATTAAAATTTATGAATTACATTAGTGATCTCAAACTTTTCCATACCGTCACAAGGTTTTTTTTTTATAAAAAAGTGTAAAATATTGATTTTTACCAAAACTTTTGAGAATTAAGTATAAGGGTTTTTTGGAGGTGCGTGAAGTTAGCACCGCCATAATCTAAGTATGCAGGAATTTGTTGCTAATTTGTTGCCACATTTCCGAATGCATTTTAAATTTCTACTCCTACTCCTTCACCCTTGAAAATCCAAAACAAATTTTGATGACGTCACTTAAATGCATTTGGATACATAACTTCTAAGATCTCAACAATTTCGAAAATCTAGGAATGAGGGAATTTGATGCTAGTTTGTTGCTCATATTATCCTGATCTCGAATTTGTTGGTCCACGATTTGACCTTGAAAATGCATTTTTAAGTTTTTAGGACCAAAAGTTAACTTTTTCCAAGGAAAGGTTCTTGCTTTTAGCTTTAAGCTTGAATTTGTTGCTGTTCAAATTTAGTTCGAATAAATTAACCATACATAAGATTTTGAAAAAATCACATAAAAGTATGATTTACCTTAATTTAGGAGGTCTTAGCAAAAATTTATTTGAAATGAATATTTAAAAAAACAATGGAAACATCTACAAAATAATGCTTCACCTTTTTGTGAAACCATCATTATTTATATTGAGGAGGTCCCTATAATAATCTTAAAAAGGATGGTTGAAAATATGAAACTAGTGGCCTTAATTACTAACACAACTTCTTAAGTGGATTTTCAATCACAAGTATATTTTAATTTAATTTTTTCTACAATTTTGAAAAAAAAAAAAATATCGAAAAATTTTACCGAACCATTTGAAAATGGAAATTTAAATATAAATACTATCAACAGTTAGAAACATAGAAAATTCGGGAAATAATATTGCATAAATTGCTTCCAATTATTCAAAACAACGCTTTCGTTCTACATTACATTTTGTTGGAATATTTTTCCATCGAAAGAACCAACCATCAAAACCAAATATGAACATACCTACATAATGTATCCAATTCAAAATAACGAATATTTCGATTGAAATCAGATTTTCGCATTGAAAAATCAAATCATTTTGATGCTATTGAAAAACATTTGTATATACTCACCAACCACCATTTTCAAACCACATACGACCACATCAGAAACTAACTATTTGGAAATTGTAAGCAAAGGAATCTAATCAAAAATAATGTGTGGTCGTATGTTTGTGTTAAAGTGCCTTGCCATAGAAAGTCGAATATCTGAGTTCAAATATAAACTTATAATGATGTTGCCTTTGTTTCAAATTTAAACCGAAAGTTTGTAATGAATCCAATCAAACTATTGAGTTTTCAAATACATTTTTAATTAAAAGTTCATTTTACACCATCATGTCACTGCCTTATTTTTGTGTGTGAGTGTGTGTGTGTTTCACTTTTGCGGCATGCTTATTTTTAAAAGTTATACAAATACACAAACAAAAATACATACATATTTCAAAGAAATTAATTAGTCATAGATAAATTTATTTTTTGGTTGTATTATAGTTACATTTTGGAAAAAAATATTTTTCGTTAATTTTTTTTTTTAATTAAGTAGGTATACTTATTAGACCTCCTATCGAAATAATAATCATAGAAACAAAATTAAACTTTTGTAAAGAGTTTAACATTAATTAAAAATTAAAATAAAATGCACGTACCTTTTCTGAGGTTAAAAATTGCTGTGAACCTTAAAGTCTGTTACCAATATTAAGTTTTTCAAAATAAAAAATCTTATAAGAACTGTAAAAATAAAATTCACGACTGGGTCGCACGTACTTGTTCTTGGTCAAAGCTGCTGTGGACTTTAAAGCTTCTTATATAAAGTTTTTAAAAATAAATAATTCTATAAGAAATGTTAAAAAAATAAAATTCATTACTAATATGACATAAATAGCTTCTTAAATTGTTTTAAGCTTCAAATCATAAGTATGCCATTTGATTGGATTAAGGAAGATACATTTTTAGAAAAAAAATTGAAAATCGTTTCTTTATAAAATTTACAATTTTTATGATATTATTTATCAACATCTAAAAACAAAGTTTTGAAAAAAGAAAAATAAAATGTAGTTTTCGAATAAATGATTTTTCAAAAAAAAATTAATTTTTTCTTTAAATCAAAAAAAAATAATTTTCAAAATTTGGTTCACTAAATATTATTACGGCAATTTAAAAGCATTTATGTAAAAAAAAGTTGAAATTGATTGATTCATGAAGGAGAAAGCCAGAATAAAAAAATCTTTTAAGTTGCCGTAATAACGTTTAGTACAAAAAAAATTCTAAAAAAAACTTTTTTCTATTTAAAAATAAAATTGAAATTTTTTTTGAAATATCATTTTTTCGAAAACTACTTAGTATTTTTTTTATTTAGTTTTTAGATGTTGATAAATAATATATTGAAAATGGCGTACCATTTTTTTATAAAAGTCCTTGCAAAAATTTATATAGAAAAAATAGTTTTTTATAAAAAAAACGGCGCTAACGATTTTCAATTTTTTTTTTTTCTAAAAATGTATTATTATAGAAGACATTAAATTGCATACTTCGTTCGAGGCTAAGTTCATTTAAGGAAGCTGTTTTACTCATTTTAATATTGAATTTTATGCTTTTTTACTGTTTTTTTTCTAAAACTGCATTTACAAAAAGGCTTAGCATGTATAGTAACTTTATCTAAAAGAGCAAGTACGTGCGATCCAGTCGTGCAATTTATCATCATCGAAATCTGTTCCGTCGCTTATGAGAACATCAGAAAAATGAAAAACGGTTGGACCCGCACAAAAATGCAAAATTTGTACAAAATTTAATCAAAATCGTTAGAACGTTTTTGAACAAATTGAGTTGTGGCAAGTACCTACCGTTAATATTGGACCTAAAAAAAATCCCGGGAACTCTAGGTAATCACCCGGAACCCACAAACATAGTTTTGGGTATGGAGTCCTTGGTTGGGGGTCTCAACTGAGACACATAATATTTTTTTTGTAAGGGATTTTTTCCTGATTTGTTGATAAATCATTTACATATGGTTGTGCCTACAACTTTAGCAAAAACCTAATTTCTTATTCTTGGCAACACTTGAAACATCTGGGACCCCAAAATTCTAGATCAGAACGTAAATTGCTTTAGTTTAAATGTGTGCTAAGCTTCAAAATTCAATATCAAAACCATAGGGCTGTGATCATACATGTTCTTGGATTTTGGGTACATCTCCGCCCCAATGTGCTATCGGCTCTTAGCTTATCAATTGGCGTTTTTCTTTGTTGGCTCTGAGGAAATCTCTGAGCAGAGGCTGAGCGATCAGATCAGAGCTGAACTGATTCCAGCACTAAGCAACATTATTTGTTCACTAATAATAAATTTTTATTAACAAATAGACGGGCGACTGTTCTGTGAACTCATTTTTGATTTTTTTCGTTTATTTTCGTCTTTCAAATCACTAAAACCAAAACCAATAAGCTTAGCATTTCGCTCAATTTGCTCGGTCATTTCATTCTGAGCAAATCGCTTTAGCTCTGAGCTAGCTAAGATTTAAAAATGAAACAGACTTTATGTGGGCTGATATGTCTGGGCTAAAAAAAGAAACACAGATTTATTTTGACAGTTCTGTGATCTGCTCAGAGCTAAAAAAGAAAAACGCCAAATACCTTCAATAAATAATAAATTTATTGAAAATAATTCATCATCTGAGAATTCTTTAAGCATAATAACTTTACAACATCACACTATTCGTCGTCTATATCAAGTTGTGTTTACTCAATAACATAAAAGTTAAATCAAACAACACAAGTTTCAGTTTACTAATAAATTGTGTGTTTCTAGTTACTTGACCTTTTTCAAACCATTAAAAAGCATTTTTGTTTATTAATTCTCAGAATTTTTTATGAGCATATTCAAACAAATTAAAATCGAAAAATATCTTTAATACGAAAGTTCAATTAAAATCTGATGTTTGATCTGTTCGAGAACAATAAAAATGAATTTCCCCGAAATCATAAATGACAAACTGTCTTCTTTCAATGAATTGGATATACCTAGCTTCACTGGCAATGGAATGGGGGAAATGAATATTGTCAATCTCAGTCAGTTTGAATTTCAATCTGATGAACCTTCGCCCTTTCAGTTGATCAATAATTCTCCGTATTAACCAAACGCATATTCACATATTCAAGTCACTAATTAGCTATCGCTTCGGGAGAATTGGTCTGTGTGCTCTGAATGCCAAACATTTTCAAATGTCAGTATATACCTACTACTAACTCCCTACCATTGGCCAACCCATCTTATTATCAAATAAACGAGCATCTAATTGGCATCAAAAGCATCTTGATTGAAGCTCCCGCACCTTCACCCTAAATCTCGGATGAAGCTATGCTGCTCCCGTTATACTATTAGAATTGAGAACACCTTACACCCACGAGCCATGAATACGGTATCTACCTATAGGGTGATGTGTGTACTCATCATTGTAGGACACACATTAATTCCTTTCACGTTCACTTTTCAGGATTTCCCACCAAACGCCCTCAAACATAATAAGTGAATATAATATCGCCCATATCCCTTTTTCTTCCCCAAACATACACACACACATACCATTCACACACAGATAGATATAGGCTCTTACTTCTTTTATGTGTGGGTGTATCTTGTATCAACATCTGACAAACTTTGTTGTATAACTCTTTGTTGGGCAAAAATGAGCAAAAAATGGATTTGACACATGAAAAGAGACTCATCTGCTTCACAGTCTTTGCCATAGGAACTTCGGGTATATTTAGGCTTATATGTATATACTTACTTACCACACTCTCATTTAGTAGGTACATGGACTTAATTAATTGTTGCTCGACTAATTCATATGCCAGCACATGTCGAGCCTTCCAATTAATTACCCAACTCCACCAAACTGGTTAGGATTGTTGATCACGCAGCACCTACTCGAGCTGTGTTCATCTGTAATTGACGAGGGGTATACACGAACAAAGGGAAAAAAAAGAATTAAAACAAGCCAAACCCATTTATTAGCTTGCTCAAGGAGGCTCGCAGCGAGAGTCAAGAACGTTTCAAAGCAGCACTTTGCGGCATATGGAACACCTGCTTAGTGCGTCATTGGAAAATTGGTTAAGGTTTTTATTTACTTTTTTTTTTCATATTTAGTTCAGGCCTGGAGGGTGAGGAGGGGGCCGTTGGAATACAAAATGAAGTCCATTAAAAAGAGTTCCTGTCACAGATCTCACTTCATTCGATCATAAAGTTAAAGTTTGAGCTCGAAAAAATGTTCTTAAAATTTATGTAAATGTGTATATGGGCACAACAGAATATTTTTCTTACAGGGGGTCTCAAAACCCAAATTCCAAAATCCCGATGAGATAAATTTAAAAAAATCTAAAATCCATAAGATCTAAAATTTTTATCAATATCTATATAAGTCACAATTTCGAAAATTATAAATTCAGAAAACTTCAAATCCCTAAAACCGAATAGGTTAAAATTCTGAAAAAAAGCTAAATTTTGAGATTACAAAATACCTTGACTAAAATTGATTTTTTTTTTAATGCGAATTTGACGTTTGGTGCCACATTGCGATGGGAACTATACATGTTATAAGAGTTCAGGACCGACAGTTTTAAAAATCCTAAAAACACAAAATTCAAAACACTAAAACTCTCGAAAGAGCTCACCTTAAAACATTCAGAAACAAAAAAAAAAAAAAAAACACTTAGAATCCCAAAACCCGAAAAGCAAAATTCCTGAAATCCCGTATGTAAGCCAAGGAACACGTTCTGGAAATCTAAAATCCCAGAAAAAAAAAACAAAATTCAATAAATGGATAAATAGATTCTTAGAATTCACAGATTTTATAATACAGAATACCTAAAATGAAGAAGAAAACAAAAAATCCCAAAAAAACTCAAAATCTAAAACAAAAAATTAACACCCAAAATCAAAGAACCGTTTCTGTAAATCTTAAATCCCAAAAATAATTTATGAAAATAACGTATGAATGGAACTTGAAAATTCAGAAATTACATTATGCAGAATATTTGAAATGCAGAAATCCCCTTTCTCTGGCAACTAAAAGTAGAAAAAAATCAAAAATATCAAAATTAAGAGATAAAAAAAAACCTTCCTGAAAATTCAACATCCCGAAAAAGAAAATTCAATGAATGGATGAATGTTATCATAAATTCACAGAACTCATAACAAAGGGCACCCAAAATGAAGAAATCCCAAAACCCCAGGAACCAAAAGTCCAAGAACCCAAAATCTAAATAAAAACAAAAATCAAAAATCAAGGAACCCGTTCAGGAAATCCAAAATACAAAAAAACAAAAAATAGAATTCAATGAAATTGGTTTTGGAAATCTTAAATCCCGAAAAAACACAAAATTCAACAAACGTAGGTATGACTGAAATTTGAAAATTCAGAAAACTTCTAGTGCAGAATATCAAAAAAACGCAGAAATCCCAAAACTGCGGCAACTAAAAGTTAAACAAAAATCTCAAAATAAAAAAAAACCCTCTTGAAAACCTAGCATCCAGAAAAAATCAAAATTCAATGAATGGATGGAATCTTAAGGAATACCCAAAATGATGAAAATCAATGAATTGAAAAAAACAAAATCCAGAAACTGCTCTGGAAATCTTAAATCACAAAAAACAAATATACGGACGTTTTTCATTTTGTGATGTGTGTTCGTTTTCTGATGGATTTTGGATTTTATAAACTTCGGATTTTTTTAAGTTTTAAGAATTTTGGATTATGGTTTTTCTATTTCAGGTTGTCAAGAAAATGGGATTTTGGGGCTTTTGCAGAAAATAAAAAAACCCGACAACCAAAAGTTCAAAAACCCAAAATCCAGCTGGAAATCCCGCTTTTGGATTTAAATCCCAAAACAAAAAACAAAATTCAGTAAACGTATGAATGGAAACTGAAAACTCAGAACACTCATAATACAGAATTCCCAAAATACAAAAAACCCAAAACTCTGACAGATAATCAAAAAACATAAAAACTCAAAATCAAGAAAACCCGACATCGAATATCCCAAAAAAAAAGAAAAAATTTAGATACCCGTTCTGGAAATTTTTGAGTTTTCTAAACTTTGGCTTTTTTTATTTATAAGAATTTTGGATATTGATTTTGCTGTTGTCGGGAAAATAGGATTTTGGGGTTTTTGGGATATTGGTTGTCTGAAGTTAATTGTTTCTTTAGTGGCCACAAATTTGTTGTTAACAGTTGTTGTTGGGTCTTAGTACCTTATAAGACCATTTTACCCCAAATCATAAAATTATAAAAAAAACTGAGTATCATTAATGTAACAATAATATTATACTTCAAACGCGTCTACTGTAAAACACTTTCAAGCTACGTCCCTGAGTTAAACATTTTCTTGCCTATTCCCACCTAGGCTAGAGCAGGACACACACGAAAAATTCCACACATAGTCTTCTCCAAAAAAAAAAACACAAAATAGCAGAAAATCCTTAAACCAAGGTGAATGTAATTTTTAGTCCTCTTGGTTAGAACATCTACGAAGAAAAAAAAATAAAAAAAAAAACTTCTAGAAGGGTGCGAGTGCCTATAACTTATACACCCGCATACCATCTTTTGACACGGCAGTAGGATGCGGTTTTGCTTGGCACTCACAGAGCTCACCGAGGCACCTCTCTTACCGCATTTGCCGCAAGGAGCAATAAATTGTTTTGTATGTCGTCATTAATTTTTTCCCTCATTTACTCCTTCAAAGAGAATGGGATGGAATCCTTTTTTTCTTAACTCAGAGCTTTGTTCAACTTCAAAATGATGTGGCAGAGCAGTGGCATCAAGCGAGGTAGCGAGGAGTACCTATCAAGGAAAGGATAATGGTAAAAATGGAGAGTTGAATATTCTGCAGCGGTGATGAAGACGGCAACAATGTACCTATATAACGGTATACGGATGCGGTTTGCATTTCCTTGTATTGTGTTGTTCTTTGTACTTAGAAAATAAGAAAAGGACTCGCAACAACACAGCATGGTTGTTTGCTTGGTGCCCGCCGTGCTCCAGCTTTCAGTTTGGAGTTAGATACCAGAACCATCACACCACCCGCCATCGCCTGCTCTGCATCATGATGAAGACAAGTTGCTCCTAATAACGCTTGGGTATTAAAATGACAAATTGCACTTAGACGGATAATTTCTTTGCTTCCGTCGTCATCGTCATTGTCATCCTCTTCTCTTCTCGGGCGTCGGTCGTCCCCTTCGTCGTCCTTTTGGGGTTCCTTAACATTGTTTTCCTTTTTTTTTAACTTTGTCGTTTGCTCCTTCCAGGATCCTGGGACAAACAATTTACCTTTCGGTGGTGTCGCAGTACTACTACGCTTTTACGATGGTTTTGGCAGCATGTGGAAGTGGCACTACAGAAAACGAAAAAGGATAAGACACACCTGCTTTACATTTCTTTTTGTAGTCCCCCAACATGGAAAAGGTGAAGAAGGTGAGTTGTTTACGGAAGCGGAAGCGTGTGTTGTTGATTTTCCGCGCAATAGCGCTGATGGCTTATTGATGGTTGTTTTCCCTTTTTTTTCTTCTTCTTTTCTTTTTTTTTATTATTGTAGATACCTGCTCCAACTCGGGCTTTGATGGAGTCCTTGGGGGTTCTTGGTTTCTGGTGGCTTTTACAGTTCGGTCCTCAAAGGCATCATCAGAGACGATTGTGAGAGCTAATGAAAATAGTGGGAAAAATATGTTGCAAGCAGCTCTGATGATGATGATGGTGTAAACTGTGTAAAGGCACAACAACTGGCACTACTCTGGGTACCTACTGATGGGTTGATGTTGGAAATTATATTGGTAGAGTGCTGTGTGCGGGTGTTGAAGCAATTGTTTGGCTTTTATAGCCACTTGTACCGAAAGAGTGACAATTTATTTAACGGCATTAGTGTCGGGTTCGCCTGGCCTGGCTTGGCTTCGCATCAGAGCATTGGGGGCTTAAATGAGATGGATGGATCGGATATTAATGGAAATTTTTATGGTTCCCGAGACCTTTTTATTTAGAATTTATGAGCTCTTTGAAATTTAAAGTGTATTGAACTTAGCAAAAAAACATTCAAAAAAAGAGATGAAAATCTTTGATTAATAGTCGAAAATAAATTGAACTAAATTGCAGCAAATATAATGCAAAAAATACATAAATGGGAAGGATGTGTATACAAATTATCTTTTGATCAAAATGTAATTTATTATCTCAAGTTTTTAGTGATTTTTCTACTTCTGAATTTAGTGCAGATAGATTCAACGAAATGCGGCTTCCTGGGAGACTGAAAATCCCAAAGAGGCGCACACATTGCATGTTGAAAATGATAAAATCACAATTTAGAACAAGAAAATTTATTTGCCCTGATCTTAAATCTAGGAATGACCAACCTTTGTTTTCAAGGTTAGTGAATGGTCAACAGAGGACAACTGGATTTAATATTATTTTTTTACTGATAAATTCCTTTTTGCTAGCCGTCAAATTGTTTTCTATAGAAAAAAATGTTACACATACGCCACAGTGACCGTTTAGGTTTGAAATTGATAAAAAATGTTATGGCACTTGCGACATTTGACCTTTTCATGTCATAGGAAAATTGGTTTTAGAAAAGTAGAGCCAATCCAGTGTTTTTTAGAAGGCAAAAGTTGAAAAAGTTACTAGCAGGATAAGGGTGGTGGGAAAATTTAGTATAAATGGTAGGTAAATGAAAGGAGAAAAATAAACTGCCCACCAGCAGATTGTGGGAAAGGGAAGGGGTGAACGAAAAAATTGATGGGGTCAAAAATCGTATTTTTTTACGATTTCTATTAAAAGGTAAGGTGGGGAATTGTACTGCGACTTTTAGGTCTATTGTACCCCCATCTGTGTCGAAAGAGATTTCCTTTGCAATTCGGCCTCCAAATTAATGCCTTTAATGAATGTGAGTATATGGAGTCAACTTTTTTGAAAATTTTGAAAGTTACATTATAAATGGGCTTTTTTCTTATTTTACAGAATCTTGAGTAACAAAAAAAAATAGTTGAGCTAAAAAATCGGGGTTTAATTTAGTTCATGGTGACTGCCAATTGTTGTAAGCAAATATTTTTGAATTTTACATTTTTTTTCAGATTTTCGAGGTGACTTTCAGCTTACTATTTTCAGAAAAGTTTAAATATTTCAAAAAATACTTGAGCTACTAAATGGAGGTCTTAGCTACAAATTTTTTTTTGAAAAGCTACAATTATTGGCAAAAAAAAATTAAAAAAAAATTAATTTATTTAAATCTTCTCCATTTGCTTAAGCATACCGCAAGTTGGGTACCTTCCTTGAAACTGAAAATTGTAATTGAAAAAAACTAGCACTTCAAAACCTACAATAAAAAAAATACATTAAAAAATTACTATTTTCTTATTTTCGTTTCGCTAACTTCAGTCTGGTTTTAGAGGAATTTTGAAAACCTAAAAAACTATTACATATAGCCATAAAATCGAATTTATTGCAACTTAAAATAATTTAAAAAACTACAAATTTGGATGTCAACCAAAATTATTTTTTTTTTTTTTATTATTTCAGGTTTTAAACACTAACTTCAGTATTATTTTAGCAGAAAATTTAATAACTCAAAAACCAAACAAATTAGCACAATTACTAAGAAAATTTTTGTTTTTGATTCAGCCACAGCCAAAATAAGAGACGTGTAACACTGTTTCGCTATTTTAAATGATAACAATGTTTAGGTTTTTATATTTTCTTTTGAGATTTCGCTCTGCACATTTGTCCTTTAGTGTATATTCCCGCTTGGAATATGCTTAAGAATTGTCCCATCGGAATGGAAATTTTGGTTCTGTGCCTTAAGTTTGTACAAAAATGTAATTACTAAATTTGAAGTTTGAAAATGTAAGAATAAAAAAGATAAAATTATAAACCGTTGGAAACCGTCAAAAACCTTGGACTGAAAAAACTTGTTTTTACTGTTATTCTTTGAAAAATATGTTTAAAAATCTAACTTCTTCACAAATGTATAAACAACACATAAATCTAAAAGTCATTTTGACAAAATATTTTTCCAGTTATTCCCTGATTTTTAAAATCAATTAAACCACCCACATAAACTTTCAAAAACTTTTATGTTTTTAAACCCAAGAAACCGTTATGGAGTATTTTTAATATAATCCGTATAAGACGCCTAATTTTTCTTTTTTTTTTCATTATGAAAATTTTTTTTTCAATATAACATCAACCTTACCCACACGAACATCATTTTCAAAGGTCTAAAAAAATATTTGATTTTGCATTTTTGTCTTAACAAGAACTTATCATCATTTTAATTTATCTATTCAATAAAATCTAATTCTAGCCCTTATATTTTTCAAGATGTACAAAAAGTTTTTTTTGTCTTTTACCCCATTTTACCCTAATTCCCGGTGGAATTTAAAAAAATCCTGCTTTATCTGAATTTTACATTACACCACCTATCTTTTGGTGTTTTAGTTTTTTTTCTATCACTTATAGTGTAGAAAATGAATCAGTCAGATTATCAATAACAATGGCCGACTTCTGTAATTTAATTAATTTATTGTGTTGCACACAAAATGCAAAATGCAAAAAAAAAAAACAAATCCAGTATAAAAAGTAAGTGTGCTGTTACTCTTTGCCAACTTATAGTGTCTGTGTGAAAAAATGTATGTGTTATTACTGGTTGAATATTTTTACAAACGCCGGTAAATACTGTAAATAGCCAGTTTAATTCCTTCCTTAAAACAATTCAACCATAATGTTCATGCTCCCATAGGAGTGCTCATCAGTTTACCCTTAAGCCGAATTTTTGACGTACCTGCGATTAAAAACAGAGATTCGTTCTTTAACCGCACTACACTAATGTACCTAACTCCTTTGTTCATTCACATTTTGAAATTCAGAAATTCAAAACTAGTTTTCATTGATATTTCCTTACAAATCCTAGTCCTTTTTTCCTAAAGTTCGCACTACGGTAGTCAATAGTCAAAACCCCGTGAGTTCTCCTATGAAAACAAATGTTTTAAGTGTGGCGCAAAATATAGTGAGATATTAAAGGAATCCATGTTCTTAGTTCGCTTGTTTATTTTACATGACATCGAAATCAATTTCTATATAAGCAATAACACAATAGGTACAATTATTACATCCTTAAATCAAAACAAGAACAACAACAACTTTTACATACAAATTAACTTTTGTTACCACAGTTCATTAAACAGCAACAGAATTTCAGTAATTTGTAGCCATGGAAATACGCGCTACATTGACTCGACTGTTTGGCAATTGTCATTTCATTAAAAATAATTAATAAAATATTCTTCCAGGAAAAAAATCTGCATTAAGCTAAAATTTCTATATGTTTAAAAGGATGATGTGCTGATTTACCACAACCACCGAACGCCGCACCGCCGCCGCCATTGTAGCTGACATTTCTTTTGCGTTATGTTCATATCCGGTTGATATAAGCAAAGGAATAGGAATGAAAAATCGATGCGAATTATTTCTATTTCGCAGAAAATCCCGGGAATCAGGAAAAACTTAAACTTTTCGGCAAGAATCTTAAGAAGTTTTTTTTTTTGTTTCTATTTCATGCAAACGATATGATGCAGACTACTCAACCAGCCAAAGAGAAAAACAACGCTGAGCGCCTCCGTCGTCGCTTGCCGCTGCCGCCAGTATTTGCTCGTTGATGCCGCACAAGTTGTTCCGTAATTTAATTTCTCCATCTTCAAGTTGAATGCCTTTGAAATGGTTAATAGAATTGCAGAACGTAGCTTAGCTGGATGTTATAGTTAGTCTGCCATTCGGATCGGAGTCTGGTCTGGGTTTCTCAAACCCTAGTCTAGCATCCTATCCCCCATCACATAATAACCCAAGAACCTATACCAGATATACATTCCTAGGTATACCTACAAACCTACATACATTTATAAGTTTAAATTATTTCAGAACAAAATGCTAAGCTGCGGAAACTTTGTCATACACTTCTGCACTTCCTGGTTCGTTATTTTTGTTGTACTTGTAGCTAGAATAAGCGATGCAGAAGCAGCAGACAGAACGCAGCAGAATAGAGAGTCGCAAATGGTGGGCCCTTCGGTTTTGAGTTCATTATGGAATGATAGGTGGGTAGGGTAGGGTAGGTGGTGCGGTTGTGTGAAGGCAAAGAGAAAGAGATTTCAAAAATGGTGGTTGGTGCCGTTAGTTTGGTTGTTGGTTTGGTAACAGAGATAAATTGGTTTGGTTTACTCTGTAAAACAAAATAAACTTTTTCTGCACAAACAAACACACACATACACACACATAAAATACAAGCACTCCGTTGTAAATTAAAATGTTTAACAATTTTGTTGGGTTACTAGCGATTAAGGGAATTATAACTTTTATCTTGTTTTACAGACTCTGGCCCTCTAGGTTATACAGTGAATAAAAGGACGAAAATATTTTTCATGGAAAATAAAAACCTTTTATGTGAAAGTTAATTGAAAAAAAAAACAACATTAATTTAATGTGTTTCAGAGGAATGGTTGGAGTGTGTTATTTTTTTGAAAAATTAAGCTAAAATAAATACAAAACAGTTAAAATTTATTAAATTAAACAAACATAGGTAAATGATTTTTGACATTTTATAGAAAAGCAAAGTTTTATCCAAAATGTCAATACGCCATCTGTCTAATAAATAATAAACAAATATATATTTAAGGATAAATGGGCCAAGGCAAATGGATTTTTAAATTACTGGTAAAAAGTTTTGAACGAAAAGTCGTTCATACGAACAGTCTTAAGGCGACTGATCACCTAATTTTATTTCATAACAGGAGAAAATAACAAGCCTAAGCCTTGTATGTTCACTACATCGTAAATTGGCGCCCGATCAGGGATCTTTAGGATCAATTTTTACGAAACAGAACATAAACACAAACAGAACCAATTCAGACCAGTAAATAGAAACATAATGTACCTTACCACAACGTGTCGAATGCCTGAACTAACACCGAACCTGAATCTGAGTGAGAACCGAGCCAGACCGTACCGAATCAAAATACACAAATTTTTTACACAAACTTTGGTGTTTACACAAATCAAGTGATCTAAGCTTAAGCAACCGCAACGAAGTAATCAAATCTGACGGAATAGTCTTAAGTTTTGAATAGCTCGTTAAAGCAGACTCTGATGTAAGTAGAAATGACCGCTTTAAGATTGCCTGTTTGAAAGAGCTCAATAAAGGCGCTTACAGCTATTTTAATATCATAACTCTTGTGGCTCAATTTATTTGTTCAATTGTTAAGTGTGAAGTAAACGCATCCTGGTCGGATGCCAGTATGGATTTGGTAATGGAGTGGTAGAAAGAATTAAAACGTTGTAACGAAAAAGGTGTTAAGTGACATTTTTAAATATTTGAGTAATCAAGGTTCAAGTTTTTTCTTCTTAATACAAAGTCTATGAATCACCAGCAAACGTGATCTAAAAAATACTGTGAAAGTGAACAAGATATTCATCTCTAAGAAAAATGTCAAATTTTAAAATATGTCGCTTAACCCCTTCTTCCTCTCAACGATTCAATTGTTAGTCATCGCCACACTTTTTAGAAATGTTGTAATATTAATTAATTACAATTATCCAGGAAGCCAGCTATCACCATTTATTTGTTTGTCACAGTTTTTTCGAGCTACAGTTAAAGTATCGCTCGGGGATATTTGTACCCTCGACAGTTGTAAGTTCACTTAAAACATTGGTTTGGTTGGCAGTGCATTTGAAGTACAGGCTGGTTATTGGTTAGGTCTCTCCTCTTGACCGCATGTGACATCTACTTGTGGTCAAGACCAAATCTTCAGGAGGTCTTCGAAATAACTTCAGACCCCTAAATCAAATAATATATTGGTCAAACAAGTTCCCGTGTGACGCATGAGTTATATTCTAATCTTTTAGCTGTTCATCTAATTTTGATAAAAAAAAATTATATTTTTTCCCAATTTCCTATTTTATGAAAAAAGCACTAAAATAATGAAAATAAAAGCAACATAGTGGTGTGCTATTGAACAACACCCAGTCTTAACAAGTGTAAGACCATTATACCACGTTAACAGTATACCGGAAATAAGCTTCAAATCCTGTGTAATATCCTTGATGATAAAGCATCAGCCAAGTCCGCATATATGTATGTAATGTACAACCCTCTCCTGGCCGATAAAGCGACGAAAAAAATATCCATTTCGAAAGAGTTACAGTCTTTTTTTTATTTTTATATTTTAGAAGATTTCCTCCAGGAAATCCTTTGAGTTAAACCCTGTGTGTCACGCCTCTTCTTCGTTTTTATGCCATCAATTTTAGCTATGCCTTTTTGTGTTACCTATATGTACTTTAGCCTCTCTCATCCTCAACAAAAACCCTCATTTCAATTCCACACATATAGCAGAGTTCATAGTCCATAGACAAGACTTCTTCTACTTCTTGGTAATGGTCTGCATCTATATGACCTAGCTTCAAGCCAAATGTATAGGTATATGGTGTCCCTGCCTAACATTCTCATCCAACCTCCAACTTTCTCTCTTGGTTGGTTATTTATTGTTATCTCGGGAGCCGGATATTGATGGCAGGTTATGTACACTTGAATTGGAGACAATTTTTCTCGCTCGTGTTAGTTTTGGCAGAACAATAATGTTGTGTCCTTGTGTCAACTTATATGTCGCACACACATTGCTTTTGTGTGTAGAGTATTGAAAATTTACGGGAGTCGTGTATAGTGTTCCCAGGAGAGCTTTAAACTTCTGGCTACCATTAGGGAGGGGGTTTCTTACTCGTACCTTACTTCTTGACCTTGTTGCTGAACTACATCCCTTCGCATTGCTGAGTTGGTGGTAGTCGAAGTTGTCGTGTCGTGTTGTAGTCTTTTTCGCTAGATCAGTCGTTGTTATTGACATCTTCTCCCTCTCTCTTTCTCTCTGGTTTCAAATTGATTTCTTAAATCTTCGTTTTCGTTGTCCATTTACTCAAACTCCGTCTCTGGAGGATGTCTTCTGCGCCATTGAATTGGTATCCTATCCTTTTTTCCATCAACTTCGACTTGGTGATAGAATTATATTGGTAAGTTGTTTTCGATTGGAAATAAAGCGATAATTGTTGCTAGGTCTCCAGTGACATGGTGAAGATAGCTAGAAATCATTTTGTTACTTTCGTTATAAGAGGAATAAGGAATGATGGAAGGGGAGGGGGAGGTGATGAGTTAGGGATCAAAAAGACGTGCGTTCAATTACCTCGGGGAATTGACTCATAGAATATACTTTGCAGTTCAGTTGTTGACTGTTGCTATAATGATCGGAGGAGGAGGAAAGAATATGATGTTGATGAAATGGAATTAAGGCTTTATGAGATGAAAATTAATTTCCATTAATGTTTTTTTTTTCTTTTTTAATGTCTTGAAGTATCTATGTACATTTTGTTTATTAAAAGACATTAAAGTCAACGAGGCAAACAGTTTCTTGAGGCTGTTGAACTTTATCCATCGACTTTTGTACAGATCCACCTACACTCTCTCTCTCATATAAATTATTCAATTTATTCAAATTTTCCTCAAGGATTCTCACTTAAAGTTAATAAAGTTTTAAAAATGCCAAAGAATTAGAAATTTGACCCAGTCTCTTGGACTGATGGTAGTCTCTTTTAGTATTTTTACTGATACTTTGTATGAAAATAATTATGAAAGACTGGATAGACCAAAAAGTTAAGGCATTTAAAATTGATGTTAATTAATGTTTGAAATTGACTTAACAACATTTTGAAGAACCTGAAACTCCATACCATGAGTTTACATTCAATATTTCTTTGGAATCCAAAGAACTATCTAATTTGATAAGTGACTTTGGTAGTTGGAAACACATCAGAGTTCACTCAATGAAATATTTAGCAATAGCCATTACAGCTTCCAGAATGTTTTGACTGGATTAGGTATATAGAAATAAATATTTTACTATCTAATTTTTTTTTTTTTTGATGCGATTGGACTTTCTTAGAATGCCTGAAAGCCTATAGAAGAAAGAAGAAAGAAGAAGAAGAAGAAGAAGAAGAAGAAGAAGAAGAAGAAGAAGAAGAAGAAGAAGAAGAAGAAGAAAAGAGGTGTTCGAGTTTTTGGAAAAAAACTAAAAATGCAGTTTTTTTGTAATCACTGAACATAATACATACACAAATTTTTAACAAAATCGTTAGAGCCGTTTTCGAGAAAAAACCCAATAACTCAAAACCGTTATATGGGAGGTATTAGTTCTAGACGAGATATTCAAAAACAAAACAAAAAACAAACTTTCAAAATTACGTTAAAATCATCTGTACCAAATTTGAAGAAAATCCCTCCACGCCTTTGGGCACTGGAGAAGTGTACAGATGGATGCACAGAGGTACAGACGCACAGACGCACAGACGCCCAGACGCACATGACGAAAACCACTTTTTCGGACTTCTCCATCATCGTAATGTTGGTTTTGATTCAAACCTTAAATTTTTTTTTGACACGAAACCAGTACTTGGCCTATAGAGCAAGTAAAAATATTGATTTTTTTTTTTAATGATTTTCGAGGGGATGTATTTAAGTGACAAATGGTCGTATTGCGACGAAACAAATAGAATTTGAAACATTAAATATTCTACGTTTCAGATCTTTTACTGAATTATTTAAAAAAAACATTCGTTATAACGTACTCATAAGGAAAAGCATGAAACCAAAATTGTAAATTTTTTTTTTATTGTTTTTCGATTCAACTTAATCCTTATAATGTTCGGAAAGCATGTGTATTCAGCTCCAATTCCTTATTTTTAAAATTTGGATTTTTTTTTGTGGTCACTCTAACCTATGTATATAACTCTTTCTGTTATTTGCTATGTCCATTGCCCAGTTACATTAGACTCACCCTGTCACTACTTTAATTTTCAAGCACATCAAAATACGTAGGTATAAATTTGTATTTTCGATTTGGTCTGTTTTTTTTGTTTATGAATTCTCCATTGAATTCATTGGAAACTGTCAATGTATACTAATTTGATTCTATGGCCGATAGCAAATAAATGAAATATTTAAAATTCCTGAAATTGAAAACCTAAATTGCCTCTTTTTTGCTTGTGTCCTTGTTTCGATAATAACATTGATAACAAATTCTGTGTAGCTAGTATTTATTTAAACGGTATAAAGCTACTAGAGCTATATGTACATTTTCGTACATAGCGTTGCTTTAAATTATTTGAAATTACTCTGAATCGATTCTATATCAACACAAATATACCTACGAGTATAAAATAATCTTTATAATTAGGTAGCTATAGCTAGCTATTTTGAATTGAAAATTCAAATCATAATAATACAAGTTGCTGTGGCGATTGGCGATATGATGGTGTGGCAATGGTGTGCTGCTCAATGGCCTGATTCATTTGCAAAATTGGTTAATTGAATGAGGAATTCCGTTCTATTAAACGCGAACAATTGTATACGTATAGTAAAGAAATTTACATAAAATTTATAAATAGAAAATTTAGATTCATAATTCACATTTTGTATTTGTATATGCTGGACTTAGTTTGGCATGAAATTTGAAATTATGCGTAAAATGACAAAATTTTAACTCTGAATTCAAATAACATTTAGCAGAAATTTAACATTTTGATGAGTTTCATAATGTGAAGAAATGAAATAGAAAAATTTATCGACTTTTCCTGTACTTTTCATCTAACTCTGATCAGTTCAAGTGAAGATAATAAACAGCTCAAAAGTGATGGAAATGATAGACCAAATTATCATTCCACATTCTTTGTCATGGCTTAAATGAGTCATTCTTCTCTATAATGGAATGCGATAATGGTCACATAGGAAAACATTTGAACTTCTTCTTTAGGATTTAGTACCAACTATACGTAATTTCATGGTCACTACTCCAAATGTCATTTCTGATGACGTTGCAATTGCAAATGTCACACTTTCACAGTCTGTGGTAGGTCCCCATCCATCATATTGAACACAAACAAAAATGAAATGCTACATCTCCATCCAGAGAGATAAATAATACCTCCATCAACAATATCGTCTATATATGTATGCTAGTAAAAGCTTCCCAAAAAGAGGTAGTTTCACATCGTTAAAGCAGAACCTCGTCGGGCTATACCTAACTCATAGGTTTGTACGTCTACATATTTCATATGTGATTGAAACTACACAGCAACCGTTGAGCTGGTTGTGGGCTTGAAAAATCACAAGTTATATGTGATGCTGATGTTGAACGTACGAAAAGCTTACCAGAAAACAAAAAACGTCATTCAATACTGTTGATTTGCACCAATTCTCTGGGAGCAACGTTTTATTTTTTTGCACACTCAGCATTCGAATGGAAATCCCACAAAAATGCCACAGACATTATGTTTCACTAGAAAAGGACATGTTTTTTTTTCGATTCATACTAAAAATCTGAAGTGTTTTGGATAAATTACAAAAAAAAAAAAGACAGGAACCACCGAGGGAGGTTATACGGACACAGTTAAAAAAAAATACACTTGAATTCTTAATCAGAATGACTTTGTCACACAAACTAATTACCCACTCCAAAATAGATTGAAATATTTTGTTTTGATAGAATGGACGTACCTATTTGTAATAAGAAGACCGAATTTTTATAAGCTTTGAGACATTATTTAGATAAGGATTTGAAGCCTTTTTTTTCTTGTTTTTAAAATCTTTGAGCAGAGTCTGGACAGTAAATTCTTCACTGCGGATGTATTTAAGAACCAATTATAATAATTTTGACATTTATCAGAAGAGTCATGTTTTTGAAGTTAGTTTGTGAAAAGTTTTTATTTTTAAACATGGGTGCTATCGAAGATTGCCTACACTACGATATTTCGAATGATCGAAAAACACCATAGTACATCAAATTCTGCAAAACTAAAAAAAAAATATTTTTTCAAAATTGGATTACTCGAAACTCTTTATGTATGAGGTACAAAATCGTGTTTTCTCTCAAATATTTGCATAAATTATCTGGATGCCAGGTATATTACAATTAAACTGATTTTTCTTACAAGTTTATTGAATTTTTTTGAGCAACTGTCAATAAAGGTATAAGAAAAATAAACACATCCGAATTTATGAGACTAGATGTCGTCTTCCTGTACCAGTATTGAGTTGAAGTTTACTGTAACTGATTTAATGGATTTTCTTGTGTTTCTGCAATTGAACTAGATGATATAGGAGAATAATTGTCATTAATTAAAACCAGAGGTTGTTTGTGCCTCATATCAATTTTTTACTGTATTTTTGAAGTTTTTGACAGATTTAACACTGAAAAACTAATTTTACATCTCTTCTATGCAGTATAAATTTCAAATATATTTAATTTTCTAAAAATGACGCCCAGAATTGTCTCCGTTGGCCCAATACTTTCCAATTTAAGCTATTGAAAGTGCTGAATACATTTTTTCTTTTAGTAAATTTGTGTTCATTTCTATGATTGATAAGTGTCGTAATTTCAGTAAAACAAGTACATAAAACGTTTTGAAAATAGTGGTACAGTCATAAAACTTCACAGGAATATTTAATTTGTCATCAAAATCAAGAGCCAAGAGAGTTTAGAGAAATATTTTGGGGTGTAACAATGTTTTCAAATGGGTATCTGAAATATTGTTCTTTTTGTACTGAACATACCAAACTTATCATAGAAATGAACATTAATTTACTAAAAGAAGAGATACTTTCTAGATTTTGTTGTCACTAGATTCAGCACTTACAATAGCTTAAATTTGCTATCCAAACAACATCCCTGTAACTATTTACTTATAAGATATACCATAAAGAAAACCAAGAAAATGGTCCTCTTTTTCAAAATGGCGGCCTATCTTCACCTGGAAACAATTGAAACGCTCACCAGTTTCCCGACTATAAACGAAGAAAGAATAATTTATTATTAATTGTTCAATAATTTTTGTGCAACATGAAAAAAACCGATATTTTCAATTAGCTGTATAACTCAAAAACTATAATAGCAATAGCTATTAATATAAGGTAAGCGTTTGTCAAGTTTCATCATTTTTAATCAAAACTTAGTGTAAGATTCAAACGAAATAATGTTTGGATAAAATGAAAAACATCTAAAAAAAATCATTGTTTTCACCTAGCTATACTTCGTAAATAATAAAAGCTAATTCTCAAAAATAGCTGTAATTATAAGGTTAAAGTATACCAATTTTCAGAATTTTAAGGCTAATAGTTCAGCTCAATTTAAATATTGACTGTGCAAAGAGCAAAATCTCGAGCTATTTCCATAAGCAACTTCAACTAAATGGATGCACGGAATAGATCGAAGTTACAGACCTGAAACCTGGAGAATATATTTTTTAGTTTATTTTCAACCATGTAAGACTGTGGGAGCATAAAAACTCCAATTTTAATTAAATAACAACCACCCTAGGGCTAATACATCAACATTTTTAGGTTCGGTTTAAAAACCATCACACATTCTATACGTTTTAGTGTTTTTTTGGTAATGAACAGATCCGTTGTTTGTCCTGATCGAAAATAATCACACAAATTTGACAGTAGTGTCGCGTTACACTTTTGTTTTGACAAGTGTTTATACTTTGTGAGATTGTGTGGAGGCACTTTAAGCTAGGAACTGAATCGATTTTGGAAATTTTCTGCCTTTATTTTTGAATTTTAAATTGCTTCTAGTACTAATACGTTACCTCCTCCGTTATAAGCAGTTGGTGTTACATTCTTGAGGCTCACTTCGGTATTGAGTTTCCTCCACAATTTACGTCTTTCATATCCTAAAATGTTCTCCCGAAAATTAATATGTGTAATATTTTACCCAGCATGGTAAAAGTTTAAGTTCAAACTGCTTTGAATTGTTTTAATCATGAACTGTTTTGATACATTGCGAAAAAAATGCAAAAATTGAAGATGAAATAGTCAAGTTATTTTTATGTTTTTTTATACTCCTAAAATTGTTTTTTTTTTTGCATTGAAAAATAGAAAAATATGGAGGTATGCTGTTTGACAATGTTCAACAAGTCATAAAAAACGTTTTAGGTCCTAAAAAAGTATATTTAATATATTTTGTCACAAAGTCTTAGTGTTATTGTTGCATTATTGATGAAAATACATACGACCGTTGTAATTTATCTCAAAACATCTCAAACGTAGATTCCAATTATCAACTTGAATGAAAAATTGATGTGATGTTGAACAGAAATCCCTTATTTTCTTTAATCCAATCTAAATACGTACCTATGAATCAGCCTTGATGTTCCTTCGTGTATAGATATAAGAAGGTACCTATACCATTAACAACTTCTTTTCAATTATTAAGTTTTAATCTCTGCTCCTTCACAACATCAAAACAAATTTTGTATTCCACAAAAATGTGTTTTTCTATGCCCTCCATTCCATCGTATATAGTGCCAATAAAAATGAAGGCAAAAAAGATTAAATTACGAAAGAAACTAAGTTCGAAAGTCTCTTTAAGTTGCTTACTGCTTAGTTAAAGTTTTGCTTGCTTGGAATCAACTTTGTCGTTAGTATTAGCATAAAATGTCGACAAAAACAAAAGCAGAAGAGAATACAAAGAGAAAAAATATCAAAAAAACAACAAAAAAAAAACTCCGTCACTGACCGAAAACAATAGACCAAGAGGAGGATACGCTTTCCTAATTCTCCTTCTCACATAGAATAATAACCTGTGTGCTATCTTTAATAGCTTTCCCATGGAGCATTGAAACGGAAGGTCCGTGATCCTGGGATTTATTTTTTTTTTTTTTTCTTTTCTCAAATTTTCTGAAGAATTTAATTTTTCTCTAGTATATTTTTTCGTTTTTGAATAAATATTAATCAGGAAACAATGCTGGTAGGTAACTTGTTTGAAAATTTGAAAATATTAGTAAAGAGACTTAAAAGGGACAAAAACTTTTTGACAGGGGCTTTGATGTGATTTGTAAACGTGGTATTTATTACTCAGACAAAAGAGGAATTATAAAACTTTGTACGTTATAAATTCAATTAAAGCGATATTTTTTTTTTAATCTCCTCAGTATATAATTTGAAAGCTGTAAGTCCAGAAAATCAGGGTGTCTATTATAATGTTGGACCAGAGCGGCTTTTACTTTTAATCTATGAAACCGTTCTTTTAAAAAGGGATGTAAATATCTACATAAAGTTAAGGATGAACCGAAAATGCTTGTTTCAATATCCTAAAGGTTAAGGTGTATCTAACGGTCCAAGTTTTTCCAAGAGAAATATTGGAATATCAAAAACTTTTTTTCTAAATATTAAAACAAAATAATAGGAAAGAAGGAAAGGTTGGATGAATTAATATATGAATTTTTAATGCATCTTTTTTTAAATTTTCTGCATCATCATAATAAAGTTCATACAAATATTAAAGGTAGTAATTTTATTAGACCGTTCGTTATTCGAGTTTTTTTAGGATTAATCTCTAAGGTGTAGGTACAACCTATTTGCAAATAGTATAATATACCCCATTTTTTCAGCTTTTTGAAGTTATACTTCTTTACCGGCGTTTATCAAAATGTTCAACCTGTAATAACACATAAATCTTTTCAGCCCATTATAACTGTTTTCTTTTTTCACATTTTTATATTTTTTCACATAAATAAATATGACTGATTCATTTTCTTCACTATAAGTAATAGAGAAAATGTAAATACACCAAAAGATTTTTTTATATTCCACTGGGAAGTTAGGGTAAAATGGGGTATAAGGCAGAAAAAAAAACTGTTCGTACAACCCGGAAAGTATAAGGGTAAGAATTATGAAATAAATTTTATTTAATAGATAAATTGTAGTGATGATGAGTTTTGGTTAAGAAAAATTAAAAAAAATCAACTTTTCAAGTAAAAAATTATTAATGTAAAATACGAGCTAAAAAAAAAAACAATTAAAATTGTCCAAACGCAAAAATAAAGTAAATAACAGACATGGTAGATAAAATATCAATTATATGAAATATTTGAATAAATTTTACAAAAAAGCACACTAAGAAATCTTTGAAAAAAAATCAATTCTAGAATTTTTCACTACATTTTCTAAATAAATTTACATATCCAAAAAAACTAAGTATACGCAAATAAATAATGATAGGAAGTATAATTTCTGGCGCGAGTAAATGAGTACACACACCGTTTTTTACTTGCGATACATGATATACTATATATCAAGTTATGCATATTCGTACAAAAAAAAAAGTTGATTTAACAATCAAACATGAGATTACGATGATAGAGAATGAGAAAAAAAGTGGGTCCGAAAATTCTGTCTGTCTGTCTGTAATTCAGACGTTTTTTGAATTATTTTTTTTTTGTACCAAAAATAACGGTACCTGTCATATACCGGTTTTAGAAAAACAGAAAAACCCATTTTCATGGTCATTTTTTTGGATTAAATCTATCTTTTCAAAAACCTGCCACTAAACCGTTTTTTTAAATTCTGATTTTCTCCTTTATGACTCAATCAATTTCAAAAATTTTTTTCATGAAAGCTTTTAAGTTGTCTTAATAATGTTTAGTATAAAATATTTCGAAAATTATTTTTTTGGATTTAAAAAAAAAATTAAAATTTTTTTTTTTTGAAAATTAATTTCTTCGGAAACTACTCAATATTTTTTTTTTTCAAAATTTAGTTTTTAGATGTTGATAAATAATATCTTAAAAATTTGTAAAAATTTTTTTTTATAAAAGTCCTTTCAAAATTTTATATAGAAAAAATAGTTTTTTTTGTTAAACGGCTCTAATGATTTTCAATTTTTTTTCTGAAAATGTATCATTTCAATGCAATCAAATTTCATACTTTGTTTTTAGGTTAAATTCATACAAGAAGCTGTTTTAGTCATTTGAAAATCGAATTTTGTTCTTTTTTAATTTTTTTTTTCTATAACTGCATTTACAAATTTTTAATTAAAAAGGCTTAGCATAACTTTGCGTAACTTTAACTACAAGAGCAAGTTCGTGCAATCCAGTCGTGCATTTTATTTTCTTCAAGTACATAGTTTTCGTTTTTCTTATCAGAAACACATATTTAACCAATAATGGGTCGAAAGTACAAAAAAAAACAATCTTTTTCTTCTTACAAGTTCCTTCGGAATAGCCATCGAAATTGAACAAATGTTATTTTTTTCACTTTTAGCTCTACTATGTATTTATTGTTGAATATATATCCAAAACAAACTCAAAATTAATTATGAAGCACACTTAACATGTAATTTATTTTTCACCCATACAACGCATATTAACGATTGACATGAACATGGCATTAGACACATCACAGTAAGTATAAATTTCAATTAAAGAGAGCCATTTAGTATATCTTTTCAAAGTTTTAACTGTTAATCTAAAAATTAGATTAAATTCAAATATGCGGAGCAGACTCTACAATATATTTTCTTTAATTTCTTAATTTTGAAACTGATATTTATGCTTTCAAGGCATTTTTCTTTTGTTAAAAAAACATAAATTCTTAGCACACTCAATAAAATATCAACATTTTAATTGAAATTTCTGCCTCATTAAGAACTATGTGTACTCGTTCATATACCTACTTACAGATATATATTTTTTTGCTCTGAGAAATTATTGAACTTTCAATTTAATTTTACCTACGAAAAAAAATTTATAAAAATAATATAATAACGAAATTTAATTAAATTCAACACAGAATTAAATTTACACGTTCAGTCGAAGGACTACACGAACTCGGCCATAAATGCATGAAATCACTCAGTAATTGCTGTATCCATTGGAATATTATCCTTCGCATCTTTATTGCCGACACTAGCCGACTATACACACCACACACACTCACACACAAATCCATGGTTGGAGCACCTTTTATAGTATAGTCGCTCCTCCGTACAATGTTATTTTAGTGAGGGAGCCAGAAACAACATCTCGTGTGTGCATAAGGCAACATATCAATTTTTCTCCGGTCCATTAACCATATCGCCGCAACGAAATGCAATTGCAATCCGGTGACCGAAAATTATATTCCACCAGGATATTTCCTGAGCTTGGTGATGTTCGTCGCTTGGTCCGTGTGTAAGTTGATCTAGGATGAGCGGGAACCCATCAGGAGTTTACTCAGAATGCCACAGGCGGAAGAGTAGGCCAGGATACAGGAAGGAGGGTGTATGGCTCCGGTTATGTAATGTGTGTAGCTATGTCGACTTGCTGATAGAGGAAAATGACATCATCACCGTTACGACCGATAGTCCAACATCCAGTTGTAATATGTTCAGCAGATGCTATACAGGTGATATTTACGCTGATAAATTGACTTTGACCCTTCTTTAACTTCTAGGATATAAAAGAGGTTGAAGGTTTGATGATTTTTTTCTTGCTTGTTTCTCATTCTTACCTACTTATACACCTATAGTTCTTAGCGTTTCATAATTTAAATTACCAAGCAATACATAATTTAAAAGAATAAAGTCGAGACAAATTTTTTGATATCGAATATACTGCATAGTAAGACTATCAGAAGTAACAAAAATTGTAATGAAATATGAATAAAACGGAGCACATGCTTAGAGTAGGTACTCAGCGTAATAAAGCGAGTAGGTACTCATGAAAATGTATGTGTTTAAGAGTTGTATTAATACCGAATGAAGTACCTTGTAATGGCGCATTACAAACATACTCCACCCAAAACCCTGACCCCCGCATTTCAATCATAAAAAACAACTATATAGCTGGTAACAACAATACTAAACGGGCATGAATACCTGTTCAATTATAAAAACAACAAATGACGTAGCAAAAACAGTACATTTGCCACAAAAAAAAAACATCTAAAACAGCTATACAAAAACACCGATTTACCAGCTCCGGCAGCGATTTACCAGTTTCGGCTGCGATTTGCCAGCTGCATCTACAATTTACCAGTTTTGGCTGCGATTTAACAACATCGGCTGCGATTTACAAGCTTCGGCTGCGATTTACTAGTTTCGGCTACTATTTACCAGGTCCGCCTGCGACTCACCAGATTCGGCTGCGATTTACCAGTATCGGCTGCGATTTTCCAGCTGCATTTACAGTTTACCAGTTTTGGCTGCGATTTAACAACATCGGCTGCGATTTACCAGGTCTGGCTGCGATTTACAAGCTTCGCGTATAGACGTGCAAAGACGAGGTTTTAAATGTGCGTAGATTACTTCTTTTTTACTTTAAATGGCGCGTACAATCAAGGACTACGGCCTCAACTAACTTCAACTTAAAGCTATGATGTAGAAATATACGCACCTAGAAACACCAAGTGCGTTAAGACGAGTTTTTTGTAGTCGCTGTTCTGAAGCGTATCTATTTGAAGAAAACATTTCCTTTAAACAAAAAATTCATAGATTTTTTTTAAGTTTTTGGTACTTACTGTAGAAATTACTTTAAAAGTTTTATTCATAAACCTACTGACGGTTCTGTAGTCCATAGCCTTTTGTCTGGTGGCAGGCATGATGTCCCTCACTCCCACTTTATGAATTTGCATAATCCTAGTTAAAAATGGAAGGAGATTGAACGTACTCCTCCCTCTTCCCTACATACACAGTTCGAAAACGCACAAAATGGGAAAATTTTGTATTTGCAAATCAGTTTTTTGTAAGATTTTCCGCATAAAAAGTTGGTAGAATAGAGAAAACATATCCTGTATGTTTAAAAGATTTCGTTTAATTATTTTTTTTCGCATGATTTTTCAACTCCTTTGTTGATTTCGATTTATTTGAATAGGTCCGGCACAAAACTTACCATCCTTTAAGGAAATTTAGATGAGATTAATTTGTATTCTCACGATTTAAATGATATTTACCATACCTACGTACTTATTTATCTATTAGAAATAATTGGGCTTAGAACCCTTGACCCCAGGCCCAGGGAGGCGTCTCCCTCCCTAGCTCCACCAATGCTCTAGTCGCATCTCACTTCATATACAATTTTAAATCCCATTTCACTTCAAATTCCATCACCTGATGAGGGAAATGCTTTCCTATACGAAAATGTCAGTGCATAAATTCAAATACATATACAAATCTACCTAAAAGCATTCAAAATTTAATTCTGCCTCTACATAACTCGCAATGCTATAATGTGCTTTCATCAGTGGTGTTTGTGCTTTCAATAATAATAATAATCAAAATCCTCAACAACACTATTTTTGGTATTTTCAAAAAGAAATCATCCGTGCATGCAATGAATAATTTCCGCTCTCGTGAATTTCACTCCGGTAAATCGGTGTGATTATTATTTGTACCATAATATTTATTAGAATATCACTTTTTGAATTTCATTTTGCTATTCGGCACCAGTTTGGTCAGACCTATCTAGAATTATGGTTGTCTGATGATGGGTGCAAATAGTCGAGTGTGGTTTCCTTCCATCATCATTCGAAGCTTTTGGCTTAAATAGTGCTTTTACCAGTGGATACCATCATAAACATTAGTTTTAATGCATTTTTGATGGTCAAAAATAAAAATACTTTGGTGTTGGATGGTTAAATGCATGTCTAGATAAATACGTGAACTTTGCTTTATGCCAAGAGATTTAATTGCCACCCTGTGAAAGCGTAAATTTACTGGGACAAAACTACACTAAATGTATCTGCGTTTTAAAATAATATTGAGAATTGTGTTAAGTAAACAACTTATACAAGTTATTTTGAAGGAATAAATAAAAATCAAACATTTTCAAAGAATCCATTAGGCACTATTGCCAAAGCCACTTTCACTAAGACCAAAAACACTATGAAGGACAAAAGCTATTATCCGCCTGTTGAAGTCGCCATTTTAGTCTGACGGGATGTTATGAAAGTACCTAATGTCGTCCATGGTTCCAAAGTATATCCGTATTCTATAATAGTTCATAATAAATATTACAAAGCTGACTGCTGCATCAGCAAATGAGAAAAAATAAAATGCACGACTGGGTCGCACGTACTTGCTCTTAGGGTCAAAGTTTCTGTGCACGTTAAAGCTTCTCATAAAAATTTTTAAAAATTAATAATTTTATAAAAAATTACTTAAAAAACTTCTTAAATTGTTTTGGGCTCCAAATTAGGAATGCCATTTGATTTTATTAGGAAAAATTAAAAATCGTTGGAGCCGTTCTTAAAAAAAAATTATTTATATATAAAAATCCTTAAACCTTGTTAAGTAAATTGCACGACTGGATCGCACGTACATACTTACTCTAATCGATAAAGTTACTATATATGCTTAGCCTTTTTAATTAAAAAAATTTAAATGATGCATTTTTAGAAAAAAAATTAAAAACCCATTAGATTCGATTTTCAAATAACTTAAACAACTTCTGAAATGAATTTGACCTCAACACGAAGTATACAATTTGATTTCTTCTAAAAAATACATTTTTAGAGAAAAAAAAATTGAAAGTCGTTAGAGCCGTTTTTCAAGAAGAAATATTTTTTTTTATACATATAAAATTTTGAAAGGACTTTTTTAAAAAAATTAAGGGTACGCCATTTTAAAGATATAATATTTATTAACATCTTGAATCAAAATTTTGACAAAAAACGATTTTTCAATTTTATTTTTATTAATTTTTTTTTTAATTTAAAAAAAAAAATTTTCAAAAAAAAAGTTTAATTTTTTTTTAAATTCAAAAAAAAAAATGTTAGAAAATTTTGTTGATTAACTGTATTACGGTAATTAAAAAGCTTTTAACTAAAAAAATCGTTGAAATTGAGTGAGGCATAAAGAAGAAAATCAGAATTTAAAAAAAACGGTTCTATGACAGGTACCGTTAATAAGGCTGAAAAAAAGTTGTTTTCATAAAAAGATAGACCTAACCCAACAAAATGATTATGAATTTTTAGTAGAAATAGTAGGAGCCATTTTTGAGAAAATTAAATTTTTCTAAAATTGATACATATATGACGTTATTTTTGATCCACGAAAATTAATTCAAAAGACGTCCAGGGTTATGCCACAAAAAACGCTATATTTTAAGTTTGAGGTAAATCAATTTATCCGTTTAGGCTTTGACGAATGATATATATATTCAGACAGACAGACAGACTAACAAAATTGTCTGACCCACTTTTTTTCGCATTTTATATAAAAGCGTTTGAGTTACCGTAAAACAATCCAGCAACAAAATTTTCGAAAATTTGTTTTTTGGATTTTTAAAAAAAATTTTAATTTTTTTTTGAAAAATCTTTTTTTCGAAAACTACTCAATATTTTTTTTCAAAATTTAGTTTTTAGATGTTGTCAAATATAATAACCTAAAAATGGCGTACTTAATTTTTTTTTAAAAAAAGTCCTTTCAAAATCTTATACAAAAAAAATTGTTTTTATTTGAAAAACGGCTCTAAGGATTTTCAATTTTTTATTTGTGATATAGGTACTATACATTCTAGATAACAATCAAACATAACATTACGATGTTAGAGAAAGAGATAAAAGTGGCTCCGACAATTCTGTCACAGCCTAAGTGCATGTTTCGATTTACTTCAAACTTGTTATGTGACGATTTTAATTTTTTTTTCTTGGTTTCTTTGATTTTGATTAAAAAATCATGGTAATATTTTTGGATAAGTCTATCTATACATGAAAACCGTTTTTTTTTAACAGGCATTAACGGCACCTGCCATAGAACCGTATTTCTAATTCTTATTTTCTCCTTCATGACTTAATCTATTTCAACCTTTTTTTTTAACATGAAAGCTTGTGTTGCCGTTATAATGTTTAGTAAAAAATCGAAAATTGGAATTTTTTTTTGAAAAATCGTTTTTTTGAACACTAGGAACTCGATATTTTTTTTAGAATTTAGTTTTAAGACGTTGAAAAATAATATCTTAAAAATGGCTTGCAATTTTTTTTTATAAAAGTCCTTGCAAAATTTTATATAAAAAAAAAACTGTTTTTTTTTTATTATAGAAGATATCAGATTGCATACTTCGTTTTGGGGTTGAATTCATTTAAGAAGCTATTTGAGTCATTTGAAAATCGAATTTCTTGCTTTTTTAATGTTTTTTCTAAAACTGCATTTACAAATTCTTAATTAATAAAATGCACGACTGGGTCGCACGTACTTGTATTTTTTTCAAAATTTTATTTTTAGAGGTTGATAAATATTAGCCATCTTCAAAATGGTATACCAATTTTTTTTTTAAATCGTTTGAAAAATTTTTAATAAGAAAATATTTTTTTTAGAAAAATGGCTCTATAGATTTTTTGAAAAAAATCTAAAATTTAGCGTTATTGAAGAAATCATATTACTCGCGTTCTTACGGGCGTTTTTACGCTCGTTTTAAATAATTTTGCAAACAAAAAAATAATTTTTTTTTATCCAAAAAATGTTTTCTTAAATTTTTTTAACACAAATATACTCTGGCTACTTAAAAGATTTTGTATAAAATCAAAGTTTATCGTTTAGAATAATAAAAAAAGAAACAAAAAAACACGGTTCTGTGGCAGATGTATCGTTAATAGGTTAAAAAAAAAAATCTCAATCTCAAATTTGGATATTCTTACAAATGCATATTTATGTGAAATATTCCAAAAAAGAGACTTCGCAACTCCAATAACCAATCCCTTAAAGAAAAAAATTAAAATCATTGCTGTCGGGACCTTTTTTTTTGTGTTTGTAATCAGGACATTAAAGCAATAACAATAATTGCGCGCAATAATCATAGCCATTTCGCTTTATGACACACAAATAAATGCATGGTGGAGCCAGGATGTGACAGAGAAACACGATAAACCAAGGACATCAGAGGGTGTAAAACCAACATGTTTGTGGCTTGCTTGCTTGCAGACACTGAGAATGGAAAATAGGGCTTATATACATGATAGTTGTAGGTATGGGAGAGCGGAGGTGCACAATGATACAACAAAATTCAGCTGTTTCACAATAACAATTTCAGAAATGCTGATTATGTTTGCTGATGTCTGTGGTTGTCCTCTTTGACTACTCCAACATTTTCAATTTCATTCTTTTGGCTGGAATGGAATACTTCTTCTTCTTCTTCTTCTTCTTCTTCTATATAATTGTACAGCGGCTTATTTAACCATAACATGCAAAATCACATAGCTCTACCTGCATATTGTTATCTTAAACACCCTATTCCAATCAGTAAAAGTAACGCCAGAGGTGTTTGATGAAATCTGGCCAAAATGTTAGACAAAAACAAAAAAGTTATGTTGGTATACCTCCATTTGTATAGGACAATTTTCGGTAGAATTTTCATAAGATAAAAAGTTATTGTGCCTCGAACGTTATAGACATAAAACCATCAAGCCCATATGTTGAACTCACTTCCGGGATAAGAATTTATATTTTGTATGCTATTAACGGTAAATGACTATTGCAGACAATCTAACGGTAATTGGTAAGAGAATTTTAAAGAGGCATTGAACCCTTGAGGCTGGTTGCCAAAAAAATTATTAAACGCTGAGACGAAGACTATAGGCATGTGGGCAGTTACATTAAATAAGATTTTCTTATTGGCTTCGAACCAGAAACAATTCAGGTATTAGGCAGGTATCAGGTGGACTTTGTCGACTAAGTGGTTAAAGGAAATTTTATGATTAAAAAAGGAAATGAATAAATTTATTAAAAGAATGATAACATTACTGTTTTAAGCTGAGACTTCATTATATTTTATAGAACTTTGTATGTTTTGGCGTCTAAGGGGTCACTTCGAAAAGATTACGAGGGTCTCTAAGACCCTGTTAATTCTTCGCAAAAATCACTTACTTTGCTTTACTTTACTTTAGATGACGCTTACAATGCAGGATGGGCTACTGCCTCCAGCAACATGCCTCTCGAGCCAGCTCTGTCCGTAGCTGGCTGCTTCCAGATAGGCTCTTCAAGTTTGTTGAGGTCGTTTTCCACTTGGGTGCGCCACCTGTCACGTTTTTCTGCTGCGTACACCATTAGGGTTGGATTCGAGGACTCGTGCAGCTGATGCGTTGATGTACATACACTTCACGTGTTCAAGCCATCTCCGCAGCTGTATTTTTAGCTTCTTGACCAGGTCAACGTCTCTTTACAAACTCCATCTATATGGACCAAAAATCACTCGAAGAATCTGTCTCTCAAAGAAATCAAGCAACTCTTCAACGCCCATGCTTCTGCCCCATACAGAAGGACTGAGATGATTAATGACTTGCATAGCGTTTCCTTGGTTCTGTTAGAGAGGGCCTTACTATACTTAAATGCATTTTAAGCCAGAAAAAACAGCGATTGGTCTCTCAGCGGCTCTGGTTCTTGTTTACAGCATTGCCTGATAGCCCTCGTTCCTTGAGGCATGCGCCAGCCGGCATTCTTCTTCGAATCAGGAGTTTTGTTGTGGTCGCCTAAAGTTTGGCCTTTCACAGAATTTCTTGAATACAACCAACATCACAACATCTTATCCAAGATAGGCTTCGTAGGATCAATTCAAGCTCCTTGATAAGAGTGGGTATTCAAATATTTGTCTTCCAGGTAATAAAAATACATTCCATCTGTTAAAAAATAACATTACGCTCCAATTAAGAATTTGAAACCAAAATGTTACTTAAATATTAATTTTTAGATTACATTTTGTATATTTCTTCATTTTATTATTTATATTTACGCGGTTGATGGATTGTAAGAACCATTAGAGAACTAAATTCTTAAGCATTTCATTATAATTTTAATCTCCTTTGGCTTTGACATAAAACTATAGTGGAACAATTTAATCCTACTTTGGCAATGTCATTTCAATGTCAGCAGATTAAGTTCATTCATTTTGCTTTAGAACTCGTATACCTACTGACTGCGTACTGACTGGGGTTTTAATATCAGTTTGGTCTCTAAAATAGTCTCGTTTTCTTGGTCAGCATAATCTTTCAATTTATTAAATTTTAAATGGGAAAAAACTGAAATATAAGCGTCGTCGGTCGTTCATTTTGTCAGAACCAATTACGCGCAAATACAAACAAAATTTCTTTATTCCCAAGAATAAAGAAGGGCACAGTAGGTCTTATAGAAATTAATCAAGGAGAAGTTCGGCTATAATGATGTCACACACATCACTTTTTCTGATTGGGGGGGAAGTTTTTGTTAAACCAACTGTGCTCAAAGATTTATGGGGAAAATTTAAGTGACAGAGTCTTAAATACCAAATATAAATCCATTTGTTCGTTTTTAACTGCTCATGATAAAGTTAAGCAGTGGACTTTTGGGAAAAAGTACGAAGCAGGACCAGCAGGATGGTTTTGTAGTTGGAAATATTATAAACATAAACACACGAATTTTTAAATATGGATAAATTCATATGAAGAGCGGGCCTTAATTCATACAACAACTACCAAAAATGCACACAAAGGCTTATGATAACGAGGGATTTTGAACACAATTATATTAGTCTAAGAGCCAACAACAAATTTTGAGGGTAGAGGTTTCCAAAATGTGATTATACAGTTTTATAGGTATAAGCGTCCTGATGTTAAAGTCTGGTGGTTTTCGTAGGGTTGAAAAACGCGATATTTCTTATTCTTATTTCTTTTGAGTTCTATTATTCCTAATCGTCAAGATTGAAGTCTCCAGAAGTAGGAAAAATAACAAAGCATCATTTTCAATATAAAAAGTTTCAATTGAAGTGTAATTATCTGTCTCAGATGATTTGGAATAATCGCGTTTTTTAAGCCCCATAAGACCACAGAAGGCTGAAAAATAAACCTGTTAATGTTTTGGGTTCTGGTCTTGGATTTATTGATTTGACATTTCCAATTGTTTTTGATTCCTTTTTTGGAATATTAATTCATCCAAAATACACAAATACTTACACATATTATCCGTAGAAAATAAATACATTTTATCACTTTTTATTAAAACGTCGAAATTTAGAAATTACATGCTTGGTTAGACCTTGCAATAAAGTGAATCTCTAACCAAGCAAATGATTTCTGAACTGCAAAACAAATAGAAAAAAAAAAAAAAAAAACAGAAATACCACAAAATGAGGAAACCATCGCATTTCATTAAAACTTCCTCATCCGAATTCCATCGAAAAGTGCTATAAGTGTCAGCCATATTTGAAGTGTGAATATTATTTTAAAATTAAATTTTCAAGTTAACATCCCTCCATACATTGGCAGCACCACAACCGCTGCTGGCATGGTGTTGACGATGTGGAAAATTTATATTCAACTTTCTGCCCTACCCCACCCGACCCCCCACCGCTATCCTATATACCTTTTACCTTTAAAGTATGGTTCAAACCCCAGCATAATGTTTGAGAAGCAAGAAAAAGCAAAAAAAGAAATCCAAAGATACATCACATCATGATTCGTGATCCTTCTTTGGCCGAGGAAAAAAAAGTAGGAAGAAGATGATAAAAAAAAAAAAATAAATGTAAAAATTGAGCAACATAATGGACGCTGATTTTTCACAGCAGGTTAAGGTAACCTTTACCTAAATTGAAAAATGATGGAATATCCGGCTCATCCAAGTGCGAAATTCCTTCGAAAACTGATTCAGGGATATTTTTTTTTTCTTTTCCTTTTTTTTTTTTGCGCTATAGGCAAAGGTATTATTCCTTGTGTAGCTTCAGTTGAAGGTCTTATATTCATGCTTTTATGAACGGAAGCACTTTATGTTTTAAACACAGAGAAAACCATCTTCTATTTTAAAGGCAAACAAGTCATTTTGATTTAATTGAAGTATTCATTCGTATAAGCCATACGTTTCAATGAAATTAAGCCGGAAGCTTACACAGAACATCAAGTTTGGACATCTTTCGGTTATTTCTGTTTCAATTGGACTTAAAACCTCAAAAATATCTTGGCGTTAAACATTCACACTAATTCTGCAAGGCATTTTTGCTAATTTATTGACGATTCTGGAAAACAACTTCATTGTTATTTGGAGCACTTCGACCTTCGTTTTTCGAGCGTCACGTTGCGCAAAAACGAGCAGCATGACGCATGTGTTATGCATCATTTGTCATGTATCATGCGTCATGCTTCACGTGCCATGCCTCATGCGTATGACGCATGACACATGACGGAGTGTGAAAATCTTATCGTTGATTGATTTTCTTCGCCTAAAACCACATTGGTCCGATCAGGTCGTTGGTTTCAGGCGAACAAACAAAATAGCCGACAGAATTTTAAATGCGATGTTGAGAAGACTAATAACTCTTTAGTTGGCGCAGTCCAGAGCACCTCCTCTCTTGTAGATTGGGCACACTATGCCAAGTTTCCATTCATTGGGCAAACGTTCTTTCGACCCGATTCTAGAAATAAGTTGATATATGCTCCCGATCAAGTCATCTCCCGCTGCCTTAAATAGTTCGGCCAGTAGGTAATCCGATCCAGCAGCCTTATGCGATTTTAGTTTGGATATCGATGTTTAAACTTCTTCTAGGTCAGGTGGACGGATATTTTGGTAATCATAGTCCACGTTGATTCAGTTGTTCTGCATAGCAGCGGAATGTTGGCTGTCCTCGCCGTTAAACAGTTTGGAAAAGTGTTCTTTCCAGATCCCTAACATCGATTGCGTTACTATGGTCCCATTTTCTTCACGAGAGACTTCTATTTTGGACTGATATCCTTGGGTAGATCGTTTCAACCTCTAATAGAACTTTTGGACATCTCCCCTGCCGTAACATCAATCAATACGCTTGCTTCTCGTGTTCCCTCTTCTTCCTTCTAAGAAGTCAGTGTTGATCTCTTCTTTTTTGCACATAGACTTGGTGTGCTTCTCTCACTAGTTCTGGTCCTAGCCTGCAGCATTGACTTATATGCCTCGGCCTTGGCTGCATGTGCCTGGCGGCATTCCTCATCGCATCAGGGGTTTGTCATGTTGGTCTTCTAAAACCCATCAAATCAGAGGTGGCACTTATAAGGCAAGTTGACAATGATTCCACTGCTCGTCTTTAGTTGGTGATGTTGGTGGTAAAGTTTTAGGGTTGAGGATTTATACTTTTTTCCTAGCCGAACTATATATCACTTCGATAAGCCCTAAGACGTATAGAATTTGTTGCATTAGAAAAAAAAATCTACTTTAACGTTATCTAACTTCTTAACAACTTCTTAAATATCAGTTGACAAACAACTGCATTTTTGTAAATTTTGTCCTTATCAAACACAAATAATGGAGATAGAATTTTTATCTCATTCCACTCAACACGCATTATTGCCTCCTTAAAAGGATTCGAATATGCGTATATATTTCTATTAGATATTCGTTCTAATCTTGAATTTGATGAGGGAAATATTATTTATGCTTCTATAATTTGATAAGAGTCCTTTTCGTCTCACAAACACACTCGTATAGAATGTCAATAAATGGTTGATTAAATTCAAGAAATTTCAACATCATACCGCAGAGAGAGGGAGAGATGGGAAGAGAGTGTGGCAGTAAGTGAAACGTGAACCGTAATCATTTTCCAAATTACCCAAATCACAGGCATTATTTAAGAGTTAATGCTTCGCTGTTCTAACCACATGTTACTGATGGTTCCATCATGAGATACCATCATCGTCACGAAATGGCACGCACACGTAAACGAATTAGCTGACGTTGGCATTGTCAAAGACGAAATCAAAGGGAGTATACAGCTACTCGTGGATAGAGAGTGTACACTTGAAAATTATTGCTAATTCAGGATAAAACCCTTGTTAGTAGTGAATAATGAGGTTTGACAAAACGTTTACATAGATATTCTCCTTGGCTGAATTTAGATTCTAGCAATTGCATAAATATCCTCACACTCTTACATAACTATAATTGGAATAGAAGAGTTGCAAATCATATTCTTCATTGAGTTTTGTTTATCAGTGTTGAGAGGCAATAGTCTTTCAACTCAGCGGTCATAAACGCCTTGTAAGTTTTTGGAATTTTTTCGGAGTTAGCGGTGATAACTTTAGAGTTGTCGAGAGCTTTGAGACGACTCATAAAAGTTCACTATTATTCTTTGGTGAATAGGCTTATGCAGACTCTTTACTTACTATGGATTTTGATCAGAAAGTGTTTAAAAACACAGCTTCTTAAGTGAATTTAACCTCAAAACGAAGTAAGCAATTTTTTTTTTATACAGATACATTTTTAGAAAAAAAAAATTTGAAAATCGTTAGAGCCGTTTTTTTATAAACAAACAATTTTTTCTATATAAAATTTTGCAAGGACTTTTATAAAAAAAAAAATTGGTAAGATATTATTAATCAACACCTAAAAACTAAATTTTGAAAAAAAAAATATTGAGTAACTTTCGAGCAAATAATTTTTCAAAAAAAAAAATTTCAATATTTTAAAAAATCCAAAAATAAAATTTTCGATATTTTTTTTACTGAACATTATAAAGGCAACTTTAAAGCTTTCATGTAAAAATGGTTAAAATTGATTGAGTCATAAAGGAGAAAATCAGAATTAATAAAAACGGTTCTATGGCAGGTACCGTTAGTACCGGTTTTTGATTTTTTAATCAAAATCGTAGGAACCATTTTTGAGAAATTTTTTTTTTCTAAAACCGGTATATTATAACAAAAATAATAATTCAAAAAATGTCTGGCGTTAGTCTCTAAAAAACGGCACATACCAAGTTTGAAGTTAATCGACCCATCCGTTTAGGGTGTGGCTTTTGATACATAAAGACAGACAGACAGACAGACAGACAGACAGACAGATAGAATTGTCGGACTCAGTTTTTTTCTCATACTCTATCATCGTAATGTCATGTTTGATTGTTATCCCAACTTTTTTGTTTATACGAATGCATAACTTGATACTTGAAACCAGTAATAATGGGTTGAAAAAGCCTATGAGTGTAATTACTGGTTGAATATTTTTATAAATGACGGTAAGGAAGTATAACTTCAAAAATTAAACATTATAATTACAGATTGAATTTTATAAAACTTCTCTGCCACTTAAAGTCCCAATTCCATTTTTCTTGGTATTTCTTACTAAAAGTGAAACAAAAACTGTTATTGTAAATAATTCTGACTTGCTAAGTATCTTAAGAGTAGATAAAGTTGTTTTTTTTTTGTCATATAAACACAAAAGGACATAACAGGAATTCCATGTTTTCTGAAAAAAAACACACTCTTTTACTAGAAATCTATATGTACCTACTCGTAAGTGTATTCACCAAACTATCAAAACAACAATAATACAAACACTAATACTCATAAAATAAATATATAGGGGAAACAGAGATCCTACTAAAAGAATAAAAGTTTTTCTTTAACTTAAGCATTTATATTTTTGTTTTAAGGACTCTTTAGGGGCAACTAGCTATATGGGTGTTATTATGTTACAAGGCAGAAACCGGAAGAAGAAGGAAACAAGAAACCGAATATCAACAGCAGCTCAAGCACAAGCACACTTGTATATACACATTCACACAAATAATATCGAATAAAGCCATCAAGGATTATTTTAAGGAATGTGCGGAGAATTATGATAAGTATAAGCATTTACGGGAAATGGTTAGCCTTTTAATGAGGATTTTGAATAGGACCTAGGAGCTTTGAGTCTTGAGTGTGTGTGTGTGTGTGTTTTTGTTTTTGTTTGTTGGGCAAAGTAGTAAGTAAATAGAATAGGAAAATTATGAAACACAGTGGCATTTAGTTTTTTTCTTTTCTACTTTTGCAAATAGAATGGAATTAATGATAATCATACTTACAGTTGACTTAAGTTGACGATGACAAGCGTGATTAGTTGATCAAAGGAAGAAAAGGAAAAACAAGCAAATTTAATATTTTCTGACATAAAATTTAAAATTTAAGAAATAAAAAATATTTTTTGAACAATTCTGTCTGTCCATCTGTCCGTCTGTCTGTCTGTCTGTCTGTCTGTCTATCTGTCTGTCTGTGTGTGTATACCTTGAGCTACAGCCTAAACCGATACACCAATTTTCTTGAAACTTGGTGGTTAAGGATATTTGGTGATTCCCTAGAGGGGATATTGAAATTTTTTTTTAGGACCAAAACTAACTGTACCTGTCATATAACAATTAAGGAAAAGTTAACTTTTTAATAATTTTTAAGCTTTCGCGGTTTTTATTAGACATGATAAAAATTAATTTCGGATTATACAGCACTCTGTAATAATTTTATAACGCGGTATAATCCGAAATTATTTTTTATCATTTTTAATATCTTGTTTTGATAACAATTTGATATTTTATTTTTTGCGTCTACTTTTGACTGTAAGGTCATACTTCTGAAATAAAAGAAATGTTTGTAAAACTTCTACTAACGGCACCTCCCATAGAGCCGTTTTTTTCATTTTTGACTTTCTCTTAAACGACCCAAATTTAATTTTTTTTTTTTTGAAAAATCATTTTTTTCGAAAAATGTCCAATATTTTTTTTTTCAAAATTTAGTTTTTAGATGTTGATAAATAATATCTCAAAAAAGACGCATCAATTTTATTTTATAAAAGCCCTTGAAAAATTTTATATGTAAAAAATAGTTTTTTTAAATAACGGCTCTAACGATTTTCAATTTTTTTTTTTTCAAAAAATGTATCATTACAGAAGAAATTAAATTGCATAATTCGTTTTCAGGTTAAATTCATTTAGGAAGCTGTTTTAGTCGTTTGAAAATCGAGTTTTATGCTTTTTTAATTTTTTTTTCTAAAACTGCATTTACAAATTTTAAATTAAAAAGGCTTGGCATAAATAGTTACTTTATTTATAAGAGAAGAGCAAGTGCGTGTGACCCAGTCGTGCATTTTATTTAATTTTTATTTATGCTTGTTTTTTATTTAGTGCTTAGTTTAAATGTAAACTTCCTAATATAATCTAAACAGCTGAATTAAATTTTTTTTCTTATTTATGTTGCTATTTGTTATGTTTTTGTATCTAAGTTTTCATAGATAGGTAGATGCCTATATGCAGGTACATTGTACACACAAAATTAAAAATACATAATTCAGTTTAAAATAGCAAGAGATAAAAAAAACATAGTTGCGTTTATCTTACATAAAACCTATCAGAAATGAGTTTGGTTTACCTTTAGATAAAATGTTATATTTTAAATTCGTTCCTCTACGATGCCTCTACGCCATCGATAGGTTTCCAAATAACATTAAATATTCGTAGATCGTAAATACAAGTAGTGTTTCTATCGGCAAACTATACACACAAATATCTATTATAATCATTTTATGTATATACACCAACTCAAGGTGTCATACAGATACAACAGAGATATCTGCCACTTCGCAAATGAGAAATAACCACCACAATAATAGGATTTCCTAATCTGAAATCGAATGTGAGTTGGTGAACCGATGATAATCCAAATCGAATTTTCCAACAAGTCTTATAATAGCCAACCATGTACACTGAGAAAAAATTAAGGTAAATGCAACACAACTCAATTAAAAATACAAGATAAGATGTATAAAATAAAATAAATTTTATTTTAATTAAGTTTAATTTTTTGAATATACACTCCAGCTCACTTAATTACGAACCGTCATTTTATTTCTTTTTAATTAAAAACTTTTTTGGGCATAAAAATTCTCAAACCTAATTTAGAAAAATTGGTTTGCCATTTTAAAGAAAATATTAATGCAAAACCAAACTTTCAAAAAAATAGTCACTTGTTGTCGAATTTTTTTTTTTTAAAATCAAAAAAAATTATTTTTTTGAAAATTTTTGTATCAAATAATTTTATAGTTATTAAAAAGCTTTCGTATGAAAAAAAAATACCAAAATTGATTCACTTGTTTAAGTGAAAGTCAAAAATGAAAAAAACGGTACAGATAGTAGAATTTTTAGAAATATTTCATTCATACCAAAAGTATGATCGTACCAACAAAAGCAGTCACAGAAATTTGAATCAAAATCTTTAGAGGGGGGGTGGGGGGTTCATGACCTCCCCTGATGACTTCACCTTTACCTGTAAAAAATTCTAAAAATTTTCAAAACACTCTTATTTTCTTCACTATGGAAATTTTCTAGATTGATAATATTAAAAATACGTACAAAAAAGTGAAAGTGGGGAAAAAGTAGAAAAGGGGGTTAATGGATTTGCTTATTGTTCACTGTTGTCAATCTCAAACTGAAACAGCAACAATTATTTTTTTAACCAAATAAAAAACTAAAAAGAAATCATTAAATTGCATCTTTTCCTCTCAGTGTGTAAATGAGTGACTAAAATAATCGATTCCCACTTTCCCACATCTCCTATTTCTGTGATGTGGTATAGATATGGAAAAGCTCATTCAACCCAATTCAGCATCGATCTACATAGATTCTATGTATATGCTATGCAGTGCTTTAATGGTTAATGCATTCGTATTGGCTTATGCAAATTTAAATTCGTCTTTGCCACAAGTGCCTGACCCACACAAGTCGTCAACGTTTCATTTAATTGCAATTGCAAACCACAAACGCAGTTCTCCGTTTGTAGAAGGACGTATGCCTACTTTTTTTTTTTTTTTTTTGTTTGTAATTTGTCAAAAGGACTTTGCTTAAAGTTGACCTTAATTAATGGACGAGAGTATACATCTCAAACAGAGAATGAGATGAATATTATAATTTGATGTGCTTCAAAGTTGTCCCCGTTCCACTACCATCGCACTCCACCGTATGTATAATCGGTACTATTTGGTTATATAAATCTGCCTACATCACGCGCTACACATATCGTGTTTCATTTAGTTAAACCGCAAATGTTGGCTTTGGAATCATTAAATCAACTATTATACTAACTTTGCTCTGGGTTAGGTATCCTGCGGCGAAAACAAACACATATGTGGACATGTCACCAGAATTGTTCTGGCAAGAACTATCAAATTCAAAGAGACCACAAGGCTATGCCAAAGGTAAGTTGTATTATAACATAAGTAAAACCGACAAATGGTTGTATTATTAATCACAGTTTTTTATAAAACTCAGGATAACTGCGATTAATGAGCTTATAGGTTATGTTGTGGTTAGTAGGATGTCATAATTGTTCAAAGCAGGTAGATATTTGTATTATTTGCCACAAAGGAGTGAAAGGTAAAAAGTCTTTAATATAATTTATTCATAGTGCATACATGATAAATAATTATTTATATACCTAAAAACTTTAGAAATAAATACTCTTCTTTGAGACCTTTACTATAGCAGAATCCTGAAGATGCATCTATTGCTGGAATTAAATAAGGTTTTTACCTTTCTTTTTTATACGTAACTGTTTAACAAGTACCTTCTGAAACACCCTGTTACAATTAGCTTTAAGGCCTTATAGTCTATGATCCCGCCATCTCATTTGAGACCTATATTTTATGTCTGTAATGTTATCGTTTTCACTTCGTTTTAGAGTTATAACGGTTTTTATGATATTGGCTCCGATTTCTAAATTTTATCAATTAAGAACTTACAAGTGTTTTTGCTTGGATAACAATTTTTACTTGCTCTATAGGGCCAGTATTGTATTATTGTATTATTCATGTCAAAAAAAAAATTAGGTTTTAATCATGGAGAAGACCAAAACAGTGGTTTTCGTCATGCCGTCCGTCAGTCTGTGCGTCCATCTGTACACATTTCCAGTGCCTAAACGCGTGAACGGATTGTCTTCAAATTTGGTAGATGATTTTTATGTAATTTCGAAAGTTTGTTTTTTTTTTTTTTGAATATCTCATCTAGAACGAGTATACCTCTTATACAACATTTTTGAGTTATTCGAGTTTTCTCGAAAACAGCTCTAACGATTTTGATTAAACTTTTTGACGTCACTTCTTCTATAACGATAAAGTTTTAGAAATTTTCAAAAAAATCTATCGAGCCGTTTCTTAAAAAAATATGTTTTTATTAAAAATTTTTCAAAAAATTTGTCAAAAAAAAAAAATTCAAATTTTGAAAGAAAAAACAAAAATCATTGACCCAATATCAGAAAAAAACAAATACACTAGCCGAAAAAATTAAGTTAGGTTAGGTTAAGGTGGCTGTCAGGAAAACTACTGTACTGACACACCTAGGCCAATAATAGGCCCATTGTGATACCACATAAAAAGTAAAGGAAGTTCCTTTAATTAATTCAGTTGGAGCTTTCAAAAACGTAAACGCTGTTTGCAATAAAATTTTTTTTTTTTTGTTCATTTTGTCAAAGATTATGATTTTTGTTGGAATTTTTTTTTCAAAAATTCAATCGAGTAAAACAAAGAAACTGTTCTGTGGATTAAATTGAATCTCTGTAGGGTTTTTGTGGGTATACTGAACTGTAAAAGGCACATTTAAGATCATCGTTTTTTTCAATATTTTTGATTCAGCTCTTGATTTCCCAAAAAAACTACAAAAAGGGCTTTTTTTTTGTGCTTTTTCAAATTCATGTAAACAATGGAAATTTTTCAAAAAAACAGCAAGTTATTGTTGAGAATTCATTCAAGTTTTCAAAACTTACCTTCAATTTTTTTTGGTACCATAAAATTTAAAAAAAAAAAAAACTTTGAAAAACGTAACAAAAAAGTTTCAAAATTTTGTTGTCGGTGGTTTTCCTAGGATTACTCAAAAAACGCTGACGCTAAACAAATTCGAAGTTAAGATACAAAAACTTAATGCTTAGAGCTTTAATTTTCTTTTTTCACCAAGTAACGGCCTGTTGAAAAACACCTAAAAATTTTGAATTTTTTTTAATCCTTTAATTTTTACCGCTAGTGTAATTTTTCAAAAAAAAAAGTCCAAAAAGTGTTCCCGTTTAAAAAAAACTATTTATTTTTACTTATTTGTGCATATCGCTCAATAAATACACACATCAGATAACCAAAAGCTAAAATTTTCAAGCTAAATTACTACATATAATAGCTTTGGACTACAAGAGCATGTTCGTGCGATCCAGTGGTGCATTTTATTTTTTTTTGTTTTTTGTTTTTTATGTTTGTTAGCTCACAACTTTTGACTGGGTGGATCAATTTTAATGATTTTTTTTGTATTTGAAAGCCGGTCCATTGGGTCCCGTTTCAATTTAGTTCAAGTTCAAACGTCTTAAATTTGAAGTCGGTGGTTTTACTTTTGTAAGATATTATTATATTCTTCACTATTTTTTGACTATATTCAATAACTTATAACAGCTCTTTGAATTTTCACAATAAGATCAAAACTCTCATACATTTTCCGATTTAGTTGACTCCTGATTGTCCTGATGCAATGAACATAGTATATGTCTTCTTTTCAATCACAAAGATTTCAACTTTTCATTGAGAACGATGGAATTTACAAAAGTTTAAAAGAAAACATGCTCGTTACAGAGTAATTTTACTCTCAAAAGACCTGAAAAAGGCGTCTACTCTACACATAGTATTTTTTCTGCAAATGCCACTTAAAATACACTACATCTACTGAATGGAAAAGGAACCGGATATGGATATGCTTTCCACAAAATATCTGCTCCTTTGCTTTTATCCTTTCAATCCGAAATCCAACCGCACAATTCCATATACATATAATATTTAGATGCTCTCTATATGGCCTCTGCTACCAAGTAATATACAGTTTAACCGTTTAACCTTTTATACAACTTCTAACCCATCCCTCTATCCTTACAACAAAACCGACACAATACAACACTTTAAATCCTTCATATCAATCCTGACACTCGCGCTCATTCCATCAAACATTCCATATCCATGCAAACACATCCCTCTGGAAGCCTTACTTGTGTCTTGTGTATGTGTAGTGTACAGACTTGCAGCTTGTGAGATTTAACTGCCATCAGACAGGTGCCAAAAAATATAAAACCCTCTCGTGAACTGTGTAACCTCTGCCACTGCCTGGAAGATGAGTTGGGCAGGGGCACGCTCTGGGAGGTTGAAATTCAAACCATCAACGGAATCATGCCAACTTATGTATGTATTTCGTGCAGTTGAGTTGAAAGAATGAAAGTTGGGAAAAGTCAACTACGGTTATAGCACAAAGATTGAAGTGATTAAAGGGGGGCCTTTTATAGAGGTAAGTGCTCTGCGGTGTAGCAGAAGGGTTCATTTTGGTGCCAACTGAAAGGGTTTTCCTTGGTAAATATTTGAAACGCTGCTGTAACAAAAAAAAATTCTTCCATTCTCAAATGCTCATTGATGTAGCCTAGCTACAAATCTCACCTCTGCTTTTCCAATTCCAGCATAAACTTGATGGTTCACTGGTGTGGAAGCAATTTTTGTTTCATATCTTTTCGGTTTTTTGTTTTTTTTTGTTAAAGAAAGCCTAAGTTGAAAATCTCAACCATACTTGTCAAGTTGTCAAAGCACGCACGATTGACTTGGTTTCATGCCTATTTTTAGTGAACATCATTTCAACTAAATTAAGACTTCGTGGAGACATTCAACCGCAACCTTTGGTGTTAGGTTTTATTATTTGCTGCGGAAGTCGAATGATGTCGACTCGTCTTGATTAAGATTCTTCAGTCTTTAAGCTTTGATATGACTTAACTGGTGAGATATTTTTCTTTGTGAATTTGGCTGAGTGAATTCTTTTACATGAAAAGTCAAACGCTGGAATTAATTCAGATAAATAAGATATTATTCATTTTTGATGAGATAATTTGTTTTGTTTTTCCTGTTTTTTGTGTATGTAGGTAAGCAGGTATACCTACTTGTAATCAGTGTTGCTGCCGAAAAAATTCAAAAGGGCCAAAATATAAAAATCCGTGTAAGATTACAGAAATAAAATAAAACTTAAAACATTTTTTTCGTAAGAAAAAACAAAAACCAACAATATAAAACTATTTCTTAGAAAATATCGAGATTTTTTCAAAACTTTCTTTTTACATTTGTTTAGAAATTTCGAATTTGAAACCCAATTTTTGAGATTTTGCTTAGTTCTTATTCAAGTAAGGGACTGAGATCATAGAATTATAAAGCTTTTTTGCTTAGACTAAAAAAGGGGAAGTTTTGGTCTTTTTTTGAAAAAGTGGGGGACAGGGTCTAGGGCTTGAAAAAGGGACCATTTGGCCCCTTGCAATGTGTTGTTGCATACACCTTTGATGTAGTAAAATATCAAGATGTCAAAGTGTTTGAAGTTAGCCTCCCATTTTTAAAATAGTTTTTTTTTCTGTTTGTATCGAAATTTTCCGATTTTTTTTTGTAATATTAAAAAAATCAGGTTTCAGACTTAAGATTCGGGGTTTTAATTAGTACCTACCCATTTTTCGAAAATTAACTTTTGGAATGGGCAATTGTACAATAACTTTGGCTCCAAAAAATGAGCGTTTTGTAGAACACTGCAATACAAGCATTTTTCTATAGCAGGGGATCTATATCCCCCCCATTGCGCTGGAGAGGCAATTTATTGACAAAAGTACTAAAAGCTCGAAATAAAAATTGGGGGGGGGGCTCTAGTACCTGAGCCCCCTCTAAATCTCTGAGATTTACGAAAAAAATTAGTAAATCATGTAAACTATTTTTTTTTGAAGCTTGGGGGGAGGGGGGCTTGAGCTCCCCGAGCCCCCCCCCCTCAAGTCACTGTGTAGTACCTATATCGCAAGTAAAAATGCAATTTGTAGTACTCACCACACAAAAGTGACATTTTTCGAAGATTGTTGTCTGAAAAGTTGAAGAAGGTTTTGTTCAAAATGGCTGAATTTCGAACTACACCCAAGTTTAGCTAATCCTCAACTTTTGGCGTCTACAGATTCCAATTATTTTTATTCTTACAACAGTAAAACGCCAACGAACGCCGACACCGAAGACGCTGACACCGACACCAATATCGACAACAACGGCGCAAGTACATAAAAATGTCTCGAAAACGTGTTTTCTATACGGTTCATGGTGTTTCACGATGAAATAGACTCATTCTGAAAAAAATTTGCTTGTGCCAAACGCTATTCATATCCTTTACACCAGTGGCGTATTGAGGAGGGGGCTCAAGCCCCCCCCCCCCCCCAAGCATCCAAGATAATGTTATTATTAAGGACATTTCAACATAATGTACATGATTAACTAAAAAAATTTCGTAAATCTTAGAGACAAGGAGTTGAGATACTCAAGTCCCTCCCCAATTTTTTTTTCTAGATACGACACTGCCTTACACTACGTTTACAAAGTAATCAATAGACCAATCAATAGTTTTGAGTAAAGCGAGGTATCATTTGCAGATAAAAGACCATGTTTCTTGCAATATTTCTTGAGACCGAATAATTAATTATAATTAAAAAAAAAATTCAGACTAATGTTCAGCGCATCGATAATTTTGCCAAAAATATGATCTTGTTTCGGAAAATTAAATATCTCTTTCTATGTTGTGAGTAAAAGAAACCATTTGCATTTTATTGTTCAATGTTTTTCTTTTCTGGATTTAATCGGAATCGGTTTGCTATAGAAGTTTTTGATTGATTCGCAAGCATTAGTAAAAAGGATGAATTAATTCATCCTTTGGTCTTATCGAGGATTCACAATAAATATTTTTTTTTTATGAAAGTATGGAGAGGGACACTAAATACATACTTATTTTCCATTTGAATCACCCTTCCAACTAAATGTATAGACAACCCTTTGAAGAACATTAAAACCAAGCACTCAGCAAATGAACCTACTTATTTCCCTATCAGGCTCATTCTCAATTCCCAGATTTCAGCAGATGTAGATTCAGTAGAATGTAAATTCAAATTAACATTTCCTCAAATTTTAAGTATACGAAAGTCGAGAGTGCGAGTAATATCTATGACGACAACTGCCAGATCCATTGCACCATTTCCATTGTGCAAAAAAACTTTGAAATAAAAAAGCAAGGATCTCTGAATACAAAAAAGAAAAAAAGAAAAAAACAAAATCACTGCACACTGATGATGTCGCATCATATACGCCATTCCATGAAATTCCGAAAATTAATTTCAACTTTTGCACTGTCTATAGATACCATTTCTACTAAAACTATTCGTATCCACTTGTTAATGTGTATGCTAACAAATACTTCTACAATTCTCTAGCTATGTCCAGGGGATTATTGCAGAAGCAGCTTATGCCATCTTAATGAATGCGAAGTTATTTGCTTCTTTTTCTGCTATGTATTTACATTTGGGGAGGAAATAGTAGTTGATTCTTTCCACTTTTGAACGGACATATAGCCTTCCAGCAAAATGAGCTCTGTCAACTGCTGCAATAAACAGGGACGTATTTTATAGATTTCATGGTTTGGACTTCTTTGATTAGTTTTAATCAAAATATTGAAGATAAATTGGGTATTCGTTGGTTACTGTCGTATTGGAAGAATTTGTTCCGCTGATAGGGTGTCACTGCCAAGAAATGATCGCCTTATTTCAGATAGAGTTGGGAACCTACCAACAAAATGAATTACGTATAGTATTTTTGCTTTGTTACACTTTTATTCGATAATAAGAAGATACAGCCTGCACTACAACACTTCCGCCAGGCTTTCTTCGAACGTTCCAAGTTTCCAAGGGGCCAGCATAGACTGAAGAATGCAGAAGAAGATTCAATGACAAACTCATGGAAATTGACAGCTATATCGACCTGGTCAAATAGATACAAATAAACAGCGACTGATATGGCTAGGATACATTAAACACATGAACATCGACAACTGGTGATGAAGCAACTCGGGTTCCGAGTCTTTGAATAAGAATTCGGTTAAGATTCGGTCTAACATTCTGTTTTTAGTATTCTGCTATTGATTTAAAGCAATTCGATACTATGTGGCACGAAATATACCTTTTGCATAAAAATATAGTTTATCCCCGATATGTCAAGTCATCAACTGTCAAATTTCATTGGAGGATGGGTACGATGTCAATGAATTCAAAATGCACAAACAAATCCAAAATGTTCAGTTCGTTGACCGATAATTTTTTTTTTTTGTTAAATTTGGTAAGAATTTTTTGTAAGTGAGTAGTAAGTTGGCAGTACATGAATAGTATTTTGCCATTTTGCATTGACACATCGCTAATCATAGTACCAGCCCGGAAAGTTTTGCATCTAAGCCCAATTGACAACGTCACGTTGGAATGCTCCGTCTAGGTGGTCCGATCAATTAGTGAGTGTACTCAACCAACTTTTTGAGCGCAACTGGTATCAAGTTTAGTAGCTAGGGACGAGGGCTGGAAGCAGAAGTTTGTAAGTTCTTAAATTTGCCATTTTACGATTTCTTACGCTGTTTTTGGGCATTCTTGTCATTACAACTTTAAAGTAATTCTTGTTAAACTCAAGGTTCTTAGGTATATTTTTTTCTTAACCGAAGAAAGTTTTCAAAATAGATAAAGAAAAGCAATATATTTTAACTAAACTCCGGTCCTGAAAACTTCATCAACCTACCAGTCGAAGAAAATGTTATCCGCCTGCATGTACCTATTCTTCTGGAATTTTGGATTTTGCCGCATAATCCGTTACTCTACTACATAGAAAAGGAGAAGAGTATTACACAAAAAAGAAAAGAAAAATGATAAAAACTGACAAAGGGTGCGGCAGTATAAATGACACCCTGTTGAATGCATATGTTTGTTGCATATTGGAACTCACATAACTTTTGAAAAATTCCTTGCAGCACCTTTTGCTACCCCATTCTTCATAGTTTGTTCCCTTTTATTTTGTTGTCTTCCATTCCTAACTCATTTAGTTATGTTGTCCTTTAAACGTTGTGGAAATTGTTACTATACAAATGTAAATTCATAGACTAAAAGCCGCATTTAGCTACGAGCACTATATAGGTTTGAATTTGAACACAAGTAAAACACCTTTACTTTACAGAAATATTTCTGGTAGCTTGCCAGAAACCGGTGTACTGTCTAATTGTCATTATTATACCTATATGAACAGATAAAGGACGAGTAAAGGAATTCTAGGAATTACTTTCAATTGTCATTGTTACATGCTACACATTTGTTTGTGTGTGCTGGTATTGGTTACCAGACAAAATGGACATAGTTGGATTGCTAACTGTTTTAACCTCAACACGTACTATACCTATACTCGTACAAACACATAATACCTATCTATACTATAAAACTAGATGTCCTCTCAGATTTACTTCATGCTTTTAAAGAGATTTTGGTTAAGTGAAAATATTTGGAAAAAGGAATTTGTCTCTTTTATAGGGATTATAAAAGGCTAACAAAATCTCTGGTAAGGATTTGGTTTTTCAGGAAAAAAAAAGATTTATTTCTGTGGTCAAAGGCAAAATATGAAAATATTTAGCTATGTTATTTTCAACTGTATATGTAGGTATAGGTATTACGGAAACAAAGTAGGGGAATAATTTTGATTTTGTCTTGACTATGGGTATTTTTAATTTAAGTTTAAAACGTAACAAAACAATGCCTTGTGGTTTTGAAGATTACACTCATTTTTTTTCTTGTCTGTTTTTTAAATGAATAAATGGTCGACCAAACATTTTTCCTATGAAAAAAGGTACCAAAAATATTATTCAAATTTTCAAAAAACTAAAAAGACGTTGAAAATTTCGCGGTGTTTTGCATTTTTGACCATTTTGCGTCATGAAATTTTGTTCGCAAACCTCATATTCGGATTCAGCACCCCCAAAAACATAAAGTAGAAATGAAATTTAAACTTCCCCAAAACTTTAATGGTAAAAACATAATAAAACTAGATTAAAAAGGCTATAAGTAATTTGAATGTTATTTTGTATTGAAATTTAAAAAAAATGTTTGGATTTTTGTAAAAAGTTTTATTTTTTTGTTTTGAACATGAATTTTTCGAAAACAGGTCTTCTCTTCTTTTTTTTTTTTTTTTTTTTTGATGCTATTAATAATTCCTTAAAACCAACTCTTTTTTAAAAAAGATTTGAAATTTTTTATTTATAAACATTTGGCATAAAAGGGTGATTATTCGGAAGAAATGACCTTCCGAAATAAAAGCGAATAAAAGTAAGTAAAATTTGGAATGATTCAGCCTTTAGTCTAGCTGACAAAAAAAAATGACAGCTTAACTCTCTTCTCTAGCTACTAATAAATTAATGCAAAAAATTGGCAACATACCTACATTTAAGAACAATATATCAACAAATTTGTCTAGTCTTCTTGTTTTAAAAGTAAAAAGAACTTTAGAAGAAAAAACTAATGGAATTTAATATAAGTCATGAATTTCTGCAAAAATAAATACTCGCAAAAAGTATACAAAAGTATAAGGAAATGATGATTTAAGAGTTCTGCGTAAAGTTCGCTTCGTCATTTAAACAAACAATTTTTTTATATTTCTCAGAAAATTTAATTTAATAATTTCAATATTTTGTTTTTCTGCATTAGAGAGGGAATTCTGAAAAGATAAATTTTTAAAATATTTAACTTTTCTTTGAGTTACTCTGAAAGAATGCTACCCACATACAACTTCATCATGGAAATATTTTTTTTTTGATTCTCAAAATATTTTTTTCCACTCAAATCCTGTGTGGAAATTACACGGCTGTTATTTTTTTTTTTTTTTTTTTTTTATTTTGATTTATTTCATTGGAAAACATTTTGACTTTGCAATTTATTTAAATTATTCAAATTAATTCGAAAAAACTTCAGGTCAACCCCATTTCAACTTTTGAGCACAGAAAATCAAATAAAACAGCGATAGAGAGAGAGAGAAAGAGAGAGAAAAACAGGAAAAAAAGAAGTTAAAAAAAACAGCAGTTTAAATTAAAAACACCTCAAGCATAGTAGATGAGAATAATTGATGACTAATGTCACTGTTGCGTAAATGTGTCTGTATATGAGTATACCAGGGTTGAGTTGGGTTTTTAACCCTTGTACCTATCTATAGTATAATCTGTCCTGGATAAAGTGGGATAGGCATTGCTAGTAGCGAGTAAAGACTATACGAGTTCTACAACTAAAACTGGATGACTGTCCTCTTAAATCAACTCCCAATGATGAATATCCCATCAACATTACTATACATATCAACTTGTCCTTGCAGGTGAGGTGACCGTATATTTCTGAAGACAAAACTTTTAAAAAATAAGGAACTTCTGATGTTTAAGGCACCTATATATTTATTATATTAGACAACTGAAATAAATAACTTTTGACTGGTTCTCTAAGAAAGTTTATTCGATGTAAATTGAAGTTTGAGCACTACTTTTTCGTATGCCTTTTGACAAAATATTTTTCTCGAACACCCTGATTTTTAAGATCAATGAAACCACTCACATAAACTTTCAAGAACGTTTGTGTTTTTGAAAGCTCAAAAAACCGGTTATGGAGCATTTTAAGTATAGTCGGTACGAGACGCCTAATTTTTTTTTTTTTTCATTATATGTCAATGTGCGTAGTTAGTTTTTCAATAAAATATCAATCAACAAATAACCCACATCAACATCATTTTCAGAGGTTTAAGAAAATATTTGATTTTGGAAAATAATTTTAACTTGAAGAGGTCTTCAGAATTTTTTTAAGCAAAATTTATCTGTGTAAAAAAAAACAGTAATAGCTTATGGCTTGAAAGAGTGTTTGTGTAATTACTGGTTGAATATTTTTATAAACGCCAGTAAAGAAGTTTAATTTAAAAAAAAAAACAAAGACAAAAATCAGTTTTTTCCTTGTTGCGCCGTGATCCCTTTTGCCCCACTCTACCTATGTTACCATTAAAGTCCTGATATGATTTAGTTCAGCGATCATACCATACGTCACACCCATGTCCATTTGCACATTATACGATGAGTCGTATAAATACTTACTTAAATGAAGTCCAATTTGATGCACAAAAGAGACAAGAAACAGTTCTGAAGTTTTCTTAAATATTATAGCTCAACTCAGAAAAAAACTAGGGCAAAAATTGCATTTGAAATATTTATCTTTAATTTTTCAAAAATGGAAAAAACGAAAGCAGAAACAAAACAAAAATAGTAATTTTTCAACAAACTTTTTAGATTCTTACGCCAAAACTGTGAAATATAAAAAAAAAATTGTTGATTTAAAAGAAAAAAATACGCAGTTTTGAAAGACTTTATCAGCAGATCGTAATAATTTTTTTTTGTCGATTTTTAAAGATTCATACGTTTCAATTCAGTAAACTTAATAATATGCACAAAATGTTTTTTTTGTTTACAATGGATTTTAAATAACAGTTACTACACTGAGGGAAAAACAGTGTTGAATTAAAAAAAAAAATAAACACTTTAAATCAAAATAATAAATCGGAACATTTTTACCAAACAATGATTTTATTTTAAATTACGGCAAGCATACGAAGTAGCAACGCTTTAGTTAACAGTCGAGTGTCTCACCCAACATGCAATAATCTCTGTTCTAAATAAGTTGTTTTTAAGCACATAATCTTTCAACGAGAAAATGAACTTGTGTGAATTTAATATGAGCACTTTACGTTTTTTTTCCAAAGTGTACGTACATATCTACACTTGCCAGTATAAAACTCGAATTTTACTTAGTTTTCCAATAAGAGGTTTCATTTTGAATAGCCCGCTGTTTGACCAAATGTCATCTTTTGACATTTGGCAAGAAAAAAACTACGTCATTACTAAAAATGGAACGATACCCGTTTCAGAAACGCATCGATCGCATTAAAATTCACTACAAAAATTTAAAAAAATTGACAGCCACAGTTCGTAAAACTGGAGTGATTTTGGGTCATCGTGAATCACCTTCTCGGCAGGCAATAGTGAAACTGATGGAAAAATTTAAGCTGTTGGGACAAGTTAGTGATGTGAATTATCCTCAACGTGTCACTGTTTGGTGCATTAGTTTCAGAAAATTGATGAAATTTCGTACACTTAGATATTTCATTATGCAAAATACAAAAAGTCTGTTTTTTTTTTTAAACATCCATCTATTAAAAAGGATGGTCACCTCATCTACGTATATATATATAAAATATAGGATTTTGAAAGTGCAACAACTGATGCCATTGGTCGCTTCCAGAAAGGTGGTCGCGGTTTAGGTCCAAATACACGATATGATGAAAGCAGCAGCAGCAAAAACAAAAAAATAAAAAATAAAAAAAGTAAAAACACCATTTTCCTGATCCTGGAGCTAACTGCATTTGCAGCACACACAGCATTGCCTGATTTATACCCTCAAAGTAAAACTACATGACAGGATATAAAATGAATGACTAAAGGATGAGTTTCATATTAGCAGCACTCGCGTCCTTTAATCCCATGACTGAATGAATAAGTGCAATGAATAGAGTGTGCACAGTTTTTCAAAGTGACGTGGGGTAAATTTTAATTGGATTTAGCCTCGTTAGAGGGAAAACTTTCGTCCTATTTTTGCAGTTAAAATTGTTTTTACTTTTTTTTGTTAACATTTTTTTCTTTAATTTTTATTTTATAATTTTACTTCATATTTTTTTTTTATTTTGCTTCTATTTTATTCTATTTCATTTTGTCAGTTTGAATTTGTGTTAGGTGAGAGCTTTTCATATACTTACATTCATACAGGTAAAAAAAAAAATCATGAAATGGGTGTTTGGGTAAATGAGTATAAAGTTCCGTTTGGCAAATCAAATCGAATGAAAAAGTATTAAGGAAAATTAGTAACTACACAATAAAATGTTTGTTTAGTAAAAATAGTTCGTTGAGTGAAATAAATGGGCTTCTCTACTGGAAATTGGCCGATAAGATTAAGCTAATAAGGATATTCCCCTAAACCCCTTCCATCGGAGGACCACCATGAAACAGAGACGGTTCTTCAACTTTTTTTTCCAATGTCCTGATCTTGCCAAAAGGAAAAAAAAAATGGTTTGAAAAGCTTTTTAGAAAGACCTGATTTCTTGAAGAAAACAAATTTTTAAACATTTTTTTTCATTTAATAACAGTAAAAACAAGATTTTTCAGTTCATGTTTTTTTTACCGTTTCCAATGGTATTTTATTTTTATCTTTTTTATTTTTATATTTCTTAACTTTAAATTTACACAGCCATTAGTTTTGGGTTAATACATTTTTGTACAAAATTTGACAATTTTCTGTAGTGTGTTAGTCGAGATTACGGTAAAAAGAGTTATTTTACGCGGTGCTTAGTTACTATTTACGCAAGCCTCATAAAACTGTGATTCAACTTTATTGAGCATCACGATTAAATAATCTTTAATTTTATTTATCACACAGAACTGTGCATGCAATTGCAGCTTCACGAACTTGGAAAGAGTTTCATCAAAATTCAACAAAATTGTCTCCTTTGGTCGTCGGAACTTGACCAACCACAAGTAGAGAACGGTACCGTTGGCTCACAATTGGATTCGAGATGGTTCGCTTATAAAATTTGTAACTTTTTTGTTTATTGCCGAATTATTAAGAATGAGATATTAAAATTTAGCTGAAATATCAGGCTACAACATGGTGGAAGTTTTTTACTCTGTTGTTAATAAAAATAAGTAGTAAAAGGTGATAAAGGGCAAAATCAATTTTTGTTTTCTTATTCTTTTTGCAAAATGGTATGAAATTTGTTTGAATTGTATAAAACCATCAGCTAAAATACTACCCTCTTAAGTAATCTTGATAAGCAATAAATATTTTCAAATATATAAATGCATTTAGATTTTAGATGCATCAGATTTTAAATATATTTGAATTAATTTCAGATAAAAACACATTATGGTTCTTAAAAAAAAATTCCCTTCCAGAACTACATTCCTTAAAAAAATGTTCATATCCAAAAAAAGCTATACAAAAAAAAAATAATAAAATGAAGTATAACTTCTGCCACGCGTACATGAGTACACACACCTTAATTTTCTGAGTAGCCTATGGATGTTTCTCTCTGTTGCCTCTGCTATCAAATAAAAGCTTGCAAAACTCATGGCCAGCGCCAGCTTTCTCCATTCGCTGCAGTGCAAGTGGGTGATTTGTATTAAAATACTCAAAATATTCCGTCTTTAGATTTTGCATCTTAGAATAAAAAAAACTTTAGAAAATTAAAAAGGCTCTCAATCAATTCATCTACGGCTTTCCAATAAGCAAACAGATTCATTCAATATTTTGAGAGTTTTATAGGTACCATCATCATATCGGTCACACTGCAGTTTATTTGTATTTACCTGGTTTCAATTTAAGCAATTATTTTAGGAGAGAAATAATATTTGTTTTTCTATGCATCACCTGATGCGATTCCATCAATAGTCACTATAGTCACTACCCGGGCGCCATTGATATAGTACAGCAGTTAAGTGGACCGCAAACACAATGTCATAATACTCAATGCAATGCTGCGACTTTAGATAGAAATGGCAGGACACACACAGGGGGCACACTTTAAGGCAATTTCCTCTGTATCTCTCAACACCCAACGGATTGTTTATCATGGCCACAACGTAGAGTAGTCAATTCTGTATTATTGGACTCTGTGGTATGCATAAACTTTGCATTGGTTAATTGCATGTGAATGAAGAGGGGCTCACTATTATCATCGCAGGCATAAAGGTATACTACACATGGCAGGGCTAGGCTTGTGTAGAACAAACATAAACGGAAATCATTTCCCCGATGAATTTAAGGACTTTACTTTGGAATTTACGACGACAACGATGAAACGATATTTTGACTTTGTCATAAATATGCATTTCGGATTCAATAAAGAAAGAGGCCTCCACGGATCGAGAAATACTTTATTGATTTTTGATGAACTATCGGTCCCTGATGATTGGCAGGGTACTTAGAGGTAATTTTGAAATTGCATCGGTCATGGGAGTTTGATCAAACGCAGGTCCTCAACAGAAAAAAGAAGACTAAAACTTCATGTTGTTTTTTTATTTATTACAAACAGGAGAATTTCCATGTCAATAATGGGGGTTTTCGTGAATACAAAATTCCCTGAGAGTGTTTCCCTCTTAAAAATATGGGAACGTAAATACCGAGGAAATGTTTGCCTCGGATTTTATTGGTACCGGGAACATAATTTCAAGGGGAAATTATCTGTATTTTCATAAAATTTTTACTTGTTTCCTTAAAAAAAAAAATAATTCCGGATCGCTGAAAAAATTCCGAGGGACAGAAATATTTCCAGCGAAATAAAATTCTCCTGAGATTCTCGTTTATACGTTGATGATTGCTTGCGAACTTGAGTAAATCGTATGTGTTTCCTATATTGAATGGAGGAAAACAAGTTTTTTTTTGTTAGTTTTCTTTATTTTTTTTGACAATATTTGTGGGGGCGCAATAATGCGGGGAGCACACAAGTGGGTTCTGAAAAAAACTTAAATTTATTATGAAGAAGATACAAAAATGGTTCACTATGGCGTATACGTACTTTTTTCATATGATAAAAATAATGTTCTTTTTGGTAATACTGAATATGACTGATATGATTGACATCTTCTCTAAATACATAAAACAAAGTCGGATTTATCACACCATTTATGACTTAAGAACTGCTGAACCGATTTTAATGATCTCAATGACAGGATAACGATACCTTCCCGTACTAAGCGATATCGCCCCGAAAAATACATTTTTGATCTTTGCCACTTATTTTTTGAACTTAGCGTAATATTTCGGTCTGTGTTTAGGTGCACCAGTACCTAAAATGTATACAAATTAAACTAGAAAAAAAGGTGTGTAGAAGTTATACTTCTTATTATTATATATTTCTGTATAGTTTTTTTTTTTGGATATGTAAAATTATTTAAGAAATGTAGTTATAATTTTTTTCAAAGAAGCGTAACAATCTATTTTGTGAAATTAATTCAAATATTTCATATAGTTGATATTTTATCGATCAAACCCTTCTGTAATTTGGTTAATTCTTGCGTTTGACCAATTTCAAATGGTTTTTTTTTAAGCTTGTAGCTGACCCACATTAATGTTTGACACTTCAAAATGGTCGCTGATCACTCTGTTATTATGAAAAATGTATATCAAAACAATAAATTTATAAAATTAATAAGAAATTGTGTTTTTACTGAGGTTTTAATCTTTCCATTGATCAATTTAAAAAATTATTTTTTTTGAAATCAATTAAACTAATTACATAAACTTTCAAAAACGTATGGGATTTTTAAAGCTAAAAAAACCGCTGTGGAGAAATTTCAATATCATCCGTATTAGACGCCTAATTTTGTTTATTATCTTTCAAATGAAGAAATTATCAACTCTATCCACAATAACATCATTTCCAAATGTCTTGAAACAATATTTAACAATTATAATAATTTTTATATATAATATATAATTTTTTACTTGAAAAGTTGAATTTTCAAAATTTTCAGAGAGCTCATCATCAATTAAATTTATTTCATAATTCTAACCCTTTGACTTTTCGATATGTACACAATTTTTTGTTTTTTGCCCCACTTTACCCTAACTTCGCGGTGGAATTTCGAAAAATCCCAATATAACGTATAAATGTGTTGCTACATTTTACCTACTTATAGTGTTTGTGTGAAAAAACAGTAATCATGGTCTGAAAAAATCTATGTGTTATTACCGTTTGAATATTTTAATAAATGCCGGTAAAAAAGTATAACTTCAAAAATTTTTGCCTATCGTTATACGTATCCCTTACACTTCTTGTATGGGAAAGTCAATACAGGGGCCTTGAAGGATTTTTTTTTAAATATTTTATTTAATGTTTTCTCATCCGTTTGATCTTGAGTGCATGATTGAGCATTGAGGTAGTTTCTAATTTATTTAGAATTTGAAAGAACAAGAGAAAAATGATTTGAGATTTAAGAACTCCCTTTAGTTAGTTGGCTTTTCATTTATTCATTTGAGCAACCTAAGCAAGCTTATAAAAGTTCATAATCATTTTATTGATCTTTCATCTATAAACAAGAGCATAGTTCATACCCTCTTAAGCCCGAACATATATACCTATTTCCTATTCCTGGATCCACAACCACTTAAATATCAGTACGAGTATTATCTATCTAAATTATTTGCTTAAATAGTTTGAAGAGAAAAGGGTTTCTATTCGAACGTATGTATTTGCATTACTTATGTTTTCATCGAAAATCCCTGTAAGATCAATATTTTAAAACCAAAAAAGAATATTCCCACATTGGCAAACAGGCAACAACAAGGAGCACCATAGGATAGAAAACTTCATTACTGCTCTTCTCACAAATAATGAAACGAGGGACAAAAACCAAATCAAACTGTTAAATATAGGCATGCAAAGAAGAGTAAAGTTTGCATTAGATAGAAATATCAACACTTGGGAATTCGAGTTTCCTGAAGTATCCATGAACTTGTATAAAAACCTACGAGTGCACATGATTATTATTTGCTTTTGAAAAAACACATAACAAGGAAAAAGGATTTTCTTAAATGATTAAGCATAATTTCGTAAGACCATAAATTTGTTCTCTGCTCTGTGATTACTTAATGAACAGATAGGTGGGTACCCCAAGAGTTGTTTCAAGACTAATTCAAAATACGAAAAAGTATAGGCCCCAAGCGTAAAGTTTTTTTTTTTTAACCCTACGAACCCACAAGAAGTGTTAGGTACCCCATTTTGCCATTGACAAAAGAATTCTTACAAAAATGATGATGGCCACTATTATTATTATTTATTACACTAAAACTAAAACAAATCCTAAATAAAATGTGATCACATCTTTTGAATGTTTCATGTTTAGGGTGTAGCACGTGATTTAAGACTTGTATTCAAAAAAAAAAAAAAAAAAAAAGTCTCAGAAAAGTAAACCACAACTTTTATCGTAATATATTGCTCGTATTACCATAATGATCCAGTCAAAGTCACACTCAAGAGAGCAAAGCAAGCAAAAGGAAAACACTGGTTTTGTGTTTTGTGTTTTTTTTTTTTTTTTTTTTTTAACTTTCTCGAGGGTGTTAAAGTTAAGTAAAAGTGAAACTTTGTTTTTATCCCTCTGGAGAGGTCCTTAAAAAAAAAAAACTTTTCTGGAGAGTTGTTTTTTTTTCTTATATTTTTTGTTGATGTTGTATTTAGGAGTGACAGTGAATTTGCATTTAAAAGTAAAAACAAAATCTCTTAACTAAGCTTCTTTCGACAAAACTGAAGTTGAAGATGATTTTGGCAACAAGAAATAAACTTTTGAAAAACTTTTTATTTTTCTCTTCTTTTTTTTTATGAAAATGTCAACTTGTGTTCTCCAAACTCCAAAGCCTACAACCGCCTCCACTGCCGTCCGCCAACAACAGCAGTTAGGAGTTACTTTCGTTTTTTTTTTTTGTTTTCCTCGAATAAACCTTGAAGTTTTTTTTTTTTTTTGCAAAATTTTGATCAGAGATGAGCTGTTGAAAAATAAAAAAAAAAACCTAAGCCATCTGCGGTTTCATGTGTGAAGAAGCAGCTAAATAAGACGAGCCAAATTAGTGGGTATAGCATCACCCTCTCGCAACAAAAACTCGTGTCCGTACTTAGATATTCAAATCCGCAATAATGGGGTGTCGGTACATCAAATAAATAGCTACAACTCCCTTCGTGCTGGGATTTTAGATTAAAATGGGGAAATGAGGAGATAATAATAATACAAAATATAAACCACAAGGATTTTATAAAAATAAAAAAAAAAAAAAAACACCAAGGACGAATAATGGAAAGCTCTTTCTTTTAAAAGTGAGAACAACACAAATTCTGACTTTTCATGTCGAGCACGTTTGAGTTTCAAAATGTTACAAATGGGATTTTTTGTTGTTCTGTTTTCATTTTTATTTTTTTTTTATCGTTGCTCAAAATTGCGGAAAATGGATTTAAACTCACAAAAATCTGACATTGGGTGGGTAACTGGTAACTTTGGGAAATAAGAAAAGTGGAGGGGGTGGGGGTGGGGGAAAATGGTTTGTGTATGCTGGGTGAAATACCAAATGATGTGTTGTTATGTTCGGATGAAATAAATTCAAAATTGGTATTTATGTTGCTGGGATTGCGGCTGGTGTGCAATTGTTTACAGCAATTCACAAGTCAGATTTCATGTCACGAAATATAAGTATAAATTGCGTAATATGTTTTGCTCTGATGACAGGCTCTATGTTGTATTTTTTGTTGTTGTTGTTGTTATTCTGTTTTTTTTTTCGTTATCTTCCGAGTTTTCAAAACAATTTCATTTCTCATCAATTACCGCACATATGGGTAACAGAGTAGGGGAAGTGAAAAAAAACGGATCACGACTTAATGATATTATTCATTAAAAACATTTTGAAGGCTGTGAAAGTTATTGTTTTTAATGGTAAAACAAGTGTTAAATTGATGAAAATTGGGACACTGCGAGAACAAATCAATTGCGGCAAACTAAAGAATTGCCCAAACGACCTCATCGTTTGCTGGACAGTTTTTCGACTTCGATTTCAGCAAATTGGTAAATTACTTTCTGTTAAACACTTTTTTACGAATGATTAAAAACAAAAAAGTTCAGCGTAACATCTGCGATTGAGCCGGTAACTTACCGCTTACGGAGCGAGTATCTTGTCATTTAGTAACGGACTATAAAATTTATGATTAGATAAGAAACTATTTTTTTGTTAGTTGGATAGTAATTTTTCGACTTCAACTTCGTTTGCAGCAAACTCTTAAATTCGTTTAGGTTAAAAAATTTATGCGAAAGACTAAATAAAAAAAATTCAGCGTATCACCGGTGACTTAACTGCGACCCTTCACTCTCGAACCAAGGCTGTTAACATTGCACACCAAAAGTGAAGTTCTATGCAGCAAACTACTACTTTCTGGAAAGGTTCTTCAAAAGCTATTCATTCGTTTACTGCAAACAATAGAATTTGCTAGTAAACGAAAAGGTCCTTATAGATGCGGAGAGTATTTTGTTTGCCGCAATAAACACATAAAAATAATATTCAAACGAATGGGTTGTTTTGCATTATGCTTGCTGAAAATTTATTGCGGAAATTATATTAACTTTCCAGGAAAAAATTTTCATTAAATTCAAAAGACATTCACTAGCCGCAAACTAAAACAAAAATTATAATATTGGAGTTTGATTTCTTATGTAAAAGGGCAAGTTCTGGATTCGTAAAAAAAAATCGATCTCAAAGATAATGCAAACAAAGTGGGTCTCGCTATTCTGTCTGTATGTATGTACATTGAGAGAAAAAAGCATCGTTAAACTTAAAAAGGTCATTCTTAACTGTAAGTTGTAAGAACTTACCTCAAAAATATTTGATTTAAAGTTGGAATTTATTTGATTTGAATATGTAATGTCATTTCAAATATGGTCAACCTATTTTCAAAGCATTTTGTATTAATTTTTAAGTTAAAATCAACTTTTTTGCACTCAACGTAGTATCAAGTGCACCTTACGTTGTTTTAAATAAGAACATTATAATTATGGCGAAAATGTAGATTCAAAGTATAATCCACCTTCTTTCAACGTATTTCAAAGCAAATTTTAAAATAATTGCAAATTTAGAGGTTCAAGTTCCAACAGAGACTTGTGATTTACAATTGAGAGATAGCATAATTCGTAAGGCACTGGATTGACAACTCAAGGGACGCAAGTTCGAATAACACTTGTTTTTTTTTTTTTTGTTTTTGGTTCAGATTGAAGATGAATGACTGTTGATCAATCATGTTTTTTTAAGGAAAAGAACTTAAATTAACTTCTTTCAGCTTTGATTTTAAAATTTCCATCTTCGAAGCTAATTTAGTGTGAAAAATAGTTTAATCGAAGTGGTTTTCTTTGGTCTTACGTTGTTTTTTCTCTGAGTGTATGTCTGTACCTCGAGCTACAGCCTACACCGCTGCATCGATTTTCTTCAAATTTGATGGTGGAGGGTCATTGCTAATATTTTTTTTTTTATCAAAAACGACTCTAAAAATTTTTATAAAAAAATGTGAAGGTACCTACTCTTGTTAGTAAATTCGTACTTTTGAAAGGAAGGAAATATTTTTAGAATTGTCAATAACTTTACCTCCCATAGAACGTTTTTTTTTCATTTTTGTTTTGCTTTAAAACGACTTGATTTTGATGAAATATCTTATACGAAAGCTTCTTCATTGTCAAAAAAAAAAATTATGTATTTTTGAAATTTCAAAAAATTTATATATTTTTTTTTTTTTTTTTTGAATAATCAATTATGTATTTGAAAATGGGTCGCATATCATTTTTAAACATTGTTGAAGCATTTTTATATATAAAAATAAAATTGTTTTTATACCGCTCTAACTATTTTAATTTTTTTTTTTAAATTAATTTTTCTACATGAAATCAAATGGCAATCTACTTGGTTTGGATGTCTAAACCATTTTAGTATTTAATTTAGTATTTTCCTACATTTTTTATTAAATTGTATATTTTGAAAAACTTTATAATACCTATAATAGAAGCCTTACGTCAACATCGACTTTGAACATAAAAGCAATTACGTGCATTTAATTTTTTTTTTTTTTGACACGAAACCAATACTTGTAATCTCAAACTGTCACCACTGAGAATAAATACTCTTTAGACAAACCGAATGACGACAGCATTTGCTGTTAAAGTTATGTTTTGAAAGACTTAAGTTGAAAAACTCAACTGTGTAAGAAAAACTAATCGATTTTCGAAATTTTCAAAAAAGCTCTCAAAAAATTCTTATTAGATATTTTTTTTTTTTCGGAGGAACGTCTAGAATGACTTGGCTTAATTGAATAAATGTGCTTGTGCAGCACTAGGCCTTTCACAGGTAAACATAGTTTATTAGTTTTGGCAACCACTTAAACCTTATATTTTTGAAACAATATTTATGGAGAAGTTTAAATGAACAACGCATCACAATTTCAAACCGTGGACGCATGCAATTTTGACATTTAACTACCATATATGTCACATAACATTTTACATATTAAAATGTGCTTATTTAATAAATTAATCCCGACAAGAGATGGACCATGGATCTTTAAAACTGAAATTGGATTTTTAATTAAAAATATTAAACATGCGTAGCTTATTGTGGAAGTTCCATAAAACCCTCTGTGACATACTGGTCTGAACATATTGTGTTTTGCATATTTTTATTTTCACAACAAAAATATTACATATTCATAAATCATAACGAAATAATACAAATAATTATTATGAGCCGTTCTGTCACAGACTTTACCTACCACCCATTGTCAATTAAGAAACAATAATTCATTCATGATGTTAATTTTTTGTAAGTTGTCAAATAGAACCAAGTGTTTTTGATAATATTGCAGAGAGTTATTTATATTTTTTTTAGATACATATGTACACATAAATTGATACTTTTGTATCTCTTTTTTTTTAATATAAATTTCATAGCAACAACAGATAATAAAGCGAATAAATAGCATAGGCAAGGAACGAGTATTGTTTTTTAAACACATTTTATTACTTTTGTAAAAATCTATCAGCTTTATGTTTTTACTTTATACTCTTACATATAGTCTGGGACCAATGTCTAATATGTAGAGAATTGAATAAGTTTTTTATCTATATATTAATTAAATAGTTTATAAAACAAAATCGATACCTGCAGCTTCAACAGTGGTTCAAAGATTGGCAAAAAATGTTAAAGTTGCAAACAAAAAGATTTAACATGTCTAACATATGTAGTTTATACCTGAAACATGTTTTGAACGTTAGTTGACATTGCCCTGAGAATAAAAAAAAAAAAAAAAATTAGTGCCACCTATACAGTACGATTCTGTTTGATTGAGATTCATCTCGTCAAATAAAATTACCTTTTTCTATTGGCCTATGGTCCAGTTTTTGTGATTTGCGACAAAATTTCGTCTAGTTTTATGAGTTTTAGCCGAACGTTGAGGTTTTGAAGGTAGTTGTGTTTTTTTGGGAACTAACAATAAAATTCGAGAGAATAATGAAAAACAATTTTTTTAACGGCTCTAACGATTTTGAATAAAATTTTTGTGTGTAGTAAAAGAAACAAGGTTGTACTTTTGAAATAAGAAAAATATTTTTTCATCGAATAACAACGGTACCTGCCATAGAGCCGTTTTTATTTTTTCTGATTTTCTCGTAAGCAACTTCACGGATTTCTATAAATTTTTTTAACCAGAGGTTCTTAACAATTTTAAAATTATTTCAAATCAAAATTTTCTTCTTTTTTGGATTTTTAAAAAAGTTTTAAAATTTTGTTTTGAAAAATCGATTTTTAATATTTTCTTGGAAATGGCATACCAACTTTATTATTTAACAAGGTTTAAGGATTTTTTTTTTATTTTTATCTTTCTTAACAAAATCAAATATCATACCTAGTTTGGAGTCCAAAACAATTTAAGAAGTTTTTTAAGTCATTTAAGTCATTTAAGTAATGAATTTAACTTTTTTTTACATTTTTTATTAAATTATTTATTTTCAGCAACTTTTATGAGGAGCTTTAACGTGCACCGCAACTTTGTCCCTAAGAGCAAATAGGTACGTTCGTATCATGATTTCGTAGAGTGCAAGTATACTCTTCTGTTGATCTTTGTTGTTCAAAATGTACTTAAAGGCTTTGCCTTAACAAATTTTCAGCCTTTTTTTTAACTTTCATACAACTTATATCTTCTAGCAACCGTTTTACATTTAACTCATGTATCTGCCAATTTGTATTCCTTTTTTGTATTCATAGATTTCATTATAATACCAATCTTCAATATACTGTATCTTTTCCAGTTTATTTACCTTTTTTTCAAGTCTGGCCACCCTTAACCCTACAAATTATGCTGATTTTGTTCTCCCATAAAAGAAGTTGAATAATTGAACTGCCACGACCACCCTCTGTCTTTCTCCCCACTTTGACTTCTGTCAATCGGGCTCTGAACCAAATTTTGCGTCGGAACTATGAAATTAAGGGTACATAAAGAAAAATAACGGTGGGCTATTAGTGGGCTTACCCTATATACAAAAATACTATATACACTGCCGGTCACTTTAATAAATCCAGTGCTTCGTAAAAATTCAAATTTGATTTTTCTTCGGACACAGTAGTTGGTTTAAACCAAAATATGTTTTTACGCAATAACGATCGGTTATTTTGTGGACTTTGGCTATACAAACTTTTTTACATTGACAAAAAATCTATTTTTCCTTTTTATTTTTGAATTAAGAAGATTTTTTTTCGTGATATTGATCTTACCTTGGTAAAATGAACCACAAATTTCCTTTTAAAAAAATCGATTTTTTTGTTCATTATATTAAGTTTGATTACATATCTAGCCTTCCGAAAAATGATTTCGGGAGAATTTGCTTCCAATTTAAATATTGTCAGAATTCCATTACGTTTTCACTTTTTAATTTTTCTTCTGGACTGTGAACGAAATTCCCGGTTGAGCCCCCATCTCCAAAAAAAAATTTCCCGACAGTTTTTGTCATTCACGATAGGGCTGAATTAATATGAATAACTTACCAATAACACCCTGAATCACTAAAACAGATATTATGTTCTGCCTTGAAAACCATTGATAAATAAAACAACCATTTGTTTTTTTTTTTTATTTTTAAATCATTTTTCATTTATTGAACATAATAATAATTCATTATTCACCATATCAATATTTATAATAATTATTTTTCATTTTGTATTTTAAAATTTAAGTTATCTGCATATATTTTTGTTCACCTTTATCTTTTTATTTTTTTTATTTTTATTTAAGTAAATTAGCTTTAATTTTGTTTTTATTTTATTTTTTTTTATTTTATTTTACTTAAATTTCAAACATCATTGACAAAATATAATAAATATTATAATTGTATCAATAAAATTACTAAATTTTCCACATTTTTTGTTTTTTTCTTGTTAAATTTAAATTTAGCCACGCGTAGTTATGATTTGATGTTATTTTTTTTTTACTTTCTTTTTGTTGGGACTTAAAAATTTTTAGTGTTAGTGTGAATGTTTGTGTTTTTGTGTAAAGTTTTATTTTGTATTTTTTTTTTTTTGTTTAATATTATCGTGCAAATGCAATAAAGAATTTTATACTTCTAAAAAAAAGTTCAATTTTGTTTTCACGGACACATTATATATTATGTAAGTAATTATGTGTCTCTGTGTGTGTTTTTTTTCATATTTTTTTTTTTTTTGTTAAATTTACTATATTTATATTAAAGATGCATACAAAAATTGTGTTTTCTAATTTAAAAAATTTTCATTTTAGATAATTTTTTTTTTATAAATTACTGCAAAAAAATGAAAAAAAAATTCTTGCTGGCTTTTGAATAAACTACAGCTATGCTTTTGAAAGTTTACTTTTGTTATGTATTTTTATTTGGCATTTATTTAAAATTTATTTACTCTATATTTACATTGATAATAATTGCAAACATAAAAAGACAATATAAAAAAAAAAAAAATAGATCGACAAGGAAAATAAAAACACATGACTATTAATCAGAAAATAAAAAAAAAACATAAACCCACCACCTTTAAGAAATTTTGTTTTATTTTCTTAATAATAAACAAAATTTTGAATAAAGAAATTAACAGATCTACACCATTTTTTGTATTATTTTTGTTTAATTATTTACACGAGTTTTCTTTTTCTCTTTTATTTTTTCAACATGTTCACATATTTTTTTCTTTTGTTGTTTTACTTTAAGATCTAAAGTTATCATTACAAATGATTTTTTTTCTCCATGTTTTGTAATGATTTTTTTTTTTTTATAATTTTGGACAGAATAGCGAGAACGTATTTTTAAAATACGTTAATATTATTTTCTAGAAAAAAAAAAAATTGCGCCATAGTTTATTATATTAATAATATTTGTTTTTAATTTTTTTTTTATTTATTTAAATAGTATTAGATTTATTTCGTGTTTAAAACTTATATTATTTATATTTAATTATTAGCTAAGCGTTATTTTTTTTTTGTTTTTTGTTTTTTTTTTTTTAATATTTTTAATAATATTGGATGGCGGAATGTTAACATTTTCACAAAAATAGTGTAGGTATTTATTACTTTCACATTTTTTTTTATTAAATATATTATATATTTTTATGTATGTATATAAATATTGATTTATTTCATTAAGGTTTTTTTTTTGTTTGTCTTTTATTTTTTGTTTTTTATTCAATGATTGTTGTTGAGCCTAACAAAAAAAATGGCTAATTTATATTTTAAGCAAATTTTTTGTTATGGATTTAAAATTATTAAATAAAAAATCATAGGAATTGAGATGCAGAATTAAAATTTAAAAAATATTATAATATTCTGCTGTATAAATTGTAAAACATTGTTTAAATTGAATTAAAGGACGTAAGTTTGATATTGGACTAAAATGAATAAAATTTGTTAAAAATAGCTTACAAAAATTAAGTTCACATTTTAAGGACCATTTATGAAAACATTTAGTTATAAAAACTAATTGCCCGACAAATTGGGTAAACCGTTTGAACGATTTCAAAGGAAGATATATTTATTATGCAAACAGAAAAGGGAAATTTTGAGTTTCCTTAATAATATTTTATCATTCGGGGCTGAAAGTGTTTGCATTTTGAAAAGTGCCAATAGGATTTTTTTTTTTTTAAACCAGAGAGCACTTTTTTGTGTAATTATAAAAGAAAGAAATGAAAATAAATATTTAGCACAATATTTACATCATAAGTAAGTACAAGTACATATTGTTTTCGACAGTTTTTTTTTACTCAAAAACATGTTTTTCTTTTCATATCCGATTTGTTTTTAATTAATTATTTTTGTTATATTAATTTATATATTATTTTAATTTTTTTTACGAAAAATATTTTCTAATTTTTTTGTTATTTTATTTTCTGAATGAAATCTATCAACGCACTTAAGCAATACTTTTTTTTTTCTCTGAATAGAGAGAGCACTAAGTTAGTTACTTTTCTTTTATTTATTATTTTAACCAAGCTTCTATGTGTCAAACGAACTTTTTTTTTTACTAATTAAGTTATTTTTGTTTTCCATTTTTAAATTTAATACTTAATTCTTTTTGTTTTTTTGTTTTCTAAGTTACGTACTCTTATTTTATTTTTAATTACAATCTCCGTTTCTCGTTAGTATTTTTAATTTAAGTATTTTGGCCACTGTTTTTGTATAGGGAATGAAAAATTAGTTTTTATCTTTTTTTTATTTAAAAATTATTTAATTTTAATTGAAAAGACAAAATAAAAGAATTTTTATAGGCAGTTTGTTCTACCTACTTAAATATGCTATAATTTTTAAAATGGATGTTTAATTAAAAAAAAAAATAATAATAATTCTAGAGAATTGCAAATATAGGTATAAGTGTAAGTACTTCGGTGATAAGTTAAGTTTTGGCTTCACTATGGAGATGTATCATATTCATAATGTAGAAGTTAAATTATGTAATTTTTTATTTCTTTTAATTAATTGCGTCTTTTTTTGTGGGTAAAATGTATTTTTACGTCGATCGTCGTGTTTTCGAATTGTGTTTTTTTTTTTTGTTGATAATTTATACCTAGTATTTTCAGTTATAACGGTATCTGGGATGTCTGTGGAATATACCATACATACATTAGTAACGCTGTTGATATTCATGATGCCATCGATTGAAATCAATGTGGAATACAATAATTGATCCTGTTGATAGACCCGCAAGGAGATATCTAAAAAAAAAGAGAAGATGAAATGAAATTTTAATTTTTAATGTGAACACATTGTTTTGCATTGAAAAATTTAGTGTCGAGTAAAAAATTTGACTAAAATCGAGTATATGTCCTATCGAAGAAAAAGAATACAATTTTTTGTAAGATTTCATACGATTTTGACAATTTTTAGGGGTCACAACCGACCTTTGAATTTTTGCACATCGTGGGTGAAACATAAAGTTAAAATTTCTAAAAACTGTCATGGCAACCCTGAGTTGTGTTCTTGGTGTTAAAATAGATAATGTGTAAGATTTCTATTTCAAAATAATATGATGTGTATATTTCTAAGAGCAAAATGAAGATAATTGCATTTTAAAAATCTTCACTTGGAATTTTTCGGCTGATTGGGCTTATTTATGAAGATTTTTCGCTGGGCTATTACGAGCTGGTCTTTTCTTCTTTGTTATTATCTTTTTAATTTGATTCCGAAATGAGTTTGGGCACTATATTGTATTGCACGTAACTGATGAAGAAATGAGAACCAAGCACTTTATTTTGCAGTACCGGGCATTTTATTATTTATCCTAATGCATTCATATAAGAAAATTCAATGACTAACAAATTTCCTAAAATTTCAGTAATAATCCGAATGTTTTCAATATTAATATTAAAAAAAATATAAAATCAACTTACTTTTGATCATGCGTCAGTGCCAATGATCGAATTCCGGCATTACACGCTGGGAATGCGTACAGTGGTGCCAAATTGAATGTTCTCCACACTTCGACAATACCACGATCACCAGCAGTCATCAGATACTCACCATCGCGTGACAAAAGCATGCACTTTAAAGAAATAAAAAAAAACCGAAATCACGAGAAAAATATTAGTTTTCTAAATGAAAACACAGAGGAGCAAGTTTTTTGAAATCTTTGTTTTGAATAAAAGAATGAAAATTACCTGTAAGTTATCATTATGCGACTCATGACGTAGCATTTTTCCATTGATTGTGAACGCAGCTACATTACCCTTATCATAATTGATCACAATAAAACCTTCCCGTGACATTGCAATCAATTCTGGTGAATAAAAGTCCGATGGAGGATCCAATGATCGCAAAAGATCACCAAATGTAGTGTGAATTAGAACTGGACCATCTGATTAGGCAAAAAAATTAGAAAAATCAAAATTGTTACAAAGTTTATCAATAAATCAGAGATTTCCAACTCACTTGTGGATCCAGAAACTACAAGTCCCAATTCAGCACTAATCACAACCGAAGTAACAGCTTGTTCGTGTCCCGTCAAGGTAGCTCTTGGCGTCGGAACATCACCCTCCCCAACAATGCTTTGAGTTCTTGCATTCCAGTGCCACAACAGCACCGTACAATCCGATGATCCCGATGCAATATAACAATCGGAGGTTATGTTGCATTCGGAACGTGAAAGGCAGGTGACAACACCAAAGTGGCCAAAGACAATTTGAACGATTTTTGCTAAGAAAAAACAAAAAAAGAGAAGAATAATAAGAGACAAAGTTCTGACCTCCAAAAAATAAAAAAAAAACCCCACCTGCTTCCGTGGAGAAAACCCTAAAACTGTTATCCCAGAAGCCACAGGCAATAAGGAATCGACTGTCCACAGTGGTGACAAAGCAATTCGATCGGATTTTCAACATTTGACTGAAATTGTCTCCCAAATGACGACGGATCATCGGATTATTATGTCCAGTATTTTGCGTTGCTAATAAAATATAAAACTTCCGTAAAAAAACTATTCATTCACCTAAAAATTGATAAAGAAACTTACATAGAACAGGGTCCATGGTGAGTGGTAAATTTGAGCCAGCTGATTGCGTTGATTCCGCATAGCTCGGACTCTGGACGGATGCAGTGTAGTTGCAGTTCCATCGGTTCACGGCAAACTGGTGACCAGCTGTTACCGTTACCACCGAAGGCAGAGATAACTGCGGATAGGTATTCGCTGAAATGTGTATGATCGGTGAATTCAAGTGGAATTTCATTGACATGCAAACATCATCAGGCATCGCACTGAACATCATTGGTGACAAGTGCATAGCCGAGCTACGTGGGGGATGAGGTTCCATGAGCAGCTGCGAAGGGGTCTGGCCGAAGTTACGAATTTGATTCTCAACGGCTTCTCGCATGACGGGGTCAGCGATCGCATCCAGTTCTACACTTCCTTCATAGGTGAGATAGTAGAAGACGTTCGTTGCTCGTACAGCTTCAGGTCCTCGCTGTTTGTAGCCAAAGATCAAATCGATCCATTGATGAAGTTGGCACGAAACAAACTCAGACTCCAATGCCATCCTATTGATACGAACGAACTCCTCAGGGCTCTTTGACCATGGTGGCAATTCTACATCGGATACTAGGGCTCCGTCTTCCCGGTGACCTAGCCTATAACCTGATGAGTTATAGAACATTTCAGGCAGGAAATACCATTCCGGAATCAGCTCCTTCACATCGGAAGTATCACGTTGGGCGTTTTTCCAGGATAGTGACACCGAGGAGAACAACCGATCGGGATAGTCAAATTTACCGCCTTGCAGGGCTAAGAACATCGTGGTGAAAGGCTCCACACGCACCAACCAATTCAAAGTGAAGCTGGACGTAGAATAGTGGGTGCCATAGTGGAATGGCGGAATTGTATCGTTCTCCCAACTCTCGTACCTCTCCTCGAAATAAGCTCGACGACTGGGATTCAAGGCGCCAATTGGCTTCGACAAATCTCTATAGTTCGAGGGTTGGCTCAAGTCCAGATCCTTTGAATCGTAATTGGTTAGAACCCATGGGAATATCGGATACTGATTGAGGTCATTGTAGGTTCGCCCGGCAATCGTATTGAGGAACATCAGGTATTCAAAGTTAGATATCTCACGTCGCTGCCATTTCTGGGTCATATTCGAGTTACGCATTAGTTGACGTGGAGACATCATGGATGCACGTCTTGTCTGTGGGATGCCATACTTAATGCCCACTCCAACTCTGGGCAAAGCTTTGATGACTTTCTTAACCGTGTGCTGGTCGGGGAAAGCGAACAAGATCGACGTCCGACTTGCTAGGAATATTTCCAATGCAACATTCTGCAGAAGGTACCTTCGCGAGAATATTGCCCGAACTTCGGAGAAGTACCATTTGCCATGCAAATGATCGCAATACTTCAAGACTTCTTGTTCGATCTTCTGGAATTCGGGATGATCCTCATCAACTTCAAAGAACATCTCGGTGCTGGTGATTGATACTGTTCCCGGTGCTACCAGCCCTGGAGCGATCAACTTTGCCTTGGTGCTAATGTTGACCGGCCCAGTCAGATCTAAATCAAGTTCGCGATCCTCGATCAGCAGCTCGGCGTCATCTAGCAAATCTGTAGAGTGTTGGGATGATTGATGCGATCGTGTAACAGCAATCTGTGTATGGAATTCATCGCGAGTTTGCATAATTGCATCTTCCGGTCCACCGTTTTCGAGAGCGGCTTTGAGAGTTGCCTGTGGATGACTCGATCCCCGAGGATTTTGCACCATTCGCTTGCGTCGACGGGCATCATCTTCCCATGCATCTAGTTTCCAGTAGGCTGGTTTCACTACACTCCCACTGGACTCACCCCAGGCTCCATGCCGATTGCACATGATATTACGGACCTTCTCCAACAGCCTACTAGCAATCACATTATCTCTTCGTCGAGCAGCAGTTATGAGATGGTCACACATACGCTCTTCTTCTCTTCGTTCTAGCAGAGTCTGAGCACACTGCGACTCAAAGTCTGCGTGTTTAAGGACATCATCGGCACGCATTCGATTCAGAATGAACTCAGCTTCATTTGCAACTCGTACAATGTGATCTTTCATGGCATGCGACAGCAGGCGACCCTCATTGATCAGCTCAATAAAAGCTAAGCCAGCGTGTTTCTGAAGGCTGTTCTGCCATTCTTGCGAGCACAACAGCATTACAAGTTCCACAACTGACTGGCTATTCTTGAACGTTGTCAAGCCTTTGCCTTCCATCAACAATTCCTGTCCGTGCGAACCGACAAGTGTTTTCGAAAGGAATGGAGCAAAATCGACCATAATTTCACGCAACAATGGACAAACGGGCCCAAGTGCAATTTCAAGCTTTTGTGTTAGACTAGCTTCGCGGGATGGTGTAGTCATTGGTAGCTGACCAACTAGTGGTGGCTTAATTGGCAACTCTTCTGGTCTTGATCTTTGTCCTGTTTGTGACGCAGAGCCTCCACCGAAACTATCTTGGGGAACTCGTACAACCGAAATTTCTGAATCAGGTTTATCACCTCGTTCGCTGCCACTAGGCACCAGATGATGTACATTGCCTTCCATATCACGCATTTTTTCATTGCCATCTTCATTTAAATTGACATCTGTCCAACTTTCGTCATTTGAATTGCTAGGCTTATTGTCATCGACCATTATTTCACTAGAAGACTCAACTTCTTGTACTTCATTTTCTGTTGAATTCATATTCAATGAGGCTGCATCGGAATCGACGCTCTAGAAATTTTGAAGAAAACAAAACAAAACAAATGTGGTCAGTTTGATTGTGAGCAAGGGTTTTAAATAGTCCTCTAACTATAAAAATACTCGGGTGTTGTTAGTGTATGTGAATTCAAAGGACAAACGGTTGTTGAATTGCAATTAAACAAAACACGAGTAGCACGCAGTGATTGGCGGAATAAAGAGAGCTATTTTTTCAGACCTGGACATTTTTTTTTTTAATTCAAAACTAACAAAAATATTATAAAGCTCCATTATTCTTGAAGCCCAAAAGCTCCATAATGTATGAAACATTGAATCAAAATTGACAACTAACCAAAAATTGTCAGTACACTCCTAATGAGAAAGCTTTTTTTCAAGCTTATTACATGTTAAATTGAGTGTTTCGCTAAATCGAAGCCCATGGTTGTTAGCTTTAGTATTTTAGAACATTTTTGCTGGCTGATAGAAATTGCAGGAGGGTGCGACTGACGATGATACCATCCAAAACTGTAAAAATGTGCTGGACGAATCCCATCACGGTAAAAAATAGTTAAAATTTCAGGAAAAAAACTGACAATTAAGGAAAAACATGGACGTTCCCCGAAAAGTTAAAAAGAGGAAACGTCCGAAACACCCTGTTTCTGTTGGAAAAAGAAATTCTTGCTGCACTGTTAGGCCCATTTCACACGTGGCCGGATATCGGCTAACCGGTCCGGTTTGCCAGTTTTGTCAGTAGAAGAATCCATAAGAAAGTGCTCTCAGTAACCGGCTAACCAGGCCGTTTCAATGATTGCCGGCTATGTTTGAAATGGGCCTGTGCCTTAAAAATAATATCAAATTACACTGTGTGACAAAAACAGGGTAAAAAAATAAACTCGGGTAGAGACCTATCACGTTTTGTAGAGCTTTTTGCACTAATTACAAAACGATATGTTAATATTCCATAACACCCCCAAAATCTGAAGTTAGAGGCAAAAACGGGTTTTTCCACTTTTAATCATTGAAAAAATCTAGCTTCATCAAATTTTTATCCATTTTAGATTTTTTAATGTTTTGGAAAGTAGACATTTAGACCTTTTTAGCAAAATAAAAAAAATATGTGGTGTGGTTAAACCACCTAGCTGAACAACTTCAAAAATTTAATTTTTTTCTCCCATTTACCCAATTTTGACATCGATTTAAAGCATTTTTGTTATTGAAACAACATGCTGTTTTAAAAATATTTATTTTCGAACCAAACGAGGTGTTTTTTATGAAAATCGGTTGATTTGGCTTAGATTGGCGATTTCAACGCAGATACAGAAATTCGAATGTTTAGGTACTTACCGAAAAGTAATGTTAAGTTTTTATTACCTCCTCAATTAAATGATATTTTTTAGAGCTTAATGCAGTGATTAAAAAACTATAATGTAAAATTCAAAATACCCCCAAAATCTGGACATATTGCTTAAAAAACCGGATTTTGGACCTTCCATTGCAAAAAATCTAGTTTCTACAAATTTTCACCAATTTTGAATTTTTTTAACGTTTTGGAAAGCAGACATTTAGACATTTTCAACAATGTAAAAAACATGGGGTCTGGTTAAGACAACATTCTTCCGGTACCTAAACGCTCGAATTTCTGTAACTGGTTTGAAATCGGTAACATTTTTCTTTGCAAATTTTCAACCACTTTTCGTAAAAAAATATCTCGTTTGGTTTGGAAATAAATATTATTTTGGAACATATTTTTAAAACAGGAGGTATGTTGTTTTGAAAACTTATGCTTTAAAATAATGTCGAAATGGGTAGTTGACGAAAAAATTGGAATTGGAAAACAGTCTAGGTGGTTCAACCACAGCACTCATGCATTTTACGTTGTTAAAAAGCTCTAAACTTTCCAAAACAGTAAAAAATCTTAAATGGGTTAAAATTTAACGAAGCTAGATTTTTTTAAATGAATGAAAGTCAAAAAACTGATTTTGACCCTAACTTCAGATTATGGGGGTGTTATGGAATTATTACATACCATTTTGTAATCAGTGCAAAAAGCTCTAAAAAACTTGATAAGTCTCCTGACACGTAAATTTTGTGTGTCACACAGTTTTAATGTTTCAAGAACGGCGGCGCTCTTGAATTGTTTCACTTTCCGAAATATGTATGCAAACTGTATTAATGTAGGGTCATTTCTTTAAAATTAAAAAAAAAAAAAACTTCATTTTCCAGGTCTGATGTTTTACCATTTGTTTTTGTCGCTCTCTTTCTTTCTCAATTCGTGTATTGTTCTAACGTTGTGAATACATTATAATATTTTTTTGTTTATGAAAAAATTATATTATATATTTTTAAGCTAATTTATGGCAATTACCTTTTTGAAGTAGAAGTGGGTGTTTTTTTTTATGCGGGTGAATATTTTAAATATTTTCTATTCTTAATTAATAATCACCAACAAGGACGATATTGTGAAAGTGCATTTATATAAGCATTATATTGGGAATCACAAACAAAAAACAAAGCAATTTATACAAAAAAAAAAATAGAAAACAACAACACATAAATAAACATACTATAATAAGAAAAAAAACAAAACACCATACACATGCAATCAAATACAAACAAACAAAATTGAGAATCAAAATTATAAAAGGATCATTAATTAGTTTGAATTAGAGAGAAAGGATGTCTTTTTTTTTTGTTTTCTTTTCTTTTTGATGTGCGTTTTAACGAATCTGACTTTTGTGCCACACACGTATACACATGCGATATACCTACCTACGAGTATGATGGTTGTTAGAAACCAAACTAATAAATAGAAAGAGAGAAATTAGAACTAGAGCAGTGAAATGAAATGAATTTAGTTTGTGCAGTTGTTTGGGTAATCCAATTCATTCAAGCATACTCATTTGTTATCCTTGGTTCAACAATGTGGGCTTTTGGCAAAATGTATATTCTCTATTTTTCCCGGCTGCCAAACAGTGAATGGCCGAAATATAGGTGTGTAGTGTGTATGTATGGTATACAAAATCGAAAGGCGAAATTATTGTTCTCTGGAGACGCACCATATTATATAGGTAGGAAGTTGTATTTTTGTGTGATTTATTTGTTGGGGTTTTATGAGTTTGTGTTATTTTTGGGGAAGGATATCCTTCAAATCTAGATACTATGGGTAGTTTTACAAAAAATCTTGATCAAAAATACAATTTTCAATGCACTTATTCCAAATTTTAAGGTTGGATTTAACCAAAAATAACGATTTATTCCTTATAATTAAAATTTTGAATGTAACTATTGTACCTTCGTTAGTTGCGTTCAGTGTCAGGTATTAACAGTAAAAAGAACATACAGTAGCGAGTAAAAAAAAAAAACACAAACGAAATGGTATTGTCCGTTCTTAAGAAAGAACTAAGCTATTTTAGGTGGTTATAGCTTGAAATTTTGCACACATCTGTGAAATTGATCGTATTTTTGTAAACCAATTTCAATTTCTACCAAAACCTACTCCAAAAAATTATTTATATTAAAATTATTCCAAAAGGTAAGTTTGAACGGGAACAAAAAAATGCAAAAACATACAAAAAAAACTTTAAATATTAACAGATTTTTTTATTCCTTTGAACAAAATATTGTATTTAAACATGTTAATGTTCTGTTAGGACTTTTTACTGGTAAAAACGGTACTAAATCTATTAACTTTAGAGCCCATCACTTATACTAATTAGTTTGGTCCCATTCTGTTCTCTTGTCTCCTAGAATACAGGCTCTTATTCATCTGCTACACGATTTCATTTTCAAAAATTACTCAATATTTTTTTCAAAAGTTAGTTTTTAGATGTTGATATGATATGTACTAAAAAATGGCGTACCAAATTTTTATAGTCCTTAAAAAAATTTATATAGAAAAATAAAAAACAAAAAAACGGCTCTAACGATTTTCATGCATTTTATTTTAAATGTCTGAGGATTTTTATCTTTTTGTTGTCTAAAAAGAATCATGGGCACTATGGACATTCAGCCGCCAATAAGCAAATAGGTTCAAAACGATAGGTCAGTAATTTAAGAATTACTTCTTGGAATATTTCATTAATAAGAAAAGTGAAAGTGAAAAAGCAATGCAGGTTTCTTTAAAATTATTTTACCAATAAAAATTGCTCATAATAAAAAAGTTCTTCTTCGCAGTTTACGAAAAAGACTATTTGAATGTAATTTTTTTCGTGTAAACATAATCTGCCCGCAATATGCTCACATCTCATACAATTAGAAGATCTATTAAAAAATTGCACGTATTTTATTCTATTATTGAATCCACTGTACCTATCCAGCCTTCGTACACTCATTGTACTGTGAGGTCTTATTAAAACGATAAATAGAGAGAGTTTTATTTGGCTTAAACTCTCGGAATAGGATATAGGCGTTCCATGATTGATTTTTCAAGCAACCATTTTTAACCTAAACGCTTTATTATAACAGAAGGACTTTTAACAGGATATAATGGGTGATGGGGTGCTCTGTACGGTACGTTGTTGTACTTGAGGTACCTATTATTTGATGCTGCACGTACTTATATAAATTTCCCTCGAGGTGAGTTCGGTACACACAATGAAAAACTAAATTTATTTAAAAGGTTTTTTTTTTTTTTCTTTAAGGTTGGTATATGTATACCTGCTTGTATGTTTGCCTTTTTGGTAGTAGAATACAAACAAACAACTAAAGCTTAAACTGTGTAACAACTTATTTTTTTTTTGTTTTTTTTTCAACAAAATCGCTAAACACTCGAAGCGAATAAATCAACAAAAAGTATTTCATTTTTTTTTTCTCTGAATAGAATCAACAAAATACCTAATGCACTTGACGTGTTTGTTTTATGGAATGATTTTTAGTTCGTTTTTGTTGGTTGGATGTGTGTTTGTATTGAATGAAATCCAGCCTTGCTCTGCGGGTGGCATTGTGGTGTCGTTAATTTTCCATTAAGAATATTAAAAAAAGTGCGACTAACCTAACCCCCATTGAGAGCTTTTTTGATTAAAATAGCAAAACGATTATTTTTTTTTTTTTCATTAAAATACGTGTAGGTAGATAAATATTTATTTGGGAAAAATGCACCAATGTTTATGGTTTCATTTGTGTTTTTTTGTTTAACAATTTAAGAGCTGCTCTGGATCTTATTTAAATAGTATTGACTATTGCGTCCGAATACTTAAAACTCAAAAGGTTGAAAGTTAAAATTCATGTAAAACGAGAGATAAGTAAATACTTTTTGAATCTTCAATGTGGCAATACTGTTTAAACTAAGCAATTGCTAAATAACTTCTTAGACAAAAAAGTATATTTTTTTTAACTTGAGTTTTCAACGTTTTTTTTATGAAGGAGTTTGATGCATAGTTCAGACTTTAACTTTTTAAATTCTGATACTTTTTGGCTGAAAATAGACCTGTCATATACTTATCCTTATTTTAAAGATTTGATAACTCTTTTAAATACATTTTGACAGAAATACCTACACAAGTTGTGGTTTTCTACGATTTCTCTAAAAAGTAAAATTGCTATAGTACTAAATTTAATACAAAAATTATAGAAAGTTAAAAGATTTAAAACTTTTTTGTTCAGATAGTACTTTTATGTAACCTTAAAATATTGAAAAAAAAAACCAAGACCATTTTTTTTTGTTTTTTATGTTTATGTTTTACAAAAGTAGTTGGATTTTAATGAAACTTAATTTTAATTTACCTGTGTACATTGTTATGTCTCTTACTCTAAACAATTTGCTTTGAAACAAAATATTAATTTTTAAAGAATTTAATTTGAAAGAATAGCAAAAAAGTTGACGAAATTTTTTTTGTGCTTGAAAATTTAAAGATTTGTGTTTTTTCCTTTACTATTTTTTCTATATAAAATGTAGCAAGTACTTTTATAAAACCAAAAATTGGTACACCATTTTTAAGATATTATTTATCAACATCTAAAAACATAATTTTGAAAAAAAATATTTAGTAGTATTCGAATAAATGATTTTTCAAAAAAAAATTATTTTGTTTTAAATTAAAAAAAATAATTTTCAATTTTTGTGTTTACTTAACATTATAACAGCATTTTAAAAGCTATCATGTAAACAAATGGTTGAAATTGACTGAGAAAATCAGAATTAAAAAAATAAAAACAGTTCTATGGCAGGTACCTATTGCTAACACCGGTTTTTGAAAAACAAATGGTTTTGAATGATTTTTTTAAATCAAAATCGTAGGAACCATTTTTGAGAAAAGTGAGTTTTTCTAAAACCCATATACCGGTTTTAGGTACCGTGTTTTTTTCTGGTCCAGAAAAAAAAATTATTCAAAAAACGCCTGGGTATAGTCTCAAAAAGAAACGCCACTTACCAAATGTTTGTAAAAATTCCACTAACGGTTCCTCCCATAGAACCGTTGTTTTCATTTTTGACTTTCTCTTAAACGACTCAATCTATTTTGATGAATTTTTTTTTATACGGAGGTTCCTTATTAACCATTTAATTATTTGATATCAAAAATTTTTGTTTTAAATTTTGGTTTTAGTTGTGCAATAATATCATCTTGAAATTAGCATACAAATTTTGTATTAAACCAAGGTTTGAGAATTTTTATATAAACAAAATTATTTTTATTTTTTTGAAAACAGCTCTAACGGTTTTCAATTTTTTTTTTAATGTACTTTTCTTAATCAAGTTAAAATGGCATACTTTGTTTGGAGCTCAAAACAATTTAAGAAGTTGTTTATATCATTTTAGTAAAGAATTTTTATTTTTTGTTTAAATTTCTTGTAAAATTATTTATTTTTTAAAACTTTAAAGCTTTAACGTACACAGCAACTTTGATCCTGAGAGCAAGTCCGTGCAACCCAGTCGTGCATTTTATTTTACATTGTTAGGTCTCAATTTCAAAACAGTAAAAAATATCCAAATTTGGTGAAAATTTGACAAAGCTAGATTTTTTTAAAATGGATGAACCGTATTTTTTGCCCTTAACTCCAAATTTTGGGTGCGTTTTACATACTGTTTTATAATCAGTGCAAGCAGCTCTACAAAACGTTATAGATCTCCGCCAGCGTATATTTTGCGTGTCACACAGTGTAATGAACTATGCTTAAATTCTTTTTATGTTAATAATGTTAAGATAGAAGATAGTCTAAATAAAGTTGGATATGTTAGTCTCATTTTCTTACTTTTTCAAACACATAAATAGGTTTAGGTAGGTAGGTTTTGCGCTAAAACAGGGTTTTGATATTTCTAGGATTTGTTTGGTTGAACATATTTCCCTTAGTTGGCCAAAATACAAAATAATTATGGATAGAGAGTGATGAAGCATTTAGTGTAGTTATTGCCACATTTAATCCCTTATTTTAAAATTGGCTTAACACTTAGTTTAACCTCCAGCCTTATGAATAAGCTAATTTTGTTGATGGTTGCCGCTTGGCCTAAGACTGAAATTTGTTATCTCATATTTCCTACTTGGCCGGAGAAGTTTTCTTACAGAAAAAAAAAATATAATATTTACATTTTACATAGGTACAAATTTACACTTTACATACACTACATGCATGCATACATTTGAAGTGCTCTTTGTAAGAGAAACATGCTGTATCCCACTCATCATCCAATTATATTCAGTATCCATGGAGAAAAATGCAATTTGTGTGTTGGAATGCACAAACGAGTACCTGATTTCCTTCATGTTTGGTTGTTATTATGGAATAAGTCAGGATTTAATTTTTTTTTTATCGTTCTTATAACAAAAAAAAAATTCAACTGCATTGGAAAAAAACCTCGTTATATTTGCATGGATTTCTTTCCTTAAGATTAAAAAAAAATCCAAATCCTGACAAATTTACAAAAAAAAATGTTTCATAACATTATTTGCATCTATAACCTTTAGGTACGAGGAAGGTATCCTGTTTCCAGAAAATAATTAATCTTTTAATAACAAGTTTTTTCTGACTCGTTAGTGTTGCAGTGACAAGTTGTTAGCAGATTTTTTTTTTTCATATGAAATACATACTAAAAGCTGTTTTTTTTTATTCTGGTTTTCTCTTTATAGGCCAGTGCCAATCCAGTTTTTAGCAGGATAATGGCGGTGAGAAAATTTACGTTGAATAAATAGCATATACCTAAAAGGGGAGTAATAAATTGCGCCCACCAAAAGGCGAAAAATTAGGGTGGGTGTCCAAAATCTTAGTTTTTAAAGATTTATATGAAAAATGGACCTCTTATTTAAATGAAAGAGTTGTAGATAGAAAAATGATCTACAACTTTTGTTCAGTTCATATTTTCAATAGGTTATATTTGGAAAATGCTAAAAAGAATTTTTTTAAAAACCCATTTTTTAGATCAATTTTAACGTAAATGAAAGTAATATAACCGAACGATTTTGAACTTCTCAAAAACACTATTTTTGTGATGTTTAGGGTAAAAAGATATTTCATGTTTAGAAACAAACCATTAAAGTGACTCACTCAATTTCAATGTTTTTTTTTTTAATGAAAAATTTTAAGTTAAAAATATCCAAACCATTAGAGCCTTTTCTTACCTACATGTTCTACATACCTACATAAGATTTTTCATACATTTTTCATACATACTAACATTATGTCAAATTTAATAGGTGCATTTATAAATGCACATCAAATTTATTGCGAGTAAAATCGACGCGGTGTTCTTAAGTAGCGTGGTTTAATGTTCTCATTGGTTGGTGCAACAAAGACTACTTTCATATAATTTTTTAAGAACAAAATTGCTTTTTACTATCAAAATACAAAGAAGAAACACAAAAGGGAAATTACAAACTAAAAAGAGTGATTGAAAACAGAAAAATATATACAAAAAAAAAAACATCCTTTTACTCAAAGTAAACATAAACAGGAAAAAAAAACTTAAAATGATTTTCAACTGGTAATTTTTATTTGTTTACCTTTGGTAGTTTTTTTGGCATTACAGGTTTTGGTGGTGAAAGTGGCTGTTGCTGTAGTGGCTTGCCACTGGACGCCATCGCCGTTACACCCACATTACTCTAACATGCAATTTTATTAGTTTTATTTTAATTTTAAAATTTTTAATTAAAATAAATTTTTAAAAGAAATGTTATTTTTTAGTAAGAAAATAAAAAAAAATTTAAAAAAAAAATATGAACATGAAAAAAAAAACCCAACCTTAAATTTGGGCCCAACATGCAAAATGTTCAAACAAAAACTAATGCATTTCTTGTTTCCCTTATATTTTTCTTATATTTATTTTAATCCCAACATTCAATTAATTTTATTTGTTTGAAGTTTCCTTTGTTTTTTTTTTTTTTTTATTTTGTTTTGTTTCAATAGACAAAGAATAGAAAAAAAACCCAATTTACTCACCTTAATTGAAGGAGGTCCACTTGAATGCGAATCGTTATCTGCCAACACTGAAGGATTATTCTCATCAACAACAATGATTTCATAGTCGCCATCCTGAATTGTTCGAGAGCCTAAAATAAGTGTGGGCGTTGCAAGAAGAAAGAAATAGAAAAAAAAAATAAAACAAAATACAAATTTATATAAGTAAATATTATAATGATTTTTTTTGTTTTTTTTTTGTTATATTCATAGTTTTGAATATATTTATGTAAATAAAGCAAAACATAAAAAAAAGAAAACACAAAAGGATCCTTGTCCTTCCGAACACTAATTGGAGTAACAAATGCTTGCAGTCAATTAAAAACTAAAATACAAATAAAATTCTCTAGAAGGTTCTCTGTTATAATTGTCCTTTGATTTTTTTTTTTTTTTTTTTTTTTTTATTTTGAATCTTATAACAAAAGTGTTCGAGTGTGTTGAAGACGTTGGTACAATTTCTTGTTTGTTTTTCACTTTTATCTAAATTTAAAATACCAATACAAAAACAAATAATAAGCTTTTTGTTTTCAAATAAAAAATAATATGAAAATAAAAATATTTAACGAGGCAACGGAAATTTTTTAAGAGGCCGGTTATTATTAATTATTTTTTTTTTTTTAAGTGTTTGATAATAATTAATTTCTAAATTTGAAACACACCTATTTTTGTGTATTTAGTGAAACAAAATTTTTAAATATTTCGTTTATATAAGAAAAAACATTAAAACCAAAACATCTAAAATGGCAGGAAATTAAAAAAAAAAAAACAATAATAAAAATTAATCCTGTTTTAAAATTTTTTTTTTAAATCTGTGCAAGAAAGCAATGCAACATAGGGTAAGCGTTAATTTCAAAACTATTTTTATCTACTAAAAAAATAATATTAAAAATAATTTAAAAACAATTATTTATTTAAACATTCCAATCACAAGCATATTTATGAGTAAATGAGAAAAATAATTGATATTTGTTTTGAATTAAACTTATATAAAAAAAAAAAAACAAAATTATACAGAAAATTCTAGAATGAAAAGTTTTAAGTGTTAAATAAGTTCAATATTTCATTTCGACAATTCTACAGCAGCCTCAGTAAGAGATAGTTTTCGGTGTCAAATAATTATCTTATAAAAATCGTTGGAGTCGCTTTTAAAAGAAATAAGATTTCCTTTTCAATTTCTAGTGACCATCCCTTATTTTTTATACATTTTTCAAAATCCCCCTGATAAAATCAATTTTTAATTTGTACAGTACATACCGGCATGTGACTGCATTTACATTGCCACCCAGCGGGCACGTTAAATAAGTTTTTTTTTAAGAACTTGTTTTGTTTTATTATGCTATACACAACCCATTGAAAAAAAAAACAATTAAAATTTAAATATAGCTACAAAAATTACATTTTTTTGAGAAATGTGAAAAACATGTGTCCGGAAATACTGTCTGGCTGTCTTTCTCAAGCTACAGCCCAAGCCGCTAAAGCAAATTTCTTCAAACTTGCTAGTTAAAGGGTTTTGGTGATTCCCGAGAAGTGCACCAGAAGTTATACTTCCTATCATTATTTATTTTTTTGTAGTTTTTTTTTTGAATATGTAAAACTATTTAAGAAATATAGTGAAAAGTTCTAGAAAGTAAATTTTTCAAAGAAGCATAATATGCTTTTTTGTGAAGTTAATTTCATAATTGAAATTTTAGCGATCTGTAATTTGGTTTATTTTTGCGTTTGGACAGTTTTAAATGGGCTTTTTGAACCTTGAAGCTTGACCCACATTAATGTCTAATACTTCAAAATGACTGCTGATCACTCTTTTATTATAATAAATTTAAGTCGAAATAAACGCCATTAAAGAAGTATAACGTCAAAAATTCATCGGCTATAATGGTACCTCCCACAGACCTATTTTCTGATTTTCTCTTAAACGACTGAATGGATTTCGATGAAAAATTTTACACATAAGGTTATTTTCTTAGCAATTTATAAATTATTGTAAGCCAAAAAAACGTGTTTTAAATTTTTTTTTCGAAATTTGGTATTAGATGTGAAACAATTAACAAATATGTTGAATCAATATTTAAAATTTTAAGTTTCAACAGCCACTGTGAAACATTTTTCTTCTTTTTTGTTTTCGATTTTGTGTTTCGAATTTTATTTTGTGACCTCGAAATAATATAATACAGAAAAGCAGTAACAAAGTTTCAAAAAATATACCTAAGAGATGGTGTCTTGTTATAAAATTTTTGAAACAAAAAGTTAAACATCTGCAATTAATATCATAACTCATGGCAGCCAATACTTACAGCTCGTCGTTAAGAGTATAATATACCAAACACAATGTATCAGCAAAATAAAATCAAGGACTCTGACACAAAAAGAATTTAACAACCTAAACAGAAAATCCAATACGAAAAAAAAAAATAAATACTATTTCAGACATATGCCATAGAGTAGGTAACCTCCTAAAATGTCCCCTCAATAATGTAGTTAATTTGTTCTGTCACCGACACACTCCACCCTGTCATTCTTTTGACCACATAAAATCCTTAATTGAGTTGCGTATAGGTAGGTACTCATACCCATACCTATAAATTCACTCGTATAATAGAGTGAAACCAGAGGAATAATTGAAAAAGACCAAATGGAAACTCTCTTGACTCGAGTAAATATGCCAGCCAGGAATCCAAATATTTCATTCCATCCATTCCATTTTCATTTTCAGCTGAAAATGGGTTTGTAATTGACTGCTTTAACATTTCGTCAGTAACACATACATATACCAAACACAATAGTATACCACCCGATACATAAACAAACAGAAAATTTACCCGAGAACCTTGTTGAATATTTGATTGGTGTAATTTATTTTTGTTAATTAACCAAAACTTACGAAAATTTGGTATTGACATGTTGATAAGTGAAATTGGGTTAAAAAAAAAATAGACACTTCGAACTTGTTCGTTTTGGTTTTTTTTTTTATTGACATGTAGGACGTAGGTGTAAGCGTTTTATAATAGGTACTGCGACTATTTAAATTGTTGTCTTTGGTTGTTTCAATTTATTTTATTTGAAAACATCTTCCAACTACACAATTATAATCTTATTTTAATAATTATTAAAGGTTTTAATAAATAATTAATTCTTTATTGACACGAAAAATGCTTAATTCTAGGAACAACACCAATCACGAAACTATATATTATATATTTAATGCGCCCATATTAGTTACCAATATGCCTGAATTCAATATTTCTTTTTTCAAACGATGGGTAATATTAATTTTGAAATAAATTAATTGAAAACAAAAATTCTATTTGGTCTATTTACCAGTTATATTTCAGAATTAAGCACTAGATGGTTACCTGCTCCATTCACTTCGGTATCAAACCGTGTGTTCGCCAGCGATGCGCATATAATTCCTGATAACCCGTCCGAAGCAACAAATGCCCGAATTCGCACCACAACTCCCAGTAGAGAAGAGATCATTGTCGCAACTAAAACACTGAAGAACAATAAGGCGGTAGGACTGGACGGTATTCCTGCAGAGCTCTTACAAGCAGCACCAACGACATCAAGTGAGTTGCTGCATCATTGAGAGAGCCTGAATCGCTGAGTACTTTCCAGAGGTGTGAAAAAAGGAAATGATCGCCAAGCTCCCGAAGAAAGGAGATTTAATGCAGTGTGAAAACTGGAGAGGGATTTGCGTTCTGCCTGCGGTTGTCAAGATAGCAGTAAACATTGTATTAGAGCGAATAAAGGAACATCTAGAAGACACACTCGACGCCGAACATGTAGGTTTGCACTGGTTCAACCTGTGTTGACCGCATTAACACCTTGCAGATAATTATTAAACAGTGCGTCGAATATCGATCATTGATTTTGAAAAAGCGTTTGATAGTGTCAACAGAGAAATTATTTGGATTGCCTTACGCAGGAGAGGCATTCCAGATAAGATAATTACTATTATTAAAGGATTTTACGATGGATTCAAATGTTACGTTTTACATAAAGGAAGGTTGTCGGTTGTCAATTGGAAGTCCAATGTGTTTTTTGATTTTTTGACAGCTTTTTTTCAACATTTCTTGGTAATTTTTTTTACAACTTTTTTGTCCTCTACTAGGGTTTTTTGAGGACTAAAAAATAAAGAAGGCAAATATGTTTATTATTTCAAATGTAATTTTAAAAGGAGATAAGGATGCCAATTTATTTTTAGAAAGAAATTTCCGCGAAGAAAAAATTGTTAGCACTTAACCTTGGGGGTTGCCGGAGCAACCAAATATTATCAATCTTATACACAGTTTACAGTTATCAGAAGAATAATAAAAAAAAAATCGAAAAAAATGGTCACCCTGTGAAGATCTTTCAATGTTGTTCCAGTTCTGCTTTGCAGGCTAAAAGAACTGAAAGAACTAATTGAACACGCCAACTTTTAAGGTAACTTGTCAAAACTTCGTAGTACATTTTTAGTACACTACAGTCCATTGAAATAGGATCATTAAAAATTTTGAGTACTTGTTGGTCAATAAAGTTATAAAACTGATGCAGGTGTGTTTAAATTTTTGAATGGAACTATTATCAGGGTTATTGAAGGTTCCAAAACAATAAACAAAATTGAAATAAATTAAGATTTGTAATCACGGCAATTTAATGATCGTCACGGGGTGGCCACTTTTTCAGTTTTTTGATTTTTGGGAGTCCCCAAAAATGATTTTGCAAAACAAGCTGTCGGAATATTCAAATTTCTTCGGAGAATTGTATACATTTCTGTTGACCTATAAAAAACAAATCCTTCGTGGGTATAGGTTATTTATAATTATGTCATGATAACATAATGAAGCTTTGAAGTAGAGACCATGAACATGCATTTTTGTTATATCTTTTTGTACGTGCTCATAATATTCGTTTAATAAATCCATATTATCTTACTTATATATATAAAATCATAAATTATAAATTTAATTAATTGGAAAATAAAACTACCATAGCTTTGCTTCAAAATTATATCCTTTTATTATAATGAAACAAATTTAATTATCACACGTGTGCCTTGAAGCTGCTGTCGTTGTCAGGATATTCATAACAAAAGCGTAACTATATTCTCTTAATCTATTTATTCCACATCCCTTTCCATATTATTATAATAATTATTGTTATTATAATATCCATCTATCGATCTAAGTAAAATTCAAAAATTTAATGATACAAAAACATCATCATCATCCCATCAAGAGGTGCGGTACACACACAAAAATACATTTATAAATGAATCCCCGCCCTCCTTTGCAATAATTTAAAACATCACAAACAGGACACAGAGGAAAAACCAAAAAAAGGGAAGCAATGTGTGCGCTTTTGATGAGGACGATGATAATAATTAATCCTAACACCATCCCTAGCTTTATCCACAAAGTGTCAAATATCATCACATCGCATTAATTCAAACATCAATTTTGCATGCATAAATAATTTTATTATAATCATGGATGACTATTGACACTAATCTGGCTTTCCACAGAGTCGATAAAGACTCACTCCAACCATCACATATCGTCGGCTGGGTGTTTGCTATTGTCAACAGGTGGGAGGGGGTATTATTAAATCATTTTTATTCAAAGAAAAAAATAAATCAATAAATTTAATAAAATTAAAACAAAAAATAAAAAAAAAAAATCAAGTGTGGTGTTTGTTTTGTGGCGGGTAGTGTGAGACAGGGTGCTTCAGATGAGTTTCTGACTTTTCAGCGTGCAAATTGTGAAAAAAAGCTAAATATAAAATTTTACAACAGAAAGAACAACTAAATTTTTTTGTAAATGAAAAATCGTTCCAAAAACATGTTTTTTTTTTGCTGGCTGCATCTCTACCTGTGTTATTGCGATAACGGTAATTATTGTTTATTCCGTTGGTTGTCTTATAGTTTATCTGTCCGCCGCCGCCAGTGATGCCAGGCCCCATGCCATTGCGATTACGCATTGAATTAACTATGCCCGCAGATGGTTGCACAGGAAGTTGACCGCCGCCATTGTGTAGGTGATGACTATCACCGTTAACCATGCCTCCTCCTCCTCCTCCTCCTCCACCTCCTCCACCACCACCACCACGAAGATAATAATTATTTGTATTTTGAATATCATTTGAATATTTATTGGTGCTACTGTGATTGTTGTGCAAAATGTGATGGCCGCTATTACTGTTTATCGACGCCATTTTTGTTGATGAACCGTTCATCATGAAATGTTGTGATGATGGCGCTTGTTGTTGCTGCTGTTGTTGTTGTTTCATGCTATGGATGTGCGTGTGATGTTGATGTTGGTGTTGGGGCTGAGATGCAACACTAGACAAGGAAGATGATGAAGCAGGCTGTGAGGATGAAGAGAGCGACGATGATCCCCCTCCGCCAGATGGCGGTGATGAGGGATCAACTTGGCCCACTTGGCCATATGCCGCCGGATGGTAATGCTGATGCGTGTGATGGCCGGCCACAGGTGGTATACCACCAGTTGATGCACATCCAGGCGCAACTTGTTGCTGTTGATAATAATGTTGATGGTTATGTTGCTGATGTTGCAATTGATTTGTGGGATTGCTATTAATGGAGGGAGGTTGTTGTTGTTGCTGTTGTTGCTGCTGCAGCTGTTGCTGTTGCTGACCGGATTGTTGATTCGAGCCGGGCAAAAACTGTGGGTACACATGGTGTGACCATTGAGGAAACAATGGTCTTGATGTTGATTCTAGCGATGATGATGGATGGAAAACGCGCGCATAGCAAAATGATGAACATTAAAGGTGCATTTAAGGTGGTGGTAATAATTATAATTTGATCAAAAAAATGGTTCAAAATGGTGGTTTGATATAATAATAATAATAATTGATTTTGTGCGTTATGTGAGAGACAATCGAATTGAAAGTATATATTAAAAAAATGGGAATAAACAAAAACACATGTAACGGGTCATACATCGCGCGCCAAATATATACAATTTTGTTATTTTTTTTTTTTTTTCAATATGTACAAAATATACAAAAAAGAAGATGGTTGACAATTGGATTGGTTTTGGTATGGTTTTAATGTTTTTTTTTTTTTTATTTGATTTAAATTTTGAAATAAATATTTGTTTAGAAATTAAAGGTGTTTTTTTTTTGTTAGTTTTTTTTTTTTGAACGATTTTAATTTTTATGTTTAAATTTTATTTTTTTTTTTATTTTATAGATCCGAACAAAGCAGCGTGAAAATAAATAAAAGAAACAAATAGGGAAAAAATACTCTCATTAGCGATACGGGAGGTTTATTTTTTGTTTCTTTAAATTATTTTATAATAAAAATGTCAAATAAAAAAATATTTCTAAATAAAACACTTCACGACTGAGAGACTTAAAAATTAAACTTAAAAAAAATAAAATAAAATCATAAACAGAATAAGAAGTTTTGCACTCTTATTTTTAGTTTTGTGTATCAAGATGAATCTAAAATACAACCATTATATTTTATTTTGTGAAAGTGTGTGTAGTTTTTTTTTTAGTTTTTGTTTACTGTAAAACAAAATTTCAAAAAATAGTAACAAAAAAAAAAAATACATACTAAGAAATAAAATTAAAATAAAAACTTACCGGCAGCATTGCCTCGTTGCATTATTGGTGATTGACGTGTTACTTGGGGCTCGGCTGGTGGTTCTAGAATGTCTCTGTATTTTGAGACCATTAGAACGGAAATGAAGTAGACAATAGCTAGTGACAGGAATTGAGCTTGTTTTGTTTCTTCCTGCAATTTAAATCAAAAAAAAAAATAATAAATTACAACGAAATTGGAGATATATTTTTGTTAGATTTTATTAATTTGCTATTTTATTTGTATGAGAGTTAAATGGATGGATTAGTTTTTATTCAAAATAACTATTAACTATTACTTTCAACATTGTATTACAGTATAGTAGGTGATCTTTTATTTTTTACTTGTAAATTAATATTGGAAAAGTTTTCATTCTCTGTATTTGGTCAGTAAGATTCTTTAAGTTTACACAAAATGCTAAATAAAAAAAGTCTAAATACTGTAGTCCTGAGCTTATATTGAACTTTTAAGTTTTGACGAGCTATTATAAATGTAAGAAGTCTTATTTTGTCGAACGATGTGATAGTGATGCTTAAATTTCATTTTGATAGTTTATGACCATGAGGATTTATCCAAACGAGAAATTATTAAACTTACCATTGAAAGACTATTGGGTGCTTGCTTTTTTTTCATAAGCTATTGAAAAAAAAAAAATAAAATAAAAAAGTAATAAAATAAAAATAAAATAAAAAGAAATACGTAAACAAATAAACTGATTATTTATTTGAAGAAAGGACGACAACAAATTTTATGATATTTTTGTCGAATGAATTAAAAGTTAAAATTTTATGGAATTTAAAAAAAAAGCAAGAAATAAAATAAGAAATTTAAAAGCATTATGTACAGGATAAAATGATAAGGATAAAAGCTTCATGGAATTTACCATAACTTTATTGAATACTCATACACATTCACACAATCGTGAATAAATTAACAATCCAAGAAATTTTTTTCAAAACTTGTATTTCTGTTTGATTCAGAATAAACAGAATTATATAAGAAACTACAATAGATTATGTAGATTTACAATCAAATGCTAGGTAAAAATAAAATTTTCGATATTTTTGCCACAAAAGAACGATTGTTTGGATTTAATTTTTAAACTAGTATGTAGTTTTAACATGGTATGACTTTGTTTAATAAGAATTATTAAAGTTAAGATGATAAGATATGTAGACCAGTGCCAATACTTAAAAAAAAAAAAAAAAATAAATTTGCTGGATCTGGATGATCGAAAAAATTAGGAAAAATATCATATGAAGAGGTAAAAATAAATTGCCCACCAACAGATTGGGGGATCGGGGTTGGGTGGGCGCAAAAAAAGGTGGGTGCCGAAAATCTTGGTTTTTTCTTACAATTTCTATCAAAAGTAGACCTCGTATCGAAAAAAGTTTATAGCTAGAGTTGTAGGTGGTAAAAGGATCTACAACTTCTCTTTAAGCAAGATTTTTGTTGTATGTTTGTGTTGTTGTTTCTGAAAATTAAATCTCTCTTTACTCAAAACTTCACAAAATCAGTGTTTTTGGGAAGTTTAAAATTCAATTTATTAAATTCTTAGCATAATAGAGCAATTCTGATTCGAGTTCAAAGAGTCAAATACTTTTGCAAAAGTTTAATTTAGTTTCAATGACAACTCCTCGTGGGCTGATATTACTGTCATTTACGAAAAAATCGACCTTAAAAATGTGTTTTTTGTTTCTTTCAATTTTTTTAATTTTTTTTCTACATCAACAGTGTGGTTTTCTTACTTACTTTCAAAGCAGAGGGTTTAACCAAAAAGAATCCATCTCAAAATTTTCAAAAATCTAAAATTTTTTCATCAACTTTTTACGGCTATTTTTTCAAAATAAATTCGTCAAAAACGCAAAAATACGCAGTGTACGCTACAACCAAGTTTCATCAATTTCTAACAATTTTTGAAAAAGATAAAAATAAAAAACAAAAAAAATCGTTTTTGGCATTTTGCACGATATTTTTAAGGTTATAAAGAAAAATTATCTTAGCAAAAGTTGTAGATCTTTTAACCATATACAACTCTTGTATTGAACTTTTTTTTATAGGAGATCTACTTTTGATAGAAATTGTAAGAAATCAAGATTTTCGACACGCATCCCACTTTTTCGCCCACCCACTTAATTTCCCGCTATCTGTTGGGGCGCAATTTATGTTCCCCCTTTGATTTATCATTTATCCTAAATTTTCCAACTGCCCTCATCCTGCTAATAATTTTTTCAACTTTTGCCTTCTGAAAACTGGATTGGCAGTTAGTGCCAATCCAGTTTTTCTTATATGATAAAAACGAATCCATTTTTTGTATTAGTTTTTTAATGTTTTAATTCACAATAAGCTTTAATGTTACCCAATGCACATAATGTGTATAATCACAGCAGTGGCGTGGCATCCATTAAACCCATTTTCTCTATTATCTTACCTTTTAAAATTTCGAGCGCAAGAAGGAAAAAATGAAACTGAAGTTTTAAAATATTTTTCTTCCACATGTTGAATTCTCGAATTCTCGAAGGGTTTAGTTGAATTTATATCGTTCCGGTTTGCCTAAACTTCGTAAATGCATATTCTTAAAAGACATTGTTTAACATTGAACACAGCTGGATAACTAAGAGTTAAGAAGATGCAAAAGTAGGTATACATTGTGAAATAGCAATAAGTCGGAAAATGGCATTTAAAGAAAAATACATCTTTGAATTTCAAAAATACACTTTTACCTTTTGTCTTTTACCACCAAATAGTAAATCATTAAAAGGAAACTTATTCGATATTTTTTAGAGCTTTTAGTGATCCCTCTATTTATTAACTACCTTAAAATAACCTCAAAAATAAAGAATGGTCTAGTTGTTCGAGGCCGCTTTAATTGTTTCACAGCTGAACCTTTTTCACTTTGGATACTTCTTCACCTTTGTTACATCGGTGTACAAATCATACCCGTGAAATTTCGTCAACAATTAAAGCTGGAGCAGCTTGGTCGACTTTCTTTTTTCTAATTTTAATGCCACACCACTAGTCTGCTGCTATTACAATATTCTAAAGGTTCACTTACCACATCTCTATAAATAACAGCTCTCAAGCGATTGACATCCATATCTTGCAACAGCTTCTCTGGATCTTTGACGGGTGATAATTGACCTGTTATCGACTCAACAATATTCTGTAAGAAAATAAGTAAAACACAAACACACACACACAGATATAATTATAAATCCAATATCGAAAATTACACCAAAGTTTCATTAGTTTATCCTTCAGTATATTGTATTTAAGACTGACAATGACAAGGCCAAAGTAAACTCTATACGCTCTGACCCTCTCCTTTTCCAAATACTCAAACCAATTTACGGAATTGACAGCTTAAATCCAACAAACCATAAGAACCAACTAACTACATACACATAGAGGTCCTATATCTAGGACCAGTACTATTATAGAATACTTACTTTTGGTGATGCTTGCGCGCCCCGAATAAGTGCTTGCAAGTGTGCAGCACCAGGTACATCCCTAGCTATTCCACCAGCATTGTATCTCGTTCGTTCCTTGCATTCGAGACAATTGCGCACAGCACATGTACAAACCAGACGCAGGCACTGCCTCAGGATACCACCACTTGACATATTCTTCTCTGCCTCCAGTTCACCAAAATTCAATGATGTGGCAAATATTAACACGTCGGCCATACTGACTAAACGCTGCAGAAACGACACCGCCACCTCTAGTGGCATACCCTGTGTTGGCTCTAGGACATCTAATTCCGACTGTATATTGTAAAGTGTGTGTGTGCGTGTGTGTGTGTTTGTATGATAGAAATAGAAATACACTCGATAAGAAACATAATACGAGAAGGACAAGATTTAACAATTCGATTTGGTCTTAAATTGAACCAAAGTATAAAAATAGGGTGTTAAGATTTATTATTGATACAAAAGCTTCCGTTAAAATTGTCTGAGTAAAATATACAATTTCACATTTTATTCTATTTTATTCGAGTGGAAATGAAAAGATCATATAAAATCGCTTGTGTTAACATTTCACAGCCTCATGTTTTCCCTTTGAAGCACAATTTCAGAAATTGATACTACAGCACGTGAACCGTTGTGGAACGCATTCAACTTTGATTTTACCAGAGGTGAAAAAAAAATGTTTTTACACATTTTTAGATTTTTCACTGCTATCTAGATGATTTGTTTGAATAAACATGCCTAACAGTTTAAAATGTGCCCTTAAACAGCTTGTGGAACGTATGTTTTTAAAATTAACAAGTTAAATCATATAATTTGGAATGCATTTACTCTTAATTTACACATCAGAACCAATCATTTTTCTACAAAATTTTATTCCTTTCTATTCATGATTTTAACGATTAGTAAATCACTTGCAAGAAATGCAAGATCAATACGTCCCACAGCATGTGATGAGTCATGGATTACTGATTTCTGCGAATGTTTCTCAGAGCGAAAAAAATCCGAGGTAATGTTCAAAAGCTTGAACTTTTTCAAACAAGTAACTTGAATTGGGAATAGAAGTTGTGGAACGTATTGTAAATTTTCATGCAAACGATTTTCTATGATTTGTATTTTCAACTTTCTACACCATATAATGGGTCACTTTATCACTTTTTGAAAATGAGACCTCAAGGGAAAAATCCTAAGGTGACATGTCACATCTTAAGATTTCCCAGTCACACAGTTTAAACTCGAAATAGAAGCTGTGGAATATAAATCAAAAAAATTCACGCAAGCGATTTCGTATGAAAATTTCATTTCCATCTGATCTAAGTTCTAGACTTTAACTATAAACTAGGATTAAAAGATATTGATTGGCTACTGTTACTTATACTGAAAGTGAATAATTGAAAAATCAATGCGTTCCACATTCTTTTACAGGCGATATTTAACTAGTTTTGACGTTGATGCTAAACAGAACTTTTGGCAATAAAGTTGCCACTTTTATTTCTTCATGGGAATAGTTTAAGGCCTGATTTTTACATTTCTGTGGAACATAATCAAATTGTGGAACAAAAACAATAATATAAAATTTCTTAAAAAAAAATCAATAACACCCTATTTTACACTATATCGATTGTATTGTACTTACATTTGGTGATGTTGCACTTGCCAACAGTGGCAAAAGTCCACCACAGGCTATTATAAGATTATCAGCTAATTGAGAGATTAGATGGACAGTGTTAACGACGAAAATTGCATTTTCACTGGAATTAACAAAGTCCAAGACACTCTTAGTCGAATGGCTACGCCATACTTGTATGTCTGTTTCCAGGGAGAAAAGCACATCTGACAGCAGTCGTTGATGAATGTAGGACCATTTGAATTCAGGTATTCGAAATGGCGGACGTGTTGGCCCCGGACTGAACATGGGACGTGTCGAACCGGATTTGGTCCTTTTATTGTCTATAATTTTTTTTTTTTTGTTGGAATGGAAGAGAGAAATAAAAACAAAAGAGATATTAAGTTTTGTTGTTGTTGTTTTTGTTGTTTGTTTGCATAGTGTGGTGGGGTGAACTCAGATTTATGTATTTTTGATTGTCTTGCAGCTGCCAAAATTAATCCGGAGCGTGTTCTTATATCACTTTTGACCATAAAATCTCAGAGCAACTGTCGTAAATGTGCCAGCTTTGAATAACTTCAGGATTGTCTTTTATTTTTTTTTTTTCTTCTTTTGCGTTTTGTGTTTTATAACTTTTTGCTTAATAATATGAGCTAAGGTTTGCAAAAGAGAAAGGAAATTCCTTATATACTTGGTTTAATGGTTATGCAGCGATAAAATTTCTTTGGGGGCACTTTAACACGCTTCACGATTTAATTGTACACCCATCAGTTTCTTGAGTGGAATTATTGTGCGGCAGAAATGTTTATGGGGAACAATATAATTGAAGGAAGCATTTCTTATACCTACCAATAGGAATTTCACTGGCAATGAGAAATGAAAGGATGCGTGAAGTGATTTATCTTGAAGATGTTTTTATTTCGGAAATTTTTATTAAGTATAAGAACAGACATTGAAAGACGCCAAAATGTTGGTAATGTTGTCTTCCCTAGACCAGTCCCAATCCCAGTTTTCAAAGGGCAAAAGTTAAAAAAATTATAAACAGGATAAGGGTGTGGTGGAAATAATTAGGAATAATGGTATAGAAAAGGGGAAAAATAAATTGCCACCAATAGATTTGGGGAAAGGGTGTGAAAAATAGTGGGTTTCTATCAAAAATAGATCTGCTATAAGAAACAATAAATAGAAAAGTTATAGATGGTAATGGTTCAGATAATTTTTCTATATAACCTCAAAAATTGGAAAAAAATTTAATGAACGATTTTTTTAATTTTTATTTTTATATTTTACCAAAATAGTTAAATTTTGATGAAATTTGGTTTTATCGTGGACTGTCATGGCTTTTACTTATACCAATTTTTTTGTATCAAAATATTAATTTTTTGTTTTTGAAGACGTATAGCCTAGTTTTCAATCAATTAGCGAAAAAATTATTGATTTTTGAAAGTTTTGAGACAGCTTTTCTTTGGATATATCCTTTTAAAAAAACAACACAGTTATTAAAAATATTGTCAAAAATTTGAGAAAAAAAATGTTAAGATCGACTTTTTCGTAAATGACAATAATCCAGCTATATCGAAGAGTGAAAATCAATAAACTTCATTAAAGTTAGTTTAAAAAAACTTAAAAAAAGATCTTTTCATGGTTTTTCAAAAAACTTAATAGGACTAAGTGAAACTTAATTTTTGAAGCTGGACGTGTCTTTATTCTGGAAATCAACAAGAAGATCTGCTGAACCGTTATTTTTGTAAGAATTTACAAAATTTATAGGCAAATTAAAAGAATATTATTATGTTCCTGAGCTTCCCATTCAAATTTAAGATTTATATGGGCTTTTTTCATGGATGCCATTGGCAGAACTGGACAAAATTTAAATGGGACCAACACGGCATCATCATCACTCAGTTAAAAGCAATTTGGATGAGTTTTTTTTCCAATTGTTGGTATTCAAAAATACTTTAACAGTTACCGGCTAAAAATTGCAGCTCTTATCCAATTTTTTTTAACAATAAGATTTTTGAAAATAAACTTTTTTTTTATTTTAAAAATTTGTTAAAACTTTATAAAATAAACTATGTCAAAAAAACTCCAGGTCTGCTATCTTATCTATTAAAGTCTTCAATTTCATCCATACTTGCAGTTTTTCTTAAGCAAGAAAATATAAGAAACTTAGAATCCTTAAATTTTAGGATTTCTTTATTAATTCTGTTGGTGAGACATCTTTTTATTTTTTAATGAAAAACATTGATGTGTTGCTACTTTCTCACCTCCCCTTACTGTTAAATAATTCATTTAAATACACAAAATGCCACTATAAGCGCAATAATAACCTAGATTCTGGACACTTAAGAATGACATTTTCGTTTTTATTATTTGTTAGAACTGCTAACTCCATCAATTTAAAAGCAAAATAAGCGTCCCATTAAAAGTCCTTAAAAAAATATAAATCTACTCCAAACTTTCAACCCTCTGAAAATCATTGCAACAAAAATACAAACTTCCCATTAAACAGCTTAGTTTAATATTATTTATCGTTAGCTCCGGTCAACCCTCCACTATCGAAAAGAACAACACTATTTCGAGTTATCATTGCAAAAGATAACTTCTAAACTATCATGAAGCAGCTGGATGGAGATGTATGTTGTGTTGTGTATAGCAATGTTAGCTACATATACAGAAAATAAATGAAAAATTTAACAAAGTGCAACTCACCGAAATGATTGTTCTCCACTTGTGTACTCGTGCTGTGTTGTGACCGCCTCTGTGGCTGTCCTTGTGGTTGTTCTCGTCCTTCATCTTGCTGCTGTTGCTGTTGTTGTTGTTGTTGCTGCTGCTGCTGCTGATGCAGCTGCTGTTGTTGCTGTTCATCATTTATACCGCCATCAGCACTAGTGCGAGTATTTTGTGCCGATGGTGATGTTTGCGTTTGTGAATCCACCTCTGAAACAGGACTAACGACCACATTGTTTGGTTTCGCACTATCTCCTAGTGATGGTTCCAAAATTTCCGCCGCTTCCTCATGTTCTTCGTCAACTGTGCTTCCTTCTTCTTCTTCCTCCAAATCACCCTCAACATCCTCGTTATTTTCTCCAACAACAATTGCTGCTGCTTCTGGATCAGGGACTTGTTTTAATGGTGACGATTGGGTGGAAGTGGAGACTGTGGTCACAATTGCTACTGGCGCTGTTGCATTCTCAATTGCTTGTGGTTTGTCTTCCGCTGCAGGCACCTCCTTTGTTGGACTTTCTGGTGGTGTTGGTATTTTGTCAGCTACTTTTGTAGACGATGACGATTCATCTTCAATCTTTGGCAACGATGTGATTTCAGCTTCGGTCTGTGCTTCTACTGAAACTTCTGTGGATTCAATGATGGCGTTTGTAGTTTCACTTTCGGTTTCGGCATTTGTTGTCGAATTGGCTGTCTCTGCAGCCGAGTGTAGGACTTCATCAATGACTTCTCGAGCTTGATCTTCAAGTTCGTCCGCAGTCTTTTCTTCCTTGATTTCGTTATTATTCTTCTCACCGGTAGTTGTCGTACTGATGGTTTCTTCTGGCTTTTCTGCACTTTCTTCCAGGCAATCTGTGATAACTTCATCGACAATGTCTTTGACTAGTTCATCTACCTGGACATCCTCTTGTTTGGCTGGACTTTCACAAGACTCAGATGTTGTGACGGTGGTGCTAGGGATTGTTGCTAAAATACTGCTGGTGCTCTCTTCACTGCTAAAGCTATTACAAGTACTATCACTTGTTATTGTTGTATTGGTATCAGTGGTACTGCTGCTTTGTGTAACATCAGTTTCAATATTGTTGTTGTTGTTATTGATGTTATTATTACTAACATTATTATTTGTAATAAGTATTGCACTTGATAAGGATAAATCAGTCTTTTGATTATCAATGGTATCCTCTAGGGTTGTTGGTGTTGTGTTTGTAGATGTGTCTATTGTGGCAGATGCGATAGTCAAAGTAGTTGTGGTGGTGTCGTTTGTTTCTATCATGGACTCGGATTCGTTATTATTATTGCTAAGATTTTTCGAGTTCAGAAGGCTAACTTTGTCAGCTTCTTCATCGGTGGTAGGGGTTGTTTTTGTTGTTGTTATTTCTTCTGTTGCTGTGGAGGTTTGTTGTTTCTTTTCAATATTTAAAACACCCTGTACGACTTCATTTACGGCCAATTCAATTTCTTCATCTTTGATAACAGACGAAGCTGATTCTTCAGCATTTTTCAAAAGAATCTCATCTGATACTTCCTTGCAATGATTTAGAAGTTTTTCCGAATTGTCCAATACTTCAGTGACAATCTTCTCTTCGTCCACTTTCGGTTCTCCTGATGCAAGATTTACTTCTTCCAAATCATCAGGTTCTAGATCAAGCACTTGTTTAAGAGCTTCTTGACCACCACCAGAACTGGGTGTTGTCTCATGAATTTCTTCTTCGTTTTCTTCGAAATGTTCTTCTTCTGTACTATTGCCATTGCAGATGACTTCACTCTTCAGCTGAGCATTATATACATCGGTGATATTTGACACTGTTGAGGATTGAACTGGTTTTTCAGCTTCTTTGTTGGCATTCTGATCGATCGAATTAGTTTTGTCATCTAATTTCGGTTCTTCGTCTTCTTCACAGGCACACTTCACATTTTCCAGTTGAACATCTTCCTCAGAAGGATGTTCATCATTGCTTATCATTGGTTCAATGGCAATAGCTACTGGCGTCGCTGGTTTCTCGATTTCCTCAACTTCTGTGGTAGTTGCAATACTTTCTGAACTTATTGCATGCTGCTGCTGATGCTGCTGTTCCTCTCGATCCCAACCACTAATCGTGCTGATGGGACGGGCTTGCCTTAAAGCAGGATCTGTAATATTATCAGTTCTCTGTCGCTCGTAATGTTCATACATCTGGGCGAATTGTAGTTTGAATTCTTCATAGGACACTTTTGAATGAACAATGGCGAGTGTGTCGACCCACACCCGCCAACCACCGTATTCATGCTTAATCGCATGATGCAGCAACATTCGAAATAATGAGTATACCATATCGGAAATTTTCTGCTCTTCACTATTTTTCGGATGAATGTAGGCCATTGCAATGAGCCATTCTTGCCACACGGACATTTGAAGGACAGTGCGACGATTCTCTCGATTACTATTACATAACAGAGTCATATCGGATAAGAAGAGTTTCTTCACTTCGATTAAGGATTCTGTTTGTTTTGACTGACGGATAAGTGTTGCTACAACTTTTAGAATCACTATGGAAGAAAATCATTTGTTTAGTTAGAGGAAATTTTAAAGAAACTAAAAATTAAATTCCTATAATAAATTGAACAAAAAACATATTTTAAGTTTCATATGGTTCTAATTTTTAATAGACAACCGTGATTTTGGTTTTTGGCACTAATTTGACCATACTAAATGAAATAGACCAGTATTGAAGCAAATTTTTATGACATTAGTTAAGAAAAACTTTCCCTTTAATGCATTTATGTAACGTGTCTACTTTTCTTTCCGTTACGTTAAATTTCGTTTCGTTGCATTAAGTTTACCTGTGTAAAGTTACATTACGTTACATTACGTTATATTACACTACTAAACTTTACGTTACGTTAAGTTACGTTCCGTTTCGTTACGTTACGTTACGTAACTAACGTTTTCAATAATCATATCGTATTTTAAACAGCTTTAAGGATTGGAAACCTTTATTTTTGGCACATTTAGCGCAATGTCAATGACACGCAATTCTTTACATCTTCCAGTTTCAAAACTAGATGTTTTGCTAATTATTTATTTTTGTATGAAATTTTTATCCATTTTTAAAAACTACTTCGTTAATTTTTTTTTTTTACTTTAAGTTGTAACTCTCTTGAAATCAATTTCACTAGAAGCTAAGCAAAATATTTTCTTCAAACTCAAACCATTTAGCTAAGCGAAAATATATTTTTGTATGACATACACCTACATCCTACACTCATAGATGTATGTATGAAATTCATCTCTGTAAGTGCTCATAATTCACCCGACAACGACATTTTCCAAGTTAAAATTAGAAAACATAGACCACACTAAAAAAAAAGAACAAAAAAAAAAAAAAAAAACACCTCTTTTCTCTTAGTGAAAAGCAATTTTTCTTCATTTACCCACTCTTTTGTGGGTTCTTCTTAACTTGTAAGAACTCATACATTTATTTCTGTACCTATACACGACCATACGGATACCGCAAAAATATAAAAAAAAAATCATAATAAAATAGAAAAATATCCTTTTTCTTATTTTCAAAAAATTACAAAAAATAAAACAAAATTTCTAAGAAGGAAAATAATAAAGCAAAAAAAAAAATGTATAATAACTTACTTGGATTCTCCAGTCGATAATGGCTCTCAGGCTCCGGATGCCGTGTGTATAGGATTTGCTGTGATATATGTTCGGTCATAATTTCATAAAGGACATTATATGTTGGTAGGGACAATGACTCCTCGTAAAGTAATAAGCGTTCGGCTAATAGCGTATATAAATTGTGCGGTGACATTACATCGTACTTTCGTCTGAAAAATGCAACGTTGATGGGGAAAATATAAAAGAAAGAAAAAATAAAAAAAAAAATTTAGTCTTTAATGATAAAAATATGTGAAATATTTTTTTTTTTTTTTTAATATATTGCATCATACGTACGAGAAAATTGTGATCATAGGTGACCTAGAAAGATTGTTGAATTTTTTTTTCATTTTGTTTGTTTTGATTTATTCATTTCTTTGGCTCAAAAGTAAAAATGAGGGCACAATATGGGAAATAAATTATATAAGGTGACATTGGTCTGGCTTATTGAGAAGAAAAAGGTCCAACCCTAAATAAATATTTAACGTATACCAAAAATTAAAGCTATGAACGCTTATTATAAATAATTTTTTTTTTTAAGTGGCGCCCAACGCCGAATATTTTTTTTTTTTTTAATACGCTTTTGTAAATAACTTAAATTGATTTGATAACTTAACATTTTAATTTTATTCAAGGACCGATTTGCTGTCAAAATAAAATCAGGTTACTAAATGGCACCCAACAAAAAAAAAAAAAAAAAATAATAATAATAAAAAAAAATCCAATTTAAAAACTCTACAACCTTTTTAGATCACCCGATCAATATAAACATACATAAGGGGTACGTACTTGTGTGTGCTACGCGATAAAAAGAATCCTAATAATTTTAACGCTTGTAGTCTTATCAATTGACTCTCGGCAGCCATTAATTTAAATATAGATCTAACACCATGTTTAACATCAAAAGCAGGTACCATTGAGCTTGGATGCTCAGACATAAGGGATATTAACATTTGCAGAACATCGTGTAGATTTTCATCCTGTTTTTTTGTATTTTTACATAAATTAATTCAACTTCTGATAGTTTTTTGTTTTGTTTTTAAAACCTTACCTCATGCATGGTCGTCAAGTAGTTTAATATACTTTGTAATTCATCCTCCTTAACTCCATTGCCAATCATAATCAACTGTTTTAGAAACAAAAGAATATAAGCCCGTATCGCTAGAATATCCTTTTGGGCTGGTCGTGGTCCATCTATACAGCATTTATATTCTCATTATATTCATTTGTTTCATAGAATCTCAAAAAAAAACAAAAGAAAACTTACCTAATCCTTTTGGAATGATACCACTCTTAGCTCGAGGATTCACAACCCAATAATAATATTTTAATGTGTGGACAGTCTGCAAAACAGTACTAACACGTCGAACATTGCTATAGATTTGTGTGTCACTCAGAAATTCTGTAGCTAAATACGAATAGAGCCGAGCTTGAACATTTGCTGGTGTATAGATCCATAGCGATGGATTGAAGAGAACATGGTCGAGTAGCTGCCACGTTAGAAATGAGAAACAGAAGAGCTATCCATTAGTCGTGTAACACCTCTGTCCTGCCACAAGCCGATTTTTGATATTTTTTTTTTGTTTTGTTTTCATTTTTCTCAATAAAGAAAAAATGAAAAAAATATTTGGCATGCAGCAAGCGGACATTGAAAAATTTTTCTTATTATGAACAATAACAATAAAATTTATATAACAAAAAAAATAATATATCAATGCACAAAAAATTTCACACACAGAATTTTAATGGAAGGTAATAAAGTAGATCGTAGCATGGAACATGTATATAAGATTCATTTACATTTTTACAATAATTTTAATAATAGTTTAAAAAAATGCATGACACTTTTGAAATGAACTTAGAATAACTTAAATCTTAAATCATTAAAGGACTTGAGGGCTCAAGCGAGATCTAGAATACAAAAGTTAGATAGTAAGGTAAAAAGATCCTGTAAGAGGATTCATGTTGTTGGCTCTGATATATAAAGAGTCTTTACGAGTAAGTTAATAGAACGAAAGTTGATCACTAAAGGACTTAATCCCTTGTGCTTTGGAGCTATGTGCATAAGTAATGGAAAGGGTATTCATTCTTGTCTAACTTATTTCAGATTTGAGAAAATTAATAGCGTTTAAAATACATTAGAGATAAGTAATATTTTCAAAATTAATCAGTAAAAAATACCTTTGTTCAAAGAGAATGGCGCGACATATTTCAAATAGGATACTACAAAACATATTGCAAACCTAAAGGTCATTACCATCACAAGTACTATTGATATAATGCCCGAGTCCAATATCCCCAACAAACGAAACTTCCAACAAGCTCATAATCCCCAAGCTCCAAATCCCGAAAAACATTCGGTTTATATTTTCAAATAACATATTCATCGAAGGAAATGATTGTTCCTGCTACTAACAGCTTTGGAGAATTTGCCATTATGAAATCCAAGCTCAGAAAATAAAGATACGTTTAGATTGATGACGTGTCAAATCTTAAAATTTGAGGATTTCGATTTAGGGGATTTTTATTTAGGGATTTTGAATTGTGAGTACTTTGCTTTTGGAGAATTTTTGATGTGTGAAATTAAATTTTTGGGATTTCGGTTTTTAGGGATTTTGGATTTTAGGGATTTTGTTTTTGGGGCAACGCACTTCAAAGTGACATTCTTCTCTATTTCAAAATTATTTTTATGTAAAAGAAGAGCAAATCAAAACATGGGTCAGTACAGAACAGCCATTTTAATTAAAAACCAACATTCAGCCAACACTTTTGTTGTCATCATCCCTCGGTTACTATCAAATCTGCTACTGGGCACAACTGCAAGTAGTAAAGAAACGTTGCTACTGACTAGTGAAGAGCGAAAAATGTATACCTGCGATTTCATACCTGTGACTAAAAAGTCACGTTCACGATCTGTGATTTTTTTCAAAATAATCTGTGAAATCACGGTTTCGCACATTTCACGATTTCACGAAAATCACGGTTTCGCGCATTTCACGATTTCGAACATTTCACGATTTGAAATCAACCACCAAGCCAATGAGAGAAAGAAGAACGACAAGAAAAAGGCACAACTCATGCGAATTGTGAAAAAAACAAGAGAATAGTGAAGTTGTTGGGTATGAATATGATGCATGATTTATAAGCTGTGACTTTAAACAAGAAAGGGGTGGATTGTGAAATAAACTGCAAACTGGGAACAAAATTAAAAGAGTGAAGACGAGGACGAGAGCGACGACGACGGTGACGATGATGACAACGATGACGACGAAGACGATGATGATGACGATGACGAGATTAAATGAAATCGAAGGGATGAATAAAATAAACAAGTGCGCAAGTGCAAGTGTGTATCTAATCTGCGTGCGGCTATGTTTTGGTTGGGTTATTTTTCTTTTCTTTTTGTTTGGGAGTGAGAAGAAAGGAAGCAGAACCAGTTTCGTTTTTTGTTTTTTTTCAACGGTTCGGTTTGAATTTGTAAATATGACCATTTGAATGAATCGTGTTCTTTTGGGTTTTTTTTTTTAAGGATTGAGTGAGGTTCGAACTTTGAAGTAAGTTAGTATCTGTGTTGTCTTGAATTTGATATTTTTTTTTGTTTTGTTATTGTTTACGTTTGAGTGGGAGAGATTTAAGATTTATTAAGGATTGATGTGATTTTTGTCCGATGAATCTTGGGGGTTGAAATTTAAATATATGAATCTTGGGGTTTGAAATTTAAATATATAACGATTTAATCAGTTGCTTTGTGAATACGAAAAGAGAAAGCCCACGTTTTATGATCGTCCTGTTTTTTTTTTATAATTAGTTAAAAATAATTTAATTATTGTATTTGTTAAAATGAATAAAAATATGCCATCAAGAAACAAAACAAGTTTTTTTTGGAACTTTTTCACTGCGTTTGACGAAAAATATGCCAAGTGCAAACTATGTAAAGCAAAAATATCGTACAAGACAAGTACTTCTTATTTGAAAAAGCATATGCAAAAAGTTCTTCAATTGGAACTTTTTCGTTTTAAGGCTTGCCCAAACCAAAGTGCGACAGTGCGGATATATTTATTTACACAGCGTCAAATAGAAGTACCCACACCATATGGGAAGTAGCTCAAAGCGTTTTTTTATATAAAAGTTCGTGTCGCACTGTCGTACTTTGGTTTGGACAAGTCTTTCTTTTGTGAAAAAAACACAATTCACGTTCACTGTTTAAAATCACAGTGAATTTCAAGTCGCAATCACAATTATACATGCGAACTAAATTTCACGACTTAGCTCAACCCTACTACTGACTAGCTGTAATACCAGCATTTGTTTCAAGACGTAAACCAACCTTCCCGAGAACACAATCTACATTTGTCTTTTTCTTGTCTTATATCATTCATTTACTTGCAACATTTTGCAATAATACCTGCAAAACAGTTTTGAGCTACTCGAAACATGAAAAAAGCTTGGTCAATAATCAAATTAAACTAACTAGTACCCCTAGCTTTAGATCCACTTGGCCTGCACGTCAATTATAGAAGACTTGGCATTAAAAGACTCCGAAAAGACGTCGAGGACGAACTAATCATCCTTTCAGCAAACACCGCTCTTTTTATTTTTGTTTTACTCTAAGGGAGTTGTAACTCACGAACGGTACATCGAACAGTAAAGTTTTTGAAACCTACAGTTTTTTTAATATTTTAAAAGCTCTTCAAAAATTTTTGTATAGGTCAACTCTTTAAAAATGTCTTTAAAATCGTTTCAACCAAAACCATATCAGAATTCTGAGACCAAAATTATATCAAAAATCAATTTATTCAATTTTTCAAATAAAATAAAATCAGTTACAGTTTAAATTTTAGCTTACACTTAAGAAAGTCCAATTCATGCTCTGTATCAAATTTTGGGCATAATATTTTCCCAAAGTTGGCAAATATTTCATTGATATGAATAACTTTTTAAAGAGTAAACCTACAAAATAATTATCTGTTACAATTTTTTTAACTTTTAAAATTAAAAAAAAAGCTGTATCAAAAACTTTACTGTACGATGTACCGTTTGAGAGTTACAGCACTTAGAGTAAAAAAATTTTTAGTATTCTGATCTTAGCTGTATCTATCTCACGCAAACAATATATTCAACCCAGAATACGATTCTAGATATGGAAACATCCTCAAATTTCTACTGTTTATGAATATAGCAGCAATTTTGTACGACCCATTCGTGAATAATTTTTTTAAATCCCATCAATAGCAGCAGCTTTTTGAATATTCACTTTTGATGTCAATAAAGTTTGTGACATATCGCATTGTTGAAAATCCCAAGGACCCGATCGATAATTATAATATTTTGTATTTCCTCGTCATCCTTAATGTAAATATTTACGACTTTTTTATAGAAAAATAATCCCTACAATAGTCCTTTTTACCTGACTCTTTTGGTGAAGCACCTTATCGACTATTTTTTTTTTTTGTGTTGCTTGAGAAGAACATTCGAAACTTTTTTGATTGAATTATCCGATCCCTTGATGTTCATAATTTACGAACAGGAAAACATCATAATTTCAATTAGCCAGTAGAGTTAGGGATGTTTCACGTTTTTTCTTTACAATTTTTAATGTAAATCTTTTGCCTTATTAATTAGAAACAATATTGCTAATTATATTCAACATAATTATAGCAGAAGTATCCTTTCCTTCTTTCCTTTCTTTTTTTTTTTTGTGCTGTGATTCAACAACAATATAATTTATTATCAACAGCATATCATAATCAGGGAGACATTTATACGTCAGTCCTTCAAGTAATAAAACTGTCAATGACATTATGATGGGAGCGGGAGGATTTAAATTGGTCCATATCAGAAGAATCGGGTGCATTATGGAAGGTATAATTAAGGAAAGAAACAAAAAATTAAAATAAAATAAGATAAATACGTAAAATGTTGAAAAAATAAAAATTAATGAGCCCGAGGAGACCATAATAATATGCACAACATATGTGATGATGGTATTCATTTATTTACATACGCAGGGTAGGTATATCAAATTACAATACGTCTCGTCAATTGTATTGTAATGAGTTTTCATTTATTCGTATATTGACTGTTTTAATTTACAAACATAATTACCAACAGGAAACAGGAAAAACAGTAAAAGAAATATTTATAAGTATTAATGAAAGCTCTTAATGTGATGCTTAATGAACTGCCAGCTGATGATATTTATAAATGAAAAAAAAAATTGATAAGGTTTTCGAGTTGGTATGTATAAAGGATAATGTTGGCATACAAAAAAGCGTATAAGAGATGATCCAAATTCATCCTGCTTTATTTGGTTTTATACAGAATAAATAATTATGATGAATTAAGCTGGATAAATAGCACACGCACACCACCACCAATATAAAAAAAAAAAAACAATCATATTTTTGGACTGATCTCATTGTCAAATTTAAGTACATTGGCTCAAAATAAAATATAAAAAAAAAAGAAATTCTATAAAGAAATCAAAACCTTAATTTGGTAAAAGCATTCACTTGAATTGTTTTCGCTAATTCCTGAAAATTAAGTGTTTTTTAAGCTTATGAGCAAATTTAAATTGAAATTATTTGGAATTCAATGAATTCAAGTTAATTTTATTTTAAAGAAAGTCAAAAAGTGGTAGGTAAGGTTAACATAGGAACAGAGTTTTAGATATACAAGGATGTTTGGATTTAAAACGATACCAGAATAGTTAGGGTCCTGTGTCAATTCCTATCAAAGGTATGGAAATAAAATTGTTTAGAAAACAAAAATGCAAGGTAAAAGAGTTTCTGATGTCGTTTTCGATTGGACGTCCAGAAGAGTACGGAAGAAACCAGAAGCTTTCTGAAACTGTTTTATTGGTACAAAAATGATAGTTTGGAGTATTCTGAGGAGAGAAATATGTTAACGGACTTCCAATGGCAAATGGCATCAGAAAATTGAAGAAAAAAATACTTCTTTGTTAAAATCAGTTAAGGGTACAACACCCGGTATATGCAAAAATGTTTGTAAAAAATTGAATTTAGATGCTTTAATAGACAAATGCCTAATTTTCTAGCAAATCCTTCGAACGTTATATTCCTTATTTCAAGGTTATAATCGCATTCCTGTAAACAAAGCACTATATACAATGATAAGAAATAATATCCTCATTTTTGTTTCAAAAATACAATCATTCATACTGACTTTTAATTAAGCATATTTATAAGCTGCCATTCAAAGTTTTAACAAAAGCTGATAAAAAAATATAAAACTGTTAAAAAATTAATTGAATTTGTTTTTAATAGCTTTAATGAGATCAGCCCATATAAAATATTTATAAACATTTTTTTAGTAAATTAAAATAATGTTTAATGATGTAAGCAAAATTTTTTCAAGTCACTTTTATTTTTTTTTAAGGAGAAACATTTTTTTTTAAACTAAAGGAAAAATAAATAACATAGACACAACCATAACAGGGGGAGTTTATTCACCTGGTAGAACTTTTTTTATAGTGAAAAAGGAGTAGAAGAAAGTTTGAAAGAGGAAAAAACGATTATTGTTTTTTTGTTTTTTTTTTTTGCTTTGAAAAGTTTAATTCAAACAATTAAAAATCTACGTCTGATTGATTAACACTCACACACAGTAAAATCAAAAAAATAATACACACATCTTAATGCATTATCAACTAAATTATAATGACATTCCAAAATAAATAAAAAAGGTTAAGAAAATAATACAATTTTTGATTTATTTCCTTGTAGGAACCTAGATACTACATAATTGATGAACGGATAGAAAGAACCATTTTTTTAAACCATGAAACAAAGATCAGGATTCAAAATGGTATCGTTCAGTACCGAGGACAAACTCAGGCAATCTTAGCCTCCTTTATCTTTTATGCCAACAGATCTAGTTGGCCAAGAACAAATGCCTTGAAATTTCAACTGCTTGGAACAAAGAGTTTGAAAGATATCAGAGTCCCCCCGCTGACGCCTCTTTCGTACGCCCTCGATAAAAGGTATACGATCCTCTTTCCTATAAAATTGAAACCTTATAGATCTAAGTAGATCTTGTATGCAATAGAATTAAAGTAATTAAAGGAAAACATTCAAAAGAACTGGTGAAATGTTGACGTCCATTAAATAAGAAAATTTAATTAAGTTAATGACTTTTTTGAATTTTTTTTTTTGACAGTTATTGTAATTTTTTCAAAATTTGTTGCTCAAACCTCAATTTTGTAGTTCAAGCTCAAAGTTTTAAAGTTTAGCTTAAGAAATATTTATTCTTAAGATTTTTTTTCTTAAAAATTCAATGCAAATTCTCTTAGAATTGGCGGACTTGGGTTCAAAGAGCTTCTCAGGACTTTTAAGAAAAGGGCCTCGAAAAATCCATAGGGTGCCCACAGTGAGATTTCGATGGGCCTCCAAAAGTCCATAAGGAGAATGCAATTATTAAAAAAAAAAACCACAAACATATTTCTTTGGGCCTTGAAAGGTCTAATAGGGGGCCAACATACAAAATTCTGTAGGGGTCGAAAGACCTATTGGGGGGCACAACAGATATATTATATACTAAAGGGGCCAGCAAACGAGTTGTGTTAACATTCCCTAATGAGTTTTGATAAAGAATTCATTAAGAAAACACTATTTTTTCTGAAAATTCTCTCGCGTGAGTACATTTTTCACAAAAAAATTCTTTTAAAAAATAGAATTTAAAAGGATTTTAAAAAAATTTTCTTGCCCGGAATTCCAGTTCACACCTGTATCTGAGTCCTAAAACATTGTAGGAACTCAAATTCTCTTCTAAATTGGTCACAAATTGTTTTCTTTTTATTAGTATACAAAGAAAATGAATGAATTTCAATGGGAAATAATAACTAAATTTCTCACCACTCTTAACAAGAAAATAAAAACAAAAAATTCGTAAAAATTTCATGTTTTTTTGTTCAAACAAATTGGAGAAAAGAAAAAAAATAGTTAAACCTTTACTCGTTTATAATTCAAGCGAAAGCCCAAGTTTAACTGCAAATAAAATATAAAATGAAAAAAAAAGAAAGAATACGTAGGTATATAGATTTGACATTCTCATTAAAAGTAAATAAAATTTAGATTATTATAAAATTACAATCATCTCATAAAATTTTAACAATAGGTATAACAATTGTCATGCATTTCAATTATAAATTTATATAAATTATTTTTTTTTATATTAACATTTAACAATAACTTTTCTTTAAATTTAATAATAGATATTTATTTTTTTTTTGTTCAACATAAATATATGTACATGCTTTTTATTTTAAATTATGTGGAATTTTTTGTATAAATATTTTTTATTTATAGTTGATTGTAAGAAAATGGGGAGGAATTAACAAATATGTTAATACTTTAACAAACATTTTATTTTAAATGACAACTAAGCTATCAGTTTTTTACATTATTTATTACTTTTTATTGTTTGTTTTGCTGTTTTACTTTTTTTGTGGAGTTTTGTAACCGACTTTAAACTATTTTCTCAAAAAATGTAAGCCTCGAAACTTAAGAAAACAAAAACTGAGAAATCAGCACTGGAATACAATGCACTATAAATAATTTACAACTCCTTCAATCTGATATGCAACCGATTGGAAACCAATATAAAACTGATTTAAATTTGGCTTCAGATAAGCTTTTCGGTTTTTGTATTCTGTGAACACATTTTAATTTGTTAATCCAAAGAATCGTTAATAGATCTTCAAATTTCTTAATGTTTTGAAATTACTAATTTCCTTAATTTGTTCTCAAAGTTTGAAAGATGAGATCAACAACCACTAAGAGTGTATATTTGTGTTAGACTTTAATTAATAGCAAACTCAGCTTTGAAAGTATCATATTAACATTCACATATACCTTCCTTATTGTTATAGTTAAATTAATAAGTGAACAACAGTTTAAACTGCAAGATTCCTTGAAGCCTATTTCTTTTATCAACGCTCACCACAAATATTTCAGTACCAAAAGTACTCCCTTGTGGTACACCACTTTTATTCCTCATTTTCTTACAACCAAGCAATGTATTTGTTACAAAAAAAAAATGTAGGTACTTCCAACATCATCAGTACATTTGATATCATTTCACTTACCTGTTTAAGAAGCAAATCACTATTCGCCGACAAACACGTCACTAGATATTTTGTCAAATTCAGAAACGAACCCAACACTTCTAGCGTCAAATGTTCCCTCGACGATCGCTGCAACATAAATGAAATAACCAGAAATCCACGATTTTGTATCATGTGTTGTTGTACAGTTTGTGATGTTTCCACCAATTCACATATAAAACCCAATAGTTTTGAACTGCAAAAAAAATACGAATGTTTCAAAATAAAATTACAAAAAAAAAAAAATAAAAAAAAGAAAGTAAAGAAAGAGTATACTCTTGGAAAGAAACTAAAGCACTTACCATAACGTTGGATCACGCTTCACATCGCTGCATCCTTCATGTGCCATATCAAGTTGTGAAAATAATGGAAACAGTACTTGAATACCCCCAATGGAATTCAACGTACAGTGTATCGAATGTGTTACAACAGCCTTAACGTCCTGCTCCATATTATACACATAAAGGTGTATTATATAAAGGATCCACGATCAGGGATAAGGAACACGAGATATGAGTAAAAAAAAAATTATATTAGAATTACTGCATTGCTCTGCATCAGAGTGTACAAAATGTCATAAATTTGATGTTGTTCGTTCATGTTCAGGTGCAGTTAAGAAGAATATTACTGCATTCGTGTATCAATAAATAAAATGGGAGAATATACATCCTTCTTCTTGACTCTCTTTTGTTTTCTTTTTCTTTTCAGGGAAAAGGGAGAAGGCAGGAGAGAGGGTAGATAACGAGAAGCATGTTTTATGATATTTCTATACTGTTTTTGGAAGGGTGAATTTCACAAGCTTTATTCTTTTACTTTTAAATGCAGACAAAAATGCAATAAAATGGAATAAAATGGAAACAAAGCGTCTGAAACTATTAAAATATGGCTTGTAGTAGCATTATAAGCTATGGAAAAAAAGAAAGTAACCAACTGATTGACCACAATACAACAAGTTAATTGCTTCAAGTAAAATAATTTATTTAAATCTGGTATTCTATGTGTATCTGTTAAAGTAGTCCTCAACTCAAACAGTTAAGTACTAAAAGTACAGCCTTGTGGTATACCATTTTTATTTCTTTTTTCCTACTAGGTTTTTTTTTCATTTTTTTTCGCTATAAGACAGTTTATTATACAAAGAAATCATAGCCCTAATAGTTTTGTGTGAGTGTTGTAATAATAGTATGAAAGCACACACAGATTTTTAGCCTTCACTTATAAATATGTTCAAGTGGCACTAGCAGCTTTTTTTTAAAAACACAATAAATTGGTTGAGAGTAAATGAAATGTTAAGTTAATTTATTATAAGAATAGTATTAACAACAATCGTACTACAGATATTTTAACTAATTAAGTTATTGGTATAAAGTATAAAGTGCTTCACTTTAGTTTGGAAAACTGACATTCATTGTTGAGAAGTTTTTGCAATGTACACCCTCTGATTGTTATAAACTGGTATAAATGTTATATTCTTGCCGGAAATATTGGTATAAACTGGTCTAATTCATTTATTTTGTATATTAATAACTTCAATCTACAAAGCTGGTGAAATTTATCTATATTCTTCTTTATAAAAGAATTCCCAAGGATAAAAGGAACATTTTTCCCTTTTTTTTTTTTGAGTCGATTCGGATTATTTTTTAAAACAAACTTTGAAACTACGTTAGTACTAAAGTACACTTTATGTCCTGTCATTTTTCAACGTATATGTATGTGTAGGTACTTTCTCGTCTTAGTATGGTTATTTTATAGCTCGCGTAGCATGTAGTATAGTACAGGTATTACTCGGCTATATAAATAATATTTTGTTAAGAAACCAAATAAACTCACCTGCAACATAAGAGCATGCGGTGTATGTACAAAATATGAAACATTTCCCTTTGGGGATGATTGTAAACACAGTTGACCATCCGTGGCTACTGGGTTGTACATGAAGACGATGGCATTCGATAGTTTACCATCATAAAGAACCTATAAAAAAAAATTATAGTTATATTTTAGGATTATAAAAAATACAAGTCAGTGTTTTGGAATGGAATTTTGAAAATTTGCTCCGTTGAATGATTGCACTATAATAATGTAAATGGGAGTGAAGAGAAAAAGTGAATGTAAAATTTTAGCTTTCCTTACTATGTATGATGGCATATTAAATTTGCCGGACGGAACAGAGATATAATAGAAATGATTGAAATTTTTGTTTCTATAAGAACTACAATTTTATACATGTTTGATATTATTTAAGATAAAAAATATGAACGATAATGTTGGATTTTCACTTGTCAATAAAATGACATGTTGCGTCACTAAATTAATACTGAACTTGTTAAAAAACAATGTTTTTTTTTTAGTGCAGTTTTAGCAATAACTTTGTATGAGTATTTGTAATTTTTAAAATGTATGAAAAACAAACACACACGTGGTGGTGTGAAATAGAAATGAGTGATTTGGAATAAAGGTAAACGATTTGAATTTTAAAATTGACGTTACATTGCTGGTTTTTTTTTGCTTTCTTAAGATTTGTATATAGCTAAACAACAAACACACGCACACAAACAATAGCTGTAGGACGTTTGCGCTGACTATGATCATTGTTTAATTTATAACTTTTTTTTTATTAGCTCTGAATGCAATTAAATAAAAATTACAAAACAAATCAATTAAATATATAAAACAAAATGCAAAAAAAAAATTTAAGCAAAAATACACAAATATATCAAAATAATGAAAACACTGTGAATCTAAAATAGCACATAATGTCAATATGTGTAGTTTGTTTTGTGATAAATTTTAGAAAAAAATATAGATTTAAGACTTTTTGTTGAATTCAAATAAAATTATTTCACTTAACCCTCAGATATCTTTTTTTTTTTTTTTTTATTAATTTTTTTAAATACAACTAAAGAAAAATTATCTTAAAAATTGTTTCTGGGTAAGCTTCGCATCTACATTTTACTTAAACATCGCTGGAAAACATTGAATAAGGAAGATAAGAAAGTATAAATTTTGAAATAACCTTTTTTAATATGTTTTACAGTTAATTCGATTTCTTTTTATTCAATCCAATATTTTAACTACGAGAAAAATACTAAAATTTCTTAAAAAAATTACAAAAATCTATTAAATAAATACTATTTTCTTGCAATTTTGTATACATTTTTCTGTCTTAAATTTATAAAAAAATGAATAGGATTGAGAAACCTTAAACTGACAAAATTACGATTTAGTTTTGTTCGTTTTTGTCGATTCACTAAACTGATAGAGGATACCCCTGGGTTGAAATGTTAAACTAATCTTCATCACATTAATTTCTATTTCCCATATTTTAAAGATAATAAATATCATATTTTTTTTTTCGAAAATCGGTTCATAAAACCCGTAGTTACTTAAATTATGTTTTCGTTTAAAATTGAATAAAAAAAAATGGAATGAGAGTAGGTACTTATTAAGTGTATATTTTGATAAATATTTTAAGTGTCAAGCTAAATTTTCATCCAATTGGTAGGATTATTTTCGCCAACTAATTTTTTATATGTTGTTTTTTTATTTTTTTCATTCAATTTTCAACCGATTTGCTTCTAAAAATCTTTGTTCGATTTGCAAATAAATATGTATAGGTCTAACATTTAAAATAAAAGTAACATGTTCCAGATCAAGTATATTCTTAAAATCAATATACCTTATGAGGAAATTAATAAAAATTGATCATACACCATAAATATATAACCTAAACATGAATACATTTTATGTCCTATACAAAAGGGGTATTCATGCAACCTTGGTAAACGTGGTAAACATGATAAACTTGGTAAATGTGGAAAACATTTCAAAATTTGTATGGAAATGACAGTTGGTTTACCAGATTCAGCACTTTACCACGCTTACCAAGAGTTTAGGTTGCATGAATACCCCTAAAAATTATGTATTGATCATACCATCACACCAACAAAAAATCCTACTGAGAAATTATTCCATCAGTTTTGTGCATTTTTTTATAAAAAAGGGGAAAAGAGATTTACCTTTTTCACCCTTTTTTGCCATATGAAACACGAAAAGGAAAACAAAAATGGCAAATGACGTAATAAGCACTACTTTGGGTGGAAGTTCGTAATCATATTAACTGTGATGTAAAAATGTAATGTTATTTTTTTGGAAGTATACTAGGTCGGGATAAACATTTATGTTGTAATTTTTATTTACATAAAGATATTAAAATTGACCAAAAAAGCCCAATAAAAAACTAATAAATTATAATATACTAGGTAGTGTTTGCTAAATTCGGTTTCAATTTAAGCAATATTAAATTACAATCATTAAAGCACTTGAAATCAACTAGGGTACTTTAAGTACTGAAATTCGTTCTAGTGAAAAAGAAAGTGGCAGCACTTTTAAGGCATCCAAATAAATTTGACAGCTCAAATTTTTTTTAAGGATTTATTTGTATATTGTTTTTAGTTTAAAAAGGATCTAGGATAGTATATCATTCAAGCCGATAAACTGCCCTTCATAAATACTGTAATATCTGCCATTTGTTTTATAGTGAATCTGTAAGAGCTAAGAATTGATTTGAAACAATATAGAAACAAGAAAACAACCTGTAGTATCCAAGAAATGAATTAATCATTCTAGTCTTTCTTCTTATTTAAACACCTTCATCTTGTGAAAGATTTTTTAAACAAATTTAAACAGAGAAACCTCTGAATCATCTTTCCAAATAGTTATTTTTTTAGAACGAAAACAAAGCTTGACATTATTTGACAGCGTTTGAGTATAAAACAATACTTATGAAATTTTTTGTGTTTCACCAAATTAGAAATTCCTACAGAAAATTACAATTTTTTTTAGATAAGTAGTACCCGTTCCAGTTTTTTTATACATCGTTGGAAAGGTCTGAATGTCTTTTTTTTTATAAGAAGAACAAAAATAAATTCAACAGTAAACTGCTAAAGCTAAAATTTGCCAAAAATCGTTTTTGACCTAAAATCCAGATTTTGGAGGTGTTATGAAATTTGAACATACCTTTCCGTAATCAGAACGAAAAAGCTTTCAAAACGAAATGCAGAAAAATTATGCATATGACATTTTTACCAAATTAAATCAGATGTCTGGTGCGAGGACCAAAATTATTTTTTTCTTTTTTTCACTATTCATTAATATTCTCTCTCCTTTCATCTAACTTTTAAAAAAATCTGTCTATTTTTACAAAAATTAATAAACGTAGGTAGGAACATATTCAAGGTAAAAAACTTCTTTCCTGTCCTTGAACCAAAACTTTTAGTTAATTTTCTCTGCACATTCAACGACGAAAATATGAGAGAAAACTTTAAATAAAATATCAAAAATGCATTGATCTGTAATGAACAATTTATTAGCACTTAAAAAATCAATCAATTGAAAAAATTCACGGTTCAACTACTAAAATCATGAATTTCACTTGAATGTTTTTTTTTTTTGCTATGAAATACATCCTAAGCCAATGCCATCTAGTTATAACCATTTGATTGAATATAAAGCAATCAAACTATGAGCCATGAAAGCCGCCATCATATTTCCTGGAAGTCTTTTTTTTACGTATTTTTTTTTATTCCTAAAGAGATACTATTTTTTGTTTGCCTATTTGATTTCATATTGAGATTTGTAGTGCAGTGTCGATGGCATATCAGCATTAATTGGATTAATTTGAAAATGTATTACTTCGTATTGCAGTTGGCTCTTGGTAATTGAAGAATTTGTTTTTTTTTTTTAATAGGTGAACTGGAAAAAGTTCTCCAATCAGTTCCTAGTTTATAGAAAAACCATTCAGGATGACTATTTTAAAAAATAAAATAAAATAAAATAAAATAAATAAAATAAAATAAAATACAATAAAAAAACAATAAAATACAGTAAAAACTAAAATAAAAAAGTATAATAAAATCAATCCATTATAAAGTATCCTTGAATTAGCTAGACAAAATTGGCTAAAATACTCTCAGAAAATCTATCTTTTGTTTTAAAATACTCTCATTTTTTTTCGTTTTCCTTATAAATATACAAGTGACCCTTGAGTTAAGTGAAATTCAAATTAGAAAAAGAAATAGAAGGTATTCATATAGAACGAACCGTACATTAAATGAAACTAAGAAATTAGCAGAAAACTTGATTAAAAACAAAAAAAAAAAAAACAAAAAAATAAAACTTGAAGAAAATAAAAATAAAGCCACAACATGCTTACAGTTTTCAAATTAATCAATTCTTCGGCATCGCCGAAAGTTGTTGAATTTCCTCCAGCTAAAGATCCAGGACCATCTGCGGTTGATAGTTTACGCAATTTCGATAGTGTTCGGGAGTCTTTGTAAAATAATTTTTAACAAAGAATAAAGAAATACAAATAAAATAAAAAAAAAAAAATACAATATAATTAATAAAAAAGCATAAACAAAAAATTAAAAAAAAAAATTAAAATTGCATTCATTTATCGCAAAACAAAAAAAAAATATCTACCAGTTGAAGCAGAATAAAGGCTTCCCGAAGGATAAGCCAAAGATGCAGCAGACATAGCTGAGGGATCATTTTCATTTTTATTATTCCCAGAAGATGTCAGTGTTGGCGTAGTAGTAGAAGTTGGTGTTGTTGTTGTTGCTATTGCTGCTGTTGCTGATGACGATGACGACGAATTGGGCAATGTATGCTGAGCTGCTGTTGCTCGAGCTTCAGATTGCAAACGTGCATTAACTAATGCATATGCTTCGGCAACAGCCACATTCAAATCTATTTCACTTGAGGAATCATCGTCGGAGCCATCATTATTTGAGGCATGTAAACTCACCCGTTTATGATTGTCCGGCAGATTCAGATAGCATTCGTTGTCAAAACGAAATTGTGACTGGTGAGTTGGTTGAGTGAATTTGCACAATAATAAATAAAATAAAATTTTGCAACAAAATATATATTTTGAATTTTTGTTTTTGCGACACACAAGTATGATGTTTTAGTTTTTTTTTATAGGGTGCAGCGTGAAAAGAAAGGTTGAAAAAGTTAAGATTGATAATTAATATTTTATTATTTTTAAATAAGTTTATACTTTTAATTTAACAGAATGAAATGAAATAAAATAAATAAAAACCAAAATTATGATATTAATAATTCTGAAGTGAAATATTTTATTTGTATTTATAGCATTTATTTATAATTAATCAATTAATTTCATGAAAAATACAACAACTTGACATTCAATGGTTTTAAAATTTAATTTGTATTTTTTTTTCAGAGTTCATTTTTGTAGAAGGTTTAGTGAAATCCTCATGATTGTCAGTTATTATTTTTTTTATCAGACCTAAAAGAACATCAATACATTGTTGATTAATAGCCTTTTCACACAAACAAGATTTCGAAACGGACCGCACTTGAACTAGATTTTGTTTGAAATTATTCTTTTTATCGCTGCTAAATGATGCTGTTAATTGCTATACAAAAGCGAACAATGGGTTATAAATGTGTTTCTAAAAAAATCTAATAGATTTTGTGAAACATTTCGTCCTAATTTCGATTACAAAGAAGATTTTGAAAACTGAAAATGGATAAGAAATCGATGTGATTTTGTACTTTTTGCACGAAATCTAGGCTATTATGGTTTTATGTAAAATTCATATAAAGAAATAGACCAGGATCAAGTTAGACCCTTGAATTATTCCCAATAATATTTATAAATAGTGTGCAGGGATGTACAAATTGTACTTTTTTAAACTAATTTAGTATTGCATTCAATACAATTGTATTAACTTTCCATTCCTGATTAGTGCTAGCTTGTACAATTGTGATACTATAATTCTTGTGACCTGAGCACTTTGTGGAATGGTTGAAATGATATTCCGGTTCAGAAAGACAAAATTGTGATAAGTTGTGTAAAAAAAGCCTTGCTGCTTTGTCATTGGTAACGTAAGGGTATGTATTGACCCCAAACTATTTCGTCACCTCAAAAGTAAAAGGGTTAGGAAAATACTGATGTGAATATCGCTGGCCTATGCAAGCGAATTATATCGGAACCAAGCGAAACTGCTTCGATTTGGATGATTTTTTGTTTTCATATGATGGTAGGGGAGAGTGGCCTAAATTGGCCCACAAAAAAAAGATTCCCATATATCGGTAAAAAAAATTACATTTTACCTTAAATTTTTATTCTATTCAAAGTTTATTCAATAAAGCTTGAAGTTTGTAGCTTGACAAGTTTAAAAAGTTCTTTAAAGTAGGTATTTAATTTTTTTTTAATTTCAAAACGTCTTCAAATTCCATTGATCAAAATTACCCGAGTAAAATGGCATACATCTGTTCCACCACCTGGTAAGCAAGTTTCCAAATCCCAAGTTCCTTTGTTCATTTGCCTTGAAAGGGTGGTCCTAAATGTTCCCAAACCCAGATATAAGCCATTTAAAATTTTGTTTTTGAAGGGTAGGGTATTTTCTGAAACTCATGATTTTAAAGGTTTCTTCCTGCCATTTCACGTCTGTTTCGCATGTTCTTGCTCTTATTGATTAGGTTACTATATAGGTATGCTATGCCTTTTTAATTAAAAAAATTGTAAATCTAGTTTTATAAATAAAATTCAAAATGTATAAAATTAGATTTTCAAATGACTAAAACAGCTTTTTAAATAAATTTAACCTCAAAACGAAGTATGCAATTTGATCTTTCCTATAATGATACTTTTTTAGAAAAAAATATTTGAAAATCGTCAGAGCCGTTTTTTAAAAAAAACTATTTTAGATGATATACAAAACTTTAATTAAAAAGACTTAATATAAACATTTTCTATTGGCCCTTGGCCAAGAAGATTACTCTTTTTCTGCGAGTAAGTCTTCATGACTATCTATTTCACTTCAGAATTTTCAAAAATTAAATTAAACTATTTACGTAAGGTTAAAAAATGTAATAATTAAAAAAAACAAATAAATATACTAGTACATTTAATAACAATTAATAACAATTCAAAATGTATTCCTTACCTTATATCCAGGACCTAAACGGTGCATCGCACATATCTGTTGCGTTGTCAAGGCTTCACTGAAAAGATAAATAGCTGACATTTGGCCACAAAAAACTCGCTCCTCATCAAGTTCCGGCGTTGCACCAATGTAACACTTATCAAATGGCTATAAAAAAAAGAAAATTATCATGCATTTATATATATTTTCCATTTGATTTTGAAATAATAAATAAAAGCAACATTTTTGCAAAAAAAAACGAAAAAAACTTACATCATTTGTTGAAACGAACCACGCCATTTCCGTACTAGACGCTAATTGTCCATTAACTAGGCACTTTATTTCGCTTTTAGTCCAACGATTATATATATATACAATGGCAATCATGTACCACTATATACCATCACAAGTATGATGACAATTTTTATACAAAGAAAATAGAAAAAAAAAAAGATTTAAAAGGACATAATTGTTAAAACGGATGCTAAACAAAGTACCTTTCTTGGTTGGAATTCATATTTGACACAATGCTGGAATCCTTTTCCTTTGACTTTCATCGATGTCAAGACAAGGCAATTACCAACAAAATGTGCTGTATATCCAACCCCTTTCGATGTTTTAAAACTAAAACAAAAATTAAGTAAAAAAATTGTTTTAAAGAGAGGAAACCGATGAGGATATAGTCATCATAATCATAAGTAATAACAAAAATGAACCTTTTTTTATTTTTTTGAAAAAAAGGAAGAATACAAAAAAAAAAACTTACCAATAGAGGTAGGGTTTCTCACGTTCTATATTTACAGAATTTATGGGATCTAAACGGAACCACGTCGTAAATGTGAAACCATTTTCGTATGGCCATTTAGCTAGGGGTGGTAGGACCATTGCCTGAAATAAAGATAAAGAAACATTAAAAGGATTAAATGTTAAGTTCAAAGGATTTTTTTTTTTTTTGCTGTTGTGTTGTGTTATTTTCATTCAAGTAGGAGCCTATTAGATGTTAACAATTTATTTCCTGATGCTTAACTTGAATTGAACAAAAAGAAGGGTTTCAGTTTCAAGCTATGAAATTTTATTATGTGAGATGACTAAGCTTTAGGCGAATATTTTTACGAAGAAGGTTCAGAAATGAAATAACAATTTCCATTAAAATTTCCCTTTTTTTTTGGTATCCTCCACTTTTGCTTACATGAGAGTATTTTAATCATTTAAGCACTGAGATTTGTTGGATCACTAAAACGCCTAGTATAGGTATATTTTGTGTCCTTAGAAACCCACCAGCAGATATCTACAACAATATAGAACAAGAAATGGACTATTAAGGACATTTCCTGACATTTAATTTCTCCTGAAGCGGAAAACAACTTTCAACTTCTAGGTAGGTAGGTACTTCTTCTAGTTTCATCTTAAGCAATTTGGAGACAAGAAAATCAATGATAAGTTTCCTTCGCAAGAACTCAAACAACATCCTCCCCCTCCCACTTCCCACTCATTACAATTATTCACACATCGAAAAACAAGAAATTAATTATTATGATTCTCTCTCGCTATACCCTATACAGCAGCATCACCATTAATATTTTGAAAAAGTTTTGCCTTTGACACATTCTTACACTTAAATATAAAAATGGCACTTGGCACTTCTTTCTCGTATATACGTATTTGAACTGATGATCCTACCGCCCGCCACTAGCACCATCATACGTGATGATGATGATGATATTGTGTGTATCTCGTACCAGTTTCTAAAGATAAACTATAATTTGACAACATGTCACAAACTTAACGCTCCAAGTCCTAAACGAAACATGACCTCCCTGCGAAAAAAAAATATATTAAGTGGACCAAAGAGAAAATATGTAGGTAAGGTGGGTATACAATTAAGTTAGTTAGTGAGTTGTGAATGTTATAACAACTCTACTGGGTACTGTCAGATGCGAATTTCTTGGAAAATTTTGTGTGCGACGACACTCTCTATCAAACTTTACTGTCACTGTCACAAAGTATCCTAGCAAATTAATCACGAAAGAATATGTTTTTTTTTTTATCTTGTCTTTCTTTCATATTTATTTTCTTTTTTTTTTGCCTGCGTTTAAAATGAAAATAGGGAGGATATAAATGAATGTCCTTAATTGTTACAAAGTGCAGATAGAGAGCAAAGGGCAAATGGTACGGGCGAGGCATGGCCCTGAAACTGAAACAAAGTGAAAACAAGTCCAAAGAAGACACATAAAAAAAAAAAATCAGTTAAATCTGGACGAGATATTTCTCCTGTTAAGAAGATCCTTGTTCCATCATGGATGGATGGCACTTTTTTTTTTCTTACAATTTTTTTTTGTGTTTGCCGTTGTTTTTATAGTATAGTTCAGGGCCGGAATATAAATATGACATTCTAGAAGGAGGTTTTCAGATGAATTAAGAGTCGCATTTGAAGTCAGGCAAGGTTGCATGTTATGGCCAAACTATTTTTCTTATAATGACAAGCAACGTGCTGCTCGCAGACCTGATGAACGGAAATTAATTGAATTAATTGAAGTTTGACATCCTTTCTAAGGGATTTTGGTACGATGAAACCGAATCTGAAGTCAAAACTACACTAGCATGTCACGTTTTCGAGGTATGCTAGGATGTATATCTCAAAAACACGTTTTTTGGTACATTTAACATCGAATATCCTTATTTGTAAATACTATATTAAAAAAAAAACTATTAATGGGTTGTGAATGAAGTGTCATCTGTCCTAATCATTTTAAATCATTTAGATATTCGCGTTTGGCGCAAAGATATTGCAAAGTAAAATTTATGATCTTTCCAAAATACTCTATTTAGTCCAATTTAAGCGTTTTTAGAGGTGGAAAGTGCTGAAGAAATAATTTTCAATGGCTAAATTTATGTTTTCAGGAATGCTGAGCACGAATTTGAAGTTATCCAACACAATTTATCACGGTAAACATGAGAAATCACGTTTTTGTCTTTGGTGCACAATCCAAAATATGAACATTTATCTCTAAAACCGTTTATGTAGAACAAATACAGACAAAATAACCAATTTTATGTTTTGGATGATTTTTTGTACGACATCTGGATTCTTCACAAAAAAAAAATGTTGAAAAATCCATAAGAATCAGTCCTTTTGAAAAGCACAAAACACTTTTTAAATTAAAATATCGCTTTTATTACCGATCTGGCAAACCATAAACTATAAAAAATTCATCAGAGCATAGCTACGATGTTGATGAATAAAAATTAAACCTCCCAAAAGAAAAACAACCGACTTCAAATTTAAGACTTTTGATATTTTCTAATGGATGCCACTGTCAAAAAAGAAAGCAAATTAAAATGGGACCCAAAGGAGATCATCAGCTTCAAATACAAAAAAAAAAACATCAAAATCATCAAAATCGATCCACCCAGTCAAAAGTTCTGAGTCGAATTGATAACCTCCTTCCTTTTGGAAGTCGATTCAAAAAAAACACACAAAATTGGAAATTTTCAGAGTTTTTGGTCTGCCCTGGACATTTTCTATCAAAAGAACTTTTGTCCCAATCTGTCAGGCCATGAACTATCAAATTCTATTGGCTACAATGTCAATTGCATTGGAACATGACTACAATCTCGAATGCACCAAATAAACTTCAAATTTTCAGATAATGAGTATGAAAAAAACATGTTGGCGAATCTTGGAGGGGAATTTAATATTTCCCTGAAGGAAGTATTTAGTACCCATTTTTTATCAATGTTAATGACTGCATAACTGTTTAAACTTGTGATATAGTTACTATCGGGCAAGTTTAGGATTCGTAAACAAAATTGAAATAAAGATAAAAATTTTGTTTGTCTGCCTGTCTCCCTGAAGAATTTTTTTAAGGTCCAAAATTAACGATACAAAATTAACTTGCACTTAGGGTCAAAGCTGCTGTCGATGCTAAGCCTACTTTAAGTTTTTAAAACTACACAAAATTTATAGGAAATTCTGAAGCATTTACTGTGAGATTTAGCTTGAAACTAAAGTTATTAATCTATCAAAGTTAAAATCTTATGTTAAATCCCGCAAGACTGAAGATATCCTTTTTAACAAGAAATTTTAAGTTTCAAGACCATTACCGTAGGCTGGACTAGACTATATTAAAGGCGCTCTTGCCTTTAATATAGTCTAGTCCAGCCTTTCCTTACATTGCTGATGATTCCATCACACAAAAAGTTTTTTTTTCCACTTGTATTCTAGCTTAGGCGGTCATTAATTAAAGGATCTTGATTAAGTATTCGCTATTTAATTTTCTTTTGTTCAACAATACGTTGTACAAGAACAAAAAAAACAGCGCCAAATGGGGAAGTCTTGAAGATAGTATACAGAATTAGTTTTATTGCCTCCAGGCGAGGCGAGTATCAAGAAAGTTATAGTAGATGTAGACTAAAAGGGTGGCAACCCTTATTAATATCCACGATTTCTTTTCATTACCAACATCGTTTTGGTCAGTTTATTTTTTTTTATGTTGGTTGGTGTTTTTGTTTTGTAAAAAAATATTCTCGACAAAAAATTTATATCAAACAATCCTCAAAGCAAGGATTTTCCTTGTGTGGAGAGAAGTGTTAAATTTCTTTATTTTTCCCCGCCCTAGAAAAAAAAATAAATAAAATTGACACTCAAAATGGTGAAGGTAAAACCATCTGACCAAGAAGTTAATTAGCGCGTTCAAGAAATCGATTTATCAAACATCATTCTGTAGGTACCCACTTAAGGACGGAGATGAAGGACGAAAATACCATTTTGAAGAAGGACGAAAATACCATCTTGAAGATGATATCATTATTCTCAGGTAGGTAATTAAAATGAACGCGAGTGTATCTGAAGTACCTGTCCTCAAGAGAAATATTCGTTTATAATGTAAGTTCATAAATAATATACCAAACTGTTATGCTGCTCCTTCTCTGAACTGGTTGCTTTAAGCTTGATTGGAACTTGTATAGTAATTGGCTGGCAGAGGTAGCTACAAACCAATGAATTCAATAGTAGCGCGCGGAGTCATTTAAGCCTACCACAGCACATCAACCAGGTATAATAAGCAAATAATTTTAGGGATGTTTTCTTTTATTTTAAATGAAAGACAGAAAGATTGAGTTTTAAATTGGATTGGTTTGGGCTCTTGTAGGTGTATTGGTATGAAGTAGTTGGCTGATGATGTACTTTGTTTTGTGTTTTTTTATTTTTTTTGCTGGTGTTGATGATGTCAAGTTGAAAATTATAAATTCAATGAATTTTTAATACAATTTTTAATGAGGTTATGACTTATGAATAATAAAAAAAAAATATTTGGGGTTTGGGGATTATTTGATGATAAAACGGGGAGTATTTGCTTAAGTTAATTAGATAGTTTGCAAAAAATGGATTCTCCAATGGGGCATTAATACAAGTTAACTAGGTAATTTTATGAGAGTTTCTTTATTGATTCATTTAAACTTTACTTTTCGGTTAGTTTAAGCTGTTGTAACTTTATTTTCTGAGAAGCCTTGTTTTCAGAAATTGTTTTGTTTTTTTTGTAAAACTGCTGCTTTAAGTTTTTCATTTATCCTCATTTTTTGATACAATTTCCATTTAGTTTAAAAACTTTTAGAAGAAACTAAGCAATCACCACATTTTTGAAGATTGAAGACCCGGATTGGAAGAACTCATCTTTTGTCAGGATTTGCACGTTTATAAAAGAAAATGATTGGATAGGAATTTAGCAACCCAAATGATGCAATGGGGTTTTTTCACACGGGCAAGTCCAAAGTGGGGTTGACCGATAAGTATCACATATTAGGACATTGACCAGTCAAGACAAAATATTGTCCACCTCTTAAAATGCTTTCAAATGTGTATTTAGTTTATCTATAGAAATCGAACAAGGGGGGCCTAAGGGGGGGTAAAGGCTTTAATTTCCTTAAAGTGATGGGTGCAGGGGTCTGCACCCAATACCAAAATATGCCAATGCTCCAAATTTTAAACTTGTATTAAACAAAAACAAAATAATCATAAGCAAAATAATCAATAAAAATAAAATGGAATTTTTGGGATTCCGATTTCGGTCAAATAATTTGATTTCAACATGTTAAGAAATGCATCAAGTAAACAATGAGGGACAAAAAACAGAGTAAAATAAATAAAAACCTTGAGTCAAATTGAAAGCAAAATGGATTTAGCTTAAAGTTGAAAATCATTGACTCAATGTTGAGTAACTTTAAATTAAAATAAAATCAATTTAAGAACGAAAAATTATCCGGGTATTCCCATTCCTTGAAAGAACGTTATGAATTCAAAGAGAAACAGAACAACAAAACTGTATCGAACACGAAGATCATTCTAAAATAAATTTTGTAACCGAGATTTCGATACTGAAAATAACAACATTGGGTTGTCACTTTTAAAATAGGTACCCAAAGTGGCAACCCTGTTTGAACGATAAAGCACATATCTTTAGGAATCATAACTTTTTAGCTTATTAAAAAGTAAAATATTAATATTGCCTATTAAAAGTAAAAAATATGTAAAAAATTAAAAAAAAAAATAAAATAAAGAGTGTAAAGATGAGAATGTGGTAACCCTGTTCAACGTAAAAAAAAACTTTTTTATAATAATTCTTATTTAAACAAAATAGTATTAATTTTAGTGATGTTAAATGCTCAAATATACATCAACGCAGTAGCGCCTTCTATCTAAACAAATGCCGCGTGGAAACTCTAAAATAAGTACGGCAACCCTATTTGAATACAAAAAAGAACACTAAGAACCACACGTTTCAGAGAACTTACTACAAATCTGATCATTTACTGGCGTCGTCGACTAAATTAAGAGCCCTGCTCTTAATTGACAAGAAAAAAAAATCAAAGTTGGGCGGGCACCTTTGTGAACGTCAAGCAGCGTTACCACTTCCGAAAAAAAACCGGAGTTGATTTGAAAAGAAAATGTAGTAGGTTATACAAATTGGAGTAGAATGCAAAATTATCACTTTTTAGTAAATATAATATAAAAATAAACATTTTTATATCGAATTTTACTAAACAAAAAATAATAACAAAAAAACAAAAATAAAAACGAATAAAATTGAATACCAAAGTGGTAGAGGAAATTAAAGTCTTCGAAGAATTCTGCAGAGAAATTATTTGGTGAGTGAATGAATGGCTATCGCTTTTCCGTCAAAATTGGAAGAATTGCGTTCTAAACGAACTCTTAGGCTGTGTGTGATGCTATGAAGCTGGTATCGTTTTCTAAAAGGCAAAATTATGACATGATATAAGCTTCAAAATCAAGCATAGGATAACTCTTGCCAAATGAGAGGGCAAGAAATCAATTGAAGAACATTGATCAGCGCATGAGCTTTCTTTGAGAAGAATGTTGTCTTTTGTTAGACTTATGTTTTGTTTTGTGTCGGTAGAATTGATGACAACTTATAATTATAGTTTGAACCCTGATTCCACATAACCCTTTCCTAGCGATAATAACGTTTTTGATTTATTGATTTCTGCACTATTTGCTGTATAATAGCCTAAAAAATAACTAACCTATCTTTTGCTTGAATCTCTATCCCAATCCAGACCTAAATTTCTTATACCTTTCATTTATGTGCATACAGTTCAATGCAACGATTCAATTATTCCCCCATGATTGTCCACATATTTAATATTTCTGTTTGCTTCCGCAAAACATTCATAAATCAATGTTTTGTTTACATCACATTCTTTTCTAATTTGTATTTTTCTAAAAGATAAATTTTATTGTATACAAATATTTGCACATTTACGATGCAATATTTTTTCATCTGGAAAGTCCAAATAAAATGCTTCCCTATATCAAGTCATTTTAAATCTCCACAATTTACAACCAACACAAATCACTGATTTCGCGGAGATAGTATAGTTTTTAGATTGTGATTTTTTGTTTTTTTTTTTTTTTGTTACAAAAAATCAACACAATCCTTCTTCGAGAGGAATGCAATAACGAGGCATGCACATTGCACAACGAATCCCTATATTTTAACATCCACAGAGGTTTTTGTTGTTTTTTTTTTTTTTTCAAAAAGGATGTGTTTTTGTTTGTTTTTTTTTTTTTTTTTTTTTGACTTCGAACAACATGTTTCCCTGGCAATAAAGTTTTCAATATTTGCATATTTATTTTGGTTTCAGTGAAAAAGTTTCGAATCGCGTTGCTTATGTCGTTTTATCGCGATCTACAATTCAACCGTAGATTTTTATTTCTTCCCTATCCCACATACCTACCCCGCAAACGGATTAAAACGCAAATTTACCAACCAGGATACTCATCGTATTCGCATTTTATTTATACCCATACACATATTTGTATTCGCGAAATGGATAGCGTTGATTGTATTCGGACATCATATATATATGTGGGTTCGTCGATGAAAAAAATGGGAGTTTTAAGAGAAAAAAAAAAAACCAACAGAGACCCTGAAGTTGCATGAATATTTTCCGTTCATATTTTATTTTCAACGATTTTTCAGTTTTTTCTTCTTTTTTTTTTTGAATACAGTTATTTTAAGGGATTTATGGGTAAAAACATAAAAAATACATCACGTTTGGATTTTATTGAAATCAAAAAGTTAAGGAAAAATATTGTCCAATATGTACGCGAATCTCAATTTGTATTTGTGATGTCACTGCAAAACATATGAACATACAAAAATAATGCAAACGTATGTAGAAACAGAAAAATCCTTTCAGACAAGTTTTAAATTAAAAAAAAAAAAAAAAATTCGAATGCATAGCACATTGATGGTGAAGGTATTTTTTTTTTTTTTGTGTGTGTTTGTATAAATATACTTACGGATCCTTTTCGGCCGGGAAAACTAAAGAACACATCAGGACCGTTCCGGTGAGGCATTTGGCGTAGAACATTTAGCAACTTCGCTGAATGTCGAGGCTGAAAAAGTTGATGAATAAAAAAATGTTGTATTTAAACCGCTATTGGAAAAAATAACTTTTTGTTTTAACAAGTAATAATACATACCCATTTGCCATTGACAGCTTTCATCGTACCAAACAGGAGTTTTAACTCTTTAACTGTGATACTATAACTCGCTAGGACACCGAGCATTTCGATGAGTAGGTCTGCAATAAAATAAAATATCCGAAAATGAAATATTAAATTTATAAATTTTAAGGTTTTTTAAAAATATATTTTTGTTTTTTTAATTGATAATACAGTTTTTGTTATGGCATTATTTGAATTACATTTTCATGAAATCAACATGTTTGTAGAAAAACAATACAGATGTTTGTCACTCAAGCTTTTGTAAGCTTTTTGGAAAGTCACGGAATAAAGCGCAAAAAGTCACGAAAAATATGTTTCAACAAGAAATAATATGTGCGGAATATAGTGGCAAAAAATGCGGAATACTGGTGAATATTGCTTAGAAAGTCATGATACGTGGATAATCGGGGAATTAATTTACAAGTCAGGGAAAATATGCGCGGAATACTGGTGGAATATCGTTGAATACCGCAGAAAATAGCACAAGAAGTCATACAAAAATATTTGGTACCAAGGTAAAAAGCTTATAATACCACGGAAAATAGCATGGAAAGTTATGAAAAAAGCACAAAGTATCGAGAGAAAATGCATAAATCACAGTGAAAAATAGCGAAGAAAGTCTCCTTGAAAAAAAGTGAAAAGTCGCGGAATCATGTTTAAAAATATGCAAAATACAACAAATTATTTCTGTAAAAAGCGCGAAGCGCTGGCGAAAGAACGTGGAATTCCGCGGAAATAGCACGGTAAGTAAAAAAAATGGAAATAAAAAAAAAAAAAACAAAGAAAAGCTGACAGTCACTGAAAAGTATGTGAAGTTCTGTAGACTACCGCGGTAAATGCGAGAAAAAGTGTAGAAAAAAGTGCAAAACAGTTGCATTTATGTGGGACTTTTCCACATTTTTCGCGAACTTACACGTTTTCAGCGGTATTCCGTGTGATTTTCAAATGGACAATTGCTTGTGATATGCTTGTGACTTATGACTTCGCGCCAATTTTGTCAGAAAGAATGCTACTTAAATAGGAACATGACAAGGTGTTTCTTATCCAGAACAACAGGTATTTTAAACTTCGTATTATAAATTTTGTTGGCTTTTATGTGCGTCTGTTTAGAATCTTTTGGCAAAAAATCTGATCGGACCGTATCAGTATCTTTTTTTAGGTAAGGAAGATCAACAAACAATAAGATTTTAAGTCTTTAGAATATCCTGAAAAATTCCGAAGTATTGAAAATAGATACATCGATCAGACTTTTGAGATCGCAATCGACAATCTATTTATATAGAGCAGAGTTGTAAAAACTGCAGTCTTATCTGTACTGCAGTAAATTGACTAATAAATGACTAAATTTCTAAAGTCTTTTAACTTGCAAAAGTACTTTGATTGTTAAACTACAGTCAGCAGTCACAGTCAGTACTAAAATACTAACTGAACAGTTAATTGACTAAAAGTTAATTAACTGCAGTACCTACTTTTTGACTGGTTTTAGTCTTCTAGTTAATAGAAAGTTTTTGTACTGTTTTGTTTTAAATATGATGCTCAAAGCCTATTTTTTCAGTCATTTTCTGGTAGCACGGAAATTCTCTCAAACGCCCGTTGATCGATCTTTAAATGCCAACTAAGATGATATTTTATGCTTTATTTAACATTCCAACCAAGATAAAATTTTAATACTATATAAAGCCCTCTCAGCTTGGAGTAAAAAGGTGCTTAATTCCTGTATTAAAAGTGTTATATTAGCGACATGGAAGTAAATTGGTTCTCACTCTGATATTCATTACATTATTCTTCGAACCAAACTTACAATTAAAAATAAAGTTTCAATCAAACTATTCAAACTTGGCCAGCAAACTTTTATACCTTAAACATAATTAACTCACAGAAATTCCCTACGAATTAAATGTTATCCATTTCTTCCATGTCTTTGGCACGAAAGAATGTAACTTTTTGTTGAATTCAACATTTCGACAAATATCGAATCCATCCATATCCATCTGAACAACCGTAATTTCGTTTTTTGCCCCACAAGTCTCTTAATGTCAACTAAAAACTATTTTAAAGGTTCATTGGATATACTCGGCTTGCAACCTGAACGTCTGCCTGACAGTAATCAGAAGAAGAAAGTAGAAGTAACCCGTTTTTTTTTTTTTGTTTGATTTTGGTGGGAAGTAAAAACTTTTTGTTGATGTAACTAAATCCACAAAAACATCACCCATGCGGCCTGCACCAAAAATGTCTTTTCTTGACTCATATAAAAGTTTTATTTCATCTTCATCCTTAAAAAATGTAGGTGGTATTCGTATATTTGATTGCATTACAGGCAGGAGACCTTCAAAGAAGACCTTGCTAAAAAGATTGTATCCCCTTTTGCTTATTCCGAGTGTGCTTTCATTACTGAAAGTTTCATTTCAACTGCCAGAGTAAGCTTAGCATTGGGTTTTCGAGTCACGTCTGCAAAATTGTTGAGGTTAAAACGAATAAACGAAAAAAAAAAGAAAAATTAAATACTAACATACACGTATATCTGCAAATGTACATACATAGTAACAATTCTCCAAATGTAGGTATTTATGTATGTGTGTGAGGACAAAAGTTTATCCTTTCCCATCACGAACGCACACCCGCTTTAAGGCTATAAGGCTAGACAAGACACATAAACTACATGACCAAGATTTTATATAACCAATAATTCCAAAAACGATTCAAGCAGAGACCAAATAATAATATACATTATGGTCCTTAAGATATTTCAAAACGATAAATGTAATCTGCTGTTAACTGAAGTGAATATTTAAGAAGTTTCTATTATTATTTCTAAGTAAAATTGTGTGGGTTCTGAGATGATTCATTGGAAATCTGATCAAGATAATCCTTAAAATGATGCATCTATAAGTTATGTTTGGAGAGGAATGGGGCAAAGAAGAGTGCCAAGTGATTTAAATTTAAAGTTGTTGTACAACTCAGATATAAATGTACTCATACTTAGGTACATGATATAATATGAATCTCAAGTTGAATGAAGTTTCTTTCCTTTTACTTGATCGAAAAGCCTACGATGTCTATCTATAATATTAATATGAAAATTTAAGGAATTTGAGACTAAGAATTTTTGGTATGGTATCCCTGTTGATAGAAAAAAAAAACACTTAAAAACTTCTTAGTAGAATTAGTAGCATTTATTTCATGCTTAATTTTAAAGTTTCAATCAGTTCAGAACCAATATAAAGGCACTGAAGTCCAGAAATCATTGTAGGCCTTAATTTATTGCTCAAAATAATTTAAGTATTCATTATAGATTTTTTTCGCAAAGTATATTTAAAAAAAATTGACTTTGAATATTTAGTTTTCAAAAAACTATTCACTGAAGCAACTTTATGTCATAATAAATTTAAAATTTCAGTCTTCTATGGTTTTGTCGTAGTTGCCATTATGAGAACTAAACCAAAATAAAATGGAACAACATAAGGACCACCAACTTTCATATAAGAAAAGAATCATCAAAATCGGTTCTTCTTTCTTCTAATCAAAAGTTCTGAGGTAACAATCATCCAAAGAAAAAACAAACACAGAATTATTGCAAGTAAATAATGTATATTTAGCTCTACAATAATTAGAGTTCTTAAAAGCTCTGTCATTCAAAAAATTTGCTCGTATCTTTTTTCAAATTTACTCGAAATTTACTAAATTTTTTTAAACAAACATTATAAAATTTGAAATCGGGTACTTTTGATTTTGGTTCTAACAAATAATTTTAAGTAAAAGAGGAAACAAATTTTGTGTTCACTGTGGCGTATACGTAATATTTTTCTAAAATATTTCTATTTTAGTGTTTTCTATTACAAAAAAAAAAAAACCATACCCATTTGTATGTAAACGTTAATTAGAGTTAACAATTAAAAACTAAACATTTTAAAATCAAATATTGGAAAAACATATAAACATTTTCCAGTTTTTGTGCTTCTCAGAACAAAATTTGGAGTTTGCTAACATGACTTTACCTTCAAATTAAAGCATTTCGTTTCTAAATTTTTGAATTTTTACAGCTTCGTTTTATTTTTTTGCACAGAAAAAAAATCGACAGCAAAAAAATTAATAAGAGAAACTATAAGATTTCTCTATGGTTTTTATTTAAGAAGATCATATGAAAATCTAACTGAAATTTTAATAAAATATCCTTCATGAAATCAAGAAGGATTCTCTGTGGAAAAAGTTATCTTATTTGTTAACAAACAACAATCAATGAACACTTATGTACCTACTTCGCATGTAAAACTACCAACAAAATTTCTTTCGTTAATAGGACACTGCGCTCTCTTCATTTCAATATTTCACTCAGAAGAAAATCATTGTTATCCCAAAGACTTTTTATTGTTGTAAGTATGTAACTTTAAAATTGTTCAATTAACAAAAAGTTCTTGCGACAACAAATTATTCATAGTTTTTAAGGAATTTAAGGAACCAATGTTGTCATGAAAATACTCATATTATATTAAACGAGCCAACAAGGAAAATACTTTTAATTTTTTTAATATAGCTTTTTTAACGGCCTTTAGTCCATACAAAAATTTGGTGTTTCGTCCAGGTGGGTCTCACTAGGACTCATTAGTTGACACTGTTAGTGTTTTTCTTTTTTTGACTTGATAAACACAAACATTTCTTTGTTATTTTTTATTATTATTATTCTCACACGTAAACTTTCTCGTTTCTCTTTTTATCACATGTATTTGTTTGCCACGCCCCACACACTCTTTTTACAAGACGCATTATGCTTCTTTAAGAATATGAATCTTACAACAAGAGTGTAATAGCTTCTTGGAGATAGGCCATTTGACCCTTATAAGAAACTTATAGCAACCTTAGAACGCACAAAAATAATACTTCAAGAGTGAAATTGAAAATCTAAGTATGAAAATGTTACTTGGGAAGTGTCAGTTTTACAATCAAGTGCTTGATAGAAAAATTTTAACATTGTTAATCATTTTCAGGACGTAAAATTTTTAGAATTTTAAGAATTTAAAATACTTGGGTATACAACTTTTAACATAACAATTTTTTTTTTGAGTGTAAAAAATTGCATAGCACCGCCATCTTGCTTTTTACTGGCTTAATATACGGAAGCATTCTTTATGGTTTTTGTTTAAAGTTTTACTGTGCTGCATACTTAAAAACCAATAAAACACGGTTAATATACCTAAATCTTTTTTCGGTCAGTTTTCATGAAAATTCTTTACTTTTTCGGTTAAGTTTTATTTGCTAATGGATAGAGTTTAAGGCAATAAGTCCTCAATAATATTATATTTCAATTTCATGAGCTATGTTTTTAAAATAATTATGATTTAAATAATTTAATAAATGGCAATGGTACTTAAGTCACGATTCATAAAGAATATAAACATACCGTTAGAAATTAACGAAAAAAATGGTAATAATTATATTTCTTCGGTGATAAGAACAATTATTGGAACTAGCTTAAGTTATAACGATCCAAAATTATCACAATTAAAACATTTTCTCTTTAAGCAATGTGTATGGTACCTGAGACGTCTTAAGCACTTGAACTTTCAAAAATTATTAGCTTTAAACTCAATGTCACGAAGACAAACAATACAAGCCTATGATCTTAATTTCTTTCAGTTATTTTCAAAATTTAAGTAAATTTCTTCAAGAACATCCTTGACTCCATAATCCTTTAATATAAATTAAGATCCCTTCTTGAGAGAAGAAAAAAAAAATAAAAAAACAAGTTAACCTAATTAACATCTAATAAAATCTTAAATCCTCTTTTAAAAAGTAGAAAAAAAAAAAAAACAAAACAAAATGAAAAATTATGTTCACTTGATGACAAAGGCTAATTTGACTCAGTTCATATTCATCTTAATACCTCTTCGTTGATTGCCAAAAGAGATTATAAATTGGAATATCCTCTAATTACACCTCAAAAACCACCCCCCCTCTTATATTTGTTTGGTGTATTCTCTTGTTGCTTCAGAGCTTAATCATGCGCTGATGAAGAAGCAGATCGAGTCTCTAGCAGAGACTCCTTCCATTCCATGCTACCGTACCGGGAAAACAGTTAATTATAGACACGAACATGAGTTCCATTTGAGATGATATAATGACGAGAAGAGGATGCAGGGATGAATTTTTATATTTCCATCATATTTGCGCACAAGAAACTTTGGTAATTTCCTTTTCCTTTGCATCATCAGATCACATCTACATACAAAGAATCATCACGTACGTATATTAAGTAGAAGTATAAATAATATTTTATTCATTGAGAGACAAGGAGATTGGAAAATTCGAAATGAATCTTCTCTGCGTTGTCTACAAATGTATACCATATACTTGTATACCTGCATTGAGTATAAGTCATATTCATCAGGGACAACAGTAGGTAGGTTTATACCTTTTGCCGCCCCACCTCGATTTCGCCTCATGAATTTCAACGCCGGAATAAATCAATTTTATTGCATGCGCCAAAATGAAAATCAAGAGGATGTTAAGAATCGGAAGCGATTCAACTCCACCTTTTACAGAAGAAGTTGTACCAACAACAACAACAACAACACATGTTTAAATAATATATATGTATGATGTAACATAACGTACCTGCGACAACGGTTTCCGAACGCTGGAGCCTGACGAGAACGTGCTCGATTAAGCCAACATCCGTGCATGCTTGGAGATTTCGCACACTCTTTCGCAGGATTGCAATAAAAACACTCCAGATTTCAGCCTGCAAAGAAGAGAAAGAAAAAGAAATAAATATTGAATAAAAATAAGATAGGTACCTATGTCGAAAATTTACAACTGTTATATGTATTTTATTTAAGTTCAATTGATTGATTTAGACTTTTGATTGTTTCGCAAGGGAAGGCAATAGAGAAACGAGTACAATATACTTTGGAGCTATATATGAAGCATGATTAGGAAATGATAATTTTTGTAGCCTTAATTACTTCAGAAATATTCTTAAGACTCCGTACATTTATGGCCGATTAAAGGTGTCTTCTGTAAGACTTAGGAGAAACCTTGTTTTATATTACTACTAGCTGACCCAGCAGACGTTGTCCTGCCCTGCACATTCATTTTTATTTTTTAAGTACATTCTTTTTGTGGTTATATTATACGATCGTTTATAAAATTTGCTAGCCAATTTATTGAGTTTTAATTTTTTTTCCAATGCGTTAGCAGGCTAAATAATACAGTTTTCCATGTGAATGTGAGAAACATGGAACAATGAAAAAAACATGTACAAAAGTGTTGAAAATCAAGAAAAATAAGTTAAAAGTCGCGGAAAAAAGTATGGAATATCTAAGAAAAAATATATGTCGATCGTGAAAAAAGCGTGGTGTTTAAAAGTTCATTTATTAGTATTCAGCGCTTTTTACCGTGCTAGTCCGTGGTATTTCATGCTTTTTCCGCGACTTTCCATGTTATATAAAGAGATAAATAAAGTAAACTATACAATGCATTTTTAACGTTTTGCTCTGCTCTGTGACTTTTCGCTTTTCTACGCGGTAATTTACGCTTTTTCTTTCATCAGTACTCCGAAATTTTTTCACGATATTCTAAGCTTTTTATCCACAGTGTGTCTCATATTTTTCCGCGACTTTTCACACTCTCTTTGTGACTCCATTTCTTTTCTTTGTGACTTTGTTTATTTTTTTCCGTAGTATCTTACGCTTTTTCTCTCATTAGTAAGCGCTTTTTTGTCATAATTCCTATCATGTGTCATTTCATGATCATTCACGTGGTGTTTAAAATTTCTTACACCACTTCACCAGTATTCCACGCTTTTGTCTACGTGGTTTCGCGTTTTTTGTCGTGCATATTTTTCCACGACTTTTTAGGCTTTTTTCACGACTTTCCGGGCTTTTTTCTGTGACTTTCTTCACTTTTCTCCGCTACAGTTTACAATTTTTCTCGTGCCTTTTTTGTGACCTAACTTGCCATTCGTCGAGGTATTGCACGATCTTCTACCAGTATTCCGCAATTTTTTCATGGTATTCCACCTATTTTCCCGCGTTCCACGGCTTTTCACTCTTTTTTCTATGAAGTTCTTTTTTCTGCGCTGTATTTTACGCTTTTATCGCCGTTAAAAGCTCTTTTTTTTATCTTCTATGCAGTATTTCGCGATCTTTAACGAGAATTCATTTTGTGAATTTAGTGTTCTGTTTCTGTTGTATATCAGAGATGTTGTTTTTTTTTGTTATTAAATTCTTTTTTCAATACATGGGAAAACTTCTCAATTCCATGATTCTGTTATTCGGGAGAAGAATCCAACAAATCAGAATTCACTAAAATCGGTCCAGCTGTTCTTGAGCTATAAATAGGTGTAACTACTTAAAAAAAATATGTCTCTAGGTGTCGTTGTTAATAGATCATCAAAAACTAGGATAGGGACTTACATCACCTTGTCGATTTTGACAGCAAAGGTATAAGTAAGGTTTAAGCGTGCGTTATCAGTCCCCAGTGCTGCCAACCGTATGATAATTATGATACACCTATGATAATTATAGTTTTCGTAGGATGTAAGATTAGAAAAAAAATTTGGTATTTTTGTTTGTTTTTTGTTTAACTAGAAAGCTTAAATCTGTTCTCGAAGCCTATGTCATGCATACTATGATTCATGAAAAATTGCTGCATCAAACCTCGTTTCAAAAACTATATTCATTAAAATTTTTATCATATAACAGTTTTTCAAAACGTTGTGTAAGCTACGTTGGGCGCCACTTGAAACATTTTGCTATATATTTTGATAGCTTAAAATTCTCATTACCTTATGTTTTATATAGAATTTTTGTATTAATTAATTTTTGTTGCAAATAACATTGAAAGGTAAACGTTTTTAGGTAGTTTTGAATTTTTTGTTGGGCGCCACTTAAGGAATTTTTGAAAATCCCATTGATCTATGATAAGTTTAATAAAATTCGATCCATACAAGGTTCTCTGATTAAAATTATAAAAAAAAAGACTGGCATATTAAGACTTAAGAATTTCAGAAATTCTAATTAGTATTCCACGTTGGGCGCCACATACAAATTTTCAATAAACATTTCTTATTTTTCAAATTTGGTTTATACAATACCCATTATATGAGATAATCATTTTGAGGAAAAATTAAATCACGTACATATTGTTCAATATTGGGTACCACTTAAGGAATATCTTAAAATGTATTTTTAAAGCAACCTTCTTTTCCAGTGCAAAAAATCACAGCAAAACTCAGAAAAATAATTAATTCTTTTTATGTTTGACCTATTGTATATCAAAAAATCCATTATATCCTTTATGTACACGCTCCATAAACAACTTAACACCCAACAACTAATAACTTCCTTTGCATCCAGAACGTACATCCATTAAGGAGAACGAGGAAATACAGTCATAAAATATATAGGTACCAGGAAGAGGATACAAATTTGCCTGTTCTTTTAAACATCCTTACAGTAGGTAGTTGCAAGGATACATACAACCACTCCAAACGCATAACCATGAACGAACTCAGACACAATCACAACTTAACCCGAATCTATCCTGCTTCCACAAAATGTATTTTCTGTTGTGCGTCATTCCAATACACTATAATATACTACTTGTCGACTTTACTTCAAGTCCAAACGTTACTTTATGTGCAATTCATTCGTACGAATAAATTTGCACTTTAAAAAAAAAAAAAAAAAAAGAGGTAAGTGCACGTATGTATCTTCACAAAAAAAAAAAAAAACGTACCTACTCTCTTCATATCTTCGGTTCGTCTTGTCTTGGAGTGCTGCTAAACGTACTACAAGATTACTAGGTCAGTAAAAGATAACCGCATATACTCTCTATAAGTGTTCTATAAGTCCTGACTACTTGTTCATCTCTTTGCATCCTGATGGTTAACGTCTTTTTTTCTCTTCTTTTTCTATATATTCTTGGCGAACTTCTACACCTACGCAATTTATTTTTCTGTTTTTTATTCAAAATTAGAGCAAAGGACAATGAGCAACCCTTTTCTGTGTGAGTTCTCCGTCGACGTCCGTCGTTGTCGTTGTCGTCGGTCACCGGCATCATATCCCGAGAGCTCAAGAGATAGTCTTTGTGACTTTAACAGGTTGGAAAATGTTATGTGACTGTTTAGTGCTGCAGGTTGTTGGGGTTTTTAAATAAGTCCTATCTTTCTGCCCCAGTTGGTGTGGGGTTTTTTTTCTTTGATTTTTCCCTACAAAATAAAATTTAAGTAAATATTCCCAAGTATTTTTCTCTCGTTTTGAAGCGGACAGATTTTTCTGTGAGTGTGTTTGTGTCTTGGTCAGATTTTGTGGACGAGTTTACCTTCTTTTGGGAAGGTAGGACGAAATTCCGTATTCAAAGTTAGTTTAGTTGGTTGGATTTGGATGCTTGCGACAAACTGACACCTGAATACTTAAAGGGTGAATTGGTATATCCTTGTGATCTTTTTATTTCGAAAGCATCGCTAATTTAATGTTAAATACGCTTTGCTAAAAAAAAGGGGTTCTCTGTATATTTTTTGTGTTTTTATTTTTTTTTTTTTTCAAAAATTGCTGTGCTTACGGTTGATGGGATATGAATTGGAATTTTATTAGACCAAGAGAGCGAGTTGGGTCACCTTGGTCTTTTGCTTGGTTTCACAATATTCTTGTCAATGCACAAATTCCATTAAAAAGATTTGAGTGGGTAATAGAATTTAGGAAATAGAAGATGGTGGCAATTGGAGTGGAGAAATGCCACAGTGTCAATATCAGGGTATGGGAAGTGGCATTTCAGGTGCGAAGTGGAAAATGAATTTATAAAGGATTTTGATTTTGAAGGAGCGAAAATTGATTTATCTTTGCCTTCAAAGTATAAAGTGAATTCAAATTGCTTCAATTACTGGTCATTGAAGTGAAAGGAATTATTTTTCCACTTTAGATTTTAATTAAAAAAGACAAAACACAAAAAAAAAAAAACAATTGGTTGGAAGAAGGAGTTTTGTTTTAAATTAAAAGGGGCTAGTAATGAAGTGCGAGAAATAGATGATATTTGTGTAGAGGTGAATTTGGAAATCATGTTACAAGTATCGAATTAATTTTAAATGACAGTTTGATCTGCAAATTAAATGTAAGCAAACATTTCTGGGTAAATTAAGAAAATTCTTTGTGCTAAGTTATAGAAGGTAATATGAAACTGGATCTGAGGCTATATTTACCTCCGAGGCTATAGAGCCTCAAAAAAATATTCCTTGAGGAAAATAATATCAGCAAAAAGTTCGTTGGTTTTATTTCGAACAAAAAATTATATCCTCACTGAGCTAAGACCCCGAGGATATTTTTATTGCACCTTTTTTCTTTTTTCTTATTTTCTCGTAAGCGACTAAACGGATTTCGATGGAAATTTTTTTTATAAGAGGTTCTTAACAATTTTAAAATTAATTCATATCAAAATTTTCCGACACATTTTTTTTTGTTTTTGTTTTTAGAAAAAAATCAAATATTTTTTAATTTTTGGTTTTTGATTTCCATTAATATTTACTTGAAAATGGCAAACTAACTTCTTTTTGCGTGCGATATAGGTACCATTATATCAAGTTATGCATTCGTGCAACAAAAATAAAATGCACGACTGAATCACACGAACTTGCTCTTGAGTTTAAAGCAATATTATTTCTGTTATTCATTGAACAATTCAGCTTTTGAATATTTATAACAAACACAATTTTTTTTTTTAATTCTTTGTTTAATTTTTTAAATTATTTTTTTTTTTTTTGAAAAATTAAATGCGTAATACTTTCCGAAACCATAGGAAGAACCTGTTGACAAGTTTTGAAAGAAATCGGTTGAGCCGGTAGGGATATATTCGGAGATAACTAAAAATTTCGCAAATTCATCATATTTCCGTTATTCGAATTTTTTGGGAAAAACCAAAAATGCAGTATTTTTACAATCACTCATAACACAACGTACACCAAGTTTAATCTAAATCGTTAAATCTATTTTCAAGAAAAATCCAATAACTCAAAACCGTTATATGGGAGGTATTCGTTCTAATCAAAATATTGAAAAACAAAACAAACAACCTTCCGGGCCTTGGAAATCTCAAAAAGAAATATGTACCAAATGTCAAGCCAATTCATTGAACTATTTAGGCTGTGGCACAGACCGATGGACGGAGTGACGAAAATCCCTTTTTTGGACTGCTCCATCATCGTTATGTTGATTTGATTAAAACTTCGATTTTTTTTTAAACGAAACCCATACTTGCCCTTTACAGCATGTACAAAGTTGAGATGATAGAGAATGCGAAAAAAGTGGGTCAGACAATTCTGTCTGTCTGTCTGGAAGTATTAGAAGTCACAGCCTTTCAACCGTTATTAACGGTACCTGTAATAGAACCGTTTTTAATAATGCTGATTTTCTTCTTTATGACTCAATCGATTTCAAGGATTTTTTTTTATAAGTAAGCTTTTAAGTTGTCGTAAAACAATTCAGCAACAAAATATTCATAAATTATATTTTTGGATTTAAAAAAGAAATTTGAAATTTTTGTTTTTAATGGTTTTTTTTCGAAAACTGCTAAATATTTTTATTCAAAATTTAGTTTTAGGATGTTGATAAAAAATATCTAAAAAAAAGTCCTTACAAAATTTTATATAGAAAAAATATTTTATTTTTAAACGATTTAAATTTTTTTTCCAAAAATGTATCTTTATACATAGAAGGAATTAAATTGAAAATGCATTTAAGAAGCTGTTTTAGTTATTTGAAAATCGAATTTTATGCTTTTTTAATGTTTTTTTTTCTAAAATGGCATTTGTAAAACTTTATTAAACTTTAAGAAGGCTTAGCATAAAGTAACTTTTTCTATAAGAGCAAGGACATGCAACCCAGTTGTGCATTTGTTTTTTTTTTTACAAGTCAATTTTCTTAGCTAATTTTGTTTAAGGTGATTATGATTTTGATAAAATTTTTGTATCGACTCTTGTTAGTTAGTTCATATTAGGAAAACAATATTTTGAAAAATGTTAATAACAGAGAACATTTTTTTTTTTTTCATTTTTGAATTTCTTTTAAATATCGTACCAAATGAGAAGAGAAGACTCAAAAGCAGGTAGATCAGAGAGCTATCTACGCTACTGTATCTGGACTTTTATTTTTTTTTAAATAAATCCCAATCTTTTAGTAGATAGATAAATTCAATAAAAAAAATGGAACACAAGAACACTTTTTTACTGTAAAATGTTCACTCCAAACATTATTCCTCAAACATTGTAAGACAAAACAAAGGACAAAAATATTTAGCAATCTAAAACATGGTTTTTCAAAAATATATGAAAATAATCCTTTCATCTTTGATCTCTATAAAGGAATACCTTTACCACTCATGGGAAATAATCGATAGTAGGATTATATATGCTTGGCTCCACATGTACTATCATTCCATTTGCATGAATACCTAAGGGTTTTTATGTTTTTGGTATATTCGTGATATACACAAGAGAATTCATTGCCTTTATATCTTCTTCATATATTATGTTTTTGCTTTAAGTTATTGGCAGGTATACCTACAGAGAAATATATATTTGGCACAAATAAATTGAGCATCGCATCGCATACCTTTGTTCATGTTTTGAAAATGGATTATTGAGTTTTCACATAAAAGTAATTATCTGAAAGTTAGATCTAAAGTCTATACCTCAACTATGTTTTTGAAAGTCTTTTGTATGTCAAAGTTTTAATGAACTCCACATCCAAAATTCTGGGAAAATTTAAAGGAAAATAATAGTTAAGAATGTCTTTGATGAATACATTATTGTCAAAACCATGAGCTGTGGTATAAAAAAAGTAAATTCATAGATCTTTTAATGTTTGAAAAATATTTACCTGCGCAATATAGGATAGAAAAAAATATAAAAAGTCCCATTGATTTCTTCGTCAGAAAAATCATCCCAACGAGGTTGATCTTATTTATTTGTGTCCAACACACAAACTCAAACAAATTCTTTTCTTTCTTTACTTCAAACTACCAACTATAATTTCGCACACTTCCTCTGTCAAAATTGTAACCGGAAATACTCATAAAATTTTCCACCGAATCTCCCTCAAACAAACAACTTTTTGATTACCTCTGGTAGAACAGCACACTTTCAAATTACACAATGGAAACTTTCACTGAGGATACAAAACGACTGTCTGCTATAACACATGTGTTATAGTGGCTGTGACATGTGTCACTTCCATAGAGCAAACGAATTCATTGAATGTCACAGTACCTTTAACTTCCCCCCCCCCCAAGTGCCTTCCATACAAAAATATAGCAAAAAAGGACTTCCTGCATGATGGTGTCATGGTGTCTAGTTGCTATATGAAAGTTTAGGCGTTTGTGTGGTGTCGTAGTGTCTAAAACAAGAGTATATGTACACAACAAAGATAGGTATACTATACAATGCATTGAATTTTAGATTTTTCGTATAACCATCATATCTCAATCCCCCACATCCCCTTCATTCACCAATTTGTCACAGGAAAAAAAGTTGAAAAAAAATACATCTCGAAAAATAAAAAAAAAAACTTTGACAGAAACATCCTGTCAAACCATCAAGCCCCACAATAGAACCAAACATGATGCTGCAATAAGAAGAAAACAAAACAAAAAAAAAATGGCAAATTCTAGCTGACAATCTGACATAAGTTATGCCAGATGGTGTACAACACCTAGTGTCATAATTTGCATATATTTTACCTGTGTACTGAGTCGCAGTCCTCAGTTAGGTTAGAATGCATTGCCAACCGGAAAATACATAGTCAGATGCAGTTTCCGTCCTTTATAGCCATCTTATAGTGTTCTTCATATCACGGATAGATCCTGGTTGGCAATACATTGCACAATACGGCACAGGCAAGGCGTATAATTCGTTTCCAAAATAAAAAGAAGGTGCTTTTTGCAATACGACTATAGGTACCCGAAAAGCAGCAACACGGATTGGTCGGTCCTCCACCCACGCTATGCGACACGGTGACAGGCAGATTTATTCTCCTTTTTTTTTTATTTTGTTCTTGTACCTTGTCTTGGAATAGTTTTGAAATTTTTTTTTTCTTGAATTTTATTTTATTGCATGTTGTCTGTGAAAGGATATTAGGAAAATGAATTTGAAGAAACGCGCAATTTGAATATTGCACATAGAAAAGACCACACACAGAAGCTATACGCCTTTTGGGCAGAATATGAATTTCAAAATGGTAAATTGGTAAAATGCCAAGTGGAAAACTATAATAATTTACGAGCGCATGAATAATCAAATTGGTCGCTATATTATCAAAATTTCACATTTTATTTTGCTGATGGAAATAAGAAATTATTCAAATTATATTAGGTGCATTCTTATTAGGGTTGTTTTTTTTTATCAAATTTGACAGGCAAATAGGAAGTTAGCATTTTTGACAATATAATTTATTTGTAATAAATTTCGGATGTTATCTCGCAGCCTATAATTGTAGGGTTCACTACCGAGCATTTAACTTTTGGAAATTGTGAGTGCACATATCGTGTTTGGGATGTGCCATGTTAATTTTTCGAAACCTAAATTTTAAGGGGCACCCACATGGTGTTAGAGTTCACTGGTCGGAAATGACCCATAAAGTTGTCAAAATCGTATAAAATTTTACAAACAAAATTATTTCAGTACTAAGAACACAATAAAATAAGGCTTTGGAGATCACTTCTTTCGAATTTTTTATTTTAAGGCAATTTTTTGCAGGACTAATTACTCTTTGGTTATTCCCTAGAGGGAAAATGAAAAAAAAAACTTTTTTTTTTCAAAACCGTCTTTAAAGATTTTGATCTTAAAAACAGCTCGAAGGATTTTGATAAAAAAAAATTGTATTTATTTTTGTTAGTAAGGCCGTACCATTTTTTGAAATGAAAGAAATATTGAGAAACAGTAATAAAGGTACCCACATTAGAACGTTTTTTTTTAATTTTTAGTTTCTCTTAAGCGACTCAACCTATTTTGATGAATTTTTTTTTATACGGAAGCTTCTTGATAACCTTAAAATTATTTGATATTAAAAATTTAAAAAAAAAAATTGTACATTTTTTTTGAAAAATCAATTTTTCCAAAGCGGGTGACTGAATTGTTTGAAATTTTGGTATTAGATATGCATTCATATTTTCTTCAAAACGACCAACCAACTTTTTTTTTTAATAAGGTTTGAGAATTTTTATATACAAAAAAATATTTTAAAAAAAACGGCTCCAACGATTTTCAAATTGTTTTTTTTTAAATTTATCTTTCTTAATCAAATCAAATGGCGTACCTACTTGGTTTTGAGCTTGAAACAATAATTTAAGATAAAGTTTATGTCATTTTAGTAATAGATTTAATTTTTTTTTTACCTTTTTTAAAGAGATTTTTGGTAATAAACTAGTCGTGCATTTTATTTTTGGACATTTTTTTAAATAAATTGCCGAAAAAATATTAATTTTTTTATTATTGAAGAAGGATTACTTTTTGGTGGACACGTTTCTGTCGTGAGCGTGTATTTACATTTTTACTTTTTTATTGGTAATTTTGTTTTATGTAAACAAAAAAAAAAAACATGAAACAAATAAATATTTTGATTTTTCACAGAAAGTAATTAATTTTAAAATTTAATTTTAAGCAAAATGTAAAATAAATACTTAACTCAAATTTAATTATTTACTTATTTATTATTATTAATTTCAGTAATATCCGCTAGAAAAAACAAATAAAAATATTTAAAACAATACAAAATTCAATAGTGAATAATTAAATTTAAGTTTTTTTAATTTTCGTCATATCATTAATTTTGGAATTTAAAAAAAAATCAATTTTTAATTATAATCGAAAAAGTAAAAAACTATTGGGTACCAAGTATTTTTTAAGAAATTTTTACTTTGAAATTAAATGATATTTTATCGTGTTTATAAGTATATTTGCCCACTTTTTAGGTATTTTGCTGATTTATATCAGCGTAAGTTTCGAATTTTGTAATAAGAAAAAACTCGTGAAAATATTTTCAATATTTTATTTGCTTTCTTATGCATGTTTGTTTTTATTTCAAAAATAAAAATGTTTTAATTTTTGAAATTATTATGCAAGTTAATAATAACAAAATATATTCAAGATAAGAGCCAAACCCAACAACAAATACACAATAAATTGTAACCCATTCGCTGAACCCCTAAACACAAATAAACTTTTGTCTACTATTTTTGTTTTAATTGGACACAAACATAAAGATAAGCATTCGATGTTAATAAATAATAATAAATATATCAATCATCACACACAATAAAACATTAATTAATTCTTTGAAAACAAAATCAATTTCCAAACCTTTCCCTAAATACTTTGTGCTACATCACAAAACTACGAGTACATCCATCACAAATTAAATTCATTAAAATTATGTAATCATTAGTGAAGAAAGTGAAAGTAATAATAATTATTATAACTTTTGTTTATAAATTAGAGTGCCTACTCTCAAAACGGCGATTAATATAGGACTTTGATATTATATAAGTTTTTCCAAAGACGTAGATTAAACATCATTATTATGAATGAAATAAACAAAAAAAAAAAAAATACAACTATGATATTATATTACCAAATTATCCTTGTTTGGTATTAATTTGTACACAATCTGGCATAATTGATATACTTGATAGTAATTAAAATTCTAATAATGAGAATGAGTGGTTTGTAGGCACAGGTGTATCTCTTTGAGAATATGGGATGATGTGTATTTAATTAAATCATTATTAAAAGGCAAAACTTTGACGTATAAGAATAAGAATACAAAAATATGTATGTTTGCTATGAGTTGGCAATATAAAGATTCGCATCAGATATTAAGACAAAAGAAAAAACAATAATAGCTCGCATTATTTAAAGCTGCATAAGAATATGTTTACTTGGAAAATATTAAAAAAAATAAATGGTATGTTTTAACCAAAATTATTGAAAACTTGTATTTCGTTTTTTGAAGCGTACCATTTTGATGGAAAATCAATTACTTAAAGTCTACATTGAACAAAATGTAAAAAACTGTATGGTAGCCCCCATAAAAAAATTAACTTGTGGGAGATTTTCCACTAAAAGTTCAAGATGATTTGTCGAAAATTTGATTTTAATTATATAGACTCTAAAAAAAAAAAATCTTATTTAAAAAAAAAAATCCTAACTGGGTGCAAGTATAATCTTAATATGGTTTCAGAAAAATTCTTTCACGTATATTTTTTTTTAAATTGATCTTTAAAAAATGTGATTGTTTTGTGCTAGGAGCTCTCTTAGATTCTGTTGGCCTAGTATATCTTAAAAACTATTGGGCCGATTCGGCTGAAATTTGGAAAACATCAAAACACATCAAAATTACGCAGTTTTTGGGATGTAAACGGCAAAAAGAAAAACCTTAAAATTTAAAAAAAATTGAAGAAAGTATGGAATTTCTATATTCTCAAAACTGGACAAGTTAATTATGGTGTAAACAAAGCAGAGTACCTATAATCAGAGGAAAACCAATCAAAAAAGTATATTTTATGCTTTTCAAAAGGACTGATTTTTATGGATATTTCAACATATTTTTTTGTGAAGAATCCAGAAGTCGTACAAAAAATTGGCCAAGACATAAATTTGGTACTTTGGTCTATATTGGCCCTACATTAACGGGCTTAGCGAAAAATTTTCATATTTTTGATTATATACCAAAAACAATTAAAATTCATTTTTTGTTAGTTTGTTCTTTCTGATTTCTGATGTTTCTCGTAATAAATTTTGTTGGATAACTTTAGATTCGTGCTCAGCATTCCAAAAAACATAAAGTTAACCATTGAAAATTATAACTTCAGAACATTCCACCTTTAAAATCGCTTTAAATGCACAAGAGAGTATTTTGGACAAATCATAAATTTTACTGTGCAATATCTTTCCGCCGAAAGCGATTTTTGTAGTGATTTAAGTGATCAGATTCGGATTCAGCGCTTTTTTTTTAAGTATTAAGCCATTTTTATGTAATTTCGAAAGTTTTTTTTTTGAATATCACATCTAGAACTTATATAACATTTTAGAGCTATTCGAGTTAAAACTTTTTGATATGATTTCTTCAATAACGATATTATAACGATTATGTATACAAATACTCAAGCCTATACACAAAAATCTAAAAACAAAATTTCCAAAAATTTTACAAACACATTTACGAAAAATAGATTTTTCAAAAATCCAAAAAAAAAAATTGTTTGGAAAGATAATCTTAAAATTGCTAAGAACTTTTAGTATAAAAATTATCATCGAAAATCATTCAGTTGTTTAAGAGATAATAAGAAAAACTGATCTATGGAAGGTACCTACCGTTATTAGCCGACGAACAAATATTTTTTTTATTTGAAATTCGAATCAAAATTGTTAGAGTCAGTTTTGAAGAATATAAGTTTTTTTTTATTTTTGTGGGTGCCGTCAATTTCGGTACAAAAAAAAAACAATTTTTTCTCTAAGGAATCACCAAAAACCCTTATCTACCAAGTTTGAAGAAAATCACTTCAGCGACCATGGCTGTAGCTTAGACAGACAGACAGGATTGCCGGACCCACTTTTTTTTGCATTTTCTATCATCTTAATGTCATGTTTGATTGTTATCTCGAGTTCGATTTTTTTTACGAATCCTTAACTTGCACTTTAGTGTCCCTTTATAGCAAATAAAAATGAGTGACAACTGCTATGTTACTATTTCTACCGAAAAGTACCTACAAATTTTAACTATAACTAAAAAAACAAATATTTAAAAACAAATTAAACTGAAGAATCAGTTGTATTCGAATTAATATTGTGAAGCTTAGACATTCTAGATAATAGATCGTATTTTTAAAAATAATTAATTTATAAAATATGGATATTTTTAGAGGAGGTATACCTACTCCTACACTTGTTTGTTAAATATTCAGTTGAATAACATTTTAAACAATAGAAAATCCACGACTATAAGAACACAAATATAGGTACGTTTTTCTTCTAATTTATCTCTATGAACAATTTTATAAAAGTAAATCTAGTAATTAATTAATTTTATGAATATATCCTTCTCCATCGCTTTGTAAAAGTTCTTGTTTTATCTAAGATTTCATTCAACATAATTTTCATGCAAAAGTACTACACAAAATAATAATCCATATGGTAGGTACATAATCTATTAAAATCCATAATAATCTACATCTCCATACAGTCCAGTATATTTATAACTTCGAGATACTCATGTCCTTTAAATTATTTTAAATCCTATTTCCAGTCAACAATCTCAATGCACACAGATTATACAAACTTTATGAATTGAAAAGTTTTTTTTTTTTTTTTTCTTTTCATTTTTATATTATGAGTCCTGCATCCTTTCAAACAATATATACATATCCTTATGACATCCCTTCCCTATGTCTCTTCGAAGCCAACTTTACCTACCTGTCTCTTTACTTTGGCTTTCAATCCGATTTTTCTCCTCGAAAAGCACAGCAAGAATATTTATTTTATCAACAATCGATAATATAATAATAAATTATAAAATATTCCACTTCATTTTCTCGCAGCTTTCCATACTTTGAATAACTTCAAGGTATTAGGATGAAATTCCTCTTTTTTTCTTTCTCTATATCTTTGTTTGTTCTTTTTTTGTTTTTTTTTTTTTAATACAAAACATGCATAAACTGAGGTATAGGGAAGGTATAAAACAACAAATACAGTGCATTACCCTGCACAATTCCAATTTTTTTTCTTGTTTGCTTTTTAAGAATTTTAATACTTTCTCACTCCATATCTTAATATTGAACAGGAATATCGATAGATATTTGCCAACATCACAGAACTTATAGCAAACTAAAGAAATTTCCTTTTGATTAAAAATTGAATAAATTATCTTTCTTTTTCTATACCTAAGAAAGAAATGGAGAGAAGAGAATCAAAGGAAGTGTGTTTTTTTTTGTTTTACTTTTATTTTAATTTATATTCCAACACCAGTTTATGATTTATTCAACATAACGACTATGCATACAATAATGGTTTTATTTTTGCCTGCCACACCCACACATCAGAGCTGTCGAATTCAATACTAAAAGACTGCTTAGTAGTAGTAATCTCGTGAGCTCCAACCAGCGAGAGAGATATACGCATTTTCGTCCTTTTAACAAAATCATACGAGTAGTATAAGTTTTAACTAAACTCTATTTAAAATTAAAATGTAAAATTTGTTCAATAATACTTAAGACCTTTTTCAGACTTTAAAGAGTCTGAAAACACATTTGCTTGACAATGAATACTCGAAATGTTCAGAATTATTCAAATAATCCTACAAATAGAGTTTATCAATATAATATAAATTCTTAACCCCATTAGTACCTAACCACTACTATAAAAACAGAAGTTGACAGCCCTGCTTCACTTTATCTATTTTTCAGTTCAAATGCAAATTCAATAACTTAAAAAAAAAAAAAAAAAAAGATGAAGAGAGGAATATAATGCGGAAGTATCGGTAATAAGGAAATACACCATTGAAATAATCCTTTTTTTCTCCTCGTTATATAGTATATGATGCGGTTAGTTTTTTACAGATAGCACAAAATCGCATCATGAAAAGAGTATTAGATATGCAAATACTGAAAGGATACATACAACAGACAAAGTAAATAACTTTATACAAATTTTCAAAGTTTTATTAAAATCTTTCCTTTTTTTGTTTTTTTAGAGATTGTCTTTTTTTCAAAGGATTTAGAAGAGATTTTTGTTGAAAGAATATTAAGTTGTTGTTTAAGAAGGAGGCTTTTATTAAAGAAATTCGATTTAAAATCTGTTTTCCTTGTTTTTTATGTGATTATTACGACAAAGTAGGTATTTTTTGTATTTATTTCTTTTCTCTCAATTTTTTAACAACAAGAAAAATTTAAAGTCAGAATGTGAAGAAAAATCTTTTTGTTTTGAAAATTAATTACTAATTTTATCCTTCGTCGATCTAATTAAAAATTTCTGAATTTTCAACGAACAGAATAAATAAAACTCAACGAGCATGCAAAGATTTTTGTTTAAGTTCTAAGAAAACTTTTATGTGAATTTTCTAAAACCCAGGAAAAACATACACAAAATTTAATAAAGTTAGTAAAAGTAAAGGACAGTCAAAGTAGAGTTTAAAGTCTTCGCCTGAAACAACAATTTACCATATTCACCTAAAAAAAAAATACAAAATATGTGATTTTAAAGTTTTGTAAAACAAATAGATAACGAAAATTTAATTAAAAATTGCAATGAAAATGTTGCCTGTGTTATCATTTTTTTTTTTAGATAAAAAGTACGTAATGCACCAGCTTTGAGAGTTTTAACTCCATTTTTGTGTTCTCCGCCCTACTCCAGAAATTACAGTGTTCGAAATCAAATTATCTTATAATCTTCATCTTTCTCTTTTTGAAGTGGCTATATAATCTCGTTTGACCCCTTAAATAATTAAATAAAACATTTATTCAATTGATATAAATAAGTGACACAGCTTTGGACTTATCATTCGAAAAAACGAAAAAGAACCTTAACCTAAGGACACCATTAGATCGAATTTCATGAAGTTATCTCCTTAAGGAAGATAGCTATAAAAAAAAAAAAAAAACAATTCTTTTGGGAGTTGTTGTAGGTATGAAGTTCGTGCTTCGAAATGTTCTTTATTACATTTTCACTCCAGCTGAGAAATAAAAATCAAATTTATTAGAAGAAGGACAATGAAAGAATTAGTGTAGTAGGAAAAGGGATGGTATTATTACATTTTATGTTGGAAATTGATTTTTATTGTATTATTAGATAGAAGGAAGGCGCTCTTTAATAACAAAGAGGCAAAAGCAAATTTATCTTGGAAGTTCTATTGGTTTTGAAAAATATAGATCTGCAACTATTTTAAAAAATTATATTTTAAGGTAAGGTAATCCCCAAATTTTGGCACTTCCAAATTCTAATTACCATGATTCTTACAAAAGTTATCGTGCTTATAAATATCCAATGCTAACGATTTTTGGGTAAGGAGAGATCTCGTTTTTAAGAAACAAGACCAAATTTTTGGGAAAATTTTCGATACGATTAAAACTAGCCTGAATTCTCTTTACCCAAAACATCACAATAGCAGTGTTTTTGGGACATTCAAGATTTGGTATCTTAAAAACAACGCATTGTACAATTCTGATACTGGTTAAGAGAGTGAAAATCTGTTGCAAAAGTTTAATTTTTTTTTTATGACCACTCTTCGCTGGCTGATATTACTGTCATTTACGTCAAAATCGATCTTATAAATTTGTTTTGTGGTTTTTTTAAGGATTTTTGACAATGTTTTTATAAAAACTTTGTTTTTTTCTTACTTAATCTTTAAAACGAAGATCTAACCAAAAATATTCTATCTCAAAATTTTCAAAAATCAAAATTTTTTCATAATCTTATCTTTTTTAATTGAAAGTTAGGCTATTTTTTCAGAATAAATTCATTAAAAACACAAAAAACTATAAAAAATGTGTATAAGCAAATATAAATATCAATTTACGTTTAAGCCAATTTTCATCAAAATCTAACTATTTTTGAAAAAGATAAAAGAAACTAAAAACAATTTGTTTGGCATTTTGCACAATATTTTTGAGTTAATATAAAAAAATTATGTGAACAAAAGTTTTGTCCTTAGGAGGTCTACTTTAGATAGAAATCGTAAAAAAACACGATTTTCGACGCAAACTCAACTTTTTTATTCACCCAGCCCCTTTCCCCCAATCTGTTGTTGGGCACTGAGAATCAATTTAGTCAATTTTACAATTCTTCAAGTTTGTGTCAAAAAAAAACAAAAAATTAACGAAGGCTTCAAGCAATAAAATTTAAATCGAATTCATCTTTTGTGCTAAAATATATGTTTTGAAAAAAAAAAATTAAAAGTTTATTGAAACAATATCAGTCATTTGTCATCAAAAATTATAAATTTACTATTGAATGTGAAATTTCTTTGTTCTCGGGAAACAAAACTTAAAAAAAAAAAATTATATCTTTTTTGTCTTTATTCAAAATGTTGACAATCCAATTTATTGGATAAAAATCACGTTGTCATCTGCTATCAAATTAATACAGAAGGTACGCATAATTGTGATTAAAACCACACACGCTAACAATACACCACACACATTGGATTGAGCCTGGATAACAGACTGACAAAAGTGTATGCCAATCATATAACGCTATTCATATCATTATTTTCTGATTTATGTAGGTAGTACATTGAAATTGTGGTACTGACCTGACGAGATAAGAGGACTTGCTGTCATGCCGGTATGTGATTTTCAATCTTTTTTACCAGTGTGACATCTTTCATGTTTTTTTTTTTTTTGTTTATTTTCGATAAAACTTCATCAACAAAGATTGGCTGGCCATTTATTTCATTCTTTTTTTAATTTTTTTTTTGTTGCACTCTTCGGAATGGTGTGTATTTACACTTGTTTTCTGTCATTGACGGATTAAAACACTGGGAAACTTCTTTTAAATGAATTTGGGCTCAAAGCTTTGCAGACAAAAGAATTTAAAAAAAATGTTAATGGAAACAATGGCATTTAAAAACAAAATTTAAGTATAGAAATACTTTTTCGAAGTTTTTTTAAATAAGAAAAATCTTTCAAATGGAAAATAAGGAAGTCCGTAGTTTAAATTCTCCGATTTTTTCATACTAGTCGGTACAGAGACCTAAACGGAAAAATTGCGATATCGATAAAACGGTCAAATCCAACCATTTTTTGTTTTAAATCTTCTTTGAACTTCGATCTTAATGCCTAAAAAACCAAAAACATTGTCAAAAAGTCGAACTTTTGGTTGTCAAATTATTAAATTTCCATTCAATATTTTTGAAAGCATATTTTATCCTCTTCTTCTTAATATATAAAACAAAGTCGAGTTAGTTACACCATTTGTAACTCAAGAACTGCTGGAGCAATTTTAGTGATCTCTGATTAGTTGGATTCGTCTTTTAAAACTTCAGAAAATCATTCCCATGCATTTAAAAAAAAAGAACAAAATTTCAAAAAACGACTTTGAATGCTAGGTTAGAAAATGCTAGCAGATAGCGCTGTGTGCATTATAATTTGTGAGTTAATTCAGTTGCAGAGGTTTCATAGCATTGAGGAAGCTATTGAATACGACTTAAAATCTTATCGGTTACAGATCACAAAATACCGCATAGAAAATCATGGAAAAGAGCGTATTATCACGAGAAAAGCTTAAATACCGCGAAAAATTCGATGGAAAATATGTAAAATGATCCGGCCTACTGCGTTAAATCGCGGAAAATTGGTGGAAGATCGTGGAATACCTCGGAGAATAGTAATATAGGTCACGAAAAAGGCGTTTAATATCACGAAAAAAAGCGTGAAATATGGTGAAGAAAAGCAAATAAAGTCAGAGAAAAGCTTGGAAAGTCGCGGAAAAAAGCCTAAAAAGTCGTGAAATATGCATGGCAAAAAGAATGGAATCCCGTGAAAAAAAGCGCGGAATATGGTGAAGTGGTGAAAGAACTTTTAAATACCACTAGAATGATTGCTAAATACCAAATTGGAAGTGTTGAAAAACTACAAAAAAAAAACAAACAAGGTCACAGAAAAAAACATGGAGTCACGGAAGAGAGTGTGAAAAGTAGCAACAAAATATAAAACATACAGTGATAAAAAACGCGGAATACCGTGCAAAAATCGCGGAATACAGATGGAAGAATACTGGAATACTACAGAGAATAGCAACAAAATGTGATAAATGTGCTAAGTACCATGTGCTAAGTACAAGCGTAAAATACCGAAAAGAAAAGCGAAAAAAGTCAGAGAAAACGTTAACAATGTATAGTTAGATCAATGTGCAGTGCAGGACAACGTTTGATGGGTCAGCTAGTTTTTAAATAAACTAAGATTGTATGGAAACTTGTTTCATACCAAAATTGTAAACGGCCTTTTATCTTGTTCCTTATAGTCTCTCTATAAGTCTGGACCTGAATTTGGTAGCATTTCTGATAAAAAATAAAATATAATATAAAAATAAAAATAAACATCAAAGAGGCTGCATGAGGGTAAATGACAAATTGACAGAGCACAAATAACAAAGGACTCTGATAGTCTGACATGTGCGTTAACCTTTGCAAGGATTTTTTCCTTTTTTTTTTTATTATTATTTTGGTTTCGAAGGTCTGTCAGGAATAATAGTATACCTCCTTATAGGTACATATGTGTTGGCTTCTTTATCATATATGTAGACATACACTACACTACACATATTGAAACACGAGAATATACATATGTATAAGATATGCCAATTTTTTATGTATTTTAATATGAGGGTAGGTATCTATATAAAATTTAGCCTATAGGGCTGGCTTTTTCTGATGGTCAATACAAATAAATTGTGGGTCTTGTTTAGATCTGAACAGGACAGTTCATAAAGATGAGGATGACCAACGATTAAGGATAAAGGTTGAATCAAATATTGGAGACTGATGGAGAATGAAATTACGTTCTTTGCATTTGATCTTCTCTTTATGAGAAGGTTCCTACACCCAAACCTACATTTAAATGGAATTAAATTTTAAGTTCTTTGTTTTTTCTGGGATTTTGAATGTGCTTGTCGGTCTTAATATGGGATATAGGCATGTTCGAGTATTGGTACTTATCCCAGGTTTATTTACAGCACACGTGTGCATAACCTTCTACCTACCATATACATTATAATCAAATGGGATACAGTTAAAAGAAATTATGTGGGTGAAATAGATTTGATTTGGCTTACAAGTGGATAAGAAACTTCTGGGAAAACGTTTTATGAATAATAAAATAATAAATTTGCCACTTTACATATATTTGTTTTGTATGAATTTTATTTGAGAGTCTTTTAATGCAAAACACACTTATTCGCCAGTAGTTCTATTATCAATAAAATTCATTATTAATAGCAGTAATTTGGTAGAGGGAGATAGGATTTATGGGGTTATGCATGCTAATATTCGAAATATTAACCCCACCCTGGTAGCAAACGTTGGGATGTCCGATTTCAGATCCTTAGGGCCAAGGCCGAAGTGGAATATGTTCGTTATTAATTGCCCTTCCAAAGAAGGTAGAGTTTCACAACATCATGCTGAACTCCGACCACGCCCAAAGGGGAGAAAGATGACTCGAACCAGGAAGATGTATATGATAAGTGCCCGAAATATGTCATCTAGATTCTTCTTGGTCACTTAAAAGCCAAGATCGAAAAGGGGATATGTCTTTGGTTTGACGGTCGGAAGACCCAGCCTGCGCGACAAAACTTCCGAAAACGGAATCAGACTGATCAAATTTGTGACAGAGCGAAATATCAATAACATCAAGCAATCGCGTCTATCATCTCAGTATTTGCAAAAGGATTATTGGCAGTCATAAAATTTTTAGTTAACCAAATTGATCATGTAACAATAGGCGTAAGGCTATTTTTCGTCCAGTATCTTGGATGTCCAAAGGTGCCGGGGAGCGAAGAAAGGCTTAGATCACTACCTGGTGGAAGTAAGAGTTCAGATTAGGATATTCATGGCAACGACTGCATAAAAGAGGAAATTTTGTATTGCAAAAGACTGCCAGAACTTCTGCTTCCGAACTTCATATCAGCAGCACCAACTATAGATGAGCAGTGAAATCATTGCCAATTTGTCATCATAAGCATTGCCTCAGATGTGCTGAAAGTTCTATCAAAGTATGAAACGATCTACCCAAGGACATTGCCCTAAAACAGAAGCATGCGAGGATGAAACCGAGACTATTGTAGAAGATAAACAGTCGGTGCTGAAGATCTGGCAAGAAAATTTTTCAAAATATTAAACGGCGAAGAAAGTCACTGCTATGCAGAAAATATCGGCCTGCTTGCCGAACGTTTGAGGCATCTAGAGATGACTTAGACAGGAAATTACACCAACTCATTTGTTGAATTTGGTCCGAGGAAAGTATGCCCCAATGTGCCCTGAACACAAGTAAAGAGATGCTTTGAACTCTGCAAACTACAGAGGTCTTCTCAACGACCTGATCGGACCCTACCAGGATGGTTTAAGGCGAAAAAAATTAAACGACGATCACACTCCAGCATATCTTAGAAGAACGATTAAATTACAAATCGATGCACACTATCTCTGTATGGACTTGGTCGACAAACTTGTCCGCTTTTGCAGGATGATAATGGAAGAATCTGGCTGCACCGTCAAATTGGGTAAGAACATAACCGACACGCATTTGATGTCGAGAAGAGTTTCTGCTGTATATACATTTCTGTAATTTGTATCACTTAATGACATTAATATTAGCTATGTAAACACAAATTTTAAACTTCGTTACTCATCAGGTTTTATTTTTAGTAAATTAAGAAAAAAAAAATCGGTTTCATGGCTCTGGCAACTCTTTTCATAAACTTACACTTCTGCTAATCTCGTTTCTTAAAAAATCTTTGGTTAAGGCTTTTCAACCTTGTATGCAATCAGACATTTTTGTTATGTTGTTTCTAATTATTGTACTTTTCTGATTTTGGCATCCTTTTTACATCCGATTAAGCGTCTTTCATTTTGTTTTCTTAATTATATTGGCAACAACTATATGAGTATTAATTTTTAGCTTTGTTTTTTTATAATTTTTTTTTTAAGTTTCAAATTCATTGTCTTCTGGCAACTCTTTGGATCCACCTACACTTCTGCCGATTTTTTCGTACAACGTTTTTGTATCAACTCTAGTTGCACTAATTTTCCAATTTTTTTTTTAAATACATTTTTATAACTTTTTAATATTTATGTTTATATGGGCTCTGGCAACCCTTTTTATCCACCCATATACATTTTGATATATTGACGAAACCTATTATGGTACAAATGTTCAGCCTTGTATCTTATCAGGTTTATTTTTAATTTTTTTGTATGTCTTTTGCGTTTGATGACACCTGGCAACCCTTTGTCCCCACTTCTGCCAATAGAATAATAAAGATTATGTTATCCAATCTAAACTGGATGTAAGCTTTAGGACAGAAAAAATTAATTTTCCATAGTCTTGTGCAATTTTTACTACGTCATTTTATTCAGAGCTCGGCAGACTGTAACAATTTTTTGTATTTTATTAAAAATTAATTTAATTTCAAGTTAAAAATTAAAACTAAATAAATAAAAAGGAAGTAATCTCTCTTTTTTCTTAAGATATTCTTTTCATTTTGTATTTTATTTTGTGTAAATTGATATACTTTCTTTATGTCTTTGTTATTTTTATTTCTACTTTACAAATGTTAAGGTTCTTAATCTTCTATTTATGTAGGTGAAAGTATAGTATATGTCTTCATCTTTTATTTACCTTAATTACATTTTCTCATGATGTTAAACCTATAAAAGCCGCCTGTTTTTCAAGCAATAAAACGATTTTCTCACAGTTTTCAATCTTTTTTTTCCACATGAGGCTTTTAAAGATAAACATTTAACAGACCCTTCATTTATGTTCGTTTTTTTCTTTTTTTTTTTTGTACCAAAAAAAAACTTACATCACGTAAAGGTAGGTACTAAATGCTTTATGGTCTCTCAACAGCTACAAAAAAAAATGATAAAAAAAACACCAAAAACGATAAGAAAGACGCATCCAAGGTTCCACTTCATTAAACATTCTGATCAGAATTAGGGTAGAGTATAATGTCAGCTTCTATAAAAAGAAGGCGCTCTCCGTTTTTTTTTTGTTTTTTTCTTAAAAATAAAAAATAAATATACAAAAAAAAAAAAAAGTCACCCAGTTAACCATGAAAAATGCGAAAACATGAAAATTTTATTTGTTGTTTCTTTCTTTTAAGAACTTTGGAAGTTGAAAGGATGGATAACTTATTTTTGTATGTTTTTTTTTTGCAACGGATTTATGCACTCACCGCTATAAATCGCTAGAAGATGAGTTAGGGTCAGAGTTAGAGACCATCAAATATTCAAAAATGTTTCCGCACAACAATTTCCATAAAATTCATGATGAAGAAAAAAGTATTTTTAACCCTCTTGATGGCCTACTACCTTGTGAGTTACGACAGAACAGACAGCAAGGTCCTGAGTAGCTAAGACCATCATCATTAGGATTGTCTATTATCCCCTTTCAACACGAAATTTATTTTGAACCCTAAACCTCAGCCTATATATTGAGATATAGTCGGTAGAGTCGAAGTTAAATTTACTTATTTTTGGTTTTCACCTCACCTTTTATCTTTATGATACCCAAAACCTTTTCGAAAGCGAAAAGCGAGAGGCGAGGAGGATATAGATAGCTTCCTATAATATAATAATAATAAAAATCAAAGGATACGCACTACAAATTACCTTAAACCACAAGATTTTGTGTATAGGAAAAAAGGGATTTGGCTTGTAACTCAACTCCGTAGGCTGTGTGTGTGTGTGGTTAATGTTTAAAAGTAAACTAATTGTAAATTGTGCGTCGTTCGTCGTCTTCGGTGGGAAATGTTTTAAATTTATGCTTTAAACAAAAAACAACAACAACTAAGTAGTGTCTTCTGTATAATGCTGATGAGGTCCTTGTCACATATCCTTGATGGGATTATGATGTTATACCAACAGATAGAGCTTAAGATTTGGAAAGAACCAGAAAGGTAGGTACTTTTAGAGAGTTGTTGTCATTACCAGGATGACACACGTTAGAGTCCTTTTGATTATGAGATGTCAGGTGGCGGTTTGCATATTCTATACTTCCAACTCTCTCTCACTCTCTCTCTGAATGAAGGCTAATGGAATAAATTTGTATAATCATTGAGATAAGTTGAGAAGGGTATACCTATATTCACTCTATACAGATTTGAATACACCATCAAGGCACTAGAAAATGACGACTTGTGCTTGTGTGTGTGTGTGTGTGTGCAAAACTGTGAAAGTATTTAATGGAATTATATATATTTTTTTTTTTTTTTTGTTCGGTAGTGACTTTTCGGGCTTTGTAGAATTGGTATCCTTGAATGATGGTTTTATATATATTTTGTTGGTTTGATGAGAGGATTTTGTATAAAGCAGTCCTTGAGACATAGACTCCATGACGACAACGTTTATAATATACACAGAAGGCAAAAAGCCTTATCTTTTCGGTTTTGATGTTCATATAGAAAGTAGGTACCTCAAAATAATGATATTTGAGATAATTTGTGTGTCTGCTTTTGCACTAATAGGGTTTGACATGCTAGAGGTAGTGGCTTTTGCCTTCTGACATGAAAAGCAGCGACAAGCTACATATATTCATGGGAATAGAAATAAATAGGATTTTTTTTTTCTGTGCTTATAATTTTATATCTGAAGGCTTGGAAAGAGAGTTGTTGCGAGTCAAATGAGTGGAAAAGTCAAGGTGGTTAGGGGTGGATCTGGATATGCATGCGAGTGTGTGTTTGAATTGGTTTTCAAAAAATATAAAATTAGTATACTTTAAGAGCAGTATCATTTTATGGATATGGAAAATGGAGTAAGTGCATAATAATTTAGTTTGTTGGAGGGATCTTGATAATTTACCTTCACCTACGTAAAATTTCTCAACATGTGATAATTTTTTTTTTTGAATATTTATGTGAAATCTACTCCTTAACTAGTACAGTCAGAGAAAGCACAACGTAAAATCAAAAGAAAAGTACCGTACAGCAACGCTAGTCAGGACACATAAGGTTTTTACCGTGTCCGAAATAGCGAAATGTCCGGAATACAGAGAAAAGAATAAATACAATTGACAACAGTTTGCAACGGTTAAAATGTCTTGATTCAATAGCCAGTTAACAAGCGACAAAACAAGTAGGGGATTCCCCGTAATCGTATGATACGCATTTTAATACGCTGTCCGGACTGCAGAGGTAAAATTTTGAAAATGTTCGAAACATAGAGGTTTCCGAACTACTGAAGTGTCCGGGCTAGCGAGGCTGTACTGTACTTTGATTTAACTATTTTTGTAACAATTAAGTTTCGAATACAAAACATTTTTAAATCAATTTAGTAAAAGAAGAATTTAAAGTGTTAGTCCAACCAAATCAACTAATATTCCGTTGAACGCCACTAGCATTCTCAGTGTAGGATATATCAAAACACGTTCGTACTTTGAATTCGATACCAATACTAAAACTGATAATCAATATGCTTGTTTACTTCCCTTGGACACCTCTGCCCAATGCACGAAGTCTTCAAATACAGCCCTTAATATCATAATATTATTATTTGATTGTTTCAACCACTTATCTTCCAATAATTTGTTAAATATCAATTAGAGACACTTCAATTAGATTGAGTCCTCTCATCGTTCATAATAATTATGGATGATTTAAGAAAAATGTTTCCCGAAATTCATTAAAAAAAACGAAAGAATATGAAAAAGTTATCCATGGTAGATTTGTTTCTATAAGGTTTCAATATAAGAATCCAAGAAACTCTCTCAAAAACTTATTTCATTCAGTTTAATTAAGTAAGTATGTAAAAAAAAAAGTAGATAAAAGCAACCAAAACAATCAAAACTTTTTGTGCATATAATATCACAAGCCAGAAGCGTTTTTATTTTGAGGCTCTTTGTAATGAGAATTTTGTTCAAATATTAAACTTGGAGAAAGTATGGAAGTAAATCAAGGCAGCATAAATAAAAAGTTTGCACGTGATTTGAAAATTTAATTTTGCATACCTACCTGAAAAATTTATCACAGAAACTTTTAACAAGCATCATTTTAAATTATGATTGGGGCTTCTTTAAATTTAAATTCGTGTTTTTACTTCATATTATAAAACGACAAATCATATGTAACAAGAAATTGTGAACAACCGCAATATTCTGTAAAATTGCCAAACACTTAATATGAAATTTGAATATCGTTATTGAACTGTGAAGGAGTAAGTTCTTCAATTTTGTAAAGTTTTCGCCAGAATAGATAAATTAAAATACCTACCAATATATTGCAAGTAAAATTAGTGACTAGTATAAGTATCTTTAATAAAACGACAATAGGAAATGATGTCCTTATATTGGATGGCCTTTTGTGAGCGAATTTAAAGAAACACATTTGAATTTCCTTACAATAGAAGTCTTATAATGAAAAATAATAGTGGGAATTGAACCGTTACACATTTACAATTTTCAAAAACGAATTTTGAACGATAACTTGAAAGAAAGGCATCGTAAAAACAACATTTTTGATTTCTTTAAAATTTCCAAGAACTGTTTTTCTTTTTTCTGATTTTCTCGTAAGCGCCCCAAAGGATTAAGATTATTTACACAAAAGGGTTTAGGATTGAAAATTTAATTACAAAAAAAAAAGGTTTAAAATTTTGTTTGAAAAATCAATTTTTCGAAAACGAGTTCGTGTTTTTTTTTTTTAATTATGGTTTAAGATGTCCATAAATATTTCCTTAAAAATAGCATACCAGTTTTTTTTTTAACAATCGTCTCCTACGATTTTCAACAATTTTTTTTCTCTGAAAATTCATCCGTCTAAAAGTTATATTTAGCTTGCAGCTCAAAATTATTTAAGAAGTTGTTTCCAAGTAATTTCAGTAATTTCACTAATGAATTTTTATGTTTTTTTTTTGTACATTTCTTATGAAATTATATATATTTTAATGCTTTATAACATCCACAGCAACTTTCACCGTCAGAGCAGCATTTTCAATTCCATTTATCTCAGAAACTATAAGCTGTACAGCAAAACTTCATCAACTGTTGAATAGCAAAATTGGTTTTCTACAAAATTTGTTAAGGCATATTTACTGTATCCTTAGTACTTTTCGACAGCAAATATATTGAAAACCGTAAATTTTGTATCCCTTTTTTCAAATGCATTTTTTAAGATGAAGATCTCTTTTAAAGTTGCTCTTCTAAAAAACCAGAAAAAACACCATAATTTTCACATACAAAATGTATGACAAAAATTGAAAATCATTTTACGAGTCTAAATATTGAAGTTATAAGCTCTATATTTTAGTGAATTTTTCTTATCAACATGATATGTTTGTCAAGTCGATCTTAAAATATTTTCAAAGAAAAATATTGGAAACTGTATTAGTTTACTAATAAATATACTATCAGTGTTCATTCTTCATTCTTGAGCATTTTATTTGAAAACATACTCTTCTAACGCGTTCCCTGTAAAAAAAAAATGCGATGAAACGTTAAAAAAGTTTTTTTTTATTTATTAGGAGATCGACCGTACCTATTTTTCTTTTTTAGTGAAAGTTTCTTCAAAAGCTTAAAAAAATTTCAAAATCTTTTTACAAAGATATAGACGCAAAAAAAAGCGTACAGGCACGAAAAAAAAAAATAATAAACATAATTGTTTATAATTTTAGTTCTGGCATTTTATCATCTTGATATCAATTTTGGTTCTTATCTGATTTCGTAGAACTCAAAATTCTACATTTAATACGAATATTTCAGGAAGATGTGAAACATTAATCCTTCAATGTATACAAACAAAATTTAGAAAATCACCCAAAACTGCAATATTTGTTTTAGTCTTAAAAAATGTTATTTAAGACATCACAATGATTCTGAACCACCGAAATGATCTAGTTGTATGACTTTATAAAAGTGGTTTAAGGTCTTTCAGGGACGACAAAACAATTTCAATTATATGCAAGTTTTTATCTAAATTTCATTCAAAGTTTACGCACATATAAAAATGATGCCATTACAATTTATTTTGATTATACCTCTACTGATGTGTTTTTACTTGCCTTATATGGGACAAGTATTGGTTTTGTGTTAGAAAGTTTTTTCAAATTCTTTAACATAACCAACAGTGTGGTTTTTGTCACACCGTTTGTGTTTGTTGGTAAAGTTCGTGCGTCCATTTGTACCTACATTATTTTGACTGTAAATTTTTGATGATTTTAACGCAGTTTCGAAAGTTTATTTTATTTCGTTTTTGAATACCTCGCTTAGAATAGGTACCTGCCATAATATCATGTTTAAGTTATTCGAATTTTCTCGGAAAAGGGTCAAACGCCTTTGAACAACTAGAATAAGTGTTTGATACTTGACCAATCCTTGAATGCTGTCTTATGTACAACGTCAGTAACCCACCCTGAACTAGACCATTGCTACATTTTCTAAAAATCTACCCATAAATTATCCCTTAAAAAAATGACATATATCAAAGGTTATTATGAAGAACAGAAATAAAGATTATTGAAAAATTGTAACTGAAATCTTATCGACATTTTTGAATACTTTTTTAGCAAGTGGCTTGTGATTAATCCGGGAAATTAACGACAAACAGCAAGTACATGCGACCCAGTCGTGTATTTAATCATTTTTATTTTTGAAATAAACTCAAAAACACAAAAAAAAAATACATAAGTAGGTATCTACACAATAATGATATCTTATTTAGAAGAAGCAGAACAACTTTCTCCATTAACCTTGTTTATATGAAAATTTATCATATAAAGTACACCTATTTACAGTAATGACACTTCTTAGCGAAAGCAATACAAACTTTTTTAGGAAAACCCAAAGGCATATTACACATATTAAGCCATATCAATTTATAAAAAAAAAAAAAAAAAAAAAACACTAAAGAAACCATTCAAATACTGACTTAAAAATAATTCCCATTTTGCTTTTCTTGTTTTTTTTTTTTCTTTTTTGAATTTTATATCTGGAAGAGTATGACATCCTATCAGAAAAAAAAACGTTCGTTTCGCTTTCTATAGACAAAATAGTAATGTAGCCTTTTTTGAATTATAATATAGTTGCTGCGAGTCCATTACCATTAAACAAAACCAAGAGTATTTTGTTATCTTTATCTCTGTCTTGTATTTCCATTCAAACCAGAGAAAAAAAAAGAGACAAAAACTTTCTATAATCGAGGAGGAAAATAAAATACAAATCTTCTTCTTGTAAATAAAGTTAATAAAGAACATCAAAATGATGATGATGGTTAGTTGAACTTTGGGCTTGGATAAATTTTGTAAATGTTGTTTGAGAAAGTTTTCCTACTATTACATATATTTTTTTTTTTTGGCTTGTTTCCTAAATATTCCCATTAAATGTGGTTTTTACTTTTTTATTGTATGGCTTGAATGAGATATCGAAGGAATATTGAAGAAGTTTGTGTTCATAATGTTTCAATAGGAATAAATGAATTAGGATAGGTTTTTTTATCGATTTATTTCGGTTTGGGCTTGAACAAAACACTTTAGTTTTTGAAAGTAAGGCAAATTCAGTTGAAAAGTTAAAATTACCATTTGATACCTGTGGACCTAAGTCTTTCTTAATTTTGTTTTCAGGTCCTGGAATCAAAGCAATTTTTGATCTTACTGTGACAAGTAGCTCCAAAAAGTGGTGCTACAATCTATTATCAATTTCTAAATTAACTGTTAACCAACATTCTCATCAAATTTCCAACCAGCTTTATTGCTATCCTTTCTCGAAAGTCCATGTATCTCTATCGTTCAGAAAAACCGATGCTATATATGCGTTTTTCGAGTATTGGCTTTGCTACTGAAAGAAGCAGCGATAAGCAAGAATACTTCTTCGTTCGTTCTGGTATCGTTGTCTACACTTATGTCGGATGCAAGTTAGACGCAATTCTTGACTACCTTAAGGTTTGAAACGCAACACGGTAGTGCTTTTTATGAGTTTCAGCAACGAAATTTAAAAAAAAATTGCTACACTAAGCGATTTCATTATGGAAAATACAAAAAATCTGCCAATTTTTGTACTTACAAAATGGCAGCCGAAAAAATCAATGAAAATGGTAAACTGAAAACAAATTCTGGTTATATTTATTTAAAATAGGTTCTTAAATATTGACTGCAACGTAATAATGCATATTTCAGGAACAAAAAGGACAACAAAAAAAAATAACAAGACAACGAAAACCATTATATTTTGGGCCACAATATACAGGTACACAATACTTTAGTGAATGCCCTAACAGCATGTTTTTGGCTTATTTCTTTTTTTTACAACAAAATAGACCGACTTTCCGAACAAATTTTGGACTACTCACTGGACTTGCAGTCAGAAAAAAAATATGACTTCACGTTTTCAAGATAATTCTACACGAAAATACCACCTTGTACCAAAAACGTGACATCGATTTTTTTGTTGATTTATGAACATAGTCTGAATAAAATGGCGTAACAAAGTTGTGGCCCCCACACATTTCATACACTTTTGGTCCCTTAAAATAAAATATTAGAAGTAAGGCTCAATTGGGAAGACCTCAAAGTTTTGAAAAATGCTAATTGTAACTCTTTTTTGAGCAACAGTACATAACAAAAAAAAAACATACATAAGAACAGATTTTTTGACGTTCTAATCATTTACTTAGACATACTAAAATCAATTTAAAACATTGAAGTGACATTATGTATTCTGTTGAAGCTATATGATGGCCATGGTAACGATAAAAAATTTATTATTTTTCCCAATTCATTTTGCAATTTTAGTATTTTTATTACACATATTGTTTAAAAAATTAATTACCAATATAAGCAAAAGATATGTATTTTTAAGAGTATTTTTTAGTCCTGTATTTAATGAAATCAATTAAAAGACGATCTAAAACCCCTTAGAAAAGTTATGACTTATTTTGGGCATAGACATGTATTTTCAGTGCAATGGATAAAATATTACCGAAAACGCTACGAAAATAATGTTAAAGTGATGATATTTGGCAAGAATGTTTAATTTGATTCCTCGTTTCAAAATAAATTTGCTTTTAGTAAAATGAAATTTCAAAAACCCATCCGCCCTTTTATACATTTGACAGGGTGTCCCAGAGTCACTTCTGGAGACAAAAAACCATATGATCGGTTCTTTTCTAAGGCGAAAAACTTGAGAGGTAATTTTCTCGTTTTTGCTTCGTTTGCGATTTTTTTTTCGGATTTTGAATCTATTTTCCTTTAACTGTCATTTATCTTTGCCAAGTGAAGTCCGTTTCTTCCTTCTTAAGTTTTTCGACTTAGAATGACCCCAAGAACCCATGGTTTCCAACTGGGTCAGTGACTGTGGGACACAATATATGCCATCTATATAAGGTCTCTGCTATAATTGTTTTGCTGAACGTGGCCTCTTTGCGGACATAAAATACACCGTGCAGATTCGAAAATTACTGCTCTTTATTTCGTTTGCAAAGTTTTCAAAGACACTCCACATTCACCTAACCACTGATTGTGTAGTAATCCATGTGAGGAATAAGAAGATCACCTTGAAGGAGATTGATTTCATCGCTGAAATTCGTGTCTCAGTAGCCTCTGCTCTCTCGTTTAGATGAGGCTGTTACATTATATGAATACATTTTGGTTAAAAACATCATTATTTTGTATTTTTACAGGTGGTTTTTCTGAAATGTAATACACTAAGGATTAAGCACAACCAAGAAAAGCTATATAAGTATAAGGTACATATTTTAATTCGGTGTAGCTATTTTCAGAAAAAAAAAAAAATATAAGTCTTTTTGCTAAGGGAATAATGATGAGCTTTATAATTTTTTTTTCCATGAAAGTCTAATAGTCTGTCTACCAAACCCTTACATACTCTTTCTTGTCATAGCTATCGCAAAAAAGACATCACAAAATGTCCTTCAAGATTTATTCGTATGAGTAGATAATTTGTTTTTCCTTTTACAAAAAAAAAAAAAAAAGAATGAAAAAATAAACATTTGTATAGATTGCTTTCTAATTTCCATTCAAATTGAAACGATTTCCATTTGTCACATCTACATGCATAATATCTATGTTTGTGTGTTCTGTTCTTTTTTCTGTATTATATTTGCTTCTACATAATAAAATTTTGTACTTATTTTCAGCATTAGCATTCAAGGACTCAATTTATTTTTTTTTTTTGAAAAATCATAAAACACACCAAATACAGTTGTTTGTTGTTTGTTGTTGGTTTTTGTTGTTTTTTTTTCTGTTTTTGTATTTTGTGGCGCACTTGTCGTTGCCTCATTCGCCTGAATATGTCACTATCTTGTTGTCAGTGAATTCACAATTGGGATGAATTCATGTCATCATCGCACATCTACCCACTCATCATCAACATCATCATCGTCATTTTCGTATTTGTCTCTCTTCTGAATTATCATTTATAGTGGAAATACCAATTTTCCATTTCAATTTTTTTTTTTTTTTATGAATTACTCACCAAAGGACATAGATATAGATCAGGGGACATAGAAATCCCATGTCATGTCATAGTCATACCACCACTACATCACAAACCATAGACAAGAACCAGTCCTTATTTTATAGCATTGTCTATTCAAAAACACTCATTGATATAGGTCTGTCTTTTACTGTATTGGTTCTGGATGTAGAGAAGCATTGATAGAGGTCTTTCTGTAGACTCTGGAGAATTAAGTGGCAACGTAATAACCAACTTTATGTCTCATTTCTATTTCTAATGTGAATGAGATTGGTATATGTTATTCTAAAGTATGTGTATTTTGTATATTGCATAGTTTTGGGTGTTGTTTGCTGTATATCTTGTTCAAAATTTGTGAATGTTAAAATAGATTCTTGTTCTCTATTGTCGGAGCTATAAAATGACCATAGAAATGCAATACATTATTTCGAAAAGACTAGAATGGAAATTCTATGGAAATATTTCGGTTTAATTGTGTCTGGTTTTTGACTTAATTGTTGTGACTTCAATTTTTTTTAACATTTTTTTTTACCATGCCTGAAGATTATCTGGATCATATGGATGAAAATATGTAAAGAAAAGCTTTTGAAAGTGAGCTCTAGGACTGCTAGTTTAAATCTTCAAAGGCAAAAGCACAACATATTTGATTTCAAATCACTTTCAAGTCAATGAACAATATAAATGTTGAAATTTGTGTGTTATTGTTGAATTTCGTAATGCGTCTATCAGATTAATTGTGTTCCTTTTGGAAAATATTTTCTCTAAATTGTAGCTTTTTATGGCAATAAGAGGAAATACAGATACATTGATAAGTGGTTGTTTTAAGTTAAACGATTTAACGAAGAATAAATTAATAAACTAGTCCTATTATACCTACACTCAGAGAAATAACATTTTTGTTTCGTTTGCTGCTAATAAATATCCTTTAAATTAAATCAAAATCATTTGGGATATCATACAATTTTCATTCGTAGCAACTTTATTACATTAGAACCCAGATTTGTATTCTAGTACTGCTAACATAATGCAAAACAACCTATTCGTTTGGAATAGAAGAAGAACCTCTCCAGAAAGTAGATTGTTGCAAAATACTGCACTTTTGGTGAAAATATGCAATTCTATTACAGCAAATGACTGAATAACTGACGAATTTAAGAGTTAGCTGCAAACGAAGTTTAGGTCGAAAATTACTATCCAATAATCGAAAAACCGTTGGACGCAAACAATTTGTTCTCTCATTTTGTTTATATATGTGCTGCAACAGGGAACATTAGCAGCGGTCGATTAGTTGGATCCAATTTTCAATGACTTGGCCACACATTTCGGCTTCAACGGGCGCTATTTCGCATTCAATGTTACCTCTGAACTCTTTCATAGTTCTCGGTTTTTTGACATAAACCAATGACTCCAAAGAAAAAAATATGAATTATATTGTTAATCTGAAACTTTTCCGTACCGTTGCAAGAATTTTTTACAAAAAAGTGTAAAATATTGATTTTTACCAAAACTTTGTAGTATTAAGTATTCCGGTTTTTCGATCTCTTTATTATTTAAAAAAAAAGACTAATTTAGAGTTTCATTTCGATACGATAATTTTAAGCAGGATACCCCTTCCCAGGATCTGCTCTACCAAAATATTGTAAAATCATCTGAACTACATACATATACGAAGTTTCACTTTGATGCGATAACTGTAAGTAGGGGTGTTTCCAAATTTTTTGAGAGTTTTTTGTATGAAAAGTACAAGAAGGTTTTATTTAAAATAGCTGGATTTCAAACTTAACCTAAGTTTAGCCAATCCTCATTTTATTGGTGTTTACAGATTCCAATTATCTTCATTCTAACGAAAGTTATAGTTTTTACAAATTTCCAACGCCAACGACACCGACGACGATGCCGACACCGACGACAACGGCACACGCACATAAAAATGTCTCGAAAATGTGTTTTCTTTACTTTTCACGATGAAATAGACTGATTCTGATAAAAAAAAATATTTGTGCTAATCGCGTGTACCGAGAAGTAATAGTCTAGAGGCTAAAAATTTTGAGCATTTTTGTACACAGAGTGAAGTTATCAAAGGGCTTTCGAAGCTATACAATTTGATTCTTTTGACTCTTTCCTGCTTTTTGTTTTTTTTTTTTTGTTTTAAGTGATTTTCGTTCTGATGCATACAACAACTGATATTTCTAGGTGCTTGTCTGAAAAATATTCAATATTTCGAAGCGGTTTCAATTTTGATTTTATATGAATACAAACAAAAACATCTGGTAGGTAATATTTCGGTTCAGAGAAGATATCCTTTTCCAAAAAGTTAATTAATATTGAAAAAAATTTGTAGTGCATGTTCGAACACTTGTGTGGGTGTGTAAAATCCCTTAAAAACAAAACAAGAGAATAGCCTTTTAGTCTATGCCCCCTTGTCATTGGAGATTTTAATATTAGATTTCAATGAAGAAGGTACCTACATTATGTCGTAATATTTAATTACATACTCGAAGTTATTATAATAATATCCTTTCATCTTTACTCACCTGAAGATTGGGCGGACAATGGTCCAATAGTTCTAACATGTGTTTGATATTTTGTGCATCTTGTATCACAAAATTTAATTCCATATCAAATTCACCACCAACCAGCTGAAATGACAAAAGATAATACAGAGAAATATTAGATATTTTGAAAATACTTATAATAGAACTTTAAAATATAGTTCCTATACTATATATCGTATGCATTTGAGATAGAATATTTAGTAATAGATTTTGTTAATTATAACTTTCCTGAAACAATTAAGTTTACGGTTTTGATTGATTAGTTTTCTCAGATTATAAAAATTATTATTATACTTGTTCATTTATCGAGTTACTATATTGTTTGTGAGATTTATCTTATAATATAATAATAAATATAAATTGATCATTTATTCTACAAATAAGTAAGTTCATCAATCTTAAATGACTACCGTTAAAACACTTTGGTACTTTGGATAGTATGCCATTTGCTTACTTGAGCAGTTTAGTCCATATTTTAGAGAATTTTAAATTGGTTTACTTTTTAAATTAATGGAGAGAATCAGCAAAGATACATTAATACTTTGCTATATTAAATTTCTGAGAATTAGATAAAAAAAAACTATTCTGACAAAACTAAGAAACTGAATGAAAAATCTTCTATTTTCAGCCAATAAGAGGTCCAGGTGACTGAAGTAGATATCTTGGTTAATTTTGACAGAAAACTATCATATCATATAGATTGGTTACTTAAGAAAAAGAACTAGCGTTTTTTTTTATACAGAATTCGTATATTACTGGAGAAAGTTGAGCTGCTGCAATCCAAAAGGACAAACAACGCAGATTACCGAGCCAGAAGAAACCATTAAAAGAAGATCCTATGGAGACAGAATTGAGTTTGTTGCACTGTCTCACAGTCAAATTAACGCAATATTATGTTTTAATAAAAAAAATTACAGATGGCTGCTTCTGATTGAACCTACTAAGACCGAAACGTAAGCTTACCGATGCGCAGGGAATAGAAAATGTATATAGCAGCATTTCAATACCTTCTTGGAGAGAAAAAGAGCAAGAACAAGAAAGAGCAAGAAGCTTGAGGGAATGACTATCCGTTCAGCACAGATTTCTACGGAGGTCTTGAAGCACAGTGGGGATGAATTGGTAGGTAGCAAAACCTTAATCAAAGCATTCCCCATGATGCGGAATATGCTTCATTTTCAAAATAGACTAAACCATGTGTTAAAAGAACTACCGAAGTATATCCTTGCTAAATGCACTATCTAACAAAGTACGTTAGATAAGGCTTTTAGCAAACGCATAAGAACTTTACTCTGATAGCAAGAAACAGTTCTGAACTTTCGATGTAGTACCGCTGCGTGTAATTAATAGGGTCAAGGCAACCCGACTCACGACAACTCGACTCAGGTGAGCGTAAACTAAGACTTGTGATGGATAAAACTTAACATACATACATCCAACCTCGCACCTACTCCAAACCCTATAGTTTCCTCCTGGCAACACCCTGGGCAGCATATTTCCAACAGATTTCAACATTACACACCAGAGTCGAGTTGTCGTGAGTCGGGCTATACCCACCCACAATTAACAACCACGCACTACTCTAAACATTCACACCATGGTTTTTAGATGTTGATGCGTTATCATGTAAACTCTTCCATCATGTTCAGGAGCAAATTGTGAAAAGGATCGATGTTAACATGGAAGGTACTAAATTCAATTGCGGTCGGTGACAATACTTGGATCAACGACATCAATGACTCCAATCGAGTTTCTTTAACAGCAATTGAAAAACGGGCGAAAACTGTTGGTATTAAAGTAAATGGAATCAAAACTGCTGGTATAGTCAAGGACTTCATTTACTATGCAGTGAATATTAACTCAATGATCCACGAATGAGATTTTGGTGGAAATCCTATGAAGAATTACGCTGCTGCTAAGTAGAAAGATCTTCTAAACCATACACCCAGTTTCAATAACACAAGTAAACCCGAACCGAAATAAACACGAAAACGTATTGTGGAGGTTAGAAATCCAACGTCATATTTTTTTGTTTTGATGGATATAGTAGAAATATCACCTTGTCTTGTCTTCTTCTATTGTTTTTGTTCAATCTTCGACGTATAAATGTTGGCATGTCGTCTGGCTAGAATCTTCTTTAATTTATTAGTGAGGAATTGTCTTGTATGGCATCAGCTGATGTGGTAAAAATCGCGCATAAATGTGCGAACTATTAAAAGAAATACTGTTTTGTCTATTCATAGCTCATAACAAAAACAAAAACCTACTCTTGAGGTCAAATAGAGCTAAATACCAAACAAATTTGTTATAAGAATTGGGTCTTCATCACATTTTATTGAATACAGGGTATACTTCGCCAAACACTTTTCACTTTGCACTTTGCATCCTTGAAAATAAATAATTTCTTGCAAAGAAAAAGTGCTAAGTGTTTCACAAAATTTGCAAAGTAAAAAGACTTTTCACTTTTTAATTTTTCAAACTTTTTTTGAAAAATGAAAAGTAAAAGCGATTCACCAATTTAAAATAAAACTTTGAAGTTGTATTTTGCAAACCAGCAAAGTAAGTATTTGAGCGGCCATTAAAAAAAATCGGAAAGTCGGAATTTTGGGTGTAGCACCACTCCTAACGTAGAGGACCAAAAAATTTTGAAAAAATATATCCTCGTAAAAATAGTATAGGTACCTTTTAAGTTTAGACTGTTATAATCCATAGGTTTTAGTATAACTGATGTGTTTTATAAGAACTCCTTATTTTCATTTCACACACATATTCTGCAGTATTTTATCTCTGAGTGTACCAAATTTCGTTAATTTTCGATAAGAATAAGGCCACGGAAATGAATTTTTGTTGCGAAAATGCACTAAAAGCACCTTTCCAACTGAACTATTCTTTAGTCGCTATTATTTAATTCAAACAAATCTTCATTACTTATTCATGCCTATTATGAAATTTGCAATTGTTTGCTCCCGGGGCGTAAGTGTGATTCGCAGGGTTCATGTTCTCATTTAAAGCAATTAAGAACTTGCCGGGTGAACTATATTATCAATACGAAGAACTACCTTACCATTTCTATTAACACACTTCCGTGTGTTAAGAGTTCGTTTGTCTATTTTCGGTAAATTGCACCTTTAAATACTTAAAATTTAATGGAGATAGGTTCATTCTTCTACCTGTAGATGGATAGAGGCCTTATTTCAAAAGAAGGGAAAGTTTACCTATGAAAGATGTGAAGCCAATTGAGTACGAGAGTCCTAATAAATTCAAATTTTCAATAATATGAAGTTAAATATTTAAAAATATGTATAGAAATAATGTGTACATTTATAAGTTCATTATACAGCTTCAGGAAAATAAAATATATGTATTTTAAAAATTCCAAAGACAATCACAGAGTTCGCCCTTATTACCCGGTTCACCCTCCTAAAACGTCTTATTTTTCAAGGAAAACTCTCCTTGTCGTTTGCCTTTAAATTTTTTTCTATTTTCATTTTGTATCTACAAAAAACCTTTTACGCTTTCTTGTGACTAAGGGAGGCCCTAGAAAGGGAAAGAAAAATCTTCGGGGAAATGAAAAGATGAGGTTTTCTAAAATGAGAAATAACGCTAGGACGACTGGCGTCTCATAATTTCTTAGCGGGCGGTGGCGGCGCTTGCTTATGCTTACCCCACATTGCTTTTCAATTCTCAGTACTCAGTCTAATATTAAAGCGAAAGGCGACCGAAAGACCGACCAACCTACCATATCGTCACCTCCTCCACCAACAAACCATATCCGACCCCCCATAACTGTGCTTAGAGCGTTGAATCGAGACCAAAGATGAATAGTTTGTGTGAAGAGTTTGTCTGCGTCTTTGCTTATTCATAAATACAGTTTTTACGGTTAACGGTCGTTGGTAGGTTGGTAGGTTGGTACCTTCATACTGGTTGATGGTTGTTTGTGTGTGTTTATGGATGATGCTGCTGATGGGGTAAACAACCCGACCAAACTCCTTTAAAATTTAAAGTGCAATTTCTTAATGAGTTGAATGAATGAGATACGAAATAGAGCAATAATAAAATAACAAGGACACTTGTCTCGTACTTGTAATGTCTCACTTGGTTAGTCTTTGTGATTATTATGCTCCCAGGGTTTTTTTTTTTTTTTTAATTCTTTGTGGTTGTTGTTGTTTCTTTTTGTTTGTTGTAGCCTGCAAAAGGATATTGTAAGTAATATGAATTTTATTTTGATACAAAAATTAAGAGATGCTTTCTAAGGACGAACTGAGTTTAAAAAAAAAAACTAACTAACCCAGATTACAATAACGTAAGCAAAGTACCTACCTTCTCTGAAGCAAAGGAGAAAATATGAAAACAATGAACTTATTTTTCTTATTGTTGCAACTTTGCGTATATTATTTTGGATGTGCAACAGCAGCAGCAGCAGCAGCAGTAAATGACTTGTAAGGACAACGTAAAGTTTAACAGAGCGTGAAAACTAGGATTTAGGGTAAGCATTACAACAACAAATAACAGAAAAATAAAAAGGGAATGTGTAGTAGATTGCTTTTGTGAACCTTGACACTAATCAGAGACTATGTATATGCTCTGCGACAATAGTCCAGATAACCTACATTCCTTTCGTTTATATAAGATAGCAATTGTAGAAATTGCTATTTCTATAAGCAAAATGACTCTATCCAAAGTTTAGTTTTTGTTTTGTTTGTTTTATTGAAGGCAAAGTGTAAGTACGTAGTTTAATGTTATGAGGTGACCTAATTCTACTAATGTTTTTATGAGATGAAAAAAACAAAACAGTGCATAAAATGATAGTCTGATAGTTTTGCTCCTTTATGTCTAGTTTTTTTGTTAAATGTACTATGAATTAGGGTATGAAAATTGAAATAGTTTGTTCTTGTTTATACTTGAATTTTAATTAAGAGCTTACAATTAATATACAATTAACAGTTATTTCTTTGGGTGGGAGTAAACAATATTTAAGTCTGCCATTCGAAAAAAAGACAAACAAAAACAAAAACCAAAATTTCGAAATAATATTCTGGAAACTCAAAAATCACTTAAACTCAGTAGTTATGCCGAAACACACAAAATCCACTAAATCCAAAAAGTTCAAAATTTCGTAAGCCTATTGGATGTATAAATAAACACCATATTTAAAAAGTATCATTTAAGAAATTGTGTATGGCGTATGAGTGATTTTTTATACGAAAGTTGTGAACCCATTTTTTAGAAGTAATACCTCTTTCACGAGTTGGGATTAGATATGTTCCTTATTTATTACAGAAAAAAAAGTTGGTTCTACTTAGTAAAATATCAACATTTAAAAAAATAAGAATGTAATTTCTCTGATTTAATTATAAGTGCAGTCTTAGCTAGTTAATTGATAGAGTGTTGGACATTTTTTTCTAACTTGTGATTTTTACTTGCCATAAAAGTATATATCAAGAATTGAATTTGACATATCGGTAATGTTTTTCTGTCTGTATCAGAAGTCACATAAAATAGTCAAATTGTATTTTTTCTAGGAAAGGTTTGGGGTAGTTTTGATTTCTATCATATAAATAAAAAAATTCGAGACGAAAAATGCAAAAAAAAACTGCGATTTTTTCAACGATTTTGTAAGTTGTAGAGACTTTTACCTTGAAGAATTAGTTTTTGGTAACTACTTTGTACTTAAGTGTTCAAAAGAAAACTGAAGTGGTACACCTCTTCAAAATTAATCAATTTCTGAGACCTTGAAAATGTTTAGTAGTTATGTATTAGTATTGTTTTATTTTGACCCAGAATCATTTGTTTCGATCTGAAATTTTCAAAAATGTTCACAACAATGTCTTCACTGATATCTGAAAAGTACCAACAAATATCACTCATGCGTGGCCCATCATAAAAAAAAAACCGGCATATCGCTCTTTGAATATATCCTGGTAAGTAATTGTCCTAAAGATGTCATACAAGTGCACAAAAAATATGCTATTTTACATCCTGGATCTAATAAGGCCAATACCAAGAATAAATTTCCTCACTTAACACACTTATTGTCGTTTTTCTATTAAGACTTCTTAAGTAGTACTCTTTGAAATAGTGGTAGGTCCAATATTTTTTTTTTTTTGATAACCTTTAAATTTTAGAATTGTATGATAAATTAAACACTCATGTCGATTTTCATAATAAATAGTACCATTATTTTCTAAGGTGTTTCTGTATTATTTTACCTTTTTGTACTGAAATTATAGTTATATGCATAAGAAGGACTAAAAGTTTAGGTACTGTGTAGATAACATTGTTGTCACATTGTAATGAGATCATATTTATTGGTTCTTCACTTAACAAGTATTCCACTAAAAATCGGTGAAGAAAACTCCAAAGAAATATCAAAACGTTTTTAATAAACTGTATTGCCTTTAGGCAGTAGGTGCCTAAAAACAAGTTACAAAACTTATGTAAGCATTATCAAATGATTTCAAAATATGAGTTTTTTAACCTTCACTATTTTATAAACCGCACTTAAAAACATTCAATTCATAAAGAATTAAAGTCTTATAACTTTCAAATAAAGCAATACTTAAATAAATAAAAGGTTGTCTAGACAATCAACACCAAAAGGACACAATCCTTAACACAACATTTTTAATAAATAATATTAATTAAATCCGGTCACGTAATTAAACTGTTTGCATTAATACTGGCGTCATAAAACAAAAACATTTAACAAAAAGGCCAATAATGACCATTTCATCACAAAACAAAGAAACACAAACAAAAACAAAAGACATAAAAAACACACAAATTTGTTTTATTGTCCTTATTTAAAAGGACACAAAAAAAATATAAATCCTAAGGAATATTTTTATTTATAAATACAGGGTGCAAAGGACAATGTCTAGTACGGAAAAATTTCTGTATAAATTGATAAATATGGACAAAAAGGAATCTAGGAGCCTGAGTATGAGTTGAAATTTGTTATTAAAAAAAATAGTAGTAAAAATAGTTGAAAATGACCAAAAGTTGAGTTTTTGAATTGCTATAAATTCTCGTGATAAAAAATTCCTTTAGGTTCAATTGTATGTGTCCATCTAGAGTTTCCATTGATTAATTTTCTAAGTGAGGCTTAAACGTACCTAAGAGTGAAGTTTATTAAATTTTTGTTGCAGAAATAAACCGTTGATAGATGAATATCATTGCAATTATATTGTCTTCTGGATCTATCCATCGATCCTATATAGTATGTGTGTACTGTAAGTAGGTACTCATACCTTTTAACTCATAAAATGGATCAAAATAATCATTTAATCCCTTCAACTTATCAAACAATAAAGTTTTTTTTTTTTATTTCTTTCAACTTTTAAACTTTGAATCCTTGAACCTGAAATAATAGAAATTCCTTAACCATTCCATAACCTGGCGGCAAAACACACAGACATTGATTCTCAGAGAGGGAAAAATCCAAGTCTATAAGTGAGTTTTTCGTTAAGACTTAACTTTTCTGACCAAGGGAATTCTTCAGATTGAAGTTTAACTTCTCCTTACAGCTCACATACAAGTATCCTTTTCAACTAACTTTAATGCTATCAAATTAATTATTATATATAGACATTACAAACGTATATATTGTTCTTGTGTGTCCGATATCACTTCACTTAACTTGAAGACTAGAAGAAAATCGTTTGAGCTTTTTTTTTTTTTTCATTTTTTGATCCTTAAAGTAAAATGATGAAGAAACAAAAATATTTCTCCAAGTATAAGTACAAAAGTACTTTCAAATCGAAAGATGCAATCCACTTGAATTGGCCGAAGACTTTATAATAAAGGTCTCTTAAGAGACAAGTCAAGTATAAAATTTATTTTCTTCTTTCTCTCAAAAAAGAACAAAAAAAAAAAAAAAATCAAAAAAAGAAAAAAATATATCATCTCAACTTTGTTAACAAAATACATACCAACATAACTCTAAAGGGGCATCGGATACGGATCGGAGCATCGCCGCACAGTGGGGCAGAAATGGTGGTTTCGTGATATTAATTATCACAAGTCAACAACGTTCTTGGTGCCGAGGCTAAGATATACTTTTTTAAAGGTTTTTGGTGTGCTGAACTCGAATCTGAAGTCAAAAACATCCTATCAGCTCCCGTTTTTGAAATATTACCGTTAGAAATAATACTACTTTTGAGGTTATGCTTTTATGTGAAAAAAATGTTTTTAAATACAATTTATTACGGTTTCTGTAAGAACTATTTTCCTTCTTTCAAGAATTTGTTAAATTTTTTCGATATCTTTTTATTGTTCAAGATATTGTCAGTTTTATGGCTTATTATAATGTATCACATTTTCATCTCTTTTTTTGATAAATTAAGCTAAACACACTTATGTACTTCATTTTAAGATATCTCGCGCAATAAAAAAGATATTGCAAAGATTTAAACGGGTCTTGAAAGAATAAAATAGTTCTTATAGAAACCGTTATGATTTATATTTAAAAAAAACATTCTTCAAATTAAGGCATAACACCAAAAGTAGTAAAAAAACTTTTTTTTCCATTTTCTAACAAAAATATTTCTAAAACGCGAACTGCTAGGATATTTTTGACTTCGGATTCGAGTTCAGCACACCGGAAACCTTCAGAAGTTTTAAGGCATTTATTTCAGTTTGTTTTTTTTATTATCTTACTGTTAAATAGTTTTTTTTTTAAATACTTACTTTGAGGAATATTTCAAAATATCAAAAGATTACTCTTAAAAATGTAAATAAATGTTGTTGCTTGAAAAATAAAGTTCAATAAATTTTTTTCTTGAAACATGAAATTCATTAAAATCTAAAAACAAGTATTAAATTACAAAATGAAAAATTGGTTATAATATTAAAATTAAATAGTTAAATCTTTTTAAACTCCTATAAATAGCAAAATAAAATTTAGCAGGGGTTATACTATGTTTTCATTTCGAATACTTAAACAAAAGAAATAATTCGTATTTAAACATTAAATTATTTTTTAAATTTTTTTTCACTTTAATTCCTTCAAAGCCAATTTCAAAAATTAAAAAAAAATATTTTAGGCAAACATTTAGCAAAGGTGTTTATACGGGCTAATAGAGTTTTTACTGATCATGATTTCTCCATTTTTAGACCTGCTAAATATTTGCCTAAACAGAAGATTTTGAGAAAAAACTAAAAAACGATTTTTTAAGAATTCATTATTTTCTGATTCAATTTTTTAATATAAGAAATTTTTTTTTATTTTTTTTAAAGAAGAATAGTATTTTGCATACTTTCGTCTATGCGAGACATTTTTATTTTATTTTTTTTCCCAAAAAATTTTGATTTTAAACAAAAAACAAAAGAACACCTTTTTTATCACTTATTAAAAACTGAACTTTTGCTCTTTAACACTCAACTTCAACTGCATGACTAATAATAAATTAAAGACTTTGAACAAAACAAATATGCTCATCTTATCAGTTTTACTGTTAAATATAGAACACTTGATCTTTTTTCCCCAAAGCTTTAGTTTAAAAAATAACCTTTATATCACATCACTCTATGGGGCTGCCCCACTGTGCGCCGCCACCGACCGTGCGCTGGTCGTCGTGTGTTTATATAGATGAACAGAACAACTATTCTGGCACGTTGCAATTTGTCTAGGTTTAATTTTTGAAAGAAGGATTTTCAAAAAATGGACAAAAACGCGACCCACCACCCAGAGGAAGGAAAATAACTTTCTTAAAACTTTATCCAAGACAAAAAACAAAACTAAGAAGACTACTCTATTGTATGCTATGCTAAGGAAAAGTTTATAAATTTTTCTCAAAACCAGACAAAATGGTATCGTACCTTCCACCAATGCCGGCATCTTTATCTTTTTGTGTGGCCAAAGCAATAACAACAAATATATCTCTGGAATTTCTTCGTACATCCAACAATACGTCATGAGTAGTTGTCTAAGATCATAACTTTATTTTATATATAAATAAAGACACTTTTTGGGATTTAAAAGAAAGAAAAAAAAAAATAAATAAACTAACAATTTGGAACAACAGATTACTTTGAAAACAAAAAAAAAATAATTTGTACGAGGCTTTGAATCGAATTTAATTTATTTATGAGAAACTGGTTTAAAATGAATACACATTTTCGTTTAATTATAAGTGTGGGTCTTTAATCAGTTTGTCTTTGAAATTGATAAATTTAAATAAAAAAAAAGCTAATTCAGTGCAATTGATAAACGATAATCCTAAAAAACTGCAGTCTTTTCGGAACTGCATTGATTCAAAAGATTAGATTAGATTTCTTAAGTCTGTTTAACTTACTAGTTTGACTGTACAACTACAGTTAGCAGTCAGTACAAAATGTTAATGAAAGCAGATATTTGACTAAAATCAATTGCAGTACCTACTTTTTGACAGGTTTTAGTAACACAAAAGTACCAGAAACTCTTTAATAAAACACTAGAACCAGTCAAAACTTTTAGTTAGTTAATTTACTTTTAGAAAATTAACTGTTTTTATTAATTGTACAGTCAATAGTTTTGTTCTTACTGCTAACTGATTATTTTGCAGTTAAAGTACTTAGTAGCAGTCCTAACTTGCAGTCAAAATTAAAGTCAATTAACTGCGACTGAATTTACCAATTGACTTCAGTCTTTCAAAGCTCTGCTGATTATAGGATTGGCACCAGTGAAATAGATATATAATTCTAGCCAGAAACTTATTTGGTAGTACCTTAAAGTTGTTGTTGTTGTTCTAAGATTAGTAGAAAAATGTACGTAGACCTTTTACAAGCCCCTGATAGATGCCACTGTGTTTTAATTTCATCTTATTAATCATGGAACAATTTACAGAAGATCCAAGAAACTACATCCTAAACTTTAAACTTGGTACATAGGTAAATGGCATTTTTTGGAATTAATCGCTTTAATGGCAGCCCTCTATTCTAAACAAACTTTCCGGGAGAAATATTTTCGGGAGAAGCGCTCCAAATTGAATTATTCCCGGAATTTCACTCCGCTTTCGCTTGTAATTTGTTCCTCTTGTTTTGTTAAAGAAAAAACGAAACAAAATTGATTGATAGCCTTTCTCCCAAAGACGTTTCCACAGGATTTTTTTTTAAGAATAGGGCTGAGTATGCCCAAAAGTCATTTTATTTTTCGAAAAGTTTACTTATTCTTTTCTGTCTATCTGAAACAGAGATATATTTAGTTACTAAATTCATACAAAGCTAAGGTCTCTAAAAAGAAGCGACATTTCTTCGGTAATATCAATAGTTTTGGATTATATTTGACAAAATATGAAAAACGGAATACTATGTGTTCATACACTTCAGTTTGTTAAAACAAATTTAATTCGGAACATCAAGAAAAAAACACTTATTATTTCAATACATTAAACAAGTATTATGTTCTAACGATCTCCTATTTTGGTCAACTTGGTCAATTTCACATTTGTCCCATTATTTTGAATATGGACAGACGTGGAAACTTTTTCGCACACAACTCTTTGTTGGACCTTTCTTGTTACCAACCTACGTGAAGGTGAAACCTTACAAACTCAAAATAATTAAACCCACAAGAAAAAGAAATAGAAAAGGGTATGCAGGTAACACATAATTAAGGCTTTAACCAACAAAACTTATTATCATCAGGCAAATTGCATTTTTCCTACCACTTATCTAGAGGAAACGACAAACTTGCATCAATTAATTCATTAAAAGGTAGTTTTATAGTAAAAAAAAAAACCGTTAAAAAATAATTAAAAAACAAAATTATAAATAACATCTTTGTAGCACTTCAATGAGGCATTTTATAATTTTCTTCCTCCACTCCAGAGACAACGCACCAACAAGACACAATAATAAAACAACTACGTACCTTGGTATATAACAAGGACTCACATTTTTTTTCTCTGTCATAGAGATCCTTACGCAACATGACACACTATAGTTTGTGAATAATAATAAAAGAAGAAGTGTTCTTTTACCTTAGGACTGTTGTATAAGTAGATGATCGTAAAGGTAGCATTGTTTTATTTTTTTATTTCATTTTCTTCTAGGAATTTCTCATTTAAATACTTCTGTTACTACACAACTAACAGAACGACAAGGAAAAGAAAAACCATGTTAACCACGTATCCAGGTCATCATGAACATCATCTCTTCATCCCGTCTGCCATCTTAATCACATCTACTACCTACAACAGCACATAACATTTCTATTCTCCAGTGGAACTAATACTCCCGGTTTTTTCTTCCTCGTTCTTAAGGATATTATACAAGTAAGTACAAAAAGAACAGTGTTCTTCACGAGTAAGTAATCTAAAGACAAAGTTTTAATGAAAACTTTAAGTAACAACGCAGTAACCGGACTTGGGACACTTCCTTCTATTTTTTTTTTCATAACTAATTACCATGCGAGCCAGAAGACGTGACCACATTTTCTAATTTTTTTTTTTTTTTTTTTTACTTTTTGTTTAACCTAAAGCTCTTGTCATGAAGTTTAAATAAAATGAATTTGTAAAGTGTTTACAGTAAAATATTTACATTGTCCAACATAGAGTAACGACGAAGACGACGGAAAAACAACGTCCATAACAGAAGAGAAAGTTAAAAGCGGTAAGGACATCAGAGGAGCACTTTGCATAGAAATTTCGTTAGGGTTTGTGTTTTTGTTTTTTTTTTTGTTATCAGTCTTGTCCGCGAGCGGTTTTTTTTTTTTGTTATTTTCAGAAAAGGTCGGAGTTCTGAAGGAAGAATGTAATTAACATAAAGTAATTATGAAACTACATCAAAACATTGTTAGTGAATCCATGAAAATGGTAAAATGGATTTAATTTTATAACACAACAAGCTTTTACACTGAAAAAAAAAATAGATTAAAGGATAGTGCGAAAAATTTTAGAAGCCTTTTTAAGAAAGAAATTTAAATTGTAGCTCAAAGTAATAATATATTTGCTAGTCATTGAACAATTAAGTCTTTGGTATTTTTCATATTGGAAAAAAAATTATCAAAAAATATTTTTTTTATTATATTTTTATATACATACATTATTTTTTTTTTTTTTTTTGAAAAATTAAATACACAATACTTTTCAAAATCATAAAATGAACCTGTTGACAAATTTTAAACGAAATCGGAGCCACAAATGATGTATACGGCAATAACTAGAAATCATGGAATATTTTTCGAAAAACGTGTTCATCATATTTCCGCTATTTGGAATTTTTGAAAAAAACTAAAAATGCAATATTGTTACAATCAATTATAAAATAACAAATACCAAGTTTATTCGAAATCGTAAGCGCCGTTTTCGAGAAAAGGCCAATAACTTTAAACTGTTAAAACCGTTGTGGGAGGTATTCGTTCTCATTGAGATTCAGAAACAAAAAATAAAAAAAAAAAAACAACCTTGGAAATAACGAAAGAGTAATCTGTACCAAATTTCATGCAAATCGGTCGACCGCTTTTTTGGATTTCTACATCATCGTAATGGTGGTTTTGATTAAAACCTCGATTTTTTTTTGACACGAAACCAAAATTTGACCTAAAGAGCAAGTAAAAAGGAGTTTTGGTCCATAATGATACTCGTACGTTACCATTGCTCAACGCACTTGATGGAGTTTCTTTAAATTTGAAACAGATGATTTTTACGTTTTTTACTAGGCATTTCTTTTAAAACTTTTATTGGTGCAGCATTTTTGATGGTTATTCAAATTTTCTTCAAGTATTATATTTTTGATTTTTCTTTGGCTTTTAAGCCATTATTAAAAATAATTTGAATACAATTTTTTTTTCACTTCCTTTTATTTTCGAAATTTAAATTTTTTCGTGAACAATTTTTGTTTTCAGTGTAAAAAAAAGTTATAATATTGCAGTTAAACTTAGAAATTAACTTATCTCATGTTTGATAGATCTACATAGTAATTTGTTTTGTTATCATTATGCTACAGAGCTTTTTTGTTTAGTATAATTAAATGGAACAAATAAAAGAACTATTATGAATTTATATTGTTACTAAGTCAAAATTAAGAGTTTTGTATTAAGGTCATCAAGTGGTACATTTTTCTGTGAGATGTTTCATTATATACATTATATACACATATGCATAGTCCAAAGAATTGGAGGAAGAATTTTTTTTTTCTGCAAATTTTAGTGATTTTCGATAAACGGTGAATAATGGGCGCATTGAGATGAATTAAAATGCATTTCGAAAGCCTTATGCTCTAAGTTTGTAAATCTTTTGACAAATTATTTTTTTTTTAGCTAAAATTATGTCGAAACCATAACAAATAAGTGAGACCAATTTTTTTTTTTTAATTTTTGGTGGACAGTTTTTTTTTCAGTTGATGAATACAAATTTAGGTTAGAAAAATTACTGAGCCAGAGTTTTGTTTTTGTTTGTGTTTTCTGCGTTTTTGTTTTTGGTCAGAAAATAATCGTCTTCAAATAAAAAATGATACTCTTGTCTTTATGATTCGATATCCAACCATTTGTTGTACAAAACATTTAAGTCCAAATATGAAAACTTCAATTTATTTTCTACAAAAAAAAAATTGGTGAACTTTACTTTGAAAAGGATACAAAAAAAGGTGTTTGTTTTCATGTACGTACGCCAGAAGTTATACTTCCTAACATATTTGTGAGAGATCGAATTTATACTAATTTTGATATTATTTAATGATATTGCGAAGCTTGTGAGTGTTTCTTAAAACAAATTGTGTATCAAAATAATAATTTACATTTAAGGTGTAGTTTTATAGAAATTTTAAATTATTTAAGTAGACACATAGCCAGATGATATGAATGGTTTTTTTTTTACTATTATCAAAGGCTACAGAAATTTTGAGATTTTGTCCATAAATGTATTTACCTAAAATCTAATGGCTGTGTAAATTTCAAGTTTAAAAATGTAAAAATAAAATAAAATAAAACGGTAAGGAAATTGGACTAAAAATTCTTATTTTTACTGTTATTCGATGAAATAATGTTTAAATATCTAATTTCTTAACACATAAATCTAAAAGTTGTTTTGACAAAATATTTTTCCCGTAATTCCATGATTTTTAAAATCAATTTAACCACCCACATAAACTTTCAAGAACGTATTTTTTTAAGGTTTAAAAACACCATTCAAGATCATTTTGATTATAATCCGTATTAGACACCAAATTTTTTGTTTCATTGCCTATCAATGTGCATATGTAATTAGTTTTTCAATTAAACATCAACTTTACCACGCCAACATTATTTTCAAAGGTCTAAAAAAATATTAAATTTTAGAAAATAATTTTTAAATTGAAAAGTTGATTTTTTAGAATTTTTTTCTCAATCAAAACTCATCATCATTTCAATTTGAAAAGTTAAACACTGTTTTATTCATTATTTGCTCACAAATATTTTGACACCAATAATGGCGGAATGACATGATACTCGGTTCGTAAGCGCAAGGTCACCGCCACACAGTGATGCTTTTTATGAGTTTCAGCGAAAAAAATCATTTTCGTGGCCATTTCTTGGCTTAAATTGATGAAATTTGGTACACTTAGATATTTCATTACGAAAAATACAAAAAGTCAACTTGCCAACTTTTTATTTACAAAATGGAGGCTCCAAATACCGGAACACGCAATAAAAATGATAAACTGGAAAGAAATCATTCTCAAAGTTATAAATTTTGGTTGAATTAATACAAAATAGGACCTTTAATACTGACTGCAACGTAATTATGCATATTTCAGTTATAAAAAGAACAAAAAACTACCGAGTTTACAAAAACAAGTACATTTTAGCCTGCACAATGTACACACTTTTACGTAGACCCTTAAAGCTATTTTTTTGGACTATTATTTTGACTTTTTGTTTGTCATAAGATATTTCGAGGTTTTACTTTTGATCGTTTTTAAAAAGTTACAATGTTGCCCCAAAAAATACTTATCTAAGAGATTTTGGTAAATTCGAACCTGAAGTTATAAAAAAATGTATGATGTAACATTTTTGAGATAAGGTGGTATTTTCATGTAAAATTATCTCGAAAACGTGACGTCATAGATTTTTTCTGACTTCAGATTCAAATTTCACGCGTAATTATTTTCATAAGTTCATATACAGTAGAAGTGAAGTAGTTCTACAAAATTCATTTTGACATTGATAAACTCTCAACGTATGTTCCATTTGAATAGTAAGTTATTGATAATTTTTATTTATTATTGATAATTTTACCAAGCCGTTTTTATATAACTTTCTCCATCATGCATTTCTTTCAAATACATTTGTTTCTATTGGCAACAAATTTAATTACAAATAATCATGAAAAAAGTAGATAATTCTCAATCATTCAATTTAATTAAGAATTTTTTTCCCATTTCACATTTTTAAAAAATTTTACTTTTTCAATGTTAAGTCGAATTTTGTAACAAATATCAGAAATATAATCGGTTTAAATTTATTAATTCCATGTGATTCCTGGGATCGCATTTTCAATATGAGAACAAAGGTATTTGATGGAAATTCATCCGAAATAATATTGTGAATATCAGGATTCTCCTATTAAGCTAACAAAAAAAAAAAATTATTAATTTCAATTTTTCCAATTAAATTGTTAATTCCGTCAAAAAAAAAATCATTCGTTTATAACATATTTCAATATTCTCTACTCATCATTGAAATAAAAGTAAATTAAGTATTGGTTTTCTTATTTCCTCTATATCGAGTGCGATTGTTCCTGATGCCTGTTCTTTAATCGGTTTCTGACAGAAAAAAAATTCATATTCCATAGAAACAATCCAATATTTTTATAAAATTCAATTTCCATATTCATATACAATATCCTGGTAAATTTTTCTACTCTATATTATGTGTAGGGTATGTGTGTTGTGTGTGTGTGTTTAATATGCCATGGAATTTAATATAACAGCATTTAATATAGGGACAAACTTGATCAATGTTTAATCAGTGCCCGTTTTTCCATTTTGAATAATTTAGGTATACAAAATGTCAGATTCATGCAGTGCTTCACACATGCGACCCTATTCAATGATGGGTCATCTAATGAAATTTCCACCCCATTATATCGAGCTCTGACAGGCCTATCCTAAGCCGTCATCGTTTGGTGTGTAGTAGCCGCCGTCGTCGGTCGTCCTCGTCAGTCATAGAAGGTCCAGTTGACGCCATGGTGTTTTTATTAAAAAAAAAAGGTTCAAATTTACACAAAAAAATAACAACAACTCATCACCCTCTTGGCATTTTAAAATTTCAATAAAGCTTCACGTTATGACATAATATAACCATCTCCATAATGTTGACCCCACCAGACCTGACCAGACCAGACCAATATACCAGAAGAGCAGTTGTAGAGTAGAGCCCCATCAGGATATACCCTCATTTCAAAATTGCGTATCTAAAATATTCATTTTAATATTACGTCCTCCAAGGAGAAATGATATAGAGAGTAGCAAGCAAAATGAATTTTCAAATTAGGCTCTTGCTGTCCTGCGCTAGAGGGAGTGGTCACCACAAAAAAAAAACAAAAATCGAAGCAAAAATCCAGGACTCATTTTATGAGATATACATGGAAATGTATCCAGAGTCAGAGTGGATACCTAAATATCGAGAGCAATAATCAAAACCGTTTTTATCCGAGGTAATCAACATTGGTAGGGATTTGTATGATATGTTTTTTTTTTTTTTTTCTTATCGATTAAGATGGAGCATGATGTCCTTGTCGATGTCGATGGGACGTGCATCCTATGAATGTTTATATGTGATTCTCGTTAAATTTGATGGTTACTTTATTTTTATGATGACAAACTCTGATATATAAGTTGTTGTTGCTGGATGAAGGGGAGGCTGGTAACTCCTTACATATTCTATACCAACCGACGGCGAACGACGGACAGTCATTTATACAAACTGTAGCCATTACGAAATGCCTAAATCTAGGACCAGGACATGGCTATTAAAGCGTAGATCCTACGCATAATCAAAAAGAAGCAAATACTATTTCCTTAAGTATCCTCAGTATAGGCTCTAGAAAATTGAGGATTTTTCTTACGTATTTTTTTTTGTTCAAGATTCGAGAACAGGAAATACACATTTTCATTGCTTTTTTTTTGTATTACAAAATATGTTGAGTGTGTGTGTGTGTTTGTGTGATTTGTATAAGGATTTATTGTTTCTTAGAAAAGAAATTTCTAGCAAATCTTTGAAAATATTAAAACACCAAATCAACTTGAATGGCATGATGGAGCTATATAAAATGGTGTTCATATTAAGGATTACCTAATACCATGTTCGACCCGAAATATATTATGTCCTTGCTGAGATGAATGCAATGTTATACTATAGCATAGAGCTAGGATAAATTTATTTTTTTTCGCAGGATTATTTATTTATTTCTTATAGATTTATGAGAAATTCGTGCTTTTTATTATGGAATTGAAGATTATATAGAAATGTAAAATCAAAATTATTATGGAAGGAAAACAAAATATTAGATGGGGATAAGGAAAGACTTATCCTTATACCCTACCAATCCTTATTCCCTGCTAATATGGAATTTTGTTTTTATGTTGTATCAAGACTTGCGGGACACAGTTGAGAAACAATCAATATTATTGACGGTATTTTGGAACAAAAGAATAAAATTAAGGATCACGTTAAAATAACCACAGGTGTTCTTTGTATTTTTTTAAGTTTCTAGGGTGGAATCGATGCATTTTTTTTATATGTTGGTTCTTGAAGCATTTAGAGGGGTCTGCTGCGATTAGATAATACTGTTCTGCAATGAAAATCACCTTCGAACCAAATATTTCCTACACTTTTTAAAAGGAATTTGGCACACTGAACCCGGATCTGAAGTCAAAACAATGCCCTAGCATGTCACGTTTTCGAGATATGCTATTATGAACATTTCAAAAACCCGTTTGTATTGATAAATTTAACGTCGAACTACTTTACTGGTAAATACTTTATTACAAAACTATTAATTAGATGAGAATGAAGTGCATTTATTCTATCTAAATCATTTTAAATCTTTTAAAAATTCGCTTTCGGCGGCGCAAGTATATTGCAAAGTGAAATTTATGATTTGTCCAAAATACTCTCTTTAGTCGAATCAGAGCGTTTTTAGAGGCGGAAAGAACTGTAGTAATTATTTTATATGGCAAAATTTATGTTTTTTGGGATGTTGAGCACGAATTTGGAGTAATTCCACAAAATTTATCACGGAAAACGTGAAAAAACATTGAAAAACTTACAAACAATATTTGTTTTTTTATTGTTTTTGATGCATAATCCAAAATATGAACAGTTTTCGCTAAAACCGTTTAAGTAGAATAAAATAAAAATTTCCAAATTTATGTTTTAACTAATTTTTTGTACGACTGCTGAATTCTTCACAAAAAAATGTTGAAAAATTCATAAAAATCAGTGCTTTTGATAAACACAAAATATACGTTTTTATTGGTTTTCCTCTGATTTCTGCCTTCTTTACAAAATAATTGACATGGTTTGGAACAAGAGTATAGAAGTTCCATACTATTCTCTATATTAGAGGGTTCTTTTGCAGTGTACATCCCAAAAAATATGGAATTTTGAAATGTATGGTGATATTTTTTAAATAACGGTTTAAAATGTGACTATACATTGATGAATAAAAACAAATCTGATTTCAAATCTTATGCTATGCTATGTGAAATAAGTTCTCAAAATTTAACCCGAATCCTATCAATAGTTTTGAAAATATTATATTTGAAAGTATTTTGGTAATTTTAGTATTCCAGCTATGGCTACACGAACGTTTTTGTTATCAATTGAAGGGTGATATTTGGTTTGTTATATTTGTGAAATGTTTTCAAACTATTTGTGGCAGAGTATTGATATTTGAGCTCAAAATTAAAGACTATTTTGTTTTTCAAATGTTCATAATCTTTCATTTAATACAAAATATGTTTGTGCACACTGTGAGCTAAGGCTCCATACAAGAATGGACATAATAGTCAGCTTTTTAAACGTTGTCCAATTTTAACAACCTGATAAGTTAGTAAGAAGTTTTAAATACACGAAATAAATTTTGATTTTTTTAAAAGTCAGTTAAGTGTTAAACTTTTCAAAAATATCTACAACACGCAGACCAGGCCAAGTTATGTCCTACATACCATTTCATATTGAGCATGTGTTTTAATTAAATTAAATTTTAAAGTTCATTTCGTTTCCTTCTTTAATCATTTGTATACTATATTCACTTTCACACAACGTCTTGCTACGAAATCAGCTCTCAAATTTCACAAACAAATGTCGTCCCACAAATTGCATTACATCGCAAGACCCAAGTGGGAACTGATTTTCATCTCTTGTAATTTCATTAATTAAAATTGGTCCAGCATATTCATGAGTGCAAATTGCAAATTGCACATACTTGCAGATAAGATATATCTAGTCAAGCCTTTGGGGTATTTTTTGGTGTTTCTTATCCTATAGTTCGCTTGTGGAAAAACTAATGAATAATTCGAAGAGAACATACACTGTGCATTTAAAAAGTTTTCAATTTTCAAAAAAGACAAAAATAAAAGAAGGATGAGGAAGAAGATTTTGTATTAATTTCGTACAAAAATAAACATCTTAAAGTTTTTTCAAGTTTTACTCTTCTTTACGCGCGTTTATAAAAATATTCAACCATTTAAAGAATATGGAAAAATTGGATTTTCTCAAAAACGGTTCCAACAATTTTGACAAAACAAATATTGCATTTACTTTTGTTGGTTAGGCCGTACTTTTGAAACTATAAAATCTAATCCACCAATTTTGATTGATTTCTGTTATCTAGAGCTCCTAAAAATTATGCTAGAAACTTAACCCGCTGTGAACAAACTACCCCTAAGTTTCTCATAATTCTTCATCCAGTGCAAAAGTGTATCATCAACTTTCTTGCCTGCAACCTAAAAGTTCTTCTGGGCTTCATTAGTGTAATTCACAGTGCTCCTCTCCTCTCCTGTCATTTTATTTTGCTTTCATAACATAAATCCAAACAAAAAATCAATTTAGCTGTTAAACTTAAAACATTAATTACTTAATAAATGTATAAAAAAATATAGCTAGCTACAAACTTTATATTTCATGTCATGATTTTAAAATCAAAGTCCAAACTGTAAATTATAAATTATTGTTGTAATTATATCAGTGATTACACAGAACCAATTTAAAAAAACAAAAAAAAGTTTAAACAGCTCTTCAAAGTGAAAGTAAAATTTTAAAAATTCCTTCTGTTCGCATTAATGCGTTTACGTGCTCAACGCCCTACCTTTTTCAATTTCTACAAGCATATTTCAGCAAGCTTGGTTTAACACAGAGATGAAAATAAAAATGTTTCATAAAAGATTGTAGGTGGTAGATTTTCTTTTTATTTTTATTTTTTTGTAGTATTTTATATTTTGTCAGCACAAGTAAGAGGTCGTAAAAAAAAAATGTTCTCAATCCATTGAAATAACTTTTAAAAACAAGCAACAAAAAAAAAAAAAAACAAGAAGAAAGTTAGGGCTCCAAGAACATAATATATAATCCTCACCATGTTGTCATTGCCCACGTTGTGTGTCTTCATGTTTTTTTTAGTCTGTGGTTGTGTGTGGCCTTAAAGTGGAATTCGTTAATCAGTTTTCTCAAACTTTTTATTTCTTATTTTTCTAACTTAAGTGTAATATCAAAAACTCCATTGCTAACTTTTAGGATGAGCACAGAGCATGGGGTTGATTATGGTTGAAAATTTACCATTATAGCATATTTTTAGGCGGAGTAAAGCCAAAATTAAATACTATTACCCCCCACAAAGAGAAACATATACAAATTGTTGTAAAATGTTTCTATTTTCTTTTTTGTGTGTTTTTTTATTATTTTTACGACCAATAACATTTTTGTAAGAAATAAATGAAATCCCCAAATTAGTTTATCTCAGGCAAAATTGCATTGCATAACGTAAAGGAGCTCAAAGAGCTATGAGTAAAAGTTTTATCTTTTCAAAAAACAAAGTAGCTATTTCAAAAATGTGTTCAAAAAGTTTTCGCTTTAACATGCCTAATATGAATAAAATGAGGTATTAATAAAATTATATATGTAATCCTTTACAATTATGTTGCCGAAAATTGTAAAGCTTATCATCTGGAGACAGGGGTTCTGGTTATTACTTAAAAAAAAAAACATGCAGTTCTATACCTCAAGCACAAGATTCTACAGGAATTCATGTATGCACATACTAAACAAATATCTCGGTTGTACTATCACAGGCCATTAATGTCTTTCTTTACTAGCAGATAGGACTGGTAAGATATCCGCAATGTGTAGGTATAACCATCGATCCCCAGATGGTTACTGGATACTAGCATTGATGCAGAATTCTTTGCAGAAATCTTTGAATCGGCAGCTTATTAAGTTTGTGTGATTTTTTGTTAGCATTTTTTTCCACGTTATTGTATTGCAAGTGAAGAAAAATGCTAGATAAATGTCAGTGAAGGTAATACCACAATCTCTTCTTACCTTTTTCATTGATATCCAAACCGCAATTAAAGCGGTTTCTGCCATTGAATTCGAGAAGAAGTTTAACAACTGCTATCGACATGAGGTTCAGACTCATTAGGTACCTAATATAGAACCTAAACACTAATGGGAACAAAGTTAAATTGAGTTTATTTTTGATACATGTAATTAAAAAGAAATTTTTGCCACGTTTTGATGGCAACAAAATCAAACATACTGTCTTGTCTTGTGAGCATTACAACTGGAGACAATCTAGCACAAGAAGATAATGAAACTCAGTACCTACAACTGATGACTTCACGCAGAGGATGTGGTGACACGAGAAAACTAGTGGCACTATGAGAAGAAACACCTCATTGAACCACGTCACCAAAGTCCGATTAAACAAGAAATGCAGGGACACAATAACCTACAAGACTATCAAATTCATCTGCCAGACGTTGTATGAAGCTATTATTAATGCATCATACTTAATAATCTGCTGGAATATCAGTAATTGTAAAGTTTGAAACAGGCCTTACGAACATCACCATGACATTTTCTAGTTCTTGTGCTTTTAATCAACCTTTTTCATGTGACTTACATAAGAATTTAGAATTATATGTTTCGTTATAAGGAGCGTCTTTAGACACCCAGTGTGCTAAATGAATGCTTTCCATCGATTTCATGTTCGATCAATAAAAAAGTTCAAAAACTGTATTAGAAACTGTTTCGTAAACTTCTGTTTCACCGATCATCAATTATGCATTCATTAAAAATTACTTTATTGGTCTTAAGACATGAGTAGTTCTTAATACTGATTTTAGTATTTGACGTTTTGAGTTTAATTTACAGGAGCTTAGAGATTTCTAAACTATAAATTGTATGCCTCATTATTGATATTTCTTCCATTATCTAAACCTCCAACTATTAATTAAATTTTCATCATCACCAACCATCGCCAATGACATAACCTGTATTTTGAAAAAGAAAAAAAAAAAAAAAAACAGTAATCTCATCTTTATGTATAATTCTTCGAAAAACAACTGCATTGGAAATAGTCAAAGCCCTGCAGAAACAAAGCTCTTTTTGCAATTAGTGTTCGTTCATCGCAAATACAAAATGAATAAAAAAAAAAAAACAAAACGCAAAAGCAATTTATTCGTTTTTCCTTTAATTCGAATGATTTATCTTTCCCTGTTTGCAAGGATTATTTCTTTGTGCCCCAAAGATAGAGAATTTTCTGTAAAATGTAGATTTCGCGTCCTCCAATCAACCATGGATAAGATCTCAATGCTGATTTTGTAGAATTATTCTCTATACCATCACTACCAGCATTATACGATGAAAATTCCATTTACCATTTCTCCACACAGAAAAGGATTACAAAGGAAAATAACCCCCCTCATTACATCTGTTTTTTTGTTTTTTTTTATTTTTATTTCAATAATTCAATAGGATTTCAAAATGGCGAATACGAATTATTTTATTTAAAGTTTTCTTATGCAACAAAACTTTAAGCTCAATCACTTTCTCAAGAGAGAACAATTGTTTGTGGACAATGCTGGATTGTAACCAACAAACAGCTACTACAGCACGAAGAAGAAGAAGAAAAAGTTAAACCAAAGAGCATAGCAGATAAACATAGATCTTCTAAATAGCTAAAATAGCGAAAGACTCTATAAAGCAATATAACTTTGAAGTGGTCTTCCTTTTGAGTTGCAAAATGAAGAGCAATGCTCTTCTTCGAAGCATTATATTAAACAACATCACCACCACCAACCGCCAGCTATATTATACTATCAGTGCAAAAGTATCCCCTTTGAAAATAGGGCGTAAATACCACTCAAAGGAAGTCCTTCGTCTACAAAATGGGCAAAATATACAAATACAAAACGATATCAAGGATTCAAATCCTTCTTTGAAATAAAAACAAAAAAAAAATATATAAAATAAAATGGAGAAAGATAAAGATGGTTTGCTTGCTTTGCAATGGCGGTAGTGGTGGCGATAGGCAAAGCAGAATCGTTTTTGAGTAAGTAATAGTTTTTGGTTGTTTGTTTGTATTTGATGGAGAGAGAAAAGTTTTCGGTTTTTTTTTTTCATTTTTTTTGTGAAGGATCAAAGATTTTGGTCCTTGATGCGGTATAGCTATTTCCTCCACAAAATGAAGCAAGACGAACGAAATGTTTTTCTTGTTTGAAATCATACTAAGTATTCTGATTTTAGAGGAGAGTCTTTAGTTAGAGGAAGAAGAACATTCAAATACGGGCTAGGTTTCTAAATATTTATCGTGGTTTTACTTCAGAATCCGGAGTAAGAAAAGAAAGCGTAGTTATACCTATGTAACTTGGATTTTCAACGTTTTTTTTTTTTTTTGTTTAAAAGAAAGTGTTGAAAACTCAAATATTGATATAATAATCTTGCTTCCTAAATAGCTGGTGGAGAACTTTTCGTGTTTATTTTAAATTTTACCAGGTTGGTTACTTTAAATTGAGGCATGTACATAATATGCAAAATTGAAAGTGCCTCCTAACAAACAAATTCTCACGATTTTGGAAATAAAATATGAACAAAAACATGCTAGTATGCATACAAATTATTTTTCAACTCAAGATTAAAAAACTGGAATGCAACGAAAATCGCCTTCAAACACAACTATACTTTTCTTAAGAATTTTGACGCACTAAACCCGAATCTGAAATCTAAACTACCCTGGCACGTCACGTTTTAGATATATGCTAACATGAACAGTCAGTGATTTTGGTACATTGAACGTCGAATTTCTTAACTGGTAAATACCTTATTACGAAATTATTTTCGAAGTGAATGAAGTGTACTTCATCGGTCTAAATCAATATCTTTCGGTGCAAAGATGACTATGGACTCCAGAGTAAAAAATATCTCCAATACAAACCGCCATAAGAGTCAAAGTCAGTTCCACCATAATAGGAGCTTTAAAATAATTTCTATTGTGCATTAGATGACCACACATATCAGACAAAGAATGCCTAGCCATGCATTGCAAAAACACCTCAAAGAACCTTTCAAATAGGGTGCATATAACATCCAAAAGTGAAGTTGCATACCTGGGAATCCTTTGCAGTGCCCAACAGAGCAGCCAGTTATGAGTTAGAACAAAATTCGCATGTTATCGTACCTTATATCCATCTATTGATGCAGAAAATAAAGGAACTCACTCAGTCCAAAGGATGAAACTGGTGCCATACAAGCAGCTTATAAGACCCATCATTAGATCACCTACATACCTCTCTTCTTTAGTTCACGATATCGATATCATACTTGAGCAGACCAAGCTATCAATTTTCGAAAGAATGAACAACATGCGAATTTGAAGTGGAATGCAATATTAGAGGATGTAATTTAAATAATTTGGTAAGAAAAGAATCTATGAAGAAGCAAATATGGGCCAAAATTATGGAAGTGAGAAATTTTACTGTCCAAATCATTAAAAAATCAAATCTGTTTAAAAATTAAGTTTTTACGCCCATGTGTTGAATTTAGTTATCATTTATTAGTTCATAAACGGGCAGATCTCAAAGTTTTATTTTTTTTTTAATTTATCGCAAAATATTAAAATTTGAGTGTAGATTTATTTTAAAAAGAGATAAATTCCAATAATCAAGCCAAAATCAGTTTCACTTGTTACTCGCAGAATTATATAAAATTCTTAAATAAATACAAAAAAATCGTTTGGATATTTACATGTAATTTTTTCGGTTTTTATTATGCTTATTTATAAAAATATGTGAATTTCTTAGAAATATTTTATTAATTAATGTTATTTCCATTTTCATATTATTTATTTTGTAAGGGTATCATTTAGTACCACTGGCACATTGTAAAAATGTTGAATTACTTCATAAATATTTAAGATTTTGCTTTTTAAAAACACTATAAATAGCGTTCACGGAAATGATGGATGATTCCAAAACAAATGCGGTGTTTTAAAAACCATGTCAGCCTGAATTATATATTATTATTTAATATTATTTATCAAATGGATATGGCTTAATATAAGCTTTTCTATGGATATATTCCTTAAAAAATCCATTTTCTACTATTAAAGAAAACTTACAAAATAGATAACTTTTTTCAAGTTTTTTTTAACCATTATTATCGTTTATATTTTTTTTTTTAACAAAAGAAAACGAAATATATTTGAGGTTTAATTGTTATGGTCTTGATTTTGCATCATACAATTAATCTTTATTTATACCATAGCAGGCGTTCCCGAAATGACGCTTAATTGATGTAAACTCCTTATTTATCAAATTTAATTTCAATTAATACTTGAATATAATTTGTTCATCCAGAAAACTATTTACGTAACGATAAACCAATTCCATGATATATTGGCAAGACTATTTGTAGCGCCATCTGCACGTTAGATTTGAGTAGAAATATTGAATATTCTCATTTATTATTGTAAGGCACGTGAGAATTCTTGAAGAAAATTTTATCTTTGTAATGATAACAACAGGTAGCTAAATTTTACTTATTTTAGTATAATTTTATGACACTTGAATTTCTGTTTTTGAGTTATGGAAGCGTTCCCGGAATGATTTTCCGAGAGTATTACATGGAATAAATCAAAAACTAGCTCTGTTTCTAAATAATTTCATACATTCGGAGATCCATCTCAATTATTTTAACCAATACGTAAGAAGTAAATTTTAATTTAATCACAAAAAAAAAAAAGCTGAACGTTAATTTTTCCACCTCCATGATTTTGTTAAATATCGCGTTGAACCTAGAAACTAATTCTTCAGCGTAAAATTTTAAAAAATCTGCTAAATTTGCATTTTTGACCATGCGGCGTCACGAAATTTCGTTGGCAAACCTCAGATTAGGATTCAGCACTCCCAAAAACATAAAGTACGAAAGACATGAAAACTACTCCGAAACTTTGTTTCAAAGAACCTTTTTAATAATTTCAATCCTTGTTTTTAATATTAAACTTAGCTGGCTCTTTTTTATTAATTTAAACTTTTTTATAATTTTTTTTTCGTGATGTCTTAAACCTTAAGGATAGCATATAGGTACAAACAGATTCTGAAAACTCACATGTTTCATATTCTAATTTCAATTTTAATGAAATTATTCTTCCAACAATCTTATAGTATAAATGACAAAATAAAACCACAACAATCTTATCTAACAAAACAATAAGTTTCTTTGTTTACGCTTCCTGCAGGTCCTTACACAAAATCTACTGAATATTCATTTTCACTAAAAGGATGTCACCATACTATAGTATGTTCATAATATCGCAGTTGTTAGGTAATGAAGCAATACTCTACTTGTACTACTACTACCGTATGTTATAGCTTTACATTATGATGGTAAACAAGAAAATCATATCAGCTCCTATTCTTCCTTGTCCCTATAGTGTTGGTGTTTTTTTTTTATATTTTTGTTTTTGCTGAAACTCGCGTGTGGTTATCATTCAGCATTATCCTGATGTGGAAATATGAAACAAAAAAAAGGTAAAAGAAAATTCAAATTACTATTCCGTTGCTGGTAATGTACTCGTATAGCTCCTCCGCCAACGCTATACCGCCGACACGACACCACCGCCGTCGCCGCCGGAACACATTCTATTCATTACATATAATTTGAAAATGTTCTCTTCTCCTGCGTTACCTGATGCCTTGCATTTTGAAATGAATGAATGTTGCACAACATGAAAAGCCGGCTTGGTAGGTATTGTGAGTAAATTAATTTTTTTTTCCGTTCGTTCATATTCGTTCTTTTTTTGTTGTTGTTTTCATTTAATCCCTCTCGACTTAAAACTCGAAGCACTTACATTAATACCGGGGCGCCATTTCTTGTTTCCTTTCCAAATGGAGGAGAGAAACAAAAGTTAACATGAATAGTATAGTGTATGGTGTCTATCTCTATAGTAGTTATAGCAACCTAAAAATGAAGCAAAGTTTTTACCCGCATAGTACATAACGATAAATACGTCCTGAGCCGAGAGCGACTTAACAAGGATGTTTCCGTTTATTCTTTCTGTTTCTCTCTCTCTCTTTGATGGATACAACAATTACTTGAATTGCTTGCTAAGTGCATTTTGCAATTCAAAGTGCAAATGAATGTTACACAAGGACACTCTCTTATTTGACACCTTCCCATTTTTATTTCCATTATTATTTCCATTTGTTTTATTGTTGTTGTTGCTTTGGGTATCTTTGCCTATAATAATTATTATATTGTGTCAATATACACTTTTTATATTGTTTTGTTTTGACAGAGTCAATTGCGCACTTATTTTTTTTCCGATAAATTTTTAGAACAATCCTGTTAAACATAATAATCATAAATATCACACACTTATTCTTATACCTATGCATGGCATTAAATTTATCCACAAACAAAAATTGGGAAATAAAAATTACCTCAAGGATAAGCAAGGACACATTTTTGGAGGCAAAGTAAATTTAAGGGTCAGGTATAATAGTTGCAAGAGATTTTCAGTTTCTGGTTTAATGAAAGTGGGTTTAGATCACAAATCAAGATGGCGGCCAAGAAAGTGCACATCTTCATTTGATCACATTTTAGCCCTTATTCAAGGATTTGTTGGATTATCTTTTGTTTACTTCTTTTTCATAAAATTTGTGATTTTGCTCATTAGAGGTGCGATTTTTTAACACCAATATCTTACACAAAAATATGAAGCTATCTGCATTCTGCATTCTGCATCCTATATACATAACATCTATTTTTCCTTTGAATGAGACTAAAGCTGCAATTGAAGTAGATAAGTGCAAGTCAACTGAACACTTAATTCTCCTTTATTGTGAGTTTTTTTCTTCTTCTCATTGTTTTTTGAAATCAATTTGACGCATTTTATGAATCTATACAAAAGCACACCAGGTGGAGGGTTGTGTTGTGTTATACTTCTATTGTTGCGATGGCTGTGTAAAAGAATCTGAGTCTTGAACAAGAGCAACGTTTATAATTTAACATGAAAAGAGAGTCGATATTTTTGTTTTTTTTTTTTATTTTTTTTTATTGTAGAGTGTAATGAAGTGGAAACGTTTTGAAAATCGTTCTTATTCTTCCGGTTATACACATTTTTTCCGGTTGAAAAATAAAACAAATATGCGGAAATAGCTCTTATGAAAGTGTTGGATGGAGATGCATGCGAATTTGCTGTAATAAAATAAAACTCGTAACTGGGTCATATACGTAACTCACTCTAAATAGTAAAGGTGTTTCAATATTTTTAAACGTTTTTCGTAAAGATTAATGTTAAATGTAAAAAGTTTAAAAATACTAAACCACTTTAACTACAAGAGTCAGTATTTATTTCTTTGTTGTTATAGTTCCTGATTTTTAAAAAGATAAAAAAAACACTCTAGAAAACACTAAAAAACGGTTGTGGTTTTTTAAAACTTAAAACTTAAAGTAGCCGCCTAATTTGTTTTATCGTTTTTTTTATTACCACACCAGTTTACCCTTTTTGTTTGAATACTAAAAGAAATGGCTTCTTAGTGCTCAATTTCATAGTAATAGGTTCAGTACTTTTATTTTGGAACAATACGTTTTTACTTTGAATAAAGGTAGAATCGAGATAACAATCAAACATGACCTTACGATGATCGAGATTGCGAAAAAGGTAGATCCGTCAATTCTATCCATCTATCTGTTTCAATCTCAAACAACGGTCTAAAGCTTCATAGTTGAAGCTTCATAATTTGAAGTTTTTTAGAACCAAAATGAACGGTACCTGTCATATAACGAATTTGCGCAAATTTTATTTTTTTTTTAAATGGTTCGAATAATTCAGATTAAAAGTTTTATAAAATAGGCAAGGCGGTGTTTTTGAAATCATTTGTTTTATTGGTTAATAAAGGTACCATAGAATCGTTTTCTTTTATTTTTCGAAAAAATGGGTTGGTGTTTTTTTTTTTTTTTTTTTAAATGTTGTGCTAAGATATATTTTAATATTTTCCTGAAAATGGCAAAGCATTTTTATTTAAAGGATTAGGAATTTGTATACATACACAATTTTTTCTTTTTTTAAACAGAACTGATTTTCAACTTTTTGTTCTTTAAATTCATTTTTTTTTTTTCAATAAATAAATAACCAGTAAGTCATTTAACTCAGAAATTTTATGTTTTTATTATTTGTTTTTTATTTTCAATTTTATTTTTCTATAAGAAAATTATAAAAAAAATTTCAATTTTGTTTTTTTTTTGTTTGAATATCAATTTTGCATAAATGAATTATTGAATTTTTTGAAATTTTGTTTTTAGATATCTTTTAATATTTTCTTGAAAATAGCATAACAATTTTTTAAATTAAAACTAGCTTTATAATTTTTAAGACGGACAAGGAAATGAGAACAGAACAAAAATAAAATGCACGACTGGGTCGCACGTGCGGAGGCTTTCTTATAAACAAAATTTATGAAAATTGGTTGAGCCGTTTAAGAGAAAGTCAAAAATGAAAAAACGGTTCTATAGGAAGTACCGTTAGTAAAATCTTTACAAACATTTCTTTCATTACAAAAGTATAACCTTATTTACAAAAATTTTAATAAAAATCATTAAAGCCTCTTTTGGAAAAAGTTAACTTTTCTTTAATGGCAATATGACAGGTACTGTTAGTTTTGGTCCTAAAAATACAATTTCAATTTTCCCTCTCGGGAATCACCAAATATCTTTAACTACCAAGTTTTAAGAAAATCGGTTAAACGGCTTAGGTGGTAGCTCGAGGTATACATAGACAGACAGGTACACTGTCTGACAGACGGACGGATCTACTTTTTTTTTGCATTTTCTATCATCGTAATGGCATGTCTGATTGTTATCTCGAGTTCAATTTTTTTACGAAGAGATAAAAAACATTATAATTCCACAATAACAAAACCTCTGATTTATGGTACACTTACTGCATTACCCTTTTAATTTTTTTTATCTTAGCAGTCTTCTGTTCTGTACCGATATCCTTTGGTATATTGCTTCACATAGATTCAACCGCTTTCATTGTGTGCTATTATATTCTCTCTTAGAAATCGAAATCTTCTTTTTTGCACATAGAACTTGTAGGCTTACTCACCAATTCTGATTCTAGCCTATACAACATCGATGATGCCACACGTCCATGACTCGTTGACTGCACTTTTGTATAATTTTATATGTTTTTTTACTATCTCACAATAAATTAACACAAATGTCGAAAATGTGTTCGCATCTTACTTTCAAATTTGTGTGATAGAAAATTATTTTCGATCAGAACAAAGAAAATGTGTTCATAACTGAAACTTATAGAAATTGTGATTGTTTTTAAATCGATCCTAACAATTTATATGTGTTATAAGACCATATGTCAAACCGTTCAGAATTGGATGTGGAACGTATTAACATATTCTGTTTCCACACTATTATATAGTTTATTCTCCTCACATTTTTGACATGTGTTTATGCTTTGTGAGATAGTGTGAAGGCCTTTTAACGAATGATTTTCTTTTTTAATTTGCTGTTAAAGTTTTTCCATTGAAACAATAAAATTGATCCTATTTCATTAATATTTTTACTATCTTAAGGAAAGTTTGTTAAATTAATTTTCGTAAAATACGTCAAAACATAAAAATTAAAAAAAAAAGTATTGTCATTAAATAATCTATTATATCGAAGTGGGTCACTGTGGCGTATGAGTTACTTTTTTGTTTGTAATAAAACATTTAATATTTAGCAAACCATTTTATATTGCTGATTAAATAATGAAATAATATGACGTTTTGTGACCAATAAATGACCTATGAGATGCTACCCAACCCAAAACCATAAAGAAATCATAGAGAATACCAAATCGAACAAATATGTGAGAGATTCCATAATTTTTGCAAAATATAATATTAAAATATTCATTAATCTTTGGTATTCATGTAATAATCTTCCCAAATGTCAACAAAATAAAGTAATATTCTAAACCAATTCTCATGCTCCAGCATAAACGATTAAGTCCACAGAGTCCTTGCACAGCAGTCAACTTTACAGATTACACACAACAAGTCTATATCTAACTCCCTAGCTTGCTTGCAAAAAATAACAAAAAAAAAAAACAAAAAACAACATCATCCAATTTTTCGAATTTTTGTTATTACATACGTAACGTAAGTCACCAAAGATTAATGTCCTCCTCATCAAGAAGCATTCATTTCCATTTCCTGCCATTTTGTTGTTAAGATAGATAAATAAGGTTTGACAACCAACATCACCACACAACCGGCACCGAACTGAACGTTCGAAAATTTATACAAAAAAAAAAAAAAAATAAAATAAAATGAACAACAAAATTGCAAATTTTTGTAGCTTGACGTATACTCGTATATAGGGATACATCCCACCACTTGACTTATGATGATAAATATCCCGTAAATATCCTAATTTATTTTTATTTCCATTTTCATTTTGACAATTTTTTTTTTTTTTTTTTTTTTAGCTAAATTCTTGTTCCTGCGTTTATTCTCATCCTTCGCCATGTTGTGGATTATTTTGTTAAGCTCATCATTATTATCATTTTTTGTTGTTGTTGTGAAAGCTCTATGAAAAGTCATGGTGTTTTGATTTTTCTATCTAACCTCTGCCCCATATCCGGGCCCCCTGCATCGTCAACAAACTTTATATTAATTCTCAATTGAATTCAATGCTTCTGCAGTGTTTTTCTCTGCTTTTGTTCATAGATAATAGATACATGCGTTGGCATCACTGTTGGCGTCATAGTCACCCGCCGAGTTCATCCGTAAAGTCGTAATGTATATCGTGTTTGGGGAGATGAAACTCTTATTATACAAAAAAAAAAAAAAAAATATTATAGAATAGAAACCCCACCAGGATTCCCCATCATGTGTGTTTGTTTATCATTTCTATTTTTGTCGATGTCAATGTTTTTGTCATCATACCGAGTACGTTTACGTACGTGTATAAGACAAAAATTTGTATGTGTGAATGTGAATGTTTGTGGCTATCCCGCAACGGTATTTGCGGAATAATTCCAACAAAAAAAAAAAACTCTACAATCAACTATGGTGCCCAGGGATATGGAGATGGAGAGTTGTTGTCTTGTTTTTTGTCCTGTCCTGTGATTTTGTATTGCGTTTTTTTTTTTGTTGTTGTTGTTGTTAGGAGAATATTGTCAGCTTCCGATTCAAGTTTCAAGGCAACGTATTGTGATTTATCGACTCGGGGTTTCAATTTTTTTTTTTTTTTGTTGATCGTGCTAAAAGTGTTTTTATGGCTTCATTTTTCTCTCTATATGATGGCGGACATTATAATGGTTTTGGTGGATATAGCTGAGTTGGCTAGGGGTAGGGACGAAATTCTGAATATATTTTTCACGCTGTTATTATTAATGTATTATTTGCTGCGGTGGTGTTTGACTGGAAAATAAATTGAGTACCCATACAAAAAAAATTTTCTATGGTGTGTTTAGTGAATGAGTGAGTACCTATCAAATATAAGGATTGGAATCCAATTATGTGTCGGACGGAAAAAAAAAACTTGAAAGTTTATAAATATTTCTCCCCTAAAGTGTGAAGTGCGTTTAGTTAATTACCTCTAGCTTATAGAGGAGCGAAAAAGTATAATGTAGGCTTAGTAATTATATTCGTTTGAGTAAGTAGGCGATGGATATATCAGAGCGTGAGAATCATAGTGGCCTACTAAATTTTGAATTTTTTTTTTTCAAAAGGCGAAAACTTATAATTTTTGTCACGAAAATTGTTTTTTGTATATTTTTATCAGTAAGTAATTTTTTGCAAAAACAGTTACCGACATTATTGGAAAATTTTGCTGACGATTTGATTGGATGTTATCAGTTTGCAAGAGCTAAACCGAACCGCTTTTCGAAGCCCTCACTTAGATTTTAACCGATGTGACAGTCCTCTAGAAAGTGCGATGGGGAATCATAGGGGGAGAAAAATGTGAGGAATTGTTACATTCATTATGAGAAATTTCAGTTCAAAGCAATTTTGCTGTTTTGAGTTATTGAGATATCAGGAAGTAATGACATTCCACATAAAGATATAATTCTAACCATTGTGTCCTAAAAGAGCCCAAGTTCTTTTCGAAAAATATATGACATCTCAAAAGAAAGGTACTACGATCTGCTCTCCTAGGCCTATATGAAGCAATGCCCCAAGTACGACGCACGTGAAGGTAATTCTGGAAGATGATAATGCCAATATTTGCTGCAAACGAAAATACTTCTGAACATTTTATCGTTTGCAGTAAACGAATGAAGAAAAAACTTGAACAGCGTGAAGTCGAGAAGATGCAGAAGTAGTGCACACTGTTTGCAGAAGAGTCAAAAAATTAACAACTACCGTCAATACCCGTAAGAAATAAAACCACTTTCTGAATGGTTATAAAGAGCAGCATTGCAGCAGCCGTTATAACTTGGAAGAAGTCATAGACTTTGTTTACATGGGATCCACTATTACATCGCACAATAACATCAATGTATTGGTCAAACGAAGAATCAAACTTTCAACAGCTATTTCTTAGAATGCATTTAACAAGTAAAGCCCTTCATCCAGGAACCGAGGAAACCCTACAGATTTAAGACCTTAATCATCTCGGTCCTGCTGTAAGTAGCAGAAACATGAATACTGTCAGTTTCGGATGAAAACCAGCTGCGTTGGTTTTAGAGAAAAAAAGGATCTTCAAGTGATATTTGGTCTATTGTGCATCGAAGGAAGATGTTACCTACGATTTACGGTCCGATTTTTATCAATATGCAAAACAAACAGACATTTGTTGAAGGAGATAACGATTTTTGAGGGTTGCCACCGTTCACATTATATTTGGAATAATTGGAAAATATAAAGCGAATGGACATTGGAGCTCCATAGTGTAAAGTCTTCAACGCCAGCTCAGAGGGAACGAAAAATTTAGAAAGATTTCATCTCCGATGTTGTGACCCTATAGCGGACCAATAAAAAATTCTAAGTTCATATCAACAAAGCTTTAAGCTTATGCCAATAATTATGAGGTATATTTACTATTTCTTTGGGGCTGAAATATCTTTTATGTAGGAACTGTCATGCTGAACAACTTAAGAACTTGATATTTCTATAGAAATTCTTTGCACCCATTTTCTATTTAAAAAAACAAAAAACCCAACAATCTTAGAAAGTATTCTGGTATTGTGTCCTAAAATCAAAGACAAAAAAAAGGAATCCAACATAGTGAAATACAATTCTCTGGATTCTAGAAAACAGCAAAACAAAAACTAGAAGTCTACAAGACAAATTCAAACTCCATTCAAAACCATTTCGGTGTTGGTTTTTAGTTTGCATTGTTTCCATTTAGAGCGGGAAACCCAAAGAAAGTGTGGCAAAGGGGAACATACATAGATCTTCGTCGCTTTTATCCTAATGGCTATTTTTGCTGACTCACAACAAAGCATTTATCCTTTGAAGTCCGCATCCTTATCTTAGTTTTTTTTTTCAATTTTTGTTTTTTGTTTTTGCAAACAAAAAAGGGATCCTTCCCGAAGTGGAAAGATACACACGATGAAAGCAATATTGGAGCGTAAAAAAAGGGTGACGTTCTATATTGGTGTTTTCTGTTTTCTTTTTTGTTTTATGGTTTTCTTTAATCGCTGACACTATAACGATAAAAACCACGTGTTAGTCATAGTTTCTCGAATGATTTAAGAGAAAGAAGGATCTGTTTTTTTTTTTGTTATTTTGTTTTACGAAAAAAAGAAACCATAACGTTGAATGACCTTTTTGATGGCACACACGATGAAGCATTATAAGGATTCAACCTGGTGTGTAGGAAGAACGTACGTTTTTTTTTCAAAAAGGATACAAAAAGTTATTAGTCATTTTGAAACCGCGCGGAAGTAAAATGTCAAATTCAAGTGTCAACACAAAGACTTGTGATGGTATGAGGTTTTTCCTTACCATTATATTCCACATCTATACTCTCTCTTTTTCTCTTTGACCTTCTATGTAAGGATCTTTATTGCACTTGAACCACATGATACAGCCACCTACAAACGAAGAAGTAAATTTACCTTTGTTATTACCGCACGTCCAATATTGTCGGTGGCAGGAGCAAAAAGCAATAAAAACACTCTCATGACAGCAATTTGTACCACAAACGTGAGTTTTGCATGCACGCAACGCACACACAAATGGACTACTAAAAAAAGGACTACAAAATAAATAAAAAAAAAATGAAAAACAAAGTCTAGTAAAAAAATGACGTATATTCAACGACTCAGCATACAATATAAGTATACATTTTTGGATTCTGAAAATGAATTTCTTCTAAAAAGGATTCAAAACCCAGAATTTTTTTCTTTAAGTAATTTAAAAATTTAGGTTTTTTTTAAATATTTTTTCTTTGAAAGATACAATCTATTGAATTTAGTCCTTAAAATTTCAAATTGGCAGATGGAATGTTTTCCTCTTGAAAAAAAAAACAGTTATTTGCCTTTTTTTGTAGTTTAAAGTAAGGAAAATCTTTTCGTCCCATTCGATAAATACGTGTTATGCCCTTTTAGATTGATTCGAAGGAATTTCTTGTGTTTCAATGAATACTTTTAATGTGGATATGGGATTTGGGAGCCTCTCAAGTTATAAAATTGAACTAAACGCATTAAACAAAAATAGGTTACATCTAAAAAAATGTTAAACCCTAGGATCGATATTAAAAAAAAGCAATCGAAAATTGAAAATGAATTTTTGGGATTTTTTTAATATTTCTTTTCTTAAAAATGCAAAAAAATCACCACAATTCCATTTAAAAATTATATTATTTAACATTTTTTGATTTTCTTATTCATCTATTGTTTTTTTTTAAATAATGGTTATGAAAAAAACTTTGAAACAAAACAAAATTATCAGTTAGAAACGGTACAGCTGTTTTCTTATTATTTATTTTTGACTTTCTCTTTAGTCGTAAACCGATTTCAGCGAATTCTTTTTCAAAAAACCTTGAACCAGCATTAACTTAATTACATAATAGTAATTTTTAATTTGTATACCTATTTCTGGCTTTTTGAGTTTTCTTTTAGATTTGTCTAATGGAAATAGTCTAGATAAAATTTACATAAAAAATAAAAAAACAAACCCAATGAGCAAATAATCTACAAGTTGTTCAAATGCAATTGTTAAATAGGACTCACCGTTTAAGAGTAATGCGCAAGAAACCGTTATTTTAAGACGGGGATATTTTCTAAACGATTGCTCGTAGTAAGAAAACTGCCTTTATTTTTGTTTAGGGAACCATCCGTTACAAAGTAACATACGAAAAATCAACATTTTTGACATTTTACCTTGATTAACTTTTTATGCAAACTTTGCTTTAAAACTTTAAAAATTGGCTAAAAAAGCTTCAAATAATAATAATTAAACTTTTTATGCATACATGGGACTTTTGGGGACTCAAAAGTTTATTTTTATTGTAGTTTCAATGCATTGTACCAATTTTCAGCTCTATGCTGAATTCAGATTGGAATTTCAATATCAGCTGGCCCCAGCACTCGAAATTCGACTGTCAATTTATTTTTAATTTTATTTTTAGAAAACCACCGATAGATGTCTGAACTGAAATTTGTGTGGTGTAAATTATACGCTCTTTTCAGCAACAGATGTCGCTAGAAGCAAAAAGTACCGATTGTAGATTGCGCCAACCCAATAGCACTTATATTGAACAAATAGAGAGAAAAATATAAAAAATGAAAATTGTACCTGGGCAAACAGTAATTTGGAGTTCAGGTTACTTGAACTTTTACTTGTAGGTAAAGAAGATTCTTGTTTAACAAAGAAAATCATCATCATAACCCAAAGTATGTACTATTTTTTGATGCAAAATCTTGATGAAAAACTGTATCATATTTTTTTGAAATATCTGGTCTGCCTATCATTCTGTTATTATTGGCAGTCGAACCTAATAATTAATAATATAAAAACTGAACTAATATAATTTTTCCTAATATTCTAACAAATTAGTATAAAAACATAAACAAAAACTGATATTGTTAAAGGTTTTCAAAAACCGAAAACAATTTTTTTGTGGGGCAATATCGGGTTATATTTGGAACGAAATATACTTTTTGTGTCAAAAATAATCTGTCCCGAATCTGTCAATTCATGAATTGTCAAATTCCATTGGAGGATGGCTACGATTTTGATGGATTAAGATCTGCACTCAAAAAATAGTACAATTTTACATATCATATTCACCAAAATTTCAAAAAAAAAATAGTAACAACTAAAAACACTAAAAAAAACATTTTTCTCAAAAAATAGATGTGTCACTTTGAGTGAAAACGGCAGTATAGTGTAGTGGTCCATATTGCCCGCCATTATTTGTATAAGAAGTCTCACATTGCAAGAGTCATTGATTGCCCTGGAAGCGAAACACAATTATGTGTGAATTTTTTACTTCTTTCCTTAAAGTGTCATTTTTAATTATAAACCCGGTGGTCCACTATATATTCTCTAATTTTTAAGTTGGTTTTCTTTAAAATTTTTGTATTATTTTTAATAAAGTGAATTGATAAAATCTTTTGATTTTTTGAAATAAATATCTTTACCAAAAAGCCACTCCATTTATGTTTTAACTAAAATTATGAATCATGGTAAATATTACCCGACTTTACTCTACCAGTTAAATAGTTTAAATATGGACTAAAAATAAATTTAATTTTTTACTCTTATTTTCATCTGCCATCATATAGTTGTGGTTGAAGTGAAGACTTACCTGAAAAAGAAAAAAAAAAAATTAATAGTTTATTGATTAAATGTTACTATTTATTAAATAAAATTAAAATGATTTAATGTTTTTGTATAAATTATGTGTTAAATTACACCCAATAACTTTAAATGGCATTAGAATACAAAATGCAAAAGTTGTAAAAAGAACAAAATTCCAGTAAAATAAATTTAAAAAAACACCTAAGACATTATAGTTGTTTGTTTGGCAAAAGAATAACTGAGCAAAAAACTTTCCTTTAACATTTTGTTGGTTTAAATGTAGGTTTTCTGATTATTTCAAAGAATCACAAACTTACCTTGATTTTTTGTTTCCATTAAATAAATTAACAAAAAACAACAAAATTTAGAAAACGTAAACGTATACATTACTCTTCTTTACATTTTACCTGCTTCATGGTATAATAATTTTTGTTTATCTTGTTTTTTTTTTTGTATGAAAGATTCATTAAGCATTAAATATGTTGACCCGTTTCAAAGACCAAAAGATAATATTATAAAAAAAGATAAAAACATCCGAAAAAGATGGTATAGCCAGAAAATGCCGCACTACTGCCGCCAGGCACTTTCATTAATCACATCCGCCCTTAGTGTTTGTTTAGATGCCTTTAGTGTTGAAAATAGCATTCAAGAAAATTTAATGACTATCCTTGTTTACGTTTTTTTTTTTACTTTTTTGTTTTGTTTTGAATTTTTTGTATTTTTTAAGGGTCATGTATTGGTTATGTAAAAAGAAAACTGTTTAAAAAATCACGAAAATTATACAAGAAAATGGTGTGACAAAGCAGTTTTTGAAACGCCTGACATGAGTATTCCTCACATTGGGCGCCATCTAAGCAATCCCACTTTAATCAAAACTTACATTGTTACAACAACAAAACAACTAAATACAGTTGTATGAAGTTGTTAGATACAAGTCATTTGAAAAGATACTCCCTGATGGATAGAGAGATATCGACCATACTTATGCTGAGAAAGTACTAACGGACCCTTTCTACTTTCGAAAACAAATTATTAAGACCTTTCGTAAAATCACTTTAATTTTCTTGTTGGATAAGATAAAATAAGAGTTGAACGGTTTAGAAGAGCTTCTTGATTAATCTGTTTCACGTTGGGCGCCAATTTAAATAAGAAAACCTTGAATACAAAAGACGTTTTCTATGAAATGAAACGATTTTTGAAAACTGCATGCAACGTCAACTCCCTACGACCAGCTTGTGTATGGTTTTTTTTTTTTATTATTATTATTCAAGTTATTTTGTATCCACATGGGATAAAAAAAGCGAAACATCAAAAAGTTTCTTATAAACATTAAAAGCGGTTCCAACCATCTCTCTCCTTCGCTTTAAAAGTTTTCTAACCGCGTAATGAGTTTATGCATTCAAGCCTAGCTCTTAACATTCTAAAAATAGCAAACAAGCTCAGTGGAAGATGGCAAGCAAAACAGCTATTAAAAAATAAAAAAAAAAAAAATAAAAAAAAAGAACAAACTTTAACCCTAAACAAGTAGGTACTAAAAGGCAGGAGAGTGAATATTCTGAGGAGACGGGGGCTAAGGGTGTATATAGAAGTGAGGTACAAGCAAGAGTATGGTTGTGGACTGACTTTCGTTTCATTAAAAAAGTTAACAGCAACATTTGTGTGGCACATTATGCCGGCTTGCTGCTGTTTGCCTATATAATTCCACATCCCTAACGATGATGCTTCATAGTGTTGGCCGATAAACATTATTCTCGCTTTTTCTACATCTCCCTCTCTCTCTCTCTTTCACTCTCTTATAAATGTTATCCTTGTAGAACATTTTCGGATACACAAACCAAGAGTTGTTATGGAACACTCTTCTAGGTTAACGTATATGAGAAGGTACCCCTATACTATACTATATGCTATAGGGAGTCTATACCTCTCCTATGTTACTTTGCCTATATCCCAAGTACTTGTTTATGCTCAATTACGCTTCCCCGCATACATGTTTGTGTATAAGCGATGCATATATCCTTAGACTCGGCAAACGACAAGAGTATACGTATAAAGTATAGTCGGAGACGGTTGTTTTTTTTTTTTTGCTTCTATTAGTGCGCTACTGCTTGCCACAAAACTGCCAAGTGTCTGCTTCATAATGCTCCTCTGATCTAAACGAAGCATGAAAATGTTCTTGCAATACGCTCCTTTTGCAATTTGCGGCAGCGGCTATAGGCTTTGGAGTGAGAATGTCAGAACATGTAGGTATAGCAGGAGTAAGGGGAGTTGGCTTTGTTAACAAAAAACAAGCAAGTTGATTTTGTTGTTGTTGTTTGTGGAGGAAACGATGCTTTCTAAATTTTTTTTTTCGGGTGGCTTAAGCAAACAAAAAACAATGATTCTCATTAAAGTGAATCCATTTTGAGCACAAGGTGTCTCAAAACTTATACCTTTGGCTAGAAAATTAATATTGGAGACGGATGGGGACCAATTTTTTATATGTACTGTACAGTACAAGCGAGGATTAGTGAAGTAGAATGTTATAGAAATTTAAATTTTAGTTGCAAAGAATAGAGGTTAAGACAAATTTGAGGAAGCAGATGTTGCCGTGATACACTTGTAAGCTAGCCGCGTTCTGAACTCTACAAGCGGTGGACATAGAATTTGTTGTTCAAGAAATTATTTCTACCACACACCTTTTGAACACCCTACTGGGCAACATGATGGGCTTCCTTAGATAAAGCAACTTATAGTGACAAGCTATAAAACGTGCAGCAATCAGCGTGCCTATGGAACGACACAACTGATCTGCAAATACAGGATCAGAAACTTTCTCAAATGGAGTTGTAATAAGTTAACTGTGGGATTTCGCCCTACCGACAGAAACCGATGCTAATAATCTTCATGAAGGGGCCGAGGCGGTAATTGTCACATTTGTGGCAACTGAGTTACTGAGAAGATTAAAATTCAAGAAATATTGGATTACTCGAATCGGAGAAAAATAAGCACGAATACCTACTCTATCCAGCGGATTTTGTCGGAGATGAATGGGGTCATTTGATCACTTTCGTGATAGCAAAAAAGATGTTCAAAATGCAAAAGATGAAAGAAGATGATCCAGGGTGTCGTCTTCGGTAATCATGGGTCCTGAAACCACTCGTAATAGTGCTACTGGTTTTGAGAAACCATGAGTGCTTTGGCTAACATTCTTATACAAATTCAATGATTGAATATAAAGTGTTCGAAATTCTTTGATGTTCGGATGATTTGGCCGACGTACTGTGTTTATCCGAACGGTGTGTCAATCGGAATACCCTATGTTCTGTTGTAATGCTTAAAAACTTTCGTTTATCCTCTTCTCATCTGTGCCGTCTGATGATCGTAATGGGTTCACTTGATGATGTGGTGGCCATCAACAAACAATGTGTTAAGTTGATCTTTCGACATTAAAGCAAATCAGACCAGAGACAAAAATTCTGGGATCACGGGAAATAGAGACCCACTGAGACTTAAGGCCAGCCTATATTTCTTTGACCCCTTGTGAAAGTTTGTGCGGGCTGTTGTTATCAGGTAAGGTTAGGTTAGATCTTGTTATCGTCACGCTTAGATCAACGTAGATCCATTGTGATACCCGTTGCTGCTTCCATACTCGTCGAATTGTGCAACGTTCGTTAACTTGTGGTTATTTCCACACAAGACTTGTTACAAATTTATATGGTTTTACTGCCGAAAATGTTGCGCATCAGAAAACAAATCTGCAAAACGAGTATAGAGCAACTCATAAAATATTGCAGCGCTGTGTGATACGCGATAAAAGGGCAATGTCGAACAAGCTTCTGGAAAATACGGAACATGCTGCAGGAAGAGGGTATGCAAGAGACATATACCGAATCACCAAGGAAATTGTTTCGCATTTTCAAACAAAAGTGAGTGTGAATTGTAAAAATGTGAAATGTAAAAATTCTATGAAAACTAAATATTTTTTTGTATTTTAAAACTTAAATCGTAACAGTGGGTTAATACAACTAATAGTTACCTAATATGTACTCAATGTCTAAAATGTCTCTAAAAAATTAAGGAGTTATATTTTTTTTACTTTTATCCTTTATAATCGAGTCAACATCTTTTATTCTAGTCTGTTCACATACCTTATGTTTTCTTTCCAAAGCATTTGAATCGTTTCTTCCATGAAACATCCGACTTTGTATGTTTTTTTCGTGAAAGCAATGCAATTACGCTCATATACATATAAACAGGACCTGTACACACATTTATGTGTGTTTATAACTAAGCTTGGAAGAAGCATCATGGTTGGTAGACAATATCCATACAGAGCATCCACCAAACTATAAATGTATCCTTTTTCGCAAAGTATGTGAAGATTCGATACAGGAGTCACGACGAGTAGGTAGAACGTAAATTTAGAAAGTCCTTTGTGTTTTAAGCTGGTATTTTCGGTAAACATTAGACAACTAATCCACCTTGGCGGCTCTCGGCTTAGCCTAGTCGTTGAATACACGAAGTTGACTATGCACAGCAGCAAGGACCAGGACGACGGATGGTATATTTGATATTGCAAGTGTATTTTATGAGGTTGGAGATTATTATTGAAGCAAGAGAGTTTTCTATGCTGTACATTGAATGTCCTTGTTGTTTTTTTTTTTTTTTTTGAAAATAATAAACGGTAACTACCTATAATAGCAGATACCTCTTCCATACAAGTGCTTGAGAGGATGCAGGACGCAGTGATGGGGTTTTGTTCAGAATATTGAATGTAATTTTAGAACACAACGACAATGGACATTATTTTGTGAATAAATTCTCAGATTTAATGAGTGTGTTTGTGTTGGATGGTTGACTGGTTATTCATTCGTTGTTTGTAGAGAACTTTCGATGTATATAGCTACATTATGCTATATAAGGATTAGAGTATGGATACGAGAGATTAGTGGTGTTTAGCAGTGATTTAATTAGGATAATTATTATTTATCAAGAATTCTGAAGAAAAAAGTTTTAATTATAAAGAAAAGCATTTATAATAGGCTTTGAATAACTCAAACAGTGATTTTTTTTAGGAAGAAAAAAAAACAAAGAAAACAAAAATGATTATTTAAGAAGAGACAATTAATTTTAACGCATAATTAAAGAAAAACAAAAATAATAGTCATTAGTTAAGCCAATTTTTTACACAAAAACATTTTGATCTAATTTTATTAGAAAAATAAACATAAATTAAGTAAAACAAGACTTTGGTCTGACATTCCTTGAAATTTACGATCTAATTGGGTTAGAAGCATTTGTTTTGAATTTAGTTATTATAAAGAGATTCTTATGAGAGCATTGTCTCATTAATTTCGTTTTCCTGTAAGATTAAAGCTCTTAAGTTGGTACTTAAAATAAAAAAGTGAAAAAAGGGAATGATCGTCAAGCTACCAAAGAAGGGAGATTTGATGCATCGTGAAAACTGGAAAGGGATTTGCGTTTTGCGTGCGGTTGCCAAGATAGCAGCAAAAAATTGTATTAGAGCGAATAAAGGAACATCTAGAAGACACACTTTACACCGAACAAGTAGGTTACCGCACTGGTCCATCTTATGTTGACCACATTAACACCTTGCGGGTCATTAATGAACAGTGCGTCGAATATCGATCACCACTTCACCTGCTGTTCATTGATTTTGAAAAAGTGTTTAATAGTGTAAACAAAGAATTTATTTGGATTGCCTTACGCATCAGGAGATGTATTTCCAAGTAAGTTAATCGCTATTATTCAAGCAACCTTCAATGGATGCAAATGTCACGTTTTACATGGAAAAGGCAAAGGCTGCTTTCAGAATGCTTTCCAAAATATGGAGAAATAACGCTAGGAGCTTAAAGACCAAACTGAGACTGTTCCACTCCAATATTGAATCTGTGCTTCTGTATGGGTGCAGCACTTGGAAAATCTTAACAAATGTCTACGAAACATCTTAAAGATTTTTTGGCCCAACCGTATTTCTAATGAAGAAGTTCGTAGAAGAACGGGTCAAGAATCCATAGACAGTATTATACGCAGACGTAAGTGGCAGTGGATTGGTCATACGCTTCGAAAAGGCAACGATTGCATTGCTGGCCAAGCGATGCAATGGAACTCACTCACACAGGCAGGCAGAGGGTCGGGTCGGCCGAGAAGCACATGGCGCAGGACAGTCGAAAGGGAATCTGCACAGCTGGGGAAGTATTGGAGAGAACTACGATATATTTCCAGAAACCGTACACGATGGTGCGTAGAAGTATTGGAGGCCCTATGCCCCTTAAGGAGATCACAACGGATTCACCAAGGTTTGAGGACCTAAGTAAGTAAGTAAGTAACCCTGTTTGACTGAATAAAAACTAAATCACTTCTTGGCTTATTAAAAAACGATAATATTAATATTGCCAAACGAAATTAAAAAATATGAAAAAAGTCAAAAAAAATTAAGTTAAGACTGTAAAGCTCAGAACCCTGTTCAACTGTAAAACACACTTAAATAATTCGGTTGCGGTTGAGATATGTAGCTCGAGGGACAGACATACAGACAAACAGACATATAGACAGACCAAACTCGAGGACCTACTATTTTTGCCTTAATTGTTACCTCGAGTTTGATTTTTGTAACCCAAGTATCCTAACCGAAAACAACATATTGGCCCTGAAGAGCAGACACGTGCATTAAAGTTTTACATAACGCCTAACCTAGTTGGTAGTGCCTATTGTGTTTCATTTTCAATGAGTTGTTGTATTTTCAATTCCCAAATTTATTATATTATTTTATCAGAATAAAAATTGATGTTATTTTTGCTGTTTTGTTATTTTCAGGAGAAGATTTTGGGGCAAAATTTGAAAGACTGTTTGATTGATTACAAATCCACTAGGGCACCACATACATATATTTTATTTCTTGGGGTTTCCTTACCAAAGTTGTTTCAAATAAATCTTTAATATATCTCATTTGTCAGGTGTTTCATATTTTATTCTGCTAGAAACCAATCCAAAGTTGTGTTTTTTATGTTTGTATTTTTTCAAGATGTGTTGTGGCATAATGTTTTTTCTATATTTTTTTTTTTAACATTATTAGAGAGGATATAAATGGATTATAACGAATAAGGTTATGTAACAGGAATTGATAAGAAGTTAATGTACTTTTTATTTTGTAGATAAAAAGTCAATTTCGATAAATCGATCACTTTTTTTTGTTGCAGATTCAACACGAAAAAAAAACTGTTTGCTTGAGATTTTTCTTTCACACTACACTTAGCTAATCAATCAATTTTTTTTTGTCGATTTTCAAAATTATTTTTTATTTTGTGGAAAGATAGAAGAAAATACAACCAACCCTGCACAGCAATGAGCAAAAAATTGATGATAAATTAATGAAGCTTTCAGCTTTGGTTTTTCAAAATAAAAGGCAGAAAAAAATGTGTACATTATTAGAAAATGATGTATTAGGACTGTTCAAACAGTGATAAGGAAGTGTTTAGCGAACTGAGTTGTTTGATTTGGACTAATGTATACCCACTTAATGGACTTAAAAAGATGATTCCTTATGAAAGATGATTCCTGTCAGTATGGAATTTTTTTTTTTTTTTTTTGATTTATGAAAATATTGAAAATTATGACAAAATAAATATTTCATTCCACTTTGGTACCTTACTTGGGAGTAAATGTCGAAAAATAAAATCAAGCTTGATTTCAGCTTAATCAGCTATTTTGTATATTTTTAACCGTTTTTCGTACGTTTCAGGCTTCTGGTACTTCTTCGCATTATAGCCCTTAAAAGAGAGTAACTACCGATAATATTTGGTTTTTAAGCGAAAATTAAGAAATAAGTGCTTGAATAAAGTGAATATTATAGTTGGGTCGATTGTCTATGAGATATGAGCATTTTTAACAAATATTGCAAGCATTTTCTTTAATTTTTCACTTTTCTGTTATTATAGACGATAAGGGAACAAAACTGAAGGACAAAGGAAATAAACTTCCAGGACTTATTTGGCTGGGACACATCTCCCAAAACCTTTTAAATATTCTCTTAGTATCTATTTACTAAGGACCAATTTGTTCACATTTGGTTACCTTTAACACATGATTATTTCAAATTGCGAATCATCGAATGTTTTAAACTACTTAAAGGATTTAGCTAATCAACTGATTTTGGTTGATTAGCACCATTTAACTAGAACCTATGAAAATTATGCTCTAACCCGCTGTGAACAAATTAGCCCTAAGTATGAAGAAATCATTTTTTTCTGAAATAATCAGTTAACTTTTCGAAAACAACACTAACGATTTTGATTATAAATATTTGGGTGCTGCTGTTGCGAGTATTTGATTGTATGAGTATTTCAGCAATTAAATTCCGACACAATGGCAATGAGCTGAAACAAGGATGTAATATCCCTTCTTTTTCATTTCCACTATATCAAAAGCAAGTTGCAAACGTTGGAGATAATGTTCACGAAGCATCTTAATTATTTTCTGCACCAACCGTGTATCTAATATTGAACTTCATAGGAAAACAGCCTAGAAATCTACAGGAAGTATTATAAGCAGTGAATTCGAAGTAATGGATATAAATAAGGTTGACGAGTGTGTCAGCCAAGAAGCATTTTGGCCTTCCTAGAACAGTCGATAAGGAATCTACCACAGTTGAAGAATCTTGCAGAGAGAGAGATCTAAATACATTTCACTAATAACAGAACACACTTTGGCGTGTAGGAATATTAAAGAAGAACTTCAAGGATGCTAAAGATTTTTAAACCTGAGTAAGTAGTTGCTCCAGTATGGTTGCTTCAAGCTATTAAACTTGTTGACCGATCACATCTAAATTATTTCATGGATGTCATAGTTCGACAATTTAAGAAAGATTTTCCAAATTAAATGTTTCCCAAAGTAAACAAAAAGTTTCATTTAAAATAAATAACAACAATAACTGATATCTAGACTTGGGTAAAAATAAATTCTAAAAAAAAATATTTGAATGAAATTTAAAAAAAAAATGTTACGATTTTAATGTGTGTGAGTGTTTTTTTTTCCAGATTTTCTCCCTTTCATTGTTCAATTGACTCATTAAAAATCGATAAACTGCCAATTCGAGTCTATTATCTATTCATTTTATGTGTTTTATTTCGATGTATACACAACCAATGAACATCCTTACAAAAAAATAAAATAATAAAAAAAAAAAAAAACAAAAACAAACTCCCATCCGCATAATAAAGTACCTCTACCTACACATCTAAATAACAGACAACAAAACAACCCCTCCATGCATTTGTGTGTGGTAGAATGAAGAAAAATTAAATATTCCACGTTTTATTTTTTTTTTTTTTACTGAAATGTTCTATAAAGTATGAATAAGTGGGTGATTGAGTGCCCCCATTCCATAGAAATGAAGAAAAAAATAAAACAAAAAAAAAAAAAAACAAGGAGTATACAACACTTCCCTTTGATACCTAAGACTGATAATGCAGAGAGAATTCAATTTCTTCCACGAATGAAAAAAAAAAATGATATAAGCTCATAGTAAATCTTCAAAATACTGTCTTAGATGCCACATATCTGTCTTTCGCAATTATTATCCAAAAAATGTTGCTGTTAAACCGCATCTGCTACACCCTCTTGCCCACCACACCACCCTCTACGCAGATTAAGAGAAAAGTGAAGTAAACAAAAAATAAGAAGACAAAAAAGAAATACGAGAGAATCTTCAATGATCCAGAGAAATCGGTAAATAAAATTGAAGTACACTTTGTAAATCCAAAAAAAAAAAAATTAAAAAAAAAAGAAGATACATAACACAGAAAGACACACACAAACAAAAGATAGATAAAAATTCAATTTTCATTTCATATCCTTGCGTCAATATACAATGTTATACACTGTTCGAGTTGGGGTACTCTTATTTATTTCCTACACCGTAAGCAGCATTTCAACAGCTTCTAAGAATATATTCGACACGAATTTGAATGAAATTTTCTGCCAACTCAATGAAAAATTCAAAAACAGAAAAGAAAAAATAGAAAAAAAAAACCAAAAACGAAAACAAGAATAAAAATTCGATCGAAAATTTTCTTATTTGACCCCACACTACCCCTACGCCTTATATACAATATCCCGCACCACAATTTTGATGGGAAAGATACAAATGTACAAACAAAGTCTCTTGAATGCGAAATAAAAGTGTAAACAACCCACGTAGTGTAGTACGTCCTACATTATTAATGATCTGGGATGATTCTACTTTCTTCTTGTTTTTATTTTCTTCCTTTTTTTTGAATCTATCATCAGGGATGCGGGTACCTAACCTACAGTATGGTAGGGAAGTACTAAAGAGGAGGTAAGGGAACGAACATGGTTTATATGAGCTCTGCATCTATTGGGGCTTCTAGTTTCAATGTGAATATATTCTCTTAGATATAAAAGAATTAAAGGAAATGTTTTCTTCAAAATCAAATATGAATGTGTTTAAGAATATGGATAATACTTGGAATTCTGTATTAATTTTTTTTTTGTTCTTTTTTTTATCTTGAAACAAAAACGGTAATAGAATCAATTTTTACGTTTTTTTTTTTTGATAAAATGGGATCCTAGATAAAAAAAGGTGTGTGTACTTATGTACATGCGCCAGAAGTTTTACTTCCTATCATTATTTATTTTACACAATTTAAATAAAAAATGTATTTGATTTTATTTTTACTGAGATTTTAATCTTTCTATTGATATCTCAACTTAAAAAATCGGTTAAGTTTTACTGATGTTAAAAGCTAGGATATTTTGAATTTTTTTTCGAATTTATACTATATTTGATATTACTCAATAATATTGCGAAGTTTGTGATTGTCTTATTGAAACAAATTGTGTATCAGAATGATTGTTGACATTCAAGGTGTAGTTTTATTGAAATTTAAGATTATTTAAGTAGACATAGTCAGAAGTTGCGAATGGTACAATTGATCAAAGGAACATTAAAAGTGCATTTGGTTCGATGTGTCTCAATCTTTAAAATCCGACAATAAACAAAAAAGTTACAAAATTTATAAGCAAACCATTTCGAATCCATTTGTGAGCCAATGGTACCATTCTCTACAGGTGGCTGGTCGAGTCCGATGACCAAACCAGAAAATTTTGTTGAATTTTGATGAAACTATTTTCAAGTTTGTGAAGGATCTTAAAGCATGAACAGTTATGTGTGATATATCAAATTAAAGTTAATTTCATCATGATGCTAATAAAGTTGAATCATAGATTTATAAGGATTGGGTAAAATTTGTAAAAAAAATGTATTTAATGGCTGTGTAAATTTTAGGCTTGAAAATGTAAAAATAAAAAAGATAAAAATAAAATACCATTGGAAACGGTAAAAAACTTGGACTGAAAAAACTTGCTTTTGCTGCTTTTCATTGAACAAAATGTTTAAAAATTTAATTTTTTCACACGTTTATAGACAAAACATTAAACTAAAAGTTGTTTTGACAAAATATTCTTCTGTTATTCCATGAATTAAAAAATCAATTAAACACATAAACTTTCAAAAACGTATTTGTTTTTATAGCTCAAAAAACCGTTATGAAGCACTTTGAACATTTGTATTTGTATTTGTATTTATTGAATTAAAATATAACTTAATATTAAGATTATACATCTTTTAGTTAATTAAGCCTTGAAATTGGAAAATTTTACAATTAAATTAACATTATTATTAAAAAAAATTTAAAATTTAGAAGAAAAAAAAAGCAATAATAAAAGAGAAAATAGAAAGAGAGAGAGAGAGAGAGAGAAAATAGAAAAGAGAGAAGAGAAGAAGAGAAGAGAAGAGAAGAGAAAAGCAATTTTAACTACACATATCAATTTTAATGATTTGAGAACATAAAAAGGTACAATTTTAATGATTTGCAACATAAACTGGTTCAACTTAATAAGTTGTAAAGTACTTATTTAACATCGTCTGAAATATTTTCAGATTTTCTGTTCTTCTTAATTCGCGTGGAAGCAAATTCCAAACGCGAGCCGCGCCAATAAAGAACTGTCGCTCAGATGTAAGACAAGTAAATCGAGGAATAGAGATAAGATTGGTTCTATTTGATGACAAAAACTGAATATTGTCGAAGAGCCCAGATGGTTGCTTGTAATGAATGATTTTAAACAACATGGTCAGTGTTTTAAATTTCAACAGATCGGTGAAATTCATGCCATACAAGCTTTTACTGTAGTTGGAAACATGGTCATATCTTTGAAGTCCAAAGACGTAACGAGCAATATTGTTGAACACAACGTTGAGTTTACTTAGAGACACGGAGTCCAAGCTGCAATAAACTTCACATCCATAAGTTAAGATTGGAACTACTAATGTTTTGGCTAGCATCTTTCTGGTTTCTATGGGCGTAAACTTTTTTGTGACGAATAATGTTCTTAAAGCACCATACGCCTTCCCTACTGCAGCATTTATATGGTCATTCCAAGTTAAAGTCCGATTAAAACAAACTCCTAAGTTTTTCGCCTTATGAACAAACTCCACGGGAATATTATTTAAAAGCACTGTAGGAAAGTATGTTAAATCAAGCGTCTTCTTAGAGATGACAAGGCACTTCGTTTTCGAGGGGTTAAGGACAAGACCACACCTATTGGACCATTCCAGAATTGCATTCAAATCTTCGTTAATGTTGTATACACAATTTTCAATAAGACCTAGTTCAGTACTTTGAAGATACTGGACATCGTCAGCGAACAGATGCACATCTCCGTGCCTTATAAGATTAGGAATATCATTTACATAAGCAGAGAATAAGAGTGGTCCTAAAATGGATCCTTGAGGAACGATTTTTACCGATTTGGCTAACGGCAAGACTTTTAGCCTTTGTTGCAATTTGTGTTTTTAATTCTGTTTCTATTACTTTTTATATTCTTCATAACCTTTGACCTCCATTGAAAAACATACTAAAACATATCCTCTGGGTACTCATTTTCATAACTATCTGATTTTAAATTTATTTTCTACACACTCATACTTTGAATACATATTAAAAGTATTAAATAAAAACAAAAACATGTACATAAAAATAGAATATAGATACCTAAATAGCTACCTACTTTAATCCCATTTTCTAGGAAAACAGTGTTTTACTTTTATAGAAGTTTTAGACCTTCATTCAAAAAAAAAAGTTCTCCTCAAGGACATCCGAACCAGACATACATATGAAATATTGCGTGTGTGCTGTTGGTTATAATTTTTTTTTTTTTTTTTTTTTTTTTGTTTTTCTAAAAACAGTGCCACTCACTTTCCGCCTTACGATGGCAAAGAGAAAGAAAACAATAGAAACAGAAAAAAAAAAAAGAAATAATAAAAGTTAGCACAATGCTTTAGAACTTGTTAATGTGGGGAGAGAAGGAGTATGGAATAATAATTTATTTCTCTGCGTAAGAGTTAAATTAGTAATTAATTTTTTTTCTCTATGTTCCATCCTCCATCTTTCCTTGTGCCATTGCCAGCATTAGCACTTTTGTTTGCTTCGGTTTTAATGTTTTTTTCTTTTTTTTCTTTTTTGGCTTCCATGGTTTTCTTTTTTGAAAAAATAGGATACGGTCTTTGGTGCATCCTTTTAACACAATCTATGTGTATTCTATGGTTCTGGGATATCTATGTATATGTTATAGGTATATTAAATGTATGTCTTTTGTACATACGAGTATCTGTATAATATACTTTTTTTTTTTTTTGTTAAATGAAAGAAAAAATAATAGCTGCATGCTTGAAAGAGTAAAATTTATTCAGCCGTTAAATGGTAAAAGTTGTTATCCTTTATACTCATATCTGGTATAATTAGCGCCCCAAGGAATCATTATTATGATATCCAGTTGCCATCCAGTGCACTCACGCGAAAAGCTAGCTTATTTTTTTGTTCAGTTGGTATATCAACCTCATTAACGGCTCTATTTGTACCTACTCATAAAACTCATCATTATTATGAAGTTATTATCATTATACCATTGACATTTCATCATATGAGACATATTCTGGCATCAGATGTTTTAACAAATTGTAAATCTATCAACCATTATTCTAACATGGACTTTTGTGTTGTATTTTCTACTAACATGTTCAAATAATGTTTGATGGCATTATGTTTTGCTCCTGTTGTTGTTATACTTATAAATTCTATTCAAAGAAATAAAATCAAAGCCTACGGGATTAATTTTTAATAATGTTTTGTGTGTTTGAGGAGTAATGTTACTTCGAACAGTGAAACATCTAATTAACTGCCAAAAATGGATTTCACATACATTCTTAACAATACGTCCGAAGTTGGGTCCGAGGGTGAATTGATGGGCATTTCTTGCTGAGCGAGTATTACGGCTGAATTGTTGTAGGGGAAGAATGCAACTGGCTATTTCACTGGAGCATTTACTACTAAAATAGCGATAAAATGCCGAGAGACAAGAAACATTCCTTCGATGTTCAAGGAAAACAAATGTGATTGTTATATTTCTATCCCCTATTGTTTTTAATGATCTATTTTGAATTCTATCTAAAAGGCGCAGTTGAGTGATAAGTGCTACCGCCCAGATATGGGAGTTATACTTTCATTTGGGGCGAATATTATGCCTTGTGGATTAATGTCAGATCCGATGGGGAAAAGTATATCTTGCATCGTCGAATGAAACCCAAGCTTTTCGCTGTATTTTTGGCGACGTCAAATATGTAATCGCTTCACAGAAGGTGGTTTGTAATACACATACCGAAGACAGAAATCTGTGAAGTTTCTTCGATGCAAGTGCCACTCATGGACAGTGGCAAGGGGGGCAGGTTAAATTTGAGAGGTGTTTGATTCCCCATTGGACAATGCTCTCAAGATCAGAATTTAATGACATTACCATATGTTGTCGCTGGATTTCCACATCCGAAAGACAGGGATGTGACTCCAGAAACGAATATGAAAAGCTGAGTGTGCTGTCATCAGCGAAACAATTTAATGGGTTAGAAGTTTCTGTCAAAAGGTCATTGACAAATATAAAGGAAGAGAGTGGGGGATTAAACTGACCCCTGGGGTACACAAGCATTTATTTTGTAGATTTCAGACTTGAAACTGTCCAGTACCACTTGTATTGAACGGTTCGAAAGGTAGTTTGTTACCCATTGAAGAAGAAGATCAGCAAAACCAAAAACACCCATAGAAGATGGTGGTGCCAAACTCTATCTAATGCCTTGGAGATATCTAGTGCAATAATCTAACTTTCTCCAAAACGATGTAAAGATGTTTTCCACTGTTAGGTGAGATAAACCATCAGATCACAAGTGGATCGATTGCTACGAAAGCCGTATACTGGCTGTCATTTAGGAGCTTTCGTTCTTCTAGATATTTCTTTAGCTGATAATTGATAAGCATTTCCATGACTTTGGAAAGGATGGATGTAAGTGCAATGGGCCGATAATTGGATGGTGCAGAAGAATCACCAGCGGATTTGTGATCATAAAAACAAAACAAAACAAAATATTCAGTAAAATATTAAATGAAATTAAGTCACACAATTCAGGCTTCATTTGGAGCAGTTTCCTTCTTTTTCTTGTAATTTCTTAACATTATTGCATAGGTAAGGTAGATTGGGACATGCCCAAAAGTGTCCCTTGTAAAAATTAAAATCTTCATAATTTTGTAAGAACAATATGTAAATTGTTGATATCTTGGTTGAATAATATCACTAAGCAAATAAACATTATAATTTTACACTTTAAGCTTGTGAACTGTGCATAATTTTAGAATAATTTACCTACGTCTGGAAATAAAAAACTTACAACCAACGCGAAACGCTTGTAAACACACTTTTATTTTTATTTACGTTGTTATCGTTGCAATATCAATCCGATGCCTGTTTGCATTGGTTTTTGCCACAGTAAAATTTTATTAGGGTAGCAAAATGTTTTTGTTTTTGCACTATTTTTCAAATTTTCCTAAACTGACTCTGGCAAATCTATTAATAAACTTGCTTTTTTGTCGATCTTGAATCTTTATAACGTTCGTAAATGCTAAAACTTTTTATGATTTCATAGACATGTTTGTTTTATTGTTTTTAATTTGTGTGTTTTGCTGACTTCTGGCAACCCTTTTACATCCGATTTCGCTTTAAATGCAAACCCTCGCTCCCTCCTAGGTTGTTTCCCGTAATATTTGTCTTTGCACCTTAAGATGTTGCTTTTTCGTCGCTAAGCTTTTCGTCTATGTTCTTATAAATTTCATACCTCTCAGTAAAGTTGGTCGCCATTTAAATTTTTCTTTTAAGTCTATGAGTACCTTCCCTGGTTAACTTTTTAAAGCAGTTCATGTACCTTGATGATGCTATCTTCCGGAAAAAAAACATTTTGTATAGACTTTTAAGTCTACAAATTGTATATTGCGTGAAAAGCTAATATTTTTCTAGCCATATAATAGAAAATGTGTGCTTTTGTTTTCTTGTGCTTTTCATTCTGTGGTCTCATAAACGAATTCTTTCCCACCCTACTGTGTCATATAAATAGCAATACACTAGCTAGCATATACACTAATAAACACACTCTACTATTCCAAGTGTACACCATAATCTGGGGCAATGTTTACTCAACAACGCTTGCCTCATTACTCTAAGGATCAAGTGTGCTCAATTGAAATTTATACGCTGCTTCCCAGAGAACATTCAGAACTTTGCACAGTTCTCTACTACAACTCATTGAATAAATACATAAGCTGATGGCTGAAGGAGGCTGCTGAAGAGATGCCAATGGTATAAGACAACAACAAACAAACTACATACAACTACTACTAACTGTAAGTATACGACTGCCATCATCATCCACTGAAAATGCATTCACCACTAAAACTAAAAGAAAAGAAAGGGGAGCAATACCGTATATACCAAAAACAAAAGCATACAATCATAATAACATAGGCTCCTCTGTCGTGTCTACTTCTACTTGGCTTAGAGTCCTCATACGAGTAGTTTGGAGGCATATTATAGTAGAGAGCTAGAGCCACCCAATGTTCCTCTACGGCTAATGCATTCATAAGTAAAAGAGTGTATATGCTGCTTCTGGTGATACTCGTGTGTTTGCCTTTGGTTTTGTTTGAAAAGTGTGAGCATAATTACAGTTTACCCAGAGGCTGGAGATGCGTAGATAATATGACGACACGAGGTATTTAGTTCAAAGAACACTGGCATAATAAGAATTAGAACCATTACCACACTCATCATGGACACCACTATAATATGACGTCGAGCAATGTTGGCAAGGATGATGATCATCATCATTATCCTTGGTTTGTATCGTAGTTGTTTTGTTATACTCTTATAGTGAAAACAGAATTCGAACACATAAAACAACCAGGAAGGATATTCATGTTCATTACATCTTACCAGAGGATTCTAAGTTCTAACATAAATTAAATGGCTAGGCTAGAGGAGTACGCATCCTTACGCTATAAAACTACAGACTTGGCCAAAAGTAGTAACCGTTTGTTATCAGTGAAGTTATTATACCATTAAACAATAAATTGGTACACAGTTTTTGCATAAGTTTTGAAGAATGACCATACCATTTGGTCTTACTAGGGCCTAAAATACAAAACTAGAATTGGGCATCAGATACACTTAGACCAGTAGAGGTCCATTGCGATATCACAAACTGTAGGGAACAAGATGTTCCCTACAAGTTAATACCCCTTGGAGCTTCTGATGAAGCGAATGATACTATTAATGTCTGTGCCTTTTAGATTGCTAGCTTCATTGTAGAAGTAGTCTCTTCTCCTAAATGAAGTCTGCGTCTGTAAGAGAGATCAGGGCATATGTACAAAGAAGATGTGAAATTGTTTCTTCTTCTTCTTCGTCTAAACAACTCCTGCAGAAATCGTTTGATAGTACACCGAGCTGTGCGGCGTGTATACTTATAAGACAGTGTCCAGTTATGACACCTTTTCCGAAGTTGATCTGACATCTACTGACATCGTTTGGTCACTATACAAGTAGTAGTGTAAAGCCATCTTGTATTTGATTGATTCATTTCAGCAGTAGTTTACTAGTAGTTATAGGCATACCTACATTTGACTTGTTGGGCGGGATAGGCATTTCCGTTCCTATTCTGGCCAGTTCATCGGCTTTACAATGCCCCGGAATGTCCCTGTGTCCCGGCACCCAGATAAGGTGAATATCAAACTGTTTGGCCATCTCCATCAGCGAGGATCGACAGTCTTGGGCTGTGAAAGTCAGTGGTATCAGTCTAATTACCGCAGTATAGAGTCAGTGAGTGATTTGTAACTGGCCCCACTTGTTCCCTACGGCTTTCTTACAAGAAAAAAGAGCTACTGTGGCGTTTTTTAGTCTTTCCTGTATATTTGGTTTTCAACTTAACTTTTTAAATAAAATAAGACACACCTTCACGTGAGAAAGTTAGTGGAACACCATTAATCATTGGAGGGTCTAGTCGCAGAGTTTTGTATTTCCTTGTAAAGAGGACTAGTTCAGTCTTGTAGGGGTTAACGCCTAGTCCACAACTATCTACCGCTTTGAGTAGCTTGTTGAGAGCGGTTTGAAGGAGTTCTATTAGAATTTGGGGATGTTTTCCAGATACGGCAATGGGAATGTCATCAGCGTATGCAATTACTTTGAATCCCTCTTCTTCAAAGGTAATTAGTAGCTCATTAACTATCATGTTCCATAGAATTGGGGATAAGATTTCACCTTGTGGAGCAACTCTGCTGACTGACCTTCTTGTAGTTAAGCGTTTAGAATTCTGCTTTTTAGCATGCAATTTATCAGGTCTCCAAGTGGGCTATCTACGTTGAAATTCTGCAGTGCCTTTGCTATTGCGGCGGCGCGCGCTGTCGTAATTGTTGAAGGCGCCTTTTATGTTTAGGAATGCTCCTAAAATGTACTCTTTGTTATTTAGGGAGTATTCGATGGTGCGTACCAAGGTTAGAGATAAGTTTTGGCTCTATCGCACTACGCAGATGAATATGAATCAATCGTTCCAGAGTTTTGAGAACGAAGGACGATAGACTGATTGGTCTAAGATCCTTGGGAGTAACGTGGGAGCATTTACTGGCTTTGGGTATGACAACAACTTTAACTTCTCTCCTTATTAAGGGAATGTGAACCAGATTTAGACATCTGTTCAATATTATAGAGTGGGTAGGTATCCGAAGCAAACTGCAAACTGCAGTCCATCAGCTGGTATTATGCCGTCTGGTCCTGCAGATTTGTATGGATCAAAGCTATTAATTGCCCATTTTAGTTTGTCCCTTGTTATTAATCCTTGGATATTAATTAGTTTGTTATTTGACTCTTTTGAGTATATGTTACACATTTTTTTGCCAGTGACCTGGGAAGTGAGTATCAAGTAGTAAATTGAGTGATTCTTCACACGAGTTTGTTCAAGAGCCATTTGATTGAATTGTTAAAGAATTTGTCTTAGTCTAAATGCTTCAGAAGTATCTTCTATTTTTAAAAACTAAAATTACAAGTATTTGTATTAAAAATGTGAAATTGCTAAATTTTGTATAAATAACTGTACCTAATACCTAAGATTTCACTTGTAATACAAGTAGGTACTTGTAGTTTCGTATTATAGGCCTGCCCAGGTCAATTTTAATTGTATTCAAGTATTCTTTCCTGGAATACACCGAAATAAGTTGTTTCTTAATTTCTTCATCAGAGTAATTTAAAAGCTCAATTTTTGTTGGCACAACACCAAAACTCCCCCTTTAATTGTTGTTCTAATTTTCTCCAAGACTGTACTGTACAGCAGAATACTGCTATTGTGCTGATGATAATGGCAATGTTGATTGTTGGTGAAGGCTTTTACGCTTCAGCAAACTACCTGGCAATATCAAAACACCACCAGGCATGATGATTAATGATCATGATTCGCTTCGGAAGATGCAGTCCATCTTCCAGTGGTATACATAGTGTTGGTGGAGGATATACGTATATAGGTACATCCGGGAGACAGGTGATTAAGGTGGTACATGACTGGTGGACACATTACTACACAGAGATAGCTGGAGCAGGGGAGAAAATTGAAATATAGTGGAAACTGTCTAGGATTAAGGAAGATTTAAGTTTATCATCCACTGGTATAACAACGGTACACATTCATTTACCAGCATACCCATACAGGAGTTAAGGTTTCTACAAATTCCTGGACGTATAAGATAAACCATCATGCAGGGTTAAGTGATTAATGAACTGGGCCATCAGAATATTGTAAAGAAGCGGATAATCTAACTAACTTGTATATCCTTTTCTGTTTAATTATTGAAACATTATCCCCAGACAAAATCCAACATTTATCATTTTTTGTAAGGAAAAGATGGCAGCATAATAGAATGTTAAACTTTTATAAATGAAAGCAAGAAAAAGCTGATTAAGAGATTCAGTGGAGTTTTAAAGTTTTGACTTTGTTAAATGATTCAAAATAGTTTGAATTTGTTTATCTATGATATGCTCTGTTTCGTGTATCCAAAAACTAAAGTACATACAAAGGTTTAATAATAATTTAAACGCTCAGATAATTTAAGGGACACGTTTTGTTTATTTTTCTTTAGAGAAATGTAAAGAATAACAAAAATTGTGGGTGTGTTTGATTTACACTACGTATAGGGTTGTATTCATGAAACCCTGGTAAACGCGATAAACCATGGAAATGTGAAAAACATGTCAAAATATGTATGCAAATGACAGTTGGTTTACCAGATTATGAACTTTACCACGTTTACCAAGAGTTTACAGGTTGCATGAATACCCCTTCTAAGTCCTCTTTTTTTTGGTTATAGAATACCCTACAAAGTAGGATTTAAGATCTGTAAATTAAAGAAGGAGTACTTAGATCTTTCAATATGTTAGTTTCGAATGAACTTCGAGCATTTTTTTTTTTTGACACAAAACCAATACTGGTCCCTAAGAAACTGCACTCAAAATCATAAAAACCCTTATAATTCGAAAAAGAAGCAAACATGAATAAATAACTTTAAAAGTTTTTCAACTCAGAATTGATTGATTGATTGTTAATCCATTTTTTCCCAAAAAGAAGTAAAATTGATTAGAACGAAATAAAATTAGGTATTTCATAAAAACAGTTGCATTTTGTGGTAGCTTACTTGCTTTACTTTCTACTATTTGAACACTTTTCTTCCTCAAAACGTCATCTGAAATTCATAAAAGTTTCATATTCACAATGTTTCCCAAGCCTAAATCAAATGAGACCAACAAATAATCCTTTTTTCTATATAAAACTCCATCGCGAATAGTGTGATTTGACTTCAATTTGATCAGCAAATTTGTCACTTTTCAACTAGCACTCAAAATCAACATAGGTACCATCAAATAACTTCTTGCATTATTGATGGACCTATTCTTCTTCTTTTTCTTACTATTATCTACTTCACATTAACTTAGAGTCCCTACCATAGATGCATATAAGTAGTTTATAAAGATATCCATTAAATATTCAGCAGACTTTATAAACTTTAAACGGAGCCATCAGGAACTGACACAATATTAAAACTTTCAACTTTCAAACAACAAAAGACTAACTTTTGTCATATTTGGAAGTTTTTTGATGAAAAAAAAAACAAAAAAATGTCTCAGATGCTGAATGTGGTAAAACTTCACCTGTCATCCGCACACAAATTTGCTCACCAACTCTCTCTCTCCAGTGTGATCCTTTTTTGAGGAGGTGACAGCATACAAGCCCCTATTGACTCTATGCTCTCTCTATGCCAAAAAAATGAAAAAGAAGAAGATTCTTAAACTAGATTACCGTTGCCTGCCAGACTGTGTTGACATGTGAACAGCCTCCCAGGTATAATGTCAATGAAAAAGAAATCCTCTGCTTTCAAAGGATCAGCAATCAGCACGTCACATAAATATAATACGAGTACATAGGACTCGGAGCGCATATCATCTTTTCGATGTTATATCACAGATTGCATTACAATAACTCGAAAGTGAGAAAAAGAAATCATAAGAGAAAAAGAAATGAACAAAGAAAACAAAAAAAAGATTGACACTAAACGCCTTGCAGCTACATAGCTAGCAGGAAATAAGGATAACGATTAAAAAATGTTTGCGATACAGCTTGTGCCAAAGATTGGAACGATGTCACAGCATTTGGGTGCGGTTGGGTTTTTGTTGTGTTTTTGAGCACAAAGTGTCACAGCTCGCTTGTTGAATTGATTGCTTTGCCCTTTTTTTTCGTGATTCTGTTTGGTTCGTCATCATCGCCTTTTTTCTTGGAAATTGGGATATGCTAAAAAAAATGCCCAGCTATCTATCCAAACGGAAGGAAGAAAGGATAAGCAATAAAAAAAAAGCCAGTAGGAATCTGTGGTTGGCAGTAGACTAAGAAAAAAAAAAAAAACTGAAGTAAAATCACTTTCTTTGAGAGAGTCAAGCAAATCCTTACGGGAATGTAATTTCCTTTGGTTTTTTTTCCATTTTTTTGTAAAGGGGAAAATTGGGATCACTTACAGCAAGAAACAGTCATGATGAAATGAAATTCTCAGATTGGTTTCTGATGCTTGAGGCAATTTTTTTTTATTATTTTTTTTTTTTTTTGGCTCATTATTGGGACTATCTGCTGAATAACCTTTTTATGATCCATATGCTTGATTGATGACATACGGGATTTTTTTTTCACAAATTTGTAACTCCTTATTGGGGATCTCTTGAGTGATATGGGTGTGAAATGTTAAGATGAATGTAAGTGAAATAGGTAGACAAATCAGTTCGTGAATTAGTATTTTGTCAGTTAATGTAGGTTTTGTATGATTTTTGCACAATTTTTATGTGTTTTTTTTTTTTTTAAATTGACAGCCGTTAAAAATGATGAATAATGTTTCATATTTATAATTTATAATTTAAGAATGCGATGAGAAATTATTTTTAAGAAGTTATTTTTGAAAAATCGGACTTCTGACCCTTAAGTTTCTACAGTTGAATTGCAAAATTTCTGCTAGGCAATTTGTTCGTAAGGTTTTTTTTTTAAACTAGTACTGGTAGATATGAGTCCAATTTTAAAGCAAGATTACTGCGGGAGCCTTCACCAAAAACTTTCAGAAACTTTAGTAATTTTAGAAATATTTTTTTCTCTGCGATGCAGTAAATGATTTGCTAACAGATTCGATACATATGGTTGCAAAAATCCGAAAATCAGAATCTTTGAATTCAAATTTAGAAAAATTTAAAAAAAATCGGTAGTGGGTAGTTTTAACAGAATTTGTTACTATGTTTTCCTTGAAGTACGAACTAACATAATATCTGAATACGTAATAAAATTTTAATCAACGATTTGTTGTCATTTAAACAATTTTTTTAATAATTGTGACTGCCATTTGGAAACTCTGCAATCGGTTTTCTAGGTATCAAATTTCAAAGTCATCGTTTTTAACGATTTTATCAATATTAAAAAAATTTAATTGAAAAACGTTACTTAATGGACTGTTTCAAAATGTTGGTTCAAAAATAACGGTACTCAAAATAGCTCCTACATTTTGCATGAAATGGTTATTTTTTTTTTTTTGAATTGGTCTTCTTCGTCTTCGTATTTTTCCGAATGCATAACGTGATTTAAGCAAACGTTACTTAAATGTGAAAATTCTTTATAGTTACGGATTTTGCACTTAAGAAATGTTAAGGGGTTGCTTAAAGTAAAACAACATTTATATTTCTTTTATTGATATGGCTGAGTGTTCTTGAATTATTACATTCCCAGTGGGTTGAGCTAAAGGATTTTTCACTTAAAGTATTTTGGGATACAGATTTTTCGATGTACAGTATTATGATCATTCAGAATCAATTTTGAAATACATCTCCCCATTTCATCATCCAAAAACCCATAATAGACTAAATTTTTAAAATATTAAAGTAAAAATTATTTTAATTATTTAAAAAAACCAACACTTTTTATCGCGGCTATATAAAATAAACGTAATAATCAGTGTGTTTCTGTGGTTTGAATACAAATTGATAATAAATTAAACAATTTCACGTTTTTTTTTATGCAAAAAAACGAGTCATTACTAAATAAGTACAAAGGTAGATGGTTTACATTGCAAAGCATCCAATTAGTTTGACAAAATCATTTGTGTTTGGAAATCTATAAACTAAAAAAATATATTTCGGATTTAATATCTAAAAATTCAATGTTTTAATGAAAACTAAATACATAAAGAATATTCCGATTTGTACCTACTTACTAACAATTACACACATGCATTGATATGGGATGAGAATAGTGTGTTGTTTTTTTTTTGTTTCCATGCAAATAAATACCTACAGGGTAAAAGTATAAAATGAAGCCGAGGTATACAAAGTTAAAAATTGTTGAACACTTTACATTTAGAAAAACTACTCTTCTTTGTCTGTCTGTCTGTCTGTCTGTCTGTCTGTGTATACTTTGAACTACAGCCTAAACCACTGAAGCAATTTTCTTCAAATTTGGCAGTAAAGGGTCATTGGTGATTGCCTAGAGGGTAAATTGAATTTTTTTTTAGGACCAAAACTCACGGTACCTGCCATATAACCATTTAAGAAAAGCTAACTTTTTCCAAAAATAGCTCAAACGACTTTGATTAAAATTTTGTGTCTGCTTTTGTTAGTAGGGTCATACTTTTGATATAAAAGAAATGTTTGGAAAAATTCTAATAACGGTACCTCCCAAAGAACGGTTTTTTTCATATTTGACTTTTTCTTAAACCACTGAAACAATTTTGATGAATTTTTATACGGAAGCTCCTGAACAATTTTAAAATTATTTGATATCAAAAAATAATTTTTGGATTTTTAAAAATTCTTTCAAATATTATTTTCAAAAATCAATTTTTCCAAAACTGTATTTCCCTGTATTTTGTTTAAATTTTGGTTTTAGGTGAGCGCTAATATTTTCTTGAAAATGGCATACCAACTATATTTTTAAACATTCTTCGAGAATTTTTATACATAAAAAAATATTTTTTTAAAAACGACTCTAACGATTTTCAATTTTTTTTTTCTAATAATTTATCTTTCTTAGCCCAATTAAATGGCATACTTAGTTTGAAGCTCAAAACAGGCTAAAAAGTAGTTTATGTCATTTAAGTAATGAATTTTATTTTTTTTTTTTCTACATTTCTTATAAAATTATCTATTTTTAAAAGTTTTATATACGAAGTAGATTTTATTTTTTTTTTTTTATTTTATGTTTGTTATTTCAGAACTTTTGACTGGATGGATCGATTTTGATGATTTATTTTGTATTTAAAAGCTGGTGGTCTCCATTGGGTCCTATTTTAATTAATATTAAAAGTCTTAAATTTTAATTCGGTTGTTTTTCCTTTAAATGGTATTAATTTCGAAACGGCTGAACAATATTATAAATTATTTTTATTTATGTTAAAGACTTTATGTATTTAAATCTCAACAGCATTTAAATTAAATTTAAGAACGAACTTATTTCCTTATAAATATTAGCAGTTAAACTTTTGTTCCATTAAAATAACTTACCAACTTAAACTATACCTATTTTTTTAATTAGTCGAATCACCTTGTTGTCAAATACTTTTTATTTGTTTCACTTTAATGAATTTAATTGAGAATTATTTCCGGTGAACCAGATTACATATATTTACAAATGCTATTGATCAACCAAATGCAATAAAAACTACCTATATGCAATTTATCTATAAATACTAGATACTACACACTAATTGTTACTTAAATATTACATATCTATACGTAAACTAGGATTTGGCTTACTATATTTATTTATGTATTTGTAAAACCACGAAATGAGTTGAAGTTCGGTTTCAACAATTAAAATAAATTCAATTAAAATCATTTATACACTCGTATAACCATGATCCTTCGAGTGTTCGATTTATTTTATTTTATTTATTTTTTTTTATTTTTTATTATTTTATTTGTTGGTATCTGGCTTTCATTGTTTGCATTCGATAACATAACATAAATTGGAATACAAATAGCAAAATATGTAGGCAGGTATATTTATATGCAATTTTATATAAATAAATTTATTCACTGCAGTATTTTTCATAATAGTTCAAATTTAAAGTGAAAAGTACATAAATATATATAACTTTGGACAAAACAAAGGAGTTTTTATGTTTACTTGATATATTGAGTTTGCAATAAAACTAAACTAAACTAAAAAATCAAAAAAAAATATATATTATTGAGATGCATGTGTGTACTCGTAAAAGGATATGATTTCAATGGATTGTCATATTTATTTCATAAGTATATTCCGTGTTCCGTGTATTTTTCTAATTACTGGAGGTATTTACATCAAAAATATTTATACTTACTTACATAAAATTGAATTTATAAGCAATTATATTTGTTTGAAGGACTTACCTGTAAAAAAAAGAGAAGTTTTATTATTAGTGAGGGTATTTAATTATTAAAAAAAAATAATACTATAAGGGTTGGTTATTTTTTTATAAACAGTTTATTTTTTTTAATTCATCCTAAAAGTATGTTATATTAATTTTATTAAGTTTCGTTTGTTTCTATAATTACAATTGACGTTTATTATTAATTTTTGATACTACATATTTAATATTATACAAAATATTTTTATAATTTATTCTTTGAGTAAGGTAGGTAGTAATTAATAAGGTTTATGGTTAAAGGATATTTTATTTAACAGAAAAAAGAATATTAAATAATTCAATACATTTATGAAGATGAATATCCCTGTCATTAGCTTGACGGAAGTATCCGGCAAATTAACAAGAAAAAATAACAAATAAACGCTAATTAACAGGGGAATTCGGAATATCAACAGAAGAATCCAGTCAAATCAATAAGCAAACCTGGCAAATCTACGAACGAATTCGGAAAATTAAAAGACACACCTGGCAAATCAACGGACTAATTCGGCAAATCAACCTGGAAAACCTGGCAAATCAAATGGGGGAACCCGTAAATATAAAAACACATCTGGAAAATCAACAGAAGGACCAAACGAACGAATCTGGCAAATTAATAGGTGCACCTGGCAAATCAACAGGCTATCTTGGAAAATTAGCGGAATAATTCTCGAAAAGGGTTTTTTTAATGTTTTAACCAACTAACTTATCACTGGTAAGGGGGGAAGTCATATTTTGGTAGTAGCTTTGTTTAAACGTACATAGCTATATTTTTTTACAAATAAACATTTATTTTTTAAATAGCCTAATTTTCAATAAAAAAAAGTTGAAGAGAAAATTTTGAGATGGATTCTTTTCAATAAAATCCTCCTTTTTAAAACTAAGTAAGAAAACAACAAATTTATTGTAGAAAACATTGTCAAAAATTCAAAAAAAAATAAAAAAAAAGATTTTTCAGATTTTGTTATGATTTCCGCCAACTTTTGATGCAAATATCTTGAAAACAGTGACTAATAAAATACTTTGGTTTACACTAGCAAATTGCCTGTAAAAATACCTTTTTATATGTGTATGATTGAATTCAATAAAAGCCTTGAAAGCTGAATTGTAGGAACATACAAAACTGATTTTTGGTCATTTTTTCCAAAAAAAAAAAACTTCAAATGCAGATACCTCGGCAAATAAACATCAAAAAATAGTTTTTGGGTAGTTCAAAATGCGATATCTCAAAAACTTTGCATGATAAAAGAATTCTAATATCAGACTCGAGTTAAGAGAGTGAAAATATTTTGCAAATGTTGAATTTAGTTTCTATGACCACTCTTCGCTGGCTGAAATTACTGTCACTTACCGAAAAATCGATCTTAAAATGCGTTTTTTGTTTTTTTTTCCAATTTATGGCAAAGTTTTCTACACCAACTTTGTTGTTTTCTGACTTAGTCTTAAAAACGAGGATTATACCAAAAAGAATTAACCTCCAAATTTCCAAAAAATCAAAAATATTGTCGTCAACTTTTTTGATTGAAAATTAAGCTAGTATCACATAATTTGTGTAAACACCAAAATTTCTGTAAAAAGTTGTGTATTTTTGACACAAATATGCACAAAACTCAAAAATATTTTACTTAAAAAAATGTTTGTTAGTAAAAAATATAGCAATGAACATTAAAACCAAGTTTCAACAAAAACTAACTTTTTGAATAAGATAAAAAAAAAAAAAATGTTTTTGTCATTTTTAAGACTATTTTGAGGTTATGTAGAAAAATTATTTGAACAAAAGTTGTAGATCTTTTTACCTCCTGCTGTATTCCATTAAAGACACTATAGACTTCATTTGGGAAATCTCTTCTTCATCAATCGAAGTGAAGTGGAAAATACTGAAATAAGTGCCACACAACACAACTTATCGGTTTAGAAAACAAAACAACTATGTTCAAACTAATTTCGAGAAAAACGTAGTTTGAAATTGATTTTCAACCAAAAACTTTATCTAGCACCCTTATTTTTTTTTTTTAATGTGACAAGTCTTAAACTTTTGGTTATAAAAATGTTCACATCTACTTATCTTAGATTAGCGTAACATTAAATAAAACAATTAGATCGATAAAGCTCCCTACTAGTTTAACTGCTAACACCCTGTTGTCATACATACTTTAAAAATACCCAAAATTTTGAACACTTTATCTGTCTCGAAAGTTAGACAACAACATTTTGATTTATATTTTCATTAAACTGCTTTTCTTTTTGGTTTTGATGGTAAAGTAAGTACAGATTGTTGTCTACACATCCCTACATTTTCGCATTTTCGCTGATGTTAAGAAATTGTCTTTTTTTTTTTCTTTCCAAAAACATTATATCTTCTTCTTATGCTAAATATTGCAATTTTGTATACTCCATTAACTCCTCAGCTGGTATAACGTATGGAAAATGCTTAAAAGAATGGAAAACACAGACAAAACAAAGAGTAAAAAATTGCAAACATGTCTTTTACGATTTTCCAAGCTCAAGAAATAGGTCTAGCATCATATCCCTTTTTTTCACTTTAAAATGTGAACACATCAATAATTTTTCTCGCGTTTGTTTTGTTTTTTTTTTTTTTTGCTTTGCTTTTCAAAATGATACAAGCAATATCCTTTTCAACCATCATTAACAAAAAAGATACAAATATCTTATATTCCATTACATTAAACCCTCTTCTCAAGAATTTCATTTTTTTTTTCTGATTTCAAAAAAATTGTAATGTAAGTAAAAGTTATTCTTTAGAAGTGGGAGGAATACAAAATCAGAACGAAATCACAATTCATCTTTTGAGTTCCATACAACTGTCTACATCAACAGGAATATGTACCTATACACTCTGTATACGAATATCTTTTTGTTAGACGATAAAGGACCAAAACTGTGACAGCAAAAGGGATGAAGCAATTCGTAACAGTTCACTGAATCTAACTCAAAACTCATCCCAATTCCTATCATTTTTTTTCTTCATAGCTATTCGAACACTGCCTTCTGTTGATGATTTTACATGATTTTTAGGTCAACATGTCAAGCTTAGAAAAAAAAAAATATAAGAGAATACAAAATTATGGGGTATATTTTTGAATAAATCCTTTTTGCTCCTTGATACATTCACACAGGCCTAAGTAGAAGAACACAGCAGAGTACCACGACCAGTTCAACGACATGCTGATTCTTCTTATAGTCGATCCTTTTTTCTTCCTGATTTTATGTATTTAATTTTTGCCCAAGAAGAAAACGAACGCAAGTTGTCAAGAATACGTAATCACTTGTTCTATATAATTTATGTAGGTATTCTAAATAGGATTTGTTTTTTTTTTCTTAAAAAAATGTGCAAAAAAGATACACATTCTATGATTCTATGACTACAAGTATGGAAAGGTACTTACCGAAAAAGCTTTAAGGAACACCAAACATTGTATAATGCCTTCCATTGTGTCGCCGGTCAGACAAAAGGTCCCCGTCAAGTGACGTCCTTTTCGTCCGACAGTTGCGGCCGCTAAAGAAGCATGCACCAAGGCACGTTGTTGACCTTTGGTACCGGGCAGAGCTCGAGGAAGAGGAGCAGCACGCATTAGCCTCTCAAGAGAATCCATAGTTAGCTGAGTTTTTTTCATAAATGTTTTCCTTTTTTTTTTTAATTTTTGAAAATAAGATTGTTGTTGTTGTTGTTTTAATGGAACTTTACTGAAAGATAATATTTGATAACTTTAATACTATCCGAGTAGTTCACCCCGACTCGGGGTGAATTTTCTATGAAGGACATTCAAATTAATGAATGTGATGAGTTGTTTGTAGTATGTAGCGCTATCTAAAACGACAGACGGGTATTAAAGGATGAAGGAAGTTTTTTTTTTTTAACTTTTAATAATTTATGTGTTTAACTTATTAATACTTCTTGATTAACCTTTTTTTGTTTTTGATTACGATAATACAAAAATTCACTTCTACACACTGAATAGATATTTTCACTTGAACAGATTTTAATTAATTTAATTTTTAATTAGTTTTTTTTTTTTTTGTTATTATTTTTACTTCGTACCATTTACATAGTAAAATATCATGGATTTTATATTTTTTTTATTTGTTTTTGGTAGATATTTTTCTACAGAGTTTTTCATTATGATTTTATTTTAGAAAACTTGGTAGGTATCTGTAAAAAATATTTTTTTGATGAAGACAAAATTGTGTGGGTTTTTTTTTGTCTTTTTTTGGGAAAGCATGATAGTTTGTAGATTCAAAGTTTTGATAATAAATCCGAAAAAAAAAATAAACAATAACAAATAGAACAAATTATCATTTAAATGTGCTTAGATTAAAGTATTCGTGCAAAATATAAAACATAATATAATTATTTACTTGAAATAAACTTTAGTAAATAGGATGCAAAACTTTCATTTTTCCATCGCATTAAAATATTAGCACACACTGCATAGTTTTGAATAGCAGATTTTTTTTCCAAAAAGCAGAATCATGAAAAGCAGAATTTTTAAACCAGAATTGGTTTGTTTAAAAAATTAAAAGCTTCTTTTCTGTTCCAGTAATTTTTTGTTTTTACTTATTTTGATAATGCAAATTTATTAAAATATTTTTTTACAAACATTTTTATGAACGACATATTTACTTCTTAAATAACATTTCGTGTTCCCTTGACTAAATCAAGGGAGATTTATAGGATGGGGGTCCTCTTGGGCATTTTGGGATTTAAACCTGAAATATAATATATATAATTTTTAATTCTTTGGTAAAAATTAGTTTTTCTAACTAAAAGCCTGATAATATAACGACCGGTCTAGGGATTCCAGGGAGAGGCGATTTTCCAAAAAAAAAACATAAAATAAAAAATAAAAATTATAAAAAAGACGAAAATACTTTTCTTTTTTTAACAGTATTTTTCAAAAATTTATTTTGTGTAGCCATTTCTGTGCAATCCAAAAATAATATTAAGTTTTTAAGTTACATGAAACTTCGAAAAAAATCAAAAGAAACACAAATCATTTTATCTTTTCAAAATTAACATTAAACTTTTGGCATACGGTTTTTGCATTTTAAGTTAATAAGTGCATGGAGAATAAAAAATAAATATAATGAAAAATGTTGAAAAAAAAATCATTTTATTAATAAAAATTGATTTTTGATTTTTTAAATTGTGATCTTAAATATTATTTTTTCCTTAAACTTTTTGGTAAAGCATCTTAATTTTATAAAAAAAAAAAAAATAAAAAGCTTTGAAAAAAGCGAGAGAATTATAATTGTGGGTAAGTGCTACAGTTATTTATTTTTTTAATAATTTTGTATTTTAAATATTTTTTTTTAGAAAGTGCCCCCTCTCACCAGGGCGAAAAGAAGAACACCCCATTGACTTCATTAGTTAAATCTCTCTTTCAAAATGTTTCCGACTTTAAACAAAATTTTTTTTAAATCGTATTTACTTCTACGGACTTTCGAAGAAAAATCGTTTTTCTTTATTTTAGATGACATTTTTTTTTTTAATCCCCAAAAATCTATAGTGAACAGACCTGTTTTAAATTATTTCGCTACTTTTGTTCTCACATCTATGCCTTAACTTTTTTAAATCTTTAATATCAAAAGTTTCGTCATTTTTAAGACTTTCCACACAATATTTTTAATAGGATTTTATTTAACAAGAAACAATTATACCAACCTACCAACAAAACAAGAAAAGGTAATCTAGATCTAAACATCACAGTTATATCATTACCATGTCATTTAAACTTATATGAATAAATTAAAAACTTCGTAAAAAAAAAAACAAAACAATTTTAGAACACAACTTTTGCAAATATGTAATAAATTTTCATTTATCTATGTACATATCTGTGTGTTTCTTTATTTAAAAAGAAATACAACTTTTACTCACTTAATAAAAATTTCAAACTTTTTTGAGTGGCACTTTCTAAAATTTATAAAATTTGACTTTTTACAAAATTCAAATACACTTCACTCTCAATATTATCTTCAAGAAAAAAAAATTGTTTTTGAATATGTAATAACGTCCAATGATAAAAAGAACTTCTTCTCAAAACAAATATTTATTTAACTTCATTAGGTGCTTTCTGTTTTTGATATTATTTTAAGAGCCATCATCCATCAAAATATTTAAATTATATTTCCATTTCGCACTTACTAAATTTGACCAGAAAAAAAAAGAAAGAAAAATGGAAGTAGCTATTCGCCCCTAAAATGATTACCTAAAAACCCCAGAGAGAATGGTATATTTCATTTTTGTTTTCATCTTCAAATAGCCTCCCTTAATGTAGATACCTGATAAATGTAATTAGATATCCATTTCTAACTTGTCTCTTCATTTATATTTTTTTTTTCCAACCAAATTATCATTATTCACTCCTGCTAAAAAATATTTTCGTTTTCAGTCTTTTTTTTTTTTTTCGTTCACACGCGTAGTTAGTTATAAAACCGTTCTTTTTGTGATAATCTAATCAGGTGTACCTTTGTGTTGTTGCTGTCGTTTTCGTCCTTGGTTGTGAATTTTTTTTTGTACGTACATAAATTACAAAGAAAAAAAAAATGAATGGCAGCGTGGTGATAAAAGACCTGGCCAAAACGCCAGTGGCTGAAGAGAGTAGGTATAGGTACAGCATGAGTGGCACATTTGCCCTTGTTTACTGTTTTTGGCTTATTTAGTTTTTTTTTTTTTGTGCAAGAACAGAAAAAAAACTCACAACAGCATCTCCTTAGACTTTCTTACTTGTCCTCATTTCTGAAGTTGACAAGTAAAAAAGTTTTTTTTTTATAATTCTTAAACTGTTGTTTCTTTTTTTTTTTACTGTTTTGCCCTTAAGAATAATTTTAATTCAAAGAGTCTATTTAAAGGACTTCTTAAAAAAAAAAAAACAGGGCGCTCCAAAAACATTTAAACATACAAGCAGACACACACACTTACACTTGTACTGGTTTAGTAAATGTATGTTCATTGGAAGAAACATAAATAATATTCGCACGAAGAACTGAGAACGCTTTAAAGTGCACCTTTATAGTGCTTTGAAGTTTAATAAGAAAAAAAAACAAAAAAAACACAACAACTTGTGTTGACTGTTTACGTCAGTTTAAGTTTTCTTTTAAGATTTTTTTCTTGGAAAGAAAAACTTTTGTCCTGAGTGTTGAAGCTTATAATATGCAAACAAACCATCAACAAAACCTCACAAGAGAGAGAGTGTGATTTTTTTTCGTTATTTATAGTTGGTTGATTTTCTTCTTTAATTTAAATGCACTTAGGTGTAGGTACTACCTTACCTACCTACAAAAATTTATTTAAGGAAATTAATTAATTTTCACATAATTTTTCTTGGAATTTCAATTAATTTTTTTTTTGTTTAGTTAATTTCATTATTTCTAAAAAAGTCTGGTAAATTTAATTACGAATTACGACTGATAAAAATATTTTCTATATAACCTATCTTTGCTTTAAATTTCTATTTTAGTATTTATTTCCTTCTTAGATTTAATAATAAATGTGCCTTTAAAATTTGACATTAAGTGTAAAGTTGAAGTGTTATGTTGAAGTGAAAAATTTTAATCCTCACAAATGTATAAGTTTGAATAGAAAGTGTTTGCTAAATTGAAAAGCCTAACATCAAACAAAGTCCAGAGACGACCTTTAGAAGCTATAAAATATGAGAGGTTAAAGCAGACTGAGCAATGAATAAATTGCCTTCATATAAATTTGTGTATTTGTGTCTTCGTCTGGCTTAAGAATATGAAAACAAACATACCTACAAAAATATTTGGCATAGTCTGTGTAACATATAATAAGAGCCAAATTTTGTTTCAAAATTTATTGAAATAAAAAATCTTGAATCCAATGAAGGTACAAAATATTAATTGTTAAAAATATCAACAAGATTTAATACAAGTAAGAAGTTTGCTGCAAAATTTTTGTTAGAAAATCTAAGTTTTTGTATGAAAAATCACTTTTTTTTTCAAAAACGGGTTTATGATGTGATAAATTTTTTGAAAGTGAAACTCGATGAAGCAATAAGGGGGAATGACCGGCATTAAACTTTTAAGAGTAGTTTGTCTAATAGACCAGTGCCAATCCAGTTTTCAAAAGGCAAAATTTGAAAACAATTATTAGCAGGAAAAATTTAGGAAAAAGATATATAAAAGTGAAAACATAAATTGCTCACCACCAAATTGGGGAAAACCGGCCGTGGGAGGGGGGAAAAGAGGGGTGGATGTCAAAAATCGATATCTCAAAAACTTTGCATAATAAAACAATTCTGATAATAGATTCGAGTTCAGAGAGTCATAATCTTTTGCAAAAGTTTAATAAGGTTTCTATGGCCACTGGAAAAATAGATCTTAAAAATAACTAACCCTTAAAAAAGGGGATGTAATCCAAAAGAATCCGTCTCAAATTTTTCGAAAAAAGTTATTCTAAAACCGATATATGGCAGGTTCCATAATTCTTGGTCCAAAAAATTAATTTAAAAAAAATACTGGACACTTACCAAAAAAAAAAACACTATACCAAGTTTAAGGTAATCAACCAATCAGTTTTAAGTTTGTTAATTCTGATACATCCAGATAGACAGTCCCACTTTTTCACATTCTCAATGATCGTAATGTCATTTTTTAACTTTTTTTTTCGAACGAATGCAGGACTTGATGTGCAGTACCTACCCAAAACAAAGTCTTTAAAATACTCAAAGAATAAAAAAAGACATCAAAGGATGTGTTTTTCAGTAGCACAGACCTAAAATTCGATTTTTTTAAATTCTTAGCCATATCTTGAGAAGTTTAAGGAAATTGTTATAGAAGGTTATTTTAAGTGTCCAATTTTGAAAAACAGTCAAAAACAGGCAATTTCTGTATGAGCGTAGGTAGATACTAACGCATAGCCTTACACAACTACATAGACCGATGAATTGTGGCTTATTGTGTAAATAAGATCCAAGATCTAATGGAAACTTCAAATATTATTTCCACACAAAACGAATAGGTAGGAAACAAAAACAAAAAATATAATTTATGAAAATTAACAAACAAAAGTTTACCAACATATAATATAGAAGACCTTTGAACAAGACTGCCTCTGGCAGTGCAAGGGTTCCGTCAATTCATTTTGAAATTCTATTTTACTTCTTGTAACTTATTACCATTGACCGACCATTAACTAGTAATAACCCAGAGGGCATCAGATGCAAAAAAAAAAAAAAAAGACGTAATCCGTCTTGAACCAAATTAAGCCCATTAAATTTATCTTGCTATATCTTATGAAACATCACCCTCTATTATTAAGGTTCATTGTTCAGCCGTATAATATAAAAGCCAAATAAAATAAAAAGCATTTCTCTTGAATGTTTTATGTAAAAATAAAATTAAGTGGAGAATTTATTTCTATTTTATGGAAAATGTTTGTTTGAAAATTGTATTCATAACCAAATGCGCCCCTAGCGGTCAATAGATATTTCTTTTTTTGTTTTTAAGCATTACAGTAGGTATAATTATTCTTCTCTTTCATCTTTTCTTTTAAAATTTAAATTTTTTACACCAAACCCTATTAAATTTAACCAATTTCAACTAAAATTCGGTACAAATAATATGGAATTAGTCCGCAATGACATATTATTGTTAAAACAAAAATAAATTGCCTTAAAGCCGGAAGATATAAATTAAATAATGAAAAATTATTAAAAAGTTATTTGCTGATAAATAGGCTTTTACTATCAGGAAGTCCCAAAAATTGCAGAAGCAATAAAATATACAAACACACACACACACACACAAACAAGCTGAAAAATGAATGTCAATTAATCTTGTTTAGAGAGAAGATTTTCCTTCTATTAAACTATAGTGACGTTTACTTATAGAATGACACTTTAAGACACTTTACTATTATAGGCCCAAGGAGTTGTTGCTGTGTTGTGTTGTGTTTGGTGTTGTTTGACAAAAAGATTAGCGATTAAGTGTTATTGATAGTTTCTGGTATCTGTGTCATGTAAGACTAATTTCTGTTTTCAAAAACAAAAAAAAAAAGACAAGAAAATATAGGTCGTTGCCTTTTAGGCTGACATTTAAGTTGTTGGAACATGTAAGAGTGATGTTGAATCTTGATTTAGAGACTGAAGTGATTAAATGTAGTCTATTAGAAAATTCTGGCAAAACTGATATCCAACCAATGCGAAAATGTAATCTCATTTAATGCTTTTGAGATAAGCTACATGAACAGTTTTTGTATCATCCAATTATTGTCTTATGCGGGGGATAACATTTTACTTGACATTTTACTGGACAGCCAAGGATAAGGACTGAAAGAGAAGGAAGAGAAAGAAAAAAATTGCATTTTAGGACTGAATCAGTATGTTTTTCTGAAATCACAAGTGGTATCAAATTGTGTGCTTTTAATAAATTCAGCGTGTTGGAAATCATCGATAATTAAATGAAATTTTTGAATTTCAATTTTAGTGCAAGAAAGACAGAAAAGAAAGAAAGAAAGTCATCAAAAAGTTTAAGATTCAACCCTTTTTTTTAATTGGAGAGATTGTTAGATCAATGCCTTAGAAAATATAGTTATTTTCTTAATTTGCACCTACAGTTGTTTAGTTACGACCTGTAATTTTTCAGGTTATGGCCTTTTAATAAATTTTTTTTTTTCCCCAACGTACTGAAGTTAATTGTCTGTCTCAATAATAAAAAAATATGAATTAAATTGGAAATCCCGAACTTTTCCGTAAAGTTGCAAGAATTTTGTTGTACAAAAATGTGTATATGATATTGAATTTTACAAAAACTTTTGAATCTAAATATTCCAGATTTGAATACCCCGCTTATTGAAAATCAGTACCATTGTTCCTTGAAACATTACTCGGTAATCCCCATACAAAAATTACATTTTGGAAGGTTTTTGTACGAAAAGTAACTACTAAAAGATTTTATTCAAAATGCCCGAATTTAACGCTAACAGATTCCACCTATATTGATTCTAGCAAAAGTAACGGTGTTCAAATTTCCAACACCAACAACGACAACGACTAACGTGCATACAAATCTCTCGAAAACCTGTTTCCAATATGTTTTATGTTTTTATTATTATTTTTGTGCAAATCGCTATACCTACCTACTTATCCTCGATATGTACCATGTACCTACTTCGTGTTGGTACGGAAATGTTAAAAGTGAAGAAAGAAGCCAAAATTTTTGATATTTTTTTAAAGATGATCGAATGCCGCAGTCAAAATTTATAGCTATAAAAATTTGACAAAGCCTAAGCAAGAACAAAACTTAGGATAAATCTGAAGCTGCTTGATTTTCATTAATATGGGTGTTTTTGAATATGATAAAATGCCTGCATAATTTTTGATTATTAAAACATTGCATTACGTCAATCTTGGTTTTGCCCATGGCAAAAGGCACCCCACGAATTTTAAAAAAAAATTTTATTCTGAAATAGCTGGAAAATTTTGACTCGATTAGGTAGTTATTATACTTTGACGGTCAAAAGTTATATTGGTATCATTGGTATTTCAAAAACACCTATATCGATTAATTAATTCCCACAATTTTGAATATTTTTTGAAAATTGTCACTAACTATTGACACGGTTGACCAGATAAAGTATTTTTTACTTTAAAAAATTTTAAAGATATCGTAACATATTTGAAAACACCCACATCGATGAAAATTATGCAGCAGTGGACTCTTATCAAAATTGAAATGTATTCGATTGATTAAAATTTGAACATTTCTGAAACAGTATAAATTCAATTTTAATCAAATTCTTTTTTTGACATTCTCTTTTTTCCCGTTAGGTACGCACCGTAAAATGAGTAGAAAATTCACTTCCTTGTTGTTTATATGACATGGTTTTTCTTTTTTTTCTCTTTGAATATTTTATGCAAGTGTGATGGTATCTATATCGACAGAAATTCTTTTGCAAACATATTTAACTTCGGGGTGATATGAGATATAAAAGGAGCGAGAGATAGAGAACAAAAATAGAGTGAGAATACCTAAAAGTCTGTGTGGTTTTTACTCGTTTGCATCTATACTAAGGACTTTTTCTCATAGCTAGATGAATTTTTTTTTAACATCACATATCTAGAATCATAGTTAGAACATACAAATATTATATTAAGATTGTAGTATAAAGTGGGTTTATAGAGTAAAGAATCCCTATGTGATTGTTGCATACCATTTCCTCCTGAGTCCTGATGCATGGAAGGATCAGAAAGAAACTAGAAAGACAAAACTGAATAATATGTTTTTTTTTTATTTTATTTTTCATTAGAAGAAAAAATGTGCCATTAGCTAGTCTCACAAGTTTGAAAGAATAAAAATATTTATTGCATATAGTTGAAATGCTTTTTTTTTTTCTGCATTGCATCCTTCTTGATGCCTTTAATATTCAGGGATGGATCTACACTATAGAAAGCATAGGCAAGATGCATCTATTTTTAACACCTATAACATTTTGATCCACAATAATGAAAAACTATTATTATGTTAAACAAAAATATTGCGAAAATTTGTTTAAGTTTAAGTTTAAGAAAGAAAAAAATGTAAAATTGATAAAATTTAATATTGGAACGACTAAATGACTTGACAATTTATATAATTATACTTTTATCTTTATCTTTTTAAAAAACTAGCAACTCTTTATAAGATAAAACAACCATAAGAATTTCAAAATTTTCAATAATAACTTTAAGTTTTGGAAAAATTTCTTGTTTCATTAATTTTTTAAGGCAGTTTATTGAAAAATTTTATGAGAATCAGACTGTCCTGTTAAAAACAATTGAAACTGTTATTCACAGAAGATAAAACTTGTTTTAAAAGGTTTTTTATTCATTGAAATCATATAACATGTTTTCAAATTAGTAATAAAGAGAATAGAGTAAAAAATAATTAGGAATCCGTGGACTGAACAGGAAGCAAAATTTAACATAGTGGTGGAAAGCAAAATTTAACATAGTGGTGGAATTAAAAAGAGATTACTAGAAAGAAAACCGCTTTCAAAGCTTGTTAAAGTGTCCTCTCAATAGACGCTACATAGTAAATACTTTTTAAGGAAGATTTGTGTGTCTTCCTTGAAGCAAAGCTAAATGTACATTCGGAGAACATGTATCGGAAGATAGAAGAAATATCTGCACCATCTCGATGTAGACCTAGTTGTGGTGAAAGATCAAGGGAGCAATTATCTTCAAAATTTTTACTAAAAGAACAAAAAATGCTCCAGGAGGTTCGCTCACAAAAGTTCATTCAAAATTATCAACTCCAACTTTATCTTGAAATGAACCATTTCTCGGGCTATACCACTCATATAGACGCATCAAGAACAAATTTTATAGAACAAAAATTAAAAAAATTGTATGAGTATACAAAATTTAAGAATGAATTGAATTTTTTTTAAGTTCCAAAACTAACGGTACTTGCATTATAGCGAATATATATGGAAAAGTTGAATTTTATCAAAAACCGCTCTAATGATTTTGATAAACACAATTGTATTTCCTTTTGTTAGTAAGTCTGTACTTTTGAAATTAATGAAATGTTAATAACGGGACCTACCATAGAACGGTTTTATTCATTTTTGAGTTTTTCTTAAACGACTCAACCGATTTTTATGAAATTTTTTATACGAAAGCTTTTTAAAAACCGTAAAATTGTTTGTTGCCAAAAATTAACGAACAAAATATTTTTGGATTTAAAAAATCAATTTTTCGAAATCGGGTGACTGTATTTTTTTTTTGAAATTTCGGCTTTAAATGTCCATAAATATTAATATTAAGGTACTTTATAATAAGTTATGCATTCGTACAAGTTGAGATAACAATCAAACATGACATAACGATGATAGAGAATGAGAAAAAAGTTGGTCCGACAATTCTGTCTGCCTGTCTGCCAGGGTGTCTGTATCAGAAGCCACAGCCACCCTAAACGGATAGGTCGATTTACTTCAATATTGGTATGTGGCGTTTTTTCGAGACTATCCCAGACTGTTTTGAATAATTTTTTTTTGATAAGGTCTATCTTTAAATGACAACCATTTTTCAAAAACCTGTATTAACGGTAGGTTCCAATTTTTTAAATTCTAATTTTCTCCTTTATGACTAAATCAATTTCAACCTTTTTTTACATGAAAGGTTTTAAGTTAACGAAATAATGGTTAAAAAAAAAATTTCAAAAATTATTTATTAATTATTTAAAAAAAAACAATTGAATTTTTTTCTTTTGAAAATTAGTTTTTTTCGAAAAAGACTCCATTTTTTTTGCAAAATTTAGTTTTTAGACAACTTAGACGACCTAGTTCCAAATCAGTTGCAAATTAGTTAATGTTGCACTGTTATCAATTTTTTAGGTGTTTGACAAGTTTTTTATAAAATCGATTGTAAATTTCCATTCAAGAAAGAGACAAGAATTAAAAACCTAAGGCTGCTATGTATAACGGTCTGTGGTAGTGGTGGCGATAAGGTTTTTCAATGCTTTAAGTCTTGAAAATAAACGATTCTCTGTTTGAAGTTGGTAGGTATTATATGAGCATAAAAGTGGAGTGTTAAAGTAGTCCTTATTGAACAATTTAACATGGAGTTTTTTTTCTTATTCCCCTAATAGTCCTTGTGGGTATAAGGCAGGAATGATAAAAGAATGAAGAAGGAAAAAAAAAACTACAAATTTAAATGACTTTAAAGAATTCACTATATCTATCTTAAGCTTTGCTAATCTAGTAATCTATTTTCAGTTTTGTTTTTCTTAAACTACTTGCTAGGAGGGAACGAATAAACTCGAAGGAGTACATATTTTCTTGATTCAGGACATAATGTAGCATTTCAATGAGCTATATCTGACAAATAATGCAATAATGCTACCTACAACCTACGAGTATATCATATGAAACGTGAACTCATCTTTCAAAAACTAAAACTTTTAACAAGGATGGCAATACACCTTCTGGTAGACTAATACCTCTCAATACCAACTATTAGGTTCCAGTACACAGTTGCAAGAATATACGACGTGATAGTTATTCGTGCCAGCAGAATCATTTGCTATTGTAAAACTTAAACTAACAAACTATTCAATTTTTTATTACAATTTGTCTTTTTTTTTTTTTTATTTTAAAGTGTTTCTTTTGAAATTTATATCCTTTTTTGCTATAGATTTTCTCTTTTGGATACAAACTAGACGAGAATAATATGTGTTCACTGTTTACCTATTAAAAGACGTGGAAATTGAAAACTTTTGCAATATAAAATTTGGCACACTCAGCAATTCTCTTTTGATTTTTTTTTTTTGTTTTTTTTTTTTTGTAAGTCTGTTCTGTTGGTTTTGTAAATCGTTCCTTATTGATTTTACTCGAGGGTTAAGTTTAAATATTCCAAGTTTTTGGCAGAGTAACTATTTCAAATTTACTGTATGCACGTTTTATCGTTTTTTTTTTTTTTTGATTTTCATTGCCGGAGTTAGGATGAAGAAGTGTTTTAGTTTTTTTTTTAGTTTTTTAGAGTGAAATAGGAGGATTGAGTATGGCGATAATATTATGACAGCATTATTCTCTGCACTGCGCGTTTGCAGGTTGCATGTGTCTGACTTTCGAAAACAAAGTTTCACATAGAGTTTCTTGTATTGGTTTTTTGTTTGCTTTGTTTTTGTATCTTACAAACCACGTAACACATTTTTGTATGATGGTTGGTAAGGTAAAGTTTTTCTGTAAGTTGTCTTTTTTCTTCGTTAGGGTAGAGTTTGGCTCGTATTTAATATTGAAGCCAAATTTTGTCTGAAATATTATTCTTTTGTGGCAAAGTAGGAAACGGGTTTAGTTTTTCTATTAATTTTAAGTATACGGTGCACCTGCAAATTCTGCTTATTAAATATTCAAACCAATTTCACCGAGTTTGAAATGAAACTTAGAATCTGTTTCATTCTCAAGATCTTAGTAGGCATTTTTGACTAATATGAAGGCAAAAAAGTTCCTTAGCCTTTAAGAAGCAGTTGAACATTAGCAATTATTTAAACCAAAGAATTCTCAAAAACCGTAAAATGGATGTCAAAACTGTTTGCAACACGAAAATTGATATCAAAAGTAGGCGTGGAAGATATTTTCTGTCGGTGTTTGGTTCCTTGTACCTTGTAGTTAAGGATTACTTTTTTAAAGTAAATTGGAGAGAAATTTGTCCTTCACTCAATAAAATCTAGGTTACAGAGTTGTAAAAAACTGCAGTTTATTCGGTACTGCAGTCAATTCACTTAAATATTAAATTTCTGAAGTCTTTCAACTTATGAAAGTACTTTGAATTTAAAACTACAGTCAGCAGTCAGTACTAAAATATTGACTGAACACTTAATTAAAGAAGTTAATTGACTAAAGTTTATTAACTGGCAGTACTTTTTGACTGGTATTAGTCTTCTAGTTAGCAGAAAGTTTTTGTATTTAAGTCAGAAGTACTGCCACACTTCCATGACATTTTCTTGGAGGAATATAGAGCTCTAAGAGTAACTTTAAGTTAAAAGAGTACAAAAAAAAGAACAGCACAAAAACTTTCTGCTGACAAGAATATTAAAACCAGTCAAAAAGTAGTACCTTCTTTAAATTAACTACAGTAAATTAACTTTAAGTCAATTAACTTCTTTTATTAATTGTACAGTCAGTATTTTAGTACTGACTACTAACTGCTTATTTTTCAGTAAAAGTACAAAGAAGCAGTAATAACTTAAAGTTAAAATTAAAGTCAATTAACCGCGACTGAATTGACTGCATTTTTTTACAGCCCTGAACCAGCAGCGATAGAGTTGGTTTTTCACAAGCTTAGAATTAGGTACTGATTCTATGTTTACCCACCAAACCTTGACGATTCGATTTGGCAACTTGACCGTTTTTCATCATCTTCTCACTTATGCATAGCCTATAAGCTTAAGCAGCCATATGACAACGACAATCATTCGGATTTGGAGCATTTAATGAGCAGAAAACCCGTAAGGACCACAAAGTAACAAGGACTTACCTACTATTTAAAGAAGTACTGCTATTACTGCGTTTAGTTTATAGACTTAACTTAGAACCGGAGCCAGAATAGAATTGTAGGTAAAAATTAATCACACACAAAGTATTTTCGCTTACCACGTTGGTAAAGTATAAAGAAGAAAAAACGGAGATAGTTTTGTCTTTTCATCCAAAGTTGCATATCAATCTACTATTTCTATTTTCCAGATCATCACATTCCTCTGTGTTCTCGCATTGCAGATACTTTGTATGATTGACAAACTCAAGGATATAATCCTTTTTCAATTTACTATCACGGACGGGTAGCAGAACATATACATACCATATAACTGTATAGTATTGTTTCCCCATGTTGAATACCAATTTTCACACAATCAAAAAGAAAAAAAAAAAGTTACAAAAAGAAATCTATATCGATTGATAGGTAGCGTAGAATGGAAACAGAAGGATGTACTGGTGAGTACCTACATATGGGAATGGTATAACAGTCAACAAAATACAAACAAATAGAGCAAACACAGAAAAAAAAGGCTCTGCTCTATTGAATTGCATTGCTTTCGAAAAAAAAACGACAATAAAAGAAGAGGACTTCGACTGCGCGACGACGAAAACGGATGAAACTAATGAAATTGAATTTATACTGATAAGAATTAAATGAGAAGATTGTGTCGCGTCGCGATTCTATTCGTCTTTGTTGTGTTGTAAAGTTTTTTTTTTTTTTTTCAAAACTTTTCTCTATTCTATATAGTCTCTTCTTAGGTAACTTTATTAAAAAAAAAAAATATATATACTAAAAGAGGATATTGGAAAATTACTTTACTAAGGATACCAGGATAGGCAACAAAATAATTACGTCACACACAACATAGGGACTTAAAATGAGAGAAAAAAATAATAATAGAATAAAAGAAATGGAGCTCTTCAATCAAATTGAGGAAATTGAAGAACTTCAAGAAGGCACATACATACATATAAATTGTATTGATTTTTTAATTGAATTACAATTGATTTAGTTGGAATTCATTAAAATCTAGAATACAATTGATATGAAAAAAGGCATAAAGAATGAAAATCAATTTTAAAGAAGTGGAAAATTGAATTTCAAAGAGATGGTTGAATGGAACCGAAGTATTTTACTTAATTTTATTTTTAAAAAAACTTTTTAAATGATGAACAAAATAATTTGTTGAAAGCTTAAAAGCAAATTGTACCTACTTTATAAAAAAGCAAATTCAACAAGCGTTTATAGGAAAATTGTTGTCAAAGGTTTTGATAACGAGAATCCTATTGTTTAAATTTCAGCCCATTTATTCTAGGGAATCTCATGGCTGTTGATGTGATGAGCACCCTGATAACACTAGTTTGCAAAATTCGAAAATCGTCTACAAAAGAAAATATTCTCTGCTCAAGAATTTTGGCACGTTCAAACCCGAATATCGAGTCAAAACTACTGAAACACGCCAAGTTTTTGAGATATAATAATATTAACATGTCAAAAAAACGTTTTTTAGTACAATTAACGTCGAATTTCTTCAGTGTTTGTTACAAAAACTTTAATTATAGTTAAAAATGCGAAAAATGTTCACTAAATTGGTTTTTGTAGAATAAAAGAAGAGAAAATTGCAAGTTATTTATGTATTAACCAATTTTTTGTATGACTTCTGGATTCACACAAAAATGTTGCAAAAGTCATAGAAATCAGTTGTTTTTAAAAACAGAAAATATAACTTTTAATTGATTTTTCTCTGATTAATGCCTGTTTTTCATCACTAACCTGCCCTCCAGTATAGAAATTTCACTATTCTCATAATTACAGGTTGTTTTTCCTGTGTAGATCCCAAAAACTGTGGAGTTTTGAAATTTATGATGATTTTGTTTAAATAACATTATAAAATGTGAGTACACTTTAATGAATACACACAAAACTGATTTCTAGGTTTAACCTTATATTATGTACAAAAAATGTTTAAAATTTAAACCCAATCGGCTAAACAGTCAACCGAATCTAAGAGAGCTCTTTTCTACAAAACAAATTCATAAAAAAAAAAAAAAAAAACAAATAAAAAGAAAACTTAGCCTGGTAGAATTTTTCAAAAACCATAATTAAATTTAAAAAAATTATATATTTTTCAAAAATTAAACGATGGACAAAAAAAACTTTCAAATTTGTATTTTATAAAACATATTTATGTACCAATAGTTTGAACAAAGGTCTGTAAGTTTTTATTTACAATACCTACTGTTTTTGCGATATCCAACAGAAATTTACAATTTTGTGTACTTTGACCTTCTTATAACGGACTATGTCATCATTTGAACGTTAAAGACTTTCCCTGATTATAACTACAAACTTGTATACCAAAAAACCAGGCTATTTTTGTTTTCTTTCTTTGACTTTTAGGTTACTAATTTTTTTGATACCTAATTAGCGCTTGCTTAGCACTAAAAGATGAAATTTGTTATGTTCTTCTAATTTCAAGAACATGTAATACCTGTAATACCTGCTCTCACCAACTCAACCCGAGAACACTAACGCTTTTCCAAGTAAAATAAAATTATAGCAATTTAAAAGTAAGTTCTTTAAAATACTGGTAAGAACGTTCATATAAAAGAAACCACAACAAAATTCCAAGTAAGTTTAAATTAAAATTTATCTCCATCACACTTTTCCCAGTAAAAGAAAAAAAGAAAAAAGAAATCACCTCCAACTTTATCACTAATTTACCTTTATTGTCCGCAGAGACAAGACACTCTTTTTCATAAAAATGAAAAATATATTTTTTATATTAAAACAAAAAAAAAAACCGAAACACAAGACTTGAGTTTATTATAAAAATTGGCTTACACGCGCGAATGGAGTTTAAAATTTCTCCGAAATACTATAAATTCGTTTCACGTGCTCGTCGTTATCACTGCTACAGCTGTAATCACCTTCATCGGCGTCATCATCATCAGCTTCGTCGTCACTCGATGACAAATATTCCTCATTACTTTCACAAAAATTTAACCTCGCACTTCGGGGCTCATTGAGCGATGATGACTTCTTTCCGCTAAATATGGCCCTTTTCAGATCCAAGACAAGAGGAGCTGCTGCCGCCGTTGGTGGAACAATGTCAAAAGTTGCGGCCGGAGCAGTTCTGGGTGCTCCTCCAACAAGGACACTACCCAACTCGGGAAAGATTCGATTATCCGACAGAGATGATGAGAATTTCGTAAGGAATTTTGTGGTATTCTTATGCTTTTGTTGTTGCAAGTAATAATAGTCACGTGGAAGTGAAGAGAAATTATTCGTTGTATTGTTCGATGATGGAAGGAGTACTGCCGCTGGAATGGTTGCTTGTTGATGTGGCAACGATGCCGAGGACGACAATACCGAATGGTTTTGATGCTGCTGATTTTGTAGTAGTAGTTGTTGCCTCTGATGGTTCAGTTGGTTATTGCTACTAATTTCGTAGCGTTGATCGATTGAAGATTCAGGAAATCGACCGAAACGCGTTGATTTTGGAGATTTCAAAGAAATATCAAGGTTATTACCGACAGTCACACTGCTGCCGCCGCTACCCCCGACGCTACCTATAATCGGTGATGCTGATAGACTAGATGTCGGACTTGTTGGTTGGAGAGCTCGAATTTTTTCTTCGGTTATTTGACGACGATAGGATTCGATTCGATCGGACGTTGCTGGTTGTGTACTATGCATGCATCCTTGAAAAAAATCCAATGCTTCGTATAGGATAAAACATAGTCCCAGGACAATGAATGTCTCCATCATAAGAATTTCGGCATTATTTAAAAAAAAAACTACAGTTTTTTTTTATTCAAAAAGAAAAATTAAATAAAAAAACCAAAATAAAAACAAAATTCAAAGGAATTGTTGATTTTTTTTTTCGATTAGAAGCGATTGTAAAGTTGTGTCCTGAAACAAAATAGAAAAAAAAATAATAATCAAGTTGAATGGGGTTTTTGATGTTATCAATTTTTATGAACCACGAATATTGCCTTCAAGATCCAACTGCTTCTTTCTGACACTTTCTGATATTTAAAAAAAAAAAAAACTCTTAATGGTCACCGTTGTACAGGAAAAGATAGAAATTATTACTTCAAAGTAGCATATTTTTATTTGTATGCAAAATGTTGTTTAATCTTTAATTCTTTTTAAATTCCTGCAATTTTGAAGAAAATAAAATAAAAATTGGAAAAAAAAGATTTCGTAGGTGAAATGCATTTTGAAAATAGTTATGAAAAAATCAACAGATAGAAATTAGTAGAAGAAACAAGTATAATTGATTAAGAAAACAAATTATTTAATTTCTATTGTGTCAGTACTTTAAGTACGTGGGTCTAACGAATTTTTTGGTATGGAGAATATTTTATTATTGTTCATTTATAATTTTTAAATTTTAAATATGCGAAGTGCGAAAAATGCAATAAGGCAGTTGTTTTTTTCAAGATGGTGGACCACACATTGGTGATATTTCTTGGGACTTTTCAGATAATAGCTAGGCCATTGTTTTAAACATATTCAGCTAGTTTATGGATTGAAAAAAGGATTAAATATTTTTGGCTTAGAAATTAATAAAATTCGAAGAGAGGTATTTTGGAAACTATTATGGCAACGAAGACAATTTTGGTTCATAGTTGTAACCTAAAACTAATTGTTCAGGATAAAATTAGCTAAAACTTGCAAAAACATTGAAGATTTGACGGTTTTTTTTTTGCATTTTTGACCATTTTGCATCACGAAATTTTTTTTGCAAACTTCAGATTCGGATTCAGCACCCCAAAAACCATAAAGTATGAACAAATTTAAAACTAATTAAAAAAAATGCATTCAACGAACCTTAGTGATCACAAATTTACTGTATTATATTATTTGTTGTTCGTATTTCTTTATATTTCTTTTAGAATTATTATTTTGATAGGAAATTTTATTCCCGAATTTTCCCCAATTCGGCTTAGTTTTCGAGTCATAACTTAAATATTAAAAAAATCCAGTGTGACCATTCTTTCAAAAATGCCTAATTTAGTCGAATCTTGTTTCAAAAATGACTTCAATGATTTTAATTAAAATTTTATTAGTACTAGAAGAGGAAGTGTCACACTTTTCAAATAAAACAAAATATTTTCAACGGTTAAAAACGATAGGTACCCCCCATAGAACAGTTTTTTTCTGATTGTCTGATAAGCTACTGATTGGATTGCTATCACAATTCTTACAATATAGGTTTTTATCAATTTGTTTAATTTATGATAATATATGTAATTAAATTAAAAATTTAAAAAATATTTGTTTTTAATTAAACAAAATTTAATATTTATTATTTGCGAAATACATTTTTTTCATAAACAGATCACTCAACTATGGATTTATAGGTCCATTGTTTTTTGATATTATATCAGGCCTTGAGAACCATAGTGACTGATTTTTGAATTTATTTTTTAAAGGGCAAAAACTTGCAATTATGGTCACGATAATTGATTTTTTTGAAACAGTTATTTACCATGACATGTCAGTGAGTACAAATTTATCAAACAAAAAGTAAACTAAAGTAAACATAAGTAAACATAAGTTTTGAACTTAACAAAAAAAAAAAAAATGTAACAAAATCAGTTAGGCCACTATGGCTCTCACAGCCTGATATAATAAAATGATATTTATTTTTAATTAAATCGAATGGCATACAAATCAAATGGTTTGGAGCCCAAAACAGTTTAAGAAGTTCTTCATGTCATTTTTGTAATGAATTGTATGTTTTTTTTTTTAATTTCTTATTAAATTACTTATTTTTAAAAATGTTTTATATTAGAAGCTTGAACGGCGGTGACGTGAAATAATACCAAACGAAATAAAGCCAAATTCCAAAAATTTGGCTTTATTTCAGTTTGAAAAACGAAATAAGCCCAAATTCTCAGTTTGGCTTTATTTCGCTTTAGAAAACGAAATAAAGCCAATTTGGTGTTATTTCGATCGAATTTTTCGATTCCATAAATTGACCCTTTCGTAATGGCTTAATATTTTTTTCACTCCCCATATCTGATCGTCAGTTTGGATTTTTTTAGTTATTATCCTTTTACAAATTTGGCGTTATTTCCATTATTTTTTTGGCATTTTTTCGTTTTGGTAATTGAAATAAAGCCAAATTGGTATTATTTCGTTTCGAAAAACGAAATAAGACCAAATTTCAGATTTGGTGTTATTTCATTTGGTATTATTTCACGTCACCTTGAACGGCTACAGCAACTTTTACCCTAAAAGCAGGTATGTGCGACCCAGTCGTGCATATTTTTACTAAACGATTTTAAGTCAAAATCTCGTCTATCTGCTAAGAACAGAAGTTACAGATAACATTTTTCATATAAAATAATATTAGTGAATATGTTACTTCTAAATGCACCTTAACACAATAAAAACCCACACTTATTGCATTGAAATTTCCATAGAAAACAAATTATATTCCTTCATACAAAACAAATTTAATTTTCAGTTAATTTATAAAAAAAAAAAAATAATTACTAACATAAACACCCATTTAATATCCTAATGACAGCCTTGATAAAATAAAAGGCTCCCCCTTGTCACTCTTACAACACCAACAACAACCAAAAGAATATAAAACTTCAACACCAACAACTACTCAAACAAAAAAACAAAAACAAAGACTCTTCACCATCATCATCTTAACCTCATTGGACACCATTTAAATTCAATGCAAAACAAAGTGTTACACCATAAAATTTTATACAAGTTACATTTTTTTTTTTACCGAGTACCTACTACCTCTTGTCTTTATAAAAAGAAATGAAAACAAAAAAAAACAAACAAAAAAACGAAAACAAACAAACAAAAATCTTCAACATGAAACGAATACAAAATTAACAAAAAAAAAAAAGCGTTAATGAAAACCTGAAAGTCCATTACAACATAAAATTATAATCCTCCAACTCCTTAACCCTTGAAAAGCAAGGTCCCTGTTTTGTTTGTTTTATGTTGATGGTGGTAAGAGTGAGAAAGAAGATGATGAACAAAAAAATAACAAGAAGAAAAAACTCAAAAGACATCCACATTGAAATTATTTTTGATTACGAACACACAGAGAGGTCGTGTGTCAGGTTTCTGCTGTGCACAACTCAGTATTGCCCCCGCATGGACCCAAGGACTCACAAATTTATAGGGGCTATTTGTCATAGCAAATTATGTGCTCTGCTTCTGTATCAAGTCTCTGATGTGAGCAGAGTTGGATTATATTATTTATTGAGGCCTGTAAGCATAAGATTTTAGCGGTACGAAAAATATAACACGAAACTGTTTCTATACGAATGTTATAAGACTCCTATATCAACTCTTATAACAGAATTTCCCTTTCTTATGTTATTGAAAAATGAAAACCCAGCAATGGTTGAGAGCATGTCGCTTTCAGTGCAGGGTGAGGTCTTGTATAATTTTATATTTTTATAAGGTAAGTATCCAAGTGCTTCCAACGAAGAAACGGTACCTAGTTGAACAAACACATTGGAGTAAAGTGTAGAAATACATTGAGTTTTGCCACAGGACTTTCGTCAAATATTCCAATTAAATTTTCATATTCACCTTGATGCTTTTCTCTACGACTAACCGACGACTACGAACGATGCGACAACGACAATATTACTATATAGGAGACCCAGAGAGGACTCTCTTCCTGCCTGCCTGCCTACCTGCCTTTTTCTGTTCTTGGAAGTTGTGAAAACTTCTCTACAAGCAAAATGACGATCAATGGCTTAAGGCAAGAATTTATTATGGAAATATTCTTCGAATACTTTATGAGAGAGAGAAATTATTCAACAGGAAGGGCATAGCGAAAGAACGACAAGGACATGGACTACAATTCGATTCTACATCATCATGGTCGTCATCGCTGGCGCTGCGCTGCTTGTTTGGTAACGTGTGTGTCCCTGTTCCTGTTCATTTCATGTCCAGTCTCAACTTTTGGAAAATTATTATAAAGTGAAATTCAAAATGTCGGAATATTGAACTCAATTATAAACGGTCGTAGATGTTATTTTTCATATCCGTGTGATTTTGTAAAACTTTCTGGCAAGGCCACTACACCACACCACCACGATCACTCCTCAAACTTTATCCTTGTAGATTCTTCTATGTATTATTTCTTGCCAATGGGGTCTTGGGAGATGGGTAAAGATTAAAAATATTTAAACAAAATTTCATTGCTGATGATGATTTTTACTGATAACAAAGCATTTTTGTATAGAATAAAGCTTTATATGTGAGTGTGTGTGTGAGTGCGGTGGTGTGTTATGCCATATTCAATTCGATTTTCTCTGTGACCGACAATCTCATAGTAATTATGTGTCAGTCAAATTTTGCCAGAGAGCAGCACAACTCAATTCCACATCCTTTTCCTTTTTGCTCTGATATAAATGAATCGAATAACTCATCCCGAGTGTCATTTCCTGCTGTGCAGCAAAATTGAACTTGCAAGGACGATGATGATGATGAATAAGGAACAGTTTCTATATTAGAGATATTCTGATAGAATCAAAATGAAAGAACAAGCAAGACAGAGAAAGAGAGAGAAATGGTCTTTGGCAACATGGTTAACCAATCTAGTTTTTGGAAAAAAAAAAAAAACTTTTTCCTATCAAAAAAGGAGCCTCATTTTCTTCAGACTTTAGTCTAGCAAAGCAACTCATTCGTTTGCCTTCTCCTGTGGAACATTTTTCAATAAATCAGACTTGCTCCTCTTTTGTTTTAAGGATAAAATGAAAGAGGTACGCATAAGTTTCGTTTCAAATTCCATTAAATCTTTGCTAAAGAACTTATACGAGGATTTATGAAATAATTACAAAAGTCAGTTGGGGGTCGGGATATGTACCTATACTTGTATACATTATGAAGGGAATATATGTGCTGTGTGTGTTTAGCATCAAATTTCTTGTATTGAAATTGATGAACCCTAAAGCCTTTTAAAGGTACACGATTTGTTAAGAATTTTATTATTATTCCCTTGGAGAGAAATTGTTGCTTTTGTTTGCCAGTGAATTTCATCGAGAAGGATTTTCTTATATTGAAAGAATCTTTTGACAATATCGTTAATAAGAGAAACTTGATGTTGTTAAGCTATACTATATGTATGTATGTATTGTATAGACAAATCCGATTAAGAAGTTTGGTTGTTGTATAAGCTAACAACAAGTAGTTGCAGGATGTATTAATTTGTTTGCAAAATAGGTTTATTATTGAAGCTTATAATACCACGGATGTTCATTGAAAGGATTTTTTTTCTTTCTTGTTTCTTGAATCTTGATAAACACAAAAGATAAAACCTAATAAAATGAACAAATTAGTTTAGATAGGTAGGTTTAGTAAGTTAGAGAAGCACTATGCACATTTACAATTAACTGATTCAGGCCAATAGTCTTAATTCCTTTATCCTGTTGGTCAAACTTTTTTTATTACAATTGCAGCGAAATTGATGGTAATATTTGAAAGTAGATTATGGTTATGGCCTTTACCGATGTTAAAAAGAACAGAATTGGCTGAAACAGAATCGCTAAGATAACAAAACTAAGGAAGTTTTGAAGTATACATAGTAAACTTTAAAAACTCTTAAATTTACTTGTAAAGAAATCAGCAGTTAATAGTGCTTATTAGCTAGGCCACACAGGCACTTCTATAAATATACACGGGATATACTGTATGTAAAAGAACTACGTGGCACATTGCTGGGACTTTCATTTCCATAATCCGTGGACTTCTCAGCTGATGTCTAGTAATGAAAACTGATAGCCAGATCTTGATGGTAATACATAGTACCTACCATAAGCTGATATCAACTTTTTCACTGATAACCAAGGTAGGTACTACAAGAACTATTTTCTTAAGAAAGTGGAAGACTGATAAAATCATAAAATTGAGCAAAAAATTTCTGTCATCTATTGTGAGTACAGTCTTCTAGATTACCTCATGAAGAAAGGATCTATTGACGAGTACGAGGACACTCTTATTTTCTTTAGCTTTTGATAGTGACACTCTATGCAAAGCCTCTACAAATTCCAAAAAAAGACATTTCTTTCATGGAATTGTATGATACAATTTTGCTGGCAAAAGTAATTAAATACATTTTGTGGTCACCAAGACCTAGTGACTGCCTCTTAACTGAATCCACAATTTTCTGTTTTCGTGTAGTTGGCAAAAATAGAGGGGATCTATAATTCTCTGCTGGTTCAACGGGTTAGTTGATATGAACTTTTTCTAAAAAGCTGTATTAAAGGTTTTTTTTCTTCAATTCCTCGCCCAGACGCAAGAAAAAATCATAGGCTAGAAATTAATCCTACACCTCTATAGTGTAATAGTCCCATCACACCAAGAGATACTACAATTTCTGAGAGCAAAATTTTAAATTTCAGACGATAATTTTGATTGAAAAAAAAAGTACACGAATAAAAAGCAACTCCCCAAACCACAAAGCGCTTACTGAAATTAGTTGTCCTAGAACTATTCCAGTTATTTCGGTGTTAAAAGTTAAATCAAAATGGCGTCATAAGCACCCGCATAAAATAGCATAGAGGGCCATTTGTTTACTTAGTAGGTAGTCCTAGAGGGAGGACTAATTATTACAAACACTAAATGCCGTCCAAAAACGGAAATGTTCAGATAGAAAGCTTTCAAAACATCTTGTGTTTCGGATACCACACTAGCAAAAAAAATTAAATTAATGGCTTACAAATGGGCTTGGGAAGATTTAGAACCACCCTTTCTAAGCAAATGAACAAAGAAACTCGTGCATCGGGATTTTGAAACTTGCTTACTAGATGGCTGAACAAAAACATTCTTAGCATGCCAGTATGCCATTTTGCCTGGACAATTTTGAACAGTGGAATTTGAAAACGTTTTAAAAAATAAAAATTAATTTTAGAACTTTCCAAACATTTAATACTAAAAACTGTGAGCGTTATTGATTAAACTTTGAAAAGATTATAAAATTCAAAGTAAATAATTTTTTTTACCAAGATATTGGACATTCCTCAAGGAAGGGCATTTAAGGCTACTCCTACCTAACTATTGAAATAGCCCGCGAATCTTAATATAAGTGCCTTTGGACGAAAATCTTTGGGGTAAGCAAGGGCAAGTATTTTGTAAAAATACTGGGCACATTCCGGAATTAATAAAAAAAAACACGTCTGCAACAACTTCTAACTTTAAGCCGTTAGTAAAACTATTTGCGGCAAAATTTCTCCTCACGACGACGACGTCATCTGGGAACAAAGCATTAATTAGTGGATGTTGTAAACACTAAACGTGCCTGAAGGAAGAAAACTAGGTATTTCTTGGCAATGCATCTATTTTTTCTTTGACTCTAAGGGCAGTGCACAATACCTGGTATTTAACTTCCAAACCCGGATGTATGAGGTAGAGAAATAACACACAGGGCAACTGTTGTCCAATATTGTTGCTAGTTCTTCGTCGGTTGATAGCATTTTCGAACCGTAGTAGTTTTAAAAACGCATGGTCATTCTTTTCTCTTGCTTTTATATTTTTTCTCACAAACCTTTACGTATTTCCAATTTTAGTCGCTAGTAAAACTAGTAGAGACAGCTTACCAAGTAACAAATACAAAATTTTATTAAAATCGTTACATCAGTCAGTTCTAAGACAAATTGGAAAAAATAAAATATAAGTGGGTGTTGGAATATTGACCAATATGATGATACAGTTTGCCCCAATATGCCAACAGCACAACAAGCACTTCAATTTGCACTGGTACCTCCTAAACTACAACACTAATTTTTATCCAACTAATTAGAGAGTGTTGGGTGTGATATTCAAATTTTTCTCGTTTCATTTCTAAAAAACACATAAAAACTAAATACTTCACTTAAATTGGCTAAACACCAGGAAACTCTCTTTGCGGTTACGATCCATATTATGTTCACCTAGTTGTAACAGTAACTTTCTGGTTAACCAGAGGAACGAGTAAGAGTAACACTGTTCCTTTTTTTTTTAACCTATATTTTAACTTCTGGCTCGTATGACAAAAGAGGAAAGAGACATGTTATTCCATAATATGATATAACCCATCGCCAGCAGCATCATATACGGGTAAAGGGGGTCTACCTACTACACGTGTGTTACATTTTTTATAGATAACGGCCGGTATCTAATTAATGTAAATAAATACAGCTTGCGGGTTAGGTGTTAGGTTTGTCTGGCAAATAATGTATCTTTTCCCAGTTTAGTTGGTATAGTTGTTTGGCCAACATGATGGTATCAAGTTCGTCTACCCAACTTTGTGTATTGGTGAATACGGTAATGGTTTTTTTTTTTGGTAGGGAATTTAGTCTCTATTTTGTTAAAAAATAATTTCTTGTTTTCGTTGAATATGCTATAAATAGACCGTTAGGCATCCTATCTCTTTTATTTCTCCAAGGGAATGCATATTTAACAGGACCCAAAGGGGATGAAAAACAAAACCTTTAGTGCTTAAGGGTGTAGAAGTAGATAAACAAAAATTACCAACTACATGCAGAGGAATAATGTATGGTTCTAAGGCCATTTTTTTTAGTGAACTTTAACTTATACTTGCTGAACATCAAAATAAGAAGGCGTAGATGGCTATTCATTGGACACACGCACACGAAACCAAACGAAGAAATCCTTTGAATAAAATCCTAAAGGTTGACAGTAACGGGTTGGAAGAACAAGATTGAACAGTCTTATAGCAGAAGCAAAATCCCAGAGAAAGACAATTACAATTTATGCCTGTAGACAGTAAAGGATGGAAGAGAATTTTATAATGCTTCATGTCCCTATTAGGGTTACAGGATGTTTGTTGACGATGAGTAAAAACAACAGGACCCAAAAGATAGGTGGTATAATGTTAGATTCCATTAAGACAGCAATCCACTGGAAAAATAGGGTAAAATGGGGTACAAAAAAAAAACTTTTTGTACATCTCGAAAAGTATAAGGATTGGAAATATGAAATAAATTTAATTGAATTGATAAATTGAAATGATGATGAGTTTTGATCAACAAAAAAATCTAAAAAATCAACTTTTCAAGTTAAAATAATTTTTAAAAATCAAATATTTTTTTTAGATAAAAATAATGTTTTATTGAACAACTAATAATGCACATTTATTGATAATGAAAAAACAATTATGTGTCTAATGCGGATTATATTTAAAATGCTCCATAACGGTTTTTTTGTGAGCTTTAAAAAAGAAAAACGTTTTGAATAGTTAATGTGTGTGGTTTAATTGGTTTTAAAAATCATGGAATAATGGTAAAAATATTTTGTCAAAATAACTTTTAGATTTATGTGTTGTCTATACACGTGTGAAGGAGTTAGATTTTTAAACATTTTTTTTAATGAATAACAGTAAAAATAAGATTTTTCAGTTACATATATTAAAATAATGAGTAAAAGGTAATGAAGAGCAAAATACATTTTTGTTTTCTTATTCTTTCTGCAAAATGGTATGAAATTTGTTGGAATTTCATAAAACCATTTACTATAATATTGTTGGTACTAGTGTTTTTGATAGGCAATTTAAATTTAAATATTTAAATGCATATTTAGATTTTAGAGAGTTGAATTAAAAAAAAAACACATCACGAATGATTACTTTGAATATTAAAATCTGTACTTTAGTTTAATTGCAAATTAAACAAATTCTATTAGATAAAATATTGGACTTATAGCCTGCATAAAAATATTGTACAATTATTTAACTAAACATTTCCACAGAGGTCATTAAGTGAAAATAGGTTTTTAACGAACCAATTGTACCATTCATAACATCTGACTATGTCTGCTTACATAATTTTAATTTTCTTATAAAATGTCAACAATAAGACACTCACAAGCTTTGCAATGATCGGTAAAGTGATCAAATACATAAAATATTTGAATTACTTTCACAAAAAAGCACATTATGCTTCTTTGAAAAAAATTCCCTTCTAGAGCATTTTACACATCCTTAAAAACTGTAAAAAATTAAATAATGAAAGGAAGTATAACTTCTGGCACGCGTATATAAGTACACACATCTTTTATTTAAAGAAAAGTGTATTTTTTTGCAGCTTCATGAGACGAAATTGTTTTGTATCTTTGGATACCTAAAAAATCAATAGTTACCATTTTGCATTTGAAAATTAAAAACTAAGGGAAAAACTAAAAACTGTGGTATCCCCAAACAAAGTTATTACTTTTGCTAGGGTTTTGTATGCAAAATACTAGAAACTTTTATTCAAAATGGCTGAAATTTTATCTTTGAGTTTTGCTTATCCTAAACTATTGGTAGTCTGTTTTTTTACAAATTTTCAACAACAATAGTTCAATAGTCTCGAAACGTGTATCTTTGCGATTTATGACGTTTTTAGGATAAAATCGAAATTTTTTTTAAAAAAGGTCACTGTGAAAAGTAAAAAAATTATTTTGTAGCATCCAAATTTGTAGCTTAAAAAGCTTTTAAGTAGCAAAAACTTAAAATAGCATTTTTAGCATTTTGTTAAAAATTCAGCTAAAATAAGACTTTATTGTTTATTTGATGTCCAAAATCATACCATTTTTTAATTTTGTCTACTAGTCATTTTTGTTCATTGCAATTTTAGATGCCCATGCAGGAAATTAAAAACAAATTCTCTTATCGAAAAATTTGGTTTGCCAGTACTAATTGTAGATTTTCAAAACAAAATGGTTTGACAAAAAAAAAAATATGTGAAAAAATGTTGTATGCAAAAATCGTTGTTCAACGTTGGATGTTTTAGATCGATTTCTCTTAACTACTTTTTCTTAATTCATAAAAAAACCGTTCTGAGGAGCTATGATGACTCCTTAAAATTATTAGCGGTAGAGGGTTCAGTTACGTTATTATACCATGAGTCCTGTTCTCAAAAAAATATCTAGGTTTTCTATGGAGACTGACAGACTTGAGTATTAAGTAAGTATTATTAATTAGAATAAAAAACTCGCATTTACATTTGCAGTTTGAACGAAAAACTAATTAGAGATATTTTCTTTAAACGCACACCACGAATGTATAACCAAGTAACTCTTCGTTCTTCAGAAGTTCAAAATCGAGGCAATATTAAGCTCTGCATTAAATTTATTTAATTTAAAGTCATCAAACAAACCTCATGTGGGAGAAAAATAAATCCAAAAAAATGCGCATCATATTCTTCCTATTGCATCATTATAATTAATCTGAAGCAAAATGCAAATATGATTAAAAATCTCGAACACATAATGTTTCATTAAGAATCTGACTCATTTCAGATTTAATTTGGGTCAAAAAAATAAATTAAAATAAACAATATTTTTTTTATTTTTTTTTAATTTCTTTTCAACTGAAAAAATATATTGATTTTTTTTTTTTATTTATTGAAATAAAATAAAACATTTATTATTGTTTTTTTTTTTCTTGTATAACATATTTTCATGTTTGTGATGTTCCTACAACTGCACACCACATACATACGAACACAGTACATAGCTATAATAATGGTACACCATGTGGCATTTATTGCTTTTATATGGTGAATAAAATCCACAATTTGTTTGTCCATTTCACATATTCAGACAAATCAAATTCAATTTAACTTTGTATACATTTTATTTTGTGCAATAATAAATTTTAATTGTTTTCTTACTGGTGTCCTGGCCGCATATTAAACAAAATACATAAATATACAAAACAAAAAATACAACAACAAAAATAATGAAGTATTATTGTTGGTGTCGCTTGTATGTATATGGTAAAGAGCCACTATATAAATATGTGTACATGAATGTACTTGTACTTGTACCATGTATGAAATTTAAAATTAATATCGAATCATTTATTTTGCGTGAATATGTATATTTACATTGTAATGCCCTTAAAGGCAACAATTTTTCTTTTATTTATTTTTTTTATTTTTTTTTTGTTTGTTAAAAAATAAAATATAAAAATATAAGTCGATGAACGCGAAAGTTTGCTTATATGAAGAATGCACATTGTCCTGAGGCTGAACTTTTTAACTTTATGAATAAAGGATGTGGATTTATTATTTTACAGCTTTTGGTTTTCCGTCGGAAATAATAAAAAATTAAAATGTTGAACGGAAATATATTTAAAAAAAAGTGGTCATTGAGATTTTTATGTTTTAAGCATTTTTGTTGACCAGAAGTTAATAAAACAAAAATTTACTTAATATTTTTTTAAATTAATTTATTACGCGTTCAAAGGGTTTATGGAAAATTTTGTTCTTTAATGCTAAGTAATTGGGATTATTTTCAAAACTTTTTTTATTCCCTATTTGTGCTTACTATTTTTCAGAGAAAAATCAAAGAGACTGTTCAAACTGAACGATTTTGTAGATACAATTTAAGCACTACATTACATGTACATATATATATGTATGTACAATTGTACATACATGATTTAAGGCAGTTTTGAATACTAAATTGAAAAAAAAACGAAAAATAACTCGATACAACCAGCCAAAAAAGGTATCAAATAAATTGGTAAAATTTTTTATGAAGTTTTCAAGGTACTATGAAATAAAGCCAAAAACGAATCCTCTACAACGGATTCGTTGACGAAACGGACGCAACGGTTCCTTTAGTCTTTTTCATCATGCAAACACGTTTTCGAGGCATTTTTATGTGCGTGTGCCGTTGACGCCTCGGCCGGCGTGCGTCGTCGTCATTGGCATTGGAAATTCGTAAACACGATTTTTTTTTTTGATAGAATCAAGATAATTTGAATTTGTAAACGCTAAACTTAGGTTAGATAAGTTCGAAATTCAGCCATTTTGAATAAAACCTTCTTGTACTTTTCACACAAAAATCTTCCAAAAATGTCACTTTTGTATGAGGAGTATACTACAAATTTGCATTTTTTTTAAATATTCCAATGAACAATGGAACTGATTTTTAAAATGAAATACTTAACCAAAAACTGGAATACTTAAATTTCAAAAGTTTTGATAAAAATCAATGTTTTACATTTTTTTTTTTTAAATATTATTGCAACGGTATAGAAAAGTTTGGGACTACATATTAATGCAATTAGTAATTTTTCATTTTAGTTCTGGACTTTATTGCACTTTCAAGAGTGAAATAAAGTCCAAAACCGTTTTGGAACAAAATCTCGTTTTGGACCTTATTAAGTTGGACTTTATTTCATGGCAGCAGTTTTCAATTATCACCAAAATTAGGAATCAAAAGAGTCCATTCAAATACTTTCGATAAAAGATGTTTTTTTTTTCTTCGAGAGAGAAGAGGAAATTGGTTAGAATGAATTTTTTGTAATGGAAACTGAAAGTGCCCCATCAAAAATTTGAGGAAAAATTTTGTTTTGAAAAAATGGTGGAATTGAAAGTATTGATTTTTAGACTGCAGTTTATTTGGAAGCAAGACAAACAATGTGGTATTTGCTGTACGTGTATTCGTTTCAATATTAGAAAAAATAACTTGCAAAAATTCTATCATTCACAAATATATGCTTGAATCTATGGTGAAATTATATTTCTGGTTGTTAAAAAAAACTTTGTTCTTCTCGTTATCTCTGAAATCTTTAATTAACTATTTAAAATTGCCACAAATATAACATTTCAAAATTTAAAAAAATAACTATCAGCGCTATGATTTTCTTCTCAAAGCCTCAATGAAAGATCCTGCATTTGTCTAGATGATCATAAATTCCTCATATTTCTTTTATAAGCTATGAAATTATGCAATAATCCTTATGGTCAATGAAAATGAGATGTTTGAAAATGATTTCCTTAGTGCCATACGTGACCATCCACAAGGTTTTATATAGAGATAACAGAAAAGATTCTCAACTTGAAAGCCCATCAAACTAAAACTACCTATAAAATTAAAGAAAAAAAAAACTATTCTCATAACAACTGAGATGCAATTAAATGAAGTATTTCACATTACAAATTCGTTCATCTTGCCAGAGGTTTAAAAACTCAAGCCAGCATCTAAGATTGTATTACATAAAATGTTTTTTTATTGCTTTCCACATTAAAAACAGAAAAAAAAAATAAAAAAATAAAAGCACCCAAAGCAGTAAAGCACCAAGGGAGTATAAAATGGATGCATTCTAGAATGACAACATCATAACAATAAATTTGGAGAACAATAATTCTAGTTTCAGTTTTTTACATTTTTTTTAAGTTGGAGGTCACTGCGTCAAAACAATCAACGTTAAGCAATCGTAATGCATTGTAGGATCTTTTTTTTTTTTAAATTCCTTCTGCTCACCTAGTTTCTTCCTTTTTCATTTCAATTTATTTTGTTTTTTTATTTTATTCATAGAAGTCGTTTTTATACTAAATGTGTTTCAGTGTCATTTTTTTTTTTATTATCGTCCTTGTTTTGTGTCTTTTTTTATTTTTGAAGATATTATTTTGATTGCTTGAAAGTGGTGGAACCAAAAAATAACCTTCACCTTGCTCCTTAGCCAAAGGCACAGTTTGAGATGTGGATTCAAGAGTAGGTATACGAGAACACTCTGTGAGAGAGTGTAGCTAGAAAGACAACAACAGTACATAAAACTAGGCCGCACGTAATGAAAATGACAATTTAAAGCAATATGCATCCTGCTACAGTTATGACAGGACACCAATGGAGCTTTCCAAGCACGTATACGGTATACAACGTGTCGCAAATGGCGCCCAACACAAAATAAATATACATTCACTCATACACACACACACACACTACCGCAGCATCAAACCGTCATCTATACATCGTTTCAGCCATAACAATAAACTTTAAATTTAATTTCAAATCGATAATACAATCAAATTGAATTTCTTGTCTCCTATGTACCTACCTCTACTATCTCCCTTCAGATACGACGACGACGAGTATAATATAAATTATTTCCCTCTGGAGAGTGTATTGGGATTTGGGAATGATTTGGAGTTAGAGCAGAGAGGGGATTGACAAAAAAAAATGTATCGTTTGTGTATTTAGAATGCGTCGCGTCGTGGCTCTCTCTGGCATTGACAATTATTCGTTTGACAAAATAAACGAAAAAAAAAAAAACAAAAAATCTATGTGAATTATTGTTATTGTTGTGTGTTATCCGATCAAAAGTTTGAGAATTACTTCCGCTTCCATGAAGCGTAGTAAGTAAATTGTTGTGTATACTTTGACACTTTGTATGATCAAACAAATAGATTCTTTCGATGGAAAAGGCAGTATGCTCCATCGGCAATTGCTAGAATTTGAAAATTGAATATACCAGGAGAAAGGACTTTTTAAAATTTATTCACTCGCGTTTAAAAAATTTAGGAAAAAAAAACGCGAATAGGGAAATTAAAATCAATTGTTAAAGCTGGTTTCTATTTTATTTTTTTTTTATTATTTATTTTATTTTCAGAGACTTTGTTTGTGTTCATCGAGTATGAAATTTCAATTTTAATTTTTTTTAGTTTGAATTTTTTTTTAAGGAAACAACATTTTCTACTTTTTAAAAATTGTTGGACATTATTTTATGAATAGATTATATTTATGGAATTTCTTTTTGCAAAGTGACACTTTAAAGTTAGTTGTTTCCAGAGTTTTTGTTTAATTTGAATTTTTAAATCGCTGAATATAAAAATTGGCTGAATAATGTTGTTCAATTTATAAAATAATGAAATTTTATTTTTTACTTTAATCCGAATTTGAACTAAATCATCGAACTTTACGTAATCGAGTTATCAGCAAAATATGAAAACTAAAGCTAGTATCACACGATTTGTGTAAACACCAAAATTTGTGTAAAAGTTTGTGCATATTTGACATAAATATGCATAGAACCAAAAATTAGATGACAGAAAATGACGTTATAAACACGATTTGTATATCATTTGGTGTCATTCGAATTTTAGTTTAAATAATATTGTATATTTTTATTGCAAAAATACACAAATTTTTTTGTATACACAAGTCGTGTTATCTATAAGCTTAAATGTAAAATATTGTGAAAACAGTAACAAAGAAAAAACACTGCATTCATTAATATGATTGAATTATATTGAAAAACTTAAATAGATAATGGTAATATGTGTTAACTTTCTCATATGCTGGAATTTTCGAATGCATTTGACGTTGTTACAACAGTTTTTCGCGGTTCTATAATTTTTCAAATTCTGCTGATCAACTAATCATTTCTTTTATAAAAGAAAGAAACAAGCTGTAAGTGTGAATGGTCCACTGTTTAATTTGCTACTTACTACAAGTGGTGTTCCCCAAGGATCAATTCTTGGTCCCCTCTTGTTTTGCAATTTTTGTTTGTTTTTAAATTACCTGATTTCTAATTGAGATTTGTTCTTGATAATAATATTTTTTTTTATTTTAAATAAACTTTATTTATTTCGGGACAATTGTAATTTTTTGTTATTAAAAAGACTCCTATAGTAACTGTGAAATAATTGATTTATGAAATTTATCTGCGATTAAGTGCACACGGGTTACGGACTTTCATTTAACAACGGACTACTTGGAGCAACGGATTTTTTTACCTTCCTAAAGGGTTATTTTAATATTCATTAGTGTAGCTTGGTATCCTTCCAACTGTCTCTTCTTAATTACGGCCTTGTGTGCAGAAGAAAATTTTGGTGGAAATGACAGCCTAATATTTGAAAGCAAACTCATTTTTAAACAATTTTTAGTTTTGTCTTGCAGTTTTTTTGATTTAAAAAAAAAACCTCTGAATCCTAAAATTTCATAAAAACGGTTTTTTGCGAAGAATACAAATTATCTGGAGTCCATATATATTCCCTACTGCCCGTTCTCAAGAAAAATTATCGAAAACTCATTTTTTAACAATTTTTCGTAGTTATTTTTTTTTTAATTCAAAAGTAAAACTGTTGGTTCGTTTTAATTTTATAAAAAAAAAAACAATTTAATTCGAGAATATTTAGTCGATTATTGTTGAAGTTAAAAACTCATTTTTTTTTTTGTTTCTTAATTTGTTTATTTAAAAAACAAATTTTTTTTAAATTTTAGAAGAACGAAGATACTATATCAACCGAGTATTCATTTTAATATTCATACAAAATTGTATTATAATTTTCAATCTTCTCAAACTGCCATACATTCATCAAAGTGTAGCACACAAAGTTCTCTGCTATCAAAACTCGTTGATGTATTTGATTCATTTTTCATTTTTTTTTTTTGTCATACAATTTATTTTGTTTTATTATATTTTGTTTTGTTATTTCTTACACATATTTTCGCTCGACTCACGTCTTATAGCTCTCACTCTTAGCGTCTACTTAAACTGACATTATTTTCACATTCTCGAGTAATATGTCACTCACATCCAACATTCAAGTACCGAAAATTCAATTCACTCATCTAAAAAAAAACACCCTCAGAGAATGAATTTTTTTTCCAAAAAAAAAATAAAATATAAATGAATTTTTCAACAGACGTTCGTTACACGAGTACAGAGCACAGGAGTTCCCATAACATAGCCTTACCCCATTTTTACCTATGAAGAGGCTGTGTAGATTGATGAATATCCTTAGGTTTTTTTTTTTTTTTTTTTCTTATTTCCATTGAAAAATGAATGAGACACATCAGTGTGTAGTGTATTTGTGTGAATGTATAGTGTTTTTCAAAGCTTTGTGTTAGATTGAAATAATTCCATCAGACAATGGGTACCCTATAGAAAGGATAAAGGATTCCTTTCATACAAAAATGGACATCGTCTTTTATGTGTTTCACAAATGGATTGGATTTTGTTATTGTTGTTGTTCTTATTCTATCCCCTTTTCCCCCACCTCCCCCTCACGATATGTAGAAGGTATAAGGTATGTTCAGATCTTTGATAAAATCTTAAATATTGCAGACGTGAATGACACCTCTGGCATAAATGCAAATTGAAAACAATCGTCAAAACCCAAAAACAAGGTAGAAAAAGCTTTATTTCTTTAACGAGTTTGTGATTGTTTTGGCAACACAAGGATTTGGATGGGGTATGCAGAAACAATGCACATTTCAAATTTTAGAAGAAAGATTCTTTTTGTACCTACCTATGTATGTGTGTGTGTGTGTGTGGTGCTTTATTTTGTTTTTGTTTGGAGTTGTCCTTGGGGATGCGACAACAATGACAACAGCTTGAAACATCTACTGTTGACACACACACACACATACACACACACTTTTGCAAACTAGATAATTGATTTCCATTCAAAGAGAATAAGAATGAGGTTTTGTACCAAAAAAACAGAAGAAAACAAAACAAAACAAAAAATAGACAAAAACTTTAGATGGATGGATACGTGCTTCAGAGAAAAGTAATGGTCTTTTTTCTTAAAGCAGGTACAGCGATAAATAAAAGTCCTTGGCACATTTATTTTCTGTCTGCAGTGTGGGACAATTTGATAGTTAAATTTGTTTTGTTTTGTCTTTGGTAAAATGTTTTAAAATAAATATTTTTTAAAAATAAATTTGAATATTATTCGATTAGTAAATGTATTCAATGCGGCTCTCTAAAGATGAATTTATTGAAACCAATAGGTAAATTGATTTTTTTTAAAATTAGGTTCAACTGATTTCATCGTTAAAAAGTGATCGTAAGCTTATTCGAACTTTTGTATCGTCAATAATTTATTTATCTTTTATTTGACTGCAGGAACAGATAAATATCGGTGATAAGATTTGAGTTAGTGCCGGGATCAAATTTGGCTGGCAAAAATGTGTGAGAAGCGAACTCTGAGTTAATAATGAAACTTCAGGGATTCAGGATTCATATTTTGATGTTCGCAATTTAATATAACAACTTTACATTTTGGACTTGATGACTGACGATTGTGAATCAACATTTAATTTTTGTCTTGTTGTTCAAAACAAGAGAACACCTACATATAGACTAGAGTACTAGACTAGCTTATACTTGGTATTTCTAAATACGTTGTTTTAGGTACTCCAAATTTTCCAATAGCTCAAATTGAATTGAATTTATTAAGAATACTTCCTTTAAAAGGCACAAAATGTTTGCATATCCTTTTATTTTTTATTTTTTTAATCAATTTAGATGTTCTACAAGAAAAAAAAAAACATGTAAACTACAAATTGACCAGATTATAAATCAAGATTCGATGCCAATTTTATTTTTTCCCCTTATTCACAGCCACGCCTTAGGTGTATCTACAATCTACATCTATTTCCCACTGCAGTAGTTTTTGAATTATAACACCCTTTGGATAGGTTCCAATAAAAACAATTTTATTTTGGCAAGCCATTTGCTTGTTATTACAAGTCTCTCACTTTGTTAAACATCACACTCTTGACTCCAAGCTTATAGAAAAAAAAATGTCAAACTAAAAAAAAATGAGAAAAATTACTATGTGATGTCCTTTGAACAAATAAAAAGCCAACAAAAAAAAAACAGAACATCAAATGCCCAAATTGACATAACAAATCTGAGAAACTATATTTTCTTAAACGAAAAAATATCTTTGCACATCATCTTGTGTCGTTGTCATCAAAATCAATGTCTAAATGTGTACTTATCGGCTACCTTCTGCCTGCCATATCTCCTGTCCATCTTGATTTTTTTTTTTTCTTTTTTAATATTATTATTTATTCTATTTCAATACCAACGTTGATGTTAAAGCAAATACAAAATAAATAAATATGTCTATAGTATCTAGTGTAGTATATTTTAAGGCAAGGCGAGAAGCAAGAAGGAAATGGATAAAAACCAATTCAGGACATTCACAAGGAGCCATCATGACTAAGACATCTGGATAGAGGAAATTTTGCACATATCCTTATCAGTCAGTGAAAATCACAAACACGTTCGTTTATCACAACTGTCAGTCACACAGCTACTGGTAGTGCCACATTTCTACAAACGACAAGGATTTTTTCCTTTAGTTTAGTTTTTTTTTTTTTTTTTTATATTCATTTCAGGAAAAACTAACATTTTTATTTTATTTATTTTTATCTTAGTAAGAGAAAAGTGGGTTGAAATTCTGAGCACACACACAAAATCCTGTGATTGAGCTTAGCTCAAAAGAAAATGTACGCTGATTCGTTTTTTTTTTTTATTTCTTGTTGTCTTCTTTGCTCTCGTTGATGTTTTTGTATTTGTTTTTGAAAAGAAGGAAAAATAAATAACAAAAAAAAAAATAACACTCCAACTCCAACAAGGATTTGTGTCCACTTCTTAAAGGGGTTTTAGCGGTAGGCATGGAGGGTGGGGGGGTTGGATTGTTAATACAATTTTCTTAGTTTGTTTCTATTTGTTTATTTGTTCTTAGTTTTTTTTTGTTGTTGTTGTTGTTGTAGCACTGTTGTGTCTCGAAAAGTAGAGTCGAGTTTATTTGTTGAGGAAACATCTTTTCCTCGTCGTGATGTTGTATAGAGCCAGCTCTGGGTTAATGTCCTTTTGTGTTCACTCTTGGGTGAATTATTATTTTAAAGGAAGTTGAAAGCTTGTTTTATCAAACAGTTTAATCTATTAAAAGAGATAGTTTTCTTTTTAGGAAAAATAAAAAAAAAAAACAAAAATTCCTTAAATTTGAATCTTTTTTTGGATTGCATAAGGCAGAAGATGAAGGAAGAAAGATGAGTAAAAGATTGTCATGGATGAAATTACTTTAAAAGGATTATAATGGCTGATATGATGAACAAATTTACATAATTCTAAAGTAAATTCTTCATAATTTCAAATATACTTAGTAAAAAATAAGAATGAAAGAAATTTATTGCTTCAAGAAAAAAGTTATAAGGCAATGGATGTTATTCGTGCGTTTACCGAAAAAATATTTTTTTTTTACAGAATAAATATTATATATTTCGTTTGTTTTGCTTTTAATAAAATACATCATTTTATTTATATAAAAAAACACTTGTACAGGGTGTTGCATAGTCACTACTGCAGACGAAAACCATGGATTCATACGTGTTTTTCGAGATATAATAGTCTTAGTGCCAATTTTTTGCACCTTTTATCATCTTTAATTCATGATTATGATTATGATATGTTTATTGACAGCTGTAAATCGCCGAATGTAAACTTAGACAAAATTTTTTTCTTAGAATTCATATTCAATCTATTTCATCATAAAACATCATGAAACGTATAGAAATTACATTTTCGAGACATTTTTATGTGCGTGTGCCGTTGTTGGGGTCGTAGTCGTCATCGTCGTCGTCGTTAGCGTTAGAAATTTGTAAACACGATAATTTTTGATAGAGTCAAGATAATTTGAATCTGCAAACGCTAAAAATTGAGGATTAACTAAACTGAATTCATGTTCTAAACTCAGTTAATTTGAATAAAACCTTCTTGAACTTTTTATACAAAAACCTTCCAAATGTGCCACTATTTTATGCGTTTTTTAACGGATATAAAGGGTGTAACGCCTTAAATTTAGGAGAAAGATCTTATTTTTTAAATATTTTACACGCTTTGACAAAGGTTAAAAATTAAACTATAAAATTCTACAAGAATATCTAAGGCACATATTTATTTCTGCGTAAGACACGAAACCGAATATTCCAACTTGAAAGAGAAAATTGACCTGTGTACTTCTTGGAAGTGTACAATTTGGTACCATTTATTACCACGCAATATACATCAAACAGAAGACACTATTGTCTCTACGTTTTCTGACTGTAAATCAATATTATCAGTAAGGAAATTCACCTTTTTACCGAAAATATTTGAATGGAATGCACATGATAATAATTGAAACATCTTTACCAAATTTTAATACCAAAAAATCACTAAATCCTCTTTAAAATAAAAAATATTCAGTGATTTTTTTTCTTTATTTTTATATCTGGGTCAATAGGTTTAACAGCTTAAGTCCATTTTTTGTCATTAGGAGGAGGTTTGATTTTAATAATAGAACTTTCGAACAGAAGTTTTGAAAAAGAATTATGGCTTCGTTGTAAATTGTGTAAAAATGGACTTACGTGGATATGACATTTTGTTGATTACATGTGAAACAGAACATATTAAAGATTTATAATAATTTGCCAAAACCATTTTTTTTATTTATTATTTGTCACAGAAATATTGGAAAAAAGGCAGCTTTAAGACTGTATTTGCCTTATACTTTGGTTACAAAATTTTCCTTTACATTTTTGTTTTCATAACAACAACATTTATTATGGCCCATAATCCCGACAATGATGATAGAGTCATTAGGTAAAAGAAAAAAAAACAAAAACTTTCTCTCACAGTGCAAATGAACACGTTTTAATAAATTACAAAAGAAGCTACAAGCTACATACATAAAAACATACATACATTACTGATCAAATCACATTGATTATAAGGATTAGATTCCAATAATGTTAGACACAAAAAAAAATTCATCAAAAAAAATATATATAATTTCATCTGATAGACATGATTCCTGTGATACAAAAATGATACAAAAAAAAAAGAAAATCTTCTTTCTGAATGACTCCCCTGATTCTGTCAATCTTTTTTTGCTGCTGCTCATATTATAATGTAATTTTGTTATTATGACATTGTATCAATTTTCGTGTGTCATTCTACTGATGACCGGGTCGAGTCTCAGCAGACATCTATCATTATTATCATCACCATTTTCTTCTTTGTATAGAGAATTTAATATTATGGGTTATTGGTATGATGGAAAAAATAACACAAAAAAAATATACTGGTCTCAAAAACACACTATTTATTCTTTTTTTTTTAAATTGCAAACAAACATTGCATTTAATATGCATGCTTTGTTTTTGATTTTACTTATTTTACTTTTGTAATAAAATTATCAAAACACGACGAAAAAAAGACCGTCTTGGAAGATTTAAGTATGATTTGAATTTTATTAATTTTCACAAGAAAAGGATAATTATTGGCAAATTTGTATGAAAAATGAGTGTAGACCCAACAGAACTAAAATTTTTTTTAGAATGGAAGCTTATTAGAAGAATTCCCAAGTCCCAAAAATGCGGGAGACCAGAGAAAGAGCCCATTGAATACATCAATATATCTCCACTGAGTACAGATTTTTAAATAAAATCTTTGTATGGCTCGACACTGGTTAATTTTTTAAAGACTTGCACTGAGATATGACCATTTAAAACCATAAAGACGAAAAAGAAAACAAACAAAATCAAATGATTTTTAAACTTTCTAGAATCTGCAAACATAGTTAATTTAAAATTTCCTTTTTTTTGCAAACATTTTTTTGTTAATCTGCGAATTCCTTAAATGAAAAATTGCAAACAAAAATCAGCATATTGAGGAACAGAGTAAATAAAAAAAAAATTCAGTAATGTATTAATTGCTTACATCATGTTTTGGGCTACAATATTTATGTAAAAGCTTTCGAATTAAAAATGTTTACTGGCAATAAGCCCTTACATTGCGATATTTTTTGAAATATGTGTTACAACAACCTTAAAGTACTCAACTATGAAATAACCAAATTGTGTTTCATTATTAGTATGCAGTGTGATCCATAAACGTGATATATCTGTATGGGACACTGTGGCGTATACGTACTTTTTTTAATATTCTCTCTTTTTATTTGGTTAGGAAAATTTATTCTCATTAATTTTTAAATCTAAAAATTCTAGTAAAAATTTGGTTGGACACACAACAAAATATTTATATTGCTATAATTATCTTGTTTTTAATTATTGTTTCGTTATATTCAATATTTTGAAACTGGTTGCAAAGGTATACAAAATCATTTAAAAGAATATGTATATATTTTAAAAATAATTATAAGAGCAAGGAATAAGTGTTTTGGAACTTACAAAATTGTTTAATTTTTGTAAAGCCAAGGTCTTAACTTAAATAATTTATCTCTTTATGCCAATACTTTCACTTTACATTTTAGCTGGCAAAAAACTAATATTTATTTTGAGTTTCTGACTACTTCCTTAGTAATATGAAATATTCTTCTGGGCTATATTTTATGTTCTCACCAAAATAGAAGAAGAAAAATATTTAAGACCTCCCCATACAACAGGCGTATCGGGCTCCAAATCAGCATGAAAAAGTGTACAAATGCACACACAAAAACTTTTTATCGGCTAATTGTTTTCATATAAATTGAAAGCCATCAAAATTATCTGCCAAACAGAATTGTGGAGGCTCTTTTTCGACGGCTTTACCACCAGTAAAAGTGTTTATAACCTGTAAAGTGTACAATTTATTCTCTAAAATTTTTAATTATGCAGAACATCACATTTAAAAAAAATGAATAAATAAACTAAAAAATTATGAGTAATTCATTGCCGTTTCAACTTTTGTTCACACAGAAAATTCACTCAAAATTGAATTCGTGAAACTATTATCAAATGGTTATTTTTTCGGTAAATTTTAAATTTAAATAGCTCGTTAAATGGAGAAATAAATGAGATTTAAAATTAATATGAAGTACTATGGTATTAAAAAACTGTTCCAAATTCTTTTTTAAAGTTGTAATATTTGCGAGGAATAAAATGGATTTGCATAAACTCGTTATTAAATGGTACATGAATAAATGATTCACTTTTAGAAATGTTTTATTTTTATTTTCATTTATTTTTTTTTTTTTTTTATCTTAAAAAAGTATTGTTTTTTCACAAATCGTTTTTCGCTTGTAAATCCAAATTTTGGTGTATTTTTGAAAAAAAAACCTAATATGCCATTCTACTTTAATCAACAAGCCTCAATAAACTGAGGTACTAGGTCCCCAGAAAAATATTGGTAAATATTTAATTTTTTATATTCCAAAAAGACATGCTAAAAAGCGTAACATTGTGGTCCTTTTAATAAATAAAATAAAATAAAATAAAATAAAATAAAATAAAATAAAATAAAATAAAATAAAATAAAATAAAATAAAATTAGAAAACCATAAAATAATTTCAATATTCTTAAATAAAAGAAATAAATTTAACGGAAGAAAATAAAAAAAAGAAAAATTATAATAACAAAAAGAATGGTTTTATAACATCCTTTTTGGAAAGGGTATATTTTTGGAGTACGTGTTTTAAAAAATTTGTTTTCTTATTAATGAATCTTCCAAATACAACAACTTCATCTTCAATTAAAAAAAAGTAGATTTTAGGAATCAACGTGCTTGGTCACTTAAAATAAAAATGAGCAAGTTTTAACCATTATCTCATGATTTAATCCATCGTATTTTAGTTGATTCAAAAATTTTATCAAATATTAATATTTTATCATAATATTTATACTGACTTTATAATAATTTTAATTTAAAAAAAAAAAGTTGTAAATTCAACAACTTTAATAATTAAATTGTAAAAAGTTCCCCATTCATTTTTGAAATTTCTTTCCATAGAAACATTTTTAATATTAAGAAAAAAAAAAAAAAATTGTTGCAAAAACAAAACATCAGTGATAAAAAAAAACACACAAATATTATGGTGAACTGGTGTGTGACTATATTATTTGTGACTTGTGAGTATGCAACGAGATGCGTTTCAGCTCGGGCGCCAATATGTTTGTGACTCTCATAGTTTTTTTTTTGTTTTTCTTATTTTGGTGATTTCAGTGAGATTTTACAGAGTGAACGTGAAAATACAGAGAATTATAAATGAAAACTATCAAATGCATGAACAAATGAATATAAAATTAAAATCTTATAAAATAACATTATTTTTTCTCAAGTACATATTTTTATTTTTGTTTGTATTTTTTTTTTTTTTTTTTTGAAGCATCTCTATTATCAGCGCAGCAGAATCTTGAAGGCAATATATTCGCAGTGATTTAAAGTAAAAATTACAAAAAAAAAAAAAAATTTAATATATCAAAATTCATGTGAAAGATAAAAAAAAAACACACACACACCTTGAATCCTAGAAATGTTTGCCTCTTACATCGATTTTCAAGAGGAGATAATGATGATTATGATGAAAAGATATTTATTTTTTTTTTTGCACTGTTATCCTTTTTGAAAAATTATTTTTGTATTTTTTTATTGAACACAATTATTATATATTCGAAAAAATATATATACACACACTTTCACTAGATTATTTTATTTTATTTAAAGAATATTAATCTCCAATTTATTGACAAAAACACATCTTCCTTTTTGCGATACACACAACACGCTGATGACGTTCAGATATTTTTTTTTGTTATTTCACCCACGAAAAGGACATACACTTTTAATCTTCTCCAAGATTGATATCATTTTCCATTTTCAACTGACGAACAAACAAAAAAAAAAACCAAAAGACGACACATTACATCCGATATCATTTAACCGCCATTCCGAATTATTATGGAAAATTGTTAAAAAAAAAGGAATAAAACGAAAAAAAGGATAATAGTGTTCCTTGATTTTTCGTTTTGCAACACAAAAACACACAGTAGAAAGAAAAAACTTATTTTTTCAGGGTAATTTTTTTCGAAGGATATTTTCGCTAACAACCACGACCGTATGACGCCCGTATACAAATTGAACTGATGAAAATCAAGGGTTTATCCCTTAAAGTTAACCGAAAAAAGCACCGAGCATCTGGAATGTTGACTCTCTAAAAAAAAAAAAAAAAACTAGGATGTGTCCTCCTGTTCATGGTGTCTGACGACATAACAGACTCAACAAAAAATAAAAAAAAAAAACATAGAATAGTTAAAGAAGAGAAAATCTCAGAGAGTATATCTTCATTTTGATGCTATGGTGAGATTCGACTACCTAGTATATCCTTGGAATAAGCGAAAAATTATTCTATTTTTGTTATCATTTAAAGTACAATAGGATGCCTAGGTTTTTTGTTTGCATACAAAGAAAAAAAAAAACAACAACACTGAATTTGTTCCTAAGAGTAAGGATTCAATTCTCTTCGGAAAATTCATCATGAATTTGAGAGAGAGAAAGAGAGAGTGATGCTGGATATACGCAAAATCTGACGACAAAATTCACCACGCAATGCTACCATGCCACACAGCATCAACAATGACATGTGGCGCCATCTCATGTGATTTTCCGGTAACTTCTTATCAGTGAATAGTTGATGAGATGAACAGAAGTAAAAAAAAATAAAAAATTGCAGAACAATCAGAAACACAGAAAAATAAGGTAGATAGTCCTTCCAGGACATGCGCCTTCTATAATATTACTGGAAGAAGTTCTTGTATTTTTGTTTTTTTTTTTTTTTTTTGTTTTAATGTTCAGTGTCCTGTATTTTTTAACCTCACAACAAACAGTAAAATACTTATATCAAAAAGATTGCGACATAATGATTATTTTTGACAACAAAAAGTTGGGTTACTTACAATTTTTGTGTGTTCAAAGGACCTCACATTTCTATGCACGAAATAAAAGGGATCAGTGTTGAATTTTTTTTTTTTGTTTAGAGTTTTTTTTTTCTACGATTCATTTTTAAGGATATACATAAATAAAGAAAAGGTTCGACAAAGGGATTTCCTAAAAGATTACTTTCTGACCTAAGTTGTTTATGTAAGTTTCATGCAAATTGTCACAAATACACAAAAGAAGAAAGAAGATGAAGCAAAAAAAAAAAAGAAAAGAAGAAAAAAAAAAACAGGAGACTTTATCAAGATTGGGATTAATAAATATACGGGCGGCGACAGAAGTGGCAGTGGATGATAGTTATATCCTTTTTCGTTCATTTTTGCTTCCTTGTATGGCTGAGGGGAGGGAAAATGGGAGAGAGGGGGTGTATGTGGGTGAGTGTGTGTGCAAAGATAGAATTTTCTAACAAATTGTTAAAGCGATATACATATGCATTAGAGGGTTTTAATGGTTAACATTAAAGTAAAGGTCTATATCCGCCACCCCTACCCCCTCCCCCAGTAGGCACTTCAGTAAGTCGCTAATGAACTACAGAAGCCTTAACCAAGTTCAGTGGTTGTGCCAGAGTGCGGAGTATACTTCACGTGGTTTTGGGGAAATATATGGGGCGCGCAAAAATAAGACAACATGTTTTTGTGGTTGAGTATGTTGTGAGAAGAGGGCGGGGGGGGAGGTGGTGGGAAGGATATTTTTATTTTATTTTTATTTTTTTTTGTGTGTTTGTTAGACAGTTTGTTTGTGAGGTGGATGCTCTGCCTCTTGTTTGTCCCCCTTTTGTGGGTTTATTTCGCAGCGAAGGAAGTTTGAATTTATATTTGCAAAATAACAGAAGGAGTGTTGTTAATAAGTGGGTACATATACAAAACACAAAATATATAGATACGAGAGTGAAACTCTGATTTGGTAAAATTTTAAACAGAAAATAGAGATGTTGAAAGTAAATTACATGCAATTCAACTCTCATTATTTGGCTGGGAGATGTTTTAACTCTGCACTCTTTTGTGTATATGTGGTGGCAAAATTGTAGTTTGGGGATGTTTTTGTTTTTTTTTTTTTGTTTTTCCTTATAATTTACATAATTTTAAGGATATGGCATATAAATGGCATAATTTGAATACAAATTGTATGCCCAGAAGGAATATTATTACTTCGGAAATTGTTGAATTTGAGAGGAATTTGTTATGTTCTCATTTGTATATGTACCTACCATATATAGAGATATGTTATTTCGAACTTGGAAGGAATTTAATTAAATCGTTTATTCGTCAAGCACAAACTTTTTAAATGAATAATGTAATTAAAAAAATAAAAAAAAGTGTTGTAAATATTTACAAATCAGTTATGGAAATAGGAATGCAGGTGTATGATGAATGAAATGAAGACGTAAATATGTGCATGAATGTTTGAATTCGAGTGCAACAGCAAGTTTGGTCTGTGTTAAGAGGTTGTTTTCGTTTTGTTTTTTTTTTTTTTCATTTGGTGCCTTTTTAAATAAATTATACATTTATTCTGTTTCTAGTGGTTCCTATGTAAATTCTATGGGTTGGTTTTTCAAGTGCATAGTTAATTTTGAACAGCACAAAAAAAAAGCAAAAACAAAATCTTTAAAGTAAAAGTTAAATTGGTGTAAGTCGCTTAGAGTTAAAAATAGTCTTCAAATGTTGCTGATTCTTTTTTCTCCAATAATGAAACAGTCAATATGTACTGCAACTTTTTTTAAATATTGGCTCCTGAACTTGATAAAAAAGGACTTTTTTTTTATTTCAGTTTTTTTTACATTTTAAACAGAAAAAGAAATTACAATAAATTAAGGCAAAATTGAAAATGGCTCTAAAAATTAAATGTTCATTTTTTTATCAGGCAAAAGCCTGAAGACACAAAGAACAGAACATTTTCGTTCGAATTACATTCGCTAAGAATTAAGCTATGCTGCGCAAATGATACTTCGAGAATAAGGAAAATTAAAAAAAGTGAATTATTTCAGCTCTTAATAGAACTAGAAGGTTAGTCTAGCCTAATTGGTTTTAAATAATTTTTTTATTAATGTTAATTCATTTATAACTATTAATTTTTTAAGCAAATTTAGTGCATAAATATTGTGTTGAAAATTGTTCAGTGCAAGAATTCTAGTAGGCTAAATGAGAAAACACGAAATTTCATAACTACAATTTTTATCCATTTTGTGATACTAAGTGTTTAAAAAAAAAAAACTATTTAAATAGTTAAAAGAGTTTATAGCTGAAAAATAGCAACCTTGTAAGTAAAAAAAAACAAAGGTTACATAACGCGGTTCTGCAAAGAAAATCACCTTCAAACCATTCTATATTTTTCTACAGAATTTAGGCACGCTGAACACGGATCTGAAGTTAAAAATACCCTAGCACGTCACGTTTTCGAGATATGCTAATATAAACATGTCAAAAACCCGTTTTTTTTTAAATACAAATGACGTCGAATTTCTTTACTGGGAAATACTTTATTACAAAACTATTAATGACGTTGAATTTCTAAGAAATACTTTATTACAGAACTATTAATGGGATGTGAATGAAGTGCAATTCATCTGTCTAAAACATTTAAAATCTTTTGAAAATTCGCTTTCAGTGCAAATATATTGCAAAGTAAAATTTATAATTTGTCAAAAACACTCTCTTAAGTCCAATTAAAGCATTTTAAGAGGTAAAAAGGTCTAAAGTAATAATTTTCAATGGTTAACTTTATATTTTTTCAGATGCTGTGCATGAATCTGAAGTTATCCAAAAAAAATTTATCAAGGGAAATGAGAAATCATTGAAAAACTTACAAAAAATTAAAAAAAAGTGTATATGATAAAATTTTTCTGAAACCAGATTTAAATTCAAAAAAGTCCAATCTTACATAATTTCAAAAAAACATATGAATTACAAAAAAAATGTATTTTTGCAACCCAGTTATCTTAAACAAAAAAGTACATCAATTTTGATTAATTGGATAAAATCGTCAAAACAGGGAATCCCAAATATTTTGGGAAGTTTAGTATGTATTTCTAAAATGACAAACTTTTACTTTTTTTTAGCTTTGGAATATCAAAAGTTGAGATGGTGAATGAAAGGCTTCAGATTAATGTAAATTCTAGCTTTCAATTCTAAAAAAATGGCAATTTCAAAAGTTACAATTCTCGTGTATTTTCATTTGCAGTATTTATCAAATTATCTTTCATTTAATACGAATTTTTAAACTTTGGTATGAGATATAAGTATTTCCATGTTACCTCTCCGACTATATTAGATATAATTTTAAATTCACGGAAAAATAAAAATTAATCATCATTAGGATGCTACATTCCAAAAAAAATGTCTTTTTTATTGTGATATTATTAAATTCTTCGTTCGTTGTGAATATAAGCAAAGTGTGTAAGGTAGTTTGCAAATTAAGGTTCATTAAGGCGTCAAGAGCTTTAAATTTGCTTTAAATTTGCAACTATAAATTTGCAACAATGCTGCCACCAGCAAGCTTAATACCCTTTCTCATTCGCACGTTTATGACAACTTATTTAAAACAGTTCAAAAGGTACTTTGCATTACTTCATAATTTTCAATTTTAATGAATTCTATGAAAAAATAAATTTCATTTGGAATTTATTATAAATTATATATCGACAAAAAAATTTCTGTAAACACAATTTTTTCAACGAACAAAATTTATTAAATTAACTTGTCTGCATTCCAACAAAAAAAATCGTTTTATATTTATTGCTTTTTATGTGACAATAAATTATAAATTAAAATTAAAAATCATATATTTTTCTTGTAACTTTAGCAGCAATATTAATTCCATCAATTTTAATTACTCACATATAAACATATAATTTTAACTATGCTTTTTCTACGAATAATAAAAAAAAAATTATGTCCTTTTTTATCGGCTTATATTGTGTTGAATTTTTCACATACCTAACTAAATCTTTATTAAGGACACAAATATTCTGAAGCTTATTTTAAATCTGACCAAAAACCCACTACATATTAATTTTTTTTTAGTCACATTCAATCAGACGCAAAATGCATCAAAAAATTCCAATCATAATAAATATTAATTCCTCCATAATAAAGCCATTAAGTTTATTTTTTTTCATAGAGAGACCTTGATGCTTAACGGTGTAGACAAATTAAAGCTACAAAATTTGACTAATTTAAATGACAGTGACATGTTTGTTATTTTTAGGTAAAAAAAAATAAAAATACTGGGTCAAGGGGATCGGGATGTGTGTATGTGTGTATTTATCTCTGCTGTATCTAGTTAGAGTTCTGCAGTAGAATACACATCCTTGAAGTTCAACCAGCAGTAAAATTTCGGTCAGTACTATATTTCCTACACATTAAGGTCAGTCTTAATTAACCCAATGGAATAATGAAAATAAACCTTCCGCAACGGTATTTATATTGTTTTTGTTCCTTTTATTATAATACTTATACAAGTTGGGTTAGTTAGTTTTAGGGATAAGAACGTAAAAGGAAATGAATATATGTATGTGGGCTTTTTGAGGGTTTTTTTTTTGTGTTGGTGAAAGTTATGGTTATTGGCCAACACATTTCCGGTATTTTAGTGAAGCAGATTAATTATACTTACGGTTATTGAAGTAAAAAGATTGTAGTTTGTTTTGACTTAGACTTACCTGGAATGAGAAAAGAGAAAAATTATTATTAGAAATTTGTTATTTATGTACTTTTATGTAAGTATATTGTTTTTAATAATAAAAATTTATAAAAAAAAGTTATTAATATTTTACCAAATGTTGGTGAGATTTATTGGTTTGACTAAACTTACTAACTCTATCAAAAAATGTATCCATTGACCAATGATCCCCGTTCTACTAATGGATTTCTTCAGCTCAGTATCACGGGGTGACCTGGTTAGAATAACGGTTTTTGGTTTTCTACAAGTATCACAGAAAGCATCAAGAATTGCTGCGGTATAAGTATCAGTCGGGAACTAACAAACCCCTTTACTATTGTTGGAGGGAAGTCCTAAATATATAACAGATTGTATTAGATGAGAGATCTACACTACAAATATTGAAATTCAGAAAATACATCCCGGTTCTCTCAATGAGGCATTCATTTTAATACTTGAAGTTGTAGAAAATATGCTCATTCACCTCATATCTCATGTTTTAATATAACGTTCATTCTCTCAGAATACAAAAAAACGCATGAACTCTCAATAACTGCTGTTAGAAGCTGTGCAAGCTTTAGTCTCGAATGAAACCAAAAAATGGGTTTTTGACATGTTCATATTAGCATATTTCGAAGCTAGCGTGTCAAAATCCTTTAGAAAAGTATAGCTTGAATTCTAGGCTATTTTCATTGCAGACCAGTGTAATTAGTGCTTAAATTTGTTTTCAATATTAAATATATTGCTTACTTAATACAAGATGTAATGGGTTTGTCTTTCTAAATTCATGCCAGTTACATCTTATTTGACCATTTTTTCAGGCAGTATAAGAATTTAAAAAAAAACTTAATACATTTTGTGTTTAAATATTTTATTAAAAAAATAAAAGATAGGACCGAAAAACATGAAATAATTTGTCCCACCCGTTTTAATGGAAAAACACTTTGCTAAGAATTGTATTAAACAGCTATGAAAGCCTTAACGAAGTTAATTTTTTATTCAATGATTTTTACCTAAATTGAAGTGACATTTAAAGTTTTCAAAATAATCATATTAAATATAAAATATATAGAAAATATGAGTACACGCAACATCAATTACGTTTTTTTTTTATTCCGGTGATATGAAGCATCATTCCACTAAATTAAATACAAAAATAAAACAAAAAATCATGTCAAGTAAAAGAACAAAGAATAAGGAAAAAAACAATAAACAATATCCTAAAGGCAATGGCGCACATCCTGTTGTATTCAATTACACTTTTTCCCATCATTGACTGATGGTTGCGAAATGAGGGAAGCACCATCTGCTAATATTTCCAAATTTTTTTTTATCTATTTGTTTCTTCTTCCTATAAACAAAAAAAAAATAAAACAAACAATTTTAACGTTTATTATTTTGTTTTTCTTTCCATACACTTTATTGACACCATTTTTTGTATATCTATAAATATCAAAAAAGTGTATTTTCGGGAAAAACTTTCAAGCCTAGAGAGTTGTTTTTTTTTTAGAGGAAAACCTTTTCAATAAAATTATTGAATTATTTCTCAAACAGATTGAACTAGTCCTGTAAATAGGGACATTTTCTTAAATTATATTGCCTAAAGTGAATTTAATAATTCAAGAGTTTTTTTTCCCCTTAAAACACTCTTTAAAACTTCAAAAATTTTTAAAATAAAAAAAAATAAACCATGGATCAAGGATATCCCTGAAATTCAAACTAAAAGGGATGATTTTCTGGTGTGAACGTTAAAAAAAAAAATATTATAATCATCGCATTTCCATTAGGATTTTTGTTTTTTTGAACATATAATTTAGGTCAATCAGTTATTTGCTCAAAAGTTTTCATTCGTAAAATTTGAATTTTCATTGAATATTCATAGAATTTTTCCACTCCAGATGCGTGAGGGACGCATACAAAATTATTCAAGTTTAATATTATATCCCAGTGAGAGTGATAAGCTATGATAAATTCAACTGTCCTGTTCTGGGTTAAAATAGGACACATAACTTCACTCAACTCCCCAAGTAGGATGCGGGTACAAAAAAATATAAAAAAAAAAACTGAATTTTTAAAAAGTGGGGCATACAAAACACGCAAATATGTCAACTCATGATTGTGTTGTTTTAAGGTATCGGGGGATTTCCTTTACCTACATACCAAACCTATATCAATTTTTTTTTTTGTTGTATTCAAAGTTAACCCTCTTTGACGTGATAAAATTGATTTTTTTTGTCGAGCAAAATTCCAAACAAAAAGTAACAGTTTCCCTTTCTATTCGTTGAAGTGAGTGATTGAATGACAGATTGTGAATAATGTCATTTACACCTCAATTTAAGTTTCAATACAGTTTGAATGAAATAAATATAACAAAAGCTCCGCATGACACGAACTCCTGGTGAAGACATCACTCTTCTGCAACATATTTGTCAATAGACATGAATGTCTCTACAGTCTCTATATACCCAACCCATGATGGCTCAAAACAAAAGATACAAAAAGACAACAAAGAATCAACCTTAAAGAGCTAAAGGGTACGAGTATGATCGCATAAATCCCTGAGAATATAATACAAAACTTTTACATATACATTTATATATTGTTTTGCAGTGTGTTGTCCTTGAAAAAGGATCAATATTATAATCTATAGGCTGACAGAGATAATAATGGTAAATGTGTGTATGCGGTTATTGTGTGGTTTTTCTGCAAAGTCAGAAGGAAGATGAAAACGTATATAAAAATAACAGTGAGAGTTAACCCAAAAACTTTAACCATAACCCTTTAACCCAGATAAATTGGACCGGATTCTATAGTCTTGTTATTATTATTATGGGGACAATCCTTTTTCCCGCAGCTTTTATCCACACCTGTTCAGACTTCACTTTTATCACAGATGAGTTGGTAGAAACAACAGAAAACACAAACAACCAAATGGGTCAAGTATAATTACTAAAGTTTTGTTGTGTTTGTTTGAAAGGACACAAAAATAAATGTATGTAAAGGGGTTTTATATATACAGAGGATGACATTCAGTTAGACAAGAATGGATACTAATGCGTACCTAACCAACATATTCAAAACTTCATAAAGGATACTGAGTTTTGGATTTTTAAAATGGGAGGCAAAACAAAAGTTATTATTGTTTTCCACATTCGTGTAGTACGGCTTAAAAAAGAATTTCTAGGCTTAAAGGCAGCAAATTGCCCAACTAATCTCCTGAGGTTTATTATTGAAATTTAAAATAAACCTCTTATAAGACTTTATTTCATATTATTATTATACTTAAGCACTCATTAGAAAACAGAAATTTGACTTTTATTAAATTCAAAGATAATAATACAGCTCTTCTTAATTTACAAAAAGTCTTAATCTTATAAGAATATCAAATTTGACAAATAACACTCTCATAAGAATCTCAGTTTAATAAATTAAACTCTGCTCTACTTGATTGAAAGCTCTTAAAAATTTAAATAGTGTCAATTATTAGAGAAGTGTAAGAATTAACAAAATTTGGTTCACGTTGGATGTAATTGAATGGAAGAAGAAGCTAAATAACATTTGCAAACATTTTCGTAATCAAGGTTTAAAGTGTTTTTACTCTATAAAAAGAGAATGTAACCCCACTGACCTAACGTGATCTTCTTCATTTCAATGAGATATTCTTCTTTGAGACAAGCCATCTTCCAACAAGCTTTAAATGGATACAAGTTCGATTCTTATGCCTTTCATGAGGTTTGCTCACTCCTTGACCAGAAAAATACGAGGCCAACACTATTTCATTAACAAGAAATGTTTTTAAAAACCTTTCCAAAAACACTTTTTCAAAGTTCTGACTTACTACCCAAGAGACTGAGATCGGCGTATTCCAATATTTTTGATTGCTTTGTTAAGTGAGTTCAAGTTTGGATACCCTACAAATTAACTAGAAACAACTGAAGAATACGTGGATTACCTTAAGCCATAGACTAATTGATATTTACCAGAGGGAACAGACCATAAGATCAACATATCGTCTAAAATCGGATGGAAACATGATACGAGCTTCAGTCAAGCAACAACGACTACATTTCGAGTAGGTTCCCATTGGAGAAAGAAACTGTCACCAAAACTGCAATCAAATTGGGAAACCGCAGCGCCAAGAACAATAGGGATCAGATCAGATCCAATTTAAAGTTGCTTCACTGTGACCGCTAATTACCATTATAAATGTGAAGGAAAAGATGAAATTGGTTAGTACCAATGTAAACGGATTTAAAGAATCTGGAACATTCTTTATTAACAAAACTAGAGACCCCTCGGTTGAAAGAACAATTTTCTGTTTTCAATTTTCTTTCTCTTGGAGAAGTTATTACTTGCAAGAGTATACAAAATAAGGTGGCTAGAGTGGACATAACATTTCAAACAAAAATTACGAACACGTTTTCGAAAAATCGATTTTTCAAAACAAATATTTTAAACTTTGTGTTCTTTTTGAAAATGTTGATATTAGATAATTTGAAATTAATTTGCTTGCTAAGAACCTTTTGTGTAAAAATTGTTATTGAAATCCATTCTGTCGTTTATGAGAAAATCTGTAAAATGGTTCTATGGCAGCTACCGTTATTAGATGATGAAAAAATATTTTTTACATTAAAAGTACGACATTTAAGGTTGTAGTACACATACAAATTTTAATCAAAATCACTAGAGTCGTTTTTGAAGAAAATAAATTTTTCCATTTTTAAAAAAAAATTGAATTACCCTACTATTGAATCACCAAAAAACCTTAACTACCACGTTTGAAAAAAATAAATTCAACGACTATGATTAAGAAATAATTATTTGTTGCAAAAAAATTCAATATTTCCATCAAAAGTAGAGTTCTTCGCAACAAACAACATTCTGGAAAAGTTCTTCGCAAACTATTCATTCGTTTGCAAACACTAGAATTTGCTAGTAAACGGAAGGGTATCTTCATGTGAGAAGCATTATCGTTTGCCGTAATTTAATTCAAAGGGTATTCATTAGCAGCAAAGGATAAAAGTTTATGATTTCTCTGAGTGTAGCCGTTACTCAAGGCTAGATTTTTCTTAACTCCAATAATTTGAGAAAAATAAGCATTTGCTCAACTGAAATCCGTATTCATAGACAAAAAAAAAAGGCCACTGGGTAATCCTCAAGTAAAAGCTTAAACATTTCCTTACAATCTCACTTTTGCATGGCTCAGGTTGCTTAAAGTCTCCTCAAGCGTACACTTGAGAAAAATTTGACATGAGTGATGACTATGAGTACCGACCTAAGTGTTGAACTTCAACATTCTGATAATAATTCAATAATCTAGCCTAACAAACCCATCAGTATTAATCGATATAAATTGCAGGAATTTCTCTTCCTGTTAGCACAACTGTTTAATATACAGCAAAACATTTCACTCATGCGTGTACTCAGCAATTCCTCTCTTATCTATATCACATACCCAAAATGTATACACCATTTCACAAACTCTACACTATACATACCACAAGGACAAATAAACTCAACTGTGATTTGCAGATTTTTGTGGTTTCCTACGAGGATATCTAGGAGTATGTAGGTTTAAGGAGGCTAAATATTTTGGACTTTAACGTTCGTTGGATAACACACATACATACATGATACTTAGATGGTCGCTGGACGAACCATGATGGAGATTATTGTGAAGTGTATTTTTTTTTTTTTTTTTTTGTATATTCCTCAGTTTGACCATGGTCCTTCACCCAATTTATGGAATTAGCATTGAAGTCCATCACAGACTTAAGTAAATTTTTGTTTGTCAATGTACTAGTGTTTTTATATTATATCAAAGCTATTCTTGTTAAGGATGCCTAGAGAAACAATTTTGTGGAATATTTTGTCAACAAAAATTAAGAGTAAAGCTTTTGTTTGTTTGTCCAATCAGGTCCCAAAATAGTTTTATTAAAAAAAAATATAAAAAAAAAAAAAAAAATTGTTTAACTACTTTAGTGTGGTAGTGTTCTCCTAATCATTATGCTATGCGTAAGGGTCAAAATTATTATAAAGTTATTTTATCTGAATTTGTATTTTGATTACTTCATTTTGCCAAGTTACTTTGTCCTTGTCGAAGGACTATTTGGGTGAATATAAAAAAAAGGATAAGGGTTTTTGTTTTGGTAATGCACGCTACCATGAATACCTGATGATCCAATGTTTTTGGTCCTTCATAATAACATCATAAAAGGAAAATAATATTAAACGAGTGAGAGAGAGCGAGAGTGAGTGAATGAGAGAAAAGTAATTAACAATTAAGTGATTAGCTGTTAATGATAATTGGAAGGTTTTCTTAATGAAGACAGGTGGTATCGTGTTGTTGGGTGGTGGTGATGGTGTTGATGATGATAGCCCTCCTGGTGGATTGTTTCAATGAAGGGAATTTATTTTACGAGTCATAATGATACGTCGTTTATTTTGATCGGTACTTAAGTTGAGGAAATGTTTACGAAGAATAATTTATATTAAGTGCGGGGCAGAGATGAAAATTAGGTGAGATAATATTTTATCTATAGGTGTTCATTAAATGGACTTGCCCCATAAAAAAGGATGGTTTCAAATGAATAGACTTAAGATCTTTTTAATTGCTTTCTATATTGATAAACTATAAATTTATTTAATTTTTCTTTTTGCATAATTAGGAACCAATTAGCGAATAATTTAAATAAGGGATATAGAAAAGTATATTTATTTAAATAAATTACACCAAAACTAATTCTTTAACTCAAGACTACTTTGCCTCTCAATAAAATACATATTTATTATTTTTATTGATTTTATAATCTTAACTGAATTTAATAATTCTGTGAAAATTCTATAATTCTAGGGTCTAGGCCCTTCATTACCTGAGAAATTTTATAATTAATTATTTCCCCTCAAGTATTTCATAAATCCTCTCGAAATAGAAATCGTTTCCTAGAAATGAATTAAGCTGTAAGTATAAGAAGGTGGTATATTCATGCATAGAAGAAAGTTGAGTATAAATTTTCAGTACCTATTCCATTTGAAACTTATTTCTTTTGATTAAGAAGATACAGAAGAAACAACTGCAGGAAGTAATATTATACACACTTTTACCACATTCCTCTTGTCTTTATTCTTGCATGCACATCACAGTGGAAAGTTTTGAATTAAATAGAAAACAAAAATAAAATTTTATCCGCAATATTACAAATGAATTATACTCTAAAGGAGAAATTACAAATTTTAGTAGGGCCACAATTAACGATATCTGTCATTGGGTATGGTGAAAATGGAAAATCTTGATTTTTTCAAGAACCATTCAAACGATTTCTATTAAATTTTTGAAATAAAATAAATATTTTTTTATCGGTTTATAACGGTAGCTCCACATAGACCCGTTTTATTTTTTTTCTGATTTTTTCGTAAGCGACTATAAGGATTTTGATATCAATTTTTACTCAACATCCGATAACAATGTTTACCAACTATTTTCAAATTACTTTAAAATTAAAAAAAAAAAAATTAAAATTTTGGGTTTTTGAAAATTTTCAATTTTTTTCGCAAGCGACTAAAAGGACAATTTGGACTAAACATCCAATAACAATTTTTACCAACTATTTTGAAATAACTTTAAAATTAAAGGAAAATCTTGATTTTTTCAAGAACCAATCAAACGATTTCTATTAAATTTTTGAAATAAAATAAATATTTTTTTTCGGTAGCTTCACATAGACCCGTTTTTTTTTTTATTACAATTTTTACTTAATATCCAATGACAATTTTTACCAACTAATTATTATTTTAAAATTACAAAAAAAAAATTGGGTTTTTGAAAATTTGTAATCGTCAATTTTTACCAACTATTTCCAAAAAACTTCAAAATAATTTTTTTCTTGAAAATTTTCAAATTTCATTTGAATGGACAATTTTTCTAGAAAATATAATTTTTTTAATCACTAATGAACTTTATTTTTTTTTTAACTTTTGTATAAACATTTTTAGTTTTAAAAACTTTACATAAAAAGTTAAATTAAACATGATTTTAATTGCTAATAAAAAAAATAAATGTTTATACCCTTGTTTTTATTATGTATTGTAGGTATAACTATAATTTATTTATTTTATTTTTTTTTTTTTTTCAAATAGAAAATTATTATTTCGTTAAAATTTTCGTTGCAAATGTTCCAATGTATATTGTTATTGATGTAGCCATGCATTTTCTACCAAAGTCATCTGATTAAATCTTTAAGTGAAATTTTATGTCAATGCTCCCATTCACTTTAATCTCAATTTAATTAGAATTGTAAAAGGACACAAAATGGCCAGGTATCTTTTTACTCATACAAATCACACAAACATATACAATGTATACATACATTTAAAACTATATAGAACACCAACAAGAAGGATGACAGTTGTTACTTTACTACTATATTCTGCTTTCAATTTACTATTTGCACTCCACCCTTTTTTAAGATTCATAGTAATTTCATTCTTATTGTCTTTATAAATCACATTGTGAATGTATGTGCCTGCGAGCGTGTCTATAATTCTCTCATGATGGTGCTCTCTCTCTCTCTAATGGCTTTACAATTAAGACAGTGCCCAAGGATTCACAGAACAATAAACTTTACGCTAGCTGGACGACCTCTTTGGATTTTCACTGTTGGTCTTTGTGCACATTACCAATAGGAAGAAATCCAAGGCCGTAGATAGATAGAATTATTTTAAATGGACATGAAAATGTCAAATAATTTTTTTTGATGTCTCACTTTTTGTCTGAGAGATTATATTGTTCAACAATAGACCGTTAGTTTTTTTCTGAGGATCAAGGTGGATTAAGAAAAAATTAAAATTTTTTTTTCTGATCTACCCCTTGCTGGCGCTTAAGGTTTTTTTTTTTGGAAATACATAGGATTTTTTGAATCTGTTACAGTTATATTCATTCCTATGCTCAATAGACTCGTAAAAAAAATTGAAAATGGTTAGAAATGACTCTCAGTTATGTCACTTTTCGTAATTTATAATGTTAAGAGATCATAACCTCGATTTCATTAAAAAAAAAATAATTTCTTTTCAGTTTATCAGTTCAAATTATTTGTTGAAAAATTCTTAAAATCATTATTTTCTAAAAAAAAATACTGTTTTTTTCGATATTATTCTCTCGAAAAGTGACATACATAATTTACAGTTGTTTCAAATTTTTTTTAATATTTTCGAGTATAGGGTGCAAACGGATTAATAAAACTCTGAAATATACAGTAAAATTATTTGGTAGTTTTTGGAAAAATGACCTCCAATTTGTATCATTCCACATAATAGTATAAAAAGCAGGTACTAGACCAGTGCTAATTCAGTTTTCAGAGGGCAAAAGTTAAAAAAATTATTAGCAGGATAAGAGTGGTGAAAAAAAAAAATTAAGTTAAATAGAATATATCTCCTACCAACAGATTTGGGAAAAGAGGGTTAGTGGGCGCAAAAGTCGGGTGGGTGCACAAAATCGTGTTTTTTTTAAGATTTTTATCAAAATTAGGCCTGATATGGAAAAAAGTTTAATACAAGAGTTTTAAGTGGTAAAAAAATCTTCAACTTTTGTTTAGATAATTTTTCTATATAACTTCAAAAATAATGGGAAAAACGTCAAAAACTAAACTTTTTTGCTTTTTTATTTCTATCTTTACAAAGTTTACATATCGCTCATTAAAAAGAACAACGCCTTGTCTCAAAAGTCATTAAATTTGAAATTGAGACTTTTTACCAGAAAATTTTTTTCATAATCTTCAAACTGCATCAATTCCATGTCTGTAACTTCAAAAGTGTACTCATAAAATATTTTTGAAAAGAGGTTCTCATGCAAACCCAAAAAAATTATTAGTTTTTAATTTTCAATTTTTTTTATAAAAATTTTATAAAAAATTATTTTTTTGTTTTTGTTTAACATTTGTTTTAAAAATTATTTATTTTTAAAACATGATATTTTAGCTTTCAAAGATCACATCTTCTATGACCCTAAGAGCAAGCACGTGCGACCTAGATGTGCACTTTATTTGTGAATTTGTTAAACATGAAAGAACGGAGTGTTAAACTAAGTTCGTAGACCTGTGCAAACTCCTCGAAATTTTCAGCCCTTTTTTTAGTTTTTATCAAAACTTTTACATCTCATCATACCAGTACATGTTCGAATCGTCGAGTTTACAACCATTTGATGTCTAAATAATAAAACCTTTATTGTGATCATTAACAGTCACAGATTTTTCACTTTTTCATGATTTATTTTTTTGAAGTGGGAGCTCTCAGTACTTTCTAAAGACCCCTTGCACACGGTCCTGTATAAAAGCACACACTACTACCTTACCTACTACTACATCTGCATGATGCTTGATATCATAAACAGAGTGATGATAAGGTGGAGGCAAATAAACACCCTCTGTGCTCTATATATTCTATTATTCCGTTTTCCGTATGGTACCTACCGGTTGAATACTTCCCTTGAAAGTTTATTGACGTGAATTGAAAGAATTAGTGTATTGCTACGTCAAGGTTCAATATTCCAAAAGCATAGAAGAAGCTGGGTTTAACTTAAAATTCGTCGTCTGGGATTAAAGTTTGTTTTTTTCATTTTCTTTTCTGTGTATGAGAAATTTTTGTTGGTTTTATTATTGCGACCGAATTTTTTTTTTCACTGGATGTTGTCCTTTCTATTTATCCAAATGAAACTCTTATTTAATCAATTTTCAAATTAAAGAAAAAAAAAAAAAGAAATAAGAAAAGAATTGTTACAAAACAGCTTCAAGGTATTCAATTTGTGTGTTGCTACTCGTATACATTAAGGATCTCGTTGAGTTTTGATTAAAAATTGATTAAAACTGTTAAACATTTTGTTTGAATTATTTTGTTCGTCTTTTATTAAAGAGCTTGTTTAAAGGAATGGTATGCCAGATTGGGAAAATTCATCACAGAAAGGAAACAAAAAATCACATTGAAAAGGATAAGACGACATTTTATTGTAACCCTAAATTTTGGATAATAGAAATAATAAGGGGTTAGGGTCGGTGTGGTACTTGAAGTTAAATCTGTCTCAATTTAATTTGAAAATTTAGAGAATCTTAGGTTATTTATAATAAATAAGGATTGAAGAAATTTCATGCTTAAATGATTGATAGAAGGAAATACGAAATAATTAATCAAATTTATTAAAACAATTTTTTTTTTTTTTTGCTGTAAGACAATCTCTTTCCATCCAAATTTTTTGAATTACGTCTTAAACGAAAAGTTTATTGCTATGAAATATAAATAGAAAACCACAAACTTTTCTATGAGGGCTGTCGATGTCGTTTTGATTTTATTCGTCTGGCAGAATTCTTAGGAAAGCCTCAATAGAAATGATTGATAAGAACAAGAATGGGTTTAATTTATTTGAAAACTGAAAAAAAAAAATATAACAAATTGAAAATATCTCATAAACAAAACAAGCAAAGAGGTCAACGGCGCGGCGGCGTGGCGAGTGCAAGTCCTGAAAGGTCTTTTGAGTAAATGAGACTTGCATATCTGGCTGAACTCATTTGTATGGTCTAGGTTGCTTCATTCTATTACACGGATGACTGCTACATTGGGTGATTAATAACTAACATAAATCCGTGCAGGAATCTCAGCAGGATAGGTTCAGGACCAACTGTCTTTAACGACAGCTGGACTGGGATGATAAAAGGTTTCCATTAAGAGAGGGTGTAACTAATAGAAATCCTTCGAGGCGACTTTAAAGTTGATAAAGAAATGGTGTGTATCGATTTGATATTATTGGGTTTTGTCCATGATATGTCGGAGAATAAATCACATAAGACTATACTAATAGGTGCCGATCAGACAGTATGGCAAAAGTTTTAAGGCGGCAAAATAACTGACAATACTTTTCTTTTCCAGTTTAGAACAATCTTATCAATATGCTCGAATTTTCCTTCATTTGTATACGCTTCTGATCAAGTCATCTTTCGTTCCCTTAAACTGAGGGTCAATTCTCGATCAGTGAAGCTGTGAAGAGATGAAAAAAAAATATCATTTCAGTTTTCACAGCGATTTCTCATTTGATCACTTTACGAGAACCCCTAAGGCAATTCTGGTACTCAGGGTAATAGAATTGTGTACTTAAAAGTACTAAATGATAAATTCTGAAGCTTTTAAGTCATTTTCGACTTTAATTTTTTTGTTTTGCTTTTGGGAAGAATAGTGAAAAGCGAAGAGAATGCTGAAGTTAAATTTGTACTAAATCACCAATGTGCGCTTCAAGAGCGTTTAGTTTTCTCGTCGTTTTAGTACAAATGACATCGATAAAAGGGGTGAATGTCTGGAGTAATAATTCAGTGAATTATTGATAATGAACGGTACTTTGAAGTCTCTTGTTTTACAATCAAATTATCACAAAATGAGATTCGACAAAATGCTTATCGTTTGGATATTGCTGTTCTAACTTCTTATTGGTTCAGCATTAAGTCGAAAGATATCTTCCTCCAAGTTGGATAGAATTTTTGGCATGGCAACCGATGGGTGAATTTCTCCTTCGTTGAGGAGTTTTTTCGTCGTTTAGACAGAAGCGTTATTTAGGTACAAGAGGAACAAAAAGTGCTTGACTGTCCGATGAAAACGGTTTTGAAATGTGTGTTCCCCAGCCATGAGCACCCAATTCCTCACGGGGTCTTGTATCTCCATCAAATGACAACAAGGTTGGAGAATGAAGAAGAAATTGTGGGACTAAAAATTAATACGGCTTCCGAAGTAACTCATCTGCTGAAATGAAAATTTCAGAACAACCGATAGAGAAAGTAGAAAACTTGCAATATTTTGGGAGATTGGTGTCTTCCAAAGACAGAACTGACATTAACAGTCATATCAAGAAAGCATAGACTTCGAATATTCCACATCAATGTCGAATCCTTGCTTCTTTACAACTGTTAGGCCGTAGAAAGTTACATTTACTGTTTCAAGAAAGCTGCAAAATTTCGTGAACTTACAAAATGTCTTCCATATTTCTAGCCCAACTAATGGTGAAGTTAATAGGAGAACGGGTCAGTAATCTATAGACAGTTGTAGTATACAAAGAACAATTGCTTCAAAAATGCAACGATAGCATATCAAACCAATCTACGCAATGAAATCCACTAACAAAGGCAAGTAGAGGAGTGGTTTGGCCGATAAAAAGAACAGTCGAAGAGAAATCTACACAATTGGGAAGAAGTTGAAGAGAACTTAATTACATTTCTAGAAATCGTACACAATGGCGCGTAGGATAAGTGGAGGTCCTAAAACCCCTTGAATGGATTACTAGGGATAATAGGTTCTGAGGACCGAAGTAAGTAAAAAAAGTACAGTCTTAAAATTCAAACAAATTATATAACTTTCTTTGGAGGTTGCTATGTTGTGTCTTTGGACAATCAAATCCTTTACCTACAAAAATATTTTCTGTAAAGTATTGCATACTTTTGTATGTTTAGTAAAGCAATACTTGAAACAAATACCTACTGAATTTATCTTTCTTTCTCTTGAAATGGCAGCATTTCAAAGTCACTTAATTTTTTTTTCAACATAATTTTGACTAAATTCCAAAAGTAAAGTTGAAAGACAACCGAACTAATACTCATAGTATACAAGTACCATTATAGGTCGATATGAGTATACAGGTACTCCTAACTTACCTTGTACAATTATGATTTTATTTTATTTTTTTTTATTTTCCACTCAAGATTATGTCCTTCCGAAAAGAGAAGATAGGAGTATGGAAATTCTTTTTGATCCTTTGCCAGGCTTGTACTTTCTGGAATACTTTGTAAATATTCTCTGGAAGAATTATGCATATTTTGCAAATATATATACATACTTCCTCATGGGATGTGAATCAATTTTCTTTTACAACTCATCTCTTCCATAATATACTGTGTACCATGGTGAGTGAAGTGCGAGTGCTTTTCTCAAAGCAAAGCAAAGTAAAGCAAAAAACCTACTTACCCATCAACCTGGTGCCTTAGAATTATATCATTCCATTTTTCTGTCTACCAAAGAGGCGGATGTAGTATTGTAGGTATAGAGAAAAATGGCGCCCAACAAAAAGTGATAAATCAAATAAAAATAAAAAAAAAATGAAAGAAATAGAATTTATTATTTGCTTTCGATTAGGGGTTTCTTTCAAAAATACATATCTAGCCAAACGTTGTGTGTATGTAAGTCGATTCGATACACAAACCACTTAAGAGTACAATAGACTTTTGAGACTCAAGACTCTGGCAGAGCCGAGGTGAACGAACACATTGAATATACAATGATGGCTATAGGGTAAGAATTATGCTTCTGCTTTTTCATCCGACACCTTTTTTCACCTCCATTTTGAATTTGTATTTTTTTTTTGCAGGTAGGTTGGTAGGTACGTGCACAATACAAATATATAAAATTGATTAAAACATTTTTACTGTTGTCATTTCCTATACATTCATACTGCTTGAGAGTTTTTTTTTCTGTGTTATTGGTCTGTAAAAAAAGTAGGCACAAGGATAAGCAACACAAAGGATGTACCCAATGTAGTAGGTGCGGTACGTATGTATATATAAAATATGACATAATATAATAGATGTCAAGTGGAAATAAATATAAATGCGGAAATTCAATTGGAGAACAGCTCACTTGACTAGGTCATGTTTGAGAGTATTGTTGCTGCTGAGTGATGATGCTGAGCTGAGGCAAAGGTTGGGTTAAAAAGATGGGGGCACTTTAAAATAAGTCAACAAGAAGAAGAAGAAAAAAAAAACATGAAATGAAAAATGAGGAATGGAGGCATTTTGTCATAATAATAAGGTATATGCTACGCTACCTAACAGCATTTTTTTTTTTTTTTTAAGGGAAAGGGAAAGACACTTTGGCAAAGTCAAATGGGATTTTTGATACATTTAATGGAAAATTTTGATTTTTCGCTCTTTTGTTGTTGTTTTTCTTGACTGTTGGCTCTTGGGGAGGGTTTTTTTTTGTTGTGTTGTTGTTTACCTATACTTACCTCCTTAACCTGCTTCTGTGTTTTTTTTTTTTTTTTTTGAAGAAAATTATTTGTCATAAGTTATTTCTCAAGTAGGTATAGATGGAATGAGTACCTGTACCTCCTTTTGAATGTGAAATGAGGAGAGAAAATTTGGCAATGTGTTACGATTAGGACGAGCCTTGAGTATTGATATAAGATACTTATTTGGTAAGTTTTCACTTTTTTGCAATTTTTTGCAAATTGTTGAAATCGCAGGTTTTAGAGTGGGTGCTTTCGAGGAGATGAAATATATTTTTAAACACGGGTCTCCTGCTAAAGGCGAGGAATTGACAAAACTCCAATAGTAGATATCTACTTTTATAAGTAGCCGTAAGGACTCCGAATAAGAAAATTGTAGATTAAATAGATTTCTGGCGGATGATTAGACACATTGAGAAATTCCAGAAATCTACTTCCACACAGAAAAGGTTGGGAGTATCATTCACTAGGCCAGAGCAAGGTTACCTCTAAAAAATTTCAAAAAGTGTCCAAACAAGGTGTCTGGGATGAAAAATAGTGTCACATACAAATTTTTATTAAAACGCAACGAATTTCAAATGAATTTTTCTATTATACGTAAAACGAAACATTTTTATCGGATTTTTATTAGAGTAAGTTTGGAAAATAGTCTTTCAACTTACAAACTGATGCGACAAAGTCAACATTTAACTTACAAATTGGTACAAATTTGACTAAAGAAATTTTTTCAAGTGTTTTTTTGAGTTTTGTTCCTTGAATCAGAACTGCTCTGTGCTTTTTATTTTTAAAGTATCTTCAAAACAACGGCCATTTAGCTTTTTTTCGAACAAACTGTCTATTTATTTCTAGAAGTGTCCACATTTCTGAAAGGTCTCCAAAACAGTGGCGTATCCAGAAAAAAATTGGGGGGGGGGGTTGAAAAGGAAAAAAGTCTTTTTACTTTACAAATTTTGTGAAACACTTAGCACTTTTACTTAACAGGAACTTATTTATTTGCAAAGATGCAAAGTGATAAATGAAAAGTGTTTGGTGAAATAGATCTCTGGTGTCCGAGTGACTGAAAACGTGTTGATTGATTGATTAATTGACACTAAAGTATCCCAAAGGTTACCCAGGAGATAGTCGCGTCAAAAATGTTGATCAGGGAAACATTTAAGATGATCAAGTTGAACTGTGCCTATGCCCCAAAAGAGCAGAAAGATAATCAGGCAAAGGAAGCATTCTATGAACTTTTCAACTTCTCTACGCCGCAAAGGTTGTTCTCGGCGTCATTAACGATAAAATTGAAAAGAAAGATATTTTTGTTCCGGAGCGGCTCAGCGGTTGGCAGACACAACCAGCATGACAGCACCTCCGAGGACTTACAATTTTGAATAGTCATGGTTTTAAGATGATCAAATATGAAGAAACTGGCTCTCAGTCTGCCCGAAATATCATCATTGCAAGTTTTCAGGCATTCGATACTCCAAATTCCATGCACTTGGAAGTCTCCACACCAACGAACCCTCAAATGAAATGATAATCTTGCGCTAGACGCCAAGAAACCCAGTGTCCAAAACTTCGAGGAATTAACAAAAGCTCGAAGCTTTACCTAGCCATATAGCTAAGATGATAAAGAGAAGATATGATAAAATCCGACGTTAGCAAACTTTTGTTCGAATTAGATTGCAAGAAGACGTGTACTGGCCACGTCTTCCTTAATTATTAGTACAGTCCACTTACCTCATCAAGCAAAAAATTTCAAGAGAATCATTGTCAATTTGCTATTAGAAGAAGTGAGCTTCACAAAGTGGCAAATACACAATCGGTCCTGAGGACCTGGCCTTACTCTTCATAAGGCACCGGGAAATGACAAGGTCAGGAGCGCACACCAGCCCATTTGGACAATTTGGTCGGAAGAATGTATGCATCTCGACATTGGGTGTCCTAAATCCACAAGAAAGCAGATCACCCTTCCCAACCACTGTTTCTTTCGGGCATTATATTATTAGAACACATCGCCCTCAAAGAACTAATAAGACTCTATATGAAGCATTATTAATCTGGAGAAGCATGGAATTTGTGAAGATCGTATGAAAATCTGGTGGGTTGCTCAGCATTGTTCGGCCTAATAGTATTAGTAGAGAATATAAAGGTAGGTTGAACGGTAAGCTGAATAAAGCTTGGTAAGCTTGATAAACAAAATGGCAGAGGAAGTTCTCATCTAAGGTGACACGGAGGGGTTGACTGACTTCAACCAACTCCGAGTGCGTAACTGCGGCTTGGCAGGATAGGGAAAGTACTCCTTATCTGTGGCACTTCAAAAATAATTTTTTCTTATTTATGGAAAATAGACAATAGTTGAATGTTAATTATAACCAATCTTTAAAATTCGCTGTACGTCTGTTGCCGTGCGTCGGTTTATGCACTTGTACATTGACTTCTAGCCTCTCTATTCACATTTTATCATTGTTTTACCTAATGGACTTATTTAGAAAAAACATTTAAACTTTTCTGGCATAATAATGAATTGAAATGATAATAATGATAGATGGTAAGAAGAGACATCATGATAAAGAAAGGCTGGTACTGAAAAACGTACATTATGGTCTGTTTATTTCTAAAAATAACTGATGTCTAGCAAATCTGTAGTAGGTGTAATATAGGAATGAAATATCCTTAAGTAACTTATCACATAAATGCACCAGTAGGTTACATATAACCCACGTAACTTCTATTCTCGTACATTATGATATGTGAGAAATCTTTTTCGTTCTAAAAGATAAATGAAAAAGACTAGAATAGAATTTGCAAAGGTGGAATTAAACAAAAGAAATGAATACAACAAAATCCCATGAAAAGTATGTGAAAATAGATTCGCATAAATTCCACAACCCACTCATAATCATGAGCAGATGTCGGATGTCAGAAGTTCTTTTGTGATGAACAATTAAATAACACGGCATGTAATATTCACTGAAAAACTAGATGGAATTCATTTGAAATAATAAAAATCAGTTTTTTTTTTCCAGCTATCAGCGGGTTCATATTCATAAAAAAGGATGGAATTTAATTATGTATTTCCAAAAACTAAAAAATAAAAGAAAAAATCTGTTAAGCTTGAAGGTTTTAAAACTTCATAATGTTTTCATTTTTCACTCAAATATCCTTTGGTTTTACTAGGAATTATTTTTAGTTTCTATTTACATATACTCATAAGTGCCCCAGTAAGTGTATACACATATAAGTTTGTATTGAAATTTTATCCAACATCCTAGCAGATTATATTTTTGTTTTACATAATGTTTTTCCAGAACTAAAGAGAATTTTAGAACCACAGGTTTAGAGATTTAACAGTAAACTTATAGAATTTTAAATAACAAAAAAGTTTTTCTCTTGGATGATGGGTTTTTATTTTTTCATTTTATTTTATATTTTACGGAAAACTTTTAAGTTACCTAGTCGGTTATGACGATGAAGGATAGTAGAGTACTTTTTTGTACGTAGAATTAAATCTATCGTCAGAAATACTAATAGTTCTCTTATATTCACATTGAAATTGAAAAAATATTTAGTTGAAAAGATATATCAGACTAAGATCAATAGCTCTCATTCAATTAGGAATAGATTTCCAAAGTCAGCAGATATTAATAGAACGAAAAACAAAATAGAGTTTGTTGTCCTTACTAATAATTCCCCCAAACCTGAAGTTAACAAAGTAGGTATATAGATGTGAAAGCATAAGTGCGAAACTTTTCGAAGTGCATTTACCTCGTCTAGATGCTTATAAAAAGTAGCGTGAGCCGTGGCATAATCATAGAATAAGAGGCCAAAACTAGGCTAAGTGAAGTTACTCTTGGTATAGTATAATGAATGCGTACAGCAACGTACCGCAAAAATATGCTTCTGCGAAGAAAGATAAGTCTTGCGAAATAAACAGAACTTGAGGATATAAGACTGGAATGCAACCTCTTTGATATGGAAAGAAGGGAACCCATCTTCATTTAATGAATATGTAAGAAGTTAAGAACAACAAATCCGAAGGCACTCATTTCTAACCTGTCGAACTCTTCAACACCGGCGGTGGTATTAAATGGTAAGTCGTATGAACCAAATGAATAATCAAGCTCGGGTAAGAGGTGAACTTTTGCAAAAGTGACTTCCGGTTAGACAGATTAACCATAGACCAAATTTTCCAAATGAAGAAAATCCAGGCAAAGACCTTGGAACTTCAATTCCAAACACATCATCTTTTGATCAAATTCAAAGCCGCATATGAAAATTGGACAAATGGTAAATCAAAACATTTTGTGCAGATGGCTAAACTCGAAGATTTTGTTACGTGACATTATAAAATACGCAGTGCAGCTATTTCAAACTTGCAAAGGACTTCATAAATGAAATTTACTATCACCTAATTTCTTCAAACTCGTTTTGGAGCAGAAAGTACGAAGAGAATTGGTTGAAAAAATCAACAATATCGGCTACTTCTGTATTATACACTTGTACAGCCGTAAAAGCCGTTTAAAGTGATTAAGGAAGATATTGAAGCAAATCAATTTACACCTTAGTGGAAATCTTTCTAAGTACTACCATAGCAGTCCACTGCTACTTCGGTCTGGCGAAACAGATGGAATCAAAACAACTTACTAGAAAGATGAATTGGATGGACAACAAACTCTTTATTATGCCATTTTTGATTTAGAGAAACAACCATCGATTGTTAGACCGGTAAGCAGAAGTTGGTGATGAACTCTTTCGAAACCAATATACTTCCTTCAAGGCATATTCGGTCTTGATGTGTGCGAAAAGAGCGCTAGAGAAGAAGAAGATACAACGAGCCTAGTGACTTATGAGTAGTATTAGTAAGATGATGTAGATCTAATCCAAACGTTAAAATACTCATACTGCTAATGGATGATAGGTATGCTCCAGCCAAGAAACTTTATGAACCTCCATTCGTTCCAAGGACTTAACCAAAACTGATGATAACTCTCCGGAATCCACTTTGGTTTAGTCCTTTACATGATAGGCATCGCGGGTCTCAGAGAAGGACCCCCATAGGTCAGGAGCCCATTACGTAAGTAATTATGTTTATAACGTATGCTTATTATAAACTCTTCCAAATATCCTAATATCTTCCAAAGTTTAAAAAAATTCATAAAATATCAAAACTTTTATAAAATCATATTCCAATCTTTTTCCGTAATCGAATTAGTTTACCTTCTTTATATCCCAAAACACCTTTTGACTTAACATCATTCCACTTACCTGTAAAGAAACAAAAAGAAAAATATTATATATTAGTTTATTTAAATAATACAACAAAAAATGTTAGTAATTTGAAAAAAAGGTTGAATCATATCAAATTTTTAAACAAAACAAACAAAATGATGAAAACAAATCTGTACAATCTGTCCGTAAAAAAATGTTTAGGGACAAAAAACAAAAAATCACCCAAAATATGGACCGTGACTCGCAGCAACCTCTTTTGCAATGCAGATTATTCAATTCATTGAAGCATCCTATTCTATACTATTTTTAAAAGCCCCGCCTCTAATTCGAAAAGAAAACACAACAAAATAACCCACAGAAACAACCCTTTGTTAAATAAGGCATAAAAAAAAGGTCAAATTGAAATAGAAATGGTGCGAAAAGTCATTTTTTTTTTTTTTTTATTTTCATTTTGTTTTGCGACAAAGGACTTTTGGGGTATATTTTATTACCTGAACTTATTTTTCTGTTTGGTGTTTTTTTCATTTTCATTTAAATTTATTTAAATTTTATAGCAAACATGTATAAGGGTAAAGGAGAAGAAAAAAATTCAAATATCTTAAGGTAACGAAAAAACTATTCTTACAATCGAAGGAAAACTTGAGTTACACTGAGCGGAATTAAGATATAATTTAGCTATGAATTCATTTTTGAATCTTTGTTCGCAACAACAATTTTTTTTCTCGCAAATTCGCATTTACTTAGATAATCCTAAAACGGTTGGTAGGCTCGAGTACGTACTGTTCTTACTTAGTACCTACAGAGTTTCATAGTGTCCTTGCAAAAGAAGTAAATTTGAATTTTTGGTAATTTGAAAATGATTTTTATTTTGTTGTAGCAATTTCGCATTTTATATTTGTTGATATCAGAATAGTGTTGGTAAACTCGTGTAGGTAGGTACGTTCCCTCTGTTTTCAGTTTGTATTAAAGTTTTTTGTGTTTTGGTGGTTTTGCAAAACAAAAAAAATATAAAAATTGTAATTTTTTGGAAATAAATTTCGCAATTTTTTTTCCAATTAGTTGGTAAGTTTTAATGCGTAGGTCCTTATTTTCTACGAAGGTCCTTTACGTTTTTGCAAAACTAAAACTTTTTTTTATTTTTTTCCACAGAATCGCATTTCATGCTTAATTTATAGTAACCTCCAACAAATACTGTTCTAATTTTTGCATTAAGGTCCTTCGCGTTTTGGCAAAACGAAAAATATAAAATTGCAATTTTTGGTACCTTTGAAATGAGTTTCGCAAATATGGCTTACAATTATTTTTTTTCGCAAAATCGAATTTCATTTTTGATTTATCATAAAATGGTTGATAAGAATAATATTTTGGCAACTTTTTGATGATTTTCGCAATTTTTTCTAGTTTTTCTGTCAAAATAAATTATCTAAAATGTTTAATTTTAAAAGTTAGAAATACAAAAACAAGCACATATTTTTCTGTCAGTGTACATTTGCATGCATTGTTTTGTCCTTATGTGTCCTTTGGGGAATTTCAATTCCACAAAACATTGTAGTGTGGAATGTTTATATTATTCAAATCGTTTTGTTATTATTTGTGTGTGTTTTATATTGTATGTATTTATCATTCTCTTTTCGTCTTCTTTTGTCATTCAATTCCTGTTTGATTCTTTTAGATAAGGAATGTCCTTGTGAAGAAAATGCAAAATTGTTTGTTTACTTCCAGGATAGGTAAGCTGCTAGTTAAAATGTTTTTCATTTTTTTTCTGGCGTTTTAAAGGTAAATTTTAACATTTAGTATTCACATAGCTAAGTATAAAATAACATCCTGGAAGCTTGTCAAGCTTTTCTTCTGCTAAATTCTATCTGATCCATTTGTTTTTTAAAGTAATTTGCATCCCGCTTTTAACACCTCTTAGCTGTTTTGCAGATTTGTCAGTTTTTTTTTTTAAGAACATTTTTTTTTCTTATTAGGGATTAAAATGCAATTATACTAAGTGCTATACAAGGTACTATAGTTTTTTCTGTGTTTTGTTCTCCTTGAAGGGGTTTTTTTGTTTAAACGTACAAGGAGATATTTCTCTGGAATTGGCTTTTCAAAAAAAAAAATCAAACTTAAATAATATATTCTTTTAAAGTTAACAAGAATTAAAAAAAAAAATGAATGGATTAAGGATTAGTGAATTGGTGAAGATATAATTGATAAATCGAAATCATACATTTGGTTGAGTCAAAAAAAAAAACCATTGCTGAGTTAGTAGAAGCTTTCTCATTTTATTCCAGATAATCTTCAGATTAAGTTTGGATTTTCTTAAAAGGATTGTTTCTTCACTCAATGGCGGTGAAGGATATTTATTGAGGAATAAAAAGGTTTTAAAATACATAATATTTGTGGCGAGCACTTTGTTGCTTTTAAAAATGTGAGAATATTCTTAATCGATGATGATGTGAGTTACACTACATTCGACATGACCAGCGTTCTATTTTTTCTTATGTTACAAATGCTACCAATGTTTACAGTTTCATCTTAAGTAGTATTAAAACAAGATGCTTTAATTATCTATACAATATGTTGTAAGGATGCGCTTTTGCAATGTTGTGAAAAGTAAATGTGACTTACACTACACGCCAAACGAAGTCAATTGTGAGAGTGTTTTTAACTTCAAAAAATATACTTCTTTATGGGGTTTATAATTTGAAATTGTATCTGCAGCCAGAGTACATTAATTAAATAAATGGAAAATGGAAAAATATAACATCTTTTGGTTTCTTACTAAAAAAGTTCGTGAGTTACACTAAAATCATACTGTTATTTATAAAAAATTGAAAACCAAAAACACAGAAAATAACATAGGAACTTGAAAACAAATGTATAGGACAAAATTAAATTTTCTTCAAGAAATGAGCAATTGTTAACATTTTTCAACTACAACGAGTCTTTAAAAAAAAATTACAATTTAGTATCTATTACACTCAAGAATTAGACTGGGAATAGGATAAAATGAGTAAAACATCCAACAGCGTTTAGTTAAAACAGAGAAAGGAACTAAAATTTAATAGATTATTTGAAAAATGTAAGAATAAAAAAAGGGATAGAAAAAGAAATAGATGGCTCTACACTACAATAATGTTAATTAAAAATTAAGATAGCACATTTTTGACCATTGCATCATGTAATTAATTCAAGCTGTAGTATAGAACTTTCACTGGGAGTTAGAGAAACAATTCTGTTTATCTTGTGAGTTACACTACACTACTGGACATTGTAGTGTTATTAACTGAATATTTCTTATTACCGTAATTCTCACATAAATTCAAGACTGTTTACCGGTAAGTCAGTACCTACTAAAGTAAGCATAATGTACCAAATGAAGACTTTCATCCTAAACATTCACTTCCTTTGGATGCTCACGAAGCCATTTATAAAGTAACTGTATTGAAAAAAGTATAAACACTTAATTGTGTTGCTATGTACCTTCTTAAAATATAACATTATAACATTATAGAATTCAGAAATGTAATTTTTTTATAACGTATGCAAGTGTAGGTATACCTACGATTCGTATAGGCTGAAAACACAAAACTTATCCCATGGCCATTGGCCATAACTTATCTAAGGAAAAGCCTAATACAAAACCTCCTCTCACCTTTTGTCATTCCAACCAATTCAACTGAGAGAAACGTTTAAAATTTCGACAGGATGTTGAATTTTTCTCAACTAAATTGCCGTCCTTGATCTCAATTCTAGCCCCTTAAGAACTACTCTTCCCATGCTCTGCTCATACCTATAAGAATAGTTTGCCTTCACCAACATAAGTTCTTCTATTCTTTTATTTCTATTATTAAATATGCATAAGCACATTTCTGTAAGAAAATTAAAAAAAAAAAAGTAATAAAGAAAAAAAAATTATATAAAATATAAAACAAAATCTTAGCGCAGTTCCTTTAGCGTATCTTCCTGTTATTAACTCATACCCTCTCTCTAGCCAGTCATAGAAACAAAAAATAAAAAAAAATATATAAATGAAAGCCAAAACAAATGCAAATAACTAGATTTTAAATTACATAACTCGCAGCTTGGGGTTGCATGCGAAACAATATAAAGTACAATTCTACCCCAACTGAGCAGAAAATGAGCGGGAAATCCTTTTGTTTCATTTCAGTTGCCATAAGGATGACGACAGTGAAAGACTAGAACGATAACGACAGCGACAACAAAAATATATACGAAATACGAAATGAATACGAGGACGGCTATGACGACGACGACGACGACGACGACGACGACGACTGCGAAGAGAAAGATGACAACTCCAGCTGACTTATGATGCACGACATAGAATGTCGCCCTATAAACGTCATAAGCAGCAACTGTGCGACTGAAGTTAAACTACAAATTTGAAAAAAAAGGAAGTCAAATTGTTAGACATAGAAACCACAGATGAAAAGAACTAACATAAAAAAAAAATTAAAAAAAGCAGAAATTTAAATCTTGATCTTCTTTCTTCATCCTACGAGAGCTATACGACAACTATGAAGATGGCGAGGGCGACCAACAATGCCTATCTAACCTCACTTTTTTATTCAAGGAAACACCATCATACAATGGAATGGAAATGCTTACAGGGTTGGATTAGTGATTTTAAGGGATTCGATTTTTAAAATCAGCGCTGAATCAACAGTTTATAGCTAAATTAGGGTTGAGGTCAGAATCCCCAAAACAGAAATCCTGAAAATCCAAAATCCCGAAAACCCAAAATCCTCAAAGCCCATAATCCTAAAAATTCAGAATCCCTAAATCCCAAAATTCAAAAATCCATAAAACCCAAAATCCCGAAAACCCTAGATTAAAAAAAAAACTAAAATCCCACAAATGCACAATCCTGAAATGCAAAAATCCCGGAAAATAATGTCAAAATCCACAAAATTATATAGGTCACCCAAATGAAAAATCTGACCAAATTTAAATTTAACTTGATTGTCTCAATTGATAATGGACATTTTTAAAACCAGCAGCGGCGGCGGTTCAATACCTACTTCTTTCATAAGGGCTGGAGTAAAAATCCCGAAAACCGAAATCCCGAAAATCCGAAATCCCGAAAATCTGAAATCCAGAAAACAAAAAATCCCGAAAACCCATCATTCTGAAAACTCATAATCCCAAAAACCCAAAATATTGAAAACCCAAAATCTAGAACACCCGAAATCCCAAAAACCCACAATTCTGAAATCCTGAAAAACTACATAAAACCAAAAATTTGCGCTAGATTTTTTTAACTCGATTCATTTAATTGATGATGGACATTTTCAAAACAGTTTTTACAATTTTTGCAAAAAAAAATTCTTCTATTTTTGTTGATCTTCCGGGATTTTGGAATTCCGGGATTTTAGGTTTTCTGGCTTTTGTAAGATTTTAAATAGCTATTTAAGATTTTCCGAAGAATTCTAATCTTTATTTTTTTTTTTTTTATATTTTTCAAAAAAGCCCTTAAGGTCTTTAGTACTAAAGCCAGCCGTTGTATATGGTTCCATGCACCCGCAATGAACATTTAGACTAAACAGGGATGTTGGGGAGGGAAGAAAGAACAACATACATACAAGTTCTGGATATTTGCCTAGCAAAACTCAACAGTCAGAACAAAATAGCGGTATAATGGTTCTTGCTGGTTATTGTTATCCTGTTACAGATGGAAAATAACAATTCGGATCGTTGCAGTTACTTTTACGATGGTTGCCGTATTGTTCTAAGGGAGACTGATTCCCGTTTTATTTATATTCAAATGTAGGTAGAGCTATGTAGGTATTTTTCTACTCTTCCCATTGGATTTAATTTTGTTTTGTCTTTGTTTTTTTTTTGTTCATACCAACAACAAGATGTGCACATAACTGTACTTTTGACTTAAAAAAGATAAAATTCTTTTTTCAAATAGGTTCTAATGCTATTTGTTTGTTTTTTTTTTTTTTGTCTTTTTGTTCTTTTGTCTTTTTAGTTTGTATTATTGTTCTTTTTGTTGTTGTTTTTTTTTGGACAACAAATCTGAACGAATCATTAGGAATTTATGAGGGTTGCATAGATAGAGGGCTTAAGCATCAAAAATACTGGAAGTATTTAAAAAATACAGTTTTTTTTGTGTCTAAGTGTTCATTTTGTTTGGTTCGGTTTATGTGTGCTTATGTGTCACTTCGAACACTATCATCGGAATCGGAAATAATAGTATTTAAGGATCTAATATTACACTGGACGATTGTTTTTTTAGAAACTTAAGGAACTAGGGTTGAACTTTGTCTCTGCTATAATTAAATTAATTAGACGAAATACAAGTAAATGTCTTGGAGATGATACTTGTAAGTATCTACCCCCATTTAACTTTGTTCTTTACAGAGGAACACCTTCACAGCACACAGGGTGTTTTTTTTTTTAAAAATTTAAAATAATTGTCGGTTGAGTCGTTTAAAAGAAACTCAAAAATGAAAAAAAAAAATTTGGACCTTAAACAAAATTTCAATTTCCCCTTTAGGGATTATCTCAAAACCCTTAAAGAAAAATTGATTAAGGGACTGAGGCTGTAGCTCTAAGTCTCTGAAAATTAAAATAACGCAATCTAAAGCACTATTTACAAGCCAACAACTTTGCTGTTTGAAAGATATGTGCTTTGCTTGTAAAAAAAAGCGTTTTTTGCATTTTTACCAATGTTGCGTTCGGCGGTTGAAAAATTGGATTTAAAGCGGCTTAAAATCATAAATAACTCAGAACTACTGATTTTGACGCGGTTCCTTTGAACCGACAAAATTCTGGAACCAGACGCAAAAAAACACAAGAATATAAAATTAAAATTAAATCAGAAAAAACGATTGCTTAATCCTGTCCAACTCGGTGTACAGTAAAGTGACATTAGACTTAAATATCATAACATCATTTTTAATAGTTTTATGTGGATGGCTGAAGCTGGAAGCAGTAAAAGACAAGATAACCTTTTTGTCATGTAGTTCCTACTCTGCTTCAGAAAAGAATGTGTCCGCATAAAAACACTCCCTTTTATTTTGATCAACACTTCAACACCCTGTCCCTGTATAAAAATGGAGAAATTTAATTACTGTCTTTTTTTTGCTAAGGGTTCGGTTTCATTTTATGTTTTTTTTTTTTTTTGTGGTATAAAGCTATCGAAGACTAAGCCCTAATGATGGCAATTAACTAATCCAATAATCATTATGCCAAATAAATTGTTGAATGGTAAAGAGTATAAAAATGCCACAGCGCGTTACCATCAGCAAGTAAGTTTCTCTGTTTTTTCTTTTATTTTTCTAATATTTATGGTCATTGCTTTGATAAGTTTTTTGTTTTTGTTGTTGTTGTTGTTGTTGTTGTTGTTATTTTTCTATTGTTGGTCTATAATAAATGTTTACAAACAATATGAAAAGCAAATAATTTATCGACAATGAAAAGAGTGGGCGTTGTTTTAAGCCTTGGTACGTGACCTAGCCTTGAGTAAAAAGGCGTAGATAAAAGTTAATGTATTGGAAGTAATGAAATGATATTTATTGAATAAATAAATGTTGCATTCAAGAGGAAATTTTTAATGCTTAGTTTTTGTTTAATAAATAATGACACAAAATTAGTCAAAGAAAATTCATTGAGTAGTAGGTAGTAGTAGGGTTTCCTTGACACACAATTATTTAAAGATTATAATTTAAGGACTATCCAGTAAATGTTAAAGTGACTTGTTTTCCTTCATGCCTTATCAAATTTAAGGAAATTGCCTTTGAGATATAAATAAAGCAGATTCAAAAGAAATTCCAACTATGGCACATCAAGATTAAGGACACTCGTATTTGCCATATTTCGATTGTCAGGGACTCGTATAGGATATATTGGAGGTTCTGCAAAACTACCAGCCGCGCAAAGAACTGAGGGTAGTCGCTTTCTGTATGACCGGTACGTTTTCTTACAAAACGGAGCAGAAGGTCTTCGATTCAGTGGGACTGTGTTCGAACGTTTCGAGACAGTGAATAAGAGACCCAGTTTTGGTGGTAAGATTTGACAGTGGACCTAAAGTTTCTTACTCGGAAGACCGGGTGTTTTCCCTACAAAACTCTTACTCTGCAAGTCCTGATGTTTAGGCACCAAGTGTGAAGAAGAGGTGAGTTGATACAGAATTCTAACTTTGATCGATATTCAACACTGAGTGCGAAGAACCAAATGAAGAAAGAAATTCTTTAACCAATGATGTGGAAGTAGTCCAAAAAGTTAAACACGTAGTATTGGATCGACTAGATTAAGACAATATGCGAAAATACTCAAACCGAAAATACTCAGGCTCGACAAGACAAACGACCCCCATTTCAAAGGCCAATTAATAGCTGATGCCAGCGAGAGCTTTGTTTTAACGACTTTCTTGGCAGGAACCCTCTATAGTTTGTGGCCCATAAAGCAAATAAGTATGTATTAAGTGACAAAGGGTGGAACATATTGCTTCAGAAACGCAGTGATTGCATTGCAGCCACACAATGAGTCAGAAAACCAAAAACCATATTTGATGTGGAATGGTCACGAAGAACGGTACTGAAGAAAAATACGAAAACGCTGAAGTAAATTTCAGAAAACCGAACAGTACCAACTATGACTCAAAAGTTCTGATGATCAAATTAAGTAAATAAAAAAAGCAAATGATGTAGAATGAAGGTGTATCATTAACTTACTTACTCACTTAGGTCCTCAGACCTTGTTGAGTCTGTTGTAATGCCCTTACGGAACATAGGCATAGGGCCTCCACTACTTTTATACGCCATGTCGAGTACGGTTTCTGCAAATATACCGAGATTCTCTCAAACTCTTCCCCAATTGTTCTGATTCCCTTTCAACTGTCCTGGGCCATGTGCTTCTTAGTCGAACCGATTCCACTGCACCGGTTTGCTAGCAATACAATTGTTGTCTTTTCGAAGAGTTTGAGCAATTCACTGCAACTTACGTCTTCCTATAGTAAGTTCTATAGATTCTTGATTCGTTCTCCTATGAAATTCTTCATTTGATATACAATTGAGCAAGAAAATCCTTGATATGTTACGACAACGTTTGCAGCTTTCTTATGACAGTAGCATGTATTCTACATTGGAGCGGAAAGCCTCAGCTATGTCTTAGGCTGATTTCTCCAAATTTGGAAGAGCAATTCGAATGCGGCTGTTGTTAAAACGGCTGTCGACGTGATACAAAACTTCAAAGTAATGAAAGTCTTTAAATTTCTCTACCGGTTGTCCATAAACTGAATGAGTTATTTCTGAGGCTGATCAATTTTGTTTTTATTTTGTTAATTTTCAGAACCACGATTTCTGTTTCAGAATCCAGCGCGTTCTTTTGTTCGCTCTTAAATTGCTCTTATCGCTGGCAGAACGAAAATCCATCTCAATTTTCCACACTCCATCAGATCTTCATTTTTAAGGGAGCTTTCCAAGCTCTCTCTCTCTATGAGTGGCTGCAATAGTTTACTTAATGTCGTAGCCGGTGCTTGTAAAAGCTCTTCGGGAATACCGTGGATTCCTACCGCCTTTTTGTTTTTCAGTTTTTTAATTGCGGCAGTTATGCCTTCATTACTGGAAGGTACGGTGCGTATCCGGGTATTCGTGTCTTCACATGAGTCATCAAGTATCGGTGCGCATCTCTCGTAAGCACACGGCCTACGACTAAAGGGAAATGGTTGAAGTAGTTCCTTCCACGTTCTGAGCTTGTCTTCATCTGAATGAAGCAGAGAACAATCTATGTACCTCTTTTACCGGGTTCTGTGTAGAGCTTTGTACACCTGTTTTTCTGTCACAACAGTTTGCGGCTTCTTCTGCTTCTTCAGCTAATGCGTTGATGTAGTTACGCTTGTCAGGGGTATAAGCTTTTTTTTTAAATAGTTTTTGAAAAATCTCCTAATAGCTTCTAAAAAAACAGGTAACAGCTACTGTATTTTTATTGCTTCCATATGGAACTTTGGAACAACAAGGAACATTTATTCCCTTTCTGTAAACTAAAATATCTCTGATGTCTTAACAAATGTTTAATTGTGTCTACCAAGCTTAAAAAATAATTGCTTTAACCGCATTTCAGCGCTAATTTTATTTTTTTTACATAACTCGATAAAGTGGTCTTCTCTTGTGAAAAATTCCACAATTTCGATGCAATTATGTCCAGTTTAAATTTTATCCAAGAGTGTGTGCTCTCCATACTCGTAGGTATACTTCAATACTCCCAAATATTGTACAGAAATTCATTAACAATCACCTCGGGGTGCAATTATAAGACTTGCATAATAAATATATTCGATAATTTTCACCCATTTTTACTTTAGTTTTTTTTTTTCTATATTACCGTCATAATCGTATAAGGTCGACGTCATATGCATATTTATTGCGTAACTTGTTGATATGTTTGTTTTAATACAAAAGTTGTAAATGTATGTAAAACCTGAAGACCTGTGGACTCTTCAGTTCATACTGATGGGCTATTACCCCCAGATTATCAACATCAATCCAAGACCAAAGCAAGCAAAAACAGAACAAGTTGTTGAACATGTCTTGAAGATACAATTGAAAGTTCAACAGAAAACTACGCTGATGACATACACAATCAGACAGACATCGCGTGACGGTTACATTCGATATGACCACCAGCTTTATTATTATTATTGTTGGTTTGGTTGCAACTTTTGTGCTGATGCAAAAACAAAACAGTTATAATGATGTGTATACCTATAGGCCAGGGGAAAGCAAAAAGATACAAAACCTACCTACCAACTATCTTGCGAGTCGAGAGAGAAGTATAGTTCGTCAAAGAAAGTCAATTAATTCGTTATAACGCGCAATCCCTACTTGAGGCCAAAGTTGCTAGGGTTTCCACTATATTGAAGAAAGATCATTCACTTTCTATAATAGTTGAAAATCTTGTAGTGGGAGACAGTTATAAGCTTATTCTCAACCGGTAACTCAACAGTTGAAGACTTTAAGCCGTACTGCAATACCATTTAAAACGTGAACGCGTTGCTTGATAGCTGTGCTAAATTGTGAATCTTATCGAAATAGTGAAAAAGTATTATCAATTTTCAAAATGAAATCCGTCATTTGTTTGCTTGCTGTTATCACCATTGTTGCCTGCTATCCACAACGTGAAGGAGCCGCTTACACAAATGAAGCCATCCGCCAAGCACAGCAGACATTTTTAATACCAAAAGATGCACAAATCCAACAGGTGCAAGAAGGAATTGAACTGGGAGCCTACGAACAGATTCCCGGAAATCAGAAGATCAATCTTTTTGAGATTCTCGGTGATCAAGTGCCATCGGAGGTGATTAATAATTTGCAAGCGCAAGTTGATCAAATTGGAAGAAATTAGAATTGAAGATATTTGTTCTTCTCCAAAAATTAGTTGTCTAAAGAATTGTTAATGTTATAAACTTTTTGTACAAAATTTATTAAAAAAACTTCTTTTTCTACTTTTGGTAGGAAAGTAAAAAAAAAAACCGAAAGTGGATTTTCTTTTTTTCAAAATGGATTTTGTCGATGGAAAATCATTTCGTCTGCAGTCAAAAGTGAATGTTATTTTTAGTATAGAATATTTTATGTGCATATGTCATGGACTTTGTAAAGTATCTTCACGTAGTTCGAGTACTTAGTTGTATCTTTATAGCAGGTATAATTGGCAATACGTTACGTAGTCTTCTTCCATTCGGAATACAGATGTTGTGATTATTATTTAAGAAAATGTGATTGTGCGTGTGAATGTTGGCAAAGCGAGTATTTTTATATCGAATAGTGATTGGATTTATATGAAAAATACTTGTGAATAAATGAAAAAGTGAATGTTTGTTCGAATTTATTTTATTTGGTAGACAACGCACGTTCACTGTATTAGCAGACAAAAATAGAAAGTAAATGATGCTGGCTAAAATGTTTTTTTTTTTTTTTTTTTTGGCTTTGAATGGAATTTGATTTTTGACCTGAAGAGTATGGTTGTTTCTAACAAGCATGATCATGTGACAGTCTTATTGAATTTTAATTCTTGAGTAATGTATTGTGAGAAGATTTTGGTTCAAGGGCTTAGGATTCTCTTTGTGTTCATATCTGAGCTTATGAGTTTTTATTTTTTCACTCTGTTATAAATACTTTTCCGATTGGGTTAGATAGATTTTGTGAGATGGGTTGGTGATACCACTGCAAGCCAAATCACCTGAATTGAATCTCAACCAGTAAGTTGAGTGGGAAAGGCGCAGGGTAAGGGAACAAGAAACGTGTTCGGTTGAAAATTACAACAATTCAGCCTTAGCTTTATTGAGTGAAATAGCTCCAATTTATAAAACACAGAGGAAATAGCAGATGTCTCAGCTCGGGATTCCATTATTTTCATACTTGGTACCTTAAGGCATCTTTGTTAAATCTGATGCAGTATTTTCCAGTACCTGGTCGACTTTATGTTCGACTTGTCAATTCAAAATTTGTTGTACACTGCTTTGGTTGTTTTTAGTGCCTTTTCTTCTAAGACAATTTGTTTTGAATTTCTCTAGTACCATGCTGTAAGTGTAAACATAATGTAAGACAATTTAGTAATTTAGCGGTGCCACAAATTTTAATGAAGCTTTATTTTAATAGTAGGTACTATTGTGCTTTTTCAAGTGGGATTACACAACATATGAAGGCCGCAATCTACAAGCAGCTGAACGAAGGCCGTTAAAATATTAGTTAACAAAAAAAACCCTAGTCACAAAATTAGCAGAGAAATCTCAGAAGCAGTTAGTAGTCGGAAAAGATTATAATCGTGTAGGTAGTTTGTGATCAGAAAACCCCATTATTTCTCAAAGAGCAGAGAGATCTCAGAATGGGCGGCTGATCGGAAGGTTCCTAAATCTTTATGACAGCACTGAAAATCGGAAAGAAATTGTGATCAGAAAAGGCCCTGATCTCAAAGTTAGCAAGAAAAAAAAGCGGTCATAGAAACAAATTAAACTTTTGAAAAAGATTTTAAGTCTCTTAACCCGAATCAAGTATTAGAATTGCTCTTCCAATGCAAAATCTTTGAGATATTGAATTTTTAACTTGCCAAAAACACTGTTTTTGTGATGTTTTTAGTAAAGAGAGATTCCATTTTGTTTTTTGCAATGTTTTTTAATCCCAAATAATTGAATACACTTTAAACAAATGGAAAAAGATTTTCCAAAAATTTGGTTTGGTGTTTTTGAAAATAAAATTTCTCTTTACCAAAAAACTCGCAAAGACAGTGTTTTTGGGAAGTTTAAAATTCGATAACTCAAATACTTTGCATAATAGAGCAATTTTGATACTAGATTCGAGTTAAAAGAGTCTAAATCTTAAACAAAAGTTTAAATTGTTTTATATGACCACTCTTCGCCAGTGTTGTCTTTTAACTGCAATTGCAGAAGATCTACTGCATTTTTTTTTTCTAAAATAAAACTTCTGCATTTTGAAAAAATTCTACTGCACTTTTAGTTTAACGTGCATATGTTAACTTTGTGTTCTCTGTCCTTCAAATTTTCTGCAGTTAGAAATAAATTTAATGCAAATACTTTAGAAAATTTTATTTTATGTCAAGAAAGACTGTTGGGAGCCATTTGAATCAGTGACAGTGGGGCTTATTGATTATGTTAACAAGTTTTCATAAAATTTAAAATTGATACTAATAATTCCTTACCATGTAAATTTTATTACCATTTTTTTAATTTTTTTGTTATGTTTTAAAAAAAATTAATATTTATTTCATATTTTAACTTAAAAATGTCTTAGTTTTTTTAAAAAAATGCAAATCTACTGCAAAAAAAATTGAATCTACTGGATCTTTTTTTTTTTAAATCTACTTCGGACATTTTTTCCAACAGTGGCAACGCTGCTTTTCACTGGCTTATATTACTGCAATTTACGAAAAAATGGATCTAAAAATGCATTTTTTGTTTGTTTTTTTTTTTTCTTTCAATTTTTGACAATGTTTTTTTTTTTTTAATACTGTACTGTTTTCTTACTTAGTCTTAAAAAAGAGGATATAACCAAAACGAATCCATCTCAAAAATTTCAAAAATCAAAATTTTTTTTATAAATTGTTTCTATTAATTTTTCTATTGATTATTCATAAGAAATTACCGAAAAATAGAGATTTTTTCGCATTCATTTTTTCAAATGTTATTGACAAACAAAAATTATAGTTTCAATCTATAAGGTTAACAGTTAACGGAAAGTAAAATAAAATCCAAAAGAAACATTTAATTTCTGCTTTTGTCTAAAGTGGTTATAGTTCCAAATAAGTGAGAATCTCAATGGACTTGTGTCCTTATTTTTCTTGCACTCATCCTACCCATATCATCAAGAAATGAAACTTTATTTTATTTTTTTGTCTTACAAAAACCTTTCCAACCGCTTTAACCAAAAAACAAACAAAAGTGGATAAGACTTTTTTCTCTTACATCACTGCACTACAATTAAATCAAAGTTATATCAGATTAAAAAAAAAATAAAAATAAAAAAAGAAAACTTATCTTCAAATCCTATTTATTTTTCACACAAACAAATCTAGAAAACCTCCAATATAGAGTAATCTTCTATAAGTTACTCTATGTCAACAAGGAAAGTCCTCTCAATTATCAAAAATACGAAAAAAAAAAAGAATTATCTTAAAAAAGAATCTCTGCCAAGGATCAAAGTAATCCAATTCTGTCATCATGTCAGAAAATAAAGAAGTAATATATCCTTGGGTAGAATCTTGGAAAGAACTTAACAAAAATAAATATAGAACTTACCGGCTTAAGTCCAATTTCAGAAAACATATCAAACACACATACACACACATATTAGCTTGTACTAAATTATATAGTTTTTATGTTTGAGTGCATTTTTTTTTTCATTGGTGTATTTATGAAATCATCTTTCGTTTCAACATAATTTAGAAATATCCTTATGTAAAGAAAATAAGATGCATCAATCACTACTGTATCGCAACAACATGAACATCACCATCATCATCATCGTCGGTCGGTCGTCAGGCTTTAAAATATAGTTGTTCTATGATGAGCAATTTCAAACTATGTCACAGATTTGCTACTTTGTTGTTTTTTGTCTTGTCATCTTCAGGATAACTGCAGTGGAATGAACTGCAATAAAATCCTGTGGAAAAAAAAAACAACAAACAGATACACTTTAAACTGTGTCTTCCTTTTCGCTGTTGTTGTTTTTTTCACAAACAAGGATCTTGTAAACAAGAAGAGTCTCCTTGTTTATAGCCGGGAGATATTTTTCTCATCTTAACTTCATTTAAACCCTGCTGCTGCTGCTGCTGGTAAATATCCTTCAATGATGTGCGGTTGGCTCTTCTCTGTGCCGTCCATCAACCAAACCAACAACCTATAGCATAGGTACAGTTATCTCGTCTCATCGTGGGTGTATTGTATGGACTGTATGGAATGTATAGTAGATATAGCCCGTAACCATCATCATTATTTCGACTTTGTTTATTAAGTCTTGTTTCCACCAGAAACGATTGAAATTTATGTCATGTCAACCAAGCGAGGCTGGCATTTTACCAGCAGGACTTGTCTGTCTGTAAGGTGTTGTTTGTTTCCGGTATTTGGCCAGCAGGGTTATATTTTGTTTTGTTTTTTGAAGGTTCGTTGCCACCATCTCTCACTAAATCAGGATCATCCTTTGGTCATGTCATCTGATCTGAGTGTCTTTCGACAAGATTTCTATGTTTTCGTTGTTGAAGGTGGTTGTGGTTGTTGGCATTCTCTCTCTTTGCAGGATACTTCTTTAAATAAAAATCCTTTTTTTCACATTGAAAATTTATTAGTTTTGTATTTAAAAAAATTTTGCTACTCTAGGATCCTTGTATACCTATTTTTCTAGAAAAATATGGCTTCGTTGAATTATGAGATTGGAAAAGTGTCAAGCTGGTCTAGGATTTATTTTTGTCTGTTTCTTTTCTTTTTTTTTTTTTTGTATAGATGAACACGTATCCTTCGCATGAATGGCATTGTTAAATGTGCGAATTTCGTGCTGAACTTTGTGTTTTGTCAGGACTTTCAGGAGATGTTTTTCTCCTAGGTCCTTTTACAACAAAAAATATACTAAGGAAAAAAAAGAAGAAAAAGTAGATTCCTTGCCTTGCACGTGGCAGCTTTGAAAAACCGGCGGCAACCGAAGTCGATGTCAGGCAGAGAGCATATCAGCATTGGCAAGGACGATAGCGAAGAAACAAAGTTGATATGAGATGAGAAATGAGATGAGAAGAGTTGAGAGACGAAAGAGATGAAAAATAATAGAACAAGGAAAAACTTTTTTTTTTTTTCTTTATATATGTATCATGTGAGATTGGAGAGTGTGTGTGTGTGTGCAGCACCAACAGAGAGCATCCTTGTTAAAATTAATTGAGGAACTTTTCCAAACAAGATTGTGTTAGGGCGATCTGGTGAAATTCATTGGTTTGTGCGTCATTGTGATTTGTGTTGGCATATTGCCGCAGGTGCATGCAATTGCCACATGTTTTCTATAAACATACGCTTGCTGGTTCAAGCAGCACCATCACGGCACCACTGTGATGGGTTTTAGCTGGTTTAAATAGGAAAGACAAGAGCTTATACTATACATGCACACATAGTATAGCTAAAATCTCTTGAACAGAGAGGATAAATAGAAGAGGAATCATTTTGTCCATATAGTAAACCGGATGTTGATTGAGGTAGTTTGTATATGTAGTCTAATATTAGTAGTGGCTATAGGATACAATTAATTTGACCGACACACTAGGCCTTGTTCCGCTCTAGATTTTTGTTAAATGAATAGCAGCAACAACAGGAAAACAAAAAAAAAAATGTGAAAGTTTATTATGCATACCTAACCTATACCATACACAACTGATACTGTTTAGCATATAATATCGACTGCTGTTATACTCTAGCACCCTTCTAGTACATTGAACATGTGGGCTTTGGATTAAGGCAGCAGTTTAAAATTTATTTTGCAATCAAAAAAGAGGAAAAACAAATTGTTGAAATTTTTGTTTCACTTTACTTGAATGCAAAACTTGCACTTAATAGTTAAATTGTTTGTTTTTTTTCTTGATTTTGAAGCTGTTTTGAAACAGAAAAACAGCATATTGTTTAAATTTCTTTAATATTTTTTGTGGTGAATTAAAATTTCAATCCACCCACGGATTGGTAGTTTTTCTTTTTTCAAAATTTCGAAAGTGACCCGTTTTTCAAAAAATTGATTTTTTCAACAAAAAAATCTTAAAAGATTTTTTAAAAATCCGAAAATTACGTTTTTGAAAATTTTGATATTAAATAATTTTGGTTGTTGAGGGCCTTTTGTATGAAAAAATCATCAAAATTAGTTGAGTCGTTGAAGAGAAAGTTAAAAATTAAAAAAAGGGTTCTTGGGAGGTACCGTTAGTGGAATTTTTTCAAACATTTCTTTTATTCCAAAACTATGACTCTACTAACAAAAGGAAACACAAACATTTTAATCAAAATCGTTAGAGTCCTTTTTCATAAAAAAATAACTTTTCTTGAATGGTTATGGTTAGTTTTGGTCCTGAGAAAAAAATATAAAATTTCCCGTCTAGTGAATCACCAAAGACTTTTAACCACCAAGTTTCAAGAAAATTGGTTAAATGATTTAGGCTGTAGCTCGAGGTATATACGGAAGAACGGACAGACAGAATTGCGGCACCCACTTTTTTCACATTCTCTATGATCGTAATGACATGCCTGATTGTTATCTCGAGTTCGATGTTATTTATCAATCCTAAACTTGCCTTATTACCTATATTGCAAGTAAAAATGCACGACTGTTTCGCACGTACTTCCTCTTATAAATAAAGTTGATAATTATGTTAATCCTTTTTAATTAAATGCAGTTTTAGATAAAAATTCTTTAAAAGCAGAAAATTCGATTTTCCAAGTGACTAAAACAGCTTTGGAAAATTTTTGAAAATCATTGCAGCCGTTTAAAAAAAAACCATTTTTTCTAAATAAAATTTTAAAAGGACTAAAAACTTAATTTTTAATTTTGTTCAAATCAATTTTTCCACTAATGACAGCAATAAAATCTCTCTTAATCCAAAACATCATAAGAACAGTATTTTTGTGAAGTTAAAAATTTGATATTTCAAGAACTTTGCATGAAAAAAATTGTATAAGTACAAAAAAGTCAATCTCAGTTTTTCTACTATTTGTAACTATTTTTGTAAAAGATAAAAAAAAAATAGATTTCCAATATTTTTTAGGTTATAGGTATTGAAAAGTTATCTAAGCAAAAGTTTCCCATGGTGTGCATAGAAAGTTTTTCATAATAAAATTGGATTAAAGCTCAGCACCACAAAAAAAAAAAAAAAAGGAGACTGATGAGTGCATAAGTGGCAAAGCACGAAATAGCTATATCTCCAGCCAAACAAGAGTGGTAGCACCTTTAAGTTGTTGTTGTTGTTCAAACATTCAATGAAATTGACGGAATAAAGAATGGTCAAGTCTAATAAGCTGACATTCTAGTACGAATAGTACAATAATAACAATAATATTAACAAAAGTTTTTTTTTTCCTTAAAAATTACTAAAATTTTCGTACAACTGATATGCTTGCTTATAACTTCTACTGACACTGTTTTCTTCATTTTTGGTTATTATACAGCAAAAAATACAGTCTGAATGTATAATTTTTGCAACAAGAATTCAATCACATAACTAGTCTAAATGATTGTTTTTTGATAGCTAAGATATCATGATGAGAATGACCCTTTTGTAACATAATTGTGACTTAATTGTGTCACTTTAAGGTAATCCTGTTAACCAAAAACCTTAACTATGATATTTGTTTTATCATTTTTTGCCACTTAAAGGAAATTAAGTACCTATAATCTTATTGTTTGTGTCAAAAAATGTATTCGTTTAATCACTGTGGCAAGGTATGTCCTTCCGTATGACCAATTAACATCAAAACGAACAAATAGGCTGTAAAATTGATTAGTTACCAAAAAACAAATACCTACCGTACCCACACCTATTTATTCATACGTACTCCTTCCACATGTTCTTTGAAAATTGATTCCAAAAAAATAAAAAAAAAAAACATTACGAGAGATAAAAAATCAAAAGGAAACTTTTGGCATATCTCTCTCACTCTGGTATCCCAATTAAAATTGGAATTACATTCAATCTCCTTTGGTGTTGCGAGGAAGTAAATGTTTGCATATACATACTCACAACATCCTTTTGCACTCCCCCAAGCTCTTATCATAGCCAAATATAAATCTCTTACGTACATACATATACAATAAGCAGTACACTCTCAAATACCTATACCCTCCTATTTTCAAAAAAAAAAAAAAAAAATACCCACACAAAATATTGACTTCTTTAGAGCGCTGGCTGTGTAGCTTGGGGCAAGGAAGTCAGGCATAGAGTATCGCATTAATGGTTCGTATGTTTTCATCTTGTTTCGCGCCATTGGGCAACATCATTTGCTCCAATTCATTTAACTTTGCCTTATTCCCTCTACCTACATATGTACGTGTAGGTGGGTATACTGAACTTATATAGACGTTCATCGATGGTTTTCTTTTGTTCTCACACATGCTTATGTTCTTCCTTGATGCAAAAAAGAATAAAGGTTACTAAAAAGTTGCAAGAAGTTGCTCTTGAATATTTTGGTTGTTGAAGATACAAAAATATATTAACTGAAATGCTGTAGATATGTGTTAGAGTTAAAAATATATTTTTAATACACAAAACTGTGTGAATTTTGTTTGCTTAGTTTTTAGTTAACTTTTCGATTTTATGCATTCGAAAACTTCATTTTTCAAATTTAATTTTCTAGAATTGAAAGAAAATGGCAGATAAATTTTCCTATCGTTGAAAAAATGGAAGTATTTCATCGAAATAATATTTTGTTTCTAGTAACCATGCAGGGATTAATTTACTATTCCCATAGTTGCCATTGAGCTTTTGTATTTGCATACATTCTTCTGTACAAAGAAATAAAAATAACAATCCTCTACTGTACTTATGTTTTCTTTTTTTTCTTTTTTCTTTTGGACAGAAAAACATTTATTTCATTTTTTCCAATTCAATGGATAAAACCCGACTTTACTGCTTTTTCATTTCAATACAACAACAAAAAAATCATTCAATTCTTTTGTTAACAGTTCGAAGTTCTTTAAAATCGTTACCAATTCGATTGCCAGCTTATAATAATATCAAAGGACTATAAAAGTCTATATCTATATCGAGTCAAGGACGTATAGTATTTTCGGTTCTATAAATACTTAAAAGTCCATCGAATTCGACTTTAACTTTTGCCATACAATTTAACGATAAAGGCAAAGAAAAATCGAATCTTTTAAAGGAATTTTACATTTTCTGTTTATTTTTCTTTTTTGAAATTGATATTTTTTCAAGTAAAACACTTTCGAATCACGCTTTACTTCAAAAAAGAATACAAAAAAAATTAAAAAAAGCAAAGCTCCTTCAGGGCGAACCAATCACCGGAAAACAGGATCCCTGTTGTGTTGTTGTCTTATTTTTTTTGTTTTTAAAGCAAAACAAACTAAAAAAAATGAAAAACGAAAAAAATCTCCTGGAAAAAACATGCTACAGGTAAACAAGGGTATCCTCATGGATTTCCTCTCTGGACGAATAGTGTCTATCACTCAATTCTTTTTGGCCACACGTCTATATTCCGGTGAAGCTTTTGTTTCGTATATTTTCCTATTTGCTTATACCTAAATATTTTTTGTATTCGATTTTTGGAAGAAGGTCAAATAGAGAAAGAGAGAGAGAGAAAAAAATAATCTAGGCAAAACCAGGACCAAGGGAAACAAGATCCTTTGAGATACGTATTCAATCTGATTGGTATTTGTTGTGCTAATAGTCAAGGTATACCGTATACCATGTCTTGTGTAGTGAAACTTGATTACGAGATTTTTTTTTTTTGTATATTCTTTCGCTGTCGTATTTCATTTCGTTTTCTTTCAATGGTCTTTAGTTAGTTGTTTTTGTTTTGTGTGTTTTTTTTTTGTAGAGTTAGTTCTAGTTCATGGATTCTTATGATGTTTTTCAGATTCAATTTGTCCATTGTCTCTTTTATCAAAAAGAAGTTGTTCTGATTTGTTATTTTTTTGGTTTGTCATTTCTATTTGTGTCCTTTTCGATATGAAAGTAACTATGACACCGACGCGACGCATGGCGGCGTTTGTTGAAGTAAAAGTCACTTGGGAATTTTAACTTGTTTGTTGTTGTTGATGATGCAACTGACAATAAGTTAGGAAGGGTTTTTGAATTTGTTGTTTTTTATTTTTTTCTTTATCATTCTTTTCAAAATATCCTATGGCTTCTGTTATGTATTCGTACTACTACAGTTAATTTTTGTGTCACAGAACGGAGGCGTTAATTCACATTGGTTCAATGCCTTTGGGGAATAATGTTTAAATATGTTTTTGAGTGTGAATAACCGTGAACTTTGATATAGTTTTCTTGCCCAAAAAATATAGTCACATACAAAAACAAAAAAAGCGTCTTTATAGTCTGTACAAAAAGAAAGAGAGACACGTTAACATTCGGTCGTTTTTGTATGCAATTCTGAACCTAATATTTTTTAGTGTTGATTAAGGATTTAATTTGAACTTGCCAAATAAGATTGCCTTCTTATCAAAATGATATTCAAACATTTTGAGGGTGAGCATTTTATGATTTATGGATAGAACTTTTTTACTTTTTGTTTGAAGTTATACTTTGCGGGTCACTGTGGCGTATGTGTAACATTTTTTTAAATTCAAAATAAATTTTAATACCTACAGATTTGTCAATCCTTGACCAATTGATCACACAAATTAAAATTATATGCATGGAGTGATAAGTTCTGGGAGGCGTTTCAAATAGTCGAGTCTAATTTTGAAAACATAAGCTGTGTTTTATTGGTAGATGGGTAGAAAGCCACAGCAACCGAATGCAAGTAAAACAATTCTACTCTTTCGCACATACAATGTTTGAAAGTTGGTAGCATATTAATGGTTCCTGATGCAATTTATGACAAAAGACAATCAGCTAAGGTTTGTGTTCGCTAACTTTATCGAATGTTATTTTCGATTTACAACATAGAGTGCTTTCGATTTGTCCTAGTTTCTTTTTTTAATTAAATATTCTGCGCGATGGTGAAATTATAAAATAACTTCTTAATTAAATCGATTTTAAATTAATTTTTGTTATTTTTTTTTTTAACTCAAAATGTGTTTTATTGGAAAACACAAATCAATGAACGGCACCGCCTTCGCACATGAAACTCCTTACGTTCAACGGACATTAAGTACTTACTTTTTTGAGGCCCTGATTGGTCAGATGTAACTGAAATTTCAGATTATCAGAAAATTCAGTGACATCTGACCAATCAGGGTTCCCAAAAAGTAAGTACCTCAAGTTTGTCCTTGTATATAACTTCTTCTTCTCTTCTTCTAGCCCACTAAAAACTGACCTGCATGGTTAGCATATTATCTAATTTTTGGTAAAATATCAGAAACAACAATTCTACAGAATTGTCTACCTTCTGTTTAAGTCAATTTATCGTCAATAATATGAAGTAACATTTTTGGCACGGTTTTTTTTCTTAAATTTTTCAGTTCCTTAAATTTTATGCACTTGCAACTTCTGACGTTTAAAGTCAAACATACCTAGCAAATTATTATGACTTATCACAAAAAACTTATCAAAATAAAACATCAACCAATCCCAAATATAAATTCAGGCATACAAAGAGCCCTTTAATATAAAAACTCTGCATTATAATAATTTATTTCAGATTATGATTAACACTGTCAGTTATAGATGGCACCATGATAGTTAAAAAGAATTCTGCTACCATCCTATTTATATTCACCACATTCGAATAACCAAACCAATCCATTCTCTAGTTTCAATATTACTCGCCTGGCGCTAGCAAACTGAAAGAAGACTAGGTTGTTGTTTGTGATTTCAAATCGATGCCATGAACCTTTAATTCCTAGTGTAGACTTTTGTGGAACGTAAGAGAAAAGCTTTCATTTCAAAATTCAGTATTCGGACATGAAATGTATGGTTACGGTAAAAACTTTCAGAGAGCTTTTATGGGGAATTCACAATAATACAATTTAAATGTGGGAAAAAGTTCGTAATTGAATCGGGCTAACCGATTTCTGAAATTACAAAAGCGAAACTGGAAAGTATTAAATGATATCATTTAAACAAAAACATTTTTTGATTGCAAAAAACATTTTAAACTTATCCAACGATAATGTAGGTGTGTTTTAGTTACATTGGGACTACAAACTATCGGCTAAAATAACTTTATTTGAAAAGAATATTCAAAAATACGCTAATAGCTCTAAGATAAGTTACAGGTATGTAGATACAATCGCTCGTAAAAATAATGTCATGTTTTATTGGTATCTACATACGTAGCCTATGAAAATTTAACAGGGAAAACAAAATATAAGTTAATTTAATACTGAGGAAAAAGTTTCAGAATCATAACAATGACATTTAAGTTATGAAGGGAAGCTCATCATTTATTATGAAGGTTGACACTTGAAGGGATGTGTTCGTTGAATGCGTTCTTTTTAAAGGGTACCTACTGTTTTAATGAAAGAAAACTAATTCGCGGGTAATTTTTTGAATAAATTGTTTTTGTAAAAAAAACCTTAAAATATTGTTTATGGTATTGTTTTGATTTATTTATTTGAATGGTTGCGGGAAAGAACGATCATAGTCACATTTTTACGGTTCTCCGTATAGTTTCAATTTTAATTTTTCAAACCAAATAAATTTGACTCAGGGTATAAATTAACTTTCAATTTGTAGTTGAAGTAAGCAGTTTATTGTCCCCACATATTTCATACATACACGATACAATTATCAAATGCGATTCAACTTTTGTACGATAATCGGTACCATAATTATTGTATCGTGTATTCCATGCTTAAGCGTACAAATGTCACAAGCGGTACAATTTTTCTAAAATTATGTACAAAAATAATAGTGTGGTTTTGGGACAGGTAACAGATAAGGATAGCGAGAGAAAAATCACAAATATTGCAGGTTTTCGAGCAAATTAAGGAGGTGCCTTCAATTTTTTGTTGATGTTCAGATAGGCCATAATATATAAATTATTTGTGTGTACAGATTAAATGATTAATTGACTCCTTTTTCTGTATATTGTGTGTATATTGTTTATTGGCACATTTTCTTCCAAAATTTTGATGTATCCCAAAGCTTATCCTATGAAATTGTTTTGCTTGTTTAATTAATTTCTTAGTCCTTGTATATCGATATCAAGGAAAATTATATACTTTCGCATCCGTAAAAGTCATTAATCATCTTCGTATAATATAAATCAACGAAACTAAGCTCATGTGACGGATCATTTGATTGCTTCATTGTTCGTGCTTTAATTAAACCTAAATAATTAGATATTTACCTGTCTGATGATGTTCTGTATTTGCTTTTGTTTTTTTTTTTTTTTTTTTTATTTGTATTTGAGTTGTTCTTTGGTTTGCTCATCTTTTCTTTCCTTTTATTTTATTTGTTTTTTTTTTCTCACTTTGTTAATATCCTGCGGTTCATATCATACGGCAATTTGTCACCGGAAAGCAGTATACAACACCATCTTGGGCCACTATACAATCAACACCTTATAAAAATAGCCAGTGCTTTCCGGACCATGGAAAAGTATGTACTATACCTAACGCAATCAAATTGCCTCGTCATAACAATAAGGATAATCGCACTTTTTGTATGTGTATAGGTATGTGTTTCCTATCTGCCATACCAGCCGGTGGTGGAGAAAAAAATCAATATTCCTAACAAAAATAAAAGAAAAAAAAATAGAAAAAGAAGAAGAAAGAAGAAAAAACTAAAAAGGACTATTTTCTCGTGTGTCAATTTAGACATTAATTTGGCTTAGACCGTAAGGAAGTGGATACCCAATGGACAAGGACATACACCAACACCATGGCCGACATGCGACACTGGATGAGATTTCTTCAAGAGATTTTAGCTTATATAATGTAATGTATGTGTAACTTTGTGTAATTTTGTTAGCTCTGGCATTTTACGAAAAGTATTGATTTATTGTCATTTTGTTTTTTTTTTTTTTTGGGGATAAAATGTTTGTTTTTGTTTTGGAAGGTTTATTCTCTGAACTATGACAAAAAAAGTTTTATTTCTTTTGTTTTTATGTATGATTTTTAGTTAGTGGCAAGGCGGGTATGGGTATATTTAGTTTTTGTTTTCCCAAAAGTTTGAATAACTTAGGTTGTATATAGAATTAATTGACTTTAACAGGCTTTACTTACACAACAACAGGTTTACTTCTACAAGATATAAAAAAAAAGATGTGTTTGGAAAAAGAAATTGCAAAACAATTTCGATCAAGAAAATTGTTTTTGTGTTTTTTTTTTTCAGAAATCAATGACATGGCAAAAAAATGGTGGAAAATAGAGAAACTTTTATTAGTTTTATATTTTATTTATACATAATATACTTCTGGGTGTGCTTAATTTATCATTACCCATGTTTTAGTGACTAACAGGATGTACTTTGCTTTTTATTGTTCCCATAAGTCCTATATGGTAGATAGAGGATCACACAAATGGCTGAATATCCCAGGACGACTTGGACAAAATCACTTAAATAACTGCTCATCGAAAGCAGTTCGGAGAAGGCTGAACACATGCTACAGAAATAGGAGATGAAAGGAAGCTGTATAGAATCGTCTAAGGGCCAGCAGCCACTTTGACTAACCTCCTAGTAGATTGATTGATTTTGTAGTAAATTAAAAGGCCAAAGTAATGCCCAGGATTGCCCGGTTTGTGGAAACAAAACTGCTTTACTGTATTATTTCAAGTTTTTACTTGCGATATAGGAACTAAAGGTCAAGTTTAGGATTCGTAAAAAAAAGGGTACCTAACATGCAAACAATATGGAAAAACTTCCTCGAAAACGGCTATAACGATTTTGATTAAAATTATGAGTTGTACAACAAGCAAGGTCGTTCTTTTGAAATTAGAAAAAAATATATTTTTTTTCGGTTGAAAACGGAACCTCCCGTTTTTTTCTTTTCTTTTAAAATTTTATGTGTGAAGCTTTAACATCCACAGCAACTTTTGAGCAAGTACGTGCGGCCTTGTTATGTATTGAAATTTGTCTGAATATTGTTAATTTTTTTTATATATGTATATTTTAAGGTTACAGTATTTTGTAAGGATTCTAATTTTCACAATTCAAATTTTTCAAAAAACGTGTATCATCGTAATGAATTTGTTTTCACCTTAAGGCAGTTAACTAAAGACGTTAAAAACTTAAACTCATTTGATGATAAGAATAAAACCCCCATGACCGGAGGCAAGGTATAGATATTTGCATTAAATACAGAAACAAATTTGTGAAGATATTATTTTATTAAGCTAAAGTTCTATATCTGGCATACACAGAGACACTCCCAGATACGTGTAATTAGACGACACGTTCTTCGTGTATCATACCTTCGACTTGGATGACATAAAATTACAAAATTTAATTATTCAAAGCAAGATAAATCTCTTATACCTTGAAGGTAATAATATAAAAGTACTGGTATAGGTACATTTATGACACCGTATACTTCAATTCACTTCCAAAAGGAAACACGTTAACGTAGAAAATTCATGCCTACATAAATACAAATTTAAATAAACATACTCCTTCCAGTTACATTGATACTAAAAAAAAAATTATAAAGCCTTGAAAAACATTTCATATACTCACACTTTCAAAGAAAAAAAAAATAGATAAAATTTAATTTGCTGTGAAGGTTAACATTCATTCAAAATAAATAAACTTCAAGTAGCTATTTGTGGAAGAGTAAATGAAAAAAAGAAAATATTCCCCGCACTCTTTTTTTTGATATAAATTATTCAGTGGATGTTTTTAATTGACTTAACAATTTTTATCTGAATTTTCAATTCACAACAAGGACTTGATATTTTAGTTATTAAACACCTGTGCGGGGACAAAAATCTAAGGAATACTTTCCTCTACTTCGAATTTCATGTTGTTTGTTTTATGATTCTCTGTGTGCTGCCAAGCTAAAAGTTCAATCGATTATCAGATATACAAATATTGTCAGGACAGTCAATCTCTGACTTGCAGTGGCGTATTGAGGGGGGGCTCAGGGGGCTCAAGACCCCCAAAGCCTCTTAAAAATTTTATTGTTTGGGTGATTTCATCATAATGTACATTATTAACTGAAACTTTTTCGTAAATTTAAGAGATTTATAGAGAGCTGAGGAACTCGAGTCCCAGCACCCCCTCCCCCCCCAAATATTAACGCCACTGCTAACTTGTACGTGGTTATGACTTCAAAAGATTCATACTTTCAAGATAAATAATTTATTTTTGTTTTTGGTACTTTGCAGAAAATCGGTTAAGCTATAACTAAGAATATTGAAAAGCAATAAGGCCTTTTGGTGGAGTAACTTAAGGATGATTTTTTTTTTTCAAATGTTGGTATTCAAAAATACGTTAACAGTTACCGGATAAAATTGCCGCTAGTATCGGATTTTGTTTTTAATTTCAACAGTAAGATTTTTGTAAACAAAAATTTTTTCATCAAAAAATTTTGTTAAAATTTGAAAAATAATCTATGCCATACATTTTCAAGGAATGCTTAAGGAATACAACTGGTTAAATAGGGGTGTATTTTTGCCCGTTCAGATGGTAGGAGGAATTTTTTCAAAAGTTGACTTGGAGCAGAAATTTTTTTTATTGAAATACAACGAAGTTAAATAAAAATTTAAAATAAAGTTATTCCAAATCAATAGTTTAAGACAAAATGATTTTCAAATTCAGAATTTTGAAAAAAAAAATCAACAAGAATTTTCAACTTATTATTATTTATGTAAAATTTACGTTATTAAATTTTTAATTTATTCTTCCAATTTCGATGGCCTTGTTTTTTAGCAACCAAATGCAGAAATTTTAATTTCTTATGAATCATAGTTTAAAATAATTTAAAGTTACATATAATTTTACTGGTCTACAAAATTAAAGTTTTTTTATTTTAATTTATATAATTTTTTGTAAATTAAGCATGATTGTACTTTTCTAAATATATAAATCTGGTTTTAGAAAAAATTCTATCACGTTTCAGATTCATACTCAGCATCCCAAAACGCATAAAGTTAGCCATTGAAAATTTTTGCTTCAGAACCTTCCACCTTTAAAAACATCCAAAATACTCTCTTTAGTCCAATTAAGGACTTAAGAGAGTATTTTGGACAAATCATTAATTCCACTTTGCAATATCTTTGCGCCAAAAGATAAAAATGATTTACACAGGCAGAAAAACCTTATTTAGGTACTTCACTATTTGGGCGAAAGACAATTTTCTTTCTTTCCAAAAAAATACAATTTTTGATCAATTTCCAAACAAAAATGAAGAATTTGAACCACAACTTGTTGAAAAGTACCAAATTAGTTTATAAAAATCGAAAAACTTATTATATTCTGTGTTCATGGAGCTATTAAAATTGAAAATCGTTCAAGAGAATACAAAGTTGTAATAATTTTACAAATTCCATTCTTTTTTTTTTTTCATTGGACGAACGAAGCCCAATTTAATTTTTATTTCAAAAATGTGTTTTTTACCATATGAAAAATGGTTGTACCTGAATTTTTGCTTGAGGAACAAAAAATAAAAAAAAAAACAGTAAACGAAAACGTCGGCATTTTAAATTGTTTTTCTCCTCCAATTTTCAACCAATTTTTATAAAAAAAACACCTCTTTTGATTAAGCTTTTTCAGTTCTGTGCTTTTAAATTATCAAAAAATCCAGCCAAAAGTTTTAGTATTATACCACTCATAAGCCATTTATTGCAGTCTCTGTAACCTTTTTTATGATTTCAGCCTAAACTATTCTAAAAGCCACTTTTTTAAAAGTGAATTAACTAATTTAAACATCCTTAATCCTCTTAATAAAATAAAGGAATTTAATCCTTTTATAAAATCTTATAATCTATAACAAAGTTCCCTTTATTACCTACTTAACTAATTAAATTCCTAGAATTAATACTGCTTGGAAATTCTTTAAAATACTAAAAAAAAAAACAACTCTAAACTCAATCAGAATAACTGTAAATTTTAAACTCATTACAACAAGAGCAAAACAAACAACAACAACAACAAACAACAACAACAAAATAGAAACAAGTTTTCTAATTTTCGATAGTAAAGCATTCTTCCGGCATTAAACAGCGACAGAGTCTTTCATCCCCTTAAAATTCCCCAAAGATACTACATACCATTTCCAAAATTGAAAAACCCTCTCGATTGTATCCTATTTCCGAGGAGGGACACATCCTTAAAACACAATTAAAAGCTTTAAAGCCATTAAAGGGCATTATAAAGAGAAATAAAAAGAAACAAGAAGCAACCCAAAAAAAAAAAGAAAATAACTCCCAAAGGTTCTATCGAGTTTACTGCGTGTTGTGTCAGTTGGTTGGTCGTTGGATCGCAACAATAACGTCCATCCTCAGGCCTGGTCTGGCATATTGCTTAATCGGAAATACCAAATAAAACCAAACTAGTCCTTGAAAAATTTACACATTTACACAAATTTTCATCTTTATTATTTTTTTGTTGACGATCGGCCAGAACGTCCTTCTTTGTCCACCAGAAGTCCTCTCCACCCATTCAATAAAAAAAAAAACAAATTAATTTTATCCAGCTTTGTCCTAAAGGTCCTTTTTTGAATTAACCCAGCACTTGAACAATTTGCATACGCAGGCAAGCCTGTTTCCTGATTTTCTTCTCTCTTTTAACGGATGTGTACGTTTGTCATTGTCGTCTGTCTCCCGCCCTCACTTCAAATCCTATACAGTCTCACAAACATTTTAAATGAGGCACATGCTGTTTGTTGTAGCTTTAGTGTATAATTTAAGGGAAAGGGTTGGAAAAAAAGGATTCACTTCACTTCACAACCCTATATTTTCCCAGAGAGATGAGTGTTTCCCAGATTGTCGTCGTCGTTCAAGTTCTACACACCAACAACATCCCAATTCTCAGTAAACAGATCCCAGAACTAGGCAAGCATCAGACAGATAGAGAGAGAGAGAGAGATCCAAGTAACCAGGAAAAAGCTAGGCAGCCACTTTTGTTTCAAGGATAACAAAATGTGACAATGAAGTAGAGTGGCAGGAAATTGGAGAGCGAACATGGGTGTTCTATAACCCGCGCGCACTCCTTACTTTGCGACAGTCAGGCAGACTCTTATCAGAATTAAGCCAACTTTAGGAAAGAAGGAGTAGTAAAGGTGATGTAGGTTTATAGATGGAAGTCGGGGAATAGCTATGTGCCGTGTGGAATGTCGAGTGACAATGTGATGAAGTGGACTTGTAAGGGTGTACGATTCAAAGGGTTTTAACCCGTCCCATCCTAATGTTAAGAGGCAATTTTTGGTGTTTCTTTTTTTTTATGTGTTTATTATCTGGGAGAAGGAAGATCGGTGTCGTGCCATAAAGATAATTATAATTTATTTTTATTGGTCTTGATTCTTAGACGAGGCTGATATATAGGAAAATAAAGGAAATATTTGATGGCAAAGGTTTAAAACATGATATCTTTGGCTAAATAACGGATACATCGGGCAAGGAGTTGAAAAATGAGTAGTGAAAGAAAAGGTAATGGAGAGAGTTTATTTTTTTTTTTAAGACTTAAGAAATCCATTCAGTGTTGTTCATCAACTGAATTTAAAGAGGAATATGTTTCTGCCAAGGAATGTTACAAAAAGTGACTGAATGACGGTGAAAATATAAGTTTTTTGTGTTAAAACAATAAATGATTTATTTCTCATTTTGTACTTTATGGCAGAGATCAGAAGAAGAATTTAAAAAAAATTTCTTGCATTAAACATTTCAGACCCTAAATGGTTAGTTACATTATTTTATGGATCAATGAATTGACATCAAAACAACATTATTTGGTCAGTGATAGATTCTTGTTTTTTTTTTTTTTATATCAGCTTTCATTTGACACCTCAATTTTTAAAATCGATATAGAATTTATGTGGGTCACTGTGGCGTATGCGTACTATTTTTTTTCCCTTGAACATTTGTAATGTTATTTAAATAAAAATATCTCGCTGACCTATCATAACTGACCTTTGATCAAATTGGACAAATAGTACTTTACACATGGGGTTATTACATCCCAAAGCCAATATTACGAGTACCTACAAGATACTACCATGCATCGGCCTCCTACACTCACCGAGCTTCATCTTCCATGGAAGAAATTTTTGTAAGTGGTAATTTTGATGAAACCAGCAAAATTTGGTAAAGTTTCAGGCCCATATTACTGGAGTGGAAGTGTCGGAGTTGCCATGTGTTAAAAAAATGTTTTTTTTCAAAAATATAAAAAAAAAATACATAAATAAACAATACTTTTCAAAATCATAAAAAGACCTTGTTGACAGATTTTAAAAGAAATCGTTTTAACTAATGAATATATACTAAAATAACTAAGACTTATGGAAAATTTCTCGAAAAACGTGTTCATCGTATTTCCGTTTTTCGATTTTTGAGAAAAACTAAAAATGCAGTTTTGTTAGAATCAATTATTACATAACATGCACTAAGTTTAATCGAAATCGTTAGAGCCGTTTTCGAGAAAAATCCAATAACTTGAAACCGTTATATGGGAGGTATTCGTTCTAATCCGGATATTAAAAAAAAAAAATTGTTAATTACGAAAGAGTAATCTGCACCAAATTTCATGCAAATCCGTCAACCCGTTTAGGCTGTGGCTCTATGTGCAGATGGACGCACAGACAAACAGAAGAACAGACACACAGACGAACAGACGCACAGACCGACGGACGGCATGATGGAAACCACTTTTTTTGACTTTTCCATCATCGTAATGTTGGTTTTGAACCTCGAATATTTTTTTCACACGAAAAAAAGAGCATTTGAAGAACGAATGGCCATAAGAGCAAGCAGGGTTCAGACCAGATAACGTTTAAACTCAGATTCTTCCAAATATTAAAAAAAAAACATGTTAAACGTTGAAGAATCATATCCACTACAAGCCAGGTCTACTGCAGTTGATATTCTTTTATATAAAGTACACTTTTTGTCGATCTTGAAATCAGTGAAAACAACCTCGTCACTATTAATGACTGTTTCTTGGCACCATCTGATTCACAATTGACAAGTCAAACAAATGACATCACGCAATTTGACAGCTCATATCATTGAGACAAGTAAGACAGAGACCCAGGGTTTCCTTGAAACAATTTTCGCTTGAACAACATAAACGAGAATATTGTTTCTGCATTTAAACCAAAACTCTACAAATAGGTGTTTCTCATTATACCGGCTGCATAACTTTTCAATAACTTTTTTCTTTGTATCAGTATAACCTTCCAAAACAACGAATCAAAACAATTTTTCATGAAAACGCAAAAATAAAAATTGCTTTATATAATTTAGAGATAAAAATGATAGTCTAATTTTTTTTAAATTTAAGCTCTTGAAGCTTCTCAAAAGGAACAACTCAAAAATGCACTCATGCAAAACCATCCACTTGAGACAAATTTGGTTAAGTGATTCCTTATGGGCAAATAACAAACTCAATTCAATTTTACTCTTAACTTCGCTTCCTAGAGTTTCACTATGTTATTATGCACCACACAAACATAAAGATACTTTTAACCAACAAAAATGATATCTCGTAACTAGCTTTCATATAGTTTGTTTGTATCCTTCTCAAAATCTAGTCCATGCACCCAAGGGTTAAGCCATAAACTTCTAACTAACTCTCGGCTAACAATTTTCTATTTTCATGAAACTGACATATTATAGCAGACCGGTGACCCAACTTAAAGCAACATAAACAACTACAACAACCCATCAGGTGAAGTGGATTCCATTCCAGAGAGTGAATTATAACTGTAAGTAAACTATATACATAAATAGGGATGAGAGAGTATAAAACTCACGCTCAGATACATAATAATTGAGTTCTTCTTCTTCTTCTTCTTGAGCTCTCAAGGCTCAAGGGTATAAAAAGATACGAAGCTATAAAAATTCATCACCCCCACTCCCACCCTCGTACACAGTCTTCCCTAAAATCTCTTGAATATTAATAACTTCCTGCCGTATTTTTAGGGCTTTACAAAAATTCAAGCAGAAACAAGCTGTTCTTTTCATAACCTAGGTACCTATACCTTTATACCTATCTTCTGTTCTTGTATAAATATATAGAACACAATCAGTCCAATTTATTACTTTTGTAAAACAAAGAGCAAAAATGTTTTACATTACATTTACATAATTCAACCACAGAGTCATGTATATTATATATTTTACTATACTCCCAACTACCTCTACCACAGCTATACTTATACTATTTGCCAATTTATTTGACAACAAGTTCAAAGTAATTTTGTCACACCATCTATCCATCTGGGGGAGTGACAAATATCCACACGAAAACAAACATCATCTTTGCCTGCTTTCCCTCCCCAAAATGAAGGAAGACCAAAAATCACAGAAAACCTTACCTTTTTTTTATATCTCCACACAGAACCCCACAAAAATACAGGAAAACGAAAGTTTTGTCATTCCTGGCGGTAACCATGCAAGGTGCGCCATTATTGTGTAGGAATACTCGTACATCTTTCCTTTTCCCTTATAGCCATTACCACCAAAGTCAGCAATTTCTCTTATCAGAAATGGTATAGGGCGAAAATGATTCTCTAAGAGACACAACCGAGAAGACATGGATACGGGAATGGAATTTACAAAAAAAAAATCAAATTCCATTGTCATGGTTGTTAGTAGAGAGACTGGTCAGGAGTGTATTTACTGCGGCAGTGATTCTAGGACAATCTTTATAAAATATGTTGCAGTCGGGGTCATAGAGAATATTTATGTGATATTTTCCCTTCTTCAGATTATGGCAATATCAATTTTAAATCTATGTTCCTTCTTCCTTAATGAGGTTTTTCAATAATAGGTACCAACAACAACAACTGCTGATTTTCTCAAAAAAAAACTGAAAAACTGAAAGAAAATGGAAGAAGTCTTCTAGATTCTGTCAAAATTATTATTAATAACCTTTTTAATAGTTGATAAGCTCGCTTTCTTTTTTCAAAAATCAATCCGAGAATTGCTCGCCCAAAGCTTCATTTGCAGCAAATTATTCAATTCGTTTGGGTCAAACACTTTCTACGAACGATTAAAAAAAAGTTTAGCGAAACACCTGTAATTGAATCGGCAACCTATTGCTTACGAAGCGAGTATCATGTCATTCCGCTACGGACTGTATATTTTATGATTGGCGTAGAATGCATATACATAAATTTCGTTTGGATCTCATTTTGTATGAGTTGATTGCGGCAAATGAAAATGCTTCCCACATCAAAACATATTTTCGTTTACTAGAAAATTCTATTGTTTGCAGCAAACGAATGCCTAGTTTGCAAAGTACCTATATCCAGAAAGTAATTTGATGCAAAGAACTTCACTTTTGTTGTAAATATAAAATTGATTTGAAGCAGCTGACTGCAGGCAACAAATTTTAACAGTAATTGACTCTATGTTTGTGGTGTTCATGTGCATTCTACCCTACACGAAGGTAATTTAGTTCGTGGAGGAATAGCAACAGCCTTTGTTCGAGAGGTAACAGGTTCAATCATCGCTGTTACGCTGAACTTTTTTTTATGTATTTGATCGCATAAATTCTTTTACCGAAACGAATTTAAGAGTTTGATGCAAATGAGTTTTAAGTCGAAAAATTACTATTAAAAAAACAAAAAGTTGTTTGACGCAAACGATTCATTCTCTCATTTTGTTTGTATGCATTTTTCGCCAATCTTAAATTCTATAGTCCTTAGCGGAATGACAATATACTCGCAGAAAGTGTTAAACCCAAACGTACATATTTGCTGCAAACGAAGCCGAAAAATTGTCCAGCAAAAAAGTCATTTAGAATTTTTTTTCGTTTGCTGCAATCGATTTGATCTCTCAGTGTAGTTGAAAAGAAATTGCTACTTTTAATTTTGTATACCGGTTTTTATCACGGTTGGAAATAGAGCCGCTTCTAGCTTTAGCAGGTTTAAACTAGCTTTAAACGAAATATGTATTAATGCTGGTTAACACCAATAAGCGAATTTTAAGGGAAATAGCAAGAAGTATCATCAAGAGCTTATAAATAGATAAAAATTAAAGAACACTTCTCACTTTCCCTATTATCAGGGCCAATTAAATAAGTAAACAAAACTTCTCGCTTTCATTTTTTTTAAGGCACCCATTCACGCCGGTAAAAAATAAGTCTGGTGACGAATAAAAAACTAAATATCTTTTTATTTTGTAAGCCAGATGTCAAGGGTAGTCTTTTTAGAAGTAAGCGATTTAGTGACTAGGTACTGAAGTATCGCCAAAGGCTTATTAATAAATTAAGGTAGGTCTTCTCACTTTCCCCCTATAACGAAAAAGAAAAATAACGAAGAGCTTGTTTGGCTTTTTATTCAAGACCCTTAATTACGCTGATTACAAAAAAGACTGGTGGAAAAATGTTCACTGTAAGCGCCGCCACCAATATTCATATTATTTCATTCCACTCATCATCGTTCAAGGCAACTGCTAAGTAAATACATCCCTGGATCTAAGAGGCTCCACCTGATTCTGTTGCTTCCTCGCGTAAAGCCTAAAATCATCCTTAAAGATCCACCTAAAAAAAAAAAATAAAGAAAGGAAAAACTACGACACCGCTGAAATGTGAACTTAAGATGGTAATAAAGGGGTCCGTTATTCCAATGTCCTGATTCCTTGAACGCATGAATGAGGGTTTCTGATACACATACCTATATTATATTCACAGCCAACTTGTACGAGTATAAGGGAATGAAGAAAGTTTTCTTTATGGCTAGGTATGGTTGTTGTTTTTTTTTTTTTTTTTGGGGTAAAAGTAATATAACGGGACTATTCGTGCGTGCGTGCGTGCGTGCTTGCGTGCATGAATGACTGTGCTGTGCAGCACACACACAATTTTGGGGTCAATGTTTTTTTTTTCTTTTTTTCCTTCATCTTTGCTGGTGCGTGTTGTGAATTTCTTACACTTTACACGAGGAGGATAGGAAAAAAAATATCAGAAAAACAAAATATAAAATATTACAAAAGTTTGCTCTCATTTTCGTTTCTATTGAAAATTGTTTGGTCTAACTTCATAGATATTCACCCTAAGTCTTGTAATAGTGAAAGAAATTTATCCCTCTCTTTAGAAATTACTTCGAAATCTTTGGGCCATGATCGATAAAGTACCACAGCTTGACATCTCTGATTTTGATGGCGTGGATAGGATATGGGACTAAGATAAAGCTTCTTGTTGGACTGCTTGGTTGTTGCAGAGAGGCATTCTTTTTCATAGAAATTAATTTTTTTTTTTTTTTCTGTACTAGAAAATTCCATATGGCGCGTATAGAAACAACAATTTAGTTTATGACACTCCGTGTCATTTGATTTGTGTTAGAATTTTTGTGATATTTAGTCATGTGTGCCTTAACGTAATTTTTTTTTGAAAATTTATTACTGGAGGACTACTGGTTTTTTGATATTTTACTGATTTTAATACATAAAAATATAAAAAAAATTAAGGACTGATAATCCAAAATCAAGTGATGCAGGGTGTAGGGTATAATTTCTGTCTTTAGACTTAGAAATATGCTTTAATATTTGGCTGTTCACGTTCAATATATCCTTCGTTTAAGTTGTTTCTCCGTTTATGTTGTTGAAATTGCTCAAAGGCTTGTAGTATACACAAAGGAGGCACAATACTTAACTGAATATAGGTATGAGTATGAGTATAAGTATTATAGTTAATGTTGTTTGCACAATTGGATGTGCTTCAACAAGACTGAGACATGCGATAATGACATTAATTGATGTTTGCCGATATCTTATTAACTGTTCTCGTTGAGAATAATAAATGGAATATTATTATTTATCACAAATTGTAAGGAAATAGAGCAATATAATTGATGAATTGAAATATTAAAGTTAGGTCTTTATTTTTAGATAAAGGAACTTGGCGTGAAGTATGAACATAGTTTCGTTCTTTAAGCTTAAGGAGGTTTAAGGTAAAAAGATGCGAGGGTCATCAACAAAATTTGTTTGCAGGAATTTGCAGTCACTATGATTTAGATGAAAAGCGTAAACCTCGTTTTTGTAGCTCAACTTATTTTATTTTTTTTTTGTTATTCAAGACCCCGTTAATATAAGATCCTTTAACGGTAAAAATTTTTAAAAACGTTTAAGTTTCAATTTTTTTTTCTTTTCCAGAAATTTGAGCTTTTCAAAACAAATTTAAAATTTCTGCAAACAAATTTTTTTGAAATTGATATTTTTCCAAAAGGAAGGCCACTTTTGAGTTTACTTTTTCCAGCAAAAACCTGGATATTTCAAAAAAATGCTTGAGCTACAAATATTTGGTTTGCACATCAGTCTCAGCTCATTTCTACAGTCTTAGTTTATCTTTGTAACAAGAGCTGATATGATGATATACTTTAATTGCCAGCTGAGTGGTCTACAAACCTGAGTGGTCTACAAACCTGAGCTTGCTAGAAGAGATAGTACTCAGGTCATAGCTGAAGAAGCTTTGCAGCGAAATAACATCCCAGAGATGCAGCTCAGTTGTCGTGAAAAAAGCACACGAAGAACCAAAGCCTAACGACTGACTCTCTGAACCATTTCTTGCTTGCGTGTTAGTTTAGCAGGAAAGAAGGTTCCCAATGATCGTGATAAGTATTACTCTTGGGAGTTTTGTGCTTAAGAAAAAAGAAGGAAGAGAGCAAAAGAAAGAAAATCAGCTGGAAAACACTCTCCTATAGATTACCAACCAAATACAATGAAAAGCATATCTATAGGCATCAACTTAAAAGAACTGCTGAGATTCAACCAGCACAAGTGCTTCCCTTGATGGAAAGAAGAAACGGACTGAGCCAGCGAAACTAGCCCTTCAGTGTGGTACAGTATCTCAAAAACAGCCATGAAGAAGTTACACTATTTCAACGAAAAATCTTGAGGATCTGTGCGGAACTTTTATTCATCCGACAGAGGCAGAAACTATACAGCAACCAGCGACTCTACATAAAAGCTAAAATGATTTCCCTGATAGGAACCATCTCGAAACGGCTCCAACCAATTATAGACCAGTGCCAATCTGATTTTCAGGGCAAAAGCTAGAAAAATTTAGATCTTTTTACCACCTACAAGTCTGGTATTGAACTGTTTTCGCTACAAGGGTTCTTTAGATAGAAATCGTAAAAAACACGATTTTCGACACCCACCCCACTTTTTAGCCCACCCACTTCCTTTCCCCAATCTGCTGGTGGGCAATTTATATTTCCCCTTTCATATATTATATTACCTAATTTTTCCCACTATCCATATCCTGCTAATAATGTATTTTTTTTTTTTTCAAAAAATTATTGGCACTGGTCTAAAAATAAAAACTTTCCGAGCCGAAGTACCTATCCGCAATGGAAATATTGATCTTTCCCATTTTGCGTTAAAGATGCAAAAAAAACTTACCAAATATATGAATTAAACATTGAATTCAAAACTTAAAACAAAAAAAAACTATTTAAACACTTCCATCTTTTTTCGATGACTTTTTTCCAAATGACAACAAAGGATTTATGCAAATTACGATAAACTGGCAATGTCCGTAGAAATCTTATTTGGTAGTCGTTACGTTCAGTTCCAAAAATCCGTCATTCCCATCAACTGCAGTCACAAAAACGCATAAACTTTTCCTTAAGAAGCTAAACTTTCCGAAAACAATATTACGTCTCTCTGTGTTTCATAAATTTTAAGGAAGAAAAACTTGAAAAAACTTCACTCATTTTCGAACATGAATAACGAACCAACAAATTGGATTTGTCGTTGGTTTTCTTTTTTATTTTTGTATTTGTGTATTTCTCACTCTTTCTCTATGATCGACCAAACCAATATGGTAAATTTATCACAGTTGTATTCTATCAGCCAGCATAAACCACAAGGAAGAAGGAATTTGTTCTGTTTTTTTTGCATCCAGGATGCACTCTCATTTTGACTCCATCAAGCCGCATCAGACAAAACGCCAAAGGCAAAACAAGAATAAAAAAAAAAAAATAAAAACTTTCAAACCAAAATGGACATCGTTTGCCTTGTTGTGTTCATAAGATAAGATTTTTATCATAGCACAAGGATACACCTACCTACACACCGTTTCAACTATTATAGAGAAGCAGGAAATGTCTGCGTCTACTTCAACAAGAAATAGATTAGCATAACATAAGGCTGATTCTTATCCTTTTTTTTTTTTTTGTTCTTCGTTTTGTGTTAGAATTTTATTTTCCAATTCCTTCAGGCGGAGATCCTTTATTTCCTCATTTTTTCCTTTTTTTTTGTTTCTGAAGAGCAAACTCCATACTGAAGCTCAGTTGCATGAAACAATGAATAAAACAAAGAAACAAAATACAAAAAAAGGAAGAGGAAACTTAATACAGGATCAACCGATACAAAACCTAGCAACATCCTTATTTTATTTATTTTTTTTTTTTTTTTGTTTTCTAAGAACTCACTTTACCAACACGAACTGTTTATATAAAGACTCTGTGCACAAGGATGCGATGCGAAACTAATAAATAAGAAAAACAATAAATACTCATGGCAAAATAGAATTGTGTGTCTATGTGTGTGTTCATCCGAAAATTAGTTGATTCAAGGGCACAAAGGGATTATTAAGTTTTGGAAAACTTTCAACCTGATTAAAGCCACATATGAGGATAATTTTGTAGTGTGTCTGATCCTTTAGTTGGTACCTATAGGTGTACCCTCATCGTCCCATATGCTAAAAAGGATACTTTTGTTAAGTTTTGTCTAAAGTAAATGGCAAATTAGTTTACCAGCTAAGGATTCTCTAACAAAAATAAGAAGGTTTTTGGTGGTGTTTGCCTTCAAGGATATTCTTCCTTTTTGCTATACACACAAAGGTCAGCCGAGGGTCTTTTCACCAACATTTTTGGTTGGTAAAAAGGAACCACGCATGAAGGGATATTTTTTTAAGACCAAAGTGCAAATAGATAAGACACAATAAAGTGAGTCAGTATAGGTATGATGGTAAAGTATTAAGACTTAACTTTAGTCTCATGCTTTTTGAGATGAAAAAAAGGATGTTTGCCTTCAAAAAATAATATTTTTACAAAAATCTAATTTTGTCAACTTTATGTAAGGGATTAAGTTCTTAGAAGAGAGGACTGATTTCCTTACTTTTATTTTCTTTCTCGTTTGTGGGGTATTAATGGTCGAAGGGGATTAGAGTCCTTTTTTCTGTATTATTTTTACACTGTTTTTTTTTTTTTGTTTGCTATAACCTGATGGTTTTGAAAGAATTTTCCACTTGAAACGTGTTTTTGCATACGAAATAAACTTTGAAGGACTTATATAAGAAAAACATTGGTGGTATAGGTAGGTATTTTATATAAGATGACAGTATTATGTTATCACAAGTAAATGGGGAACAAGATTTCTTTTTAAGCTTCAATGAATTTATCATAGGTCCTGTCCTGGGTCCATTGGATTTTTGTCTTGAATTGAATGAAGTCAAGTAAATATCATCCATGAAGGCTGAATAAATATTTAAAGGAAGAAAGTTTAATACCAAATCTATATACAAGTTTGGTATATGGTATAGCTAAGTCGAGTTCATCGGAAGAGTATTACAGGAAAAAGGAACAAGATACGAGATTTTGAAACAAAAAGTTTAAACAGAAGAAGATATCGATAAAATGGGTGATGTTTTGGGTTGAAGTTTTTAAGGTATTACATTATATTGTGTTAAAATTTATCTTTGAATATTGAATGGAAGACCTTTACAATGGAATCATGACATTTGAAAGCTTAAATGGGGTGAGAAGAGGCACTCTTTTGAGCATTTATGATGAACTTTGAAGCACAAACGATAAAGAAAGGGCTTCGAATTCAAGAAACAGGGCACCTACCTACGTGATTTCTTTTGAAAGATCGTTGCTAATAAGAGAAATTAAATTTTATGTGAAGAGTCCTATAAGGTTGTACACGTTGCAATAATCTTAAAGTCGATGGAAAAAAACTAACCTTTATGTCTGCGTTATCTTACTGGATAACAGAAAAAACGAACGTTGGGTTCATTAAAATTGAGAACTGTGACACCTGAGTTGTAGCTGTTCTTGGAGGAGATAAGATATCGCTCAAAAGAATCAGTTTTAAGAAAATATCAATTTTTTGTGCAGTGCTCGTAATAGCCCTTATCGTGATAATTAGTGCGATGATCTTTCACGTTTCATTTTTTTACACATTTTATATTGCTTTTTTTATTTTCTAATTTGTGTGCAACACAATAAATCTATTAAACTACTGAAGTTGGCCATTGTTATTTATAATCTGACTGATTCATTTTTTACACTATAAGTGAAAGAATAAGTGATAGAAAAAAACTTAATACACCACAAGATTATAGGTGGTATAATTTAAAATTACAGTAAAACGGGATTTTTTGAAATTCCGCGGAAAATTTAGGGTTACATGGGGCAAAAGACAAAAAGTACAAAAATAAAATTTGATACAATTGTTTATAAAATTGTTTAAAATATAGGCTCCACAACAAGAGAGAAAGACTCAAAGAAAAAGTCATTAGTTTTTGCAAGGGACTTTGCTTCTATCATTTTTCTTGTATCTGAGAACACTAGAGGCAACATTTCATCGTTCAAAGTCTTAAAACTGAAGACCCCGGCAAAGCTATCAAGAATTTCTCTAATTTTCAAGAAATCTTCACAACTGACAAAATTATCCCAGAAATCCACTAGACAAAACTATCCGGCTTCCATTAGAAATGCAAGATTGAAAACGGTTAACTGGAGAACGAGCTGACTGAAAGTGACTGCAGAATGCGGCCTAAGAGCACCAAGTACTGAAGTGACACAATATTTTGTTTCTAATATTTTCACATGATGTTCTGTTTTGACTTGTTAGGGATTTTCATTAAATCCAGTAATATAACAGAATACAGTTAATTGGAAATGCAGTCATTTCATTCGCTGTTGATGGATTTAATTTTTAACTTCAAGCTTGTACTGAGACTAAGTTCATTAACTTGAAAAGGTACAATTAGCATAAAGTACAAATATATTGACTGTGTACCAGTACAGTTAAAAAATTAAAAATAAGTAAGTTGATTACAGCTAATTCTAAATACTTTTAATTAACGGACTGAATAGCTAATGACTTTTGAAGAAGAAAAAATCCTGCAGTTTAATAACTTTTAATCAATTAACTGCTTTCATTGACTCAACAGTCAGTATATTCGTAAAAAATATGTGCCTCTTTCTTTTAGTTTTTCTTCGACGTTCAAAAGCAACCCTCTCATTAATTAAAATAACCACAAAGAACCTTAATTAAGCATCAATTACCTGATACCCATTATAAAATAGCCGACTAAATTTTGCTGAAAAACTTTGCATGCAAAAACAAAAACAATCCAAGTGCATTCAACTCGCCGAAAGTCACTGGAATCAACTTAAAAAAAAAAAAAAACTTAATTGCAAAAAAATGATGTTAAGTTATGAAATGAAAAGCGTCTGAGATTGCTTTGCACCCAAGACGAAAAAAAAAGAAAAAAGTAAAATAAACTCCCACTCAAAAAAAAAAAAATTCCACAAAAAATGAGTAAAAGTTTTGTGGAAGATTTTTTTAATTAAACAGCGAAGCACTTTCTAAACGTAATTCCTTGAGTTTGTTTTCTTTCGGTTTTTTTTTGTAAATTTTAATTTTATTTCTTCTCTTCCTCGTCCGGGCGATGATGTGTTGACTTCGAATAACCGTTCATGAAAAAGGACTTTTTTATTTGTAAAACATTAACCAAAACGAGAATCACAAGTTCTCTCAACCGCATCACACAAAAGCTCAAACGAAGTGGTCCTTTAAAAATGTTCTCTCCACTTTATTTGTTTCTTTTTCTAAGAAAATGGTAGATTTTAAGGATTTTTTTTAGAGATTTGAAAATATTTCTTTGGTTTGGGTTGTATTATATGAGATTTTATTGTACTTGCATTTGCAAAGGTTGGAAGTTAATCCTAAATCGGAACGTTACCTTTGCATTTACACTTAAAGAAATTTTTAAGGAAGGCAGGTACATAAAATGTAATGTAATGTTCACTGCTGTTGAATTTTATTTGCATACATTTTGCTTGTTGTGTGGAGCAGTGTAGCTATTTGACTTAATTGACGGGATAAGAGAGCCTCTCTGAAAGTATATTATTAATAAAATATACAAAAAAAAAACCACTTCCTTGATGTTTTTAAATTTGTTGCTGTATTTTAACCAAAGTATCTTTCGTATTTGGGGCCATATTATATGCTGAATAATCTCAGCAATATAATCAGAATTTGAAAACTGATGAAACATACTCAACAAACTCTTTGTTTCTCTTTTTTGAATCTGTATATTTAGTGGATTAGATATTTCAGACAGGAGATCATTTATAAAACCGAAGAAGAGAGTCGGAGATAAGACGGAGCCCTGGGGCACACCAGCATTTATTTTTAAGGTTTTAGACTTGAATCCATCTAATACGACTTGTATTTAACGATCCGAAAAAATCATCTTATACGATTCCACCCCTGGTTTGTTTCTGCACAGAATATATTGTTTTCATTAAGTACAAGTAATACTATTTTAGAAAATCTTATTCAAAGAAAGGTCTTGTGATTATTTTTTCCACCAAAAACAACGGTAGATAGCTAGCTACCTGCCATATACTGATTTGGACTATCTTAAAAACTAGTTTTTCGGCTGAGAGTATTTTTTCGAAATTGTGTTTTTATATTTCGATAGAAAATAAAAAAAATCATGAGTATTTTTTGTGGATAAGGCCTATCTTTCGTTTTCGTTGTATAAATTTTTAATAACGGTAGCTGTCATTGTCATTGAAACTTTGTTTTATTTCTGTCTTACTCCTAAACTTCTTAATTTCAACGATTTTTGCTATACGAAAGCTTCAATAATGCTCTAATAGGTATAATTTTTGCTAAACAATTCCAAAAATAGATTTTTTTTTACCAAAAAAAGCTAAGTTTTTTTCTAGGGGTTAACATTTTCAAAACGTTTTTTTATACTGTTTAGTGGTAAGCATCCTGTGTTATTCTGTTTGATTTGGTAAAAATTTAACGAAACCAGATTTTTTAAAATGAATAAAGGTCCAAAAAACCGTTTTTTGGCCCAGATTTTTGGGTGTTACGGAATATTTAACTACTATTTTGTAGGCAGTGTAACAAGCTCTAAAAAATTAAATTCAATTGGGCAGGTAATCAAATTTAATTTTTTTTTTCGATATCTAAACGTTCGAATTTCTGCGTCTTGGTTGAAATCGTTAAAATTTGTTCTTAGCTTCTTTTAACCAATTTTTATAAAGAAAATACTTCATTTGACTTGAAAATAAATATTATTTTAGAATATTTTTTTAAAAACAGCATGTTGTTAAGCAAAGATAGTACTTAAAATTGATGTCGAAGTTGGGGTGGTTAAACCAAACCCCATGTCCTACTCTCTAAAACAGTCAAAAAATTACAAACTACGAAAGTTCAAAAAGGCTTTTTGTAACAGTGTAGGTACTCGCCTGATATGGTTCTCCATAAATAAGGATTACAAGGCATAACAAAATCCATCCACAATAGAAAGACAAAGAATTCCTTCATCTTGTAAGGATTTTTAAGATTTTTTTTTTTCTAATGAAAAAGAAGTAGGTATAAAATTACTTCACTTATCCAAGATTTTTTTTTTTACTTAAAAATAATAAGGAATGTTTAACCAGCTACGCGAACCCTAATAGAAAAACAAAAAAGGGAAAAAAAATTATCTAAGCTGTTTTTTTTTTTTTAATAATGAAACAATTAGAGGTACACAATGTTATATTAAAAAGTTACTTTTTACGAGACCAGAAGAGAAAGAAAATAAAAAAAAGATCCTTAAACAACATAATTATTGTTGTGGAGTGTTTGAGTGGAAATTAAAAAAAAAATATATGTATGTAAGTAACGGTACTTTTTCACTTTCTCATTTAATATAACAACATGCCAGGAGGCTTAAAAGTTTCTTTAGCCTTTATTACTTTTTCCTTCAGCAAAAGAAAAAAAAATATATTTAAAAAAAAGTTATAGAATTTTATTATTACTTCTTAGTTGTAAACTAGGCACTGAAACGCTAGTAATGAACATTCTTAAGCTACAAACTAAAAGTTAGTGCTATTTAAATAGTACATATTGTTGCTATGTTGAATATTCGAGAAAAAGAAGTGTGCATCGGCTTCTTTGTTAAGGAAATTCATCAGCAAACTGCGTGATCATGATACCAAGAAAAAAAAAATATTTTCTGTCATCGAGGAGAAAAGTCCAATACCATCGACTTGGACAAAGCTGTAAGATGGACAACCTATAACATTAAAGAAGTCATAGACTTTGGGTGATATAAATAAAAATGAGCACCTACTTATTGAAATCTTCAATTTTCAGAGCAGGTACTCCATTTGGCATGAATACAATTCTTGGACGCATATATTTTCTTAAGCACCTACTCACTTTCTTGCGCTGAGTACCTGCTCTAAACATTTGCTCCGATTCAATCATATCACCCTGTGTTTACTGGGAACTGTTACATTGCAAAAAGGAAATCAGCAATCGAAGAACTACAATAATTTATTAAGCTTACCAGGCAAATTTAAGCAGTGAAGCCTTTTTTCCAAAGTTCAAAAACTTGAAAGAAAACAGCGACTGAGATGACTACCAACGCCATTAATCTACAAGTCTTCGTATCGAGCTCTGAGGAACATCGTAAGCCGTGAAAGACCTAATCTTTGGCGGCATGTTCAAGTGATAACCGATCTCAGTAAAAACTTGGTGTACGCACCTATCTGATGACAGCTAGCTTTTCCGCCAATTTTTGCTTTATATTTCTGAACAACTTGAAATAACTAAATTAAACAACTTACAATTTTTAAACATATTATTATATATTATTTTTAAAATAAAGTCGGGTCAGTTTCACCATTTATAACTCAAGAACTGCTGCTGGACCGATTTTAATGATCTCTGATCGGTTGGATTGGTCTTCCTTAGGAATAATTGAATAACTTTTAAAACTTCACAAAATCATAGTCTCGAAAAAATTGGCCATACATTGAAAATTAAAAGAAAAAAGTAGTTAATTCAGTTGCAAAGTCCTTTCATTGCATATTATTAACTTGACAGCATTTTGTGTCTAGTTTTCGATAGTTATTTTATTGCATTTGAATACAATTGAAATGAATAGGGGTTTAAGATCGGGAAAAAGAGATTACTACCGAGGGAAAAAGCGTAAAGAAAAGTCAAGGAAAAAAGTGTGGAAAGTCGCGGAAAAATATGTGAAATACCATGCGTCGCGGAAAAAAGCCTGAAAAGTTGTGGAAAAAGCGCGGAATACTGTTGAAGTGGTGAAAGAACTTTTCAACGCCACGTAAATGATTGCAAAATACCGCAATCGTGAAAAAAAACACTTACTACCTCCGGAAAAAGCGTAAAATATCGCAGAAAAAACAAATAAAGTCACAGAGAAAAACGTGGATTCGAGAAATTCCAATTTCAAATTAATTTACTATTACATCCTTGATCCAAATGAAAACCCCATTGATGTGCTGAAGTACCTAATTGTTTGTATATCTACTCATGTTGAATAAAAAAAGGATCTTTATAATTGAAAGTTAATCGCTGTTCAATGGTTTTAAATAAAAATCTCAGCTATTATTTGTCCAAAAGCAAACCAACCAAATTGAACCCATTTTAAACAAACCCCAAAAAAAAAAAAAAACACATTAAAAATCAACTTATATCGGTCATTTCATTAGTACCTACACATAATACTCAAAAAAAATCTATACACACAATGTAAAACCCGCCATTAGACTCACTTAAGTACACCATCACACACCCTGAGTGTGTGTGAGCGTCGTCGTCGCTTAAGTTGAAAGCATACAAATGTGTATTTGTCTGGCTCTAATAATAATCCTCCGCAACCTAGTAATAAACTTAACCATAGCCCTTGATCCTTTTGTCATGTCCTTTTTGTTAGAAGCCACACATACCAAAATGGTTGGTACCTCCTATACTTTGGTTCTTTTCACTGATGCCACTGCCATTGCCTCTTGCCTCTTGGCACTCTTTTTTTTTTTTGCCTTTTTAACCAGAACTCGTTCATTGGCACTTGACTTATTCCGAACACGAAGGATATAAAACCGCATTTATATGTATGTACGAGGACCTACATACATATATCCATAAAAGTGGCATTTTATACATTTCATGCATACATACTTTACCTACATACTCTGGTATGGAAAAGGTGCTCAAAAATACTTGTATTAAGTCGAGTCGCATGCCTTGACATCTGACCTTTGCCATTATATTGTTGCAAAATAGCTTTCCCTCCTTACATACATATATAATAATGTAGAATGTAGCTTTATCCTCATCAGAGATTCGCATGGATTAAGGCTTTCTTTTTTTTCCCCATCAATTATGACGATAATTTGCAATATTCAATTTCTTTATCCGTCTTATTATTACACCCCTCGTGTAAATATGTGTAGTTTAATCCTTGATGGTCAAGGTAAACGTTATGGGTACTTTGGGGGCAAAATGGCAGGAGTGCAATTGAAATGACGCACATTCTTTAAGTGATGCAGTTTTGTGGTTATACCTACTTTAAGAACTTTGGACTTTGTCAGCAGTTTTCAATAATTCTCAATTGCAATCCACTTTATTGCTGAAGCACCACTATTATGAGTGTTAGAAACCAAACCTAATGCTTAATGGGGTAAAAAGTCTATAATTTCTTACCTGGATTGTTGAGTATAGATTTTTACGACACAGTTATAACATCACAATGCAACACTTACCTAGAAATAGAAAGAAAATAAATGTGTGTTAGAAGAGGGAATTAAAAAATGTCTGCAGAAGTTGGGGTTATTTCACCCTTATTTCGAATAAAAAGAATAAGGGTACAAAAACAGACTCCGACTGTCTACAAAACTTGAAAGTTATTAGAACAGGGCTTAAAAATATGAATTCTGATTTGATTATGGATAATTTTGGCTTACCATGTATTACTATATTATTAAAAAGGACCCTAAAAAATGTCGCCCCTTGACGCACCCTTAATTTTTAAATTATATTTTAAAGTTTTTGGTCCGATTCTAGTACTATGAACACACATACGTAAAATTCGTTTAAGTCACTAATTGGAACATTTGCAAGGACATTGCATTGTAATCAAGTTTCATTTTTTGGTCAGTGATAGAAAAACTTTTATCAATAGTTAAATTTTGTAAATTGAAGAAAATGTTCCACATACGCCCCAGTGATCGTAAGTACAAAAATTTGAACTTGATAATAGTCAAGTCAAGAAAGATAACAAAATGTCAAAAGTTCGACAAAATTCTGACCTCGCTGAATTTTGGTACATTCAATAATTGTGTAACCCCAAAATTACCGAACGAAAAAATGAGTGATGTACTCTTCTACCTCGAAAATGGTGTGGTAAAGAATCTTTGTGCTAAGTAAACAATCGAACAAATGGAAAATGCCATTAAATTTGGGTTATATCATGAGTCCTTTAATTATCCTAATGGTTAAAGTCTTAATATCGATATTATTATTGTTAAAATATTTTGTTTTTCATTTATTTTGTATTTTTATAAGTTTCCAAATGTCTTTTTTGAAGTACTTACAAAAATAATTACTAATGGAAATTTATTTTTAAAATAAATTTTATATTCAAGGGTTGTAAAGAGGGTAATTATATCATTAAAATGTAATTTTTAATTAATTCAAAGCATGATTAGGTCGGGGTATAGAAATTTAAATAGACTAATGGTTGTGAGGATGAGAATGCTGTGTTGGAAATGTATCCTTCCTGTTTGTGATTTTATAATCAAACAAAATAATAGAAAAGAGGAAATGAAACTGAAATAAGGTTTTGCAAATAATGTAAGAAAAAATCTTATTTTTGGATTGTGCTGAAATTGCTTTCAATATTGAAAAAAAACATATTTTCTTAGCAGGGAGATAGCTTCCAAATCTGCTTTAACTGTAATTTTTAGGTACTGACAATTATTTTTAAGATTAAACCGAAAAAAAAGATAAGTAAGAATCTTTAAGCAACAAGCAAGTTATGTAAGCTATTCTATTTTAATTTGTTCAGATACAATTTCTTCACTAAATTCGTTCAAAATAAACAAAAAGATGTTGGTTTTATAAAGGGTAAGGTCGGGTTATTAATTTATTCCTTCAATTTTTCTCAAAATTATTTAAATAAAGATTTTTTGATACTTTTGTAAATATTTCTTTCTAAAATATATAAAGATGCAATAATATTAGGATGCTTCTTAAAATCTATGCTCCAGAAAATTAATGGGGCACCACCAAATTCTATGTACCTAAATACAATTTAGGACGATTTCGCCAACTTTTAAGGGTCGCCACCGACCTTTGAACTTTTGCATATTGTGGTCCACCCACAATAGAAATAAAATTTCGAAAAATTGTCATGGCACCCCTGGCACCCATGGCAACTTTAAGGGGTAGCAACAATAATACTTTTTAACATTTTTCCACATTTTGAAACATAATCTTAAAAACTATACATAATTTTTCAGTACCCCGAAAAGTTGTTGAAATCAACGGAAATTTTATACATTATCTTATATTAATACCAAGAACCCAACACAGGGGTGCCATGACAATTTTTCGAAATTTTATTTTTACTTTGTGAAAAAATTTAAACTCAGTAATTGTAGCTAATTAAATGCTAATTTGTTGCAAGAACTAAAAATTTTTTAATCGCATGGTTTTTGAGTTATTAAATTTTCTGCTAAGATTTAAGTTAGCAGACGAATGTAAGAAAATTATTATTTTTATGATGTCCAAAATTGTAGCTTTTTAAATGCTAATTTGTTGCACAAAAATTAATTTTGTAACTCTGATATATTTTATTACAATTTTTAATTTTAAAAGGGTACTTCCGGTTCGCTGAAACTAATGGAGAGAATTTAAAAAAATGATTTTTTTTTTTACTGTCATTGTAGCTTCCCAAAACAAAATTTGTTACTCAAGCACTTTTTGAAATATATATTCAAGTTTTTGCAATAACATGAACAACAAAGTTTTGAAAAGCTTCAATTTCTGGAAAAGAAAAAAAAATTAAAACTCAACTTTTTTGAAAATTTTGACTGTTTGGTACCTACTCCTACAGTTCTTATTTAGCGGAATCTTGAATAACAAAAAAAATAGGTGAGCTACTTTTCTAAAAATTTATTTTTCTTAATCAAATTCAATGACATACATCGTAAGTCAAATCAACATCGTTTTAATATAAACTTAAATTACTATCTTCTAAATATCTTTCAATCTCAATCCATTTAAGAAGAACTTATAAATTATGTATTCAAAAAAAATTTCAAATATAAAATCCATGCAACAGGAAGAAATATTGTATTATTTCTCAAAATTGAGTATTTCTAACGTATCAACCATAAAATTAACCTTTAAAGTCATCCAAATAAAGGTTATTACTTTGATAATACATTATGTCATCATGAAATTTAATTAACAACAAATATTGAAATGCAAATGAAGTGAAAAGTACATGTTCCTTAATCCTAAAGAAATTATGTTAACAGAATAATGTGTTATGTTCTTCTATCAATATCTTGATAACCTACAAAAACATCAATATCTTTGAGCTTCAAATGATTTAAATTCACTCAGGCATACCCAAGAAGTTTTAAGTTCAAAAGGTTTTGAAACCCATAAGAGAAAATGGACATTTTGAATGCAGTATCAACAATTAAAACATGTTTTGTAGGTAAGGTAAGGAGTTCAAACATGCAGTTTAAGATTTTGTATTTTGTTTTATTTTAATATCGATTCAGTTTCAGTTATTATGAAACTATTTTGAATAATTTGAATACGTGTAAAAGTTCAATCAAGGTAAATGTTAATATTGTTTGCTACGGGACATTAGGAGGGGCCTTCAATAGCTAAGGTTTCAAACAAACATTGTTAATAGTAAATCAATAAGTCGTTCCATAGATAGAATTCTGACTCAAATCACCAAAACACTGATTAGTTCATTAAAATACTTTGCTTGTATTCTTTCCAAAAAACTATAAAGAATTCCAACCAGATGCAACAGAAATGTTCACTCTGAGAATTATCGGCGCTTAATTCAACCAATACCCTGTAATTTTTCAAACTATAATCAATTCTATACTACTAGTCACTCTTTGTCAGAAACTTTGTTTATAATGTAAATGTCGGAGAGACCAGAAGTATGCTCAAAGGCACAAAGTAGGAACCTATACCTACCTTGTTTTTTAAGTATGTACCCACCTACTTTTTCTACATTTTTTGTTGAAAATATTCCTAACTGCCTACTCAGGGCATTCGATTACCAACGATCGATTACGAACTCTCGAAAACTTAAGAAGACCAGTATTTTTGTTCTTTACACACAAAGCAGTTTTTCATTTATAACGAAACAAAATTTGTGCTCAATTTTTGCTCAAGCATTTAATCTTAACTGCTTACAAAATGAAATCCATTTCAAAAGCGAGAACTCAAAAACAAATAGAAAAAAAAAACGTTTTTTTTTTTCTTTTTCAAATAAAACCTAAGCAGTCACAGTGTCCTTCATTTAGAGAATCACTTCATCGGCATCAATATACGCAATCAACATTACTAGCCGCCATTGCTATTGCATCGCTATACACACTATACACCAGAGCTTTTCCGACCGTTAAATTGCACCAATGATTTCATTTCATTCCATTCCATCCATCCATCCATTCAGCCATCCAACCGTCCATTCATCCACTCAAAGCAAAACCAAACATTGCAAAGGATCTACTCCCAGGATATACTCTCTAGTTCTATAGCTATAAATAGAGAGAGCTGCTAGAAAGAGAGAAAGAGAAAGTAAAGTACCGTACTTGTACTTTTACACAATCGACTGCACAGTCATAATAATATCCGATATAACCCCATTTATGTTATATACGGTCAAAGAGATACGATACAGGCGAAATAGGTCCTGCACAGCAACGAGCGACCGGTAGTGGATGACCGACGACCGACGGATGGGTGGTGCATAAGGACTACCGTCTTTGAAATAATGTTTTTGAATTTTGTTTGTTTTGATTTTCATTGTGGTGCAATTCAAAAACTTTACGGGCCTCTTGTTGCATCACTTGGGAGTTCTTTGGCCTTTTGCAAATACCAACCTATACGCTTGCAGGTTGGTATTAGAGCTGCTATACGCCCAGCTTTCATAGGATTCAATTTTAATTATTAAAAAAAAAATCATACTCACTTTAGCTTTGGAAAAAAAAAACAAAACAAAAAAAAGAAATGAAAATAAAAAATAATATAAAAAGGATAAAAGCACTGATGCCAATTATTGCGAAAAAGGATAATAACAAAAAAAAGTCAGTGTTCATGTTTTACACTCCATTTCCATTGATTAGAGTCATATTTTTAGCTTATTTAAAAACTATTACAAATTCTAGAAGGACTACAATGGGTGGGAATTTCTTTTATAAATTTGATTAGAATCTATTGAAAATTCAATGATATCATTAAATGGGATAGAACATATAAAAAACTAATGAAAACTAATGTTGGAAAATTGTTAAAAACTTACTTAGAATTCATTGAGTCTTATCACTTATCACTTTATCAATAACTTGCTGCAATATTACTCCCTCTTGGCAAAGCAGAAGTTCCTGTCTATTATTTGATTACGAGTTTTTCTTTGTTTCATTTTGCATTAAGAACAAAATGAAAATTCGTGCAAAACATATAAAGAATTCGTTGGAAATTCGTTAAATGTACCAAAAAACGGGATTTTGACATGTTTATATTATCATATCTCAAAAACGTGATGTGCTATAGTAGTTTTGACTTTAGATTCGGATTCAGCGCATCCTTTAGAAAATATTTTAAGTTTGAAGGCGATTTTCGTTGCAGACCAGTGTTATCTTCTTGGTATACAAACTTTTATCGGCTAAGGTAGTAGTTTCTATCTGTCATTGAATAAAGGCTTTTCTTTATATCATTGACAACTCGTTCAAATTCATTAAGAATTCGATAAGATTTAATGAGAATTTGTAGAAAACATAGAGAATGCGATGAGAACTCTTTCAGAACTTGTTGGGAGCTCACCAGAACTCGTTGAAGTTCGTTAAGATTTTAACGAAATCTTCTCCTGTGTATCTCTGATTCAAACAATAGAATTCTTCTGCTGGTTACTGGAAGTAGTGTTCAATGCAACTGGCTTAACGTGTTTGTAAACAATTGTAGGTAAGCTAGTAGTACAAAAAATATTTTAAAGTTGAAAGGAATCATTAAATTCGAATTCAGTGAATTCAGGTAAAAATAAGAAACAGTATAGGCTACAAAATGGAGCCCTGAGGAACACCATGTATAAGTTTCTTTTTTTTCTATTCTTTAAATTCAAACTTTGCCTCAAAAACATTTTACTTTAAATAACAGAACCGGAGTGTATGTATGACGTATATATGTATATAAATTGGATGAACCTACTGTAACGAATATACAGGATGTTGCACATTAGCCAGCTATGTCATGATCGTTGGCTGATACAGCTACAGAAGCAATATACTTATGCATGTTGTGGTCGTGTAAGCGAAACAATTTCAGCTCCTCGCAAATGAGATTCTCTATGAAGTGGCAACAAATTATAATTTTTCATCCAGAACATCATCACCAGGATAAGCAGTAGCAGTAGCAGCAGCAGAAGCAGTAGCAACAGCATACAGAGGCAAAAAAAATAAAAAGGTAGAAGAGCGAACCAACTACCAAAGGACAACAACTTGGTCCTTTATCTGAAGGAGATTATGCGAAAGTCCGTTACTCGAATTAATGAATTATTCATTTGCTTTTCGCACAAAAGACTCTCTATAGGTATAGAGAAAGATGGATAGAGAGAGAGAGAGAGAGATAGAACATCGTCTATAATAACTTTTTGTGGCAGAGTCCAGCAAAGAGCTACTGTTGGTTGGTTATTCAGACCAAGGCAATTGTCGTCAAATGGAATTACATAGTCTGATATGCAAAAATATTACATTCGGCTAGGAAGGATGGTGTGTGGCTTGTCTATGTGTGTATTGTAGAAAAATGTGATTGTTGGGTAAGAATTAAAGCTGGTTAGTATATGGTTTTGGTTTAATGATCTTGGTTGTTGAACCTTAAGCTTGCATTATTTAAAAATATTTAATATGAAAATCTTTAAAGACAATTCTTTAAAAACTCTAAAAACTTGAACAGAAATAAAATTATGTATGTGCAAGACTCATATCCTCATCAATTATTGTTTTGCTTTCTCTTTATGCTACCGATAATGGTTTCCACATAAACCATCTGTATTTCTTTCTACTTGGGTCAAAAATATTCAATTTTAAACAGTCCACCGACATATGCAATAAATTTAACCATCAACTAGGTACCTTTTTTTTAAGGGTAAGGGCATTTTTTTTATTCCCTCACCAACTAGACTATCCATAATACATAACATTGTGTCCTTACAAAAAAAGAAGCAATGAAAATTGTGCTCAGTAACCATAGAATTTAAATTGATTTTAGGTACAATAAAAAAAGTTATGTCCATCCCAAAGGACTACGCAAAAAAAAACAATATCCTTTATTTTCATGTAAAGTCCGTTCGTTCAAAAAAAAGGGCAACAATTTGTCATTGGAAAATCTCTGCCATTTATAAGAAACAATTTAATTTTTTTTTGTTTCCTTTGAAAAGCGTATACATACGAAAAGTGACTTAAGAAAAAATATTGTAATATTTAGTAAAGGTCCTTTTTTCTTTTGGTCTTAGCTATATTTGAAATTCTACAAAAAACTTCACCGTCAAACCCAACTATACAACTGAAATAAATCAAAATATTTGATGCCTTTTGTTCTGTAACCAAAATATATGCGCAACAAAACTGTATTGTGGATAATGAAATTACAAACAAGGCTAAAACATATAAATCAAATGGAAAACTCTTTGCATAATATCCTTTGCGTTTATACATAAACGTGAAGAATGTATGCTTACGTATATTCATATGTGCTACTATTATTGCGTCGTGGATGAGGATAAAAGAGGAATTTTGAGTGCTGGGCCTAGCATAAAGACAAGGACATATACAAATCACAGAAATTCATAAAAAAAAACTGAAAATATAGAAATCAGAGGAATATCTTTATTTGTTTCGCATATCTGGCACACAACGGTACAAGCTATCATTTAAAACTGGATAAAATTGACTAAATTGGCAATATAAGTTTAATTTAAATAATATTGCTATGAAAACAAGCTTAGACCATAGACTTTTATAGGTTTTTTGTTTGCTTCCAGAAATTCTTAAAATTGTTGACCGTAAGAAATACAAAAAAAATTGGGTCATAATTGCATACCAAGGTACGAAGTTTTTTGAATTCTTACTCCGAAATTCCGGAAATTTTAACGATTTTCAAAAATATAGCTATTTTTATTCTTCGTATCAGGTTCGTGGACCGACTTTAAAATTTATTTCGGTGCATGAATCTTCGAATATTTTTTTTACCGAGCAAATAAATAAGTATTGGACTTTCGTGGACTTGAAATAAGAGTTTAAAAGATATATGTAAATTGCAGTAGTAATCCCAAACTTTTCCATACCGTTGCAAGAATTTTTTTACTAAAAAGTTTAAAACATTGATTTTTACGAAAATTTTTCAATTTTTTTTATTCCGCTGTCCAAAACACCTCCATTATTTTAAAAATCAGTACCATTGTTCATTGGAACAATTAAAAAAAGTGCAAATTTGTAGTACTACCCATAAAAAAGTGACATTTTTGGAAGGTTTTCGTACAAAAAGTATAATATGGATAAAAAGTATCAAAATGGATGAATTCAAACATAACCTAATTTTAGCTAACCCTTAACTATTGGCGTTCACAGATTTCAGTTATCTTGATTCTAAAGAAAGGTATCGTGTTTACAAATTTCTAACGCCAACGACCCCGACCGACGCAATCCAATTTTACCTTACATTTGAATCATTTTTGTTGTTCAATATGTCGTCTACATTAAAGTCCTTAGAACACATACCAATACATACATATTTTGTAATTTTCAATATAATTCTGGAATTATTTCGGTTATTTCCCACTGTTGTACTGTTTGGTGACATAAAATTCTATACTAACGGACAAAATGTGCAAATTTCTGTAATATCATTTTTTATTTCTTTCATTTTTACTTGCATTGTTGTAATAATATTATGTAGGTACCTACATAATACAGAGGCTGTAAGTTTTGCTTTTGGTTCAGATTTTGAATATTGTGTCCTTGAATGATTGAGAGCCAATTCAAAAAAAAAAAAAAAACATAAATATGATAAAATGAGGAGAGCAGCGATTTTAACGTTATCATTTTCCTTTGTGTGTGCGCATGGATTTTCATTTATTAATATTTATGAACTCATGGACATAAAACAGGGACGACAACGTGTTGAAATTATGGCAATAAATACACCAGAAAATAAAAATGCATCATTAATAATTCGATTTATGATTTCGAGTATCTATCAATATTGTATATTGTATAGCTAAGCAGAATCTGCAATTAATTAATTCCAAAAATGTCTTTTATTAAAAAGAATAATTGAAAAAAAATGTACATATTATAAGCCACAATTAGGTATCTCTTAAAGTTTAAAGTTCAATTTGCTATAACAATAATATCAGCTTTTATACAAATATATAGAGGTTTTGGCAAATAAGACAATAAAAATTGTTTTCTAGGATTTTTATTTTAAAATTACTTTGGCTGTAAGTAAGCATAAATTTAACCAAAAAGTGCTTTCAAATTCATCCTTTCGTCATGTTAGAAGAACTCCGGCCACTTATCCGTATAATGGATGTAATTTAAAGACGTATTTTTAAATAAAACATTTTTAAAGAAAATCGAGTATTTTATGCAATTGAACAAAGGAAAATAATCAGGCAAAATAGTAAACAATGCATAGCTCTGATGCTTTTGTTTTTTGCAATTATTTTTAAACGTAATTTTAAAAATTGATATTTTCTGAACATATTGAACGAGTTTGAAAAAATAAGTGGAAAAGTGTCAAGTGAGCCCCAACCACGGGACTATTTATAAAAAAGTTATGTGGGTTTTTTTAAAAAGTTCACAATTTACATACAAAATGCTATGTATTTTCAAAGAGTTGAATTAATTTTTTTTAACCATAACCCTGCCGAACGCATTCCGGATACCACTGTCGTAGGTGCAACGCTGGAAATTTTTCCAAATTTTTATTTTTAATTATTTAACAAAGACAGATGTATCAAATATTGTAAAAAAAACTTATAATAGGAAAACAAAACTGTCTCAAATCTATTTTCGATCCTAAATTGGTGGCATTTGCTGGCAGAATGCTGTACTTATTTGCATATGCTGACTATAACTAAGGGTATGTTCACAAGTTTTTACAGAATTTTTAAATATCTGCGCACACAAAAAATAAGGACTATTGAAGGCACCCTGCTGTCGAAGGGTGCCAACTCTAGCCTACCTAATCAGTCAGAATTCTTAAGCAAAGATAATAGGCAAATACAAGCTTTATAATTATAAAATAAAATATAGGTTTTATTCTTTAACGAGAAGTTTGAAACGAAAATAAATTTTATATTTTAATTTTAATTTTAAATAAAGGTTTGAGGATTTTTATATACATAAATTAACATTTTTGAGAAAAGCCGTGGAAAAAGAGTAAAATATCGCGGAGAAAATCACAAAGAGGACTGAAGAGTCGCGGAACAAAGGCTGAAAAGTCGCGGAATACTGGTGAGAGGGTGAAAGAACTTTTAAACACCACGTGAATGTTCGCGAACTACCGCATGAGAAGTCGTGAAAAAAACACTTACTATCGCGAGAAATTCAAAAAATACTGCGGAAAAAACAAACAAGGTCCCCGAGAAAAGCATGGAGTCGCGGAAAAGAATATGAAAATTCGAGGAAAAATATTAGAAATACCGTGATAAAAATTGCAGAATACCGTGGATAAAAGCGCGGAATACTGGTGAATGAACTTTTAAATTTAAATTCCAAGCTTTTTTCACGATAAGACGTGTTTCACACTCTTTTCGCGACTTTTAACGTATTTTCATTGATTTCCAAAACTTTTTTACCCGATTTTTGCTCGGTGTTCCGCATTGTTTCATGTTTCTCACATGGACAATTGTATTATTTAGCATGCAAATGTGTCGGAAAAACTACAAACTAATTGGTCTATGGTCCAAGTGGAAAAACTAAAAATGTTGTGTATCCGAGAGCATTTGAATAAAATGATGAAAAACTATGAAGCCAATGAGAAATCTTGCTGGTCAATTTTATAAATGATCGTGTAAATATAAAATATAAAATAAATATCAATGTGCAGGTCAGGACAACGTCTGCTGGGTCAGCTAGTTTCTTATAAAATTATTTATTTTTCAGAAGCAATTAAGCTTGTTATTTGGCGTTTTTGCAGACTAATTTTTTTAATCAAAAATAACGGTAGGTATACCTGTACTATACTACTTAAAAAAATGATTTTTCTCAAAAAAACAGTTTTTTTCAAAAACATCTGTTAACGGGGAACCTCCCATAGAACCGTTTTTTTTTTTTTTTTTTAATTCTCGTCTCCTCCTTTAAGCTGCAAAAAAAAAGTTTAGTAACAAAATTTTCCAAAATTGGTTTCTTGGATGTAAGAAAAATTATGGGCCCATGATTGCTTTTTTTAAATTTAGTTTTTTGTTGTAAATGAATGATACCTGTCTTAAAAATGGTATACAATTTTTTTTAACGATTTTCATTTTTTTTGCCTAAAAATTCATCTTTATAAAAAAAATGAAACTGGATAATGCGTTTTGAGGTCATACTTATTTAAGAAGACATCTTGGGCATTATAAAATCAGGTTTAAGTTTTTGCGATTTTTTATAAAAGTGCATTTACAAAATTTAATTCCTAGCAATCCAAGCTACTTTAGCTAGCAAGTACGATATTGGGGTGCAAACTATTTATGCTTTGAAGTAAAGGTATTGCAAACTTATGTCCATATAATAGTCTCTTTAGGTACTCATTTATATTTCACCTGATGCAGTTTCTTATGTAAAACTATAAGAAAAGTGAAAATAACACTGACATTTCTACAACTATGAGGTTTCACAAAAGCAGAAATTGGAAATATTATCTATTATTGCATAGGTTTTTTTGTTTTTTAGTGGCAAACAGCCACAAACACAATTGGTAGTGACAAAATTTCCTCGCCTTCTTCCTTCCATCACAAATATGCAATGCACACTTGATGCTAATGCTGATGCACCATGCACATCATTCTTTGTGATTTCATTTGACCATTTGCAATTTGCCACATAACGAGCCACAAAGGCTAACCTCTTATTACCCGGATAGCAGAGTCTAGCACATCCTTTCATCATCAGTACTCGATTTAGCTAGACGACAGCAACAGCGACAGACTATTATATATAGAAGACTGCGAACTGGAACTGTGTGAAATGTGTTCCAGAGTCACCCTCCTCATTTCATCCATACAGCACTAAGGATGATTTATTTTCAAAATCCTTTTGAATGTTTTCTCTCGAACAAGAGAGAGAAAATTAAAAAAAAAAAAAATTGATAAAAAAAACTCTACGAATCTTTTGCCTGTTCAGACGGAACCGGAATGAATCGAATTGAAAACTGAATTGGAAGCCATGAATGCATGAACACATTTGTGGTGTCTGTCTGGGGTTTTTTTTTTTTTTTTTTTTGGATTTCTCCATCACATTTTCAACCCCAACTTCAATTTTCTCTCGCTCTTGCAATTTGATTTTGAGCCCCCATTTCGTATGTGAAGGTGTGTGTCTTCATTCAGAGGAGACACACATTGCTATACAAAACCTCAAAGTGGTCATTTTCCTACTACTATCCTCGATATGGAAAAGAGAGTCCTTTATGCTGAAGCTGAAGCAAATACTACATCTACGCATCGCATTGCATCACAATTCGACTGGCCAAACACGGACAGCCAACTGTAAATCATTCAAATGATGCTCGTTCATTCCGTACAGAGGCCAATTATTTCTAATTAGCCAAGTTGCATTGCAACGAACCGTGAGAGAGAGCTGATATAGGTGCGAGGTAGTGAACTTTTTTTCTTTTTTTGAAAAAAAAAACTTTTTGTTTGCAAAATAATTACCAATGCTTTGGTGTTAATTTTGAAAAATGCCTCTGTAGTGTAGATATGTTCGCTTATCAAGTTTTAAAAGGATTTTATTTATGATTTATATTAATTCAAAATGAATGAGATTAAAGTTGTGGCAAAGAACTTACTAAAAGTGGATTTTTAGATGCTCATCTGGGTAATGGTTACTTTTGCATTAATGCGTCAGCAGGTAAATCTACAATTTATACAATTTCAAACTAAATTGCTAGATAAAAAAAAAGATTGAATTTTAAGTATGCACTTAATTTATTAAAAATGCATTTTTTGAACCTGCAACCTGCGTACTTAAATATTTCAAATGCTTCCCTAATCCAGTTCAGTTGTGTTTTAAGGGTTTCTTCATCAGAATAAAAGACATTTGCCAAACAAAATATCTTTAGGCAATTTTGTCAAAAACAGAAAAGACCAATAAACCGAAAAATTCTCAAGATTTGTGCAGTTTTGGGGATTTTTAAGGGGCCGGAGTAGTTTTTTTTTGGAGTGGTTAGGTGTGTAGTAATCGTAAAAGTACTGATCGGGGTCAACTTAGTGACACCCAATGAATCTACACACCAATGGCGATAATTTGACCTCCCCATTGTAACCAACCGATACCGGTCTGGACTAATCGGACTTGACGTGCAGAACTTATAAATGCGAGTGTAGAATGAAAGAAACTAAGAAGACTGTAACGTAATCGCCCGACAACTCCCTTCGGATAAGGAGTGATTAAACGTAAACAGATTTCAGCTGTTGTACCTAACTTTCTAGAAAATTGTAAAGAAGGTCCCACAATGCCAGATTCTTTCAACTGGAAAGTGATTAATGAAACCAGATACCTGAGGATTAAGTGAAGTTTGATGGTAATGCCCGCGGGTAAATATAAATCCCCAACCCCGGAAAAGAACCTGAAAGCGTAAAGGAGTCAAGAACTGCACCCAATGGCCTGATTGCGTGGAAGCCTTTAGGATACAGAAACCTGAAGTCAAGGGTTTGGACTATAGAACATCGCGTCACGTTACATTATACAGTATTACACTCCAAATTATGACGAAAAGGAGGATTACTATTATAACCAGTTGAGTGCCGCTTAAAACAAAACAGATGGGCTTAGGCATGCTTTCGGTACACATGGCGTTGGTAGTTCTAAAAATGAAAAGTTTCTTGGATTTCTGCAACGCTGATTAATAATTATCTTATAATTGGTGGTTACATGTTTGAACATATTAAGAAGCGCCACAAAATCAGCTGGTTGTTCACAGATATGCAAGCAATATCCCACCAAATTGACCACCTTACGTTCCACCGACGGACGTTTAGAAGAAGCCTAAAGGACGTCAGAAACAGAAGAAGAGAATGGCACGAGACCAACCACCTGATGATAGTTTTTATTTGATTATACGCAACTGAAACTCGGAGAACCCAAGCAAACATCCACATCAATAGAAATAAGAATGCCTCAATGTGCCAACAACAAGGGGACCACGTTGGGAATGATCATCAAGCTGCGAAGAAAGAAGATTTGATAGAAAAAAAAAATAGATTTTGTGACACGAAAAGCTCACGAAGAACCACTGGTACTCTAAACTATTTCCTGTGTGCATGTAGTTAGAATGAATGGAGGAGAACAACAATTTTCTGCCGGTACTGAATGCCTAACTGAGATGCACTTTTCTTGGCAAGCAGTACTTTTAAAAAGACAGACAGAATTGTAGTCCTACCAAAACTTAAGGCTTACATTTACCATTTCCTCCATAAACCTTATATCATCCAACAATGATGCTAAAGATGAAGCTCAACTTTTTAGTCTGTCTGAAGTCTGTTGTCAAACCCTTACCCTCTCAACAATTTTCAATGACCTATGCGATTATATTGTGATTACTTAATTAAAGAAAAATAGTTTCAGCTAATTAAAGAAAAACCAACAAACAAACAAACAGTGAAGAAAACCAAAAAGAAAACAAAAAAAAACAACTATGGACTCCTTGCTTTACATTTTTGTGAGTCATTCTGCCAGTAGATTCAAAATGTGGAGGACTCTTATCTCAGATAACTTCCTTCAACTTGGATAAAACTATGCAGGAATAACTTCAACTATTAAGTATTCAACCCTTGCCCTTATATATATCTTCCATTTATCCCCGCGCATGTAATTATATTCCTTTTTTACCGAAGTAAAAAAAAAGACAAAGACAGGACTACGGAAAGAAAAGAAAGATGTCTGAAATAAATCCTGATGAGGATATCTGTATCTCTTTATCTAATTTGCGTTCGTTTTTTTAATTTTTTTATTTTTATTTTGTTGTTTCTTAATTAATATTGCAGGCAGAAAGAGAGACATTTAGACCCGGCAGACAAAGGACATTTTGCCTTCGAGCAAAGAAATATAACTCAAGGACTTTCGTAATGTATTTATGTAATTAATCGAGAAGTAGGTATCTTTTTTTTTTTTTTTTTTGTTTAATTTAAATTTATTCAACCGGTTATCCCTTTTTTTCTAACCCAGGAAAATGTGTCATTGTCTAGACCTTCTCAATACATATAGGTCTTGTGTTGGTCGTCCTTTTTTGTTTCTTGAATAATTTATGCAACTCAGGAAAATTGGGTTATTTTTGTTTGTTTATTTGCATATACAGCCTATCTAGGTATATTTTGAGTGTGGGTGTGTGTGAGTGTGAATATCAATTTATTTCTCCTTTATCCACAACGTCACGCTCTAAGGCCGCCTTTTTGGAAAAAATAAAAATTTTTATTTTTTTTTATGAAATTGGTGAAAACCGTGGAATATTATTTTGAAGGTAGGCATGTAAAGGTAGAAAAAAGCTATAAAAAAAAGGTTGGAAAGGTTTGGGTTGGCAGATTGTAAACATTCGCATATATACCTACATTTCATGAAAAAGATGAAAGTAACTTTGCTCGTTTTCGAATACCAAGTCCTTCATCAGGATATTTTGCCTGAATGAATACACAAAGAGGAAAATAATTATATTTTTCTTTTTTAATCTGAAAAAAAGTCTGCGTGTTTGTTTGTGGCCAGTCTCGTATTTTTTTGTTTTGTTATTTTTGGGATATTCTAGGACTTCAATTTGAAGTGCAGACATATTTTTTTTTTGTTGTTTGATATAAATTGGATTGACGAATACGAATGAATTGAAACACTTCAAGGTTGAATAAATGTGTGATCGTATATGGTGAAGAGTAAATATTTAATTTAATCGTTGAAAGCACTCGCATTGAAGTTTTTGTTTTCTTTATTTTTTTTTTTTGTGCTCTTTTCATTAACCTAAAGAAATGAGTCAGAAAGGATATTTTGAAAGAGTTCAAAAGAGCTTATTTTAATTGGGTTTGCAGATGATTGTTTGCAGATAACATTGGGGTACAAACACAATGCATAACAGATTAATTATAAATTACAAAACGGTCGTTAGTAGAACTATACCTGAAGCTATTGATGATCAATAAGAAGCTGTCTTTGGTATTCTTGGGAAAAAGAAGCTTCTAGATAAGACTATCACAAGTCGGTCCAGTGATAATCTTCCCGGCAATACTCCTCAAAAACTGCTATTTTCCTATTAAGTGAGAAGTGGTTAAAATTATTGCTCTTAGGAAGGAGGACAACCGGAACGATAACATCACTGGGCTTAGGCATATTTCTTTTCTAACCAAATTAAGCAAAATACTGTAAGATAACTTCCTTCTAACAAAATCAATATAGTTCTTGATAGGCACAAAATAGTACTCCACTCCCCGTTGCCTATTAAAACTTCAGCATGACCTGGCTTATCTACTGAAGAGTACACTTTAAAATATTTTCTGTGTATCGAAAACGCATATTATATTATTATTATGGGTTTTCACGATAATCTTATCAAAATATTCTACCACTTTTCTTCATTCTAAATCTTTTAACGTTCAAATAGGAAGCTTCCATTCATTCTTAAACGAAGATCATTCCTCATTGCCTGACATACGCCTAGTCTCTATTCCCGTTACTAGTTGCTACAAAGGTCAAAGCCCCCGTGCATAGCGTTTTCGCGTTTTACCAGCTTCGGGACTTCAAATTAAACTCCACAAAATTGGAACTAGTATGATTGCAGATCAGGAAGATGACGCTCCAATTCGGCTTCAAAGACCTACATCGCAATCTTCAAAAAAAAATTTCACATCCAGGAACCACTAATCCTGAACCACTAATAAAAGTACAATGAGTAGCCTAAGACATTCCGGCCATCGATACCAAGTCGCTAAGAAGCAAATAGATGAAGATCAGATCAACGCCAATTTCGAAGACGACATTGTTTGAAGTTTGCTAGCTTTGCCTAAAATTTACCGTAAAAAATGACAGCTGAGTTTCTATCCGTTTGATCAGAACGATACAGAAGTAAAAATAAGGGTCAACCAGAAGACACATTTTCCTTTTCTTAAGAGTATGCATATGCGGTACGTAATTCTCTCAATTTGGTGACAATTTCGGTCATGTGACGACCTTCAAGTCTCGTCTTGTAAAATAACTGCTAGTAAATATTTTCGTTAGAAAGTCGACAAACTCTGAGTCTGTTTTCGGAAGTGATTTCGTGCAGACATTGTCTTCCGACTATAATACCAAATTCTTTCAAATTATAGCATTAAACTCTCCCAAAGCACCTTAAAGTCGTTCTGACAAAACTCAACAATATGCATATCTATACTCTTCCTTAAATATTTCTGTCTATCCTCTTCCACTAGCAGAATTTGGATAACTCTTACGTCGGCTTGGCCTTATCAAAAGCTTCGATAAGTCTTATCACTTTATGCACATGGATCATTATCATTATCAATTTTTCTTTGACAGAAGCGAAGGATTATGTCATTCTTCAGTCAATATCGGTCCATCATAGAACTACCATTTCTCAGAACTATGCACAAATTTCCACTTTCAAAACTATAGTTCCCTCATTATTATCAATATTTCTACTTTACAGAATTCAACTTCCAAAATTTATTTGAAAATCCTTTTCACTATCGTTTAAGCTTTAACACCAAATTATGATGATGGAGCTTAGTTCATGCAATATGATTGCATATTTTTCGCTGCCCTTACAAAATATTAACATGACACTAAACATAATTTACAACGTGCCGCAATGCTGTTAAATTGCACCCAAGAGTCCTTATCCAATATTCCAACAATATTACAACATTCTCCTATCGACACTATCATAACCACCAAGCGAGAGCGAGACAGAAAAAGAAAGAGAAAGGGCCAAAATCCTTAAATGCATTCAACTTGAACTAAAAGTTTCACTATCCTAAGCGGATTTCCCCCAAAAAAACGACTAACATAACCACCAACAAAACGATGCAATGGAAGCTGCATCATAGAATATAGTTTGTTGAAGCCAAAAACTATATTGTGCCAAGCGATTGCCTTGCAGCCAGCTTTTCTGCGCAACACTTAGGTATGACACACTATATAGAATCCGTTTTCTTTTTTTTTCTTCCAAGTACAGCAATTTGTTGGATCCCTTCCAATTGCAATTTTTATTCCATTCCATCAGACGCAAAATACCAAATGTATGCAATTTGAAACGAGAAACCAAGAAAACTTTACCACGCGACAGCAGTAAAGTTGCAGATTGTCCGGAAGCGGAACATTAAGGTCATACGCGAAAATTTCCACACAAAAAAAGAAACCTGTAAACCATACCACTGATTAGATCTACGGCATCGTTCTTCATTGCAATAAGGACCAACAAAAAAGGGGATGGCACATCCTTTTCCTATATCCATTTCTTGAGGGATTAAAATGAACCAAATAAAAATACCTACCCTTTTTTTTTGGTGGGTGATTTTGGCTGTGCGTCAAGCTGCGTTGATTATGTCGCTTTAGGTCTCGGATGACCAAACCGGAAAAAAAGGACCACAACGCCATGTCCGCATTTGGCCATAACATCCGGTTGGCCTATTTGTCCAAACAACAACCCATTTTTCCCCCAAATAACCGCACTGAACTATTCTGGTGTTGAACCAAATCCTCAAATCCAATTAGAATGGAACTCCAACAGTGTTGATGGCATCAGTATAGGAGTAGAGATGCCTTAAATTAGCAACGCGAGTGTTGAATTCATAGTTTTTTTTTGAATAGGTAATAGAGGTTAGGTATGTTTGTATGCATGAAGGCATGAACCTGGTCGTATTTGTAGAAAAAGTACAAAACCAACTTGCACACACACCACGAAAACCATGCCTTTTTGCCATCACTACCACTACCATTGCCACAGCGCCAAAGCAAATGGTGCGGAACGGTTTTAATAATAATTCCCTGGGAGTCGAGTAGCGAGATAAGGTAATTGCGGTACTTGGTGGTGAGAGACGGTTAATTATGTTGGCAGCCTAAGTCATCATTATCATCATCATGCAAGCAAGAGAGTTTCCAGGACTCGAGCTAACAAAAACAAAGTCCGGTTGGTATAATAGTGGTGGTGTGTGTCGGTCGGTCGGTCGAATTGTGGTGCGGTAGCCATGAAGATATTCCATTTCGAATGCACTAAATGGATAATGCAGTGTTCGACTGACTCGCTGGAAGTGTCGCACTCTTCTATAAAAAGTATCTTGACTAAATGGATAAGGATATTCGGGTTATACCCTACTCGTAGGTATACTTTTTGCATTCGACAATATCATTTAAGTTGGGTTAATTTGCATTGGACGAGAGTTTAATTGTGCGTTGCGAAATGGTTGAGGCTTTTGAAACAATGGCTAATTGGTATACTTCACTTGGAGAAGTACAAAAATGGACATCTTGTTTGAAGGCATATAGAATTTAATTAGAATGGTACAGTACATTCATTAAAACTGGTAAATTTTGTTTTTAATGAGTTTTTTTTTTTATTCAGCCAAACATTTTAGGTTATGAAATGTTATTAGAAGTTAGCCAAGAGCCAAATGGCTAAATAAAAATGTTTAACAGGAAGGATGAAAAGGCACAGGAAATTCCTTGGGTGATGTTTTTTTTTTTTTTAACTACTAGCCTTCACGTGAAATTTTCTAATTAGGCTTGATGTTATTTCCTGGTAGGGAAGGAATTTTGGAATTTCTAACAAAACCACGAGGAAAATGTATCAGAAGAATTGTCTTTACTAGAAGATGCTAACAATGTCTAATTAGTATTAGATGGTACCATTGCATTCAGACAAATTCTACTTCCTATGGAATTTCTATTGTCCTTAGATAGGGAAGCAAGGCGGAAATATTTCTTGAGATTTTTTTTTTTTTTTTTGAAGAAATGGTATCTTCGCTAACTGGCTTGTACCCAGTACCTATGCTGAATTGGTGGGAATCTTTTCTGAAGTACCCCTGCAAATATCTACTTAGTGAAATATCACTCACTGACCATACTGTTCACTGCTGGAGTGGCCTCCTTTCCAGCTTGCAGTAGGCCTGTTCTCCATTTTTCAGCGAAGAACTTTGGCCGTGGTTAAGTTTGGTCAACAGTGGCTGTCATTTAAAACAACTGCTTACCTAGACCAATAAAAGATCCATTGTGATGCCGTGAACTATAGGGAACAAAAAAAATTCCGGATGAAGCAGAAACGCGTGAGAGACTATTACTGTTCACGAAATCACTGGATTGATTATAGAAATATTCTTTTAAGTGAAATTTGTGTCTGTAATAAAGAGCAGGGCATGTTTCTTCTTCTTCTTCCTCGTCCATGCAACTCCTGCAGAAATCGTTTGATAGTATACCGAACTGTAAGTACCACTGATGCACATCTTGCTTGAGATTAAGAATTTAAAAGCTATTTATGAGATGTTTTTAAATTTTAGCTGGCAGTAGTTGTCATTGAACAAAGTGAAAGTGATACCTCTTCGTCACCATTTTTTTTTTTGTTTGCATATTCGTCGTAAAGATTTCTACTTATTGTTCAAATGATAAGACAGAAATGTTGCTCAATTGTATGTTGTTGAAGCATTTTGTTAAAGTTAAAAGCGTAGGGTCTTAACAGTTGAATTCACTTAATCCAGGCTAGTTCTTCACCACTTTTACCTAGAACATCATTGTGACCAGGAAGAAGGAAACCAATAATATTTTATATTTTAGTGTGTATCGAAACCCTAAGCTCTTCATGCCAAGCAGAGGTTTTACGGTAAAATAGCTTTTCTCATTAAATACAAAGTTGATATCAGCATTATGGTATTTCCATCACCGAGAATCTTCTAGCTGGTTTCGTAAATATCAGGACCTCAGCTTAGAACCAAAACGATGATTAAAGAACGTACAGTAAGTGGGGATAGTGTAAGTGTATTTTTGGATGTTAGATTCCAGTAATTATTCCATCGTTGATTTGATATTCTACTAAAATACTCATTAAAAACTTATACGAGCCGACAATAACAATAATTGTATTACCTACATTTATTTGTGTCTCATTTGAAACATTAATTTTGTGCAAATTTACCCTGGTTCCAAAACAAAAATGCGTCAATTAAATTTTAAAATTCCGCACTGATGTTGAATCTAAAATTAATAATTTAAAAGTAGATTTTACATTACTCGTTTACTCGTACCAATCTTCTATTGCAAATCCTACTCATATGTTTTATAATATTTATGTGAAATTCTGTCTCCAATTACTAAAAACTGAAAATAAATGGCAGAGATTTGAAATTATTTCGAGGCAAAACACTAACGAGCAAAATGATTGTGCAATATTTATGAGAAGGGATAGAATTACTTTGTTGTAATTGGAAATTTGTATAGGTAGAACCTGCATAGTTTTCAAATTCGAAAAGGCTTGCAGTTAATAATAATTTTGGGGAATATTGTGTTAAATGAATTTTGTGTGTGGTAAAATAAATAACTTCTCTTGATTAAACAAGGGCATTGAGTATGGGAAAAGGAAGAGATAATGTTGGGTGTGATTAAATATACTCGTTTGGGTAATGTATCGTTCACAATTTCTATATTTATTTTGAATCATTTGCGTAGCTACTTTAATTTCATGTGACTGAATATTTAACCCAAATAAGTCTGGGATGGATAATAACAGATTATTATTACTTTTTTTCAGCAAACCTCTTTCCGATTAAATTTGGCATGATTATTTCATTTGCAATGACAATGACAACTTGGAACCATTTTTGTATGAATATTTGCTCGAGTACGATAACTTTAGCGCCGCAAAATATAAAATTGGTTGTTGTTTCAAAAACTGTATTTTAATTTTCTTATATTACTATAATTTAACCTAAATATCATTTTTTGAGCTCATTTTGCATACTGAAAAATCATTATTTTTCTTCGCCAACTGACGGAATTGTGCTTTTTTTAATTTTTACTTTTTTTAGGTTTAATTTATTTCGAATTCAAAGAAAAATGCTGCAATTCTATTTCTCAATCTAAATCGTTTATAAAATATGTACTTTTCATTTTATAAAAGAATATTCGAAAACACAAAGCAAGAAGTGTATCTTTTGCTTTACATTATTTTTGAGATAATTTCTGTCAGATATGAAAATGAAAATGAAAGAAAAATTATACCTATCTTATATTTGCAAAATGTATTTAACATATAAGATGGTTTTTGGATGGTTTTCTTTTCTATATTGTTATAGGCATTCCCTAAAGCTAGCAGAAAAATATCTAAAAAGTGATAACGTCACAGGAAGTAAATAATTCATTTTAAATACTAAAAAGAAAAGAATAATGTATTGATTGAATGTAACTGAATAAAATCAGCTTAAGATGTTTTTTTTTTTTACTTTTGAAAAACCTAATCGGCTTTGTTTTTCCGATATCAAAAAAAAAATCTTATTCAAAGTATATTTGTACCTTACATTTGATGTAACAACCGTTCTTTCAATGCACCAATCACATTAACTTTTAAATAATTGTTATTTTTATAGAAAATGTATTAAAAGATCAATTTTTGTTCGTATGAATAATGCATTAATAGGAATACCTTAAACTTCTTCTTTAAAGTGATGGACAGTTATGCCAAGAATACACAACAAAAAACTATTCACCTAGGCGAAACTTGTAGTTTCTCAAAAAAAAAAAAAAAAAACGTATAGCCACATTTTTGGACGTTTATGTTAATTTATGTTGTTAAGCTTAGTGACAAAAAAAAGGTATTTACGCGCGCCAAAAGTTGAACTTCCTATCAATATTAAATGTTGCTTAGTTTTTTTGGATATGTACAAATATTTAAGAAAAGTTCTAGAAGGGAATTTTTTCAAAGAAGCATAATGCTTTTTTTTTTACAAATCGTTTGAATTTTTTTGAAAAAAATTCTAAAAAATTATCGTTATTGAAGAAACCATATCAAAAAGTTTAATCAAAATCGTTAGAGCCGTTTTCGAATAACTCAAAAATGTTGTATGGGAGGGAGGTACCTGTATGATATTTATTCAAAAACAAAAAAAAAATCATCTCTACCAAATTTAAAGACAATCCGTTCACTCGTTTGGGCAGTTCACGCACGGACGCACAGACCGACGGACGGCATGACGAAAACCACTTCTTTAATCTTCTCCTTCATCGTAATGTTGGTTTTAATTAAAACCTCGAAATTTTCAGATACGTTTAGACACCTCAATCTTTAAAATCCAACAATAAACAAAAAAGTAAAAAAATTATAAGCTAACCGTAAAAAAAACTCCTTTTACCGTTATCTCGACTAAAAGTCTACAAGAAATTTTGAAAGTTTGTACATAAATGTATTTACTTAATACCTAATGGCTGCAAATGTAAAAACAGTAATAATGAGCTGAAAAAGTCTGTGTGTTGTTACTTTTTGAATATTTTTAGAAATGCCAGTAAAGAAGTATACCTAACTTTAAAAACATGAGCTAACATTTTTACTGCTTTAAGAAAAGCTTAATATACTTTTTAAATACAAAATTTTTAGACGAATTTGGTGAACACATTTCTATGTTTTTTGTATTCTTCAGAGTAGTTTGCATTCATCTAAAGAGAAATAACATGGTACCAATATAAATATAATTTTTTTTTGAAAAATACACTCCCAGAAACGGCTCCTTTGGTTATACAAAAAAATATTCTATGTTTTTTTACTTCAAAACTCGATATTAAGTTATTGATTGATAAAATTTTTGTTTTAAATGTTTGTGTCTTAACATTCTTCTCGGAACATCGAAAAGCCAAAAGTTTGCTTAAATTAAAGCTTCACACATACACTGATAAACATTAAGTTCTTTTCTTTTTTATTTCATATTCCAAAGATTCAATATCATCGGAGAAAAGTCCTTGTCCCTTGAGACTTGGTAGTTAGAAAAATCTGTGCAAAAGCAGAGAGACATTTACTCGCACATATCTTGTCATGCAAAAAGGGCTCCACTATACAAAGTCAAAGTAAGGATAAAAAAAAGGTAATGGCAGACTTTTAACCAAGTCAGTCTCGTAGTGTACATCGACCCTAATATTAATACATACATGATGGTGATAAGTAGGATAGAGAATAGACGAAGTAAAAAAGGGTTCCGTCTTCCGTTCGGGGCAACGATTATGCAATAGAGCATGTGATGTGTTTTGTGTATAATGTACCTGGTCCCTCTGCGGAAGTTATAATAGATGACGACGACGACGACGCGACAACACATCGACGACATGATGGTGCTGAAATGCGACGCGGCATGACAGAGTGGGCGCATAATTTTGCATTTTCTTAATTCGATGGCGGAATAAACCGCGCATGAGGGTAAATAATTTCTATAATTACTTACATGCACACCTGCTGTGGCATCTTATAAACACAAGAGAGATGTTCAAATTCACCGTGTGTTTCTTGATATCCTTCGTCCTGGCAGTTTATAGTGTGGTTCTTTGTGATGATGATGATTATGTGCCATTGTGAGTAGGTGGCTGTGTTGGTTTTTTTCACTTCATTTTTTTGTATAGTGCCCTCAGATGCAAAGTAATGAAGAAATCGTAATTTTATATGAAATTAACTTTGACGTATAACAAGAGATGGCTTTTAGTAAAATGAGTTTGAATCGTTTATTTTTATGCCAAAGTAAAGTACATACACACAAATGGGTATGGTTTAAGCTTCTAGGATATTATAGAGAGTGTAATGAACAATTTATCGATCCATTTTGGGAAAATTAATAATTTATTTTTAATAAATATAGGTACGCTTGCTAAGCACATTTGTATGGCTTTGAAGTCATATTAACTTAACTCAAGTCAAGGGACTAGGGAAAGTTTCAAATGCTTGTTGCTTTACTGGAAAAAAGAAACACAGAGTTTATTATTTTTGGATGGTACCTTTACCGTTCACAGAAAAAACAATATATGTTATGTATGCAGCTACGAATATATGTATATGTACCTACCCAAGTAGATGTTTTGTGAACTATTTTATCAGGAATAATATTAAATGGATCGCTTCACATGAAGTTATACCTACTGTTTTAACGTGTTGTGATAACATATTTAAGGTAGTCTAAGGGCCATTTTGTTCATTTTTGATTATCTTTAATTCATGGTTATTCCAAACTGTAAATCGCCGAATGTCCACTTCAACAATTTTTTTTTTCTGAGAATTCATAGTTAGAGTTGTCAATCATGAATTTAAATAATCAACCGATTTTGGTTAATTAGTGCCAATTATCTAGAACCTCTGAAAATTGTGCATGAAGCATGGCTGAAATTTTGTTAATACATAGTTCATTTGCCCCAAGTTATAACCAAAAACCCAAGTCTAGCAGGGTTGCTGTGGGCAGACGAACCTAAATTTGTAACTTAAATAAAGGTACCCATCACATAATATAACAAGAGTAATAGCTCAAAAGTGTGTTTTTGTTTACATGACCAGTTTTATAATGTAAGCGGGTTCCCACATTCATAGGGTTGCCATACTTTTTTTAATTAAATTTAGAATTCATATAAATCCCGAAATCAACGTATTTTGACAACACCATATTGCTGATATTTAGGTAATACCGTATACTTTCTTATATTTTATTAATAGTTGCTTTGGTACTAGTTTTGTTGTAAAAATACAGTCAAAAGAGCATTAAGTTTTTTTTTTTTTAATATGGGAAAGTTCATCATATTCTTAAGTTGCTTTAACTTTGGGTTTAATTCAAACATGTCCAGTTTAGTCCGAGTCTTATGATATATTAGGGTTGCTGCAGGTCAAGGGTTGCTTTAATTTTTTTTTTTTTTTACCTTGTAAAAACTTTTAAAAGAATGTTAATTTCTGTTACAATAAAAACATACAGCTTAATATTTAAACTAAATATTTAAAATCTTACATATAGAACAAAAGTTGCACACAATTTTAAGCCCAGCAACTCGAAGTGCTTTTTGAAAGTAAATGGTACCTTCTCGTTTATCACTGGTAGTTATTTATTTTCCGACGACCCTAGCGAATTCCTGCCTATCTATTACTTTAAGTTCCTATAATAAGCTAATAAAAGGGAATCCACCACATTAACTTTCAAAAACGTTTTTTAAAGCTCAAAACAAACAATAATGGACATTTTGAATATAATCCGTATTAAAAACCTAATTTTTTTTCATTTTCTATCAATTAGCATTATTAGTTTTTAATAAAACGTCAACTCTATTTTTATAAACGCCGCCGGTAAAGAAGTATAACTTCAAAAAAATTTGTTCATAAACATACATATATGTTAATAACGGTACCTTCTATGAACTGTTTTTATTTTTTCTGATTTTTTTGTTAAGGACTTAACGGATTTCTATGAAACTGTTTACACAAAAAGCTGTTAGCAATTTTCAAATTATGAATTTTTTTTTTTTTGATTGTTGAAAAAAGTTTTAAGTTTTTCAAAAATCGATTTTTCGAAGTTTGAATGATTTTTTTTTTTTAATTTTGGTTCAGTCATTCAGTTCAGTTCAGTAATGTTCATTACCTAATATTTTCTTAAAAATGGCATACTATTTTTTTAAAACACGGCCAATTTTTATGTATGTAATTTTTTTAATGGCCCTAACGATTTTGAAATTTGTTGTTTTTAAAAATGTATCCTTTTTAACAAAAACAAATGCGACCCAGTCGTGCATTTTATTTTTAACCAATTTATCACACATGTGTGTTGAAAATATTGTCTATAATCTGACTCGTAAACACTTAAGTTTTTGAGACATTTGAGGTAAAATGGCCCGTTAACCATTCCGATGTTGAAGTACCATTTTAAAACTGAAAATTAGAACAGAAAACGACCCATGGTAGATACAAAATTAATTTTCGAGCAACAAATTAGCATTTAATTAGCTACAATTACTGAGATTAAATTTTTTTGATTCCGCCACAAAGTGTCTGCCAAAATAAGGGACATCATTTTCCATTTGGACAAATAAGTGGCGGCATAAACTAAATCCGGTTTCAAGCCTTAGAATCTAGAACATGTGATAATTAAATAAACTGAATTGAAAATTCAATTATAATAAGCCACCCAGAAACAAATTTATTCAATCGGACTTACTTTTGAGTCTAAGTAGGTACTTAGAACATTTTTATTTTCCTGGAATACCAATTAGGTGCGTTTTTTTCCTTGAATATCTAAACTAGCATGGGTAGTCAATTCATTGAACCAATATTAACTTTTTCTAAATTAAATAAATGAATTAATCCACTTAATGCTTTTAATCTTAAAATTCACTTCAATAATCCATCGCATCGTCTCCTTCTTCAATTGAATTTCCTTCAGACAAGGGGTATGATGAAAAATGAATACAATTATCTCGATTGCCATTAAAATCAACACCATCTTACTCTCTAGTTTCTATCACACCCATAAGATGATTGTGTATTCTCAATAAATGCAATAACACGAACAATGATTTAACACGACATGAAATTGCCGACAGCCTAATTAGCCTGCCCCTTGCTTACCAAATTTGCCTTAAAACACACTCAAATACAAACATTTACGAACAACAAAAAAAAAAAAAATAAGAATTTCCAACTCCAAGAAACAGATGTGATACAGTAAATTGATTAGAAATAGCCTTTTCTCACAATGAGGGGTGGCCAGAATCAATTTGTATTCTATATTCGTGGCCCCCCTTGTTCTAGAGAGTTTTTATTTTCTACGTTGTAAGTACAACATTACTTACATAGACTATGCGCAGACAAGAAAAAAACACTCCTCTAGTCTGGTTAACACCTTAATTTGTCTGGATTCTCTTTCCAATATTTTTGTTAACTCACCAAGCTGATTTGGTAAATAAAAAAAAAATGTAAAAAAAATCGATGAGTGGTAACTATTAACCCTCTTGGCTATGAATGAAATAAAATTAATTAACTGCCATATTTATAATTAAAAGCCTCTTATCCTGCAAGTAAACTGTTAAGATCGTAAGACGTGCCAAATTGTCTCAATTGAAAAAGTTTTGAGTCTTTAAACTCCTTAACCCCTGAAACCTTTTCGATGGCCTTTGAAGTTAGAACAAAGGGTTTTTATTTTAGAAATGACGGCGGCTATCTTTCAGTTTCTGAAAAAACGAGTTTTTTGTGTATGAACAGGGTTGCCGCTTACTTGTTTCTATTTTGGACAAAGCGGTAGTTTCAAATTGACTAAGGCCTGAAGAAAATAATAGACTGCAATTTATGCTGCGGAATCAGCTGCCTGAACAGAAGGGGTCACTTGTTTCAATTTGGATTCGCTGTGAGAAGCAGACTTAGCCAAAACATACACTTGAATTTTCGAGAACCATTCGAGTGAATAGTGATGTGAACACCATGATAGGTGCGCAGTGGATTACTTCAAGAAGTTACAACCGATCAAATCTTCACATTATGCCAGATCGTGAATGAAAATCAAGTATTTAATACTGATATACTTACCACCAATTCTATAAGATGTCACTAAAGAATGCTGCTGCGTAAATATTGGAAGTAGTATTACTGAAATCTTGGAAAACAACAAACGGTTAAGAAGACAGTGCGTCTTGCAGCTGCTTCAGTTTTGTGCTTGAAAGGTAGTTCCTACGCAATGCCTTAGGTCTACACAGTAGGCACTATATTGCAAAAATCTAAATCTTGGGTTGGCTGATGACATTGACGCGATTGAAAGGACAAATTAGGCAGTTTCTGGAGCATTTACTAGCATTCGGGTTCAAACACAAATTCAAGGCAGATCTCATCTTCGATGGTGTAGCCAAGTTTAAGGTGATCTTCGTCGATTTGGTGTATGAAATTAGAATTCAGAATTAAAGTGGGAAATTGAAATTCATTTGATATATTATGAGCGTACATCAATTAACGTCATTCCGGGAACGCCTGTTTTGGGATGAATAAGTATTAAATTATAATTTGGTGTCAGTATTATGATGTTAAATCGAGACCACAACAACCAAACCTCAAAAATATTTTGTTAGTAAGAAAATAAAGGATAATAATGATCAAAACGTCATTTTCGGGAAAGCGTTCCCTTAGTATTCTCGAAATAGGTCTGAAAATTGTTGGTATTTTAAGTCAGAATCTAATGTAAGTATGGCTAGAATATGCTGTTGCTGTCTTATCATAAAATTAGTGAAAAAAACTTGTAAAACGTTGAAAAAAAAAATTGTATTTCGTAGGTATTTTGAAATAGCACGTATTTCTTTAAGGAATAAAACATAGACAGACAAAAGGAAGTCATATTTTATAAATAAAGGTATGCAATAATGCATAGTTCAGATTTACATTCACCACAGTCGTTTTGGGAACATATCCATCATTTCCTTTATGACTTCGTCAATTCCTGGAACGCCTTTTTTTTAAATACGGTTGCCATGTAGAAACTACGGTTTTTAAAGTGGCAACATAATGCTTTTATTTTCAACATTAACTCATCTTTCATTTGACACATGAATTTTTAAAAATATCAAGAACCTTGATTTTTTTTTACTTACATTAAACTTGAAGTAAAAAATAGCACAATTTTACGGCCCAGACTATATAAACTGATATGCATGGCATATTGATTTTTTGTGTCTAAAATTAAAGTCTCTCATTGAAAGTGCATTAGATTTGAATTCAGGATACACAAGCTACAAGGTTGTGTCCTTTTAAATACATAATAAAAAATAGCGCGCCTTTTTGTGAAAGGATGCATTCATTTGAAAATATACATACACTATAACTTTCTAAGGGCTGGACGGTCGGGTGTGTGTGTGAGAAGATGAGAGCAAAAATGTTGCCAGGATCTTTTATAGAAAAACGAGGAAGGTACTTTTATTATTTTGATTTTATTTCCTTTTGTAAGACTAATTTATACTATATTCTATATCTTTTGCGACGAGACGTGCCTCAAGCCTAGAACTAAATACAAGTTCCTAGTACAGAGAAATTCATGGTGCAAGGGAAACATTTTAACGTCTGATGCTGTTGGGGTTGCCCTTTTGAGTGTTTTTTTTTTTTTTTTTTTTTAATTCTATTTTTAAATTAATCCTTTTCGTTATTTGCTGTTGCTATTTGTTACATGATGATGATGATAAAGCTTGTGATGGCTGTGCTTTTTTTCTATTTTTTGCTTTAACAGGATGAAGCGAATTTGATGCAAAGACATGAGAAGGTACCTTGGATGAATTGCATAATTGGAAGGTATCTACTCTGAATGGAGTTTATTAAGTCCAAAAATACTTTTACAACGTCAATTGTGAACATGTTTCTGTATATCCTATCATATAGCTTGAAAAGAGCAGCGACCAATGGTGTAGAAAGTGTAATCCTCGTACGTATTAACAAAACATATATGAAAAGGTTTTCTAAAGAGGGATAAAAGGCATCCGCTGATGAGAGATAGGAAGATGAATTAGAATAATAAATAGCCCAATATTTCATAAAAGGTCCATCAGTTCATAGAAAAATTTGGATAAAATTTAATACATTTTTCTATAATAGGATGTATAGGTGTGAGTTTTTTTTATTAAATATTAAAAAAAATGAAAGAATATGTTGATTTGGTCCAAATTTAGAACTGTAACTAAACCTTACACTTTAAATCTCAATCACCGACCAGTTTTCTATAACGTTCGATTTTCAGTAGTAGTATGTTTTTTGCAATTGTAACTTATAAAAGCACTCGAAAATGCTTAATTTGAAAAGGTAATAAGAACATTTTAAAATATGGTCCAAATTTAAAAATTTGCCCCCCACTCCAACAAATTGAAGATTTACTCATTTATCATTACAATTAGTCTGATTCTTTAGTCGGAAAATGGAGGTAAGCTGGAAAATTTTGGTGGAGTTTTTTTTTACCGCCCTAATATATTATAGTTTTGGGGTGCTCTTTCCGAATTTGTACTTGGCTACCTCGTATATCTACCGCGTAAGTCACCATTTAAAAATGGCGGCCAAAAATTGTTCTTCAGAAAAATCCAATTTTTGAAGACTAAAACTGCATTATAAAAAATAACTTATTTCAGATTTTTGCACTGAAATAAGTTAGAAATAAATTAAAAATGGGTACCTACAAATGAGTTGATGTTTGGAAGTATCTGTAAAATTGCATAGCTAGTTTGACCATTTTTTTTCATACAAGAAACTTAGCGATAATTGTTCGGATTTAATTGGAGCAAGGAACTTAATCAATGAATTTGACTTACAGAATAGTATTTTAAATGCAAATGCTCAAAATGAAGGTAAAAATTCTTAAGAGGTCATAGATTAAACTGCAGTAAGCACTAAGCGAACCAAATTCTTTGTGTTTGGCGTGGAAAAAAATCTTATGACATATTATTAGAAAACACATAATATACAAGTTTAGTTTTGGTGTTGAAATAACTTTTTTAAAAAAGTAGGGGTGGCAGGGGGCGGAAATTTACTACCATTTCTTATACTATTCTTAATCACTTCCAGGAGTTTCATACAACTTGAACCACTGTGCGCCAAAAAACTAAATACTTACATCAACAATATAATCAATAAACCAATATAACCAATTTTTTAAATGTTGACTTACGCGGAAGTAAAAATTCGGAAAGAGCACTTCAAAAACTATAAGATAGACCAATAAAAATAAACTCTACCAAAACTGTCCTCGTAAAACACCAAATTACTGGACTAAATGACATTAAAATAATAGGCGTTATCCCTCCGCTTTTTTTAATATATACGCTATACTTTTTTTTCTCGTATCCCAAAAATTCCACATAACGAATCTCATTATCTTGAAAAAATTGTATCAATATTGAACGTTTAGGATTAGCTAATATGTTTGTCAAGAATGAAAAAATCAAGTCAAAAGGAGGTGATTTGACACTTAAAAAATTGGTATTTTCGCCAAGACTCGGGAAAATTTCACTTTATGTTTACTTGAAAGATTCCGTACAAAAAAATTGTTAAAAACAAGTAAGTTTCTTAGGGCAAAAACCAGAAATGAAAAAAATTGTTCCCTGACAGTTACCGATTGTAGAGATTAAAATAAAAAAAAACGGATTTCATCGAATATGGCAAACAGGACTACAAATTCAAAACTCCTACAAAAATCGATTTGAACAAAATTGACTGTTTTCGAAACACAAAATCTTAGAAAGTATCAGACTCACAGACCTGTATTAAACTCGAATTACCTCTAAAAATTATTGGTCTCAAGATCATAGTGCATAATATGTATGGTTTTAAATGAAAAACAAAAAAAATAACTAGTAAGATAGTTAAAATCTGAAAAAAATACATTTTCGTTTATTTTGTATTGATTTATTTGATTTATCATTCGACCATCATTATCAAAAATCAGAACAACCAAATTTAACGTACAGTACATTCTGATCTAAATTTTATACTGAACTATTTAGATCCAATATAAACTTCCTTAGCATTCAAAAATGTAACTTTTTTGAATTATTTTGTATGCACCTATTTATTTTCATATTGTTGAGCTTATTAAATGTCATTTTTAAGTAGCAAACAAAAAATTAACAACAAACAAGAGGAAACTTACTCATTTGAAAATTGTACAAGTAAATCCTTTTAAAGCTTAACAAAAACCAAAAACCGTACACGAAAATAATATGGGCTGCTGTCTCAAAGCCAATTTAGACCATTAAAAGTAAGCATTGCGTGGCATTCTTCTTCACCACACAGAGATCGGTACCTTAAGAAATATACATCCGAAACAAATACAAAAGTACACTTGTATAAAATAATAATATCATACATTTGCCACAAGTAATGTTTAATTAGACTTTTGTTCAAATCACATTCTTGTATAGTAGTAACATTTCAGTGCCTCATTAAAGCAGTGTAGGGAAGAGTAATGTCGGTTTGTGTACCAAATACACAAAAGTAACTTAAGAGACAATTCGTTTTTCATGTTACACAGAAACAGAGAAGTATACATATGCTTACTCGCGTTTGATGTCATTTGTGATGCGAATCCTTTGCGCTGAAGCACTCTTCTTCTATCACTCCTTATTAAGCTCATCATCAAGCTATCATTACAAATATAAATCATTTACACGCTGTTATTTTGTGTACGAGGATATTAAAAACTGTGTTTATGTTTATGTATTGCAGTTAAAGCCATTGTACCAAAGAATGTAAACTAAAACAAAATAATGCCTATATGACAAAATTGAATTATTTTATCAGAAAAAATCCTTAGAGTATTCCAATAATGGAAATGCAAATTTTCGGTATCAAAAACTGTATAAAGAGATACGAATGAAGTTTATCTGATTTTATTTTTTTTGTATATTTAATTAAAAACAGATATACCTGCCTAGATTCCAAAAAAAAAAAAATATACACAAAATCGTGTACAAGACAGTTTTTTTAAACACAGAACTTATGGTAATTTGGCTTTGGTACCTACTTTGAAAGATTTGGAATCGTTTTTGCGCGTTTATGTTATAGGTAAATACATATTAGCATTATTTTATTTTCCCCCAGATCTGATCCTGATCATTTTTTTTTTTTAAAGCATATAAAAAAAACAACACCGGTCCCAAAGACTTGTCTTAAGAACCCCTGCATTTCTAGAAGCACGTACATTTAACTATTTGGATTTTTCGAACAACAACAAAAAATATTATTTTCATAGATATAAATTAAAGATAGATTATTTTCACTCATATAGAGGAAGTAGGTACGTCGAAAATCACATATACATATATGCAGCACTTCTAACCCTAACTGGTGAACCTGCAGAAGTTTGGAATCCTCTAAAAATAATAGTTCAATTGGCAGACGTAAACAAGTGTTATAAAGTAAAGTGTGTTCTTAGGTGCAATTTTTTGTTTGTTCACTAAAGTTTTAATGAAAATCAATCTTTACGAACTAATTTTCATAAATTTTTCATTAATTGAAAATCTACAGATGTAAATAAAATATCATGATATGCATGCAACCAGAGATCAGAAATAAATCTCAACCTTTTGAAAGGTTCTGTAATAACTCTTATTACTTTTCATCTTCTTCTTCTTCTTCTTCTATCTCCTATATATATAAAACAAAGTCAGGTTAGTTACATCAAGAACTGCTGGACCGATTTTAATAATCTCAAATTTATTAAATTCTTCTCCCTTCCGAACAGAATAACTACTTATTAAATCTTCAAAAATTATTGTCTCATGAAAAAAGCCCTTAGTACCACGGGAAGAAAAATAAAATACCGGGGAGCAAAGCGGAAAATATGAGAAATAACGCATACTACAACAGTAAAAACCACGAAATACCGTAGAAAAATGCGCTGAGTACTGGTGAAATATCAAGCAAAACCGCGGAGAACAGTACCACGGGAAAAAGAGTAAGAAATCGGGGAGAAAAGTGAGTAAAGTCGTTGTAAGAATATGCGAAATAGCGCATACTATCCCGGGAAAACCCACTTTATTCCGTGGCAAAATGCGCGGAACACTGGTGAAATATCAAGCTAAATCGAGCAAGCAAGCAAAAATGAGTGCAAAAAATGTTTTACCAACGATTTGATGTTATATAACTTTAAACCATGGGATGACAACATCGACTTATTCGTTCATAAACAGAATCTCTGTACCTAATTGTAATTATTTTTTAAAGTTATGTTCACTGACTAAAATCCTTATTTTCATTGTGGCTGACGTGGTAAAAAAAATGAAATTATTTTGAGTATCCTTTTAGAAAACATCTTTTAAAGTGGGTTTTATGCTATTTCAGGGTCTTTTAACGGATTTTACTGGACATCCTGAATACATCGTTCTATTAGTTCAAATTTTTAATTCTCTAGAAACGAAAAGCTCTACGAACAGATGAAATTAAATTTTTTTGCTTCAGATTTGTTGTGAAAATTATACCTAGATTATCAACTTTTAAACGTAAAAAAAATAATAATGTTGATTTAAAGGAACAGAAAAAAAATAAGACAGTAAAAATAAAAAGCCAGTTCATTGCATTTCAAAACTATTGCGAAGATGTCAGAAAACCTAGAAAAATTCATTATTCTTTATATACGAATCTTTAACGGAAATGGAAACTCGTTTCGTTACCAAAATGCTGCTCAACATGTTTTTAACTGAAATGAATTAAGTCCATGAATAATAATAAAGAATAAAATTCCTTTGAATATTAAGTAGGTAAAGTGAGCCTGAAGGCTTTATAATTAAGGTAGTCTTATATTTTCTCAGACAGCTAATTAGGTAATTTCCAAAAACAAAATTAAATCACTTTGTTTTTGTTTTTTTTTTTGGGAAAAAACAGTTCGTCTTCTGCAGATATTTTCGTGAACTAAATGAATAAATCATAACAGACATTGACAAGCAAACAAGGATAACACCATCACTTACCACCAAACACAATTATACAATATTTTGGTACCTACCCTACCCCTCTTTGATTTTTCTTCAGTCCATTGATGTCTTCAATATTTGTCTGTCAATGGCCTCTCAGTGGAGATGCCAATTTAGATTGAATGTCTATTTTCACTTCCACTTCGATGGTAATTAATTAGAGTGCCATGCTGATTCCATCTATACTATATCCTCCTCTGAGGATTCAAGGAAAACAACCATTAAAGTTCCTCCCTTTTAATCTCATTTTTAAAGCTGACTTGTGATAAATATCTAAATGAATAGAATCAGAATCAGTATAGGTAGGTACAGAAGAAGAAGCCTTAAGCCATGAGGGTTAAAACCGCATTTGCTGCGTATACACAGTGAGTAGGTACATTGTGTCTTTTGAAAACCCTAGCATACCGTACTACACGGCACTAACCGTAACCGTATACTCATGCCCGTAGTCACATTCCCATACCAACACCCGTTCGTTATTTATTCTAATCGCTTGCCCCCATTTGCTCTCTCATTCACGTCTAATTCCCTCCTTTTGTGGTCGATTTATAGCCGGAACAATTAAAAGCTGCAATAATTATTCCCATCCAAGGACAACTCTCACTCGCATCCAGGTGTGCAGATACTGGATTGTGTTGTGTGCTTGGTAGTAGGAGTTTATGTGTATATTGTAGCTGATGGGGCTCCCATTTGGATGGTTGGGGGTAGTGTGGGGGATGGTAACGGTATAAGGCTGTTGTTAAATGTTAAGTTTGTACTTGTGCTGCAGGCTTTTAACTATAATACAGCCCAACATTACCGCAACACACAAACATACAAGTTGACAATAGCAGAAGAAAGTTGGCAGATTCTTTTTTTTTTTTTTTTTTTTTGTATTTCATGCAACCCCATTCAACAACCCCTATTAATGGAAACTTTAGTTTGTTCACTTTTGTGTGTGTTTTTCAAAGTCTTTTGTCTGAAGTTCCAATGGTCCCGTCCTGCGAGTCCCTCATTAATGGAGACCCTTTATTTATTTAGAAAAGCTTTTTTTTGTCTTATTCTTTGTTTTTTTTTTTCATTTAAACGTGGGGCTGATGGGGCAGGCAGGCAATCCCTAGAAATGGCTTCACAACAAGACAACGAAAGAAGAGCAAATACATTAGAGACCGCTTTGGATACATCTTTTACGTAATTCTGTGGCAAATATACACAATTCACGTCCAAATGGAATTAAGAAAATCAAGAAGAAGAAAAAGATACAGAGGGTTGGGTTGGGTTGGGGGATAGGTATGTGTATAAATGAGACTGCTTCAGGGATTGATGGGATGGAATTGGCTGTAAAAGTGCGGAACTTAATGATGGAATGTGATAATAGAATCGAAGGAATTAAAAAAAAATAAGATAAAAAAAAAATATATAAATGAAAAGAAACTAAGAGAAAAGTTTTTTTCTACTTTTTTTTTCTTCTTTTTGTGTCGACATAAATCTGTTGGTTGGAGACTTGATGCTGATTTAACGTTGAAAGTCTTACCGTGCTATAAGTCTGGCTTTTGTGTAGATTTTCAATGAGGTTTGTTGAACTTACCTCAAAGGAAAATAAGAAAAAATGTTATTAAAATAAGGTTTTTGGAATTATTTACATTATTTTGCTGTTGTCATTTATTAATAAATTGAATTGTATCAGTATACATATAAACTCGTATAAAACCTAGTAAGGAGGTAAAAATCAAGTCAAAGAAGGAGTTGTCATGGTACATTTTTCTTTAGGACTGAAAAGACAGAATTCAGTTTATTTACAAGTAAACAGGTCAATGTGTAAGAAAAGGCACACAGACTTGAACATTTCTTTTAGCTATATCCTTACAAATTTCGGAAAACTTGTGTATTCATCTTCATTTATGAGTCCTAAGGTGGAAAATGACATTTCTGTATTAAAACATCAATATTTCTGCAAAAAAAGGTAGGTATATTTATGAACTCATAAAAAATAACGATTAAAATTACAGTTATCTAAAATGTGACTAAAAATACACTCACGAAATGCCAGCAAAGTTTCATGTTGATCAAATGAACCATTTCTTTTTTTAAGATTAATAAAACCTTTAAGCAAGAATTAAAGGATCACATTTTTTTTTATTTTAAATTCGAACATTTCATCTCATTTTCTACTCAAAAGTCAATAATTCGGACAAAATTCGTACCAAAAATATTTAAAAACAAAAAAACTGGTTTTCCTCAAAAATTGACATATTTTCGAGTACAAAACATAAAAAAAGGCGGAAAAAGTGTGGATTATCCAGGAATATACGGGTGAGGTCGCGAATAAAAGCAAGGAATATCGATGAAAAAAGCTTGGAAAGTCGTGGAAAAAATTTTAAGTTTTTTAGTCGTTTCCCGAGCTTCTTTTGACTGCATTTTACGCTTCCTATTTTTTTCGTGACTTTCCAATTTATCGTCAATCTATCTACAATTTTTTCTAATCTCTGCAATTTAAAAAAAAAAAAAAAATCAACAAAAGAAGTCTTAAAACAGACGTATTAGTTATTAAGTTTTCAAAACAAATAAACAGAAACGTCTTTGATCAGGCATCATTGATCATTTGATGAGTTTTAAAAGTTTTTAATGAGTTTTTTGTTTTATTAAAAACAATAGAAAGATAGAAGAGTTTTATAAAAAAAACACTTAGAATTCGCTTACTTAACAAAACAGTATTAGTCCCAGAGAAATTGTAATCGTATTCTTATCACACACGAAACGTCGCCGTCGACAAAAATCTATAGAACAAACACCACCCTCAGGCCCACAAAGAAGTTTATTATTGAATAACGGTACTGAAAACCAATACCAAAGGGTGCATCAGTGAAACAATGGAATATGCAAACATTTTTTTTTTGTTTTCGGAACATTCTTTTGACATCCGTTGCGATCGTTAAAGAAATCACCAGTACCCACCTACCAATTTATTAATATGTTTTTCCATTCAAATTAGAATTTACCTATTCCATTTTCGAGCAATATTTGCTAATTGGTTCCATCCAGATTCCATCTCTTTATTTATTTTCTGGAACAATATCTTTTTCCCAATTTTTTTATTTTCTGGAACAATATCTTTTTCCCAAAACAAACACAACTTTATCCCTATCGACATCCACTTTCCTGTCAAAAAATAAAAAAAAAAATGCTTGCTTTATCAAATTATCTCCTCCTCTTTTTTGACAACCCAAAATCAGAAAAAAGTTATTCCTAATTGACTGACAAACCCTTTAGGATGTGTCATTCCAATCGCCACCATCATTCCCTCTCTCTCTCTCTCTCTCCAATATGTATACTCAACTCGATTTTGTATAGTCGAAGCTTTTTGACAAAATCCATTGAAAAGTCAATCGGTGCTACTGTTTCCGTTTCATATTCCCATGAATGTGTGCGGTATTATACCATCATTCCCACCATATGCCATGTGCAACCCTTGAAAATGAAAACAATTCCAAGCCTATTTCCTATCACGAATACCAAAATCGACATAAAACCAATCCTTTGAATTAAAAAAAAAAAAAAAAAAAAAAACAGAAGAAATACAAAAAAAATGATGATACCTTGGTCTTCCCCGGAGACAAAGAGGGTGGCGAGAGGCTACAAAAACACAAAGCCCATCAGGCCCGGCAGACCAACAGGAAATATATCGGGTCGTGATTAACGTTGGTAAACCCAACGTATCCATCCTTTGGTTGTTTGATTTTAAATTATTAGAGGTGATGGTTAGAGATTTAACTTTCTTTTTTTTTTTAGTGTAGGTGTGTGTGCGTGTGTGAAAGGGAAGTAATTTCGTCATGCTTCCGGAGAGAAAATGTATATTTTCAAATAACTGACATATTTCATTTCTTTATGACGACTATACTCTTTAAAAAGGTTTTTTTTTTCTAAATTTATTGATGAGAATGGATTTTGATTGAAATAGGAATTTGTTTTTCATCATCAACACCATCGTTTAATCGTATAACCCTACTTTGGGTGATTTGTTAGGAGATTTCAATTATTATGATCGATATGTAGATTTTGAAATAGAAATTTTAGGACGTTTGAGTGTTCGACTTTTCCAAATGGGTAAAAGGAAGGAATTAGACACGTACAGAGTTGAGTGCACTTTATGACATATTCATAATTTAAATTGTTTTAATGCTTTGGTTTCTTCGCTTTATTTGGTGTAATTTAATTAACTTTAAATAAATATCTAAAAACTTGTTAAAAAATTATACCACTCAAATGCTTTGGTCAAAACAATATAATATCGTAAAATAACAAAAACAACAAATATTGAAGAAATTTTAAAAAAAGCAACTTCTAATTTTGAAGTAATTTTTTTTGTAAACCAAATTTTTTTTTTAATAATCCAACAAAATAACGGTGATAATATTTTGAGGGAAGTTAACTACGTTATGTGATTTTCAGCATTGTATCCATAACTTTTGAACGGTTTTACCACAACCTTTCCATAAATAAGCAACATGTATCAGAAGTTATAATACATACTTTCAACAAAGTACATAGCGTAGAGGATTTGGAATGAATTTGTCTAGTCCAAAAATTACGGTGCCTGCATGCCATTTTCCGATTTTAGAAAATTAATTTTTACTCAAAAATGGATCCCACGATTTCGATAAAAAAACCATTGTCATTTAAGAATAGAACGATTTTAACTTGCGATATAGGGCAAGTTCAGGATTCGTAAAAAAATCGAACTCTATTTAAACATTTTGAGTTGCCCAATGTATTCTCTGTAGTCCAGTAAAATCATATTAAGAGGTGGAAAGTCTTGAAGTAATAATTTAAAATGACAACGTTTATGTTTTTTAGGGTGCTGAGCAAGTGGTAAACATGAGAAATCATCGAATTAAGTGTATTCTGAAGATTCATTTATCTAGGATGTCCATTGTAAGCGTGTTGAAACGACCCAATCCAATGATTTAAATTTGGATGCGGTAAGGATAATCGAGCGAAATCCTCCGCAATTTTTCGACCTCACTTACCAACCTCTTCAATGAACACTACTTTACCTCTAGCCAGCTTTTAAGAATACCTATTTTTAGCCATGGAACTTCTACCTTTTTTAGTTTTGCTAGCATACTTGGCAGTTTTACCACAAAGCCTACAGCCTACTCTGAATGTTTTGTTCATCACACAAATAATAATGGAAAATTGCTTGAAAATTCTCAGTATTAATTTTATAACTTAAAAGTCATAATTCTCATGAGCTTTCTGGCTTTATATATTTACCACTCTATGAGTGAGTGTATCTTTGTTTTATCCATTGGTACACAAACAATCCCCCACGCAAATCCACTGCAAAGCAGATTTCAATCTCAACAAACAGATATCAGCTCATTTCAGCTTACCGCACAAACCAAACCAAACCAAACCAAAAACACCCTTGCATCTGGAAAAGTTTGAATTCATCAAACCCCCAACAAGGATGATGATGGTACCCTACGCCAACGTTTAGTCGACCCCTGTGCCTATATATTCTGTTCAAAAGGACTAAAAATGATTGAAAACGAACGCATTTGCTTCAAAACACTCAACATTCGCCCACCCGCATCCACACACAAACCAATACACTAAGAGTATTCGAAGATTCTTGAATTATTCATAACTTATGGCGACCGAAGTGGAAGCCTCATTCTATGAGTATCTCTGTTTATCACAAAAAGATGCTTCTATTTTGAAATTTGTGCAAATATTTGCAAATGCAAAACTTCGAAACGTACAACCCCACACACACACACACACACACACACACCCCTCACAAGAGAAAAGGATATCAACATAACAAAAAAAAAACAACAACAACAACAACTAGAAAAAAAACTGTTTTCTAGCGATATTATACCTAGGCGTGGTGCATGCCATGGTGTTGAACTAAAACCAAAAACACGAACATACGAGTGAGTCCTATTAAATCTCAGTGTGCATATAAATTTTCCTAACGCACATATTCGCAAAGCAAATGAATGTTCTTCTTATTCTTGTTGTTGTTGTTTTGTTTTATGCGAGGGAGTGTTGTGGTGATGAGATCCTTTTGAACATAGATAAAAGCTAGAACTTATAGTAAGAGAAAACACACCAAAGTGTGCCTCAGTAAAATATAATAATTTCTGTCCTATAAATAAAGCCTGTATGTGGGGGGAGTGTATTATGGGTGTTGGCAAAGCTATAGGTGATGTGTTTTGAGAGAATTTATACAATTTTCGGGTCACACAAGACGGCTTTGGTTTCGTACTATAGATGGCCTTCGAGCTTCGAAATTGCGTTGATAGTACTTTGCCTCTTGAACATAATAGCCGTTATGGGGCCGCAATGCAAGCATAGTTAGGTATATTCAACAGTTTCTAAAATATGTTTGTTATCCTTTTTGAAAGTTCATTAAGTGTTTGTTTGGTATTTTACGAAATATGCAAAGCCCTTAGTCCTTGCCTGTACCTACCTTACCTCTATGGGAGTATGATTGACAAGTGAGGTTTTTTGGCTCTGAAATTAGCAACATATTTTGTCCATATTTGTCTTCTAAAGAAAGGTTTCGATTGGTTGTTTTCTATCAAGTTGCCAATCCATTTTTTTTAACAATTTTTTTATTACCTTTGATGTCTTATTGTATCAAGAACTATTGACTTGACGTATCTTCAATAGATTTCCGTAATTTCTGTCACCCAAACATAATTCTTCAGGGAAGATCTTCACTTTAAAGAAAATTCTAGTTGTTCTAGGCGGTAAAAGCCTTTTAATAGCTTCTATTTCAATGTTCACAAAAACTCCATCGATAATCAAGCTTTATTTCTTCAACTGTGTCATGCAAGCAATTAGACGGAACCTTGAAATATTGTACCCCTGCCCCTGACCCTGCGAGTTTTGTACTAGGTATACTTTGATGTACAAAAAAGTCCAAGGACAGCACATTGTCGTTTTCTGGCATCAAAGAGTGGGTCTTTACCAGAGGGCATTATCAATCATCATGCTGGTCAAACTGGCAAGCTTAACAGGGATGGCCAAACAAGACATTGTTCTATACAACTAGTCTCCATTTATTCGTATGCGTATGCGGTCTTGAAATCAATGATGTTTCTGGGGTTCTCTCAAAGATCTGCTGTAATCAAAATATTTGTATTTTATTATGAACGCGCACCTAATGTGCAATGTTTTAACATAGTGCTAGTAGTTAGGAGAGGTTAAGAGAATTTGAAAGGAGAAACCGATGGACATTGATCTTCAATGCTTTGGTTTCCTTTGTAAGGCAGTTTGAGAAGCCCCTGTCCAAGAAAACCTAAACACTTTGCAGCATTTTTGTCAATTTCAAGTATTTGGTCATTCCACATAAATTATCAATAAAACACATACCGAGAACTGATTGGATTTTGGCGCCGAATCACAAAAAAACTCTAGCTTTTTGGTACTTACGGCGATCAATGTGCATACATACTATCAAATCGGTCACCGTTTATTTCCAATTGCAGTCCTATTTTTCGATTGAGTCCTTTTTAATTACGTTAATTATAGCATCAACGATCCTTTTCTGGTTCGCGGTTGATTGATCCGCAGTGACCCCTCTCCAAGCCTCCGTTGGGATTTGGAAATCTCGTACCAGCTATGACAATGTTTCGCCTAGCAGCAAAGTAGACCAGATTAAATCCGTTGTCGGAGGTTTTGTCTTGCAGGCTATGCTTTTTGGCAGTTTTTCCAAATATATCTTGTAGAAACTGTCATACATAAGGTTATGCTAGCAAGCTTAGCTTTTGTGCAGATCGTGGTGAACCAGTCGCTTACGCAATTGAAACTTAAGATTTTGGCCAAGAATCAAAAAAATGACCCTTGAAAGAACTACAAGAAAAAGGTGGGCCTTAGTTCTTGTATTTCGTATTTCTTGTAGAAGCTCAGGAATGTTTTGTTCTTAGTAGTGCTTACTGGACTGTACTGACGACCGTTGATTTCATCTGGGAAGCTCTTGATCTCAGAAGTCGGAACTGGCCTCGCATGATCTTGTTTGCGAAATGACAGGTCACTTTCCGAAAATGACTTTATTATTGCAGAATGGTGTTTTTAATGAACACATGCTGTCGGTTGGTAACTTGGAGTGGTAACACCGTAACGTGTTCTTGCTATAACCAACACTTCTTCTTCTTCCAAACAAACAGCGTCAACGACAATGATCAAGTTGCTGCGACGTCTCATATAAAGAATATCGAGTGTTTTACTGGCTAGTGGAAAGATAGGATAACTGAGAAGCCTACGCGTAAGAACATTGGAATAGTAATCTGAACAACTGGGGAAAAATTGCACAATTCTTAAATAGATATAGAAGTTCGTTCCGCATATTATATGATAAGCCATTTTTGAAAACCAAAAAAGTAAATTTTTACAAATAAAATGGCATTTTGTGATTATTCGTAGGATTGGACTCGCTTAAAATTACTTCAATGTTTCTTGTTTGTCATACTGTGTTTGTACAAAAAAAAATCAATGTACCTGGGTCCGAAGGGGTCCGTGTTCTCTCCGTCACAGATAAGAGCCTAAAATTTGTTATCACACAAACAAGAGTCATTAATGGCGGATATAGTAGAATCGTACATTGCTGATGCCAGTCAAAGGTATACAATAACAGCCCCCTTGCTTGGACCAATTTGTAGTATCCTTCTTCATGTCATTAAAACCGTCCACCCACTCCATTCATGACTGTCCTTCTATTACTGTATTTAAACCTTATGTACTAAATGTGCATCAACCTCCCCCCCCCTTTTCGTGTCTCGCATGTTGTAGAGTTCTCCCATTCAAAGTTCCGTCAAAGTGCCGCTTATTAATTGTGCATTAATTGCTAGTGTCGTGCTTGAATCCCAAAACCGTACATACACACACACATATGAGAAAAACAATTTCACACTTGCACACATGCAAATGCATATAATATAACATTTTGCGTGACAAAGCTTATTGGTGTGTGATGGTGTCCCATATAAATCCTAGCGAAGCGATATGCAACATCAATTTAAATATTTTAGCTTGGATAGTGTTTCACAATCCTATCCATCGACCCGGTCCTTGTTTAATATTCTGCGGTCAAGGCGGTTTATGAGGATGTCGTCATTGTTGTTCGCCAATTCCATATGCGACGACACGTCGTCCGTCGTCCTGGTCGTCGTCGTCGTTGTCGGTCGTCGTCCTAGTCGAAACATATACACATATGAAAAATATAAAGTACACAGCTATTTCGCATAGCCAAGGATATAACATTGAGGATAGATGTAATTGCTTTGAATTTCTCTATGGGATGATATATCCGCGATTTGATATTCATAATGGGAAATGTGTTTTGTGTGTACCATACCATCGCAGTATTTCTGGGAATGAGTCTTGTCATCGCATCGGAGGAGGAGAGTGTAGTTAAAGCAACTTTAAGTAAAATTAATCATGAAATTTGTTTTCCACGAAAGCATATCCATATATCGAGAAAACAACATAAAATTATGTAGTGAAACTTGAAGGGTATAATTTAAAATAAAATGCAGGATTATAGGTCGCACATAGTTGCTCATGTATTCTTATGTGCATAATAATTGTATGCTTTTAAATAAATAGGATATATTTATAAGAAAAGTGAAAAAACGTCGAATGTACAAAACAACTATTTTATTTTAAATTTTAGTTTTTCATTCTTAAACTATTTTTTTAATGCAAAAACGTTTCAATCAACATCTAGTGCAGAGCCTGCTACAGGACGAAAAATCAGTCATCCTAACCAGTTGAGTCCCATATTCTCTTATAGATAGTGTTTAAAGAAACAACTTGCACAAAGCACATGGGTTGCTTAGCAGAGCTGTAAGAGACTGCAGTCAATTGGTAATGCAGTCAAAAACTACTGACTTTACATTCAATGAAAGCAGTAAATTAACTAAAAGTTAATTAACTACAGTACTTTTTGACTGTTTTAAGTGTTTTATTAGAAAACTTTTTGTACTGTTGTCTGACTAAAACCATTCAAAAAGTACTGCAGTAAAATAACTTTAAGTCAACTAACTGCTTTCATTGACAGTACAGTTCTACAGTCAGTATTTTAAATACGGACTGCTGACTGTAGTTTAACAGTCAAAGTTACTTTTGTAAGTTAAAAGACTTATAAAATTTAGCCCTTTAAGTCAATAAACTGCAGAACTGAAAAGACTACAGTTTTTAACACTTTGTTACCTGGCAATATCCTACCAAGGCATAGCGTTGCCATGCGTATTTATTTTTTTCAATTACCCTAAGCAGCGGCCAGCCAGAAAAAATTTAATTTAAAAATTTCGATATTCTGTTTTTTTTTAATATTTGAGAAATAATTCACAAAAAATCAAGGTACATTTTTTAAAAATAAATTTAATGTTGTTAAAAATAAAATTTTAAATTATTTGAGGCCTATCTTCCAAATTTGTAATTTAAGCTTTAGTTTTGAGTCACTAAATTTTTGAAAAACTGCTCATTTTTGTTTGTTTCAATTATTATAATATTAAGTTCAGCCATAAAGGTAAGGTACCTTACTAAAGCTAAAAAACGACTATGATACGCTCCTATAAATTCTAAGAGAAAAACAACTTAGTTTAACTCCTCGTCTCAACAAGAGTAAAATCCCATCCAATACTTCTTATTCGCAATCGAGTTTTTTTTCCTGGGCAAAATTTATTTTGTCATTTAGTCCAGAAGTCAAAAAGTCTATGGAAGAAATAGGCACTCACCACTTCTTTAAACATTCGGATCCTGATGGATTTTGACCGGAACGAAAAACCCAGACTGTTGGCGATGACCGGATCATGGATTGGATGTTGGATTGTTAGTATCCATTGGATTTTATCTGATGACAGACCGATATTTTTGTCATGGAAAATGTCCGATTTCGTATTTCTATTTAATCATCATCCTGAAACGCAAGGAAAACACGTTTCTGAGAAATTTATCTGCTCATGCACTGTGGTCATCGTCGCGCTTGACGTTGGAAGTTTGTTTGAAATTTGAAATTTATAAACACCAAAAGTTAAAATTTCTGGTATTTCCGATATAACATCTTCTACTTTTCATATACAAAAATCAGCAAAATTTCAATTTTGTACTAGGGTCTGGGGGTATTATATTTTTTTTTTAATTTTTTCCAGAAAAGCACATAATACCCCCCCCCCCCTCTGAATTATGGAATCATTATTGTCAAGCAATCTAGGAACTGAAAATTTCCATTATTGTTGGTGTTTTTTTAATCCATTCACATCGTAGCCATCCTCTTATGGAATTTGACAGGTTTTTGCTTGACATTTCGGTGATAAACTTTATTTTGACCCAAAAAGTGTATTTTATTCCAAATGTCACCCGATTGCTTTATACCTCTGTTGTCGGAGCAGTCAAAAAATTTTCAGTTTGTTAGTGTTTTTTTATTTTTTTATTATCGGTTTGAAGAGTTAAATAATTTACAGGATTTTGGTTTAACAACCCGGTAAACTTTTCAGAAATAATTAAGAATAAATGTTAGTCAAGGAAAGAAAGAGTTTCCAGAAAGCAGCTCAATCGCACCCTTTATTTCATATTGTACTAATTTTGTTAAATTTTAAAATAAACTAGCAACTAGTGCTTCTTTCGAATCACCATAAAGCTAAGCAATAAAAACATTTATATTGGAAAAGTAACATGGTTATCTGAATGGCTTGTTTGGTCTCAATTAAAACCACTCTCATGTTCTGATATTTCAATAAAAAAAATTCTTTTGGAAAAAAGACAAATTTGGCCAAGTAATCAAACAGCTCTTAGAACTTTGGCAATAATTTACATATTTAGCAATAGCTTGTTTTGTGAAAGGTTCTATAGAATTGAAAAATCTTTAACTATCCCATAGAACTGAAACAGCCTTAAGCTGCGAACAATTGGAAAGTAAACGAAAAAGAAACTGTTCTTGCCATAAAACGAAGTAAAACGTAAAACAAAAAATTGATGTAAGATGAACCACATATTAAAGCATGACATGAATAACCTCACAAATGTGTCAAAGTGAGTGCCTCACTTATATGGAAGTGGGTGTTTTTTTTTTTTTATTTTTCTTTCTACTTCATTTTCTATGTAAAAATCAATATAATGCAAAGCAGTGACATCCTGTGGCCTAGAATTCTAGTTTTCTTCAAAATAGTAGTAAGACAAATTTATAAAGATACAAAATATCACCCCCCCCCCCCCCCCTCCTCCCGCACTAACCACAAATCACTCACTTACACACTACCTAATAAAAATCATTGAGAAAAGAAAAGCGAATTCTTGTGACGAGGACAAAGATTTACAAAGTCATCGAATGAAAATATTTCAGATTTGATATTGAAAAGTAATATCGAAAAACTTTAAACACAATGCGAGCTTCAAGGGAAGATAGAAAACTCATTTTGTTGTGTCACGTTCTAAGAAGTTTTACATTTTAGCTACATATCTCTATTTTTTCCTCAGTTCTGTGCTGTCATTATTTTAGCGGAGGAAAAATGTACAAAAAAAGAAAAAAAAAAGTCACTTCCACTTCGATAATGGTGAGCACGGATATTTTTGACAATTTTCGAAATTAGTTTTCGTTTTACAGCTCTCAGTGGTGATAGTTGCTTTGTTTCTTTTTTTTCTGTATTAAAAGGAACGTGTTTCAGGAAGAATTGATTATTTGAAAGTATTTTTGACATTTTGGGGAGAAAACACAGACAAAAACGTTGCAGTCATTAATTGAAGGTAAATTGGAAAGTTGAAAAAGAATATTTTTATGGTGTCATTTCAATATCTGTCTGAAGAGATGTTTTATTTTTAAAACCAATTACAAGTAGATTGAAAGCAAAACTCTTGTATTTTTCAAGCTATTGACTAAGTTCATGCTAACAGAAGAAATGCTCCGATCGTCAATTCTTCAAAACCACTGTTATTTAACAATGGGAGTCAAAGCATCGAGAAAAAGTTATGTAAGTATGGGCTGTCAAAGTTAAAGTTGCTGTTGTTGCTACCAAAGAACCTTCTCCAGGCTCCTCAGTCGACACCGGGAATAGTCAATATAATAGGAATGCGCATCAATTTACTCTGCAAGCTGTCAAGTTAAAAAATGCTTCTTTAAGTCAAATACCAAAATGAATGTTAAATTCTTGGATTTCACTTCTATTCCATTCTATTTCAAGTCAAAATCGTCAAATACAACAAAACATCATCTCACTGAGTGACCGAAGAAACAAACAAAAACCCACACCATTATCTACGCCAGGACTAAAAACCAATTCATTCATCGTTAAAAGAAGGATTATGCTTCAAACAAGCGAAACTAATCCTTCACACTGTTTGTATTTTGTAAGCTAAAACCTATCCTATAAGTACTTACTCGTTTATTTTTCTTAGAGTTTACAAAGAAGTAGAAATACAAAAAAAAAACAAAAAAAAAAAAAAACTAACAATAAAATAAAGAAGACAACAAAATACGAAGGAAGAAAACTCCTTCTGGACCTTTCAGGTAATCGCTTGACACCACCACCAAGCAGCACTTAAAACTGAAAGTCAAGCAAATAAAGTCACCTCCCCCTTTCTCGTTTGCCTGTTCTGTTCTTTCTTGTATGTTACTCGACTTTAACCCCCGCCCCCTCCCCTGGACAAAGACTGAAAAGACATCCATGGAAAAATATCACACTTACACTTTAACACCTTTCTTTTGTTTTGAAGATATATGAAGTTGTTGTTAAACAACAAAACAAAAACAAAAAAAAATAAACTAGGTGACTAGGAAGAGAATCAAAGACATCCCTGGAGTAAAATTACGGATGCACTAGGCACTGGTTTTTAACTGATGCTGTTGCAGCAAAGACATTAAAATATCTGTTATTGTTTTTTTTAAGCTTAAGGTCTTTCTTTTTGAAGTTGTATTTCCAGAGAAAAAGAGACTTCATTTATATGCAAGCTGAATGAAAGTATGACAATTGGTTTGATAAACTAAGCCGAAAGCTATAGAAAAGTTCAAACAGAAGTCACAGGGAAGTTAATTTAAAGTGGGATAGATTTAGAACAAATTTTTATTGAGAAAAACTAAAGAAGAACAGTTAAAGATTGTAAGGTCTCTTCAAAAGGTTCAGTTCAATGTTCATAAGCCTTATTAAAACCATTCCCTAGAAAATGTTTAAGCAGTTGATACTTTAGAGGGGTCGTATGCTGACAACGGTAAGAATACTAGAAACCATTTAGTGGAGTCTAAAAATAATTTTCCTTGTCGGAAATCTTCAGAAACTGCTTCAATTTTAGTAATTTTTCAAATATGGTTTTAAACCTTAATACAATTTTGTGTACAATTTCATACGATTTTGATAATTTTTAGGGTTTACTGCTGACCTTTGAATTTTTGAACATTGTGGGTGGACCTTTGAATTAAAGTTTCGAGAAATTGCGGTGACACTCCTGAGTTGGGTTTTTGTTATAAAATAAGTAATATTTTGGTTGATTTCGACAACTTTTAGGGATACCGAATGACAAATTATGTATATTTTTTTAGATTATTTGTTGGTAACCCTAAAAGTTCTGAAATCAAGCAAAATCTTAAACATTATCTTATTTTAATACTAAGAACACAAGTCAGGGATGTTATGACAATTTTTCGATATTTTAATTCTCAAAGTCGTATGAGAATTTACACAAAATTGTATTAAGGTACATAGAACACAATTCAGAGGTGCCCCATTAAATGGTTTTTAACTTAGATTTCAAGAAGCTTGATTTGTTATCTTCTATAGAATTAAATAACGTTTAATACCAAGTGCGCAAAAGTATCTTAATGTTGTAGGGCTATGTATAGATTTAATAGAAAACACATAGACATTCAAAGTTGCGGCATTTCAAATTAAATTTATCTCTGAAACTATTAGCTGTTTTAAATTAATTTTTTGAAGATCAAGACTTTTCCTAAAGTTTCCTCTCATATTCATTAAAATCGGTTGGGAGGGAGCTGAGCATTATATACAAAACAAGAAAAACGCCATGAATTTCCCAAAAAAAATGTATGGAAAATATTGAAAATCATTTAGCGAAATGAAAAGCACAAATTTTGTGAGAAATTTTTTCTTTAATGTCTACAACAATATTCCGTATGTTGAATTAGAATCTAGAAAATTTGTTAAAAAAAAATAGCAATGTAATGTCGTTTATAGATAATAGATTTTAATAGTTTTAACATAATTTTAACAATGTTCAACACTTACTTACCAATTCCAAAGCTAATGAGAATGACCAAACATTTTTTCAGTTAACCGTACTTCCGAATTGCTTTTAAGAACCTTTCTCCATACGATTAGACAATAAAAAAAAAAAAAAACTAGAACAAAGAAGCTGATTTTTTAAGTGCATCAAATCATATTCTACGTGCAAATGGCAGTTTTGAATTAGATGAGAATTTGTTTCTTAATTTTTTTTTGAATAACTTCCAATGTTCTACCAACAAAGGCTCTAGTATTTCAATCGAGGGTAGTCTTGAAAGGGTACTGCACTTTGGACTCTTGAAAAATACCATCGGGGGACATATAAATATATATTTTCTAAACAAATTTATTTTTTATAAATTTTTTCTTTCTTTTACTAAACTCTTAAACTAACAACACCCCCTCCCTCTTCCCCCCGTTTGCATAAAACTTATGGTTCTTATGTTAACAACATCTTTGGGAAATTTTGTTTCCTTTTGTTCGTCCAGAGTGTTTACCAGAGGAAATGAAGAAATACACTTCCACAAGTAGTATATCTCTTAACCGAGTTTTCGAAAATACACATACATACATACACACATGTTTATTGCATAGAACACATGCATGTTGCATAAGTATACACAAATTTTCCTCACATCATTTTTGTATGTTTATTTATTTTTTTTTTTTTCTTATAAATTTTTTCTCTCTAAGTTCCACACTCTTATTGCATACTGAATTTGTGTAATTTCGTTTTTCAATTTGCATAAGTAAACTTTGTTAGTAGGATGTAGAAAAATGTTCTCATATTCAAGAGAGAGAGATATAGAAACACACATGCAAAGTTATTTTCTATAAATAGGAATGTCCTTGCAAGCTAGGTTGAGTGTGAATTGGTTGATAAAGGAGATGAATAAAGATGATTTTTTTTTCTTCGGATAAAAAAAAAATCTTGAGATAACTTTAAACAGATTTTTTGATAAACACACATACTTTTGAACTTCTTTTAAGGCATTCAGTAGGCAATGGCCGTTTTTTGATGGTGATTATACGACCACTGCACTGTGTTTTGTCCTTATAGAAACAGAATGATGCAAAGAGATTGGCAAACATTTAAAAAAAAATAGTAAAAAATGCTTTTGAAACAGATTTTTGATGAATAATTAAAGAACTTTGACTACAGACTGCTACTGACTGGTCTAATAAATCAAAAAAATTACTACCAATGCGAAAATAAAAGGAACACAAATGTTTAACCACATTCGATAGCGATATTGTATCAAGTGAATATCATGGAGTAAAGTATTTTAATAATTGTGTATACTAATTTTTTCGCTGATTGGTATAAAGTGGTCTAATGGAAACAAGAGATTAAAAAAAAAGAATGGTTATTGAGAAGTCATTGTGAGCTGTTAGCATGTGATATCTGCATCAGCAGAATGAACATTTTCAAGACTTTTTTCATTCCTTTGCTGTAGAAATTTATACCACTAAGCAAGATTAATTTTTGATAGTATTTTTTCTATTTTTTATCCGGCTATGTGTTTGTGTACAAAGGTAATGTTCAAACACGTGACAGTTTATGATATAATATTATTCAATGTGTTTAGTCAGGAAACTTTTCTGGACAAAATAATTGGTCGAAAAAATTCGACTGTTCAATAACCATACTGGAGTGCGAAAAAAAAGTTGAAAGTAATAACTTACAAGTCGTTGTCGGATGTCAAAATGTAGTAAGAAGACATTTGTGTGTTTTATACCAGTTTATACCATTCATCAAATTGATAAGAATATATTGTTTAGTCTGGTTTAAATTTAAAAATAAAAACATATTTGTAAAAAGGAAAAAGCATTTGCAAAATTTATTGTGACAAGGCATGGGAATACATAATTAACAATCTTTCATCTCAAACTAAGACATGAAATACCTACCTACTTATACAAGAAATACAATGAAATTATGAAAACATTTCTCAGACAAAAATATTAATTTTGATTTTTAAATAAAAAAAAAAAATGCAACTCCTTCATTATTCTTTTAGTTAAAATACAAACAAACAAACAAAAGAAAAACAATATTAACATAGAATTAATTTCAAATTGAATAAAAGTCTTTCATACTACTTCTTGTTGTCTTAGATTTTATTTTAAAAATATTTTTTTATTCTACAGTGTTTTCCTTTAAAAATTCACATCTCTCCCTTACCCAGCCTCTTTACCAACCACACCTCTTTATTCAGTGTTGTGCACTCAAATTCAAATAAAATTTATTCATTTCGAAAAAAAAATATTCAAACTTTTTATACGCCCTTAAGTCCCAAACGAGTGATGAAAAGTTTTTAAAGATATAAACCGTATAGCGAAAGTATTAAAAAGTTTTTCCCTTCTCTTTTGCTTGCAATTCGACGTTATTTTCTTCAAATGTTGACTCAGGAGTGCTGTATTCGTATTTTGACTTTCTTTAAGTTTTTCATGTGTGTTATACTCGTATAGGTACACATAAATGTATTTGAAAATGTTAGAGAATGTTGTTGATGAAAAGATTTAACGAGGATATGAGTGTAGAATAAGAATAACAAGACGATAACGATAAAACAAAGTATTGGCAACTGGCAACAATGTTTCAGATATGGAAATGCATAAATTTCAGCTGACAAAATGGGATAAACAAATTTGGTAATGGCGGGCGTCTGAATTGAAGGGATATATTTATGAGCATACTTATACATTTTATTGGTATAAACTTTTCACTCTTTAAGCTATAGCAATTTCTTCTGTAAAATATTTTACAATATTTGACAGTTGTGAAAGAAATAAAATCCGCAAATCTGCTTTTATATTTTACTTTTTTAAAATTAATGAAATAAAAAATATTAATACCTTTCGACGTTGGAACGTTGGTGCCAGCAATAAAAGTTGAGAAGTTGGATATTAACAGCTATATAGCTGTCTCTAATAATTACGCACAAAAAGTTGGTTGATATCGATGAGATCTGAAATTCAACATCCGAGAAACATGGGTGTGAATTAACAAACGAATTGTTACCGTCAGCAAATTGAATGGATTAGAAATTTCAGACAGGACATCATTAATAAAAATGAGGAAGAATATCGGAGACAGAACGGAACCCTGCGGCACACCAGGATATATTTTTTTAAAGGTTTCAAGCTGGAACTTGTCTGATACGACTGGTTTAAACGATTCGAAAAATAAGTACTAATCTCAACGGAATGCAGGAACTTTCGATAAGACAGCTTGGTGTCAAACTCTATCAAAATCAAATAATCTTTCTTTCTTCAAAACAAACGATGTAAAAATTTGTTTCATTGTTCGGTGAGATTTGCTATCAGATCACCAGAGGGCAGTGATGCCAACCTGAGGCAAATTGGCAAATGATTAATTTACTCATCGAGTTAAAGGATAAAATTGCTGTCAAATTACAGGTTATTACATCTCTAATGAATTCCGAATTCGAAAATATTTAATAAGCACCTGAAAATGGAATAAAAAAAATATCAGTAATAATAATAAAATTAATTATGGATATTTCTGTTATAACAAGGACTGGCAAAGGATTTTACTGGGCAACCCATGATTTAACCTCCGTAATGCCGTGATTTTACCGAGGCAACTCGTGATTTTACCTGGGTAAGCCCGTGATACTACCGCAACAACTAGTGATTTAACCGACGTAAAACTATGATTTTACCTAGGCAACTCGTGATTTTACCAGGGTAAGCTTGTGATTTTACTGGTAACCCACAAAATAATTCAACCTTAGTGGAGCTAATGACGCTTCCGTTGATTACATCGAGAGAATTTTTCCGGTAATCTCTTATTTGGTTGAAATGATTTAGGGGGGAACATTGGGGGGAAGGAATAAGTAGCGACAATCTAATCCACTTCGAGATGTCCGTCCTTTGTAGCAATTCTGCAGAAACAAGTTCCGCGTTTAATTTCATACTAGAAGTCATCATAAGCTCATCCGCTACGTCAAAGCATTTTATATAAAAAGAAATATCCTTGAAGGATAACGTTGTCTTCTTCTTTTTCTAACGTTATATGTATTTAATAGCCTTTTAACTTTAAATCCTCAAAGGAAATAGAATTCAAAAATATTCTTCCGTAAAACAGCTATAGAAGATGATACCTATCAGCTTGGAAATACTTCTACATATTTTTTTTTTTTGTTTTCAACATTGCGTCCTTCCAGTCAAACATTTTTTTAATAACATGGCAACAACAACAAGAAAACACAATTTTACCTTCAAACTTTTGGTTGGTGTTTTCACTTTGCAGAAATAAAAACTAATGCAAAAAAATAAAAAGACTGAAGATGTTCTATCTTTTACATCTGTTCTAGACATACCAACCTTTTTTTTGTTTCAACAAATTTGTTCATTCGAGCAACCAGTAATGTTTTACTGCTTCAGCTGGATCGTATAATTTTTTGTTTCTGCCTTCAAACAAGACGTCAAAGTTTGCAGCTGGATTCCTTGAAGTTAAACCTTAAAAAAGTGGCGTCTAGACATTCGAATCTCACGTGGATATATACGAGTAGGATATACCTATGCACCTATTCTAAAACGTTTACATGGTCGGTTATCTGAAGCTTGAATTCGCATAAAAGTCATTGACACTTTAAAGACAGAAGGAGAGTTCTGTGTTGCACTAAATGTTGTCTACAACATACATGGAGTGTACTGTACTTTTTTCTATAAATTTAAGTTTATTTTTTTTTTGTTTTATATATTTCTTTGGTGAGGATGTTTTCTGTTTTTTCTCAATTTTTTTTTTTGCGGAAAAGAGCGATGTGGGAGAATGTGTTTTTTAGTCCTTGTCCTGTCCACCCACATTTTTATTCCCTCAAGTAGCTGGAGTAGATGGAAAACATGTACAAAAGAATGACGCAAGCAGTGTACAACATTCACCAACTATACAATGAAGTATCCTTTTGGGTAATCAATGCCAATGAAATTTTATGAGTTGGATCCACGCTCGCCAGTCCCCTTGTTATCCTGGATGGAGCTCTTTTAAACAGTTTTTTTTTTTTTTATATTTATTTTTGCTGCATGATAATTTTGTGTTTCCTGTATACTTGGCTCCATCCTTTCAACAAGAAAAGAGAAATACAAAAAAAAAATATATAAAAGGATCAGTGATTCGCAATTTACCAAAATTATTTTCCTTTTATTTTTCCTCTCTCCATCTCCATTCTTTGTGAAACTGATGAGAGTATACTTATTTGGACGCTGTGTGCGGACAAGCTAATCCCAGTTTCTTTTATTATGTATGTTAACCCCATAACCATCAGTTAAAATGGAAGAAAAGCTTTTTTGGTATTAGTTTCAAGGATATTTCAAAAGGGACTGACATACTAAATTATAAGAGAAACAAAAAACCTCAACTACCTTTGACTACATATAAATACATATTCGCATAACTTTTTTTTAGCTGTGAATATGACATTTGTAGAAAATTTTACGAGAAAAGAATATAATACTTGACACAACACACACGAGGATTGCTATCCTAGTTTCGTTATTTATTTTTGTAAACCAAAATAGAAAAATGACCTCGAAAACAACTCAACACATAGCAATGTCAAATGCAATCATAAAGTAAATTTAAGTTGCGCTTAATGTTTGTATACATGTACATCAGGGATGGACTATTATAAAAGGGACCTCTTGTTGCTGTCTTTTAAATCAAGGACGTAACTAGACCAAGGATATTTGTTTGTCTATTTTGTTTTGTTTTTATCTGTGTAAGTCGGTATCACTTTCAGTGTGGGTTGTTGGTTTAAAATGTAACTTTTGTTTAGCTTTTTTTTTAACAAAAAAAGGACACACACATAATTTAAGCGAAGGGAATCAAATTTAATAAACAAAATGTGATATGGAAGGATGTTTATGTTAGCAATTTTGCTACATTTGTATATTTATGCTAGGAAAAATATATGTGAAAGTTGAATAAATTTATCTTATTTTGTAAATATTAAAAGTTGAGGGTGCAGTTTTCTAATTTTTTAAAAAGTTTCGAGTGAACAGGATTGATATTAATTTGGGAAATAATGTTGAAGTTGCTTTGAAATGTTTCATGAAGTTAATAATATTACCAATTGGTAACCCAAAAACAAAACACATTTATAAAAAGAAAGTCAAGTTTTTCTATGTGATTTCATAGGTCATACAAATCAGTACTACTACCATTCTGCCAAACTTCAAAGCTCTACACTGCTTAGAATCTCATCATACCTAACCCGTTTAAACTTAGCATAACAAATTTTGAAAAGGTATTTTATAATAATTTAACGTACTTATGCCGTGAAATAATGGAGTTCTTCAAGAAAAACAATAACCAACAGTTTTTTTTTAAATGGTGGCCCTGCGCACCCCTCTAGGTGCCAAAAAATTGCGTTTTATAGTTTACGGTATACCCAAACATATTCCATGAGAAAAAAAAAAATTCCCGTGAAAAATGCAATTTAAAACAGTAAAAAGAGACAATCAGCACATAAAAAACTACCATAAACCCGAAAATTGCGGTACATACCAAACAGTCCACATCAACCCACATACGTAAGCAATATGAATATAAGGTTATTTAAGGTTAAATGTCGAAATTTTTTTGTTTTTTCACATAAAACTTTTAAACGCTTATCGAAAAAAGTTTATAAAAGGTTTGTAGGTTTTATGATTCCCTAAAAAAACAAGTTAGGTTATGACATTTGTTTTTCTACCAGCAATCATTTACAAAATATTGCGATCTTAAAAAATGTCAAAAATATCAATTTTTAGCATATTACTTTTAGATAGCGACTTTTATCGAAAAACTGTGTGCGAAACAATTGTAGATAAGCAAATATACTACTACAATATTCAAAAAAATACAATGTAGGTACGACTGGGTCGAACAACTTCCTCTCAGGTCAAATCGACATTTTTAGGACAAAAAAAATTGAATTTAAAAAAAGTTAAATTTTTGAATTACCTTGTCAAAATTGTAACAGTCGTTTTTGAAAAAATAAGTTCTTTCCATTTTCGTCATATCTTCAATTTCCCCTCAAAATCAAATTCCCCAAAAATTACGGAATATCTTACATAAGTATTAAAAACTCAGTTTTTTTAAACATCGTGAATTAAGTTATCGACATTAATTATTTTCTTCACCTAGGTACGTAATAACTATGGATTGGAATATATAACGGTTGTCTTCGGTAGCATTCCACTGTTTAATAGGCAAAATAAGTTACTTTTGATATGTAGACCTCCTCTTTAAACGCAACATGTTCTAAATGATAGGTAATATAAAAGCATTTGTAATGACATTTTTAAGAAACTATTGTGGTCTGTTAAATTAATTCCATTTTTTTTTTTTTAAAACTTAGTTTAAAAATTAAACCCACAATTTTTCAATTTTTGACATTTTACCAAATTTATTTAATTTCATTTTTTTAGCACTAAAAACTAAAAATCCTTCTATTGTAGAAAGGCACATAATAAAGGGTTTTCCAATAAGAGGTGTTATTTTGAATAGCCCGCTATTTCGGTAGCTGTCACTTTTGAAGCTGTCATTTTTTGACATTCGACAAGTCCTTGAAATGCATGAAAATGAACCAGAATTTCATCGAAAAATCATCTTGACTGATGAGGCCCATTTCCACCTCGGAGGCTACGTCAACAAGCAAAACTGTCGCATCTGGGGCTCGGAAAACCCAAGAGTTATTGTTGAAAAGCCTCTCCATCCTCAACGCGTGACTGTTTGGTGCGGTTTATGGTCCCGCGGGGTCATTGGACCTTACTTTTTCGAAAATGAGGCTGGAGCAACAGTTACGGTCAATGGATTGCGCTATCGAGAGATGATTAATGATTTTTTATGGCCTGAATTGGATGGTATTGATCTGGACAACGTTTACTTTCAACAAGAAGGCGCTACGTGCCACACAAGCAATGTTTCCGGACCGTGTTATCTCTCGAAGAGGTGATCACAATTGGCCACCGAGATCTTGTGATTTAACACCTTGCGACTTCTTCCTTTGGGGCCACGTGAAAGATAAGGTCGACGCCAACAGCCCAGCGTCGATTCAAGACCTCAAAGATGAAATTCGTGAGGCTATCGAGGACATAGGGCAGCCACTTTGCGATTTGGTTATGGAAAATTTCATGAAAAGGATATGGTCCTGTAAGCGTGGTCTTGGCGGCCATTTGGCTGATATTGTGTTCCATTATTAACGGCATACCTTCCTCTTTATAATGAAATATCCATCATATATCCGATCATTTATCTCCAAAAATGCCATTTTTCTTTGAATATCAAAATAACACCTCTTATTAGAAAACCCTTTAGATATGAAATTGAAGAGCTAATAAATAATTCTAGGGTATACTCAATAAAACACTGGAGCAAGAAATTATTCCACACCTGTTAAAATATGCTCTGATCTTTTTCTTCATCAGGTTCGATTTTTATTCTTATTCTCCACCAAATTCTATTAACTTTGTTTATACTTTATGTATTTTGTATGGGTACCTATGGGTAAACATTTTTATACAACATGTAGTAAGCTTTCTAAGTGACTCTATAAAATTTCTTAACTGCAAAAAAGTGATTTCAAACATAGTAAAGTCATTCCCAACATAACTGGCCTGGCAATATAAAAAAAAAATCATAAACGATTCCTTCTTTTGATGATGGATTGATTATATTTTTCTTTGAAAAATTAAAAGATAAAGTTATTGTTTTCAAATTCAATGGATTCTATAATACGAGTATAAAATCTGTTATATCCATAAAACAACAAATCATCCCTTAAGAATTTAATTTGAAACACCTGCTCAATGGAGAACTGAACTATAAAACCTATTACTACTACACTTCTCTCCACTTCTCGTCATCATATTAAAGTCACCATAGAGACACAAAATAATTTTAAGCAGAATTTTGAAAAACGAACTGAAAAAGACAGATTTTCTATATACCCACCGCCACCATCGTCACCACTTGAAGAAGAAAATTCTCATTTTAAAAGACATTCCACTAAGTCAATAAATGAATCCCCATAGGAACCACCCCCTACGCGTTATCTTGACTTTATTTTAGCTTTAATGCATTTTAACGACGAATTAGCTCGATCCCCTCCAAACGCCACCGGACGTTTTTCATCATTTTCAATGTCGTTGCCTCTTGGCTTCTGTTTGAATTTATTTCTGTCTTAAGGACCTTTTGCTAAAAAATAAAAAAAAATCAACCTAGACTCCCCCCTCACAACCTTATTTTGTTGTCTTTTTCGTTTTTGAGTTTCCATTCATCTCATTGACAATTTTAATCGTCACTTTGCACGTAATATCCGTAACGGGCAATAAATGCGCAGTTCAATTTCGTTTTTATTACCGATTCTCCCGCGTAAAAAAAAAATTGCAAATAAAAAAACTTGGAGACAGCATTGAGATTCAATGGTGGCTGCGTCTGATGTGTACTTTTCTTACACCTATAAACCGAACAGAGGTGGGTGGCTTTTAAACTTCTTAAAATTGAAGTCGAAATGGGATATAGAGTGCCGGATAAAGAAGAATGTTTTTTCGATGATCCTATTGAGATTTAAGGTATTATCATTTGTTTCAATGCCAAGGTCTAAAAGGAACTTTCAAACCAAATAAGGTGGGTCTTTTAGAAAATCCGTCAAAAGTTAAACATTCAAAGCAACAAACTGAATAGAAAAAGAAATTTAAATAAAATCAAGAAAGCTAAACGTTTCTATCTTGACTTTAGTGGTTTTTCAAAACCCAGAATGTTCATAAGAAAAAATTAATAAAACACACATCTTACATATTGTTAGGAAATTGGAAGCAAAAATCGATTACTGGGTTTGGTGACTTTTAACATTCGGCGATTTTACTCTGAAAGTAGAGTTGGTTTTGCATTATAAAAGAATTGTTTTCTTCTTTGGAAACTGGCCTCACGTTTTAGTCTTAGGAAGCAGACAAAGAAACAAACAAACTTCAAAGTATTAGAAGTAAAATACAAAAAAATTAAAAAAAGCATAAAATTCGATTTTCAAATGACTAAAATAGATTCTTAAGTGAATTTAACCTAAAAGCGAAGTATGCAATTTGATTTTTTCTATAATGATACATTTAAAAAAAAATTGAAAATCGTTGGAGCCGTTTTTTAAAAAAAACTATTTTTTTCTATTTAAAATTTTGCAAGGACTTATAAAAAAAAAATGGTAAGCCAAGATTTTATTAATCAACATCTAAAAATTAATTTTGAAAAAAATATAAAGTAATTATTGAAAAAATGATTTTTCAAAAAAAAACTTTTTTTAATCCAAAAAAATAATTTCGATTTTTTTTGCACTTAACTTTATTACAACAACTTAAAAGCTTCCATGTAAAAAAAATGGTTAAAATTGATTGAATCATAATGGAGAACATCAGATTAAAAAAAAAAAAAAACGGTTCAATGGCAGGTACCGTTAATACCGGTTTGTGAAAAAAAAATAATTTTTTTAATCACAATCGTAGGAATTATTTTTGAGAAAATTCAGTTTTTCTAAAACTGAAAAAAAAAAATCGTTAGAGCCGTTTATAAACAAAAATTATCAAACCTTGTTTAAAAAAAAGTTAGTATGCCATTGAAAAAAAAAATAATTAATGCACATCAAAAATTAAAATTTCCAAAAATTACAGTGACCCGTTTTCGAAAAATTGATTAAAAAAAAAAAATTGAAAATTTGTTTAAAATCTAAAAATTATTTTTCAAAATTGGTTCAGTCGCTTAAGAGAAAAAACAAAAATGAAAAAAAAGGATTCTATGGGAGGTACCGCTAGTGGAATTTTTACAAACATTCCTTTCATTTCAAAAGTATGACCAACACAGACATACAAATTTTAATCATAATCGTTGGAGCAATTTTTTGAAAATAGTTTATTTTTCCTTAGTGGTAATATGGCAGGTACCGTTAGTCGTGGTCCTAAAAAATTTTTTTCAATTTCTCCTCTAGGGAATCACCAAACCCACCAAACCACCAAATTTGAAGAAAATTGCTTCAGCGGCTTAGGTTGTAGTATAAGGTGTATCAGACAGACAGACAGACAGACAGACGGACAGACAGAATTGCGAGGCCCACTTTTTTTCTATCATCGTAATTACATGTCTGATCGTTATCTCAAGTTCAATTTTGTTTACGAATCAAAAACTGTAAGTGTTTCCGTTTTTTTCTCTAAAACAAAGGAGTTGGATACAATAGACCTCAATTGTATCGAAAAATTTCCTGCCGGATGAGTTACTTTTTTGTTTGTTAATTTTGTCTGAGTTTTTTCTGAAAGCAAAAGTAAGTTTATTTTTTTTTTTTTGTTTGGAAATAATAACCTGAAAATGGCTTTATTTAGAATTTTGAGAGAGAACTAAGATTTGCTTAAATATAATTGTTAACTAGTGAAAAAATCTCTGTAAACAATTATTATTAAAGTTAATGTTTTGTGGCCTAAAACTATAAAAATATTTATGATCAAATTTCCAATTAGCTTTTATGAGTTGCATATATTCTTTTAAAAACATTCACAGCATAATGTTTTCAACTGTTTTTACTGTTTTGTTTTTGCTTTCTTTAATAAATAAAATATTTTTCGAAGCTGTTGCATTATGCATCCTTAAGCAGGTATTCTGAAACAATACAACAGAAAAACCAACCAAAATCATAATAATAAATTCCCTGGACCATTATGAGAAATACTTTTAATTATAATGAAAGCACCATCATACATCCGAGCAGAGAACAGTATCCACTGTATTTTATGGGACAGTTTTCATATCAATGAACATTTTACAACTACATACATATCATACATCAGGAGTATTAGTAAATAAAGTTTGAACATACAATTTCATTAAAATTATAAGAGTTAAGAGTTCTATTAGAGTTTATTCCAAACAAACTTTTAATACATAACCCCAAAATGTATCAACATTAATTTTGAGTGTCTGAATTGAGAAGATTGCACTGTACAATGAATGTACATAATATTGGTACTGCTCATTCGCTGTTCCTGATACGACTTGACACTAGACAAAAGAGTTATACCCAAAAAAAAAAAATACACATTAGGTAGTATGAGTACACATCCGGTGCAATGTTTTCCTTTTTCCATATTTTCTTCTTTCTCCAAGCTCCAACCAACCAACCGACCAGTATGTGGGATGTTTATTGCACAACGAAATTGAATCAAAGCCACATAATGGAAAGGAATGGATGTGATTTCATGGAGCTTGTGACCACCGACCACTCGCACTTGGCTATTGGCCTTTTATGTATATGTTTTTGCTAAGGATTCAGCATTCACATGTTAAAATATAAAATTTGTACTTTTATTAAAAAGTTTCTCTGAATTCAAATTTTATTTTATTTTTTATTTCTTTTTTCTTCTCATAAAAAATGTTATATGAATATTACAAAAATTAAATACACGACTGGGTCGAACGAACTTGTTCATGTAGTTCAAGGCTATTAAATATTAAATTAGCGTGGAAATTTAAGATTTTGGGTACAAGAACTTAATTTAAAGAAAATCGTTTCTCGCGTTTGGACAGTTGAAAAGTGTCCAGATGAACCCACAAACGCACAGGTCAATGGACGGCGGCGGCGTGACAAAAAACACCTATTTGACATCTCCATCACAGTAATGTTGGTTTTCATTTTGACCTGAATTTTGATTTGTCACGAAACCAATACTTGCCCCATAGAGCAAGTAAAAAGCATAAAATACTGTGTTGGAGTGTTAAGGTTGTGTCAACTCAACCAGGTACGATTTAATTAAATTCGGTTTTTTTAGTAGGTGGAAAAAAATTGATTTATATTAACAATATGTTTTCAAATTAATATTTGTATGCTAACTGCATAGTGTGATTTATAAGACTAAGGGTATGGGTATGGGTGCTTCGTGTTCACTTGTTATTTGTGTGTCTTTTTATTTTTTTGGGATGTCAGTTTTGATTTGATTTAAGTTATTTATTAAAGTTTCAAACCTAAAATAGAAAAAAATAATAAATTTATGATATTTATTATGATATTTAAACAAAAGCGATATGGGTGCTATAGGGCAAGTTTAGGATTCGTAAAAAGAATTAAACTCGAGATAACAATCAAACATGACATTACGATGATAGAGAACGCGAAAAAAGTGGGTTGATAAAGCGATTTTTTTGAAACTTGGTAGTTAAGGGTTTTTGGTGATTCCCTATGGAAGAAATTGAAATTTTTAGAAACAACATTAACGTATGTTTATTACAAAAATGAAAAAAAAAATTACTTTATTCAAAAACGACTGTAACAATTTTGATTAAAATACTTTTGATAGAAAAATATACCTATTTTTACATCGGCTAACAACGGTAGGTACCTTCCGTTTACCCGTTTGTTGATTTTCTCGTAAACGACTCAAAGGATTTCGACGAAATTTCTTACACGGAATTACATTTACATTTACATCTACTCCGAAGACAAATCTTATGGACTAGAAACACTGAAGCACTGGTTACGACATGTTTCGAATGTTTAATGTTTATAAAATGTTAAAGGCAACAAATATTTTTCGAGGGAATTGGCTTAATAGATGCGTGCTCATTCAGTGTGCGGAGGTGGTAATTTTCCAATATCAGTATAAGCAATATGGTATTTATTTAAATACAAAATATATTTTAAATTTTTATAATTTACCAAAAACTAGCAAATCACAAATTCATTTGACTGAACTTTTCATAAGCAAAGGAAAAAATTGTAATCCACTACACTTTTTTTTAAATTTTCAACCGAGCCTCATATAATATGAATACAAGTATGGATCGATTTGAAATTTGGTGATGGCAATGTTTTTTTTTCCCAAAAATGGCGATTCATAGTTTTTGAGTAGGTATTGAAAGATTTTAAAATTACAACCAAACTATGTCTTAAATTGCTGTTTCCTGAATAAAAGTTCAAAACTGTCTAAATTTTCCGTGACTTGCAGCTCAATTCTTGATCTGTTCTAAGTATTCGCTCCATGTAATGACATTAGAGGTTTGCAAATTAAGTTTCTTTTTATTTTTAAAACCTACCTACATAAATTTAATTCAATTTTTTTTCAATACAATTACCTATAAAACATTTTTAAGAATTATTTATAAAATTATGTTTTTGTATTTATTCGTATTATTTCAGAAAAATATATAAAAACAATTCAAATAAATAAAACACCATACTTTAGTAATGTTAAAATAAATATTGAACCTACACAGTATACACTCATAAAATACAGCCAACGACGTTTCAAAACATAGGTTGATATCCTTTCCTTGTTTTTTCGTACCTTTTTTCCCTGAATTATCAAACAACAAATTTTAACAAGGCAAATTGAAAAGGGAAGAAATCCTAGCAATAAAAATAGAAGAAAATAAAGGAAAAAAAAAAACAAAGCACAGCGTGGTGGAAAAGACGGAGACTTAGACGGAAACGGAGGAGAACGGCGGCGGCGGCGGGAGGTGGCAGCGGATAGGTGGATGGCCAGCATCACATCAGCGGCGGTGCAGTGGTGTGGTATCATGAAAAATAAGAAAAATTACGAATGAAAAAATTCCATTAAATTTCCACTTGGCTGACTTAGTGAGGAAATTGCCAGAGGGTTTTTCGTTTTTTTGTTGTTGTTGTTGTTGTGCCACCTTTTTCCATCATCATCCCCACAACCTAGAAAACTTATGAAGGTTGTACCTACACGAACCTTAGTACACCACAGAGAGTATTCTGCAGTTGATTGACAGAGATGAGATGATTCTCAAGAATTCTATTTCCAACCACCCATCAGGCAGCCACACACAAGAGCAATATATATTCTCGCAGTTCGACCACGACGACGACGACGACGACGATGCCGACAACGACGATGTTACCTATGTGAGGATGGATATAAATATAAGCAAAAGGTACCTAACCTGCATTACACCGAGAACATTGTATTGTACAACAAGGACACGTTCGAAACAGGATTCTCGCAAAATGAACAAAACCTCTGTCCTGTCGCCGCCACACCACCACCACTGCCACGCCTCCGGCAACACAGTATAACAGCGCAACAGCAGGTGAAAAATGCAGGTTAACGTACAGAAATGTGCAGCAGCGCTTTCAGTAAAAACCAAAGAGGAAACACTGAATGCAACGGGATGTAGTAGGTATAGTAAGGTGAACGAGTATTACGACTACTGCATGAAATAAGGATATGACAAGGATATTTTGCCTTTAATTGCAGTTGCACACTTCAGTTACTCTTCAAAAGCAAATCCCAAGAAGGTTCAAAACTTGCAAAAGGAATTCAAATCGAAACTCAGCACTGAGCGAGCGACGACGGTGTAAAAATGACGATCAAAAGAAGAAAGTAACCCGGAAAGCATACAAGAAAATGAAAATAAAGACGAAGAAAATAAAATAAAATGAACACGTTGCTGTGTGGAAGTTAAAAGTTAAAATAAGCAGAAAAAAAAAGATTCTTTATACTAAGTTCTGGCACCGCATGAAGAGATTTAAGTTATTCCATAACAAGTTTACCTATGAGGTGAGGTACATCTACATCTACATTATTTATAGCAACATGAGTCTATAATGTATAGATTTGTGGTAGAAAATCAATTTTGTATGAGGCTTTATAAATGGATTTTTGTGTGTTTGAGGTGTTCCTTAAGTAAATTTAATATGTTGGTATTTGAATTTAACGGAAATTAATGTCAAAAAAGGTGTTATTTTTGACATTTATTCGTTAGGGTAAGATTTGGTAAATGATTTTTAGGACAGATTTTATATAATATGTAGGGCTCATGTGGTTCTCTGATGGATATTTCGTCTCTCATTTCACGAAGTAATGAATCTCGAAAAATATGGTTTTTGAGATTGAAATACCAGCTGTGTGTACTTAAATCAACCTTTCCGTTTAGGTTGTGGTTTCTATCTACCTCTCTGTACAATGAATTACAACATAAATGGCTAAACAAAGCAATTCTTTGTTTTAACTAGTGACTTCTCGATTTTAAACTAAAAAAAAAATTGTTTCCTGTAGTAATTTGCTCTAAATAAATTGTGTATTTACCCTCAAAGTGAAATTCTTTGCAACAAACTAATTTCTGGAGAGGTTCTTCATAAACTATATTCATTCGTTTGCTGCAAGAATAAGAATTATTGAAGAAAATTTTGTATTAGTAAGAATGCAAGTAGCTAAATTTAATTGATTTTAGTGTATTTTTTTGTCACTTGAATATCAGGTTTTGAGTTATGGAAGCGTTCCCGTTTTTTGGCTATATTAGATGGAATAAACAAATCTAATTCTTTTTGAAAACATAGTTAATAACTTCGGAGATTCTTTTAAATTATTAGTATCTAGTTAGTAAAAATAAATTCGAAAACTAATCAATATATTCAAAATTTTTAATTTTGTACCAAGTTTTTCATTATTTCACTACAAATATAAAATTCGAACAAATATTAAAATTTTCTAGAATTTAAGTTCTCCTGTGAATAATCATAACAAATAAGAATAAAATGTATAAACACTCCAAAGATTATCAATACCAACCAAATTCCAACAAATATAAATTATCTTCTTGTCCATAAAAATTTTTCTGTGAATTTTACTCCAATATACACCATAGCCAACCGTCAATAAACAATACACATAAATCTTCCATAAAAATAAAAAAATCCCTACCGCCCTCCATCATCTAATAAAATTTGCAAATCTGCACAAAATAAAAATTTGATATCCATGGCAAAAATCAAATTGCCAAGAACCCTCGATTTAGAGAGGCAAAATAGATATAAAGCTAAAAAAAAAATCCCGAAAACATCAAATAAATCCTTCGAAATGATATGACCTTTCACCACTTTAGCCGAATGATCAGAGAATTTTTCATAAAACTATTTAACTCGAAAAAGATTCACAAAACCCCTGACGAAGGTTGGCCATCTTCAATTTTCTATAAGTGGCTATAGGCTATATTATCTGTATAAGAAGAAGATTGTGTAGATATTTTAACTTTGGTTTTCTTGTTTTTTTTTTTTTTTTTGCTGATGATGACGGGGAGGACAAGAAAAATGTCTATGGTTTAGTGATCCAGAAAATGAGGGTAAGATAATTTTTATTGCTGATTACTGTAAGCGTGTGTCCTTTGAGGAATTTTGTATTATACACTTTCCGGCAATATTGCAGAGCAATAAAGTATTTTCTGTTACTACGGTATATTTTTTAACACTTTTTTTTTACAGTTTCAAATTGTTAATTTAGTGCGAAAATACTTTATCGTCATTCTGTTCAGTGATTTTTGCAATTCACCTTTTGAAGTTGAGGTATTTCTTAACACCCCCCCAACCCTCCTTCTTGGAATCAACCTTTTTCGTTCAGCTGCGGGGTTTAATCAAATATTTTTTGAATATTGATTTTGACTCCCTGCTACTTCTTTACCAAAGCAGTTCAATTGCTTTTCCCTGTATCGAGTCCATCAATTTGACGGTGCTTTAAGAGAAGTTGTGGAGGGGGGGGGAGGAGAAATTTTTTGAATGGTTTCTTACCCTCATTGATATTATTGGGCTTTTCCAATAAACATCGAAGAACGTTTCTACGAAAATAAAGGAAATATCGAAAATGAGGTAACATAAAACCAAAATGACCTAGTTTCTTACCACATGCTACAAAAGTACACATACACACGCAGAGAGACTTGTCTGGCATCAGTGTACACAAAGGGAGTCTTCTATATTGTAGACAGAGAGAGGGGTGATTATAAGAGGGTGGCCTATATTACTAGTAGGTATACCTATAATATCTCGTTTCTCGTCTCGTATACGCTATAGCTGTAAAGCTTTTGTATTTCGGTTTTATTACGGTCAAGTAGAGATTATCGAATTAAGTTTTCACACGCACATGGCAGATATAACGGAATATCTACGATACGTATACGGTATAAGCTAGGCGCAGCATGTTTTAACGCAATATGAGATGAGATGGGGCTTCATTTAGTTCGGTGTGTTATAATTGGGAAGTGCCAGGTGCGGTGCGTTATTATTTTGGGGGAATAAAATATTCAGCAAAGTGTGAAGTAGGTATAAACCTATAAGAATGTTACCGTCTTTAGTTGATGTAATCCTAATCTTGTTAATCTAGAGAAGACATAGAGTTTCTAGAGTATTTGAACACAAGTTAATTTTTTTAAAATACTTGGTTTCAGGTGAATGCAATTTTAGAAATGAACTTTATTAAACCAGAATGGATTTGGGTTGGATTATATCAGATCAGCTGAATACTTTTGTATTAAGTGCTTTTATTTTGGGAAGCCTTAAACTAGGAAATAGAAAATACGCTGGTAAAAGTTGTGTAGTGTAGGTTCAAAATTAGTAATAAGTTCAAATGCTCGCAATGTGGAAATGTTTTGGATGGTTATGGTTATTTACATGTAGATGTACTGATGCATAATAAATACATAAAAAGGGTCTGAACTTTGTGTATTCATCATCTGATTCAATTGAATTGAAAAATACAGCAGTATGCCTTCTCTTAATCAGTTCTATTTAAAAATAAAAGCAAACCACATTATATCAAAGATAATAGTGGTTTTTCAGGATAATAATCAAACCTTAAGTGGGCATATGCTTGGCTGTTTTTAAATATGAGTAATGGCAATAAAGTAAACATCTGTGAAAAATTCACAAAAATAAGCACTTTTTCACTGGTTGTGTACCCTAGCCCAAAAAGCAAAAAATAGAGTGGACTCATTCGACTTCAAAATATTTTATTCAAGTATTATTAAGCGTAGATTTGTTGACTCTTAAGTCAATACCCAAAAAGCATGTAACAACATCATGTTTTGAAAGGAAAGATTTGCTCTTATAGATAAAGTTTCTAAGATTCCAAAGACTTACAGTTCTAGAAACAAAGCAAATTCTATTTCGATCGAAATGAATTTGATTTCAAAATGGAGTACGCAATTGTATTTCATTTATAATGCTGAATTTTGAGAATTTTTTTTTTACGTAAAAATGTTTTTTTTTTTAAACGTCTTTAAGTTAAACAAAAAAAAAATTTTTTTATTTATAAAATTTTCCTAAGACTCTCCAAAACAATTTTAGTAGGTATGCCATTTTTAAGATATTACTTGAACTGCTTTGAAAAATTTTGTAACTATACTTTTTTAGGGGAACACTAATAAAACAACAATACCACTTACGGTAAGTGGTTTTGAAAAAATTAGTTTTCATAAATACATACATTGAACTTATCCAAAAAAATGACCATGAATTTACTTTTTCGTATACGTAGTTAAAAGGATAAGTATATTATTACTTTTTCGTACAAATAATGTAAAGGGTAAGTAAAGCGATTGGGGCAATTTTTGTTTTTTTTTTTGTTTTCAGAATTAGTCTATTTCATCATGAGTCATCATGAAACGTATAGGAAACACCTTTTCGAGACATTTTTATGTGCGTGGGCCGTTGTCGTCGGTGTGGTTGGCGTTAGAAATTTGTTAACACGAAAAAGCCAAAAGCTTAGAAGTAGCTAAACTTAGGCCAAGTTTGAATTTCAGCCATTTTGAATAAAACCTTGTTGTACTTTTCATACCATAATCCACCAAAAATTTTGAAAACACCCCAAATTTTAGCCTTACAATTTTTCTCAACTGATGGGAGTTAAGAAAATTCTTGACTTAAGTACCAAATTTTAGGCAATTCCGTCAAGGCGTTTAGGTTATAGCTTCGTGTACATACAAATTCAAAAAGCACTTTTTGACTTTTCCGTAGTATAGAAATTTTGATTTAAACTTCAAATTTTGTTTTGACGCAAAACAAATACTTGCCCATTAGATCAAGTAAAAACATTAACTTCGTAAATAATGAAAGCTTGCAGATTTTGAAAAAGGTACGGCTCCACACCGAAACATAATCTAGATTTCGTGCAAAAAGTACGAAATCTCATAGAAATCTACTAGATTTCCTATACATATTCAGTTTTCAATAATCTTGTTTGTAATCTAAACAACGACGAAATATCCTCAACAAATTTTTATAACACGTTGTTCTTTTTTGAATAAAGCCTATAAGAGCATCTTTTAGTACCGAAAAAAAGGGAAATGTCAAACAAAATCTGTCTTAATGTGGGTTGCGAACAGTTCAACGAGATTTCGTAATCTTGTTGTGAAATCTTGTTGATGTGAAGATGTTAAAGAGTTGTCATGAGTTTTTTTTTTTAAATCCATTAAAAAAATGCAATTTTATTTATAAAAGGCTTTTCCTCTAATGTTGAAAGTTTGGCAAGGCTACACATAAATATTTTAAACACTTTTTGAAAAAAAAAAAATAAGTTCTAAATGAACACTTTATGATCGCAAGATTAGTTTATTGAAACCAATAACTAAACATTTTAAACAAAACTCTGCAAAGCAAATGAAGTCCTCAAAAAAGTAGGTATAAAGCATTTGTTTGTGATTTGGAAAAGTGTTGCTGTTTTGTAAAACATTACAAACACAATAAATTCTATTAAGTTAATCCCAACTTGATATCATTCCTATTAAATCCTATCGTACATAAAAGGAAGCTTTAAAAAAAATATACATAAATCGATTTATCCCTAAAAGAGGGAAAAAAACATTTTTTTTTTTTTGTTGATGTGACAAAATTATTCTTTTCATTCTTTTGTCCTGCGCCCTTTCAAACGGATATTGACGAGACAGGATTAGTTGTATCAATATAGAATAAAAGGGGTTGTTAAAGAAGAAAGGGCTGGTTAAGTTGCATAGGGGAAGGGAATATTTTTTTTTTTTTTCAATAATATCTAGAAGGGATTCTATATAAATATTCCTGAGGTGAGCAAGATAGAATTACAATTCAGTACATATTATTATGAAGAGGTTGATGGTACTTGCAGAAGAAAAAAACACAAAATGCTGTTGTATTTTCAAGGACAACAAGTATTGATTTTTAATTAAGATGAGAAATCTGCTTGGTCAGATGGAAAATTGAGAAATTTTCTCAAGATGATGTCTGCTGAATTGAATGGACAAGGGTTGTTTTTTTTTCTGTTTTTATTCTAGAATAATAAAGTTTGTTTTCTCGAAATTACGACTTTCTATTTGGAAACTAAATCATCGATCGTTGGGAAGAATTTTGATGAACTTAAAAGGATAACTCAATGAAAATCATTTGACTTGAAGATTTCAACTTTAAATACCAAAGGTTTTTCTAAAATTTGATAATTCTCGAAGCTTTTCCTCTGAAGTAAAATTCAAAATAGAAGTAAGCATCCTGCATTAAGATAACAAAAAGACAGGAACTCTTATTATCGTTTTACATTCCAATTCTTTCACTTAAAATTGTCATTTTGTTGCAACACATAGAATGGAGTCACATTGATAAGAAATAATGTGCTTGTTTTCCAATCACAGAATCCCTTCCTGAGCTTACAATGAAATTTCAATAATGTTTAAAAAAGCACTTGCAATTCAGCAAAAGATGCATTTTTCTGGTTAAACTATGCTGCCAGTGCATATAGAAAAAAACATTTATACCTAGATTTTTCAGAACCATTTGTAAACATGGCAATATTGTCAGCATGCAGGGATATTTCTGCTCCCGAATAAAAGCTTAAAAAAGTAGAAAAAAAAAAAATAATACTTGCGACACCAGATGCAGCGAATAGAATTCAGGAACAATGAAATCGTTCTGCCGTATCTGTGTCAATAAATTACAATGAATTTATTATCGTTTTGGGGGAAATGGAAAATCCTTTATTCTTTTTTTTTTTATTCTTTTATTGAATTTCAGATTTCTCTGTTTTTTTTTTTCTTTAAAATTTTCCAAATCACTTTCACAACAAATGTTTTTTTTTTTGTGTTAAAAGCGCACACATTTGTTGGAAATAGAATGAAAAAAGAAAAATTATCGTTGGAACTTTAACTTTTTATTGATTTAAATTTGAAAACTGCTGAATACATTCCAAAAGATATGGGAAAAAACCAGCAAATATATATGCAGGATTATGTAGTTCAACTAATGGGAGAGGAATGGTACCAAACAAAATGGCTGACTAGGGAATGGCGATAAGTCATTTTATTTGACATTTTATGGACAAATATTGGGCTATGAAATGGGGAGAAATAAGCTTTCCCGGATTAAAAAATTACTTTTTATTTTTTTTTAGTTTTGTTATATTTTTTTATTTTTATGTTCTGGGAAGTTAAATTAATAGTGCATATTGTTTCCACTGCGAAAGCACGCGATTTATATCTCAATGTTGTCATTCGTTTTGACACATTATTGTTATGGGGAAAAAAAGTTTGATTTAACATGGAATTTTGGAAAACAATGAGTGGTATGTTTTTGTTCCTTCCATATAATTCCAATTGTGCCCGATAATTGTTGGTGTATTTAAGTTTTTCCAAAGCTTAAAGACTTCATGTACTCGAAATGATATGATATAACACTATCTCACAAATTTCCGGTTTATAGCGAGTACCTGCACAAAAGTATTTTCTTAGATTAATTTTGGGTCGCGGAACAAGATAATGACATTCATTTACTTTTCCAATGAAACGTTTTCAAATTATCAGCAAAAAAACATGTTTTTTATACTCTATTTTCATATACTAGCATAAATATCGATAACAGTTAATATAATTTTTGAACACCTTATTTGTTTTAAAAGATATTGGTTTTTGCTTTCCAAGAAGAAGACCATTTTATTTTCTTCTTTTTTTCATACTAAAACAGGGTCGTTAGAACTGATAAAAGTACAAAATTGTACATCGAAACGATTTCTTGTAAGGAATCTAAATTAACTTTCACATTTAGCACGCGATTTTGGTCTTGTACAGCTTATTAGTTTCATTACAGAGAAGGTAGACAAATATACACACACATATAAAGATTCTGCAGCCTAAAACAAGGTCAGCCAATGAAATATAACGAACCCAGAAAAAGGAGGAAAAGAAGATCCTGAACCAAATACAAAATGAAAATACAACAGCCCAGTATAGAAGAGGTTGATGAAGATCTACTTGTAGAATTCTTCAAGCACGGGGTTGATGAAATGGTAAGGCACATGAACCAATATTTATAACTAATCTATGGGGAAAAGGAAATATTCCTGATGAGTTGTTTATCATCATTTATTTGATAATCCTATCTAACCCAACTGTAATACTTTAATCAGCACGTACTAGAGTGGATTCTGTTCAGGAAGACCAACTATAGAACAAATCTTCACAGTGAATAAATCCTTGATAAGACCAATGAATTTTAAGTTGAAACTATCATTTTTCAATGACTTTGAAGTGACATTTAATAGCATAATAGTTGCTCTTCATCTTCATTACAACAACTGATTTTAGAATTGCAGATAAACTTGTTCAGATGTGTCGTTATATTCACAAACACCACTTAAAAATTCAACATTCGAACTATTATTTATCAACATGAGCAATGTGCAGGGTGCTTGGAACGAGATGCTAAATCATATGATTTCTCTTTAATCTTGTTCTGCAGAAGGTAGTGCGAAGAGCAACTGTGAACATGGAAGAGACAATCAATAGATCCGCAACCATAGTCAATACAACCTCGTAGTCAATATAAACGTTACCAATGTTACTTTGTCTAGGCAAAACAAATGGGTTTCAAATTCCTCACTTGGAAGAGAAGGTAATTGCTGCAGCGCCCTTATTCTGCCACTCTTGATTCATAGTGCCGAATGTTGGAAGAAAAGCAGAAAGCTTAAACACATAGACTACATTGACTCATCTAAATCGACTAAATGGAAGACAAATCCCCAGGTTCGAGAAAGTAAGGAAAGAAGACCGAATATCTTCTTCAATGGCGAATCCATATAGCAGATTTAAGCTGAAAAAAAATCTTCAAAGTGGTTTGATCACATAAATCGTTGAACCACGCCCACGAAAATTTAACCCCGATGGACAATGTGGCACAAGTCTTCAACTTAGCTGGCGTGTATAAGAACATAGAACTACTTCGACTTCCTTGGTGTACACAATTTGATATGGGAGCCGCATCAGGGATCAAATAGGCGCCATAAAAAAGGTAGTAGGCGTTTAATTATAAAACAAAGTTAAGGTCCGTTTCTACAAAATTGTATCTTCATCAAAAATGCCGTCAGCGTTAACGTAAATTTAAAAAATTAGTAGGAACTAGTATCTTCTAAGGAATGTCTGACAGCTCAGGAGCCTTGTGCTTCTCGTATACTTTTGATAATGACTTGTATAAAATTCTTCTATTTAATTAGTAGATGTATAAGACTGCAGAAAGCTGCACATTTAACCCTCCTACGACTCAAAAGAAAAATATTTAAAAAATATACATGTTTCCTTTAATATATTCATAATGTTGGTTCATAAAACTGAATAAGTATCATTAACATCTAACATCAAGACAGGACCTACCAACACTTGCGAAAAAAAAAAAAAAATTATTTCTTCTTTATTTTTAACCTTTTTACAGCCTTCCATGTTAATAACCTTCATTAGTAGTAGCACATCTGAGCGAGCATGATGATGTTTCTTCATCAAAACAGAGACATTTATGCCTGCGTTGGTAGGTAGTATACTTTGAGTATTATAGAAGGAGTTAATTGATGACTTGTTTGTCATGGTCGGACACGGACATGGTAACTGTGTCAGGGTCTATATCTTCAATTATAGTGTATTTACTATATTTTTGTGACACGAGAGCTTGCTTTTGAAAATTTTCATGGCAAAGTTTTAACACGCACATCATCGTGCTGCTATAATAGAAAGTCCGTATAAATGACCGCATGTTGTATGTCCTTAGACAACAAGGATTAGCAGCAGTAGGTACAACAATCAACCCTCAAAAGTCCACTTGATATAATTTTCAACCTCTTCTCTTTAGATTACCTGCCTTTCTGAAATAGTCATCATAAGCATACTCCTTCCCAAAGGGTTTAACTTATTTGCTCAACCAAAAACCCCTTTTACTTGGTAATCAACACCCTAACTATACCCATACTATCAAGTGGAATGGTGGGGATTTAAGTAAGCCGATATGGATATGGAAGCATTTAGATACGCTATCAACGGTTTGTTTGCTATTTTGCATACGTAAAGCATTATTTCATTTTATAATTAATTCATATTTGTATGGGGACGGATCTCTATATATGTAAATGTTTTGAATAGAATCAGTGATGGAGTAAACTTGGGGAGGAAGATGGGGTAGATTTAGAGTGGACAATTGAGTGACTGAATTCGGCATGACACAGAGAACTATATATAGGTACTCCAACAACAACAAATGTAGATGAATTTGGCTTTTGCAAAATGAAGGTATATATCTGTGTTTGTTGTTGATTTGTCGAGTTAAAGGTAAATATTTGATGAACCCTTAGAGAAGATGACGGTTCAAACACACACTAAGCTCCTACCTTCACCTATAGCCACCCAAACCCTCATTCCTCATGTTTTCTATGCCTTTTTCTATGTTTTTTTAGGGTTGATGTAAACACGGATACATTCATTTCCCTGTGACTTGTCATTCGTCATCCATATGAGAGAGAGAGAGAGAAGAGAGATATAGTAGTGACGATAATCATGATGATGATGATGGTGACTTTATACATCAGATGGTGATTGTGATGTTGATTAAACATAAATATTGATAAATGTCATAAATACCCAGAGTGCAATTAAGAAAATTTCTGTTTTCCATGTCCCATCGGCTTTCATTATAGTCATTCAGTCAGTCAGTCAGTGTTGATGATGAGTTTATATGCACTTACTTACTTTACTGTGATGTCTAATTTATATGAAGGTAGTTGTTGGCTGTTTGATTAAAATGACTTACCTGGAAATAGAGAAAGAGAAAATATTATTAGCAAACTGTGATATATGCAATATAAAATCATTAATTTACATTTGATTTCAAATTAAAATTTTAATAAGTCATGTTGTTGATGCAAGGAAGCTAAGGGAAGAATAAAATTCACAACGGAGAGATAAGCTTAGCTTACATATTCAAATTTGACTTCTACAATTTAGAGGTGTGAGATAGCGAAGCTTATTTCTACAAAAGGGCCTGGTCGAAGTGGAGAAAATTGTAGAGAGCACCTTGTCACAATCTTCATTATGGATAAATTTCAAGACATTACGCTGCTCTTTATTCACACTCATTAAAAGGAGACATAGACTCAAGCAACGAATTATTTGACAAGCTTCTTGTGAAGATGTTTGATGTAGAGATCATCCGCACCGACATAAACAATAGGCTCAGATATACACGAAATAAAACCAAAGTCACTAACTGAGTAGCAGCCGTTAAGCAAATCTCAGAGGGAACCAATGGTATTATTACTGTCTTCGGAACGACTTTCATGATACTGACTGCAGGTTGAGCAGCTGATGTAGGGACTATTTCAACTTTAATTGTTGACACTAAGTACTAAAGTACTTACTGACCGATTTTCAAGGCCTACTAACTGTAGTTAGCAGTTCAACGCGAACTCCAAAAAGGTGGACACACTTAAATTGAGAGACTTCATTGAATTTCAGGTACTTTCAATTTCTCGGGCTATATTCTGCCAATACGTAGATACAACATTTAACATCATGCATGCCAGTCGAAAAACCGATGAGATATACCCATAGTTCACCGACTAGTAATAACCAACAACTTCTACGTACAAAACAACTTTTCATGCATGTCAGCCCTAGTAAGTTTGATTTCTCGATACGCTCTTACGGGAGATTTCAAGAATCAAGACCCTTGATTACAGAGGTCGGCACCCTAATGGACTAACCATAAGAAGGGAACTATTGCGTGATCCAGTTCCTCACCGGACACTGATACTTCAACGCCTTCCTACGTAGGAAAAAAAGAAGACCAATAGTACGGAGACGCGACATCAAGTGACGTCTACCACACACTGTCTTGGAAAGCAATAGATGGAAATTGCCACACCAGAATTAAATAGTATCGGAGAAATATTGCTTCATACTACTTTTGGTCAACAAGGGAAGAATACACGAAATACATTGAGAGTTGTTAGTGTTGAAAACTTCAATCGAAGGCTGAAATGATTTCCTCAGAAGACTGTTTTGATTAGAATGTGGAAGAAGCTTTAGATGTGGAAAGAACACTTTTCCAAACTACTAAATACCGAAGACAGCCAACAAGTCACTGTTTTGCAGATCAATTCTTTCAACTTAGATGATTATAGTTAAAACTTTCATCCATCGGATATAGAAGAGGTAAGAACAGCCATATCGAAACCTAAAAGGTATAAAGCTGCTGGGTTGGATGGAAGCTAGACTTGTTCAGGAGCATACAAAACCAACTCATTTGAAGAAATTTGTCGTAAGCCAATGAATTGAAACTCGGTGTTATCTAAGTGATATACAAAAATGTTGATGCTTTTTAACTTTGTCCGTTTTTGTGTGTTACCGTCTAGAATAATTCGCCAATCGACCCCATCTGTCTGGTTTTGAGCGAGAAATGTTATCCAACGATAAAACTGTCACATTTTGATGGAGAAATGTGTTGAAATCGTATATGAAGTAATTGTGCGGAACTCATAAATCAACAAAGGCACATAATCATGAAAACTAGCTATACTCTGATCCATAAAGATTGTCAGTAAACATCTTATGGGAAAGCTCTTTTAAGATTTTTTAAGTTTTTTACATAGGATAGACTTATGGTAATACGCTGCAACCGAACTGAGATGCAAACGGCCTATTATCTCTGTTACTGTCAATCTTTGTAGAACAGATTAGAGTCTGTTTTGAAAGGAAGATTCACTGAGTGATATTGGGTCTAAAGACTATTGATGAAGAGTGGAGAAGAACATTCAACCACGAGCTCTGTGGTCCCTGTAGCGATGTCAATTTGGCGTGTGTAACTGAGAACAGCTGGCAAGAGACTATTTATAAGACAACCATTTGGTAAATCTGTGCGAAGTTTTAACACCTTTTCCAACTATTAAGCTTCGTATCCCAATTCTCTGGTGACTTACAAATAAACTTAATCGATTTCAGAGATCCGTTCCGTTTTTGTGTGAGGGACTCTCTTGGGGATTAAAATCGTAATAATTTCTAATTGAGGATTAACTATATTTACTATTTTTCTAAAAATCTAAATAACAGAAACGGAAACGGAAAAGGTCACCTAAAACCATCAAACTTGACCCTTCGATTAAAAGCTCTCTTAGCTCACTAAAAAAAAAGATATACACAACAAAATTGAATCGATTCTCTTTTTTTGTTCTCAATCTTCGCATTGTGTAGTCTCCCTATAATAAAATATATATGTTCGGCTTTTTTCTTATGTGAAAATGTATGTCCTTTTCTCAAGGATATCCACTCAAGTTAAAATGCTTAAGAAATAATTACTGGTGTTCGAGAAAACCAAATAAAAAAAAATAAATAAAAGTTTGTTCTTTATTGACATCGTTTGGCTGGCTTCTATTCCATGACAACAACGACACGGTCAACTCAACACACTCAAGCGGCATATATATCGCCTTCGCCTTCGCCTAATGCCAAACCCTAAATCCTGAGCAATACAAGTACCTAGGCTTAGGTAGTAAAATTCATTTTTATTTATTTTTTTTTTTTTTTATTTTTATTTTGTTATTCGTCCTGTTCATCTTAGCGTTAGCACTGGAGCTCTTTGCAGGTCGATTGATATTGAATTTTATTACCTCTTCGAACTTTAACGAGATCATTTAAGTTCGAACGACAGCAGCCGCCGCGTTGCGCTGTGCCCCAGAAGGTTATGTTTGCTTCAACGAATAAAGCAGAGGGTAGCTTATATACAAACATAGGTATACTTACAAACACAAGAATAAAAACATAAACATCCATATTGGATTAGCTTCTGTCTTAGTCCAGATGTGTTTGACGTACTCTTGGCTACTTCGGCTGGTATAATTTAATAAAACGTGAATTTTCTTTTATAGTAAATTTAATTGATGGAAATCAATAGAGACCGTGTTTCGTCTATGCCCATACACACACACGTTGTCACTCTCTGACTTTAATGCTACTTTGTTAGGAGTGGGTGAGTTGGACTCAATACTACCTCCTGTTTCGCACGTAACTATTGCTTGTTCTTACTACTTTTGGTCAAGTAAACAAACCGTGAGTTAACGGAAGAGAGTCAGCTTTTATATGGCATCAGGGATGTTGGAGTGTCAGTGTTTTGTTTTGTGATAAATTTCCTGTTTTACACTACCAACAGTGTTGCCAGTTTCGACGAAAATAATAGTATGAATATAATATTCTAAATGGAGTAAAAAAACTATTTTTATCTTAGTTCATAAAAATTCTGTCTCATCTTACTGCCTTAAACTACTGTGTCAATTTTTATGAAATTCGGTACCTTATATATAAAGTAAAGACTGATACAAGGTATGAAAGCTTTCGGCTTGTTGATTTTTGACAAATTCAGATTTCATCAATACCATTTTTGCTAAGTGCATTTTTTTCTGAAACTATCTGATTTAAATTTGGACCCAATGAGTGAGAAAAACAATTTTTTTATTTTTTTCGGTGATACTAAAAATAGTGAAAATGCAGAAACTATAGAAATCAACAAATTGGCAACATTTATTTCCGATTCAGATCCAAATAGCCTTCCTGTCATATGGTTAAGTGAAATCAATGATTGATTGATGAGCTAAACGTGATGTGTGATGGCAGCGCGGGGTTGTTTTTGATGGTTGGACGGTTTTATTGGTTTGATTGACATTAAGAGGGCAAAAGTCAACAATTCAAGAGTTTTATTGCTAGCAAATTGTTTCATCAATTTTAGTTTTTTTTTTTTCCTATTTTATAGCAGAAAACGGAAATAAAATCAAGTTAACTACTTTGTATCTGAAACTTGAGATTGTTTTTAGTTTAAATAATAGTTTTATAAATTTGAACACCTATTTGGAATAGGGACACAGAAAGAGTTAGGTGAAAAGGAGAAGCTTTGAAGGAGGATTAAGATTGTTTTGTTTTCAATTCTGAACATTCGAAACGGAAGAAAATACAAAACCGATTACGATTTTGAAATTTTGAATTCCCTACTAAATTTTTTAAATATTGAACTTTACGAGGTTTCTTTTTTCAAAAGTTTCAAAAAACATATTTTTAAAAGCTTCGGCACAAAAATCAATCAAAAATGAAATAAAATGCACGATTGGGTCGCACGTACTTTTGGACCACTCAAACCAAATAAAAAAAAAAAAAATAATAATGATCGTTTTCTTAAAATTTGATTTTTCAAACAAAAACTTGAATCTTTTTTTATAAAATCAAAAAAAAAAATTGATATGAAATTATGTTAATTTAAATATTCCTAAAAACTTTTTTTTTACAAAAAAAAAAATTAAACAGTAAGACGGGAAATATCGTTATTTTTACTAACCAATGAATAACTATTTTAGTATTCAAAAGTACGACAATGGCTGTTTTAGTACACGTGAAAATTTTAATCAAAATAATAATTAGAGCAGTTTTCGACAAAAATGTGAATATCTCGAAAATCTTGTATGGAAGGTAATCGTTTTAGACGAAATATTTAAAAACCAAAAAAAAAATACTTCTAAAATTACGTAAAAATCATCTACATATATCAAATTTCAAGAAGATCCGTTCACGTATTTGGGCAGTGGAAATGTGTACAGAAATATGGACGCACAGACCGACGGACGGTATGACGAAAAACCACTTTTTCGGCCTTCTCATCGTCGTAGTGTTAGTTTTTTTTTTGACACAAAACCTAGGTAGAGCTAATATAAATTGAATACTGCAGTTAATTGGCTAAACAAAATTCTCAAGTATTTTAATCTACAAACGAACTTTCACGGTAAAATTATAGTTAGCATTCAGTACTAAAATACTAAAATACTGACTGTACAGTTAATGAAAGAAGTTAACTGACTTAAAGTTTATTAACTTAGTACTATTCTTTTAAATGTTTTCAGTCTTTGAGTCAGTAGATAGTTATTTGTTTTTTTTTTTTTTGTTTAAAATTTTAGTCAAGTTAATTGACTAAAACTATATAATTAACTGTCATCCTTTAAATTTTTTTTTTTGGTCTATTATAATTTTGGAATAATTAAAAAATAAATACAAAACCGAATACCAATTTAATTTTTTTAAGAAACTATAACACTTTTCTGCTTTTACTCTCTATAAAACCAAAGCCTTGAATTTTAGAAGAAAAAATAGCATCACGTACATTTTGAAAAAAAAAATCAGCTAAAAATTTTGATCAACATGATTTTTTTAACTTTTTTAGGTAATTGCATAAAATTTATTCAAAATTAAAATAAAAGAAGAAGTTTCTTAATACAGAAAAATATATTAAGTAATTTTATATTTAATTCCGTTGTCTTTCAATAATTTATATTGTCTGCTTTGAGTCGGCTTAGTGCTAATAACAAAACGAACGCTAACCAGACAATTTACAATCAAAAAAGGACACCCTCAATTCTCAGAGAACTTTCAGTTCAATTTACGAACCAATTATTAATGTGATATAAGCTTCCAATTAAGTAAATTAAATAAGTCTCCAATTTGGAAGAGTTGTTTTTTTTTCGAAGGAAACAACATCTCAAGATTTTTATGCGAAATATTTAATATTGGATTATTACACAGGGAAATTATTTCAAGGACCAAGGGAATTTAACTTGAAAATTTTAAGAAACACAGAATATATCGGAAACTGTTTCAGAAAAAACTTCCGCAAGTTTGTTCACATGTCACATACAGTTTTGTAGCATATATCATTCCCTGATGGTCATCACGTTTAAGTTTGTGTCCTTCGTATACTTATTTGTTCTTACTTTGTATTCTTTTTAAGTCCTAGAAGACGCGTTTAAAATAAAACTTTGAGGAGTATAAGCAAACTTTGTTTGTTAAGCTCTTGCGTCTTTAAACAGTTAAACAAAGTTTTTTTTCGGAAAAAAGTACTAACTGTCACTTACAGTTACAAGTCAAGAAATGTTTATAACTTAAAAGAACAATAAAAAAAACTGACCCACATCATGTTTCAAATATTTAAATGGGTTGAGATGGGCACATGTGAGAAGGTATACTTGAATCGTATGTACATATAAGCATATAAGGTAACCATCATAAACATTATATGCAAACTTAATGAGTCATTAATCAAAACCACAAATCCTTTACGTTAAGCTTTAGTTCTTGTTAATTGATTGCTATGTAGGTAGTAGGTACACGCTGGTTTGTTTATTGCCAATAAAGTAAGGATTATGGCTCATTAAAAGTGATTATGTTTCTAATTTTACGTAATAAAAACCCACATTAAATTAGAAGTTGAGAAATATTCTCTCAAAAGGTTGAGGTTTCATGGATGATGGAGAAAAAACCATTCGCAGTATTTGAGAATAATGTCACAGGAATTTATTTCTACTTGGTTGGTTGGTTACAACATTCTTAGTTTTGTACTTTGCACAGGCTCTAATGAGTTGAGAATGTCTCGTAAGACTAGGATTCTGCGTCTGTTTGGGAGGAGACTTAACAAGAATGATGTCCTTCACCAATAACCTAATAACCTCGCCTACGTCCCGAACTACGATCGCTATAATTTCAAGCTGAAGCAATTGTCGCCGATGCAGATTTCTGTCATTTTTTCCATGAACTCGCAAAGTTCTATAACTTAATGTCCTCCCATTTAGAAGTTCCCAACTCGAAATGATGATGATTCAAAAGACTAATGTTGTACTGAATTTAATTTGACAAATTGTGAATCAAGTGGCTATAATATGAAGACGCCCGTTTGTCCGTAGGCAACATCAAAAAGGCAAACATACAAAAAAAAAAAAAATATTCCATAAGTACTCTTGATGGCTATTGGGCGGCTGGTATGTTAGAAAAATTAAGTAGATCTTAAGGTCATAAAAAAGCATCGAGATTAGGGTGTTGTATATAGCAAAGCACAAGTTATTTCTATTTCTTTTTTTAGCTTCAGGGTAATATACCCTTTTTTCACTCTATAACCGTTTACTATGTACCATTTGTTAGCTCATATACGCACTCTGTTGGGCAATTTATCTGAGTCAGCAACAGCAAAAAAAGAGAAAAAAAAAAAAACATTGAGAATTTATTCACGTTATTCACGTCACTATCACTTGTCAAGAGTTTTGTATTTTTTTTCTTTCGGTTTTGTTTAATACTCGAAAATAGTTTGATTAAGTGAAAAGGATTTGAAATGATAGATGTGTTAGAGAGGTTCCGGATATAAAAGCTTTTGATAAACTAAATTCAAATTAGCTTGAATTACTTTTACGGTTTTACGTTGTTTTAACTTGGGTAATATTTCAATGACATAAAATTAGTGGATGAAAGAGTATAGTAGGAATGGAACACCAGATTCGATTGGGCGTTAGATAGATAGATTGGAAAATAAAAATAATATCCTTTTGCAAGAAGGATATTATCAATTCTGTGAATATGTGAACAGCGATTTCCAGCTTATATTCATTCTTTTTATTTAATTCAATTAGATATCCATTAATTGGTTAGTTCCATGGAATAAGCTTTGGTCATTTTAAACCGAGTTAAGTTTTAAAGAGTATTTTAGATTGTAATTATTCGGTAGGGGCGACTACTTAAAGTGGAAATTGTTTTCTAAAGTTAAAACAAGAAATGCTTGCATAAATAGTTGAAGCCGTTTGAAAATGTTTTCAAACGGCTTCAAAATGTTTTTCCTTGCTGGGACTTTTCTGCACCATCAGAAGCTTTATGTAATACCAATCTTAGCAGTTATATTTTAGCACAAGCAAAGCCTTTATTGCCGGCAAGACCGTTTCCCGATTATAAAAACTCAAAAAATTTTTTGTTTTCTTCTCACAATATGGGAATTAGGTTTTGGCGCGGACAAAATACTTTAAAGCAATTTTATTGGTGAAAACTAATGGCAGCATTGGGGTTTTGGCCACCATCTTTAAATAATTAAAAAGAAGAGCCCAAAATATAACAAAAGAAAAATTGAAAATATTGTCCAGCCTTCTATACAAATTACACAAGCCCGGTTCAATTTTTGCCCAAAATATTTCTTGATAACTGATTATACAAACAAATTAAGTTATATGCTACATGGAATTGCTATTTTTCTTTGTTTATCCTTGACGATGCTCAAGGGATAAATTGATTTTCTAAGAAGAAAAAAAAAATAAAGAGAGGACAGAAAATAAGTGATTATATCGTTGCTATGCCGACGAGATATCCAAGGAGACACAGACTAATGAAGATAATTCCAATAACGACTCAAATTTCTTTTGTTTGAAAAATTCATCATCGTATCCGATAGATTTCTCGACCATCATCCTCTTCGTTTTTTTGTTTATATTTTTTTTTAGAAAGAAAGAGGGTGAATACTGCCTTTCCTAAGTTACGAAGATGAGTGAATTTAAGAAAAATATTCTTTTACTTAAACATCGATGCCAATTAAAACGTGCAGATTGGAAAATTCACTACGAACATAATTGTTGTTTTTTTTCTCCGCCTCCTTATTTTTATTTTATTTTTATACCAAATTTCTGATAAAGTTAATTCTAATCTTATTTTTTTAATTAACTTAATTAAATCACCGAAAAATATTAATTGGGACACATTTTCTTCCATTTTGAAGATCATATTAATTCATTGACTACAAGAAGAAAGAAAAAACAAACAAAACCAAAAGGACTCTGTTTCCTTCATTGTTCCTTAACATATTGTGCTCGTGTGAGCTTGTGTGGGTGTATACATACTTAAAAAAGGGTATCAATTATTTAATTTGTAATCACTTGTGTCACATAAAATTTAGAAGAAGCTGTATAATGTGGAAAGTTATGCTTCTTTCGGGGGTCGATGCTGTATATTTCGATTAGGTGCTTCTGTAAGTAGATACACTGTACACCATTATAACAAGCTTCTCAAAAATGTCAAACTTTTAAGAGTTGGATTAAAAGTTATGTGGTGGAAAATTGAGTCATAGTCCTTTTTTCACCACAATGTATAATGCCTGGTTATTGTAGTTTATGGTGAAGTGTGCGTACCTAATGTATAGGTACAACGGATGTCCTTTGCATTTCCTCATGTGTATAAAATTAAAGGAGGGAATATTTGTGTACAAATTCTAACTACCACAGTAATTTATCGATTTTCTTACTGTGATGCTGACACTTATTCGTACCTACCAGCACGTCTATACTATTTTAGAAGGGTCTATTTTAATGACTTCCACATAAGACGAAGCATTACACAAATCTTCGTCAAATTGATTAATATTTGAATTGCTGTCTAAATGAAACTGAAACTATGTCAAGTGACTTAAATTAAGGACCTTTATTAGAGCTTTATTAATATGATAGCAATTTGTGTGTTACTATTTCCCTTCATTACTTTTGAGGTTACATTTATACTAAGTTAATGGAGGTACTTACATATACATTTTGTGTTTAATGAGCTGATTTTTTATTTGAAGTCTGATTTTTGGTACCTTGAAGGAACATTATTAGTTTAAAAGAGGGTTTATTTTATGATGTTGAAGGAATGAAAAAGAAAATTCTACCTAGTTGTAAAGTAGAGTATTTCCACTAAGGCACTTTTCCTTGGATCCAGGTGGTTGCGGTAAAGTTAACCAGATAAAATGAACAGTAGGCTCCAAAATTCCAGTCAAGATGAACTAATTAGTGGAACACCTTAAGTGGGCCACTATGAAATGTTGAAATATTTATGCCAAAACGGAGCGGTATGCTAATTTTCTTGTCATTGGAATTATCAAAGGACCTGACCCTTCAAAAAAGGGGGTTCCTACTCTCGGGTTAAGAAACCCGTCCAGAAGTAGTAAGTGCGTCTTGTTCGATGCCGCCTTTCATGGAGACAAAACTCCAAAAATATTGAAAGTCTTCTAGTTTTGAAAGTCTTCTACTTTCTCTAACGGTTGTCCAGAAATATTGACTTGAACGGATCATTAACTTCCGAGGCTGATCATTTTTGTTTTTGCCGTATGGTAATTGTTTGTCCCACGATTTCTGCTTCTCTCTCCACCCTTGTTGTCATTTGATGAAGATCCATGATCCTATGAGAGAGTAAGCCTACGTCGTCCGCGTAGTCCAGATGTTTTAGTAGGGATGTCAAACTCCATTGAATTCCACCATTTCCATTCAGCACATCACTTATCACTCACATCAAAAGAATAAGCGATATGGGAAGAGAACGCTTTTGATTGTTTTAAACGAAAAATTCTTCGGTAGGTTTTTGGTGTTACCGGAAAAATTATATGTAGAAGAGAATATAAAACTGTGAACTGTACGCGTACGGTTTGTTCAAGGAAATAAACCTAGCTAAGCTAAGATGCAGCCAATAAGATGGCTACATCATGTGAAACAATAATGCTCCAACCGTTAAGGTTTTCGAATATGAAGGACGGTGCAGTAGACGAAGATCATGACGCAGATGTCTTACCTATTTGTAAATTGTTCCCTTTTTTATGAATTTGAAAAAAAAACTAATCGTTACTGTCATATTTTTTTTAAAAAAAAAGGTCACTCGGGGATTTCCGCTCGTCCGACAACAAGTTCAAAAATACTTCTTTATTGTTTAAAAATAACATCAACAAAGGTATGAATTCAAATTTAATGAAATCTGTTCAAATTTTCAAAAAGACACAATTTTATAACATCCCCAAATGCTGAAGGTACCAACCAACTGAAGCATGAAAATTCTCCAAGAAAAATATCACTAAATCTTCGAATTATTCCATTAAAAAAGAGAAAAACACCACGATGCCTATTTTATTAAATAAGTCACGAAAATCCCATGAAAAGTGTTGCAAATCGTAGAAGATATATATTATGGCAATGGTACCCGGTGTGTAAGCACTGTTTTTGTTCCGATAACAGCCGTAACTAATCATATAAAAGCCATTAAGGCAAAATATTTGCCATATAATACTAAACGCACACCACTCTTCTACCATACCTACATATAAACATTTCGCCTTAATCCTTACCCTGATATTTTTCTATTCCTATACATTTCATACGAAAAATCTATGTTTATGTAACGTACGAGTATATGTATGTGTAAGAAATATCCCATCAGCATTTCATGGCAATGACAGTGACACCCTTGAGAAGCCCTGAATGATTCTCTTACAAATTACGTTACATTTTCAATACATCCCTTTTGCACATTAACATTGCCAAAAGCTTTATCGTTCTTCTTGTAATATAATGGCATCATTAACGATATATATATATTTTTTTCTGCTATTACAGCACATTTTGTAAAATATGTGCTAAGAAAAAAAAAAAAGAAACCAATATTCAATGGAAGTTTGAAATTTGCAATAGGAAAGTACTGGTGACAGATGCGTGCATTGAATTTGGATATCGGAAATTTATTTTTTTTATTAAGTATTGGAAACAGTTGAATTCAAAACACGATTGTTTAAGGCGATGAACATTGCTGATGTATTTAAAGCATTAAGAGACACCTACTTGCATATACTACGAGTATCATGACAGTAAATGGATACAAGGAATAGAGACTATTATTTAATGCTTATTTATTTAAATAAAATAAAATTGACGATTAAAAAGAGAAATTCAAAAATTAGGGTTATAATGTTCTCATATTCCCTGATAGCTGCGAAACTACTAATACTTTTTGACAGATGAGGTATCATTGAAAGCGTTTTAATTGTCCATTGGTTATGGGCTATGCGAAATCATATTTAATTAAATAGAAAGAAAAAAAATCATGAATTATAAAAAAAATGAATGATACCGTTTATGGTATTAAATGATCAATGAGCTTTATTAGCAAATTTTAAAAAACAAAAAAGGTTAAAAATTTTAGTTCAAAGGGGCCAAATATATGCTATTTCAAAAGGGTGAAATGTTGAGTAAATAGGTTTTTTGCATTGACTGTAAATTTGATAATATTTTTTTACACGATTTCTAGCTTATATTATTCTCTATAACAAGTTTTTTTTTTAAAACTTTCATCTTACGTATAAAATTATTTAAGTTAGTTGTTTAAAAGTCGAAAAAAACATGTTTCTTGCTCTTGGCTCTTTAAATGACGATGTTTTTGACAAGGTATCAAGGACTAGTTTAGCATTCCATTTTTTTGATATAAAAAAAAATTTGAAAACAAAAAATTGAGACGTTTTCGAAAAAACTATTTTGCAAAACTAAAACTTCAAATTTTTTTTAAATCCAAGAAAATAATTTTCGAATTTTGTTTACTAAATCTTATTACAGCATTTTAAAAGCTTTCATGTAAAAGTAATGGTTGAAGTTCATTGAGTCATGAAGGAGAAAATCATAAAAACACCACATACCATGTTTGAAGTAAATGGACACATCCGTTTAGTCTGTGGTTTCTGATACATACAGACAGACGAACAAACAGACAGACAGAATTGTCGCACCCACTTTTTTACAGTTTTGCTGAGGTAGTATCAGAAGCCACTGATTAAACGAATCATTTGATTTACTTTAAATTTGGTAGGTATGTGGCTTTTTTTTTTGGAGATTATCTTAAAGCGTTTTTAACATTAATATTTCAACACCGAAAATAATGGAACCTGCCATTTACCGGTTTTAGAAAAAGCTATTTTCCTCAAAACTGACGATTTCGAATAACATGGTAATATTTTTGGATGACAATCATCTTTTTTTCAAAAACTTCTATTAACGATACCTGCCATAGAACGGTTTTTATTTAATATTCTGATATTTTCTTTCATGGCTAACTATTTTTTTAACATGAAAGCTGTCTAGTTGCCGTAGTAAAGTTTACTAACAAAAATTGTTTTTTTGGATTTTTGTTTATCATATTTTCAAAAACGACTAAATGTTTTGGTTTTTTTAATTTAGTTTTTTAGCATTTTGAGAAATAATATCTTAAAAATGGCATACCATATTATTTTTTGAAAATCCTTTAAACATTTTATGTAAAGAACAGATTTCTTTTCTTAAACGGCTGTAATAATTTTCCATTTTTATTGAAATTTTTTTATTATAAAATTAATAAAATTTCAAACTTCATTTTGGACAAATTAATTTAAAAAGCTGTTTTAGTCTTTTGAGAACCGAATTTAATATTTTTTTTTTCATTTTTTCTAAAGCTGCATTTACGAATCTTTAATAAAAAAAAAACTAACCAGGCTTAGTATTTTATCTATTATAGCAAGTACTTGCTATCCAGTCTTCTCTTTGACAATTGAAGCGATAGAACGAAGAAGGATTTAAGTTAAAAGTTAAAGAAAAACTTTAAACCTCAATTACCCACTTTTTCCTCTTAACGTTTTAATTATTTGTCATTCATTATATTATTAAAAACATGTGCAATCAAAAAAATTAGTGGTGAAAATATGTATTATAAATTCATAAAAAAATTTAACCAACTTAATATTATGCTCAATTTATTTATTATTTCATCTCTCTCAAATAAAAAAAAAAAACGATCCTTCAAACTGTGATTTATTTGTCTGTGGTCTTAAATTACTATATACACTACATATAGGTATGCATTTTCATAATTCTTATTAATTGTTTTAATCAGAATATCCGGTCATTTGGCATATATATTTTACTACATATACACACCATCCGCAAAGGATATACCTCTTTTTTTTTTATTTATTTTAAAAACATATCCCTCAGATTTGTAAGCTCCATTATATGTAGATAAAGTTGGGGGCGTTAAAAAAATATTCCAACGAAAAAGTAAAATTCGCAGACACAATTTGATTAATGGATAAACTCGTACAAAAATTAAAGCCACCGGAACTCATTCATTAAAACCGCAAAACGAACGACGCGAAAATTCTGTATGTTTTTTTTTTTTTTGTTCTCGAAAGTTTAAATATATATAAATATTCGTACACGTGTGTAAGTATAAGCTGCTTTTTTTGTACATTTAAGCCCTTATCAGTATCATCCCTGAATTTGTATCGTAAATTTGCATATAACAGCTCGTATCTACACCAACACAATCCCGAGCGTGAATATTTCCATTATTAAAAAAAAAAAAAAAAAAAAACAGAAGATACATACCACATACTTGTAAATATATAGGGCTAGGGCTAATAGGTATGTTCTTGTTTAAGCTTTATGACAAAATGTCCTTTAAAAGTATCTCTAGAGACAATTTAAAGCGGAAAAAAAAATATATTTCAACAAACTTGTTGAAATTTGTGACAGCAAATTAAAAGCTTTACAAAAAGGACATCAACATGCACTTAGTTTTCTGTATTTTTTTTTTTTTTTTTTTGTTTGTTATTTTATTTATTTCATTTTAATGTGCTAATCTGGTTTTGGTCATTCTAATTTCTCATTCCACATTCAAGTATACTTGAAATTTGTATCAAACTATGTACGAGTGTTGAGTATTTTTACCACAGGTATGTTTATACGATACAAGTGTTAAGCTATGGGTAATATGAGTAAGAATTTCTAAAAATATTCACTAAAGCCCACGGCCCACTTACCGTTAACTAAGCGAGTTTAAATAATGAACTTTGCCAAAACCATAATGCATTTTTAACAAACATACTTTCATACGTAATTGATTGAGGTTTTAACTATAAGTATTAAATTCCAACAGAGTGGTATCCTTAAATGAGGCGGAAAATGATTTGAATGAAATGTTTTAGGCCCAGTTTATTGACACTCGCCATTAAATACTGAATATTTTCTTTTAAACTAAAATGACTTTAAACTAAAGATGTGATAATGAACATTCTATCAATTTTCACATTCATGCGCTCTACATTACATAACATTTGTTAAAACTTATTTGTAATACCAAACTTTTTCGTAAGATTTTTTTTTGCACAAAAGTGTAAAATAAAATTTTTTACCAAAATTTTTGGGAATTATGTACTCCGGTTTATTTTGAATTGTTCATTGGAACAATTAAAAACTTGCAAATTTGTGGTACTCCCTATGCATAAGTTTAGGTAATCCTCAACTTTTGCAGTTTACAGATTCCAATTATCTTGATTCATTCAAAAGTTATCGTGTTTACAAATTTCCAACGCCAACGAAGCCGCAACGGCACTTGCACATAAAAATGGAACTTGCTCATGTAGTTCAAAGCTATTATTTTTTAACTTAGCTTGAAAATTTTAGCTTTTGGTTATCTCATGTGTGCATGTATTGAGAGATATGCACAATAAATTAAGCACACATACAAATTTTTTTTAAAACAGGAACACTTTTTGGATTGTTTTTGAAAAATTATTTTTCTTTTCGATATTGGGTCTTTTCAAAATCTAATTTTTAGATGTTGATAAATAATAAACATCTTAAAAATCGTATTCCAATTTTGAAAATTTTTTAATAAAAAAATATTTTTTTCTTAAAATAGATTATTTTTAAAAAAATTCTAAAAATGTATCGTTATTGAAAATCGTTAGAGCCGTTTAAAAAAAAAAAAAAACAATTTTTTGTGTATAAACGTCATACGCCATTTTTAAGATATTGCTTATCAACATCTAAAAACTAAATTTTGAAAAAAAAAGTGAGTAGTTTTCGAAAAAATTATTTTTTCAAAACAAAAAAATTTATTTTTTTTTTTAAATCCAAAAAAAATTATTTTTACTGAACGTTATTACGGCAACTTGCTTTAATGTTAAAAAAAGTGGTTGAGTCATGAAGAAGAAAATTAGAATTTAAAAGAAACGGTTCTATGGCAGGTACCGTTAATATCTTATCCAAAAAAAAAATGACTATAATTTTTCAACCCAAATCGTAGGAACCATTTTTTGGGAAAATGAGTTTTTCTAAAACCGGTTTATGACAGGTACCGTTATTTTTGGTCCAAAAAAAATAATTCAAAAAATGTCTGGGGATAATCTCAAAAAAACGCCTCATACAAAGTTTGAAGTAAATCGACTCATCCGTTAAGGCTGCGACTTCTGATACATACAGACAGACAGACAGGCAGACAGAATTGTCGGACCCACTTTTTTCTTATACTCCATCATCCTAATGTCATGTTTGATTATTATCTCAACTTAATTTTGTTTTTTTTATTTTTTGTACGATGCCATAACATTATATAACGTATATCGCAAGTAAAAATTGTTTGAAAATAATCGATTCACTGAATAAAAAAGTACGTATACGCCACAGTGGAAAAAATTATTATAATTTTTTTTTGTGGTTTGATATAAGTTTGAACGCATGCATAGTCACCTAATCATGAAGGACATATAGATATTTTGAAAAATTTTGTGTTGAGGCTTGAATTCCAAACTGTTTTTTAACGTTAAAAAATGCAATAAACTTAACTCATCAACAAAAATATTTTCAAATTGTTAGGAAATAAACATCCATCCCGGAAAATGCTTTTACTTGGCCAAAATTCAAAAAAACCTAAAATGTTCACATTAAATTACAGCCCTCACTTTCCTTGTAATATATCCTTATTTCCTTTGCATTGTTTTTTCAGTATCCTCTTCTCTCCAACAAAACAACACTCACAAGAGTAAGTAGCAAACAATAAAAAAAAAAAAATCGCAAAATTTGACTTGGCGCCAGTCATCACCACCAAGCACCCGAACGGACAAGTTCATTGAACATTCTACAAAAAAAAAAAAAGAAAAAAGTTAGTAGCTACCTTTTACACAAAAAACATTCGACCCTCAATTATAGTGTGAATATCGACTTATGTATGGATAAAGGTGTAGTGTATAGGTGCATCAGAGAGTTTGCCAGAGGTTTGTTTACAACGACCACCATAGTTGAAGCTTTTGCACTAATCAAATAACCCGTAAGGTGAATTGCGAAAAACGTTGGGTTTTTGGAAATGAATATACCTTACCTATCCTGGTTTTTGGCTGAAGTTCTCAGGTTACAAACTATACGTAGGCACAGAAGTAATAAGAGTGTGTTTGTGTAGAATACAAGTGGCATAAGGGCTACACTGTATAGCATGTAGGCGGTTGTGACGGAAGGAATTGGGAAAGCGTATTCAGTAACACTATGGTATTTCCGTTTCTCTAACAAGGACACCGCCATATGCGGTATCTGTTGTGTAAAACGTAGGTGCTGTAATTTACCCTGTACACGAGACTTTACGTAGGTTTTAATTCTGTTTTTTTTTTTTTTTTTTGGTTAGACAATACCTACGTACGTACTGAAAATATGCTAACCAACGCGGCAGCAGATTTGGAGGAAGTATCTGACTACCTTGAACATTTTTGAGGTTTTTATTACAAAAAAATGTTACCAAGTTGAAAAATTCCTGTGAGTTGGTTTAAAAATTTGTGAAAAAGCGTGGGAATTTTGTTTTTTGCGACTTAAAAGTCATTTCAAAAATAGTTATGCCTTTGATCTTGTTCAGTCATCCGTGAAGTTCGTAAAAAAAATTCAACAAACAAAATTAAGAAAAAGATGGACTGGGGAGTAGGTGAAGATTATTAAACAAGCTTATAAGTTTAATTAGATAGTGATTTTTGTAAATCAGTCTCATAATTCTAACTTGTTTGGCCATGGGGCATATCGATTTATGTATGTGCACGGGCAATTTTTAAACGGAATAAGTTGCAGAAGATGGGTCGATAGACCCAATAGGGCGAGCAGAAATTGAAGAATTACAATATGTACCTTCAAAAGTTAATTCTTATTAGATGGGTAAAACTATATGCATCAATGCTGTTTTGTGCTCACGATTTCAGTGAAAGAATTGGGAAAATCTATATCAAAGTAAAATTAAAATGATTCTAGAAGTTTCCCATCAAAACGTGTGAGCAGAGCCCCAAAAAGGCATTTTTGGATGCTGAGACATTTGAATGCTTAATTTTAAAACAAAGATCTTTTTGGTATGACTGTCAGTAGATAGAATTTGAAGACTTATTAACTGTGTAGCAGCAAAGAAAAAGGTAGTCAGCTGTACTAGATTCATTCATCTGCAAAACCGCAGTTAATGAAATCATAGCTTATGCCGATAAACTATCTCTGGAACTAGCACAAGAGCCTTTAGCTAACGAAATTGATGCAAAAAATAATAATTGGAAGAACAGGAAGTGGAAGAATTGGTGGACGAAACAGCCATCGGAATACTGCTGACAAATACTCTCAATCTCCAGCAGAAATTGTTGGTTTAAATCCGAGTTTGAGCCTGTGACTAACCAAGCCAAGAAGCAGAGGCTATACCTAAAACAAAATGAGAAGACGAATCGTTTGCATCAAACGACTTTTCGTTTGTTGGACAAAACTACCCAAGTACGTCTCGTTTTCGAGATATGCTAATATAATAAACCCGTATTTTTGGTGCATTTAACGTCGAATTTCTTTACTGCCAAGAAGCAGAGGCAAATAGGTTGTGGTTATACCTAAAACAAAATAAGAAGACGAATCGTTTGCATTAAACGTTTGTTGGACAATAATTTTTAGACCCCATCTTTATTTGTAGCAAACTCTTAAATTCTTTTCGGTGAACCGAATTTATGCGAACAACTATGTTAAAAACAAAAGTTTAGCGTAACACCGGCTGTTGCAATTGCGCCAACAATTTTCGTTCAGCATAGAATTCATATAAATACCACAAACAAAGAGTCTTGTTTCCTGCAGTCAAATATTGTAAATGAATTTTATATTTACACAAAAAGTGAAGTTCTTTGCATCAAACTACTTTCGGGAGAGGTTTTTCACAAACTATTCATTCGGTTGCTGCAAACAATAGATTTTTCTAGTAAACAAAAAGTTGTTTACATATGAGAAGAATTTTCGTTTGCTGCAATCAACTCACCTTCTTTCTGCACCAAATATTCGTGCGAAATAAAAAACATGAAAAACATTAAAAATGTTCTTCCTATTTTCTTCACATTTCGCCATCGGAAACAATACCAGTGATTCATCTTCAACGAAGCATCAATTCAACTCAAGTTCTAATTTTCTTATTTCCAAATCAACAAATTTCAAAAAAATGTTCCCTACCAATTGCACAACATTCGTATGCATTTTTCCATCACATATTCCATTTACCGTCGAGTCGCATCGTTGGCATCCTCTTCGTTGTTGTCACACCATCATCGTTTTAATTCACTTTTGTTTGTGTCTTTTTCACAAAATGGCACAACCAGATGTTGTCACTTAACGAGCTCCGTTAAAAAAAAATTAAATGAGCATCACAAAAATTCATTTAAAAAAACAACAAAACCTAACAACAACAACAAAAAATATAACAAAAAAAAAATAGCAAATCAACGCCTCGCTGGCTGCATAGCCAGTCATGCACTTCAAAGGAACAACCATTTCGAAATAAAAGCAAAACTATAAAAATCCTCACATATACTTGGATACAAAAAGGATATAAAGAGAAGAACTACAATAGACAGACGAAACTTGCGAATGATATAGAAAAATGGTAGATGGGTAGAATGGAAGATAGAAAAAAAGAAATTGAAGAGTAGGCATATTGTTAGTTATCGGTATAAAGACACCAAAGGAACAAACAAAAAAAAGTATTTTTATTTGCTCCTGCCATACGCAGCACATACATACACACATACACACATATTTCACATTAAGCTACGCTTTTCACATTTACGCTTGAATGCTGCGACAGCAAAAGAGGATAGACTGATTCCATAAAAGTGGGTGAACTTTTTTTTTTTTCTTTTTGATGATGAAAGATATAACGGGCGGTAAGTAATTATGGTAAGTCGGCATAGGAAGACGATTTAGAAATCATTAATTAATTTGATTTTATTTTTGCAAATTTCTTCGTATGAAAGGGATTTTTTTGGGGTTTCTTTTTTGATTCTTTTGCAACAAATCTGATTAAAAAAATATTCTGTAAGTGAATTTTTTTAAGACTCTTGAAAAATTACAAAAATGTTTCATTAAGTCAAGGTGATAGCAATTGAGAGGTAACATATGTTTCAAAGCCCAAAGAAAGATTCAGAATAGCAAGAATCCTTTAACATTACCATTTTTACAATCATATTGACAGCTGCTATGATTATGATGACGATAACGGCTCACTTTATTAATTTCAGCACTTTTTGAATAGCACGAAAATCAAAATCAAGACCTTTACCCATTGTTTTATGATAAATTTTTATGAGCACCAACCTTTAAAACAAAATCAATGTAAAAAAAAATACGTATACGCCGTAGTGAACGATGCTATTTTAACTTAGTTTCAATTCCTTGAAGCAAACAAAACTGTTAACTTTTAAATAACAGTAATATTAAGTGAAGCAAATCATATGGCTGAGGTGGCGTAGTACGTACACTTAAAGAAATAACATATCTCGTTTCGTTTGCGGCGAATTAATATCCTTTGAATTAAATGAAAATCAGTTACTGCAATAGTTTTCATTCGTAGAAACTGTATAACATTTGACTGGTTTCTCGCTTATTTTAATGAGTTGATTGCAGTAAACGAGAACGCTTGGCACATCTAAAATTCTATTGTTTGCAGCAAACGAATGAATATCAAAAAGTTGTTTGTTGCAAGGAACTTCACTTTTGGTGTAAATATAGAATTCATTTACAACAAATGACTGTTGCAAACAAATTTTCTTATAACACTGCAATGAAAATCGCCTTAAAACGAAATTATACTTCTTCTAAAGGATTTTGGAACGCTGAACCTGAAGTCAAAACTACCCTAGTACGTCTCGTTTTCCAGATATGCTTATATTAACATGCCAAAAACCCGTATTTTTGGCACATTTAACGTCGAATTTCTTTACTGGTAAATACATTTCTTACAAAACTATTAATGGTATGTTCATTAATGTTCATTTCGGTGCAAAGATATTGCAAAGTACAATTTATGATTGGTCCAATTAAAGCGTCTTTAGAGGTAAAAAATTTCTGAAGAAATAATTTTCAATGGCTAACTTTATGTTTTTTTGGAATGCTGAGCACAAATCTGAAGCTATCCAAAAAAAATGTATCATGTGTTCATTCCAAAAACTACGGAATTTATGGTGATTATTTTTTAAATAACGGTTTCAAATGTGACTATACATTGATTACTAAAAAAAATTTTTATGTTTCACGAAAGATATCTAATTCGTGGCATAATGGCAACAACCTTGGTTCGAAATTTAGAAGTTGCAGGATCAATCGCCTGTGTTACGCTTTTATTTTTTATAATTAAGTCATTCGCATAAATTATTTCAACGAAACGAATTTAAGAATTTGCTGCAAACGAAGTTGAAGTCGAAAAATGATTGTCCACCAAACGAAAAAGTCGTTGGGGCAATTTTTTCATTAGCCGCAAACGATTTGTTCTCTGAGTGCAAAGTTGAGTTTTGTTCCTACAATTTTGAAAATGTCAAACAGGAAAGCAACAAATTCGATATTTTGACAAAATGTGAGCAACAAATTAACACCAAATTCCTGCTTTCTTATTTTTTTCAAATTTTTAAACTGAATTGGTTTTAGCAACATGGCGGTGCTTACTCCACGTAAAGTTAGCACTGCCATGGTTTTGAGTGGTAAAGTTGGGAGCAACAAATTTGGGTATGGTGTTATGCACTAGCAACAAATTAGTAACAAATTCCTATTCCTAGATACCTACTTAAATTTTTGAAATTTTGAGTGTGGTTTTTAAGTGCCCTTAGCTGAGAGAAATACGTTCCACAAGATCCACAATGTGTTTTGGTCATGAAGAAGTTGGGTTACAAAATTGATGTACACTTTTTTGAAAAGAAGTGAGAAATAGCCCTTTTATTTGGTACCAATTTTTTCACTATGTGATAATTTCTTTTATGAAACTGTTAAATTGTATTTCTAGGTCCAAACGTGAAGCAACAAATTCGAGATTTTCGTAACAAATTAGCAACAAGTTCCTGCGTACTAGTATTTTTAAAATTTTAAGTTTTGGAGGATGACGGTGTTAACTTCACGTGAAGTTAGCACCACCACCGCCATGAGTTTGGGGGTAAGGGTTCGAGCAACAAATTTAACTTTTACCAATGTGGTGTGGGTAACTGGAGCCAACATTCTTTCGAGTAGAATGTTTGAAAGAATATCTACATAATTTGGGCTACTTATCAAAATCGTTAAATTCTTTGTTTTTCAAATATAAACGCTCAATCATTCTAGAGAATAATTTTTCACCCTTCAAAAGGTTAAACATGTAAATTTTCAAACAAAATGTTACGTTCAATTTGTAGGTGTAAAAATAGACATAATTTAACACCATTACCTAGACTTTTTTTTTTAATTCTGTTTCTCTCTGTCTATATTGTGTCTCCCCAAATAATTGACATCTCTTTTAATTGCATTTTTCTCTGACATACACTTGACACTTAAAAAAAAAATGAAAATGAAAATGTATAAGCAAAACTACATTGTTCACATAACTGTCACATCCTTTATGCTTAACGAATGGGAAAATTGAAATCTCAACATAATTAAGTTTTGTCATGTTGTTTCAACTATGTTGTACCTACACATATGCAAAAACGTACATACAAATATGAAGAGAGAAGGAGAAAGAAAAAGAGTATGTTTTTTTTGTACCTCCAGTCAGCTTCCTATCTTTGCTTTAAAACAGAACAGGTGATTGAAATGATGTCAAAATGACACCAACTAACGTATACCGCTCACATCCTTCATCCTTTTTGTAAATAAAATTTAAGTCATCAACAACTTGGCAGCTAACCGTGTATGAGTAGAGTATAAAGAATTTTTTATTGTCATCATCCATTTAGAATTATTTATCTCATAAGGATTAAAGTGTGCATTTCGTACATATTAAGGGCTTAAAATTGTGGAAAAACTGTTTCCTTTGAATGCCTTTTGAAGGAAGCCTCTGCGCTATTCGCCTGCTTCTGTATTTTAATAGTGTATGATATAAGAATGACTCACTCTGGTGTAACAAAAGTAGACTCAGGAAGAGGTGTACCCAATATTCCGATACAATTGTCAAGTCGATCCTAAATCACATACAACAACCATATACGAGCACAAGGAGGTAAGTATGTTGTTTAATATGATGCCCACGGGGTTTGTCTAGACAACTTGAGGTTGTGATTTGCAATATTGCTGCGACAAAATACACATATGATTGCCGATTGAATAATAATACCTACAAAGAATAAAAAAAAAGAAGGAATAAGGGAATCTACATTTTTATAGGGTCAATTGAAAGGATGTGGCGCATCCTTGTTGGGTGTTATAGTTGTTGTTGTGTGTGAAAACAAACTTGTGTCCTTGTGAGTGTTCTTTTTTTTATTTTTTTTGGTTTTGTTTAGACTCGACTGCTCAGTTCATGTTTGTCTTCTTTTTATTTGTGTTTGTTTTTGTGGGTTTTTCTTGGATATTCTTTTGAAATTGTTTGAGCCCTAAAGGGACTCTTTTTCTTGATGGCCAACATGGTACAAACAAAATATTTATTTGGTATGCTTTTTAACTTTTTATTATTTTCTTATTTCCTTTGCATACCATTTGGAAGTTTGTTGATAGATTTTATTTCATTTTTCTCTTTTCTTTTCCTTTTTTTTATTATTATTTTTTATGTGCACCTAATTGTTTATTCAGAAAATTCATTGAAATGATCAACCATTCTATCGTTATTGTCGCATATATGAATTTTAGTTTGCTTGAAGACATTTTCGATTTTTGTTAGTCACTTTTTGAGGTTCGATATGATGATATATTGCTGTTGGTAAAGGATTCTTACTGCGGGCAAAAAGGAGGGCGTTGTAGAAATCTACAATTGAATATGTTTTATCGTTTGTAATGGATATATTAATGAAACATGACCTTAGGATGGTGGCCAAGAAGAAACTTATTCTAGTCGGTTATTCTGGAATTCTTTCTTTCGTAAAATGAAACTAGAGAATATGCAGAATGAAATTTACAATATTTTATACATACCATTAGTTTGTAGTGGTTCTTAAATTTTAGATAGCAACTTTAGAGAGTCGGGCATATAATATCTTTCGGTTCTTGGGGCCAACTAGTTCTTAATATGATTATAAAAATTATCATTTTTCTGCGTTATACAGCTGGAAAAAACCGTCTTGGTTATTCAAAAGAGGGCTTTGCTCTTTTCCTTAAGGACCTTAAGTGTCTTCTTGGGCTATAGAAACGGCAGTTTTCATTTAACAATCTTGAATTATTAATTTATCATAGTTTAATCAATTTTGAAAAATAAATTACGCACAAGTTTTTTTATCGATTTCCTTCACTCTTTAGAAAATCATCTTCTTCGAATTCTAAAAATAACAATAAGAACACCTGAGAGAAAACACTTTTCAAACCCAACTCAAAGCAATGTAAGTTGACCCTCTTATGTATAGAAGCTATAACTCAATTGAAACCACAAAACAAACTTCTATGGGACTTTTATCGATTTTTCTCTTCAATGATATCTGCCTCCATCATGGCAAACCATGCATACCTATATACAACAACCATGTTATTTCACCACAAAACACTACCAAATGGTCGTTAAGCTTTATTCACGAAGTAAAAGTCATCCGAAGAGCCCATTAAATCGCCAAAAAATATAGGCTCCTATGTGAACTTTTTTTTTTTTCTTCATTTTATAGACCATTTTGAAAAAAAGGACATACAACCACAAGAAAAACGCCTAAGCCCAAACCTACCTACATAACGTGCGAGTTGAAATGACTTTTAGTGTATAATTTGGAGAAGGCCATTATAGAAAGGAAAGAAGGAAAAAGGACTTTAGCAAGACGTGCCTGGGATGAAACCACAAAAAAACATAGCCAACTTTCATCGTGCCGCTTCACTTAAAGATAATTGTTTTCGAATGCCATCTTACCACCCAACATCAGAACACCTAAACACTGCTCCGTATATTCTCAACTCCAAGAGTCAGATAGGAGTCCACTTGTTGTCTTTGTATAAGGACCATAGCAAGAAAGGAAGAAATAAAAACTTCTATTTACAAAACGTAAACGAGACAAGGATAAAATGGCATTATCTCTAGAAGCTTCCCAGTTAGGTAAATACAAGAAAAATACGCTTTGCATCGCGTTTACTTACCTGTTTCATTATCTTGCCGCAGTTCCTTTCTTTTTTTTTTGTCTTTTTTTGTCGTGTCCCTTGGCATTCTGCTTCGTGGAATTTTGTATGGCAGATACCCTCTTATGCTCTCCATATTCAATTGTAATTCCAAAGGACGAAAATAGTGTTTTTTTTTTTTTTTTGTTTTGTATTTTACTGCAGGGAAAGCACACTCCATACAGAATTACTTTATCAATTATTTAAAATTGAATAGCTTTAGGCTGTATTTTAACATTATGCTTCTCATCAGCCATCAGGACGAGTAGAGCAACATCATCGAGAGTTCAAGTTAGCTTCTAGATAAACAAGCATATAAGTTGGACAATTTGGAAGTATATTAAAGCAAAGACTCAAAAAAAAAATAATTTAAAACCCAAAGGAAAGACAAAAAAATCGTTTTAAGCCTTCACTGAACAGTCAAAACCTCGTATCTACATCTGGATCTAAAAAGGCGAATTCAAAATTTATTTCAACCTAAACATCAAAATAAGTTAAATAAAAAACAAAAATTGTTGGTAGGTATGTTTTTTTATTTTTTTTTTGAATTGATGCTAGGGACGACTGACTTCTCACCCTTAAAATATAAAAAAGAGCGACTGAGAGAATCTAGTTTAACCAAACACAATCCAAAAAAGTTAAAAGGTTTTGATTTTTTTTTTTTAAATTACAAATCAAACGAACCTCACCGTGGTGAACATCAGGTGTTTAGCAGAGTTACCTCTTCCCGAAAAAAATGGAATAGATTTGAAAAAAAATGTAATAGATTGAGAAAATTCGGAGTAGATTGAAATTTAGCTTTTTTAAAACAAATATATGAAATAAACATTTTTATATTAAATTTTACTAAACAAAAACAAACGAAAAAACAAAAATTGAAATTCCTTAAGATCATATTTCAATGTTTTGTTAAATAACCATTTTTCGATTAATTCTGGAACAAAAAAAGAAAGATTGTGTAGAGTAAATTTATTTAATTTTTTTTTAATGGAAATTCTGGGTTATGAGCAGATTTGGCCTTTTTTATAAGATTGAAGTAGATTTAAATAGAGGTTTTCAAAATGTAGGAAATTTTAATATTTTGATGATGGTGCGTAGGTTTTAATTTTTTTTTTTTCAGGAAATGTAGTAAATTCACTACAATTGTAGCAAAGTGCCATCGCTGGTCCCAACCGCTATGAAAGTTTGTGGATTGGCAGCTAAAGAGAGAGAGCTAAAGGAGGAGTTTGACTTAAAAGTTCCAATATGGCTGAACTACTTAGTGAACACCTTATATGGGTTAGGATGACATATTTGGAGCTCAGGTCTTTTAGCAGCAGTTTTATCCGGCTCTTCACTCTTGGAGTGAACTTAGAGTATGGTCTTCTTGGATTATTTTATTGCGACCGTTTGGAAAATAGGGAAGTATTTAAGAAGAAAAACCGATGCACATTAGTTTTGAAATTCTGAATATTGTAATGGGAGGGAAAAACAGAGACAGGTAATGCGATTTGGACGAATAAACGCTTTATATATACAACATCGAATATATGTTCGTTCCGTAAAAGGTGGTTTGTAAGGCACATACCGAGAATGGAAAGCTGTTCAGTTCAGCAGAAGCAATAAATTTTACTCGATTTCTTACTCCCCACTCGACAATACTGACAGGGTCAGAATTTAATGAGCCTATCATATTTCGCGGTTGAAGTTACACATCCGAAGTACATGAACGTGAATCTATAAATGAATATAAAAAGCTGAAAGTACTATCATCAGCGATACAATTTAGTGGATTAGAGGTTTCAGAAAGGAGATCATTACACAATTAATTTTGGTTCTGTAGGTGGATTGTACTGTCCGAACAATTATACTGGAGAATCTGGTTTGGCTGACGTTACAGCTATACAGGAAGTGCTATCAGACTAAGAGGACATATACGGAGGATAAAATCGTGTAAAATCTACCATGGAAAGTACTTTAAGGGACAGGGCCAGGGGCTATTTTTGTGTGTGTTTGTGAAAAGGGGAATCCCTAGGGAAGAAAACTTGGGATTTATTTATGTAAGCGAGCGTTTGGTTACAATCCGTATCAAAGCAAAATTAAAGAACGTGAAACTGATCTCTGTTTACGTCCGCCACGCCAAGAAGGATTACCCAAGGTTGAATTCTACGACCACCTAGAGAGAGCAGCCCACGAGCTCACTATGGGCCAAAAAGTTGAGAGGAAAGCCGACTGCTAAGGAAGTAAAAAAGAGAGGGCAGTCGATTCTATTCAGAATTGTATCGGCAGGGGGGATGTTCGAAAATTTTACTAAGGGATAAGATAATCTACTCAAGGTTACAAGGTCGAGAACGGAAGCCTGCCAAGATAAGAGGGGGAAAAAACAAAATCCGGGTTAGACTTTCAGAATTAACTGGATGTTATTCGAAAGAACCTAGGCAATATTTTAAAGGTTTGGTCTGTTCTGTTTTCTGTTGAGCCTTATAACAAACCAAACACAATCCAAAGAAGTTTTTGGGCCCTAAAGTCATAATTTTTGATTTTTTTCAAAAACTACAGCTCAAAAAACTCAGCAAAAAAAAAAAAAAATTTCGATTTCCGAAAAAACCGTTATCGGTTCATAATTGAGTTTGGGTTGAAAAAGCTTAAAAATCATCAAAAATGCACAAAATAACTGTGCCCAACTTCAGAAAATTAACTGGGCATTACTCGTAAAAACGTATTCAATATTGCAGATAAAGGGTTTGGTCTGTTTGCTTAAGTTATGTGATATTTTTCTTCATTTTTACTTCCTCTTTGACAAAAACAAGACAAAAAAAGGAAAAACGTCAACAAGAAACTGTTTTGGAATGAGAAGGATGCGAACTTTGTATATATGTGTAGAGTGCCAGGATTGGCGTCCTAGTTTCTCTGCACAAAAATGTATTTTTACTTGATCTAGGATATACGCTAGTTGTCGTTGTCGTTCAGCTTCCCCATTTTCATACATTTGAGTTTGTGCTCCATGAATTGCGTTTTGAATATTTTATGAAACTTTTTATTTCCTTTTTCGTATTTCTGCTCTGTTCTGTTCTTTGTATATTCAGCTGGATGTTTGTTTTCTTATTTTTTTTTTTGTGTGTGTTTTTTTTTGTTATTCCAGAAAAGATCCTTTTGCATCTTTCATTCAGTCAAATGCCTCCTACGGTGTGTTTTGTGTGCTTATGTGTGTCCTTTTATAGTCACTCTGTACGTTATTGCTCTCGCTGAGTGTTTCTATTGTGGATACACAATCGAAAACAAAGGAAGAGAAAGCGAGAGAGATTTGGATAGAATATTTTGTGTGTAGAAGAGTACGAGTAAGGATTGAGACTGCTGGAATATTTTTTGGTAGAATGATTTTTTTCGGGAGGGGTTGGGGCTGAGCGTTGGGGGAGGGGAAGTCTCCTCTCACTCTCAATTGGCTTGAAAACCCCATTGAAACTTTTGCAATATCCCATTATAAAGGATGTGAGCAATATTCAATTTGCTGAAAAATGTTTTCTTGAGGGAACCAGTTTGTTGTTTTAAGCTTTTCTTCTTTCCTTCTTCTTTTTTTATTTTTTGGTTTTGGTTAGCCGATATTCAACAGAAAAAGCGATTACAGAATGGTTTTGTTTTGTAATTTTTTTTTTTTTTTTGAGAATATAGGTACGTAACATATGCATAGGCTTTTTTGCTGTTTTAGGATACAATCTTATATATTCTTTCCCCTGATGCAAATGATTGTGTGGAAGTTGAAAACTTTTTAATTATCCTTCGAGCAAATGAAATGAAAATATTTCTTTAAACTTTAAAACCTACTCCAAGGTTTTTTTTTTTGATATGAGGAATTTTATTATTTTGAATAATGTTCAAGTTTAAGTTGGTAGGTAATTCAAATAACGGAGAGTGCTTAAAGTATAGAAGAAGAATGAATGAAATAAAAATTATACAGCTTAAAGATTAAGAAAATAACAGGAAATTAATGCAAGTATGAAAAGATTATCAGCTTAGATTTTGAAGAAAGAACGTAGTTTATAAAACTACATATTTTGAAACAGATTTGTTTCTCTTTAAAGACAGCAAAGACAAAACAATAAGGAATTACGTGGAAAAAGATCATTTTTGTTACCAAGAATCGTAACGCGGTGTTTAGAGTTACTCTAAAAAAATAAGTCCACATTTTAAAACAACCTTTCCAGATCATCTAAACTAGATTTTTGTCTTTGCAACCTCTAATCTAATTTATTTACTTCCAGAATTTTGCAATCAGCTTCTCGGAACAGGAGGATTCAACCTATCGCCGACAAGACAGCCAGTTTGTCTAGCAACGGAACCACCTGAAGAGCATCACATCAATTTTATAGAAGACTTGAAATTAAAATGCTCTAAAGTAACGTGGAAGACAGCCTGACCATCTTTCCAGCAAACAAAAGTCTACAGAACCATTCAATTAAGGAGCCGGAACCGAATTTTTTCCGGGCGATGATCAACGAAGTCTATTGTCCTGATTGTGAATATGTCCAGCGAGAGCGTACATACGTACTCTCGTTAGTACCTATCTCGCAGTTAAGTGGATGTGTATAAGGCCAATTCAGAAACAGCAGAAGTAAGCCCTAGCCATTTCATCGTCATTTAGTGTCGTCAAGAAAAAGAACCAGATTTTTGATCTTCAATTCAGAAAATTCGCTGAAGGCTTGATAGAAGTCTTTTCCAAGCAGTTGCGGTCTCGTTCTGCCAAGAACAGAACACTGACGGAGAAGGTGAGAGACCGTGTCAATTTCATGATGGTCTTCACATCTGCTAAAGTGAGTTATGATGGGTTTGTTCAATTCCATCAAAGCCAATATGACCTGGAACCCAGATCAGACTATCAGATAGACTAATTTAAAGAACACTGTAGCCGAATGGAAGTCTTAAGTGATTGCCTGATTACCCGTTATGATAGCTACACTTGTGTTATGATCTGGATTTAATTTAAGAATCCTAATTGCTTCCCTAATTGCAATTTTCTTCGCTTGGAAAACACTGGCAAAAATGGATGGTCATTCGGTTGAAATTTATTATCAATTCAAATGATTCAATGTTCCAATAAAATATTAAATTTATATTTATTTAATACAAAATTCAAAAAATGATATTTTCACAGTGATATCTCTGAATTTTTAGTTTGTTATTATTAAACGATGCGTAAAATATCCTTCTGCTATTGTCTAAAAAAATATTCTCGCAGCAATTCCATTTCTATCTATGTACTTCATCACTACTCAATCAAATCGAATTTGTCAAACAGTCAGAAACCAAAATTGGTCTAGCATTTCGGTTGGTTGCACATTTTGATTTGTTTGTGTCACACAAGCAAACAAAAACAACAACAACAAAAATAGAGAAAAAAATGCCAATAAATTCCCCGACTCCCTGGATGATAGTCTCATAAAAATTTATGAGCAGGAGTAGGTATCATCTTTATATCCATGGAATTTAAATGTTCCAATTGTTGTTCAACAATACATGCAAATCTTGTTGTATAGGCCAACAGAAGAAAAAACAAACAAAAAATAATATCCAACCACCATTATACCCTTCCCGGCTCATGCATCCCTTAAAAATAAAGCCAAGGGCGTCAAGGAATATAAAAAAAACAAAAATCGGCCATTTAGATTTTTTTCAGTTTTATTTTTCAGTTTTGCCTCATTTCTTTTGTAAGCTTTTTGTTTTCAGAGTGATTTTTGTTTCGTGTTTTGCGTTTTATCTGAGCTGTGAAATTCGTTCTGGTATTGCAACAAATTATAGAAACAAAGCATACAAAATAACAGCGTTTCAACATCTGCTTCACAGGGAATGGTTAAATTTGTGTGTTTATTATTTTTTTTTTATTTTAACTTTGTTTGAGAGAACAATGAAAGTAGGCACTAAAATGGCCTTGAACTCTGATGGTCAAGCATGATTTCTTTTAGATAATTTTAATTCACTGTGATTTTTGACAATACCATGGCTGGGTGGATTCTCTTTTTTTTTTAGGGTTGATTTCCTGTGTATTGAACTGTGCCTGGCAAAGTCAACCTTTTCTGGACTTATCTGGAATAATAAAAATAATCTTAAGTTGAAGTTTTGTTTATTCTTTTTATATGAAAAACGATTCCATAGAAAGACGCAATAATAAAACGAATTTTCGGGAAATTGCATGATTTTTTTTTATTTTGAACCCAAGCATTTTTGAGATTTTAAGAGATTTTTTACAAAAAAAAAAGCCTCGAAGAAGGTTTAAAAATTTATTGGTAGGTACCTACCCGAAGTTCTTAAAACTTTTTTAAACAGGCAGTAACTTTTTGAATCAACGCAAATTGAGGAAATATTCGAACAACGTACCGGAATACAATAATCTTGTTTAGCTGACTAAATAGGTAAACATGCAGTTAATCACAAAATTTTAAGTAAGCACCTATTTGTGGCTTATATTACTTTTCCGTACACGTAGTGCAAAGAATAAGTGTAGAGATTGGTACAATTTTTTTTTAGAATTAGTATTTCATGATGAAACTTTATGAAACGTAAAAAAACACGTTTTCGAGACATTTTTATGTGAGTGTTTCGTTGTTTGCGTCGACAAAAATAGGTTTTTCGCTTATATCTCAAAAACGGTAGGTGTTTGAAAAAAATAAAAATAATAACAATATGAAAGCTAGTTAATTTTACATAAATTTGTCTTTTCAGGTTTGCTGAACAAACCGTTAATTAGTTTTTCAAAATATAATATGGATCCCAAAAGTAGGCAATTCTTTTTTCTTTCTTTTTAACTTTATAACTAAAATTATAGGTATAAACAAATAAAATCTTCCGATCTAATTAGTTTAGGTATGTTCACAATTAAGTAAACGAACAAATTGCATATTTCAAGGCTCCATATCTACAAACTTTAAAATAAACTTTTATGTAAGATAAACTCAGCTATTAAATTGTAAGATATTAAAGCGAAAACTCCCATTTATAAACTTTTCTTTGAAATCTTGTAGATATCACTTACCGTTTAGCACTTCAAAAGTACATATAGATCTTAAAAACATGCATTTTTAGTTTTGAACAATGCATACTTTGGGGATCTTTATGATATTTGAAAGAGCTTCAACTTCTTTTGATAATATCTAAAAAAATTTCAAAAACAAATGTATGTAAAATTAGCTGATCGGGCAGACATTGTCCTGCCCTGCACAATAATTTTTACTGTGCACTTAAGTTTATTGTCTGAACCACAACTACAATAGCTACTGAACCGCCAGATTTTCAAATCTTTCATTTTGAATAATCTGTTTAAAAATGTAAAAATCTGTTTTAAAATGATTTTAGTTTTTACATTTGAAGCATAGACAAATAAATTTGCCACATGCCACAAACAGTTCTGTACTCGACAATAATGGAACCAAATGAAATACCGCAGAAAAAACGTGTAAAATCGCAGAAAAAAGTGTATTCCGCGGTATTCCATGATCGTTCACCAATATTTCCAATATAACCACGCGGTATAAATGTTTTTTCTGATGGTACTTAACCCTTTTATCCTGACTTCCCATGCTATTTTCAGCGATATTTCACCAGTATTCTGCGCTTTATACACGGTATTCCGCGTTTATTATTCATGACGTTTAACGCTTTATTCCGCGACTTTTTACACATTTATTCCTTTTGGTCCGCGGTATTTTACGCTTTTTACCTCCTATACTATTTGCCGCTTTATTTAGCGATCTTTCACTAGTGTTTCGCGCTTTTTTTCTGTGATATTATACGTTTTTTCTCGAGATAGTTAGTAAGCACTCTTTTCCTGACTTCCCATGCTAATGTCCGCTGTATTTCGCGATGATCAACCTTTTTTTTTAGTTGTATTCCGCGGTATCCCACCATATTTTCTGAGATAATTAAACGTTTTTTTCCGAGCGGGGAAAGAGTTTTAATTTGATTTCCCAAGTCCCAAAGGCTTTTCTTTTAGAGTTTCCCTTCAAGATGATCCAAGCAAATGAATTTATCTCCAGGTTGGGTCACAAGTAAGTTCATGTACAAACTATCGTATTATTTAATTTTAAGTCATGAATTCATTCGAAAAACTCTAACGCAAGTGAAGATTAAATAAACACAAATATTGTAGGTAAAAAATTAAAGGAAAAAAATATTCATTTTTCTTTCCTCTTAGAAAGGATCCTTCAAACCCAAGTAAAGTTGCTTCTTTAAAAATAAATTCTCGACACCAATGAACTTACATACGCCTTTGATAAAAATCTTCACAATACTCCCAATCACAGTTTTATTTGTTAGGTTACTGAAATTAGGACATTCACATTACACCACCACCAGTACACACAATTTAGGTCAGCAATATGTTTTAGATATTGTTTTTTTGTATAAACTTTTTTATATCAACATAACACTATAAACTCAATTACAAGATACATTGTTATTCCACCTTCATTTCTAGGTTTTCTAACCCCTTACTATACTATTACCAGGTAGTAGAGGTAGTATAATGGGTATTCTATTCATTAGATGGCTTTTGTTGTGAAATAATATCAAGTCCCATTGAACTCAATCTACACTTTGTAAACTATTTTCATATAGTAGGTAGTATGGTAAGGGAATATGCTCTCAAATCGAAACCGAATGTTTGTGCAGGTTTTGCATGGATTTTTAATAAACTTTTCCAAAGCAACTTGTAGATGGGTGTTGTCACATAAAATAACCACATGGCTGTAACATAGTATAAACTAAATGTGTGTAGGTCTAGGTATACTGTGTTACCAACTCTACGTCAACATAATAATACTCTGTCATATAGTAGTTTCATATTGTTTGGTAGGGTACTAATGGCAGTCAGTTCTGTATCGTATGTGATAAGTTCTTATGGTATAGAACAGGTAATTGTTGCCATTGGTGGGAATGAAATTCAGTTTTTTATATTGTTTTCAAATCTCTTTTTATAGAAACAAGTAGAAAAATTGCTTATATATCTGAAAACAATTAGGTGATCCTAAATTAGAAAATCAAATTGTCGTGGTTTTTTTGTGCAATGAAAAAGTTGTCGCAGTAAAGTTTAGCCGAAAATAATAATTCTAATACAAACTATTGGGATTGGCACTGCTATTTGAAAAAATACGTTTTCCTGCGTACCTATTTCTGCAGCCCCAGAGGGCCAGAGTCCCCCACAGATAAGCACACACATACTTGAAACATTTTGAGGGCTAAAATACCGATAATCCGGGAAGAACATACAATTTTAAGTTATAATGCGTTATTTTGATGTTTTAGCATTTAACAAAAACCATGTGGAGTAATTTCTCATATATTTCTAATTGAACGTCGAATTCTTCTTAGAGTTTCTACGCTGTGATTTTAATTACTATATATAAAAAGAATCTAATACATATTTTGTTATTTTATTGGCAACATTTTAAGACTACAAACTTGTAAATCCCTTGCGTAATTTTTCAGTTGCGACTGTTTCAATACAAGAAGGTCCAAAATTATTTTGTTAAATTTAAACAATTTGTACACAATATTTCTGTCAATTCAAAAGGATGCAAAAATATAAAACTCTACTGATTTTGATAGAGCATAGAGATAAAGATAGTTGTACTGAAAATATTTTTCAGCATAGTACCCCTTGACTGCCACCAATACCCTAACTGTTATGAATAACGCCAAGAATCCCACACCCCAGCCTAGGCGGCCATAGTTTTTTTGTTTTCAATTCCTTTTTTTGGTGGTTCATTTTTTTTTTTGTTTTTGTCTTGTTCCAATATCGGTATTGGGTTGGTAGGAATGTAGGGTACAATAAAACTTTTGTTGGCTTGTAATCGATTTTAATTAAATTTTCTGGGGCATACTAATGGAATGGCATATGCGCTTGAATGCATTTCATTCTGATTGTTTTTTTGTTTCTTTCATTTTTCATTTTTTTTTTTTTTTTTTTTTTTTTTTGTATTCGAACAATAATTGTGTAGTGGCAGTGGGTGTTTGAAGTCAGGTCATACAACTCCCTCTCCTGGTCATCAAGCGTATTATAATTGCATTAAAAATATAAATCAATACGTATAGGTACGAGTATATGGATGAGGGCAACTGAACTCATCAGGTTTGTATTTTTGTTTTTTTATTTATTTTTAATCGAACAAGTGCGCGGTACAGAGAGGAACATCGTGGATTATACTTATTTGTTTTCATACAGAAAAATTCATGCGTCAATTAACAAGAAAAATTAATAAAACAAAATAATGTTGTTTTTTTTGTATGTTTTCAGTGTGATTGTGATTGATTCTGTTATTTACGAATAAATATATTTTTTTAATTACATAAATTGAAAAACTTCATTCAATAAAAATTATTACTTTCGTGACCGACACCAATCATCTTTTATATCTTAAGGGTCTTGCAATTGTGTCTGTCTGGGATAAAATTAACGGCACCGGCCATTATTATAGAAAAACTTATTTCTCTCAAAAACGAGTCAAAGGATTTTGATAAAATTTTGTATACATTTTAGTGTAAAGAGTACTTCTGAAATGGAAAAGGGAAAAAAAATTCTTTAACCGTTTTTAACGGTTATATTTTTGCTTCTCCATCGCAACCAAATAATTTTCATCATATTAAATTTTTAATAACAATCGATTGTTTGCATTTTGGTTTGCTTTTAGAATAACCAAACAATCAACCACTTTCAAGTTTAAATTAAAATTGTTTTGATGAAAACGACGAGTGCAAACTCCATACGAATATATCCGTGGTGAAATGTTCACTCAAAATATGCTTTTATTGTGTTTGTTTTTCTGTCTGAGTATGGCAATAGAATTAAACTTTTTTGTTTGAAATATTAAAAAAAAAAAAAAAATCTATCCACACTTTGCTGAAATTTCATATCCAGGACGTGTGTGAAGGTTCGCATCATACAGAAACCTAGCATAATAAGAATTTTCAATAGGGTGAAACCGGGTTATTTTAGGGTCGCATTTTTCTCATTAAATTTGTTTTATTCTAATAAGATCACAAACAAAAATTGGTCAAAGGAAGGTTTTCTACTCCATTTTAATAATAATTTAAAAATAAAGGTTTTTACTTCTTTTAAGTTTTCAACTGGTATAAAACAAATTCTGACGCAATAAATGTAAAATTGTGTAAGTTTTATGCACTTGTTTGAAAATATTAAAACATACTTAAATTTTTATTTTTGAATTATATGGTATAAACTGGTTTAAGACTCAAAGCAAAAATTTTCAACTGAGCTAACGACTTAAAAATATATAAATACAAAACAATATTTTATACCAGTTGGCACTGGTATAAACAGGTTTAATTTTTCAGTAAATAAATAATTTATAACATTGCTTAATTCAACTGCCAACTAGTATAAACTGGTATAACTTGATAGCAAATAGTCTATCAAAAACATAAATATCAAGCGAAGCTATTAAAATTCAAGAATGTACATTCAGTAGGAAGATGCACAAATTAATATTTTATTTGTATATTTACTGGTATAAACTGGTATAATTTCCTTGCATACAATCTATCAACAAATTTGTGATAACTCTGACTGGTATACTGGTATAAACTGGTTAAACAAACAGAGTTATCGGCTATAAAGTACATTACAAAGGTGCATACCATTAATATTGTATTTATCTGTCAATTGGTATAAGTTTCTGGTATAATTTTCTAGCAAATAACCTATAAGAAATACTAATAACTGTCTGTTAAGAAATAGTCCAACTCACGCTACTAAAGGAAGGGTCCTTAGAGAAAACGCAATACATCCCTGTCTCATAGCTTCTAAACGTCACATCGACACTTTAGCCCGATGACATATAAGTAATCAACAATAATAATCAAACTTGTACATATTTTTTTCATATGAGAATTGTCATTGGACCAAAGTGTTGGCTAGTTTGACAATTTTGTAAAAATCCCTATTATGCCAAGCAAAGCCTCAAATTAAAAAAAAATGAAATAAGTTCATTAACTGGTATAAACTGGTATAAAATGTACAAGCAATTGACCTTTTTTAAAAACAAAATCTCATTATAATTGTCAATATTATTCAATTCATTCAAAAATTTCAATACATGTCATGTCATTGAAATCTCTTGTTTTAATATTTGTTCATTTTTTTACCCGATGGTTTTTATTTAAGTACCCGGTTTAACCCTTAAGTCTTCTTCTGTTTATTATTATTTTGTTCTTTGTTTGAAAACAAAACGAAAAAAAAACGCATGGAACTGTTTTAAATGGTTGGGAGTGTTCATAGTGTTGGGTTGGGTTTGGGTTGGTTTTGGTTTGGTTGTCATGAGATATTTTTGACGGATGTTGATGTGCAGAAAAGGCACAAACCCGCATTATGCTCCCTCAACACAATGAATGGGGGTGATAAATGGTATAACTTTTTTTTTTTGTTCGTATTTAAGTTGTTTTCGGGAGAAGAAGGTTTTGTATTGTTTTGATTTTTTTGTAGTTTTCTGCTTTTTTTTTTTTTGTAGAGTCATTCAAATTCGAAGTCATCGTTGACGAAACAGGAACAAATAAAAAGTTTATCCTTGAAAAGAGAGCGAAACTTTTCATATAATATGAAATGTGTGTGATGCTTTGTTTTATACTTTTCAAAAGAAAAACGTTTTTGTGTACATACGTGGTAGAGTTTAGGAGAGTGAGAGAGTGTGTGAGAGAGAGAAAGACTTATAGTTCTAAGAATGTGAAGACATCTATGACAGAAACTTTAAACATTGACTAAAAAAGATGGAAAAACGATAGATGGATGACTTTTGAAAAGTTTGAAGATTTCTTTTATTGTTGTTCTTCTTTTTTTTTTGATATTCACACATATACTGACAATTGAGAAGTTTTTCAATTCTATTTTTGGGATAACCCACATCTTAGGGTCTTTTATTTGGGAGTAATATGTGTCAATTTTTCTTGTACTTCAGATAACCTTTTAATTTCAATGTTCTTGAATTTAAGAACATTACGCTGATATGTGACCATAACCCAACTGAGGAGAAATATAACCTGGCCAAAGAAACTTCCTTCTTTAATAGTCTAAGAGCCCGCAACAGATTTTGGGTGTGTGTGAGAAGAAAATGGTCCTAGAAAAAAATTTTAATTTACCCTCTAGGAAATCACCAAACATCCTTAACTACCAAATTTGAAGAAAATTGGTTCAGCGGTTTAGGCTGTAGTTCGAGGTATCAACAGACAGACAGACGAACAGACAGACAGTATTGCGAGACCCACTTTTTTCGGATTCTCTATCATAGTAATGACATGCCTGATTGTTCAATTTTTGTTTACGAATCCTAAACTTAACCCATAGAGCCTACATCGCAGGTAAAAATGCTTACATATCTCTTCTTCATGGCCTTAAATGAAACCTGCATTCGGGTATTATTTTTAAAACTTTGGATACCATTTTTGTAATTTTAACCCTCTAAAAAATATTTTTTCCTATAGGAAATAAGAAGAGGTCACCCTTACCTCTTTCGCCTTATTAAAAGTGTGAAGTGTGTCTTTTCAAATGTTTTAATGATTTATTTAACATGAAAAACAGGATATGGCTTTTGAAAAACAATTATTTTTTGCTTAATTTTATTAAAATCGGGTCTAAAGATTTTGATGACACTTATGCATGTTTTTATTGTTAGTACTTTCCTACTTTTGAAATAAGGGTAATATTTTTTTAATTTTAACTTTTTAACTTTATCCTTAAACGACGAGACTGATTCCGTATATTTTTCTGTTCAAACAGAAGCTTGTTAATAGCCTTAAGATTATTTGGTAGCAACATTTTCAAACAAAATTCAGATTTAAAGAAAACACTTGATTTTTTTTTTTTTTTTTTGTTGAAAAATCATTTTTTTTGAAAACAAGATAGTGACTTTTTTTTTTGAAATATTTGTGTTAGATGATTATTAACAACTTAATAATTTACAGTAACTAAAGTGCCTATCTACCATTTAATTAAACAAATGTAATAGAATTTTAATGGTTTTGAAAATGGTGTTTCTAAAAAATTATTTTTCCTATAAAAATAAAAAATCAAATGATGAATTTAGTATTTTTTTTTAATTTTTTAGACTTTTATTAAAAATAATCAAAAAAAATTTTTGGAATTGTTTAAAAAAAAAAAAATGAATTTAATCATGCCCAAGGAACAAAATAGCGATAACCGTGATCAAATCCGTTCATTAGATCAAACGTTACAGCCCCATGACCCCCTTTTCATTATTTCAATCCACTGTGCAGTAATACATAGATTTAATACATCTGCATAGGTATAACAACATTATTGTTTTTTTTTTTAGTTTGCAGTTAAAGTGTATATTTTTTGTATTATTTTGTATTCATGAATCCCAATTTAAAATTACAATTTTTACAATATAATGTTGACTCCGGATTCAGATGACAAAAGCCTTTAAAAAAATGTGGTTTGGTTTAAAGGCAATATTCATTTCAGAGCAGTATTAATATTTTGACTCAAAAGTACCATTTCTTCATCTGAATTATTTCCAAAATAAAACAGAATAATTTACAAGCAGCTAAATTAAATTGGTCGATACTTCTGTTTGCGGAACAATTTAATTTTATTTGTTTTTAAAATATAATCCTTCAGCAAAATATCTACTTCGTCAATGTCGTCTTATACATATCTGTCATCCTTAACGTAAAATGCAAAAACAGACATTTTTAGCAAACAAAAGTTATCATCATCATCATCTCAACACAAAAAACAACCAAAAGAGTAAAAAAACAAAAAAAAAAACAAAAATTCTGTTGGATTAGATTGAAAACATTAGTTTGTGTCAAAGTTTGTTTTATTTTTGCTTCTTTTTCTTCTTGGTCAGAAACACCAGATGGTTAGAGCATTTAGCAACGGAAAGAAGAAGAGAGGCCAAAACCTTCAAGCAGTCAAGGAGTAAATGAATAAATCTCATTGCCATTGGCCCGCATTTAGCAAACCAAATCCTACGTGATTAATGGGTTTTCCTGGTTTGAAATTCAAAATTCACGTTTTTGAGGTGGTTTTTGTGCGGTAGAAACAAGAATAACAATAAGTGTTGGCGCAAGTTGAGATGGAAAGACAAGAAGTTCAACAAAACTGGCTTTTGTTTTAATTAAGGATGATATTGATTTTTTTGATAATCCCGATGGTGGTGGCGATGTGGAGGTGAAGGTACAGAGATAATGGAAATGGAGGAACATGAATTTTAATGGAAAACTTCACAAAAATTAATTTGGGTTATTTTGTTGTTTTATTTTTTAGCTGGGGTTAAGTCCTGATGGTTTTATAAGTAGATACCTGGATTTTGGGCTTATTTGTACTTTTTTTTATAAAAAATTGACAAAAATTAACTGGAGACGACATTAATTTATATATTTTATAATATTACATCATTAATCATTAATAAATGCTCATATACAGTGGGATCTAGCAAAAACTTTACAGAGGGTACCTAACATGTGACACCAAATGGGGAATTATGTAAATAAGTGACGCAACCGTCTTCAACAAAGATACTCACTCAAATTGATGAACGTATGTAAATCTAATTAGATACGGTCAAAAAAGATATGGCAATAAAACTGTGGTCACATTTTGTGGAGAAATCTCATACAAAACCTTTTACTTCATTTCATGAATAAAGAAAACTAGAAGTTTTTTTGAAGAATTAGGCAGATCTCTTTATTTTCCAATTTCTAAAATGGATTTTTAGTCAAAAATTTATAAATTTTTAAAAGTTTTTGAAAAATAAAAAGTAGATGGTACTACAATTTTGGTAGGTAACCTAAGCTTTCCTAGCAGAAGGTAAGATATCTTTATTCAAACACGAAGCATAAAAAATTCCTAAGTTGTGTTAAACTTTGAAAAAAAAACTATATATACAATTTTTTTTTTAAATTAAAATATGTGTAGCTGTTTCGGCCGGTTCCGAAATAATTTGCTGTAGTATACTTTACTAATAAAGTTCGGTTCTATTCCCCTTGACTTTCAATAAAATCGTACTCAACTGTGGATAACTTTTCTATACAAAAAAATAAAAAAAAAAAATAAAACTCTTTTATGCTTAGAAAGTCCTACATTTTTTGGCTCGCTAAACTTTATGAATGTGCTTATGCATAATTCATTTTTAATTATGTTTCAGAATACTGATACATATTACATAAAAAAAAAAAAAAATTTTTCAGATTTTTTCATCCTAGGTTTTTTTTTTAATATAAACGTACGTTCAAATATTAATTAAAATCTTCTTATAGTTAGGAAGTCCTTATTCCAAATTATAGTAAGATAAAACTAAAACTAAACAACATAAAGTTCATCAGCAAAGCAAGACGAAGACAACTGACTTTTACCAATTGAAGCAGATGGTGAAAATTTCCACCCAAAAGGAAGTCATGATGCAAAAAAAAGTGTATATAAATATAACCTCTTGGAGTTTTTGGGTGTGTTCAGAATTAATTATAACACATTTCTTAGTCTTAATTATTTTTTTGGTGTACCTATTATTTGTTATCTTGGATTTTATCATGAATCAAATCGAATGTTATAGTTGCTTGACCTTTAAAAGAAAAATGCAAAAGCTAGAAGCTAAGGAAAACAAAGCTGTTTTGTTCTTATTTTCTGGTTTTTCTTGGAAATCCTTGTGATTATTTCTTTTTTGCTGGTAATTGACCTCTAAAAATAATATTAATGGTCATGCTTTATGCCTTCGAAGTCACGGAGTTTTTTATTTTTTTTTTTGGCTCTTCTATATTTGAACTTACTCTAAGGAGGTTAAAATTGTTGGTTGATGAATTCGCAACACTTACCTAGAAAGAAAAAGCAAAACAAAAAGAAACGTGTTAATGAATAAATTAGGTGCTTCTGCTAGAAATAATGGTCTTAATTTAATATGAATTTTTTGCTACAAGACTAATTAACTTGCTGAATAACGTTCACTCTATGTTTGAAAAAAATATTGATTTTATTTTCTATAAGCGTTAAGTAAATAAGTGCATGAATGAATTAATACTTAAACATCAGATGCAGAACATCGTATCATTGTTCATAAATAATTCAGGATGAAATAATTTTCATTTTCTACCTAAGTAAATACATATTTTTTTAGTTATTGTTTAGTTTTTTCGTTGAAGAACAAATTCTGGAAGGTGTTTCCCTTTTTCAAACAAACTATAGCCGACCCAGTACTGGACATTCGAGTAATAGAATTCTGAACCGAAATTTATACGCAACAGATGTCACTACTTAATGTGTGGCATCCTTCTCAACTGGAGCAGCAGTCTTCTATGCTAGATCAGTCTTGTACGAGGCAATATCGCTACCACCGCAATAGAAAGAGTAGTTTGCTTTAGCTGAAACTACAATTGATTGCCCATTTATTGGAATTTTTGAGGAGATTGTTCACTAGGCTGATTACTGGTAATCAGTTTCTCCACTTTAAATGGCCGATCATAGATGAAACTTCTGCGGAAACAAATACCACTATCACTATATTCTTATTCTATCCTGAAAACACATTTCCTCAAAACCAGTTTACCAGTTTAGTCATTGATTAACCAGTATCTGCTGCGATTTATCATAATGGGGTTTGTGATTTGCAAGTTTTAGATGTGATTCACCAGTTTCCGCTGAGATTTACTAGTTTTGACTGCATATTACCATTTTTTGCTTTGATTTACTAGTTCACAGTTTCGATAGCGCATTACTACTTTCAGTGGTGATTTACGAGGTTCGGCTTTGACTTAATAGCCTTGGTGATGGTTTACCAGTTTAAGGGCATTTTACCAGTTTTGAAGCTCATTTACCAGCTTCCGACGTGGTTAACTAGCTTAGGCAGCGGCTTATCATTTGCATGTAGGATTAACCAATTTTAGTTGCAATTTACCAGATTTGGTAAATTTAACAGTCTCTGTTGCAATTTACCAGGTATGGTATATTGAACAGATAAGGTTATGGTATACCAGTTTCGGCTGCGATTTAATAGTTTAAAAGTTTCATCTATGAATTAACAATTTCGGCTACGATTTGCAGGTTTCGGTACCGATCTACTAGTTTTGGTTGCGAATTACTAGTTTTGACTGCAATTTACCACTTCCGGTTGTGGTTTACACATATTTTTCTGCGATTTACCAGTTTGAACTGCGATTTTTTGTTCAGAAAAATGATATCAAACAGATGGTTATCATTTGTTCCCTCTTTTTCGTTTTTAATCATTGAAATGTTCAGCTCAAATTATGGTAATTGTTTAATTAATTGATTCTTCCTTAAAAAAAATGTCCGACAGTGAATTATAAATGTCTATTTTGGGGAACTCGTGTCTCCTCAAGGTCAAGATCGAATTTCCTTGTAACTTCTTTTTGGTTTCAATAAATATAAATTTGATCTCAATCAAATTTATTTTTTAAATCTATTTCATTTGGCATAACACAGACATCTTTTTTTTTTTTTTTGATAAAAGTCCTCTTTATAAGAAAAACTGTTTTCATTATAAAAATAGAAAAATACAAAAAAAAAAACAGAAAACAAAATTGGAAAACAATCTTCTCGTATATAAAGTTTAGGGTAACATTCCAAGAATCAATTTTAAACTTTTGACGGTCTCAGAAAAGGAAAGAAATGAAAAAAAAAAATTAAATTTCAATGAAATGTATAGCTGAAAGGAATTTCAGCAATAATTTGTCACAGCAAGAGCCAGGAACATTAGAATTGAAAAGAAAATTCGACTTAGATAGGTTTTTCTACCTATAATATGAGACACAAGAGCTCTCTATACCTACTCAGTAGAAAGGATTTATACTTAAGGAACCAAATTTCAAAGCATACAGTCAAAGCTCTCTAAGAAGAATATGGAAAGGTTATTCAATATCATAAATTTGTCTAAGGATTTTGGGTAATTATTTTGAATGAAAAGTTTTTTAAATGCAATTGATAAACGACAATTCCTGCAAGGGGTGATTGGGCGAAGCAAAACATAAAAAGGAATACAAATCATTAAACGATATACTTCGTGGAATTATTATTAAAAGTTAGTATTGAATATCTATCGGGAAGGAGGGTTTCAACTGTTATCAAACGAATCTAATATTCAAATGTCGTTCATTCTTCTATTTCAATTCATTTCTCTCTTTGGTATATATTTTTTTTTTTCTTCTTCTTTGTTTGCGTAATTCAACTTAAAGCTTTAAAAGAAGGACTTTTTATCACTTCTGTATACCAGCCATACACATATACTATATACATTATACATATACTTTGAATGAAACAGAATGATGAATGATGATAGATCGCTAGTCCTTACATTGAAAAGTACATATTCTTCAAAGAAGAATAAAAGAAAAAAAAATCGATTTTTTTTATTGCATGTATCTTTTTGAACTGAATTCTTTCTCTTTTCTTAAACACGATAAAGAACATCAGAGGCGCTGGAATAGATATAGTTTACGATACTATTACTCATATAGGCGATGATGCATGGGTAGAAAGAAGTAGAAAATTTAGAATTTTCAAGTGAGTACAGATTTTGATGAAAAATGGAATAAGGAGCGTTGAAAATTTTCATATTAATATTAAATTATATCGAAAATCGGAGAATACATTTTTTATAATTCTTCAAAAATTATTATGAAATATGAACAATTTTATTTTGGGTTTAAAAACATTTATCAATTTTTTAGCCATGTGCAATCGCCATGATTACTTTGTGCGGAAAAAAATGTATTTAATAATTTTCAGATTCTTCAAAAACTAAAAAAAAAGAACTAGTGACTGCGTAGTCGAAAGTCAACTAGCTTTTGGAATTCAAAATTTGCACTACAAAGCTAGGCAATTCGAACTGTCATATTTGACAGATGTAAACATATAAAAAAACATTAGGTACCTGATAAAATTTTGTAACATATTTCATATAAATCTTCAATTTCGTACCTAATGGTTCCATTATCCACCGTCAACTTAATTTTTAAATTAATTTTTCACCAAAATCAAATCAAAAAACAAAACAAAAACCAAAACAAAACTTTTTTTAACAGCTGATTTTGAAAGGTCAACTATCTTTAATGCCGAAATTTTTACACTACGTCGGAGGGGAAATTTCACCTCATTTTTTAGTAGTTGTCAGCCAATCAAAATGAATTGACTACGTAGTCACTAGATTAGTGAATGCGCAAATTTTTTTGAGCTTTCAACTAAGTATGCCATTTGATTTCGTTAAAAAAGATTGATTTTTAGAAAAAAAATTGAAAATCGTTAGAGCCGTTTTGAAAAAAAAGTGGTTTTCAAAAAATACCGTGATTTCCTTTTTTTTCAAAAGAGGAAAAAATATGAAAATTCGTAAAAGAAGCTCGAGCATTTCACCACAACTTTTCCAGGTAACCTCCTTTCTTTGTTCCAAATAATTGAACTAAAAATCACACACAGACACTCTGATGCATCACGCTAACAGCAGCGCCCTTAAGTAGAATTAGAAAATAGAATTAAGCTATAAACAGGATAATGGATTGGCTTCAAACGCCCTTCAACAGTGTTAAGTTTACGTTTTCTTTCCTTATTTATCCTTATTCTACTTTTTTTTATCATATTTTATTGCTTCCTGTGTTTTTCTTTTTAATTTAATTTTGTGGATTTTCATTGAGCACGAGAACAACAAAATAAAAATCATATAAAAAGAAATGGTTAAAGAAGTTTTCTTTACAATCACTATTATAGCTAATACCCTTTGTCTTCTAGAAAATTAAATTTTCTATAGTTCTTCCTGCTGTTGGCTGATGGTTGTTGGTATGGAGGGAAAGGGATGCACTTCAAAAAAAGGATGTGTATTGCGGCAGCACATTGCACACAATAATTGCACATCCTGCAAAGAAAAACGAAATAAAATTGCAATTATTTTGCAATTGACTCGGGATCAGAGGACTTTAGCGCGTTTATTTTGATTTTTCTGTATTTTTTCCGATTTTTTTTTTTTATTTTTATTTTGGCAACGATAATAATGTTTGATTTTTCTTTGTTTTATTTTTCGTTTATATTTTGTAACAACGGAACTCGCGTTGAATTGGATTCCTTTGCCAAAAATGTATCCGTCTTGTCTCCTGGTACCTAGTAGAAACACAACAAAAACAACATACAACACAAAAGCACATTGATGACTTTTTAATTCCTTCTCTCTGTTGAGCAAGAAAATTGGAAAACTTTTTGGCAATGATGATGAGAATTTGATGCAAGCAACTACTAAAGAACCAGTGATGCGAAATTTTTCTCAATGGGACTTAAAGTTTTATCCTCTCAGGGTCAGGATACTTTTAAATATTTTATTATTATACGAGTATAGATACTATATCCTGGAGCAAGCTAAGTCATTCGGATGCATTATGTAAGTGTGAATAGAGTAGGAATCTATCCTTTGGCAGAGAGAATATTTTGCATATAGCAGCTTCATATTTCTAGACTATGTTTTGATCTTAACTAAGGGATCAGAATATTTCCACTTTATGGCTTCACTTTAATAGTACTACGAACTTTGACAATGAAAATATTAATAGAGGTCCACTGGACTCGACTTTTAGTCAAATTTCTTTTTCCTTTTTCGAGTACATCCTGTGTTTGTTCATATGGGTACTTACTTGAAAGAGTCCATATAATCTTCTAACAGTTGTTTTGTTTTAGGAGCAACTTTTCAACTTCTATTTTCATTAAGATAATGAGGAGTGGAAATAGTTAACTTTTGCCTCTACTATAATTTCTTAAAGTTTTCACCTGATATCCAAGAAATGTGACCTACAAAATGCAACATTACGAATAAATCCGCTGTTTTACTACTTTCCCTTTATAATTTCTCTTTTTTTTTCAAAAGCCTTTCGCATTTTTGTTTTTATTAGACTTTTAATTAGTTGTCAATGTTGCCATGTATAGCAAAATTCTTCGTTTGCGATTGTCACATTGAAAAGCCATTAACAAATTACTATTTTCCTTGTTTGTGTTGGCAAACTGATATGATAACCCTTTTTGAAAAATATTTTTGACTTTGTTTCAAACAAAAGAAAAGATGCATTTCTAGGTCTCAAGAAAATAAGAACTTAACACTCAAGATAATTATTATAAGACTTGATAAAAATGTTTCTTCTATTTTGTGCAAAGGCATAACTTCTTCATACGTGATCATTTGGGGAGAAATGAGCATTACTCTTAAAATATCAAATGCATAAAAGGTCCTTATCTTATCCCCCGCACATGCAATTTTTCGGAAATTATATGTGACTACTAATCATTATCAGGCAGAGTCAAAATTGGCCCACAAGCTTTAAAATTTTTATAAGCGAACTCACTTCAGCAATGTATTGTACTCAAAGTTGTAAAAATTCATTTTTCTATGCATTTTGCTTGCATTACTAATTTAAAAAAAATAATTATTGCACAAAAAAATTGTTGCGTTAAAAAAAAAATACATATTTCAAATCGAAAACTTTTTGCAAATAATATTAAATGTACGACTGGATCGCACGAACTTGCTCATATAATCCGAGCCTATTATGTATTAACTTAGATTGAAAATTTAAGCTTTTGTTTTTTTTTTAAACAAAACGGCTCCAAAGATCTTTCAACAAAAAAAAAAACTAAAAATTTATCTTTATAAAAGAAATCATATCAAAAAGTTTAACCAAAATCGATTGAGCCGATTTTTGAGAAAAATCGAATAAATCAAAAATGTTGTACGGAAGGTACTCCATACAACATACTCATTACTCCATACTCCGTCCACGCCATTGAGCAGTGGAAATGTGTATAAATGGACGCACAGACCGACGGATGGCATGACGAAACCCACTTTTTCGGACTTCTCCATCCTCGCAAGTAAAAATCGAACATTTTTTGCATGGATAGTAAAATTTTATATCAGAACAAGAATTTTGGCATTGAAAAAAAATGTTATTGCAAATTAAACACTTTCAGTATTGAAAATACAATTTCAATGTAAAATGAGTGCAATAATACTTGTCCATAATCTTATAGTACGAAAAACGAGAATTGAAAAATTATCAATCTGAGGAAAGTTTTGAAGGCACCAAAGTTTAAACGCAGGATTAAAGAGGAGTCAATTCCGAGTATATATCTCATTACGGGAGATTTTTGTGGGGAAGCCGCCATCTTGAAAATAAGCAAATTTTGAGTTTTCTGAGTTTTTGTCCGTTTCTGTGCTTTGTTTCTGTTTTTGCCTTGACTTTTTATAAACGTTTTAGAATTCATAAGCTAAGAAGGTACCTACTGAAAAAAGTGTAAAAATTAAGAGAATTTTGGTTTACAAGTCTTTCAGAGCTGCCAACTTTGTTTAACAATACTGGTCTATCCTAATAAAATCTCAAAAAATCAATACAGTCCATTTTGTTACCCTATATGACTGGCCAGCAATAGAATAAAACATTTTGTTTCTATTGGTATTGATTCCAAGTTATATTAAGATCAGAATACCCTCATAAGTGTGGGTACTTTGAAGTAAACGAAAACCCACAAATCCTTTAACAACCTGTCAAATTCATGTCAACAATAATATTTACTGTATAAGTATCTTACCTCACTATTCCCCATGTCGTTTCTCGTCAATACAAAAAAATACTTTATTCGTTATGTCACCAACCAGGTTTTTCCAGGGCATTTTCTCACATCTACCGCAGCAATATTCATCGAAATGAATTCGAGTCTGAGAAAAGAAAATTGGCAGTCAGACAAACATCATCATGCAAAGTGCCAATATATTTGTATGATGACACGAATGCCTCTGACAGTTTTAAAATGGAATATAATCATGTTTTGTTGTTCACTATACCTACAAATATACAAAAATTTATATATTCTTGGACAGGAAATCAGAGCAAAAATTGAAAATGGAAATCAAAAGAAATAGAAAAGCATTTTAGAATGAGGCACAACATGTGAAAAGATTTAAGAAAACAAAAAAATAGAAATTGGAATGCAATGCAATGCAATAAAACCAATATGAGACCTTATACCGACCGACAACCTACAATAGAAGACCGAACACTGGACAGTTCTTAGTATACAAATACTCATCTATAAGTAAAGTGGAAGTGAATGCATATTGAACGAAAATGAAGAGAATTCATCGACCCTTTTATCCTTTGCAGGTTTGCTGTCATTCATTATTGGACAGACAGACAATGACCAAGAGGGAATGTAAGGAATAGGTTATTTCGCTAGACAGTTCCAAAAGTTTTTTTTTAAAGGTTTTAGTAAGGATAGAAAAATTGTTTTTTTTTTTGTTTCTATTTCAATTTGCATAAGGACTTTCTCGACACTTTTGACTGAAATAGACTGAATAGAAGCTATTCTGAACTTGAAATAAATAAAAAGCCTTGGTGGTTGGGTGTGTAGAAATCGGGTAAGCACTGACCGGACCGGTGGCTTACAGTGATCCGCAACTTTTTCTACACATCAATTGTGCTTATTTCACCTACTCGTGGTAACCACCGGATACTGGTCTCGTCCAACCCGAATTGACCTGCTAAACTTATAAGCGCGAGTGTTGAACGAAAGAAACTTAGAATACAGAAACGAGAAACCAGCAACCAAAATCTCAAACCAGGTACACATTAGTATCATAAATTATAGTTATTAAGAATTCTGTTAGATTAAACATAATTTATAACTTTAAACATACTAAAAAGAAATGACCTGTAAACTAAAGTTTATATATATTTTCCCTTAACCTTCAAGTTTGACGAAAGTAAGTTCAACGATTTTGGCTGCTTTTCAAAATTATTATGGGGACGCAAAATACCATTTGGAGAAGTTCACAAAATGTTTTTTGTGTTGGACCTTTGTTTAGGGTTAACCTACGTCACTTTCTTGGAAGGAAAATCCCCTTTTACGTCCTTAAAATTTATTTGTGCAGTAAAATTGTAAGCGACGAGGCAATCATATTGATAATAATTTTTTCCAATGCTCACATATGCTCACAACAGGTCTTGCGTGATGGTCCAGTGCATTGGAACCCATTTAAAGGCAATAAAGGTCATTTTTAGAATTTAGAGGTCTTCTGCATTCACACAATTTTAAGATGAACGCGAGGTTTTCTCTGAAGGAAAAGTAAGACTATGCAATTTCTAAATACATAAATACATTTTTAAAGCTCTCTACAACTTCCCATAACCGATCCAAAATATGTTCGGAATTACCAAACTACTGGTAAATTTAGCAAATAGTACTCTGGGCGGGGATATCTAGACTAATCGAGTTAAAAGAAAGTGGTGTCAGTGTGTTTTTGAAAACCCAAATCTGTCCTAATGTTGTTTTAATTAAAAAAAAACTTCTACCCTCCCCCCCCCTCGCACATTTGCATTTTTAACACCTCAGTCCCTTTAGTATATTCACTAGTAGGTTCTCTCCAATTCAGTATTTCACCACCAATATTAAAGTCTGCCCCTAAATCAAAAGATACCCCATTATCCCTTAATCTATATTCTATTTATTTCAATTTAAAGAGCTGCAATTAATCAAAATCTATCCTTTCATTTTAAACATGAAATTGAAAGCATTTTTTTTTTTCTTAAAGTTTCTCAAGGAAACTTCTTGATAATTGAAATTTTTTTCTTCATATTTTATTCTTTTACGGGTGTAAATAAATAAAAAAAAAATAAATAAAAAAAAATAAATAAATAAAAAAAAAAATACTGAACCAGGATCAGCTTTACCTAAAGTATACCGTCTTTGCAGTATATTCTCGTATAATGCAATTTTCAAGAAATTACTCTCTTCTTCGTGTACCCACATACGTAAAAAACAAACTACACACATACACACCACATACATATATACATAAAATAACGTCTGCAAGATTCAAGTAATTTATGCTCAATCATGTTTGCTGCAACACCTCTCTGTCATAACGGAAGAACATCTTGAAAGCATCTTTACACTGATATACATTATATCTATTCCTTTTTATAATATTCAGTACAAAGACAAGGCCGTTCGCAGGATTTTGTCCATGGGGGGGTAGGGGGTCAAACTCATTCAAAAACGAATTTTATAGAAGAAACATAAAAGAATTGTATTAGAATACAAAATTTTAAGGGGCAAGTCACTCCCCTGCCCCCCCCCCCTTGCGTACGCTCTTGCACACACACCTAGTTAGATACATTTTTATTATATTGCATGAACATTGAACAACAACTTAAGATGATACCATCTTTCAACCTTTTTTTTTTTGTACAAAATATGCAATTGGTTTCACAGCTTCGTACCTCAGCTCACAGAAGCAGAAGCAGCAGGTTAGCATCCTTTCTTCTTCCGCATGGGCCAGGAATATTGCATGTTGTCTTGGTGTGATACGCGATACGTATCGTCATAGAACTCTTGCTATTCCTATCTACCGATACAAGAGGACAAACAGGACAATGAACAGTAACTACTAACAAATTACACATTCTATGTTTGAGTTTGAGTAAAGAGAGAAGAAAGAGAAATAGAAAGAGAAGAAGAATGATGGTGAAATTGTATCCTTCCTTATGGTACAGGTTGGTTTCTATAACGTAACTCAACGCAACGCAGACGACACAGACCATCAGACTATGTTGTGGAAATTTTATCCAGCCCTCCCACTCCTCCTTTTTTCTGAGCCCGAGCCGAGCCCGAGGGAGTTGTGAGTTTTCTGTATTTTCTTTACAAATATTAATTTTAATAATAAGTTCAACATTTACCTAAAAGGATATACCTACACAGAAAGAGAAAAACGTCGAGAACAGGGGATTGATGTGTAAAGGATATTTAGGTGAAATAAAAAATTAAAATTCTTCCACTTCAATGGGAGTTGGGGGAAAATCATTTTGTGATCCTGATTTTGTGGATTTTTTTTTATAATTTTTTTTTTCTGTCTGTCTGTCTTCTGTCTTTTCAAATGGACTAGAGGTTTTGAAGTGCTTAACAAAAACGAAAAGAAACAAATCCTCTTCGACCAAAAATAAAAGGGTACAAGGGTTAAAAGCATAACCAGATTTTGAATTTTAGCTTTTAGAAAGGAAAGGTATGCCTATCTTTATTGTGGTGGTGGTGGTAGATGATGGCATTTATAAAAGAAAATAGAATATAGGTATACTGTACCGAAAGAGGCACAGTAAGGAAGATAAATTTGTTTATTTACCCACCAAATAATTCAGTAAAAATAATTTTATGTTTTAAGTCATTCGGAAATACCAAGCCCATCATGCCATGCCATACCTTCATCGTCATTCGGTCGGTCGTCGGTCGTCATCTGGGGAAATATTTTCAGTAATTAATCTTACGGTGAAAGGATTTTTTAACATTTTTGTATTTTTTTTTCATTTTAAGGAATGCAAAATTATTTTTAGATTTGTGGTCTTAATAAGAAAATCTACATAGTTGAGGGGTTAACTTTACTCTTAGTAAGAGTCTCGTAGAAATGCCTTGTACCTAGATAAGAACTTTTTAAATGTGAAAAAAAAATACAAGAAAGTTGATAAAATTATTTGGTTAAGCCTTGAATATTTTCGTCATTTAGTGAAGGACTTTTAGTTTTTTCAACCACTATCTCTCTCTATTAGTATGGGATAAAATAAAGTGAATATTTATTCTTGAGAAGAGGACAAACGTAGAAGTTTATTGCATTTAAATTCACAGTTTTTGTAGAAGAATAAAGGTGTCACGGTGGTCTAGAGATTCTATCTGTGACCAGCCGCGGAAACAAAGAGGTTGGACTGGGCAATGTGGGCGATCCAAATGCAGCTTCTGATAATAATAATAATACTTGGAATAATAAGTACACTGTGTGACACTCAAAATATATGCGGACTGAGACCTATCACGTTTTATAAAGCTTGTAGCACTGATTACAAAACGGTTTGCAAAATTTCCGTTACACCTCTAAAATCTGAATTTAGGGGGGAAAAAACGGTTTTTTGACCTTCATACATTGTGAAAAATTTAGCTTCGTCAAATTTTTACCCATTTTAGATTTTTCTACAGTTTTGGAAAGAAGACATTTAGATTTTCTCAACAGCCTTGACTGTATAAGCAAAACAATTTCAAAAATTCCATTTTTTTTTCATCATTTACCCAACTTCGACATCAATTTAAAGCACATGTTTCGATAAAGTTTCGATAATCTTCCCAGTTAAATAGAATTTTGCAGATGTTGTTGCACTGAACACTGATTAAAATTTCCCTAACAAACGCAAAATTGGTGCTGCTGTTAATGGAAACCGCTAAAAAAGGAAAGCCAACTTTGTAAACAAAAGAAAAAATTAGAAACTTCCGGCCGAACTATTTAAAGTAGAGATAGTGGCAGATGACTTTTGGTCGAAGAAAGATTTGGTCTTGTCGAAAGATGTGGTTTCTTTGTAAAAGAAACTCTTCGAATGATGTTCCGTTTAGTGTACTATTGTAGAAAGTGGAGGAGAATCTTCAACGATGAGCTCTGTGGGATAAGCCAGTGACCTGCTCAAAAACTTAAAAAATACACCGGTCTAAGATGGACGTGTGAACAACGCACAGAATGAGTCTTCAGACAGAATTGAGAGGAACACCTCATCTTACACAGAAAAAATAAATTTTGTAGTCTTAATAGATTACTAACACGTACACGGAGTACGTGGCGGCGCAGCGGCGGCAACAGCGGCGTGCCGCACACAAAAGCTGTGACGAGTTCAAATTACTAAGTGTGAGTAACTGGTAGCAGTTGAGTTGGTTAGGGACTCAGTAAAGGCTTTATTTCTTTTTTTACACTCAATTTAAATGGATCCAAATTGATACAAACAAAAAACTTCATTCAATAAATAAATTGCTATTTTTGCAATTTAAATTGAAACAAGAAAATTTACATTCAATTTCAATTGATTGCTTAAAGCTTAAAGTAATCAAACATTCATTCAAAAGGAATTTCTTTTATCAACAAAACCACAACTAATCACCTGCACCGCATCAACTTTACCATTCAGAAAGTGAGAGAGATTAATTAAGAGCATTTTTCGAAATCGAGCAAATTAAGCAGAAATTCCAATCTGAGAGGATCCTTAGTAATAGTGGCGCGGTGCAGCGCATGGCGCGGTGGTGCGGTGGTCAGGGTGGTAGGTGTTGGTCGTGGTTGCCATGGCCATTGCACAATGCACAATTGTGGTAGCCTATGGCGTGTGAAATTAAATGTAATTTAAGGAATTTTCAAAACGTTTCCACTGACTACTGACACTTTTACTCAAACTGCCTGTAATGCAACCTACAATACAAACTCACAAAAGGATACTTTACTTATAGACAACAAAGTCCTTGCAAGTCCATCAAGTCCAGAGTTGTGCCGAGACATCTAGCGACTGCGTTGTACAAAAAGGGTAAACTATTTTATTATCTTTGCATCCCCACCCCACCCCATACTCTCCTATTCAAGTGCTTGCCACGGTTGATGCTTCTTCATGGTCGTATCGTAGCACCAACAATTTGCGATGCTATACTTCAACTTTTTCATGTAATCGTAATGTTGCTCCTTGTAATGAATAAATTGCTGAAATAATATTGAAATTCCAAATGAAGAGACCGGATAATGAATATATATTTTTCGGAATCATAACTTCCTGTCTCCTGTGTGAATATGTAAGTGACTTGTTTCCTTTTCTTATTATTTAATATGTGGAGAGCATTTTACTTCTGTTATTTTATTTTCATTTTCCCCCATCACATAGAGGTAGCTACGATTTTCTTTTTGTCTATCTTTGCTCCTTTTTTTTATGTGTCATGCTTAATTAATTTATGTAGAAAGACGTAACGAACGAACGTAATGTTGCAGTGAAGTGAAGTGAAAAAGAGCCATCATCATCGGTGAATAAAAAGAAAAGCGAGAAAAAAAAATACAAATAATTCACAGAAAAAGGTTTCTGAAAGGACTGAGATTATAACGAAGAAGCAACCGAAAGGGCTGAAATACACACATTTTCAGTTGATAATTGCCTGAAAGAAGCAATAACAAAACAAAAAAAAACGAGGTAATTGAGGCAAGGCATGAAACGATTTTTTAAAAACCCCAGTGAATTTACATTTTTGTGTGGATTCCGTATATATTTTGTTTTTTTTTTTTTTTATATATAAATTTTACTGATAAAAATTATATTCAAAGTAGGAAAAACAATTTGATAAATGAACTTCATGAGGAATTATATTCGTTCAGGGTTTTGGAACATTTAATTTACTCTGGTCAATGGCCAGAAGTTGAAACGAAAGGGCTATGTAGTGAAGAAAAATTGGCACTCTGTGATTTTTTTGGGGGAATTTATAGTGGTAAGAGTGTAATTAATGCCGGGCCAGAAACTAAATGATTTTTTTATGATCCTTTGCGAGTCAAATTTAAAACAACAACAAAAAAACACAAGAAGATAAATTAAAAGAATTTATCATTTAATCAAGCATCATTTTGTATTTTTCAATTTTCAGTAGCGGAGCAGTGGGAAAATGAACTACCTCAAAAGAATTAAGGGAACAGATTCTTTTGGTTTCATTTTATGTTGTATTTTGTGAAGAGGTTTGTGTTTCTAAGAGACCAACTGTCGTAAGGACGTCAAACCAAACTAAGTTTAAAGTCTAAGACCGCTATATACGAGTTTTGTTTGTAAAAATTTGTTTGTATTATTATTTGGCTTGTTTAAAAGCCAGTAGATTATTTCTATTCAATTGAGAAAATCAGAGAAAAATCCTCTAAAAATAAATTATTCCGTTTTCCAAAAAGTACACAAATACTAACTTTTATTGATTTTCAAGTATTTTATTTGTAAAGAATCCATAAATTGTGCAACAAATTTTTAAGGCAAATATTATTGGTAATTTTCTCTTCTTTAAGTTAAAACGTTTTAGGAAAAAACACTTCAAATTATACGCCAAAAAAAACAAAAAAAAAAATAAATTTTTCGATGTTTTCTCATGTTTTCCGTAAGAAATATTGTTGGAAAACTTCAGAACATTTTGGACAAATCATTAAATTCAATTTAAAATATCTTTGCAGTTTTATAAATGGAATGCAGCTCTTTCACATCTCATTAATAGTTTTTGTTGATATCACCAAATCTCAAGAAACGTCACATGCTAGACTAGCTTTGACATAAGCATGGGCAAAATTCTTTGGTTTGGTTAAGAAGATTTTCGATATCCGCTATGTTTTTTTTGGCATTAATTACAGAGAGTCAGGTCTATATGAAAAAAATCCAAAAAGAGGTTTTTTTTAGAACTAGTCTATTTGATCATGAAACGTCATGGAACGTAAGGAAACACGTTTCTAAGACACTTTAATGTGTTCGCCGTTTTTGTCGTCTTCGGCATCGTCGTCATGAACGTCTTTATTTTTCATCGCTATTAATGGTACGGTTTTTATTAATTTTGGTTTCCTCCCTTAAAACTCGATCGATTTTAACGATTTTTTTCGTATGAAATCTTTAAAGTTAATAAAGTTAAGTCACAATATTTTCAAAAAAAGCCAAAGCCTGAACGGGTTGACGGATTGGCTTAAAATTTTGTACAGATTATTTTCATGTAATTTCCAAGGTTGTTTTTTTTTTTGTTTTTGAATATCTTGAATAGAACGAATATCTTCCATATAACGGCTCTTAAAGCAGTTTGCTGAAACGAAACTTAAGCATTAATGTTCAACAAAAAGCCTTATGTGACAGTTTACGCAAAGGAAAAAGTAGTCCATAAGTGTTCAACATAAATATTTTAAGCATCGTATCAGCAACCGGGCCTTAATGTTATATTTTCTATTTTAATTATTTTTTACATTTCTTTTTCAAAAAACGGTGACAAGTACTCGTTTTGTCTTTTTTTCGAATTTTATGCAAATCAACTTGTGGACGAAAAATATTTAAAAATCACGGTAACCCTATGATATGTGTATTTTTGGTAAGGCATCTCTGTGGGGTTGTTTCTGAACTAATATTATCTTCATTTCTGCACATACAACTTATAAACAAAATCGACGAAAAGGCGGTCTTATAATTCAGATTCTTTCACTTGACCAAGAGCCTTCTCCACCATGTCAATTGTTATAGACAGTGATGGTATAAAAGTTTTTTTAATTTTTTTTTGCTTTTAATAATTTACATAAAACTTTAAAATAAAAAATTACAAATAAAAAAAAAACTGCATTATAAGAATTTTAAACCGAATTTAAAAAAAAAAAATATTTTGAGTACGAAACACAAAATTAAATTATCCTTCCCAACACAAATCACCCTCAAGGGATATGACACGTCAATTGTCATTAAAGCGTGATAAAGCTAAATCGATTTTTAAGTGTATTTTTTGAACATGGTTGTGTCGTGTGCGTTGTCGTTTTCGTCTCGTCCAAAAAAACACATTTCAATGGATAACCACACAACAACAACAACAACTATAATTTCCTCTGTAGAAAAGTCCAAGGAAGATGCATCAAAGTCATGTTTTTTTTTCATTTTTGTTCAGTAAAATAGGAACGTCAAGTTGACATTTCACCCAAGCGAGACTTTAGCATCTATTGAAATACTAAGCGACACATTTTAGACACTGATTGATAAACGCTTTCCGACTCTACATGACGACGATAATGGTGCGAATGGTGAAGCTGCATAAATATCCTGGATTCGTGGTCCATGTTGGTTTGCCGCCTTGAAAATTTAAATTTAAATGAATTTTGCACTTATTGCAGGAAAACGAAAAAAAAACACAAAACAAGAAAACAAATGATTTGCTTTCTACTACACTCCGCATCAATCGATTGATTTCACACATTTTTATTCTGATTATAATTTTTTTGTTTAACTATCAAAAATGGTCCTATGAATTCATCATTTCCATCGCGTTAATCAGTCACAGATTTACTGAACAAAAGACATTACTACCTGCTATTGTGTGGCAACTTCCTTTTTTCCGCATTGGTACCATGTGGAAAATTTGCAACTCTTGTAGTTTGGGTGTATTTATATTTAAAATCAAGGAAATCAAGAAATCCTGCTTGAAATATGACCTCAAATTGAATCTGTGTAAAAGTTTCTTATTTCCATTTATGTTGAAGGACCAAAAATAACTATCTCAATCAACTGCTGCGGAGTGTAGAGAAGATTCCGCGGTTGAAATTCTCCATTGCAAAATCTTATGTTTATGAAAGACATTTTTTTCCACCAAACTCCATGAAGTCGTCCTTCGGCTCACAAAGCCCACTAAATGATATGATCAAATATTTTTTTTTTTTGTGTGCAGTGCAGTTGGTAATTTTTTTTTGCTCTTCACTTTGAATGGAAAAAGCTGGTAATGGCTTGGAATTTGGAAGTAGCGAAATTGTGGACGACTATATGGAGTAATTGGCACCGTGCATCCTAGCGATAGCGAAATATATGTGATTAAAAAAAAAAGACTGGAAGGATATGAAGTTTGTATAAATGTTCTGAAGCTACTATTGCTGGCTTTCACAACAAAAAAAAAGCGGCATGGCGGCTCGGATGTTATTGCAGAAGCAGACATTTTGATGTGCACGTACCGTACGTACAGATACCCACGTGCTATTGCGAATGCACCACTTAAGAGATTGCATTCAGAAATTATACTCTCACTGCAGTTAAACAATAAAATATTCCAGCAGACTCAAGTGGAATTGCATTGGGAGTTAGTGCTCCTACATATACGACTAACTATATGAGAGTGTAGATAGATGTTTTTTTTTTTGGGTAGTTCAGAACTTTTTTGTTATTTTTTTGAGTACGTTTTTAATGAAATTGCATTTTTAATGCGCGCCCCTCAAAATAGAGTGCCTTCACTTTTTGCCAGTTTGGGAGAGTTTTTGTCGCTTTTTTTGTAGATATGGTAGGCTTAAGAGTTGATACAGTAGATGTGACACTTAAAAGGCTGATACAACAACATTTTGTTTTTACTTTAAAGAGTCAGCTATGTCATTTAAAAGATTAGTTCTGTTGGCTTTAGTTTTGGTAAAAAGAGATGTATAGAATTTTTTAAATAAAAATGTAAAATAAAGCTCTCTTTGGTCATTCTATTGTTTCAAGTGATACATTTGTACAAAAAAAAATTTATGTTTTTGCGAGAAGTGATTTTAAGGAATAAATCATTTGCTGTTAGTTTTTATAACAGTTATTTTAGTGATACAAAAATGAAACAGATTTCGATTTAAAAAGGTTGCATTTCGGGTGTTACACGAAAGTGTCCATTGTATTTTTTTTTTCTTTCTTTCACAAATGTTACGAATTGTATTTTATGATTTCACAATTTAACACTACAATATCGTACAGAAATATACTTAAAAACACTGCTTTATAATCACAGTAAAAGGACCAGTAAATCGTTTCGGATGTCACAAAAATACTATATTTTGTATGATATCACTCGATTTTTTGAAAAATATTTTCAAACACTGCTCATGATTTTTTTTTACAAGAAAAGTGTAAAATATTGATTTTTACCAAAACTTATTGCGGTTTCTGGATATTTTCATTATTTTGAAAATAAGTACCATTGTTCATTGGAACATTTAATAAAAATGCTGATTGGTGGTACTTCCCTTACAAAAGGTGTTTGTATGCAAATTACCAGAAGGTTTTATTCAAAATGGCTGAATTTGAAAGTTTCTAGATTAGATAATCTTCAACTTTTGGAGTTCATCTACTGATTCAAACTATTTTAACAAAAGTTATAGAAATGTTTCAAAACTGGTACGTTTCATGACGTTTCCTGATAAAATAGATTAATTCTGGAAAAAAAATGTAAAAAGTGTACGATACGAATATGTAAAAAATAGATTTGGTTGAATATTGTCTATTCAGGTATTTTTTTTTTTTTTCTTTAGTTCGGTAATTTAAAACTCATGATATGGCCCCAAAACTTAAGATCTATACATACAAAAATTGATGCAAATTTTCAAGTTCTGCAAGCTAATTTTGTTGACTCTCAACCATTTCCTGAGTTCGTGTTGTTTTGTTAATCGACAGGAATTGGGGGCTTACAATTTTCTGCTAGTTCCAGCGTCTTATCTGAAATGCACTTTTCATGACAACAAGTTCTCTTTAGGATTTGTCAATATCTAGCAGTGGAAAATGATTTCAATTATGCAAACATTTTCGTCCCCATGCGCCTCTCCTTAATAGTACATTCAAATTAGCATTTGACATCACAAAAATTTATTAACAGGGTTTTTTATTGTTGCTAGAAGCCTAAAACATAAAAAACAAAAATGGCGTATTTCCCTCTCCAGCGCCTTCCACCCATTTCACCCCTTAAATTTTTTAAATCGATGTATTTCAATTTCTGTTGGTTGTAAAGAAAAAATTTATGAGAAAGAAATATCCAGCTTGACAATTTGAACATTTTATTCTATGGGTTTGACCCTCTGAAGATAGCGCCAAAAGCATAGAGTTTATCAAAGTTCTCAACAAATATTTTTTCGTGTTTCGATATAAAAAGTCATCAAAATATCAAAAAGAATAATACAATGCGTATTATTTTGTATTATTAACCAAAAATCGTCAAAGTAAATAATATTTCAATGATAAATCTAATCAACATCTAAAATCTATTTTCCATTTCTCATCAACCTATCGAAATCTGCTTGGTTTCCATTTTATCAAAAGTCATAACTATTCGAAAAATCGATTCAGTTTCCTTTCAATAAAGAAAACTGAAAAAGGAAACAAAACGAAACCCAAAAGAGATAAAAGAAAAGAAATAAAAAAAACTTTAAACAAACTTCATTAGGTTTAAATTGCCACCGCATCTAATTAACTCATTGATTCTGTTCATTGCATTTCTGCACCTAAACGACACCATTCAGCTAAAAACTACTTTCTGCAAAACTTATACAAAAAAAAAGAAAAAAGTAGAGAAGAAGTATTTCTATAACCGTATTTACTTCGCTTGATTGAGTTTATACTCGAATCTTAAAAGACGACGAAGAAGAAGAAAAGTAAATCATCCTTCAAGGAGGAGTGCCAGTATTATATTGATGGATGAAAAGATATACCTACTTGCATCACATATACTATACATGTGTGTTGTAGATCCATGTAACGGTATTTATATTATTATTCCCTCATGGATAAAAGGAACGCACAGAGTCATCATTTGCTATACATATATTCTATTCAACTCTGTAGTAGTTGTAAATTGTACATTTAGAGATATTACCTTCCATCATACAGAAAGAAAAGATAGTCTCGTCGAAGGATGATGTATGAAATGAAAGGACACGCTTCTTGCTCAGACTCGTATAGTGTTTTTGCAGAAGACCTTTTCTTCTTATTCTTAATTCGAATCCGATTTCTATATGTGAAATGAAAGAACACCATTTGGTTTTAGATATTTAACAGTTTGTTCGGCAAGAATAGACTTATCTTATAAAAAAAAATTGGTACTCTCCACACAAAAGTTACATATTTGAAAGGATTTTTTATGAAAAATACAAAAAGGTTTGTTTTATTAAAAAATGGCTGAATTTCAAACTCAACTTAAGTTTAGCAAATCCTCAACTTCTGGCGTCAAGATACTCATTATTTTGATTCTTACAAAAGTTATCGTGTTTACAAGTTTTTAACGCCAACGACGCACGCCGAGAATGACAACGGCGCACGCACATAAAAATGTCTCGAAAACGTGTTTTCTATACTATACTTATCCTTTACAACGTGTACGGAAAAGTAAAAGCCTGCAATAGAGTCCATAAAAATAGTAAATATTTTAAGTGTAAAGTTTTATTTAACCCAAATTTCATTGTGCAGCATTTTACACGTCCCTTATTTTGGCGGAATCAAAAAATTTAACATCAGTTATTGTAACTAATTAAATGCTAGTTTGTTGCACAAACCAAAAATGTCTTTTTCCATCTTTTTTGCGTTTTTTGCATCTTGTATGGACAATGGGCAGGTCATATGAGGCGGTTCTAAGACAATAGTTTTGTTAAGGGAAGGGAAGTTCTATCATGGAGATAGAACTATTATTTTGCAACAACAAACTAAATGTTTATAAAAAAAAGCACGTATACGCCGCAGTGCACATATATATGTATGCAGAAGCCTGTAATTTTCCAAATTTTGAACGGAATAGACAAAAATAAAAAATAAAACAGAAATATGTAAGAACTTATGGGAATTATCATAAGAACGAGATAAATAAAATAAATGAATAAGAACGTCTTGTAGGTAAACAGCTCCATTTAATACTTTTTAAACCCTCATTCTCGTAATGAAGACACTCTGCTCTTTCATTGGAAAGAAGAAATATCTTGCTACATCAATTCTTTTGACTGCTGAAAAAAAAACGCATTACTCAATAACATGAAAGAAATCGATTTTTGACCAATGATTTTATGCTTTCACTTCACAACTTCACTCTCGGTGTAAAACAAACTCCAAATAAGGGTGAAACTAGGAAAAGATCGAAAACCTATTTTCCTAAAAGCGATAGAGATATAATTAATATTAAAATCGATAGACTATATAAATATATAAAAGTCACGCATACAAATAAAAAATGTGAAAAAACCACAACTCGAGATATGCACGTTTAAAAGTCAAAAACGTCAAAATAGATGTTTGAGAAATAATTCGCCAAAAATCGGAGTACCTACAATTTTTTAAATAAGTCTTATGTTGTTGGAAAAAAAATTTAAAATTATTTGACACTTTTCTACGGAATTTTTAATTTAGGCTTTGATTTTGAAGCACTGATTTTTTTTTAAAACTGCACACTTTTTTTGTTTTCTAATTATAATAGTCTATAGAGTCAAAGGTTACCTAACCTAACCGCTATTAAATCAAAAAAACAAAGGTTGCCACGCTTTAGGGTGCTCCAAAGTCACCGTCGCAGATGAAAACCATATGTTCCTGAGATCATTCTAAGGCGTAAACTGAAGAGGTAATTTTCTCATTTTCGCTTCGTTTGCGAGTTATAAGAGTTTTTATGATTTTGGCTCTATTTTCTTTTAACTGGTCGTAAGAAAATCGTAAGATTTTTTTTTTTTATTCAATCAAGAATTTTTAACTGTTTTATTTTGATTTACATTTTTTTCGGCAATTTTTTATCAAACCCAATTTTTAAAGTTTTTTAAGCTGTTTTCTCATTTTTATGTTATTTTATTCAAAAAATTTGACTGCTAACTATGAAAGCCCAGTTTCGCCTTGAATTTTTTTTTTCAATAACAGATAGAAGCAGCCAAATATTTTTGCAATACTTTAAGGAATTATATGCCCCAATGCAATACAACACAACGCAGTATACCAAATCAAAACCAGTTAAACTTAAAAGTATCATTCAAAATTTGAAAATTGAAAAAGGCTAGTTTTCCAAGTCAATCGAGTTTGGTTTTTGACTTGAAAAACTTTGATTGTGGAAATATTAACAAAGAAAACAACAAAATCAAAATTGGACATTCATATGGTTCTGGCTTAATGAACAATATAACTCGAAGTAGAATTCTTTAAACGGAAATGTATTATTTTTAGTAGAGAAAAGCTCAAAATATTTATGCTGATAACGGTTTAAGCACTTTTATTTACTTATTTTTTTTTTCGTTTTAGAACACGACGCTTAAATCATTATTTGAAATTGTCAATCTTCCAAAAAACTGCTTGTTCTTCAAAGTTTAAGTATTGAAGCAAGATTGAAGAGTGGTAATCCTCTAGAACAACTTCTATAGTTTGCGTCATGATCATGATTAAGATTAGGCATTTTCTTTTTCGTTTAAAAAAAAAATAAATTTTATTATTTAAACTTTCGCATAAAAGTTTTGAAAAAGAATTATGGTTTTTTTTCTAAGCACATTGTATTAAATTAATGTTCTTCTTCCTACTGAAATTGAAAAAAGTCTGGTAAAAAAATACTTTCTTGGTGGACATTTGTGGACCTAAGATTTTTTGCCTGAAAAAATTTATAAAAAATTGGACTTATGTTGTTAAGAAATGAGTTGATTTCAGTTAAACTATAATGGTTTGGGTCAAGTTATGCAACTCATGTCAAAAACGCATTTTTCCAAAAAAATTGACTTATGTTGTTCTGCCTAACTGCTACAGATATGGTATCTGACATTTTGGACCAATTTAAGGAATGACTACTTATCATACTGGTTTTATTTTAAAAGTTTTAGAATAGCTTATTATAAAAAAAAATATCTGATACACTATGTGTAGGGAAATGTAAAATAGGGTCTTGGACACTCCGTCTATACAAGGTTGCTAAGCGGAAATGCATTTTTTCAAAACTCCAGCATTTCCAAACATGTATCTACATTTTCTTTGCATTTCACACTGTAAAATGTTCCTCCTCAATACACATTCTTGTCTGTTAAAGAAATGTACCTAAAAGACAAAAAAAAAAAAATCCTGCTGCGTTGCACCTGTAAAAAAAACTCATTACGACTTCAAAAGGTTGATAAAAGTAAGATAGGGAACAATGTGTTAACACACGTGTGCAGGATATCTGTACAAGCAGGCATTTACTTATACACAGACAGACAGAAATTCTTCATGCTCTTCTTATATAAAAAAAATGTAAAAATATAAAAAAAAAAAAAGGAAAGTAGGGTGTCTCTTGTATTACATGCTATTTTGTTCGTTTTATTCATAGAGTTTGATAGATCTTATTTGAGGGGAGAAACTCTTGAAGCATTTTTATTAATAGATAGTAGCTATAGCTTGCGAATCCAATACCCATACCATACCATCCCATTCCCGATCCAATTCCATCCCACTTACCTACCTACAATTTCTTCCAGTTCAGTGCACATAGTATAATAATTTTCAGGGGCAGGAGTTTGTTGCAAAACAAAAAAAAAAAAAAACAAAAAGAAAATACAAACTTGTGGTTGAATGCGACCACACCAAACGACAAAAACACTTTTTTTTACGAGAAAAATCTCATTTGCTATAAATAATGATTTTTGCATTCGGAATGAGATATGCAAGTTGACATTAATCCCGGGGAACTGTATAGAGTGGCCGTGTTATGTTTAGTATTTGTTTTTGGAATATGACAGCCAACTAAATTTGTAACATCTTCTTTGTGAGAAAGAGAAATGGATGTTTGAATTACTTTCTCAGTTACAGGGTGTTTTGTTGAAATCTTATTTAGAGAGAATTAGAGGATTCGGGAATGATTTTTTTTTTTCAATGAAACGGCATGGTCGGGTACGATTACAACAGACCTGTAGAATAGCTGAAAAGTCACCAGAAACCATACGGTTCCGGTTAGGACATTTTTCAACCATAAGATTTTAGTTAGGAAATTTCTGAATTCCCAAGAAGAAACTAGTTAATTTCAAACGTTAATCTCAAAAATGTTTGGTAGGTCTTAGCAAAACCTTGTTAAAATGATCCGTCGATACTTGTTCTTCTCATCAAATTATATGATCACAAGAGAATGTGTTAATTATTGGCTGAAACTGATAAATCTGAGCCAATAGAAGTATTTCTTCAACCAAAACTGACAAAACTTATAGCTTAAACTGATAAATCTTTGCGGAAACATAAAAATTTTAACTAAAACTAACAAATGTCTGTGTTCCTAGTCTCCAGTAAAACTGTTAATTAATAGCCAAAACTGATAAAACTCATTCCAAGCTGGTAAAACAAGGACGAAACCAGTTAATCTCTGAAGAAACTGGTAAATTTTTGATGAAACTTGTAAACGTAAGCTAAAATGAAAGTCAGCCGAAACTTGACCAAAACCAGAGGAAATATTAGAAAACAATACGAAACCGATAAAACCCTGCAGAAACTCATACCTCAGCAACAACTGATAAATCTCAACAGAAACTGTTAAGTTTCAGCCCAAACTCCAAAATCTAAACTCAACATGTTTTCAGTTTCAGCAGAACCAGTAAATATCAATCAAAATTTAATAAATTTAGTAGAAACTCGTTTATCTCAGCAGAAACTGATAATTCATTGATAAATCTTAGCCGAAGAAGTAAATTTCAACCGAAACCTTCAAAACTTAGCAGAAATAGGTGAATCTGGTGAATCTCAGCTGAAGCAAGTTATTTTTTCAAAAAATTAATTGTATAAAATTCAGTGTTACCAATGGGTTTTCACTAAGTTAAGGATTTTTATTTTAGTATTGTGTCAGAACTCGTTCTTTTTTACTTCGAAGCCAACAAAAAAAAAATGACTTGTTGTTAATTACACTGCGGTCTGAAATGAAAATATACCTTTACGTTCGTTGTCATTGCCTTTAGGATATAAAATCGTGTACAGTGGGGCAAAGTTGTTCAGCCGCTGACCTAAAGTAGTAAAAAAAAACAAAACACAGCAGCAGATTTTGGGTGAAAGTGATAGCATTAAATAAATGGTATTTTTGGAAAGGTCTTTTGATTGTTTGAGATGTCGAGTTCTTAAAGTCCGTAGCTGGAGTGTTTCTGTGCATATTTTGGAATCAAAGTTTATGGTAACATACAACAAAGATTTATCTTAGTGGCACCAATTTTTGTTATTAGCATAATTGTTTAGACAAATGCAATTTTGCTACTTTGAACATTAAATTAATGTCCCATTGGCGAATTTCAACAATTTTCCTCTTCTATTTTTACTTAACCATTTTAGTTGTTGTTGTTGTTCAAACATTCAATTACTTAACCATTTTTATAGACTGAACAAATTATTGATTAAAAATCATTGTCTCAATGGAAACCATAATTATCTGATGCTTATAGACAAAAGGTACAAGATTTGAGTAATATGAGCAGATGCAACTATCATTGAAGCATACAATAAAAAATCATAGGCCTAAGGACTGAATCCTTAGGTACTTCGAGAATTAGAGAAGAAAAATAAGTTTTGGACTTGTTTCATCAAACAAGTTGCATTGACTTAAACTATTAAACTTTGTCGTAGATTGTTGCAATATTCTAATAGATGATCTCAGTTAATTTTTGAATTCTTGTTTTTTTTTCTGTTTTTAATCTTAAAATTCAGTTTTTAAAAATTAATATATTGCCATTGACATTGAAAAAATCATTGATTTAGCTAGACGACGGACGTAGTTTAAATGTGATTTTATGTTATAGATAATTGATAACAAATTGAACCTCATGAAACTTAAATTAATAGTTGGACGGTCCATTCTCCACTTAAATTATGTAGGTATATATATAAGCACAAATCAAATCTATTTGTGTTGCTGATGTTACAAAATTTAATTAAAAAAACCTTTACTTAGTAGTTGAAGTTTAATACAAAAAACCTATATTTACAATGCATTTAAAATATAAATGACTGTTGGACTCTCTCTATACCAAAAATACTACATCTCGAACATAAAACACAAACTTATTTATGGTACCAATGCGAATTTTTTATTGGGTAAACACACCTACCTCTATGTTTGTGCAGCTTAAGGATTGATGGAAATATTAAAACAAGTATTTTTATTTTACCTGAATTCTCTACAAGGACGAATAAACGTGAAATGTTCACAAAATACAAATAAAATAAATACGAGTGTTATGCTGGTTATGTTTTATGTTTAATATTTCACAGTTTATTTACTTTCCTTATAATACAAAAAAAAATAAGGATTCCATTTTGAATTTTTGTAAGCGGTTGTGATGTAATGTGGTTGTGATGTAACACACTATTTAAATGAAACTTCACAAAAATAATGATATCTTTCTTTTTGTATATTATTAAAATGAGTTTTTTTTTTATTGAAAACTGTTTATTTGATTTGCACTTAATTACTTCAAGTATAAAAATGCTTTTGTATTGCAATTAAAGGATTGCCTTTAATCGTTTGTTATTTTTAAATCAATTCAAAAAGCTGGTATATGTCCAGTTTTGTATAACTCGTATTTTTATGTTAAGTTTTCTTTACTATGAAATTACCTTGCGGTTTGAAAAATACATATGTTGCCGGCTTGTGAACTTACCTGAAATAAGAAAATAATACATTTTATTAGAAAAATAAATAGAATATTTTAAATTAATTTCAAATTATTTATGTAAAAAGAATTTTGGTACAAGATTTTTTACTGTCTGACAGAATCAGTAATAGCTCGGCCCAAATAAAACTCAAACTCCGATTTGGGGCCAGTGGCCACCATCTTTAAAATAATGCATGAATCTTGCAATTTAAGGTTAAGTTAAATTTGGCATTAAGATTAGAAGACATTGTTTTTACCACCAGACTTCCAAAGAGACGAGGAAATAATTCTCTCAGAGAAAAAAAAATAAAAATGTTTGGGTTAGATACCAATGCAATCAATGCACTGTTTATTAAGAAGCACTTAAAGTAAAGCATTCCTTTGAAACTAAGCACTAGGCAGTGTTTTTTTTTTTGATATTCCACTCAGAATTGAGATAAACTGGGGTAATTAAAAAACAAAAAAAACGTTAATCTTAAAAACTATAGCCTAAACTTCTACACCGATTTTTATAAAATTTGATGGTTAAGGGTTTTTTGGTGATTTGGTGAAAATTGATTTTTTTTTATTTTAGGACCAAAACTACCTACCATATAACCATTAAAAAAAGTAAACATAAAACATAAAAACAGCTTTAACAATGTTTACTAAATTCGTATGACTACTTTAATTAAATGAAATTATCATAATATAATTTTCTTGGTTTGACCAAACCTACTACCTGCTCTGGCCTATTTTTTTACTGGATAAAACTTCATTTTTTTTTTCAAATATATACAAAAATATTTAAATCTACTTCTTAAATTTTAAGAATACTTATCTTCGGTATAAAGAACGTGATTATCATTCCTAAAAAGAACACCTAGTCAACCTTGAGTTTGATGTATAGAAAATCGCTTCCCCCCCCCCCCCCCCCCCCTACTTGAGCGCAAAAAACTTTGAAGAATTTATGATCTCATTATTAAAACTTCCAAAGTGCTAAATAAATCCTGGTTTTTGGTACTTGAACCTATGTACGCCTCACAATACTATATAGATTGAAGAGAAACGTGTGGTACCTTTAAATATAATACCTCATTGAAATGGTTGAATAAATTATATTTATCAAACCTAAATAACCTTCGAACCGACTATAACGACAACGTTATACTGGGTGGTGGAAGGTATGTATGTACCTTCAATCTTCCCATACTTTCGATTAATTTTCATTTTGACATTCCCATCATCTGCATACTTGACGTATCTATCCATGAAGCAAACATAGAGTAGAGTATGGTATGTTGAAATGTTGTAAAATTCATTTGAATGATTATCGAAGATGTATGTTTGTAAGGAATCTGAATCAACCTACCTATGCATAGTTGATTCCAGGATGCTTACTTATTTGAATTAGAATTAAAAAACAAGAAAAAATAAATACAAAAATAACGTCTCATCCATTGCCGTGTTCGTTCGTTGTCGTTGTCGTCGTCGTCTTCGTCGTCTTCAGGTCTTCTAAAGTCGAATCGAAAATGACGCATCAGGTATTATCCATCAACATCATTATTACCGCATCAAGCATCAACTTCAATATCGTTGTGCCGTTCATCACGAAACCTTAATGTATCTTGAAAAAGTATTATATTCTGAAGCCTTCAAGGGCCTTGGATTTTACTTATAGTATTTTGTACGATATTGAAAAAAAGTAGCTAAGGATTTTCTAAAAAAAAAAAAATCCCTCTTTCTTTGTTGCCATTTCATACAGAGAGTGAAACTTCTAACATCGATAAGGGTTGCGGTTGGGGTTTTGATCCCTTTGATGTGGTCGTTTTTTTTTTTTTTTTTTGAAGATAGTTTTTTGTGATTTTATTTATTTTTACTTTCTTTCCTTTTCGTTAGAAGTATAAATTTGAAAATAGTTTGTGGTGAATGAAAGGTTTATCTTTAGGCTATAAGATGAATCTAACTGGTTTTGTGGTTTTCAAAAAAAGTTTTCTATTTTTATAGAAGGGAATTAGTGTGTGCAAATTCTCTTTTAAAAGTTTTTAAATTTTAAATATTGAACATATAAGTATCGAGGAGATATATTTATGGTGGTTTCGATTGTTGTGGTTAAACAAATTTTAAAGTAGCTTGTTTTATAATTTGATGAGACGAACAGTTTCAGAATTTACATACAAACTTGGTTCTTACGAAATGACCTCAACTTAATATTTATTTGTTTGGAATTTCTTTTTCTTTGATTTTGTATGAAATTTTACTGTGTTTTGATAAAAAAAAGCTTTGTATATAGCGGTTTTTGGGGCATATACCCAGACGTTTTTTTAATTAATTGTTTTGAACCAAAAATAAAAAAAGAAAAACTTAATTTTCTCTCAAAAATTGGCTCCTACGATTCCGACTAAAAATATCAAAATCATTTTTTATCTTTTTATTTTATATATATTTTTTTTTCCAACTAAAAATCAGTTGCTTGATTTTGTTTTTAATTAAACTTTTTTTAATTAAAGCAAAATACAAAAAGAATTCAAATTTTGCTTTGCTTTTACAATGTTTCATAATTAAGAGACACGATTGGTTCGGACGTTCTTGCTTTTATGATCAAAGTTGCTGTATGGATATTAAAACCATTATAATACATTTTAAGAAATGTATAATTTTATAAAATGAAAACTTGGTTCATGGGTTTGAGCTCCAAAGTGATTTCATTTGGGAAAAATAATTTTTAGGAAAGAAAAAACTAAAATCTTTAAAAATATTATAAAAAAAAAGTATTTTAAATATGTAATTATTCTTAATCATCTTTTAAAAAGTTTTAAAATATTTTTCTCATCTAACAGGAATTATTAACAAACATCAAAAAACTAACAGACATCAAAAAATCAAAGCGAGTAATTAATTTCTCACAAGAAAAATATATTTTTTTTAAACCCTTTAAAAATGTTATGCAATAATATCAAAATTATTAAAAGTCGTCAATAGTTTTAACTATTTAGAAAAAACTATTATCATTAGAGTAAGTAATTAGAACTGGTCTTTTCGTAATGTCGTTGGATTGGTTTTTAGTCGCATAAAGATTTTTTTTGAATAAATAAATTTAATTAAAGTGGTAATTAAGAATTAAATTGAATCTCAATTAAGGGTCATTCCGGAGAATTTTATTTTGGGATGAATATAGATTAAAATTATGAATTTAATAATCATACAAAACACATACACATACAATAATATTTCTTTTGACATTTTGAGAAAGAAAATAAACAATAAAATTACCCTAGATGACAATGAATTACTTTTACAGTATTCTCGTCATAAATCTGTTATATTTTAAGTATTTTATATAATTATTTTTTAAATTTTACTTAAACGAAAAGTGTCAGCACTTAATGCATTATAATACGAAATTATGATATTTATTTTCTCTCATTCTTATGTGTGGGGTTATGGTATCTACTACATGTATAACAGTATTATCATTTCCTATAAATTATATCTTATTTATACATATATGTAGATAAAAAGATAGGTATAAGTATGTGTATGTCAGTGTTAAAATATAATTTGATATGACAGTGAAGAAATCAATGGGTTATTTATGTACCAGTTGATACAAATAACGTCAAAGCCAGTTGTTGAACCAAACGTAGTATCTAATTGCATATCTGTATCTATAATATGTTGGTATAGATATTTTATAGCTTTTTGTAGATAACAAACTTAAATTTTGTCAGATGATCGAGTTGGAATGCTATTTGAAAAAAAAAAAACAAAAAATGACATAAAAGGTCTTCCACACGTGCTGATTTGAATAAAAATTAAAAAAAAAAAATACTTGACTTTATTTATAGTGTTTACCATTTAGGTTTCTAGGTATTTGAAATACTGATAAAAGAAACCTTTGGATTGAAGAGTATTTGTATACCTAATTAAAACTACTTTTGTATACTTGTCATGATGCCGAAAAGTTAAATAAATCGATTTTTCTACGATGCAATGATTGTCATCGACAAAACCTCGGACGTACCTAAATACACATACAATTTAGCACTTTTTTGGCTTCGGTCGAAATCAAATATAAAATTGTATAGAAACTTTAAATCAAACACTGTAATAAGAAAAGGTATTACAGCAAAGGTATTTAGCTAGTTTCTATTAGGGGTACGATTGCATCAAGTGACACATCAAAACAAACAGTATTTCAGTTTCTTATGACAGATACCAGTTTCAGTACCTACCTACAATCTATACCAACACACACTCATACACATGAACAGACATACAGACATACAATTGATATTCAGGTTTATTTTATCGTCAGAAGCCACACGAGTTCATCAGAATATTACAATCGTTCAAATATTTTTTTTTTTTAACGTTGATAAGGGAAGAACATGATGAACTCAAACAAATCGATTAATCTTAGTACTTAAAGTACGTATGTATAGAAAAACATATTCACACTTCGACCTATCCGATAAAGACCGTGTAGCCACAGGTATAAAGGAATTCAAATCCCGCAAAATAAATGCATTTGCCATTAGATAATCATAATAACCTAAACATCGACTGGATTGTTTTTAGTTACATTTTTTTGATTAGGTACCAGCGTTATCTTTTTTTTTTTGTTTAAAAATTGATAAAAACAGAAACTACTTGTAAATGAGATACATAAGCTTGTTATGTCTATTCTTCAGATAAAAGGAAATACATACTTGAAGTATCTTTTATGATCGATGATCTTTTACAAACGAAAACTGGGACTTTTTTCGTGGCAAGTAATATTTTCTTAAAATGCTGGCTGCATAGAACTTGACCTTTTACAATCAAGTAACTTGCTCATCTCGAATCACAACGGTTTTCGAAATTTCGAATAAAAAACTCCTTGTTTTTATACAATTTTTGAATTTTCACATTGGTTAATAGCTGAATAAATTTGTTGAAATAGTTTTTAATACTTTACTACTTTTCTTAAAATTATTGTCGATAATTTAAGTTTTCGTAATTTTCCAACTTTGAACATCAATTTAAGAGTCACATCCAGAAAAAAATTGTGTGACAGTGAGTCGATATTGGTTTATGTTTTCAAAAACTGTCTTCATTTCTGCAATTTTCTCCAACATATAAGACTATCGAAAAATATTAGATATTTTAAATAAAACAGACCGGATTTTGAAAAGCAAAAAACTACAAAACTTTGTATGTTTAAGTTGAAGATCTGATATGTTTTGATATGATCTTAGCTTTCCAGAAAAAAAAAACAAAAATCACGAAGTACACTGGTCTGCAAAAGTTAGGTTTTTTTTGTCCTTCATATAATTTTTCGAAATTATATAAGATTTTACTTTACTGAATCTAAATTTGGTTTCAGAAAAATTCTAAAACACACAGATTTTTTTTAATTGATAAAAAAAAAAAATGTGAATGTTTTGTAGTAAAGAGCTCTCTTAGATTCGGTTGACCTGGTATAAATTTTAAACTGTAAAGTCGATTCGGCTTAAATTTGAAGTATTTACTCATATAAGCTAAGACCTAGAACCAGTTTCGTGTTAATTCATCAATGTGTACTCAAATTTTTAATTTCAAACTTCAGTAGTTTTTAGGATGTACTGTACACAGCAAAAACGATGTGTAATTATGAGGATAGTAAAATTTTTATGCTGATGATGATATTGGACATATTTATGATGAAATAAGGGCACTTATCAGAGGAAAATCAATTAAAATGTACTTTTTCCTTTTTAAAAACAAAAACTGATTTTTATAGAATTTTAAACATTATTTGTGAAGAATCTAGAAGTCGGACAAGAAATTGGTTCTTTCAATCTGATTAATAGTTTTGTAATAAATTATTTGCCAGTAAGCTAATTCGATGTTAATGTTCCAAAAAAAATATATTTTCGACGAGCCAAAATGTTTTAGAATGGTACAATTGTTTGAAGGCGATTTTCGTTGCAGACCAGTGATATCAAGCTGTTATCACTTGAAATAGCTCAGCTCTTGCCTAGGACAAGAGCATACTATTTTGTTTGCATTTTGGTTGCTTGCTACTGTGCAACAGATAAGGTGGTTTAAAATCGATATCATAAAATTAATTTTGATTCAATCGAAGAGAATCGCTAATTTATATCAATTTTATTTAAATAAAAGTGACAGTATCGATTGACAACTAATGGTAATGGTAAACCAATTTAATTGATATATTTTTTTCTCGAAACTAATTGACATTTGGCCTTACAGTGCAGTTGCAGGCTATCCTTCCAATATCTGAAAAATTATTCTTATTTTGTATTCTTAGAAAAAAAATATTAAAAATATAGACCAACATGTTTAATAAATTTTTTCTTTTTTTTTTCTCGCTAAAATATTTTTCTGGAAATTAACTGTTTATTAAATAAATTATAGTAATTATCCAATTTAATTCGAAAATAGCAAAAATGGAAATTTACAAAAAAAAAGGTAATTCAGGAGAATCTTCAATTATTTTAATATTTTTCACTAATATAAAAATCGAAATTATTTTGGAACAAATTGAAGTAACGGGGCCTTACTTTATTATAAAGTGAATACAAAATAAAAAGTGGCATTTCTGTTATTGAAAAGTTACACAGGTACACACTACAAGCCACTAAATGTTGGTTAGCGAAAACACACAACGATACAAATATCGATTCTTCTTCACGTTTCAATTACGTTTCACATTGCACCTGTGTTGCACCTTATTTTGTCTATTCATTTTCACCATTTAGACTTTAGAGAGAATTTTATTTTTATCGATCGATTTTTATGTGTTTATTCATTTACTTTTGCAATAAGGTAAAACCACGTTTTTTTTTCTGATTTACATCAGCAGCGTTCAAGCGAAATGGAGTGGGGTTTTTTTTACGATAATAGTTAAAATTATTTATTTTAAAAAAAATCCGAAGAAAGTTTACTAAGGTGAACTGCATTTGAACTTAAGGTCACAGCAAAAAAAAACCATTAAATATATTTTTTCTTATTTAAAGATTTCTTACTTTTTTTAATTTTAGCATAAAAAAAATTTTAATTTCTTTGAAGTTGTTAATGTTCACTAAAAATCGTAGAAAAATTCTATTGGAAAATTGGTGACAACAGTCGAGCTTTTATTTCTATCCATTTACTCTTTTTAATACCGCTGCTCTGCCATCTACTGCCCCTTTTCAATGAGCAGTGTGGAAAACGACCCATAACTCCAAAATCTTTTGAAGAAGTGCATACATTAAGTAAATAAAAACCGTCTCTTGAATTGTGCAGCACATACACTTGAAAATACGTCCATAATGTGATCAATATCTACCTTGTTCAACAACAGTTTTCAAAAATTGTCGTCACTTATTATTAAATACGATTTGCAACTAAATGTGTTTTTTTTTTTTATGAAAAACCAACGTGTTTTAAATGTTTTGAATTAAGCCTCCAAAATGTTAGCAAAAGTAAGTGGTAAAACGAAGCACGAAATTATATTCATATCCGATTTGTAGTAACGGGCGTGACATTTTGACATTTCTTAAAACAGAAAAGTAGCATTAAATAATAATAGATAATTTTTTCATGCTTAAATTGTACATTTAAAAAAAGCTATAGCCAGCTTCTTAACTGGCCTTAGTCCTGAATACATAAAGCAAATTAGAAATACACAGTCAAAGTTATAAAGCCCCTGTTGTAATGTGCCAAAATAATTGGCTGTGCTTACTTGTCGAAGATCACATCTATCTAAATGTAAGGCTTCATATTTAGTTTGTTGTTGCAGTGAGAGATTCGAAATACATGTAAGAACTGTAAGGATATAAGTATCATCATTAAATTTCCTTAACGTTCACTTTAATATTTGTCGAAAAAGTGGTCAGATTATGTGGAATTACCCTTCATAAGTAGGGAGGAACAGTGGAAAAAAAATATCTTTATCCAGTCAACTAAAAAGTTTTGAAAAAAAAATGATTTTTTACCTCTTTTGAAAATATCACAATAAAGGAACTGCTTAGCATTTTATGTGAAAATCGGATGGCATCTTATACCAGTGCGACTTCAAAACTGTCACCAATATACTTGGAACCCACCTTATCAACTGAAAATAATAATTATCAAAGCTTTTAAAAACAAAAATAGATGGTGTAGAGAGTGGTTGAACACTTGTACGAAATAGTGTTCACTATTAACACCGATGTGTCAAAATTTGACCATTAAAACCTAAATTGTACTAAAATCAAAGAAAAAAAAAATTGTAATTTATCTAATTAATAAAGGAAAAATCTAATCTAATCTACTAAAATCAATTGCAATATAGTCAAAAAGAGATTAATAGAATTCATGTTTACGTATTAATAATATAGATATGAGCAATGAGCTACATTAGCTCTTTTCGTAACTCAAAAACATTAAGCAATTGAAGGCTACACAGTGGCATACTTAACTTTCTTTTTTCCACCATTCTACAATATAAAAACTCTATTTGCCTAGAGTTATCACTTATTGGCTTCTTTATATTGAAGCTGGAAAAAGGTTTAAACTTGCCATAAGTATGATTGATCAATGATGCTGATGCTGATGAGTGTGATGATGATGATGATGAGAAACGACTGAGATTGTTGAAAGTATATATACAGTAATAAGTATGAAATCCATAAGAAATTGTGGTAAATGAGGATATAAAAATGCAAAGTACCCATCAAATAGCTTACGAGAAGACCAAGAGAATTTATTTTTGTAGGAGAAGACTAATAATAAAAACAAGGTTTGAATTTTTTTTATTATTTAAATGTAAGTGATGGTTGCACATCAGCAAAGAGGCTCAAGAAGTTGATGGAATCAAATTATGGTATTATATAACTATTCCATCCTGCCTGGTATTATACTCCGTTTTTGTAATGTGGATTTCAAGAAAAAAAACTAATCAATGGAAAAGCGTTTAAAATTGTCGGATATTTGCCAATTCTAGGTTCAAAAATTGAAAAAAATTGTTTCTTTTTATATATTTTTATGAGAGTTTTTTTTTTTAGTTTATATTTATAACTAAAGATTAAAGCCATAAAATACCTCAAACATCTGATAATATCTACACATACAACTGCAGATAACTTATTATGTATAGTGTACCTTTAGCGTGGAATCTTAATTTCAATTCACACTTCAGTTTGTTTAAGACAATAAATCAAAGATAATTTAATAGAATACATATTTCTTACGCATTCTTTATCATTTATTGTTCCATCCAATGTCACTACAAAGATGAATTTCCCATAAATAAAATTTGGAGATATATATATTTGTAGGTATGTAGGTGCACAACTGATTGATCAAAATTTCCCTACCAAAGGATTTTTGTACGCATTTCTATCGATTTATCCGTAAGTGTTCATCTCAACATCCATAGATTATGTACGTCTATATTTATGAGCAGGGTGATTCGCAAAACAAGTGACACAAAACTACAATACGTGTATTATAAATCAAAACCAGAAAAAATCTTACTGAAACGAAGGAGTGGGAGAACAATTTTCTAACAAAAAGTAACTGAAATACATGGCAACACTTACAATATACATATTGCTATAGCCTATAGGTACCTTTTGGTAAGCACAAAAAATTGATCTTTAATTTTTAATTAGTTAAAAAAAAAATATTTTTGGACACGTTTCTTTTAATTTTTTGTCATTTTTTTGCGAAGAATTTTTTGTATTCGGTTCATATCTTGAGTAATAATTTACGGATCTGAACAAATAATCCAACACTATATAAAAATATGCACTAGAATAGAACACTGATAAAATTTTGCAACAAATTCTATTTATTCGTCTTTGCATAAGTGAAGAAGATAAGGCGCAGTGTGTTAAAATACTTTCAAAAAGTCGTTTTTTAAGCATAATTTACGATAGAACATTCGTCTAACTCAAGAAAATAAAATACACTACTGGATCGCACGGACTTGTTCTTAGGGTCAAAGTTACAGTGGACGTTAAAGCTTCTTATATAAAGTTTTAAAAAATAAATAATTTTATAAGAAATAAAATTAAATTAAATTCATAACTAAAATTACATAAACAACTTCATTTTCATTTCATTTCACTTTGAAAATTTGAAAATCGTTAGTTTTTCAATAAATACATTTTTTTTTGTTTAACTTAGTAATTGTTCAAAGGTTTTAGTCAAAATTGCTTTAAGTGCTTACGAGATATTCACAAAATAAAAAACTAAATAAAAAAAAAAATTGCAAAAAAACGGCACGCAGTTTTGTTGTAATCACTAAACATACATTTCGAGAAAAATCCAATAACTGGAAACTTTTACATGGGAGGTATTAGTTCTAGAGGAGATATTCAAAAACAAAACAAAAACAACTTTCGAAATTAGGTTAAAATCAATGTACCAAGAAAATCCGTACTCGCAACAAGAAAACTAAGCTAAATCTAAAATTTTAACGTAAGGAACTTTTTGTAGGAAATTTAATTTCCTATCGAAAATTTTACAAAAATAATTATGCAAGAAAGGTTTACAAGGCCAATTTAAAAGCAGCTTTTTTGTAAAGCTTTTGCTAAATTGTCCATAATTTTGTCTGAACAATTATAGATACAGGACTTACGAGGAATATAAGAAAACGCTTTAAATTTTAATATGCCAGACCAAAATATAAAAATATCTGAAACTGGCTGAAATATGCCAACTCAAATTCTACTGCTTTGGGTCTTTTTTAACCAACAAGTAGTTCAATAATAATACCAGTTTAATAGTACCAAGTTTTGTTGTCTACCTCAATTGAAAAAAAAAAATTGATTTATTTTGGAAAAATTGTCAAACAATCTTTCGTTCTTGAATACAAAATCTATATTTTTTCGACTTTATAAAATAAAGTTTAAAAAATGATGTTCAATGGTTTTTACAAGTATTACTGGCATAAAGTGATGGTTTTAGTCTCTTTATACGAAATCCAATAACATTTATAGCAACAATTGACTACTATGGTTTAAAAATATTTTTTGGAAAAAAAAACGACACAAAAATTTAAAAAATCATATCTCGAAAACGTATTCATGAATTTTTTTTTCGATTCAGTTTTTCGAGTTCTACTTGCTAAAATCTATATGAAAAATATAACGGCACTTAGTATTTAGTTTGGCTGTAAACTAGTGTAATCAATGCAAATTTGTATGTATCAAGTTTTATTTAAACAGTTATAACCAGATGCTTTAGTGTTTATTAGTTTTTGAAAAAAAAAAACTACAAGAGTTGTTTTTGAAACAGAAAATTAAATTCCAAGTTATAAATTGGGAAGAGCCATTAAAATAAATATATTTAGTAAAAGGAATTTCAATGACACGCTAATGTCTGAAAACACTCCACTCTAATGCACATTATATTTTTATATTTTAATTTACTTTATTTTGTATTGTAGTTATAGCATTTTTTAACTATGTACATTCAATTTCATACTCACAATGTATTCTCTAAAGTACCACGTAAGTACAAGATATACATATATAAAAACATTTCTATAACAAAAAAGTATATCAAACTCCGATACAAAAAAAAAAAATATAAAAACAAACAAAATTGAACAATTCAATTAAGTTTAATTATATCTAACCTGTTTAAATCATTAAATTTTATTGACATTTTGACATTGCCTTTTAGTAATCAACTCACGTGAATAGGTATACAAAATATCATCAGCAAAATGACAACATATTATTTATACAAAGTTCATTTACTAAAAGGTTGGTTACTGGACACACAAACACTATAATTTTCATTAGAGAACTAACAAAAAAAAAAATATACTCCTCTTCTCATCTCTATCTCTCTCTCACATTTAAATTTTCAGAGTAAACAGTCAAATAAAAACAAACAAAGGCGCTAATTTGTTAATTGGGAAAAGGTGTTAAAATTGAACCAACCGAATTATATAACCTAAATCGCCTACAAAATCGTTCATCATTTTTGTAGGTTTCAATTACTTTGTTCGGATCCAGTCCAGAGATGTCATTTTCACGTTAATTGGTGTTTTTTTTTTACAATTTTGACAGAATGTTCAATTAAAAGAATTACAAAATATGAACACAAAATAGGGGATGTCGATTGCAGGAAGGTACAAAGTTAACATAACTAAATATAACTTTGAATGATTTAAGGCTATAATTTTGATAAAAAAAATGCTTTTATCTTTTATATATCTACTATTTGTGAGGTAACAGTTACGGGAACAGAAATCTTCGGTTGGGGAATGGCTTCTTTTGGGACCGCTAGTGGTCCATAATGAACATATACGTGGAACCATCCTTTATGTTAAATCTGATTAGTAAATATATTTATTTACTCAGCCAGACAGACACGCTAAAAATTGGGTCTCGCAATTCTGTCTGTCTGTGTATACATCGGGCTACAGCCTAAACCCCTGAAGCGATTTTCTTCAAATTTGGTGGTTAAGGGTCTTTGGTTATTCTCTGGAGAGGAAATTGAATTTTTTGTACGTCCAAAATTAACGGTACCTGCCATATAATGAATATGGAATAGTTGAATTTTCTCCAAAACGGCTTCAACGGTTTTTTATAAAACGAATTGTATTAACTGTTTTTAATAAGGCCGTACTTTTGAAATGAAAGTAATATTTTTAGAAATGAGGAGCTTTTTGTGTTTTTAATGTTTTTTTTGGAATAGGTTCTCCACCATTAACTCTATCGATTGACAAGAAGATTTAGTCAAAAAAAAGTACAATAATTCAGTGAAATTTCAATCTAAAAAGTCACTTTCGAAACAAAAGGTGACATTTTTCATTAAAATGATTCAATTAGTAAAAAGTACTAGGGTAAAAATTGAATTTATTTTCTATTTTTAAAGTCTTATCTTTGATGCTTTATCGGCCATTTTGCTAAGTGGCGTTCTAGAACAGAGCACTTCCCTTAGCGAAAAAGTGTTTAAGCAACAGCCCAGGGCCAAATCGCAAACAATTGAACTTGAACACATTTGCTGATTTGTCTGCCTAAACTTTTGTAGAGATTATGTATAGACTAGCAATCGTCAACACGGTTTTGTTTCTCCAGCTCTGAATAAACTCTTTGCGGTATTCTTTTCCATACTAATTCAACATGTTCTTAGAAAAAGTGCTCCAAACCGAATTATTGGCTCAGTTTTGTTCTCTTTTCGGTGACTTTTTATGGGTGTTGGATCAAAAGGTGACATTTACAAAAAATTATATAAAATATAAACTTTATTTCGAAACTTAATGAAAAAATAATAGATGGAGTAAATACAGGCTGCTAAAGTGCCCCATATGACTAAAACGAAAATTTTAAAAATTACCCAGACATATCTGAATTTCTTTTTTTCGCAATTTCTGAAAAAAATGAATAAGTCTAAATGTCACCTTTTGTTCCTAATCTCCTCAAATGTTAATAACGGTACCTACCATAGAAACTTTTTTCAGTTTTGTAACCTCGTTTATCATACTATGTATCTCAAAAACCTCAAAAATAATAATATTTTATTATTTTGTTAGATGAACAAAATTACTTATAAGAGTTTTAAGTATAGCCAAACCTATTAAGACGTAGGTTTATCCTTTATTTAATAATATACTTGCATTGAGAAACACACGAATTCTTAAAATATTCTCATCTGTGTTTACACTTTCTTTATTAAATTAATACAAATTCTATTAAATGTTCATCTGTTAAACTTACCTCAAACCTATTCAATATTTGTATACCTAAATAAAATACAAAAACAATTCAACTCAAAAAGTCAAGTGCCTACCTCGCTACCTACTCGTAAGTCGTACAAGTACCTAACTTGCATTTTTGTTATTAAAAAGCAGGCCTATGGGGTTTCCCCTACCAATTCTCAATGAAAGAAAACCAGTTTACCCTTATGTTGTAGGTATATAGTAGTTTCGCTTGTCTTACTAACTGCAACCAAACAAAAGACACCTTACTTTTTCTCATCTTCATCAAAACTCCAGAACACAAAACATATAAAGAAAAAAAAAAAAAAAGATTCACTTTCAGCAATGGCATGCGCTAGAAATAGAATCTTGCTGGGATAACTTTAACTGGTACTGGATTTGATTTGTAACTCGCATATATAGAAATGGTATACAAATATATTATTAGGTAGTTGTTGGAAGTGAGATGGCGTCTCTGACTGTGTTGAAAAAAAAAAATATGTCATTATAAATCCAGCAAACGTAGGAAACCGGATATTTTTACGATTTCACCGGCTGTTGTTTTTTTTTTTTTCTTTTCTTTTTTTACTCAGGATGTGAATTTAAGGTAGCAGTTCTGACTTATTGAAACAATAAATATGGTTGGACCGTAGAGGTAAGTATTTTATGCACTCAATTTGAATGCCCTAGTTTAAGTTCTTTATGGGCAATTATAAGGCAAACAAATTTGCAAGTCTAGTTACGAGTTGTCAGAAATGGGAAAATCATGTTTTATTTTTCCATTTTGGACAGTCTTACTTTTATATTTCCGACGTCGCAATTTATAAATTTATAATTTTTTATATTTTATTTAGTTGTCATAGCCATATGAAATAATAAGAGTATTTAATGGAACAGTGTACACTACGCTGGACCACAAGATATCCTAGATTTTGTTCAGATATTTAAAATTATATTTAGATTTCGCGGGCATCTATTTTATTCAAAATGGGCCTATTTGCGAGTTTTTAGTGTTTTAAAAATATAATTAACGGTTTTTTTTTAATTTTATTTATATTAACATAATCTAGGATATATAGAGAAACCGTTAAAAGAATTTCTTTAGGGTTTTTCAATACAAATTTAAATTAATAGTTTTTTGAATTTTTGAAATTTGGCTAATTGTTAAAATGGATACATTACCCCTCAAAATCACCCTATTTTTTTTTTTTTTTTTAAGAGTTGAAAATAGTTTTGGCTAATTGCCTGTTAGCTAAGAAGAGATCTGTAAACTTTGGTTTTAAGTTTCCTTCATCAGGATTTATATTTAAAAAAATAAATAAAAAATAAACAAAACAATGATTTGCATGAAAATTGTTTAATAACTTTACTGTTCAAAAAACCAACAGACGGCGCGGCGCGCCGTTCATATCTACGAAAGATAATTTGGGTTCGCTGAACACGATGGTGATCTTGGTTTTTCTAGAAAAGGTCAAAAAAGAAAGATTAAAGTCTTTGAAGTTTGCCAGAAATTTACGATAATCCCCACCATAATTTGGTATTAATTGTTTTTACATCGACGTTATTTGATCAAATATAAGTTTTTTCAGTAGAATTATACCTTGAAGAAGATATTTCATCAACAAAATTATCATTTTGATACTTTTTTCGGCAAACAAAACTCATCTTTTGTTCAGTTTTTCTTCAATTTCTTTAATAATTCATTTAATTGGAGATTTATAAGTCTCATATCATGTATTGTTTTAATAAAACAAAATTATTTAAAAGCTATTTCCTACAAAATATCATACATTTTTAAGATATCCAACACTATTGCGATTGTCAACTATCAATTGATAACACTTTTCTGCAAAAATAAAGTTTTTTTTGTCATTCATATAATTTTTTGAAATTATACAAGATTTGACTTTCTTAATCTTCAGAAAAATTCATCTGTCAGTTTTTGTATTAATTGATTTCAAAAAAATGTTATTGTTTGATAGAAAAGAGCTCTTTTAGATTTGGTTGACCTGGTATAACTTTTAAACGGTTAAGCCGATTCGGCTCAAATTTGGAGTACTTATTCTACATAATACTCGTATAAGCTAAGACCAGAAATAAAGTTTGTGTTTATTCATCAGTGCATACACACATTTTAAACGGTTATTTTAAAAAAAATACCATAAATTTAAAATTTACGTATATATTTGCATGGACACTGACAAAAAAACACCCTCTAATTTGAAGGACATTGGAATTTGTAAGCTCTTGGTATTGGACAGGTTGATTATGATGTAAAAAGATCATTACTCACAGGAAAATCAATGAAAAAAACAATTTTTCTATTTTTCTATTTTTTGATTTTTATAAGAATTGGCTCAAACATAAATTACTTATAATTTTTTCTAGTTGTATTCTGCATAAATTGAAAACTGAAAAACTGATCACATTTTCAACTATATGGCAAAAAACATAAAAAAAAACAAATCTAATTTGATGATTTCTCATGTTTCCCGTGATAAAATTGTATCATTTCATCAAACAAAAAAAAAACAAATTTTTTGGTGCAAAGTATTTTTATTAGGATTTAGTTTCACCTCCTCAGTTTCTGTCAAGAAAATTCTCTCAAACAACCTGAACCTGGGCTAGTTCGTACAATAAATAAGGTCAATCGAGCACCTTTTGCATAAAACTTATAACTTTAATAGCTGAACTAAATTTACAAAAGACACCGCATCTTAAACTATTTACCCGTATACTAGGCGATTTCACATTTTCTTCATTAGAACACAGCTGAATTATGATTCTTAATCCTTAAAGCTAAAAACTTTATCGTATAATAACTTCTTGTACCTACCTTGTATATAAAATACAAAGGAATTCCATCCGACAACCTGTGTGTATGAAAATATAGGGAACGAAAAGTTCTTTGTTTCCTTCAGTCGGCAAAAAACCGGAATGGCATAACTTTTTTGCGGATTTTTTTTCTTTGATTTTATTTATTTTAAGAAAAAGCCACACAATCTGGGAAACCATCGCTCAGATGGAAGAACAAAAACAAATTCAGACGATGGACGTCATAGCATAGCACAACCATATAAAGTACATTGGGGTAACTTGTGTGGAAATTTTGGAAAAATATCTAAATATATTTTTTAGAAGTAAAAAGTGGGCGGTTCTATGGGGATAATATATCGGACAAAATAACTAATTTATGATTATTTTATTTACTATTAAACGAAATAATAATGAGTAAGTGTTGCCGTTGTTTTTTTTAACATTTTTTTTCCTTAGGCACTAAGTATATTTTTCGAAAATTGTCCCACCTAAACAATTATGACTAAACACGCATTCGCTTATTGTCAACCTTTATGCCAACTGCATCATGTAGATATTACAAAATATACTTCAGACAGTTTAATTTTATTCCAATTTATTAGACCATTTTGTCCCACTGTTCGCGAAGGCAAAGTCTCAATTGAATTGAAAAAAAACAGGGCGCTGGACTTTTTATGCACACTTTTGCCACACAACCTCTGCGTGCCACACCGCCGAGCCAGCCGCTATAGCATCTTATCTTAACCACTGTGAAGTACAGGAACCCAACACCAGATGGAGATACAAATCACTGGAGCGTGCACTTTGCAAACGCACATTCTTTTCTGTGTGATGTGCAGTTTTTTTTTTGTCTCTTTTCTTTATATTTTGCTTGTTTTGTTGTTTGGCTGACAAGTGAGTTATTTTTTTTTATTTCATAGATATACCGAAACGACAAGGGCGATTTTTTTACATAATATAATTTTCATGCATGCATTTAATTATCACTTGGGAGATTATTCCATTGCATGCGATTTTTCTTTTCTTGTTTTTGTTTTTTTTTAATTTTCTTTCAAAGGAAGAAAAGGGGAATCTTCTTCTTCAAGTTCAAGTGTGCTTTTTATTTGCATATAAAACCTATTTTTTTATAAGAAAGGTAGGTAGGTACCTTACCTACCTTCAACTTGCTACAATTTAATCAAAGTCATATGTCTTGTAAGAGAGACACAATCCAACAACCTTCTTGTCGGTCGGTAAGATTGCATCAAGTGCAAGTGTAGGTAAGCTTGTTGTTTTCATAAAGTTTAAATGCCATAGGGTTTTCAGTTTGGTTAAGGTCAAGTGGCAAGTTAAATTGACACTTTACACAAACTATATTTAGATAGGTTTGAAAGACGAGGGGATTAAAGGTTATATTTCGTATTAAAGTACTTAAAGAAATAATTAATACCATGAGAACGTTGAAATGCTTGGAAAATAGTTTTAGAGTGATTTAAGCAACAAATCACTGCTGATGGACCAGAATTTTGTAGCATTAGTTCGTATTGTTATCAAAGGTTAAAAGTATGACATTTTCAAGTGACCGGCGTACATCAATTAAGCGTTATTCCGGGAACGTCTGTTTTGAGATAATTAAAAACTAAAATTATAATTTTGTGTCAATATAATGATGTCAAATCGAGACTACTACAACAAAAATAATTCTCCCAGTACTCCCGAAACAAATATTAATATTTTTGGTATTTCAAATCAGAATCTAATGCAAATATGGCCTGAATATGGTGTCTTATCAAAAAATTAGTGAAAAATTTTTAAAAATTATGTATTTCGCAGGTATTTTGGAATAAAAAAAAACCCGAAAGGAAGTCATATTTGATAAATAAAGATATATAATGAAATGATGTATAATTCAGATTGACATAGTTTGAAGACCACCACAGTCGTTTTGGGAATATATCCATCATTTTCTCATGCCGCTCAACTCCATGATTTTGGCCCCTAAATACCAAAAGTTATAGTCTGTATAGGACATCTAGAAAGCTTACTTATAACAAATTACTTTAAAAAAGTTATATCATCGTTCACTCCTAGTTTAAAGTTCTTCAAAATTGTCTTAATTGAATTTGGATACACTAAATATGTGCACTTATAGAAATAGGATGAATCAAGGATTCTGAAATGATTTCTGTAACATTTTTTCACAGCTTTTTAAGAGAATTTGGAGATATTTTCTATAACACAGCTTGTATATAGAACAGTAGGTAAAGAAACTTTACCGAAGATATCTGTCGAAACATAACATGCGGTTTAGACTTTCAAAAACTATTCACGACTGTCTTTCCTAGGGCAGATAAATGGGATAACAACGAGCCATAACGAGGTTACTGGGGTTCGTTCGGCGGCGTTCTTTGTGTTTTAGTTAATAAATGTGCTGACAAGCTGACAAGAATTGATTAACGATTGATTTTAATCAAGCAGAATCAAAAGTTCAGACTAAAAAGAAAAATGATAGAACAAAAACAATAACGACTGACCAACGTCGTAGGAGCAGTATGAAATGTAGAATGGTCAGGGCATGTCACCCGTACCAAAAAATGTCGTTCTTACAGTGAACACCAGTGTTAAAGAGTTGATATGGGATCATCATTCCCTTAAGTTGGAAATAAAACTAAACCGAAAAATACATCAAACCTACAACCGGACTATCAAGCTCGTCTATACCAGACGTTGCATGCAGCCACTTACTCGTACTAGACTGGCAGATGGAAGATACCTTCAAGAAGGGTAAAGAAAAGGAACACTAACGTGCTGAAAGACATTCCTTCAACAACTATAAGAACTACCCTCGGACTCTGACATTTCGGGCTTTTATAGTTTGCTAAAACTAATCAACGCCTTTAATGAACTGGTTATTAGAATGACATAGGATTTATCATAAAAGAAATCAATTGTTATGCAGTCATTTTCAGTGATAGAAGATGGCTAAAAAATATTAAATTATAGTTTCAAAATTTCACCGAAATCGTTTATTTATCAGTTTTTGCTAGAAATTTCAGATTTGTTGGTGTTTTTTTTATCTATCTATAACGTACACAGAGAAAAATAGTACCAACGACATCGTAGCTATCTTCTTTATTCCTAATGGATATCAGATATCACCCAATCGTTCTAAAATCACCTGTTTCCGGAAAAATACGATTTTTTTTATTGATTTATTGGGTACAACACTAGACTATACTTTTATTAAAAATCGTAAATTAGAATACATATATACTTAGATTTTTCACACATTTTTAAAAATTTAGCACATTTTTAATCAAAGTATGTATTTAAAATTTATTTATTAAAAACTAGTTGGACTTGAAATTTTCTAAGATTCTGTCATAAAAATTAATTAAATAATCCAAACATTTTTTTTTTTTTTTTGAAAATTTTGATATCAAATAATTTTAAGGATATTAAGTAGATTCGGTATTAATAATTTTATCAAAATTGGTTCAGCCGTTTAAGAGAGGATGTACCGTTAGTAAGACTTTTAAAAATATTTCTTTCATTTCAAAAGTACGATCTTACTAATAAAAGAAGATATTTTTTATCTCAATAAAACCGTAGGAGCCGGTTTTGAAAAATGGTTAGGTAGGAAGGTTAGTTTTGGTCAAACAAAAACATACAGACAGAAATGCGAGACACACTTTTTTTGCATTCTCTATTATCGTAATGTCTGATTGCTATCTCGATCTCGATTTTTTTTTACGAATCCTTAATTATATCGCAAGTGAAAGAATTATGAGTAGGGAAATATGCTCGAGCAAGGTTTTTTTTTTGGGAGGTCGTATCAGAAATTCTTTTTTTGAAAATTTAAGCTAAATTCTTTGCATTTATTGTAATAAAATGTTAAAATAAATAATACGCTTAGTTTTTTTTTATAATTTCCTTAAATTTTGTAATTATTATTTTTTGTTAACCTAATAAACATTACTTGAACAAAACAAATGACGATTTTATTAATTTTAACTTGTTTTTAGATCATATTTCACCTTTCTTAGAACATATTTCCGGTTGCCCTAGTTATGAGCTTAAATGTTAGAAAATTTCAAGCCGAAAAAATGTTTAAAATATGAATTCTAAATATGTATTTCGATTCAAGCGTGCAAATTTTTTTTTTTAAATAGGTACTTGAAAAATGTGTGTATTCTCCCTTTAGTGACCTATAACTATTGGTAAAATTCCCCACCAGCCTTACTAATCTCTGTCTACTTTTCAAACTACTTACTTTATAATAATGATGCTACCATACTTTGCTGAACAACATAACTTCTAATAGAAGTGGCAACCCTGTTTATTCAACCAAAAGTGGTTACATTTTTTTTTTTTTTGTTTAAGTAGGTATTGTTTATTTATCGCTTATCGCTGAAACACAGTTAAACAAATACACACATTTATTAATATACAAACATAATTTTCGTGTATGTATAAGTTTGCCGGTCATGCCATACCATAATGCTAAATCAGATAAAATATAAAAATGTAGGTAGGTAGGTAGGTACATACATAATTTTATTTACTTATATTTTTTGTGGAAGTTTCAAGTATGTAGTATGTATAGAAGTATGCACCTGAACGATATATTCGTCTACTTATTTCAACTGATTAAGTAGGTATTTTTTTTTGTTTTTTTACTTGTTTTTTCTTCCATATATTTTTTCCGTCCACGTTTCGCAATCGCATTATAATATCGTTGTACTATGAAATGTGTCAGTGATCTCTCAGTGTCGTCAGTCGGTCGCCGCCCGGTAAAAGGCAAACAAACACAAAAAAAAATAAAGACTTGCTTGGTTAATGATGTTGGGTTTGTAATAATCGGTACCTTTTCCTATGAAAGGTTTCTTATGAGTTTATGTGAAAGAAAAGCATAGATAGATACCTACCTACATTTTGTGATGACTTTGTAAAGCCAAAGAGTCATTTTTTGATTGATATGCACTACCTATATTGTGTGAAGAGGTTAATGCCTTTTTACATTACCTAGGTATGTGGGTATACCTATATTTTATATCACTTACTAACTTAGCAATGAAACATAACTTAGATTGACTGGTTTCATAATGTATCTACCAATGTATCTTCTTATTTTATGTACAAACAAGTGATCATTTTGACTTGTATCTAAGTTCTTTCTTACTATCTTGGCAGAGATTTGAATGTCAAGCGAACTTTGTTAAGTTGAATTTTATTGAATAGCAAAATAAAATTATTTGTTATTAAAATTTTGTATTCAACGTTGAAACTGTTGAAAAGTGCAGATGTTTCTGTAATGACATGATTAATGGCAAACAACGCTGCAAATTACTTAGGTCCTATGACCTACTTATAATGTATATTTAATTCATAATTAAATTTTTAACCCAAGTCTAACAGAACTGGATTCTAATGTTAAACACAGCTGTTTTACATAGACATTAGACAGTTCATAGTTTTGAAGTGGGTTTAAACTATCTATGGTTAAGGTAAACTCGAGTATTCTTTAGCAAACACAGAGTCAAAACTCATTCCATGAATATTTATGAACATTAAGTTGGTATTTAGGTAGCAGATTCCAACATATGTAGAGGTACTTTTAAAGACCTTAAGATTTGTAAGTACAATTAATTACAATTCTATAGTTTTTCAAGTACCTAGGTATCTACCTACCAGTATCAGGATATGAATGGTGGGTAAAATTAGGAAAAATGGTAGGTATATGAAAGGGAAATGTATAAATTGCCCACCCACAGATTGGGGGAAAGTAGGTAGAAAATTGTGGTGGGTGTCGACAATCGTGTTTTTTTTACGATTTCTATCTAAAGTAGGCCTCGTAGCGAAAAAAAATGGATACAAGAGTTGTAGTCGGTAAAAAGATCTACAACTTTTGTTTAGAAATTTTTTCTTTTTAAGGCCTAGTATACTCAGTTCGGGTGGAAATGAAATTTTCCTATAAAATAGTCTGCGTGAAATATTTTGCTTTTTTAATTGGTAAATTTTAAGTATGGATATGGCACCCTAGGATTTTCCCTTTGCGGTCAAATCATCAATAATTGGTAAAATTAACCACAACATTATGTGACACGCATTCTCAATTTTTAATTTACGAGACGTGAGTACAAGGCTTAGTCCTAAAAATATTGAGACAAAACGCCAAAAACTTTTTTTTTTTGTTTTAATCGTACATAATTTTCAAAAATAGCTCGATTTGGGTAAAACTTAGTTTTAAAGTACATTGCTATATTTTTTACGCATAAGATTTTTCTTTTTTAAGGAAAATATTAATTTTTGTGCTTTTGACAAATTAAAAAAAAAATCGCCTAATTTTAAATCAAAAAAGTTACAAAAACATTTTTTCGTAAGCTTTTTTGATTGAAAATTAGACTATTTTTTAAAATAAATTCGTCAAAAATACAAAAATTGATATTTTCTTAAACAAAAAATTGTATAATTAAAAAATATAGCAATGTAGGCATACTTGAAAACTAAGTTCCATTAAAATCGAACTATGTTTGAAAAATATAAAAATAAAAACAAAAAATTCGTTTTTGGCGGTTTTCACAATGTTTAAAAGTTCAGTCACCAGTATTCCGGGCTTTTTTCCACGGTATTCCGCGATTTTTAACACGATATGTTTCATATTTTTCCGCGAATATTCATATTCTCTTCCGCGATTCCACGCTTTTCCCTGACTTTGTTTGTTCTTTCCGCATTATTTTACACTTTTTCTCGCGGTAGTAAGTGTTTTTTCACGACTTTTCAGGATTTTATCGGCGACTTTTCAGGCTTCTCTGTGACTTTCTTCGCATTTCATCTTGATATTTAACGTTTTATCTCGTTGTATTAAACGCCTTTTTCGTGTCCTATCTTGCTATACTCCAAGGTTTTCAACGATCTTTCACCAGTATAACGCAATTTTTTCCATAGTATTTCACATATTTTTCCGTGACTTTTGAAACTTCTTTCCACGACTTTTCTCGCTTTTTTTCTATGAATTGCTTTGTTTTTTGCGCTGTATTTTACGCATTTCTCTCGGTAGTTATCTCATTTTTATGACCTTCCATTCAGTATTTTGCGATCTTAAACCCGTATTCATTTAAATCGAATTCAAAAGAAATAAAATATCTATCGGAAACTCGAAAAAATGCTGATAATAAGTTAATGAATGCAATGAAAGGACTTGCATTAATGCTCAAAGTATAATGCACACAACGCCATCTGCTGGCATTTTCCAACCTATCATTCCGTGTTCTATTTTTATCGTGTATCAGAGATGGCTTTATATAGGGATTTAATTTTTTTCTGATTTTATTCTTTTTTCAATGCAAAGGAAAACTCCTTGAGACCATGATTTTGCGAAGTTTTAAAAATTATTCTGTTATTCCTAAAGAAGACAATTCAACTAATCAGAGATCATTAAAATCGGTTCAGCAGTTCTTGAGTTACATATAAATGGTGTAACTAAACAAATCGACTTTTATATATTTAGATTTCAATAATTTTTTTCTGCTTAAAGTAAACTTTTGAGAAAATTCCCCCTACCATCTGAAATGGTGAAGATATACCCCTATTCTTAATAGCTGTTTTCCTTAAACAGAGCTGAAAATTTTTTGGCAGTTTATTTTATAAATTTTTTTGATAAGAAAATGTTTGTTCACAAAAATCTTACTGTTAAGTTAAAAAAAAAATCTGAAAAGAGCGGCAATTTTAAACACGTAACTGCTTAAGTTTTTTTGAAAACCAGAAGCTCTAGGGGGAAGTATATTATGCAAGGAAAACTTTATTATGGGTATATTATGTATGTTTATTTTTGTTGATGAAAAGACTTTAACCTTTAAGGTGCAAGTGTTTACTTTTAACATACTGCTTACTTTAAAAAAAAAAAAATCATTTTCTTTCTAACAGATTTGATTAATTTAATTTTAATAAAAAATCTTTTTATTTTTATGTGACTCATTTTTTCCCGTGTACTTTCTTGCACATCGTACTGTAAACAACAGTAATATTATTTTTTACAAACATAAATTTAGGGACATTACTGTTAGTGCATAGGAATTTGAGTGAATATTATTTTACAACAAACATTTTTTTTTCAAATATCTACTCAAGTGCTGTCAAAATTTATTTAATTTAGGTGTGTTGACTTAAATACCTAAGAAGTACATGGGGTCAATGACTAATCCGTGATGCTATGAAGTGATAATTTTTTTTTTTTTAATTTTACGTAAAATTCGATTATTGATCTAAGAAAACTTAAATAAAAAAATGTCAAAAATTGTTAATGTTATAAATTTCATATGACATTCAAATTACTGTGTGAAGACGAAGGCCTGCTAATTTTTTTTTATAACTATTCTTTTGACATTACTGTATACCTATCTATCTAAAATTTTTGGATAACGTACCTACAGTAATAGTTTTATTCAAATATTTTCACATTTGTGACCCAATTTCGTTAAAAAAACGTAATTTTGAAACCACAAAATTTAGAACTGACTTTCGAAATGTTTTTAAAAAAATATCTCATATGACTACAATAAAACACAAATTTGCAATAAAGAAGTTATAAACCGTTATATTTTACGTATCGGTAAAATTCAAACTCGAATCCATAAAGTTGATTACATCAGCCCAACGAATACAAATTAGATATAATATTGTTTGAATTGAGGTCGGTGTATTTCTCTCAGAAAACTTGATTCTTCAAAAAATTTGTTAAAAGTACCTACTTTAGTTTATATTTTTTTATAAACCTCAAGTGAATTCGATGTAAGTGAAAAGAGCTACAGTTATACCAATGTTATAAAAATGAAGACAATTTTATCCCCAAACGAATAGTACCTATCATTTATTCAGTTTTGTTTTTGAATAAATGAAAACCAGCTTGTTTTCAATTTAATATGCAATTCACTTAAAATCGTAGAAGAAATTAAATATTTAATCCAAATAAATCTTACATAATCTCCCTTTGCAATAACAAAAAAAAAAAAATTGGTATTACGTGTCCACTCTCACCAAGAGTCCTTTCAACCTACCTTATACTCGTACATAAAATAAATTGAGTATAAAAAACAAAAACAGAAAAAAAACTTACCAAATGTAAAACAGTATTAACCACTTCTCGATTGGTGACTTGTCCAACTTCAATCAATCCAATTAGGACGGCAAACTTCAAATTATCCGCCGTTGTCATCCTGACAATTTCATCCGGCCGCTTAATTTCACTAAACGGCGGACGCGTAAGGTCCGCCATTTTTACCACAAATTTACTTTGCACTTTTCGTCACAAAAACACACGATTCAATTAACAATTATTTATTTTTATTATTTTTTTTTTTTTAATATAAATATTATGTAATATTGACAAGTATAGAATTTTAAATTTAGAGACAGAGAGAGTGTGAGTAAGAGCGAGAGAAAGAGAGAGAGGAAGATGGGGCTCAAGTGACGGAGATAACTCAGCTAAACAAATTGAGCGGAAGGACTCTGTTTGTAAAGGGTTAAGTTTTATTGTTGTTGTTGTTGTTATTGTTTTTGTTATTCACTCTTCTCTTTTGTCTTGTTATTTTTTTTTTTTTGCAGCACACACAAAATTAACGATAATGAACAAGGATTAGGATTTTCCGTTTTGGTGGGGGGAGGGACGGTAGGTAGTATTGACTTCCGTTATAACTTTGAAGTATTTTTTTTTAACACATTTGGGACTTTGCTGACGATAAATCGTTGCAATATTTTTTTTCTTTGCTATTTGTGCAAAGCACTTTTTTACTAAATTTTTCTATTCGACTTTTTATCTATTGATTATTTTCTTTCGATTTAATCACACACAGAAATTCACAAATTCAATGATAATGATCTGCGAAAAGGAAGCAGCAAATTAAAAACAAACACACACACATATTTTGATTATAAAGTAACCACGAACGCGAGCGCAAGGACGAAGAAATTGCAAGTAGATTTTCAATATTATGAATGAAGGACAACATAAAGAGAAACACACTTGGTTTTCCCGTCTATTTTCATCCGCTTTTCCATTTCCCATACGAAGGAAAAACCAAAGGGGGAGGGTGGCTGGGCTGGTAGGGTGGGTTTACATTACAATCGGGAGGATTTGAAAAACAGAAGAAAAAAAAAAAACAAGAGAGAAAAGAGCGTCAAACACAGGGAAGAATTATTAAACAACAAAAAAAAATAAAAGAAAAAAGGTGGAAATTCTAGTATTTCACCAACGATAAAAACTTTAACAAGGGGTGGAAGTAGTGGAGGGTTGACAGCAAAAATTAAATTAAGGGGTGGCCGCCGCATGGGAAAACAATTTACGAAAAGGGATCGGACACTTTTTTTATTATTACAAATTTCATAAAGTTAACGTTTTTTTTTGTTAGTAAATTTTCAAAATTCATCGAGCTGTCAAATTTACTTGCAATAGTTTCCCGTTTATATCTAAACGATTTTGACAGACAAAGAACGAAACGTAATAGGGCGGTTGAATGAAAAATGTTGACATTCGACTGTCAAAGGACGATTTTTTGAAACTAACACAGTTGCGTAATTTTCACATAAAATTGCAAAAAGAACAATTTAAAGCTTCCAAAATTGAAACTCTTATAATTATGTTTAACCATGACACAAGAACCATTGCAAAAGAAAACCACAATCTGACATTTCAAATGGCACAATGCAATATTAGAAAAAAAAAATTGTCAAACATCCAATACCATGCATCCACTGTATACAATTGTTAAATTTTTTATTATTTTCACAAAACACACTCGATAAAAATGTGCACAAAAATGATAAAAACAACAAACAATTGCAAATTAAGTGAAGTTATGTCGGATAAAATCACTCTTTTCGCTTTTTTGTGATAAATCGATTCGAGACGAGTGTATGTTGTATATGTGGTGTGGAAGCACAGAAAACGAAAACGAGTAGGATAACTTTTTGCGAAGATTATGTTTTTTTTTCCATCACACTCGTTCTTGCGATAAAATTATATATAATTTAAATTTTATTTAAAGAACTTTAATTGAAATAATTAGTTTAGTAGAATAAAATTTCTTGTATATTTTTAACAATTGTGAACAAGAGAAAAAGAATAGGTAGGTATATTTTTTTTATTTTTACTTTATTTTTTTGACACGCAGGAAGAAAAACTCGGGCGATCACGTACAGCCATCGACCATTTTGGTTTTTATCTTGCTGCCTACTGTATGGTGTGTTGGTGGTTACCCTGTCGCGAAGTCAACGAAATTCACTAGCTGGTGAAGGTGGTGGTTAAAAAAAAGTTGTAGTGGTGGATGGATGACACATACTCTTGTCTCTCTTGAATGCGCGGTGTATTTTTCACGGTAAAATTGGAATAAATTGGTTCTCTATTGGAAAGGTGTTGAGTGCATTTGCTGTGAATTGGATGTTTACCAACTCGATTTAAGATAATTCTCTCTCTCATCTGAAGGTGGGTATTTTTTGAGTATATTTAAAATGTTGACAGGTGTCATTGGGAAATGATTTTTGAGTAAAAAGGTTGGTTGTGTGGTGGATTCGACGCTTTACAAATAAATATTTTCCTAGATGATGTTGACTTTTGCCATTGGTTTGTCTTTTAAATTTTTATATTTTACAGTTGGTAGTAAAATGCACATACAAATGTATGTAGTATTTATGGCAAAATTCTTATAGTTGATGCGCACCTGTCGCTGTCATTTTATTTGGTGGTATTCTGTTATGCGAAAGGGCAAGAGAATACTTATTTGGGGGTATTAATAGCTCATATCCAAACCATGTATACTTATAACAGTTTTAGTCTAAATTGAATGAAATAAAAAAATACGTGGACAAGAATTATTTTTAACTTTAAATAAAATTAAATGAAATACCTACCTTGAAGATTGGTTTACCACATTGGATTAGATGTCGTATCTTAAAAGCAATAATCCAGAAAGTGGTAAATTATAACTTTGGGGGCAACTTTCCTTAAAGGAAGCATAAGAATATTTTTTTGTTTGATAGGTAGGTAGGGGGTCTTAATAGAACAGGATTCAAATATTAAAGTGGTGAAACACCCTAAAATTTTTTTTTTCTTTATTGAAGCATTTTTTTTAAATTTCAATTTAGTTTTGACTCACTGTACTAGATGTATTTATCAAGTTTTCCTGATGGATAGTATCTTGACTGGCTTTCTCGCGGTATCTCCGGATTTTAACTCCATTTTGGGGACGCACCTGCTCACGCAACTTAATTGCTCCGCTGAGGGTATGTAAAGTCACCATCAGACACAGTTTTTTGGGTGGCCGCTCTTTGCGGGTTATTCCAGGATTTTAACTCCCACATTCACTCACGTTACTTCGTTGCTCTGGGTAGGGTAAGTAATGTCAAAAAGCAGACGCTAATGTCCACAGTTTTTTGTAACTTTAATTTAAATGCTCTTATTGGGGCATTTGGGAGCCGCATAAACTCACGCAACTTCGGTGCTCTGCTTAGGGAAGGGTATGTTGAGTCACCAATGTCAAAAGTTTTTTAGACTAACAATATTTTGGATGGTCCGCTTCAAGGGTTCTCAGGACTTTAACTCACTGATTGGGGCCACACCTGCTTACGTAACTTTGTTGCCTCACAAAGAGTATGTTAAGTTTAAAATTTGTGATTCTTAAAGGAAAGTTGAGCCTAAAGATGTACAAAAAAGTGCTAAAATGTACCTAATGGATTTTTGACCCTCATTAAAAGTTATGCGGAACTCGGTAAAGTAAATTTAAATCATTTTTAGCTTTGTCTGAATAACTCGAAACCAAAAGTCTTATTTGTCTGGGCTATAGAGGTACCTACCTATAACTCGTTAAAAAAATTGCGGCTTTACTTTTACGAAGCACGAATAAAATGTTAATTTTTTTACAGGTAGGTTGAGGTCTCAATAGAACAGAATTAAAATATTAAAGTGAGGAAACACCGTTAAATGTGAAAAAAAATGTTTTCTTTTTCGGCTTTAATTCAACTTTTTCGTTGGAAATTTAGTTTTTACTCACTGTACTAGGTGCCTGCGTCAAGTTTTTCAGATGGAAAGCACCTTGCCTGACGGCAGGTTCTCACGATTTTAACCCTCGATTGGGCTCAAGTATACTCATACTTGTACTTCTGCTTGGACGTATACTCTTGCTTCTTTTTGGGCGTATGCTCATGCTTTTGCTTGGACATAAGCATGGTTAATAAGTATTTTTATTTAACACATTTATAAAATAATGCAAACGAAATGGTATGGTCCTGTATTTAGCAAGAACTAAGCTATTTTTTTGTAATAGCTTGGCACACAATTGTGAAATTGATCGTATTTCTCTATACAAAGTCAATTTTTTACGAAATCTACTCCAAAAATTATTAATATTACAATTGTTCCAAAAAATAAGTTTTAACTGAACCAAAAAACTGCCAAGTCTTGGAAAACTTTAAAAATTAACTTATTTTTCATTTCTTTGAACAAAATGTTGTATTTAAAACATATTAATGTTGTGTTAGGACATTTTGCAATAACGACCCGTCTGCTGTGTTCTGGGTTATGATCGTGTTGGAATAAGTTGTTTTCAGGGATTTTGGAATAATATAGTTTCCAGAATTATTTAACACAAATAAGCAATAATCTGGGCACTTACTTGCCGACGAGGAAAGTGAGTGAAGTGAGTATTAAATGTTCCTATCGATTTCTCGTCCAATACTGAAAACCAGCTGCGAAAGTCTTTTACTTCTCGAGAAAACTTATACCCCGTTTTCATGCAAAATCGAGTAGTCGAGTTGAAATTTGAAGACAGAGATAGCAAGATTTGGACTCGAGTGAGTGGAATCGAGTTGAATCAATCCCATTTGAACTCGATCTAGGTATACAAAGGGGTTAAAGCATAGTTCAAGCTCGGTTCAGACCTGTATGTAAACGGGGTATTAGAATATCGAGATCTAGATCATTATTTATAGGCCAACAACTTTGTTGTTTAAAAGTTGTGTGCTTTGCCTGTAAATACTGATCTAGATCTCGTTATTTTTAGTTATAATTATAAAGGAAAGTTTAGCTGAAAAAATTTACTTGTGTTGAAAATATTTATGTATTTTTTCTTTATTTATTTTCATCTGTTGCTTTGAAAAAGAATAAAATACAGAAATCATGACAATTTCTCAGTCATGTAAATCTAACATACCTAGTCATCCATCTGAGTACACTTAAAACCAAAATCTTATTTATTTTTTCAAAATCAAACTTACCTAATAAAGTGAGTAACAAAAAAAAAAAAAAACAAAAAAAACATCCAATAATAAACACACACAGCACACATACATAAATTTAAAAGCAAAACAACAACTAAACAGCTGGGTGGATAACAAAATCAAACAAGAAAATGGAATTAAAGCAAAATAACAGAAATTGAATGTAATAAAAGAAAAACAAAAAAAAAAAAAAAACTGCGCGACAAAACAAAACTCTTTGCTCTCGTCATCGTCATACAAAATTACCTACAAAATAAATCGAAGATAGACAAGAACAAGTCGAGTTTTGGCTTCGCAACGATAAACAAGAGACAAAGGAGAAAAGTATTTAGAACAGACGTCGACATTTTTTCCTTAATTAATTATTATAAAATACTTAAAGAACGTAATACAAATAAAACAAATACTTGTTTAATTAAACAAAGTTCAATAACTAATTATTATGAACGAATTAGTTATAAATAATTTGTGCGTTTCGTAGGGAAATTTTCCCATAGTACATATATACATATTTTTTTTTCTATTATTCTGCTTTATCCACACCCTAAACAATATCGGATAACTAATTAAAGTGAAAATTGTGTTTTTTTCATAATAAAATTTTGATGACATTTTTATATCTAATCTCACTGCGTATTTAAAAAAAAAAATAAGTATTTTTCTGGCAAAAAATTGGAGAAGTAAAAAAATCAAAGTTAAGACGTCATCGATTAATAGTGGAGAAGAAAGAGACACACCATCATCTTCAAGTTGACTTTTGGAATTGAAACGCTTCTTTCTTTGTTTTCGGTGATAATTTTTTTTTTTCAACTCAGTGGTCGATTTTCGGACATAAAATTAACATTTATTTGGACATAGGACCTTGAAAACGGCTCATTGCAACTTGAAGATGAAATTTCGTCATTGTGAATGAATTTTGGAAGTTTAAAGCCGTTTTTTCAAACAAAGAAAACCTCGGAGCTCGGACGGTGTGAGAGAGAAGTTTGTGATAAGAATCTACTGTTGTGTATTAGAAGAAGAAGCAATAAGTGAATGAAGTGTAGCACAAAAAGCAACAGTAAATAAAGTAGTGTTCGTGTTGTTGTGTTGATGTTCTTCTTGTTGGTTTAAAGTTTTCGGGGGTGGTGGTAAACGGTAAAGAAACTTTTGTGAGCAGGTTTTGATCAAAAGGAGACAGTTATATACTCTGGTTGCCATAGTGCAAAAAAGATAATGATAGTGTTTTTGTTAAATTTTTTTTAAATTTCATAATCCTCTTCGCATTTTCGTTGCCTTTTCTCATTATCCACTGACAGCTGAGTTTGTTAGTAGAACATAATTTTTTCAAGCTCTTCTTTTTTTTTTGTCTGCTATCGAGCTGAGGATTTATAGATAAAAAAAGAAGTTAAATAATAAAATATAATCTCTAGTTTGTTAAACTACACCTACTCTTATCGGAGTTAAAGCTTCTTATTTGAAGTTTCAAGTCGATATGACGCATCTGTAGATATCTTTTTGAACGGAAAGAAATCAAGGACAAACTGAAGGAAAATTTCTTCCACTGAATCTGCTCCCACACCTACCACACCACCTACGCAAAAAAGGATTCTAAGGATTTGCTGCTGGCAGGAGCAACTTTACCTATATAATATCTTTTTCGTTGAAATAGTTTTCGTCATTGAGATATGGTTTCCCATGTTCTATTGCAGTGAAAAAGTAAGTTATCAAAATTTGAAAACAATATAAAATCTATTTCAGCAAATTATTTATTTAAAACTGCAAAAAAAGAATCAAGTTCATGTGAAAAAAAAATTTTAAAGTTTTTTCGTTGAAGTAGAATCTCGAGACAGAAGGGCCTCTGCTTTGTCCTTCAAAATTTTTTTTTTGCTTATTATGCATTCTCTTTTAGTATGGAATTCTTATTTTGAATAGGTAGCTTAAGTGCGAATGTAATACAAAATAACAATAGAAATAAAACATAAAAAAAATAACATCAAAGAGAATGAAAAGATTGCATCAGAAAGAAAAGTAACTTGAATACAGTATTGCCAGGTCTTATAAAAATTTAACAATAAAATGACAAAATTAAAAGTAGCATTTTATTTTTCCCCAGATCTGATCCGGATTTGATTTTTTTCCAAATTACGTGTAGGTATAACAAAAACAACACAATCCAGTTTTGTGTGTTGTTTTTTTTATATTTACCTTCATGTTATTTTTTAAAATCTAATTTAGATGCTCATAGGCAAGAGTACGATAACTCAGGCAGTGAAAAATAACGGATTCTTTTAGACAAGAGTAAATAGCTTGTTAGCTTAAAGCTGTATTGTAAAAGAATGTAATCTTTTGTGAATACAGTCTTTTAAAAAAAAAATAATTACCACTTACCACTTTAACTGGAGCTTGAATGTAAGGGAATACGACTACACGAGGCGTTTGCAAAACACATTAATAACACCGTGATAATGCCTTTTTCGTTCAAGAACTTTACCTGATATATGTTTTAAAAAACTTTGGGACTATAAACAAAACCAGTAGACAGTCTTTTTTTTAAGTCATTTGTATTTTAATTCAATCTTAAAACTATGTTAAAGCTAGACAAAAATTCAGAAAAATCATACTAATATCCATAACTTATGTATATCTAACTTAAATTATTCCATGATACTAATACTAATGCCTTTTGGCCTTAAGACTATTTTTAATACAATTATTTGAAGGTTTTTATTTTTTTAACCAAGAAATAGTTGAACAAAAACTTGGTACCACATCGATTTTTACTCTATGTACTTTACTTTATGTAATTTATCGTTGGATTAAGCTAATCAACCGATTTTACTTTGCGTTTTAAACCTGAGTGTATATTTTTATAAGACAATTTTGTTAAGTTAGTGTGTTTTTTTTTTTAGGATTTAAAAACTTGGATTTTAAGAACACAAAGTTTTTTCTAAATATAATTTAAAATTGGGTATTTTTCGCATTAGGGTGGCTCAAAAATAATCTTTTCTGCGTTTACTTATGGATTTAAAAAAAGAAACATGGTTAGCAAAAGATTGCAAAGATTTGAAAAGAATGCCCAGCTTGCTTTGGAGGTTTCAAATAAAATGAACTTATATTTTTGTTGACAAGCAAAGTGATGTAAAATTTCCAGAAAAAAATGTGATTTCAGAATGATCATCTTACACAAATGGTAATTTACATATGATCACTTTTGATAGTCAAAAACAGGACAGTCAATTATCACTTTGCACGGTTCCACCCCATGATAAAATATTTAAAAGCATTATAAGTGACCTCAATTGATATCCTCAATTTATATGTTTTATAGTTAAATCGATTCCTTTTTATGCAATCCAAATATTCAATTTCAAGAAAAACAAAAATTTCTTAAAAAAAAATAAAACAAAATTTGCGATGCAGATACGTGGTTCATGCAGAAACGGGACGATATGCCCTGACTCATATCAAAACGTCGATAACAAATCCTATTTGTTGTTTAAATAAAACAAATTGTAGTATAATACATAATGTTTAAAGAGATTATTTGATAGTTTTACATAATAAACATAATAAACTTGACCACTTTTATCATTTCGCTTGTAAATTGATGCTGGCAACTCTTACGAGAAAAGTTAAAAAATTAAGAAAAACAAGACTGCACTTTGTATCTAAAAAGCACAGCTGGAATGTGCGCATGAGTGTGCGTGAAAAATAAAATACATACCTACTGTCTCTATCTCCATTATTTTAGTAGTTCTCTTCGTCAATTTTTTTTTATTTAACAAAAAAAAGTAAACAAAGGACGAATTTAAAAAGAAAGAGAAACGTCAAATTGAACTTTTACAGCTGTAAATGTGTTAGTATTTAGTTATATATTGTGTATTTTAAATTAAAGTAGAGAACGTCACTATTCGGACACCTGCTGCATTTGTATGTAATATTATCTGTTTGTTGTATATACATACACATACATAAGGTATATAATTAAAATTAATAAATAAATTATTGTTTTGTTTTATTTTTATTTAAAACAATTCTCATGTATTTTTCTTATATCTGTTCATTTCCAAATTTAGAATTTAGCAAGTACCTACATAGTATGAATGTTGGTACATTTGTGTAAATATTTTGGGTTTTATTGGAATCAATTACAAAAAAAAAAAAAAAATTTTGTTTGTTATCTCTGTTTCGATGGGCGACTCGTGTAGCTATGAAGGCTGAAGTACCCAGACAGAGTGGCAACTGTTTGTAAATCGGAGCACCTCACCTTATAAATTATTATAATGTATTTTAGTAATTAGGCGTTCATTGAAAATTTGGAACGAATAAAAATGCAAAATACCTAGACATTTGAGAAATCAATCACTTAATCTGTATTAAGTAGGCAGGTTGGGGATCTTGACGGCCGAAAAGCACATGTCGCAGGACAGTCGCAATGAAATCGACTCAGCTGGGAAAGAGTTGGAGAGTGCTAAGATATTTGTGTCCCCTATTTATTTATTGCCTGTGCGATTTCATCAATTACTGAGTTCCTGGAGAAACTTATTTTTAATGTACCTTCTTCTCTTGTGACATCAAAAGCTGATTTTTAACGTTTTTCGGGAACGTTTGGCAAGTGAAATGCCGTACTCGAAACGTCTGAGAGACAATTATTTGAGATTTCAGTGTCACACTGTTATTTTTGTATATTTTAAAGTGGTTTTACCTCCGACGCAAAAATCGGAAAAACTACGTTTTTCAAATGGAACCCTGTAAGAAACCTGCTAAAGTTTCTTCACAGTTGAATTTTTACCTCCAAAACAAAAGAATTACTAGCTTCCCTAGTCTTTAATCTCCCCAGCTCTCATTGGAGACTTACTAACTTATGACTGATGGGAGTCGTACTCAAGTTGTTTTCATATTGCAGAATGTTATTCCATTATGTGAAATTTCTTTACAACAACAAAAGCGATCAGTTTGTGTACTTCACCTTGTTTCAAAAAGTACTCGTATTTAATCGAAAGTTCGTAGAAAAATCCATATTACGATAATAATGTAATTGCAACTTGTAATTGCAGTATTCTTTCGTAATTATAATTTTTATTTCTTACTTGCGGTTGCGATATATGTACATATGTACTTAGCTATAGTTACTACCAGTATACAGGGTGTCCCAAAAGTCATCATCGAAACGAAAACAGGTGATAGGGTTGGTCATGACAGTTATCAGAAAAATAATAAAAAAAATAGTAGTATAGTATTTATTGAATTATGGCCAATCGAAAAAAAAAATTTAAAAATGGTCACCCTGTGACAGTCTTTCAAGTGCCGTGATTAAAAATCTTAATTTTTTTCAATAAGGATTTTAAGTGGGTCGCCAGAGGTTAATTTAAATTTTTTTTAGGACCAAAATTAACGGTACCTGCAATATGAAAAAAAAATAAAAAAAACACATTTTTTTTTCAAAAAGACTGACGATTTTGCTTCAAATTTTTGTGTGCACTACAATAATAAAGGTTGTTTTGAAAAATTGATTTTTCAAAAATAGGTGAATGATTTTTTTTTTTGAAATTTTTGTTTTAGATGTCCATTAATGTTTTCTTGAAAATTGCGTACCATTTTTTTATATAGAGAGAAAAAAATATAAATAATGAAAATTATTTTTATTTTTTTTTTATTTTTAAGCGGAGCGACATCGACCAATTCTTTTGCGTGTTAGAAAGGGTACAATAGCATCTAACTGATGAGCCCACTGTTGTACCTGGGCGAAACGCAATTTAAATGTTGAGGTCACTTGAACTTTTAAATTGAATTTATATTCAGTCGCTCCGCTTAAAAATAAAAAAATAAAAAATAAATTTCATTGTATATATTTTGTTCTCTCTATTTATTCTATCTTTTGCGTATTAGAAGAGGTACAACAGCATCTAACTGATAAACCCACTGATGTACCTGGGCGAAACGCAATTTGGAGTTGAGGTAACTTGAACTTTTAGATTGAACTAATTTTTTTTTTTTTTTAAACACGGTTTGCCAATTTTAATATAAGAAAATATTTTTTTTTTAAAACGGCTCTAACGATTCCATTTATTTTTTTTTTTTCTAAAAAGCATTGAAACACCGCAATTTAGACAACAAATATTTTCATCATAATGGTGTTTGGCTTACAGAGTTTTTACTACATTTAGGGTAAGCCTAAAAACACTTTTTTTTTAAAATCAAATCGTAATATTGCAGAAAAGTTGCAAATTATGAAGAGTAATTATGAGTAATGAGTAAAGAACTGACCTTTTTGTAGATAGAATTGATTTCGTTCTTTCAGCACTCACACATTGTAAACATGACAGAAATGCGTTCCTTTCCTAATAATAGTTGACAATAGTTGATTATGATCGTTAATTTAATCCAAAATTGTTACAAAGTGTCAAATAGTTACGATTCGTAACACATCTTCACGATCTAGTTGAAAGTGTTAATCTGTCAAAGTGGATAGTTTGCTTACAAAACAATGAAATATTTTTTTTAAATTTTGCTGATAGACAAGACAGTTAAATTAAAAATGCATTTTTGCCATTTTTAATGATGCAAAATAATTAACTTTGAAAAAAAAACATGATTCTATGTTATTATAATGCAAATCTATAAAAAAAATGAGAATTAAATATGAAGTTTAGTATTTAATTCAGGGAGTTTAGTTTAATAATATCTGACAACGAACAGTTTCTCAATGATTCGGAAAAAAACAAACATATTGTAACAATGACACTTCAACACTTTTTATATTCAAATATTAATATGAGTAATGTTTATTCACACTGTTCAATGGATTAAGTTAAGGCCGTTTGTTAATAAGAAAATACTGAAGAAAAGCTGGTATAAAAATTTATATGAAAATGCATAAGCTTTTTTGTTGTTTAGAACACTCTAAAAAAAAAATAATTTTATATTTATAACGAGAATTTTATATATTAGATTTTAATATACACTGCCGGACTTGAATACGTCCAGTGCGTTGCAAAAATTAAAGTTGCGTTTTTTTCGAACCGATTGGCAGCTTCTGTTTCAAACTAACAACAATTGTAAGACACAATATGCAGTTTTATTCCTTAGATAAATCAGACCTCTAGTAAATACCATTAATTGAGAAAACACCTTTCACGTAGGCTTAGTTAAAAAATACTTGTTTTTTTTTGTTTAGCTCAGTAGAATATCGATAGAAGAGCAATCCTCAGAACTGCTTCGAATTTACACGATACTGCTGCAAAATTTAATGAAAAATAAGGTATTATAGCTAGTCTTTCCAAAGTGAAACGTATCATAAGCAGGGCTGAACCACTATCTAATCCTAATCGCAAAGAGGCACGTCTACTTACTAGTCACAACCATAAATGATGTGGAAAAACAAGTGGCATCGGGTTGTTTTTTCGGATGAAAACAAATTCCCCGATGGTTAAAATTATTTTTATCACGATTCTATGTAGAATGGAAAAGCACCAATTGAATCGTTTTCACAAATGTTAGGGTAGAGTTATGGTTTGGGTAGCAATTTTTTTCTACATGGCATCTCAGAACTAAAGTTCTGACCTAAATATCATTGGAAATGTGTGAGGTTGGATGATGCACAAGATCTATGAGTCAGGGAAGCAAAATAATACCAAGACATAACCTTGGATTATTTGGCCAATACCGAAAAGACTTTATTTAGTTCCCCTTAAGCAAGGCGGAACAACTCATTATTAGAAATTGCATACCAATACAGCCAAAGGTTTATTTTAACGTATTCTGTTATTAAACGTTGCAACATTGCATTTTTTTTATATCTAAGCTACTGGATGTATTCAGATGAGCTTAAATAAATGAGTGTTTTTTAATAAAGATATACGGTAACATGTTTTTAAAAATAATGGTATTTTCTAGAAGTCTGATTTTTCTTAACTACAAAGCTGAATATGATGTCAGAAAAGTGGTGTTCGTTTGAAACAGATGTTGCCATTGTGCCCGAAGAAAACTTAACTTCATTTTTTGGAAAACACTCAATGATCTAAGTTACCGGCAGTGTATTTAATATATTTATACTAATAATATTTTACTTGATTTGTTTACTTCATAAATTTAAGCCATTCGGCTTGCATACAGAAGTATGTACATATGTATTTAGGCACATATACATATGTTGCGAAAGTAAAAACTTGCCAACCATGTATGCATTTATCTTATATTAAAACGTTTTTTATAAATCCTACAGCGACCCAAACTAAGTTCGAATTTTATTTCGGAAATAAATTTAAAATTAATGGCTTAATTAAACCATAAAAAGATCTGTTGGTCATTGACTTAAAATAAAATCAAAGTAGAATTGGAATTTTACCGAATTCTCCATATTTTTTGATGATTATTTTTCGAAATTTAATTTCGCTCTTTATCTTTGATGGAAGAGGTTTTTTTGTATTTGATTGGTTTACACAAAAGTTAGACAGTTATAAAAACAATATTTTCTTTTATTAACTGAAAAAGAAAACCAAGTTGAGTAGTCAAACTGTTCATCCCAAACTACCAAGAACTAGAATTAATAAAAATAAAAACAAATACATTTTAGAATTTTTAAAGTTCTCTTTTATCTCTTAATATCTTTTAAATCTTAAAGTAATTTTAATTTTGAGAATAGTCCCGAAGATTATACGATTCTAAGTACATATCACCCAGTGCAATTCATTGTTTTAATTTAAATGAAATGATGCAACCACTTGAATTTCTTTTTTTCACCTGATTTCATATTTGTGAGAATGTACTTTTAAAAGTGACAAGAACAAGTCGTTTAAGTATTAGCTCGCTCACAAATAAGGGTAATAATTGCACTCATTGTTTACCTAATCTTAGTAAACATACGAGTACCTACATACTCATTTATCTTGAGTAAGAACATGTAATCGTTTTTATAGGCACGTTTTATGGATCATTGTTTTTTTTTTTTTTATTTATTATTAACTATTTCAATTATTGTGCAATGTACGTATTTTGTGTATGTATTTGCGAAATGTTACTATTTATTTATATAAATAATTATAAGAAAGTACACTGATAAGATTTTTTTGGAAATAACTATTGATCAAAACTATCATTTTATAACGAATGGCGGTTTTTAAAGAAATCCGTCAAACCTGAAGTTGGAATTGTTGACACCTTTCAGAGATGAGTAAAGATTAAATAGTTTGTACTAATTGCACTGAACGAAATCGAGTTTAACAGTTTTTCGAGTGTATTCGTTGTTTTCCCAGACTCTAGCTTGTCAGACTTAGCAAAAATGTTTGCATACAAAAGTTTTTTTATCAGACGGACAACAATAGAATAATGAGGTGATCGAGAAATTGTTGTTTTCATAAGGACAACAAACATTAGAATTACATACATTACCTTTTAATAGGTCTAGACTGGACCATTACGAGTATTTCCTTTATTTCACTTTATTTCACGGCACCATTTTATATTTTGAATGAAAATAAATAATTTATTTAACAAAAACATTTATTAATACTGCTTCAGTATGAACAACTAGGTCACTATATACAGGCTAGTATTTTGAATTATTAATAGTATTTTGAATTATTAATATCATTTGGTACATTGTGCTTAGTCAAGTATCGACTTACCGGTATGCAGTCCGAAATTTATATAATCATTGCATTAATAAGAAATATTCAATTGATAACACTACAATGTCTAGTTGTAGTGTAATTCACAAAATAAACAGAATTGTTTCTCTAACTTTTGTTAGCTTAAACAAATTTAACTTTGCTAATTTAGAGAATTAGTTACATGAACTCAAAAATTTATTACCTTAATTAATAATTCTAAAATGGCCTTAAACATTGTATGTAGTGTAACTCACGAAGAAGAGACGGTCACTAAGAACATATTCACTCACGGCCTATAATAATGTAAACATTACCAAAAAGAAAGCAAATCCAGATAGAGAAACTAAAATTAATTAAATAATTTGTAGAATTTCAGGGAAAAACTGAAATAAACATCGACGTTTAATAAAACTGATAGCGTCGATCGATTCGCCTCAATCTTAATGTAAAATTTTCGGTTCACTTGATAAAGTCAAGAACTTGTCTGTCAGAGATGGTGTTAGTCGCCAAAGTCCCACCATTAAACACACTAAAATCTCTTACATTTTTCATGTGAACGAACATTTATTTTTTGTTTCGTTAAGCGTTAAAAGGTAATATTATGTCAAGATTGACTTCTCTTCCTTATGCATATGCATTTACAACTCCTCTACACTTTCTAAGACTAGAAAGAAAATTCCATTTGGCATTTTTAGCAGCTTTTCCACGATTTTTTTTCAAGCTAACGCTAAAGTTGCAAGTCTCTTCTATTGCAGAAATTGGATAGCTCTAACTTTAGTTTTGTTCTTGGATCTTATTTGTAGAACTCCTCATCACTTCTTCCTTTTTATTTACGTAAAACTTGAAGCATATCAATATAAAGCCTGTAAATAGAAAGATTTTTTTGAAGTTAAAAAAACACCTTCGCGACAGACTTCCTTTGACATGTAGTGTAGCTCACATTTATTTTTCATAAAATATATCATATTATACAACATTGCAAGAGCGCATCTATACATTAAGTGAATAATTGAAAAAACTTATATATAATACTACTTAAGATGAAACTGTAAACATGGTAGTATTCGTAACATAAGAAACAATAGAACAAATTGACAGAAATAGGGCTTAGTACATAATATTTGTGAGTTGATACTAGCTGTGTTCAACGAGAAAATAGTTAGATAAGAACAGTTTCGTGAGAAACGTCAAAACAGAAAACAACAACAAACACCTTTGACAGTTCTCACTAATCTGTTCTGTCTGACCTGTTATGACTTAAAAGCAAGCACAGAAAATCCTTTTCTAAACTGTAAACTAGAACTGTCTAGAACTAAAAAACCTCATTGAATAGCAAAAATGATACTTTTCTGTTCCGAACAGTCCAGAACAACCTCATTGAACACACTTACTGTTTCGAGTACTAACTTTCCAAATAGCGCTAGCGTTAGACCTCTTTGAAGGTCTGTTAATGTACTCTCTCAATGATCGTTCTTTAAAGTATCAATTCCATCGGGACAAAATTCTTTTTAAAACTAACTGGACTACGTACGATTGAAATAGTTAGTCAACTGATGATTACAAGTGGGGTCCATTTAAATGAATCTGTAAACTTTTGTATGAGCTATTAGGCTATTGAAATAAAAAAAAACACGAAAAAACAAAAATTTCCATTACTATTGTTTATAATTATGTATTGTGAAAAATAAAACAGAAGTCACACCACGTTTTATCTCAAACTCGTAGGTTTTTATTGATGAATGTATCAAGCCAATGGCTGTTATTCATCTTCGTTGGCTAGACTGCCTTCAAACAAGTGAACGTTAATGATGTACGAGTATTTATTGTTTGTGAATACATACATACATACACAAACATATATGTAGGTTTAACAATTAAACTCTGCTTTCAAATTCCTATCAAAAAATGTTTAAAACAGAATGCAAATACAAAGAAGAAAAAACAATAAGAACAAACGAATACCATTTTCTATGAATACTGCGTAAATTTGAAGTTCATAGCCAATTTTTTTTTTTTTTTAATCATATTCCAGAATCAGCATTATTCTATTTATGCCAATGACCTACAAAAGCTTTGTTTTTTTTAGTCTCAAGGCAGACAATTAGTCTCTGTTTAATTTATAATTAAAATATATAAAAATTTTAATCGAAACAAAAAATTCCTTTCGTTTTCATTTACAGCTGAAAGGAAGACATCCCACCTAGACGACTAGGCAATTCTTTCGAGAAAGAATACCCCCCTTCAAGAACGTATTGCTACTTTTGTAAAAAAGAAACGATTTATTCAAAAAAACACTCATAAACAATTTGAATAAAATACTGTTGCTGCTGCTGCAATAAATCGCCTCTTGTTGGCCAAACAGAATGTCAGCTGATTCGCCGAGGCGCAATGCGCGCGGTATACCAGCCATAGTACCTCCACAAGTGGTTAGCGATCGTTCGATAATAGACTCAGTTGCCGGATTCATAAATGACGTCACACTTAACAATCAGCCACAATGTGATCCCAAGGACACAATTACTTGGGCTCGTTTCGAGACAGCAGCCGACATAAGTGACACACGTTTTTGTGATGACTGGGAATTGGAGGGAAATGTTGCACCACCACTGTTATTGATTCTTGGCTATGGTCAAGGTGTACAAGTCTGGGCCATACCTGCAAATGGTGAAGCTGTGGAGGTGCTTTCTTGGCGTCATGGTATTGTATCGGCATTGAGAGTGCTTCCAACACCCAGCTATGCTGAGAATGGTCGTGCTGATGAGCCTATCGATGCGTATGCTGAGAAAAGGCCTTTGATGGCCATTTGTGATGGATCTACACCGGCTGGCAGTAATCCGCAATTTTGTGCTGTGAATTTTGTCTCTCTTAAAACTGGCGCCCAGGTGAAGACGATTAAATTCAAGAATCCTGTGCTGGATATTCTAGCAAATCGATCATCAATTGTGATAACATTTCACGAGCGCATTGCTGTGTTTGATGCACGAAGTCTCGAGGATCGTCTATCAGTTACCACATGCTTTCCCAGTCCAGGGTGAGTCAAAATAATCATTATTTGATGAAGATTTGTAATTAAACTTTTGGGTTGCTTCTATTTTTAGGATTAACCCAAATCCTGTAGCACTGGGAACTCGCTGGATGGCATATTCCGAAAACAAATTGTTGCATTCTAAGCGCAGTGGTGGTGGCTGCGATGGAGATGGAGTCGCCAGCTACACGGCTACAGTTCTCAATGCCGCCAAAAGTTTCGGAAAAGGTCTACGTGAACTTGGTGAGCAAGTAGCAGCTGGCTTAACTGGTACAACTGGGTCTGGTGGCAGCTCAAAGAGCAGCAGCTTTGATTCGGCTACTGGAGATGTTCGTCAAGGTGGTGTTGTCACCATTTTAGATATAAAGGTTTGTACAAAGAAAAAATAATGACAAATCTGTTTAACTTTTAAACATACATTGATTCCAGCATCCAATTAAAGATGTCAGTCCTACGAGTGGCACTCCTGTATCCATTAATGGAAGCGATCCAATTGTCGCTCACTTCATTGCTCATTCGGAGGCAGTTGTAGCAATGGAATTTGACAATTCTGGAATGATGCTCCTCACAGCAGATAGACGTGGTCATGATTTCCATCTATTTCGCATCCAACCCCATCCAGTGGGTTCCAGTTTGGCTGCTGTACATCACATTTATGTGTTGCATCGTGGAGACACAAGTGCTAAAGTGCAAAACATAACATTTTCGTTGGACAGTCGCTGGGTAGCAATTTCCACATTGCGTGGAACCACTCATGTGTTCCCAGTCACTCCGTACGGAGGTCCAGCTGGAGTTCGTACTCATACTAGCCTTCATGTGGTAAATAAATTATCTCGTTTCCATCGTTCTGCTGGCCTAACTGCAGATGGACGTTCGAGTAGCCCCATATCGCATTCCGATAGCACAAATTTTAGCCAAATTCTGATGCCCTATCACAATCCGACGATGCCGCCCTTCCCGCGGCCAACAGTTGTGCTTCCGCTGGCTCAACTTCGACAACCATTTGCCCTAGGCTCGCCACCTGGCTCGGCTGTGCCTAGTTCATATGGCAAGACACCCAATACACGCCAGCGATTGTCCTCTCTATCTGATGATAATGGCAAGCCTCTCAGTGTGTGTGCAGTTTTTGCCAAATCACGTTCCTGGCTGCTGGATCCACCAAATGCGGCGAGGGAAGCGCCACATAAAATTCAACGTAAAGCAGTTGACTCTCTGTTCGTAATGGCCGGACATGGTGCACTCATTCAATACGATTTGGATACTAAACTTGCCACAAGTATGTACAAATGAAAAAATTATAATATAGTTTTTTTGTTTTTTTTTTTTAACTAATATCACGTTTAGATGTTGCCAAAGAGAAAATATGTGATGATACTCCTATTGAGCTTGAAGTAGAAGCTAAAGCTCAATGGAATCTTGGGCGAAAAGATGGATCTCTAGAGATTATGCCACCATTGTCTGTCGAAAACTGGCTAATTAAGGACAAAAACTCTTGCATGCTTATTGACAGTACACGACAATATGACGATAGTGATGATCGCAATGACAGTTGGTTATCCCAAGTAGAAATTATAACTCATGCAGGACCGCATCGCAGGCTCTGGATGGGACCACAATTTGTATTTAAAACTTACAATACACCTAGCGGGTAGATTTTGTTTTTATATTTGAAGAAGAACAAATTGTTTCATTTATTTCTGATTTGCAGGTCAAATCTGAGTCATATTGATGTTGAGGCTGTTGAAATTGGTGTTAGTTCCGGGTCAAGTTCTACTGGCCGTCCGGAACGCTCAAGTCCTCTTAACATGCCACTTACTGCAGCTGGTCGATCAGCAGTGCCAGTTCTTATCGAATCTGGTTCTTACAGTAAGTTCAATATTATGATATTGTGAGGACTGCAAGTTACTTATAATTGTTGAAATCATAACAGGTAGCATTGAGCAAAGTCCCAAGCTAATGGATCGTTTTCGTCATGAACATATGAATTCGGATTTCTCTGTTGCCCATGGAGATAATCGTCTTAAGGAGGATCTAGCTGATGCAATGCGCGAATCACCATCCGTATCACACAAGGATTCAGGTGAATATTTTTTACTCATTAAATTTTAGAACTCTATAAATGTAAATAATTATTGTTAAGCTTTATTTGAAAAGTTTTATTTTGTTTTTTTTTTTCGTGTGCTTGGAATTCATTATTTGCAGAGAAAAAATAAAAAAAATTTAAATTCTCGTGCTTAGTTATTGCTGTGTTTCTTTAATTTTTTTTTTAAACCCCTTTTGGCTTGTGAATTTAAACTTTATTTACTGATTTGTTTATTTCTATTATGCTAATACTTCTATTCTATTTCTATTCAGTTGTAAATTGTGAAAAATTAAAAACAAATACGCTGTAAACATAACATTCAATAGTTGGTTACCAGATTAAATCTTGCCAATTCATAAATATGGGCAAAAATAAATTGACAGTTAAAAAGTAGTACTTAAAATTTACTCTCCGCAGAATTGATCTTAGAATATGTAGATTGTAATGGAAAAATGTGTAGGCAACTCAAGAATATTATAAGAATCTATGGTAACATGCTGGTTTCTATGGAAAAAGCAACATAAAACGCATTTAACATTTATACCTTCACACTCATAAACCTTGCACTTTTTCAATTTCATTCAATAAGCTGTTTATATTTTTGTTTGTCAAAAATCCCCCAATTTCAGAACCCTGAAGCGATTGCAATATGTTGTTGCAATGTTGAATGTAATCGTAATGTGATTAATTTATTCCAAAATATATCCGTTTCAAATCTTTGATTTCAATTTATGAAAAGAACTGGTTGTAGCAGGTAATGATTCCTTCCTTCAATTTGAATCCCTAATCCTGAGGCGGTTTTTAAAAATGCAATTTTTTTTTGTATATGTTGAAGTCAAAAAACAATTCACTAAGAGAGTAATTTTAATATTCACCCCTATAAGGAACGAAATTTCCCGGGTTCGACAGATCAAATATAGGTATGCCGATAGCTACTCTGCAGTAAGCGAGTTGCTTTGAAAAAATCAAATACAAATAATACTACTTGTTTAGCAGCAAAACAAAATTAGCCCAAACTAGATTTGAAACGGTCAAACTTTGCTTGTTGTCTGTCAGTAGATATCAAATCAGCTCCGTAATAGGCGAGATTAGTGGACACAAAGTAGACACGCCGCACAGCTAGGTATACGGTCGAACAATTTCTGCAGAAGTTGCATGAACAAGAAAAAGAAGAAACAATCTCACACCTTCTTTGTACATGTAAGGAACCCAGTGACCGTAAAAACACTGACATTAAAAATCTGCTTCGCTTCACCAGAAGCTTTAAACTTCTTATTCTCTATAGTCCGTAGTTTCACAATAAACCTCTACTGGTCTAAGGGCTAGTTTGCTCACAGCGGGTTAAGTTTCTAGCATAACTTTCAGAAGTTCTAGTTAAATGGCGCTAATCGAAATCGGTTGAACAGCTAAATCCATGTATTCTCAATAAAAAAATAGTTTAAGTGGACATTCGACGATTTACAATTGGCAATTATCATGGATTAAAGATGATCAAAGGTGAACAAATTGGCCCTAAGTGTGTCAGATGCTTTAAATGACAGCCACAATAACATAATGTTTTCTGTTAAACTTTTTAAACAAATAATGTAGATAGTAAAGGCCTGTAAAACAGAGATAAAAGCTTCATCAATATTACTTCAGTTATTTTGACGCAACGGTGAACCAAAGTGTTTCAATGAGCTTTATTTGAAGAGGACTTCATTTATAAATCTCGTTGTATTTTTTTTTTAAGCTTTGTATGTGTGAATGTATGTGTAATTTTCAGCTTAATTGCTTTCCATTGACACAAATTAGAATTTTCAGTAATTCGTTAGAATAACATAAAAATAACGTATTTATTGTCGTCATCTAATTGAATAAAGAAAGATCCTCCCGTCGGTACCTGATACAAAAAAAAACTTGCATTAGGTCCTCCAAATTTATTATATTTTCCCCTGTTAATTTTCTTCAAAGACATCAATTTAGTTATATTTTCCTATAAACGGACAAATTTCTTGGTACCTTCAGTGTCCAGTTATAAGAGTTATTCAGTATACATTGCACGTTTTGCTTACTTCTTGTTTCTAGATAGTAGTTCGGTAATTCATGGTGTTTAAATAAAAATTCAAGATAATTTAATTTTAAAGTATTATGGAGGCTTCATATTCTTTCGTCATTCGCATGTCTTTGATATTTTTAAACGTGATCTGTGTTTTTTTTTTTTTTTTTTGTTTACAGTTTTCTAAGTTTTTGTCTGTTATGTGACGAAGCATATTTGAAAAAAGAAAAACTTACAGGAATATTATTTTTATTAATTAATTATTTTTATTATTGTAAACAATAATAAGTCCTTGTGCATAATTGGTGTCGTGCATAGACTGTATTTGTCTAATTTATTACTACTGATTACTATTAACAATCATTTTTTATAAATTGATTTCCAGATTGAACTTTATATATGTAAAACATTGAATATTTAAAAAAAATTGTATCGATCCTGCATTGGCTGTGGGTTGTTGTGCACCTATTTAGGCATATTAGATTAATTCTTATGCAAAGGGAGTCTGATAAATTATTCTGGTTAACAGAATCGTTTTTTTTAAGTATTTGTAGGTAGAGTAGAGTATTTGTAGTGGGAGTAGATTCGAACTCTCACTTTTCATTTAGCAATTCGAGACGCTTGAATTTAAAATCAACATAAATTTACATTATTTCAGGACTTTTTTTTTAGCTTTCTGACATGGAATTCGAATTCAGCGCACCAAATTCTTGAAAAAATATAAATTGGTTTAAGAAAAAAATACAAGTTTTAGTTTTTTGTTTTGTTTTGTAACATATAAAGAAAACGAATATCTTAAAACCCAAACCAATAGGTGTTGTGAACAAAAATTAAGTTGATTTTTTTTTCTAAGAAGCTAAGCCTAGACAGTTCAACAAAGCTTAAGCTTAAATTGGAAAACTGTAGTTTAAAATTAATTTTTTAGCTTTCATTTATTTATTCATCGCTTTGGGTAACTTAAGCTAGAAGTGCCCGGCAATTTTCCAAAAGTAAAAAAAAAATCTATAGTTTTGTACAAGCTTAGATTACAAGCTAAAGCTTTCAATAAGCTCTATCTGTAAATCTAAGCTTGTACAAAATCCGGCTTTGGTTGTACAGAACCTGAACAAAACATTTTTTCAAATTCAAAATCTTGTGCTACACTGAAATCAAGGTTTACTCAGATACATTTAAAAAAAAACGGCATTCTTTGCTCAAAAGAGAGTGCACCTCCTAAATGCTCTGTTGAGACTCCTTAAGAGAAATCAGATAGCCACTATACATACGTGTATTATGTTCTTTTGAAAACCGAAACAAAATCTTCATGCCAGGGGCGAAAGAATCCCGATATCTGTGAAGCTTTTTCTGCAATATTCTAGCTTCATTTTTTTTTAATCACAAAGTTGAAGCTTAAACTGTTAAAACCAAACTAGCTTTAGCATTTTTTAGAAAGGCAATGACTACCAATTTTTTTTTGGTAGTTAGCTTAATTTTGTTCACAGAAAACCCAGATTTGGTTTAAAAATCCAAGTTCGGAATTTGACACACATTTAATAAAATGCGGTTATAAAACATAAAGCTGTTGTTGCAATGTTGGCCAGTTTTGAAGATAGATTATTTTTCTTGATCTCTAAACCAATGAATTCCATAAATTAAAATTTTAAATTTTTAATTTATTTTTTCAATTAATTATTTTTCAACGTTATTTAAAAACAGATTAAATATTTAATTTACTATAAGATAAACCTTTAAATTTCTGCATGAATATATTAACCTTTTCTTTTGACTGGTGACCGTAATGCTTTTCATACCAAAAATAATCTACCCTGTATAAAAATATCTTTCCTCTCTCAATAATTAACTGATAACATAATAATAATAATTTATTATTAGCTTAAATGAATTGAAAAAGAAATCAAATTTCATTGATGGTATGTAATTTTCAAGATATTAAACATTTTTTAAAGTAATATTTCTTGCGATGAGAGTGATTGGAGTTAACTAAAATTAATGACTTATTAAGAGTCACGAGGTGAACAATTTAAAATTTGTTTTAATTATTTAAAGTAGTTAATACCTGTGACACCTGCTAGTATCTAAATCATGGTATTAGCCCAGTAAAATTATACAAAAAATCGGAAATATACAAAAATAGCTAAGGAACATTGTATTGTGTTATTTTTAAGAGAACTTCTTGGGAATTCTAAAACCACAAAAATCGACAAAAAAACCGTTTGCGCTGTCCGCCATTTTGAAAAGGACTATTATTCGATTTTCTCTTCCGTTATTAGTTATCAATAAGACCAATAATGTCCGAGAAAATCGAATAAACGCCCTTTTCAAGATGGCAGGCCACGAAGGGGGTTTGAATTTTGTTGGTTTAGAATCCCCAATTGGTACTCTTTAAAATTGAAAAGTAAAACTCTCCTTAGCTATTTTTTTATATTTTTGATAGTTTCACAGGACTATGTGCTTCAGGGAATACCATTAAATGGTTACTAGAAGAATATAATGATGCTAGAATAAGGATAAAAACGTCTTTCTGCTTTTCATTTATGTTCATAAACCCTGAAATTTGATTTCATTTTTATTTTATTACTAAATCTTATACTTGAAACTAAAAGATATCGTACTAAAAAAATTCGTACATTTTGCCATCACCACTTCACCACCAACCACAGTCAAGAATTAAAAAAAAATAGCTCAACTATCTCTCTCAATACTACGTTTTCCAAATCCCCAAAACCAACAACTTGATGTCGTAGAGAAAAAAAAGAAGCAAAAGGGAAGAAAAAAGCCAACGGCAGGTGTTAACGGTTTCTTTTTTTTTTATTTATTTATTTTCTCTAATAACTTGTAAATTATTGTAAATTTTGTATTTAACAAAAGAAGTAAAACAAAAATTGAAATATATTTCACAAACGTTTGACATTTCTTTAAAAAAATAAACCTTAATTCCCTTATTTTCTCTTATGTGCCACACCACATCTTCGTTGTAAATAATTTCATCAAAACTCACCGAGTCGTTTCAACTGCAAATAGACTCTTTTGTAGCATGAATCGGCTTTTTCTTTCTTCATAATCATGCATTGTTTGAAAAAAAAAAAATAATAAATAAATCCAAAAGTGTTTGCGTACTTACAGTTTTTTTTTCTTTGCTTTTTGGTTGCATCTGATTTGTTTGTAGAATTTTTATTAAGCATTATTTTTTTTGTTGTTGCTTTTTGCAATAAATTTTGTTAGAAAAAATATAAAAATTAAAAATAACAAAACACGAACAAAAGAAAATAACACACTGTCTTTGGCTTTTCTCTCTTTTTTTCTTCTTCTTCTCTCTCCCTATCTATGTCTATTAAAGGTGGTCACCCTCAACGACGTAGACTTTCTGCCGCGGGTTCAAGTCGTGCAACTGCATCCCCATCGTCTTCCCCGAAAGCAATAAGAAGTGGTAGTGGTGGTGTTTCTTCAGCAAGTTCTACTTCTTCGTCTTCAGCTGCTACATTGGTTGGTGGTTGTGGTGAATCTACTTCAAAATACGAATCATTTGAGTCCCTAATGCAACAGCAGCAGCAACTACAACAACAGCAACAGATGAAGGCAATATCTATTGAAAAAGTAGTTAATCCTTTGGGAACTGTAACAACAATTACGGGTAGTTGTGACAGTGATCTGGATACAGATGATGTTTTGAAAGGTATTAGTGCTCAAAGTTATGTTATCCATGAGAATTGCGATGAATCACTGTTTCGTCCGGTTGTGGCAATATTTTGTGATGAAAACATTCATTTAGGCGCAGAACAATATGAAGATAGTGAATTTACAAAACCACCAGAGACAATTGGCAACAAGCTAATCGTTCCGGTTATCGAGAAAGCTGTTGATTTAGAATTAACAAAAAAGGAATCGTTAAAAAATCGTGGAAGGAGGCAACAACCACAACAAATTCAGCAAGTAAAGGAAGAATCTGACGATGAGGTGGTGAAATTTAATATCACAGATGTAAAACGAAGACAAAAAATTGACAAGAAAAAACAAAAGATTGAAGAGCAAGAAGAAAAGCCAATGTCGAAAAAAGCTATCACTAAAGCAGCATGTATTGATAGTGACTCTTCGACATCTTCAAGTTCGAAATTGAAATTGAAGAAACAATCTGATGAAGAAACAATAATTAAAGCAAAATCATTATCGAAATCAAGTAAATGTAATAAAAGTCCTGAAAAGGATGTTTTGACAGAAGAGCTTACTGTTTTAGAAAAGCATTCGGATTATTTTGAGGTTGTATCAGCAATTCCGGATAAAGATGCTAAGAATAAATCAGCAAAATCTCGTAAGAGTGTTGAAAAAGAGCTTTTATCCGAAGACATCAACATCAAGAAAAAGTCTTTGGATAACGATACAACCGCTAAAAATTCGAAAACCCGAAAAAGTCTCGAAAGGGAACTTGTATCTGATGAAGTTGACAGTTTTAAGAAACCACCTTTGGATAAAAGCTGTTCGGATAAACTTACAAAATCGAAAACTACTGGAAAAACTCGAAAGAGTTTAGAAAAAGAAATCTTAGTTGATGAAACAGCATTAACTGTTGAAAAGAAACCATCAGTTCCTGATTCAAAATCCCAAACATTAGTTTCTACTGAAAGCATTACTAAAAAGCTTCTATCCGAAGAAGATTGTAGCAAAGTAAAGAATATTGACAATAGTTCTGATGTCATTGTTATTAAATCAAAAACAACTAAAAGTCGCAAAAGTCTTGAAAGAGAAACAAGTGAAAAACCTTCTAGATCTCAAAAAAGTTCTGACATTGAAACCGATACTTCAAATATCGGTTCAAAAACTTTAAAAACCCATAAGAGTTTAGAAAAAGAAGTTATATGCAATGAGTTAAAAGCTTTAGAAACTCACTTTGACAATGATGAACCTTTAATTGTTGAGAAGATCGATTTAAAATCATCGAAATCATTAAAAACACGTAAGAGTGTTGAAAGAGATGACAAATCTTCCGCAAATTCTTCAAAAAATAGCAGTCGAAAATCTTCAGTGGTTGAAATTCCTTTAGAAGAAGATTTATCACTGAAAAAGACAAAGAAAGGACGCAAAAGTGAAGAAAAAGAAATTTCTATTACTCGAAAATCATCAGTTGAAAGTACGATTTCTGTAGAAGAAGATCGATCAAAAAAGCCAACAAAAGAGCAAAAGAGTGAAGAAAAAAAACTTTTTGAGGATGAATCTTGTAAAACTTCATCGACTGAAGAAGTGACAGGTAGTAAAACCTCGAATAAAGTGGCAAAATTATCTAAAACAAAGAAATCAGATGATGAAGCCACAAGCTCTTCAATTGTTCTTACTCGACCACTGCAACCTGAAGATTTCCAAGATGAAAAACCAATTGAATTCAAAAGAATGACAGTGGCAGCGAACTCATCTAAAATTTCAAATAAAAATTCAAAATCGGATAAGCCAAATCAAATCAAGCCAGAGTCGAAAACAAGTTTATCCGTGACAAAACCTAGGGCTAAATCCCCTGAAGAAAACAAAGTTGATGAAACATTTTCTGATATTAAAGATTTATCCGAAATGTCAACAAATATTAAAAAGAAGAATCGAGGCGAGTCTAGGAAAAAGATTGCTCCTGATACCACAACAGTAGAAATGCCATTAGCTGTTGGATTATCGAATGCATCTGATTTAGCAGATAGCTTGCTTGATTTTAAGCTAGATAAAATTGAAGATGTAAATCCTTCTACAATGGATAAAGACAAATTAAAGAAGAAAAGTGACGAAGAGGTAGTGGTTGCTAAGCCTCCTAAAGAAAAAGTATCAACTCTGCCAGTGAGCTTATCCGAGAAAGAATCGATGAAAAATTCAAAGAAATCAAAAACGGATAAAGCTTCAACTCCACCATTTGAGACATTTACTTTATCCGATAGTTTATCCAAAACAAATGACACAATTATAAATTTCGAAGAAAAAGATAACTTGGTAGAAATGTCGATAGATGATAAGACAATGACTTCAAATGTAGCTGAAATCGAAAAGGTAGCTCTTAAGTCGGATAAAAAACCATCAAAAACTGAAAAAGCACTACCTTCACGTAGCAATAGCGTAATTTCGGTTAAATTCGATGCACTTTTAGAGCTTTCTGATAATATTAAACCAGCAGATGAAATGACAACAAACAAAGTCACCATTGTAGAACCTGTTAAAAGTGACTTGAGTGACAACCAAAAGGCAAATAATAAGTCAAATAAAACAATAGATTCGCCGAAGAAAACAAAGGGCTCACCATTGAAGTTTGTCGATACATACGGAGATAATTTTATAGCTTCAGAAATTCCTTTAAAAAAGGAAAAATCAAAGAATAAAAAACAAAGCTTTGTCAAGGCTGAAAAATCTTCGGATAAATTCAATCCAGCTCTTAAATCTTCCGATGGAATTCAATTCTTCGATGCTTTTCTACATGAAGAAGGTGCATCTTCATCTGTGGAAGCAACTGCAACTCCATGGAAACCCATAGTCAAGGTAGAGGAGAAAACAAAAGTATTGAATACTGATTTTCCTACACTTGGCAAATCAATAAAATCGAAAAAATCTCAAAGTCCACCACTTGCTGATAAAACAGAGTTGCCTCCTTTCACTATTGATATACGCGACGAGAAGAAGAATACAAAATCCTTTAAAAGTCGTACAAAAATCTTAGATGACATACCGCTCCTGCAGCCACTGGAAGATTTTCCAAATGATTTCCTGCCACCTCTTGCGACTTTAGAGCCTTTGGATGGAACCGATGAAAATGTCAGTCTCATTAATTTTGAAAGTCCTCTGCAGGAGGCTTCTAAACCAATAAAACAAGACACTGACACTGATAAAATGCCGTCACCTCAATTCCCCAAGGGATTTCCGGCTGATAATATAATTTTCGCTTTGTGCGGAAGTTTGCATTATGAAAATGAAAACTCTGGCAAGCCAATTGACTCTCCGTTGACGCTTTCATTTTCCGATTCGACCGCTCACACTACTGCGGAATATAAGAGTTTAACCGAGAACGATGATCAATATTTAAGTTTGGAACAAAGCTCCCAAGAAAATAATCCATCAACATCGTCATCCACGTGTGAGGATGCAACCGAAGCGGCTTACTCATCAGGTGGGGCTGGTGGTGGCGGTGGTGCTGGTAGCGTTGAGAGTATCAGCCTTGCCACTGCAGGTAAAACAAAAAACAAGCAGCGCCGCAAGAAACAACTTATCACTGCCGCTCAAGACGATGACGAAGAGCTACGTCCATTAATTAACAAAAATGACGATGTCAATCTGATGACCTGCAGCATAACAACAACTACAACAACAACCAAAGGTAAAACATCGGATAAGACTTCAGTGCATAAAACATCACTGCCAACGTCGTCGGACGACAACAACCAGGTAAATAGCGATTCTTCGTCGAGTGATCAGGCGATGACATCGGAAGATGCCGATAATCAAAAATGTTTAAATAAGCCATCAGGTAAGTCTTTGGATGATGATATGGATAAATCTGCCGAAGATGAGGCCGCCGATATGGCTGCATCTTGTTCTATTCAATCATCATCACAACAAGCACAAGCCCAACAGCAACAGCCTAATTCGTCAAAAAAGAAATTGAAAAAACGTAAAAGATAAGAATTAGTGATTTGTTTGATTTGTATTTTTTGCCTAATTACATACTATATGTATTTTATTCTTTTCTCTAGATCCATGGAATGAGTGAGTAAATTGAGTTTTTTTTCATTTGCTTTTCTTTTCATAGAAATATCATGAGTTGCGTCTCATTCCTTCTTTTTTCAAATTTTTCTCGCTTGCAAAATTCAAAAAAAAATTTTTAACTCGTTTCGGATCAAAAAAAAAAAAAAATATTGTGTGATGCATTTTTTAGCAGTACATAAAATGTACTTTTAAAAAGTTTTCCTTTCTTCAGTTTTTGATATCTTTCCTATCTTTAGCAAGTTCTGTTTATCCTGCTAAAATGGATTTTAGGTTTAACTTTGTTCTTCTTCGTTTAGTCCTTGAAAACGGCGGTTTAACGATTTCACACGATTTTTAAACTGAATTGCAGTTTTTCCTGCAAAATCTTACTATTTTATAAAATTTTGATTTTTTTCCCTTGAACTCAAATTAGCTTACTTTACTTTGCCTTACCTTACTTTACTTTACTTTACTTTATTTTTTTTTAACTTCAATTGTTACCCTGTTCAACAAAAAATGGCAGCCGAGAAAAGATTTGACCTGGGTTGGGTATAGCTCAACTGAACTCAACTCAGGAAACCCCTGCTGAAACCCCTCTCAGCCTTGTTGTTACGGCTACCATATAGCTTTCACTTTTTGAACATCGTACAGAATAAAGTGGAAGAATAACCAACTTCTTCAAAAGTAATTTTTAAAAATCTTCAACGTCAACTGTAAATCCACTTCGATGTTTACTGTTAGTATTTGCAGTGTTCGGGGTCTGTTATGCCGGCCTTACACGACACAATATTATTGCGCAATGCTCAGTATTGTGCAATAATATTGACCGTGTAAGGGCTGTATTGCACAATATTTTCGGTTTGCACAATATACTGAGTGATATTAAAAAAGTTTTATATTTTCTGAACTTTAACTCAATATTTTTCGTTTCCACAACGAGGCAGAAACAAAATAAGCAAAGAGGAATAGAAATATTGCGCAGTAATATTGAGTCGTGTATGGCCGATCCTTTTTCGAACAATATTTTTGGACAATATTATTGCGCAATAATATTGTGTCGTGTAAGGCGGGCATTATACTTGCGGGGTTCTTTTAACTTTGTGCTTAAACAACGGAACCTCATTCTTGCAATAGCTATTCTTGATTTCCTTCACCGCCCCCGCCGTCGTTTCTCATGCTGCCTCTTGTTACTAGTGAGAAGCCAGTGTTCTTCATTTTCTTTTGTTTGTAGAAGTAATGAGCAGCTCTGGTTCTTCTCTGCAACGCTACTTTGTATTCTTTCTGTTTGACTACATTTGCTTGCATGTACTCATCATCAAAATATGATTTCGTTGTCAGAGGTAGCATGTCTGATTTCCTCTTTGCAGTGTCGCCAATGGTTCTTTATACTTTTTGAGGTATAGGACCTCTAAAGAGGTTTCTTTAACTCAATGAGAAAAAGACCTGGCGATCTCTTGCGATTTCAGCCTTCCGATCTTGAACCTCATCAGTCATCACAGTACTTTCTTGTGTTTGCGTTGGTCAGTGGCAAAATATGAAAAACTCATTAAATTCTGATCTTAAAAGCATTGTCCATATTGGTGAATAAGAAACCGCTTAGAATTTAATGCTTCAAAAAAATTAAACGGAACCTACCCCCCAAGTAGCTATTCATGAGTGGCACTTGTCAAACTTGGAACATATCGTCAAGTACACAGATTCTTTCTTTAGTCGTACTTCAAAACCAATGTGCATCGGTTTCTTCTCTTGAACCCTTACCTATTTTTCTAATGTTCGTACTGTGCATATTGCATTAAGGTTAGCATTTTGTATTCTTGTATTCAAAATCAATATGCATATGGAAAACTCCTTGTCTGTACTATCCCTAATCATTACAAACCTATAAAATTAGTGATAGAGCTACCCCTGCCCCAAGATTCATATTATATTATATAACCCTAGCTTTTACCTACTCATAACACGAAAAGCTTTGGCTCCTTTTTTAAGGGGTGCACCTTTTCTCTATTCCACTTCTGAATTTGTTAATCTAAAACTAAATCAGTTGGTTAATTAGTAAGCTTTTCTTAAACTCTGTATTTGATTTTTTTCCCCAAAAACTCAAAATTAAAGAACCAACAGTTTCTGTTTTTCTCATTTTTGTTTCAAACATCACACAATATAAAAAAATACAATTCAAACAAATCGTGCTTTGGAGACAAAAAAAAAAATATATACATATATATTTTTATCACTATAATGTCATTCATTAAATTATAAAATAAAAAAAAATATTTGCTAAGGAAAAATCTGAAACATTTCGTTAACACACTTTGACAAGTGTTACGATATGTTTGCAGAATATTTTGTTGTGCTTTATCAGTTTGCATATATAATAATATAAAAACTATAAAAAATCAAAAAAAAAAAAAATAAAACAAATATAAAATAAAAAAAAAAATAATAATAAAATATTTTAACGCCTTCGATCACGACATTTTAAAGAAACGTATATTTACAAAAAAAATATTATTTACCAAAACAATGTGTATATTTAGGTATTAATGTGGTTGTTGTTGCATAAAACTAAGGATATTATATTGCTATATAGTTAAATTTTACAATTAACACTAATTATATTATTTTTTAATTTATTTCTCTTTTAATTATTTTATTTTTTTGTTGGTATTTTTTTTATTTAATTATATAATCTAACTCAATATTATAATGTTTATTTATTATTATTAATTTATAAAAAAAAAAAAAAACATTTATTTATTTTATTCAATTATAAAACAATTAGGTTTGTATTGCAAACAAAAATGTGATTATGTGACAACATATCAAATCAAAGACAAAATATGGCAATTACTAGCATTACTTTCGAAGTACTCACATAATCACAACCAAAAAAAAAATTAAATCTACTTATAATTTTAAATTTTACTCATTATGTGTATAGGTAAATAATTACAAAAATGTTGCTTGAATGTTTGGATGAGAAATTAAAAAAAAAATTTAATTTAGTAATTTCTAAAGTATGTATGTATGTAGTTCGGCTATATAAAAAATAAAAAAAATATAAAAAATAAATAAAATCTACATATAAAAATAAAAAAAATAAAAGAAAAACAAAAAAACAGTATTTATGATAAAAAGGTATAATATTAACCAAAAACATGTGTAAAATTGATAAACAGAATTGTATAAATATTTTAAGTTAATTGAAAATTAAAAAAAAAAATTTAAAAAAATGTAACCAAAAAGCAAAAAAAAAAATTAAAAAATTATAAAAAAAATCAATAAAAATTTAAAAAATCGTTAAAGGAAATTATTTTATTTTGTATGTTTATATTAAAGGGGTAAACAAGCGAAGTCTTCCAACTCTATCTCAGAACAGAGTTACATAGTTATTATTACTGTGATGACGATATTTCTGAGAGCACAACTCAAAACAAAAATTAGTTTTTACTACATCACGATTTTGATATACAAAAATTGGACCTACTTTTGGAAGAAAATAAATATTTTTAGGAATAATAACGTTAGGTACCTCCCATATATAAAAAAATAGTTTTTTTTTAAACCGCTCTGAAGATTTTCAAAGAAATTTTTTGTAAAAATAAGAGCAAGTACGTGCTAGTGCATATTGAAAGACAACACAAAATAACGACAAATAACTATCAAATAGCAATTTTTAAAAAGGAGTAGTAAAATAAATTATTAAATGCAGTTTACTGACATAATAATTCTCGATTCAATGACGTAAATTGAGAAATTGTCTATTCTGGAAGTCCTCAAGGCAACTCTTATTTAATGTATTTTTTATTTTGCTTTATAACTCAAAAATAAAATGCACGACTCTTTTAGTTCAAAGATATTATGTGTATTTTTCATTTTTTTGGTTAACATTTTTTTACCTGGTCACAAGTTTTAACGAAATCAGTTGAACCAGTAATGATATATACAGAAAAAAAACTAGAAATTATGCAAAAATTCCCAAAAAGTGTGTTCATCATATTTCCATTATTAGATTTTTTTGAGAAAAACTAAAAACTCAGGATTATTAAAATCACTTATTACATGGCACACACCATGTTCAATCAGAATCGTAAGAGCCGTTTTCGAGAAAAACCCAATAACTCGAAACCGTTATTTCGGAGGTATTCGTTCTAATCGAGATATTCAAAGACGCACAAACGAACAGACACGCGACGGACGGCATGACGACAACCACTTTTTTGGACTTCTCCATAATCGTAATAGAATTTAATGCTTTGGGTCAACAACTTTCGTAGTTCAAATGAACCCAAGAACTTAAAATTTTTCACTCAACAACTTAAATTGTTAAAATTATAAAATGCTGTCAAAATTATTTTTGTTTCCACGAAAAAAAAAAAAAATAAGAAATGTACTAGAATAATAAGGAGAAAGCAAGTAGGTGTAACAAATTCATTTGAACCCAAGAACTTAAAATTTTTCACTCAACAACTTAAATTGTTAAAATTATAAAATGCTGTCAAAATTATTTTTGTTTCCACGAAAAAAAAAAAAAATAAGAAATGTACTAGAATAATAAGGAGAAAGCAAGTAGGTGTAACAAATTCATTTGTATATTATTATACTTTCCTGCTTTCTCTTTGTTACTATATCTTTTTACTTGCTATATAGGTAGGTACTATATATCAAGTTATACATTCAAACAATCAAACAGGACATTACGATGATAGAGAATAAGGAAAAAAATTCTGTCTGTCTGTCTGTCTGTCCGTCCGTCTGTCTGTATGTATCACAAGCCACACCCTAAACGGATAGGTCGATTTACTTCAAACTTGGTATGTGTTGTTTTTTGGAGACTATCCCCAGACCATTTTTGAATTATTTTTTTTTTTACCAAAAATAACGGTACCTATCATATACCGGTTTTAGAAAAACTCATTTTTCTCAAAAATGGTTCTTACGATTTTGATTAAAAAAATCATGGTCGTTTTTTTGGATAAGGTCCATTTTTAAATAAAAAGCATTTTTGTCAAAAACGGTTATTAACGGTACCTGCCAACTTGAAGTTTGGCTGTCGTTTTTCGTTTTGAAAAAAAACGCCGCCATGTTGGATATGTGTGGTTTTATATTTTTTAACACAATTAGGTCATTCTAAACTTGCCAATAGAACTTTGGTTTGTTTTTAGAATAGATGCAATTAGTGTAAAATCATGTTTCTTTGTTCTAAAAGGCGCGTATCCCATACAAAATATTACAAGCCAGCAGATAAAGAATACAAAAATTGCTTTTATAGGATGCGTCTTTTAGAAGTAATAAGCTTAAAACTAGGCCGAAAATTTCGAGGTTTTTGGTGTTCCAATGTAAGCACTGGTTTTTCGAAGCTGAAAACTTGGTTTTAAAATACCTAATGGTATCTAATCTAATAATAAGAAATTTTAATTTTAAGAGTAACCAACAACATCCATAAAACTTCAGTCTAATCCCGTGACCACGAATAGTGAAATTTCTTCGAAACATCGGGAAGAAGAAATAAATAAATATTTCTTAAATTAACGCGGTAAGTTTGCGAAAAAAGAAAAATCTTATTATATTACAAAACCTAATAAAATATCCAAAATTCAGAGATGTACCTAAAATATCCTTATATCGGGCTAATATTAAATTTTGAGGAATTACACCAAAATTTAAGTTTTGAAACTAAAAAAAAATAGATAAAGTTGATTTACCTGTTCTCGATACTATAGGAACTTTTCACTTTAGGACTACCCAGGGACCTAGTTGTGAATCAAACCTTAAATTGAACAAATATGGGTTAGCCCAAGAAGTAATGAATATTACTTTCAAATTTGTGAATAATAAAAATTTAAAGATTGCTGCATGGTTAAGCATAAATATTTTTGTGTGATGGGTTGGTATCATTATTTAATTTATTTAAATGCTCTAGCTCCCTGCTTTTAAGCTTATATAAGCTGCTTAAATCATCACATTAAAACAAATTGAATTAAATTGAAAAAATGAAAATGAACAAAAATTCATCATCATTCATTTCAATTCCACGCACTAACCACCGTTTTTGTAAATTTTTCTTTTTTCTTTAAAATTTTTTTTTGTTTTATTTGTTTGTTTTTATTTTTTTTTTTTGTTTTCAAAACCAAAAGTTTGCGTTTGATTTGTTTTTAGGAAAAATTCAGGTTCTTCAACATCACCACAGCACAGAAGGTGGCGGCACCCAATCGATTGATCATATCGATGGAGGAGATCTCAGTTCGAGCAGTCTTAGTACCGGAAGTCGTGCTTCATTGGACCCACCGTCATCATCCCCAACGATGAGCATAACTGGTGATAATTTAATGCATTTTCCAGCCGATTCAAGTGGTTCGTTATAAAACACAATATTTATATTCTTAAATAAAAAGAAACCAAAATAATTTTATTTTAATAAAACAACAACAAAAATTATAGTAAAACAACAAAACACAACACACTTAAAGAAAATAAAATATTGTGACATTATTATAATGTTTATATATGCATGTTTTTAAACTTATATTTAAATCCTATAATATAAATCTAAACATACATTCTACCTATAATCATTACAAACATTAATATGTTAATTTTTAAAAATTACATAAATACGTTACGTACACTATTATATCGATCGTTAGATTTAATTTAAAACGCGATCAAAATAAATATACTATTTTGTCAAATAAAATTATTCTCAATGAATAATTTTTGTATTGATTAGAAAAAACATAAATTCCTCAAGGGCATATTTTTTATACAATTAAAGGAGATGAGAGGGGATCTTATTTTGTCTCGGCTATGAAGTTGTTTTTTTTCTTCAATTAAGTACGATGTTTAAAAAAAAAGAAGTGTTTTCTAAAGTGTTGCCAGGTACCGAGTACATTCTAAGATTTTTTTGTTACATTTCGTATAAGGTGTATTGTTAGTTTTTTTTTTTTTTTATTTTTACAACTTACACATTGTCTAGTCTAGTTATAAGTTTTACTCGATAAATTTTATACTGAATGGTTTTTGATACGCGTATATTTTTTTTTTAATTTGTATGCCTACAAAAATTTAACATAAATAATTGTGCATTGGTTGTCTTCCTTTAAACAATAAAATGTAAATTGCTCAAAATTTTATTTAATATATATTAGAAATAACAGAAAAAAAAACAATTGGATTTAAGATAAAGCTTTTTTTTTCAATTAGTTCTATACCCTATATAAATGCTATAATAATAAATATTATCCTAAGGTAAACTCTATCTGACTTATAATCGATGTGCTAAATTAATAAGTAATCGCTTTCACATTTAAATAATTTTATTTAAGTAAAAGAAAATTTTTTTCTATGCCACACGTTTTAGAAACGAATCAAAAATAATTAAATAATTTATCCCAACCCCGTATAAATTGCATCGTGTGTGTATGTATGATTTTGTTTGGTTTGGAGTTTGGTCATCCAGTTTCGAGCTGCTGTTTAAGTTTGAAGTTAGTCTTTTGATTACTGGGAATTTTATTTAAAACGATTCTTAATTAATTTAAAATGGACTACAAATAAGTATAAAACTGATTCCAAACTAGGAAGTTGTAATCAAGAGATCGTTACATTTGACCGAATCACGAAACGTCTTTTTGATTTCAAAGACTTAGTGCATTGAAAAAAATGCCGGAGTACCGATTCACCGATGATAAGAGCTTACATCAAGTTATAACATTACATTAAAAATATTGAAAAATGCTTTTCTTGTGATTTTGTAACGGGAATATCTCAATAATTAGAGCCAATTTGGAAATTCTGACTTCGGATTCAATTTCAGCACGTCGAAAATTTGCCGAGCGTAAATTTGTTTTTTAATCACCCTAATGTATAATGTACCTATCATCTGCTAATAATAAATAAGGTAAAAATCGTCGTAAATTTGTAGTGTTTTTATTTTTTTCAACAACTTTTTGTCACGAAATATTGTTTTAAAAAATTATCTGTATTGTATGCAGATTAGGGTGGGTCAAATTTTTTTTTTTTCGATCCGACACATGAAAACTGATTGCTAGTTGTCTTTTGAATTTACTTAGGAATATTTTTCTTTTGAATCAATATTGACGATAGAAATGGTTTAACAATCGATTTATGATAAGATATGACCATTTTCATATGATACCAAATTAAAAATGCAAAACTATAATTGGCATAGTCTTTCCATTGGAATTAAGAACTCATACTTGGTCAGTAAATTCAAATGAAAACTAGCAATCATTTTTCATGTGTCGGATCGAAAAAAAATTGACCCACCCTAATGTAGATATAAATCATATAGTTTGTAACAAAAAACTAGTTTCAATCATTTTTTAAAGGACCTTTCTCATTTTTTTTTGCTTGGGAAATTAAAAATATCTGCAGAACATACATACACACATAAAACACAAAAATAGCAAACCCATTTTTTTGTTGAAAATTATTAAATTTTCATTAAAACTCAATTTTATATTTTAAAATTAAATCTATAAAACATAGTTTAAAACACAAAATCAAAAACATTCAATAGGTGCTCCTTAATTAAATCAATTTAAACAAAAATAAAATAAAAAAAATACTAAAATGGCCTTTTTAAAAATTAAAATCTATTTTTAATTTTTATTTTTTAGTAAAAATAACACACGTTTATTTCTTGTAAGTTACAAAAAATTCAAGTTAAAGTTGGAAAACAAAAGTATGAAAGAAAATAAATGAAAACAAAAACCTCAGCTGAATGCCGTGATATGTTAACTCAAAAACAGAAAAAATATTTGATAAAAAAACAAAAAAAAATTATATGGTGATATAATTTCTTGTTAAAATTTACAATTTTTTTTGTTAGCTCCAATAACTTGTCTTTCATGTAAAATGTTATGTATTTAATTTAAGAAAATTAAAATTAAAAAAAAAAACCATTCATGGTATCACATTGTGTAATAAAAGGAAAAATAAATAGAATGCGTTATTATTGTAAATTGTTAAAAAATTATTAATTTTGTATGTATAAATCATTGCTAAGTTTAGTTTATATTATTTTATTATTTTATATAGTTAATCAAACATTGCATAATAGAAAAAAAAATATTTATAAAGTATTAAGTTTCATTCACGTTCTCATCATCATTTAAATCCGAATAATATTTGATTTAGATTTTTAATATAATTAGAAAAAGAAATGGATATATTATTTACTTTCTTATACATAGCAAAAAAGAATAATAAATTTTATATAAAAAAAATATAAACTAAAAACAAAAATAAACAAAAAAAAAACCGTTCAAATAATTTGTATTGTGAATTCATTCCAAGAAAATGTATAAAATAAAATTAATTTATATAAATAACCAAATATATTAAATAAATATAAACAAACATTATAAAATAAAAAAAAAAACAAATATTTAATAAAATACACATTTATGTATGTATAAAACTCTTACCAGTTAGATTTTAAAGACTAACATTGTTGAATAAACAAATAAAAATTAAAACTTGCAATGCAAAATTGCATTATGTATATTCTGATAAATTTAAGATTTTAAACAACAAAAACAAACAAACAAAAAAAAAAACACTAAATATTTTTATACTTGCAAAATTAACATTCTTTAATACATAGATACTACATTATGTATATCTATTTGAAAAGTGTCATATTTTTTAACAGAAAAATGTAAAACAAAAATACATATACATACAAACAGCAACAAAAAGAATTTTTAAATAATATACTGAACTAAACTGTGAACATTTATTTAAATATAACCAATAAAAGAATATTATTAAGTTGGATGGAATTTATTTGTTTTTTACTTTGGAATTAATTGAATATCTGCTATGTATTGTGGGCTCACAAAATTTTAACCCCTGTTGGGTTTCAAAATTGAAGAAATAAAAGCAAATATTTCGTCTGTAGCGCGGAGTGTATAATTTCAAGAAATTACTTATAATATTTTAAAATTTCGGATCCACTTCAAAAATTATGAATGGGTTCGATAAAAGCTCTAGCTGCTAAAAATCATGCATTTCTTATCAAAATTAAAAATGTAAGAGGAAGTGACTATGCAAAAACGAAATTTATTTTCAATTAGAATTGCCTCCAAGCGATGTGTGATATAGCAGTGACGTCTCATACGATACCGCATTTTCAATGTGCAGACAAACAATTTTCGTATTGTATCAAATCATATACGACTTGATGTTACTTACGTTATATACTGTAACCTTGATTTTGGGTCAACAGAGTCTTAGATGTTGATTTTCTTAACTTACTTCTATCCTAAAAACTTTTTTTTCAATTTAATTGACTTGACAATTCGAAAGAGCTTACTAATTTGTAAAATAAAATCAAAATAACAGGACCATGACATATAGAGTCCGTAACACTTGAATAGCCTCACTTAAAAAACATTCTTAAATCGAAGGCAAATTTAGCAGAGCGGCAACGTAGGCTACTATCTTTCAGATTTGTAGAAGTTTTACTGGATTTTTGAAAGTTAACGGTATTTTATATGACAATTTTGTTTGAAATTATAAAAAGCGCTTTTTTATCGTCACATTCGAAAAGCCTCACCGCATTTAAAATTATTAATGTTTTGAACTAAATGAAGTAATTTAAGAGCTTTTAGTACCCCCTACTATTTTTAATAACCTCAAAAATAAGGAAAGGCCAGTAAGTTTCAATAGGTCTAGGCAATACGTTGTTCCAGGCAGGAATGTAACTACCAAGTTTGAAGATCATCGCTTGAGTACTTTCGGCTGTGGCTCAAGATTGAAACAGACGGAATTGCGAAACCCACTTTTTTCGTTTTCTCCATCATCGTAATGTCATGCCTGATTGTTATTTTGAGTTAGATTTTTTTTACGAGTCCTTAACTTGCCCTATCGCAAGTAAAAAATTGTAAAAAATTAGTTAGGCCATTATGGTTCTTACGGCCGTATATATCCGGTTCTTATTTGGTTAGGTTCTTTTCTATTGAGTTAAGAAAAAATAATCAAAAGTTTAAAATAAACGGTCACTGTGCGTGTGTGTAACGTTTGTTTACTAGTGAACAAAGGGTAAATTCATAAACGTCTGCCTAACTAAGTACTGCGATAGAAGCGTTCATTAAGTCAGATCTGCAATCGTACTAACATAGGCTGACTGCAGAACCAACTGTTTACTATCGACATTCTTTTGTCAGCATACATACATATGTTTGGCTGCAGGATTCACTAACAAATTTATTATAGCTCTTGATGCACCGGCAAAAATCGGATTTAAATTACACAAAAAGTTTGTAGAGCATTTATTGAAATGAAAATGTTAAATTAAATATTTTCCCATTAGGGTGGTTCAAGACAATACTATATTCTACATTTACATATTAAATTTAAAAAAAAACATGGACGTCGTTAATATTTGAGATAAATTATCGATCGAAATATGTAGTTTTAATTAGGGTGGTGCAAATTTTTCTGTGCACTTGAAAAAAATGAATTTTAATGACATGGAAAGTTTGTGAAGAGCGTATACTAATATAATAATATTAAATTGGTTATTTTTGAATTAGGGTGGCTCAAAAAAAAACAATTTTATAAATGTAATGATGGAACTAAAAACAATTATCGTGGTTTGTATTTAAAATAAATTAACGAAGAGAAAATGTGTTGCTCAGTAAAAGTTGCTCGGAAGGAGCAAAAAAACAAGAATTTACAACACCGTTATTAAATTTTGTTTTTCTTCGATAATTTGTTTCAAATATTAACCACGTAGAATTTTTTTGTGAACTCAACAAGTAAACGTATCAAATAGCATTTTTTTGGCCACCTTAGTGTGAAAATACTCAATTTTACATAATTATGTAAAAAAACCCTTAACAAACTTTTTGTGTGATTTAAATCCAATTTTTCGTTAAGTGTAAAATAAAAATTCAACACCCTTATTAAAAATATTTTTTCTCCAATAATTTTTTTCATATATTAACCACGTAGGTACCTAGAATTATTTTTGAATTCCACAAGTAAATGTAGAAAATAACATTGATTTTTGAGCCACCCTAATGCGAAAATACTCATTTTTACTTTTGCTTTTCAATTAATTTCTTATGATAGTTTATGAACACATTTTACATGAAAATTGTACTAAGTTAGGTCTGCACACATTCTGCACTATAAGTGCATTCATGAACGCATAAGAAAAGAACTGCGATTGTACTACCGCAGATTCTCTGCATTTATGAATACACCCAAAATCAATGCGTGGCTAGTAAAATAATTGCTTTTCAAAAGTTCCATACGTCGGTGTCGGTCTGTGCTTCTGTCTATCGAGTCGTTCGGTGTGTATGTATATGTCTCATCAGTACACTAAGTCAGAGCATAAGCGAATAGACGAATTTGCATGAAATTTGATACAAGTCTTTTTTTTTTATTTTTGTTTTTGAATATCTCGTTTAAAACGAGTATCTCCCTAATAAGCTTTTGAGTTCATACAATTTTCTTCAAAAAAAAAAACAGATATGGCACGGTACTGACAATTTAGTGAAGGATATGAGACAATCTATACAGTTTCTGATGGTAATTGCTGAAAACTATAACATATAAAATATTTATAACTAACTAATCAATGGCTTAATAATATTATTTGTTGTATAAAATTACCTAAACTGGATCTAATTCTTATTGCCTTTAATTGAATCTAAAATTAATGTCACTCACTGACGCGTGTTGTATAATCAGTAGTCACATATTTGATTCATGATAATACATAATAAATTTATTTAACCCATCAATGGAATGAAACAATTAATCGGATTTAATTCATATACATACTTGTACTCGCTCAAGTGCCAACATTGATAGTAATTTTTATGAATGATACACATTTTCCAATAAGTAAAAGGTATGGAGTAGAGGTACCTTTTTACTTACAACTAGACAACCATTGTGTTCCAGTTTTAAGGGTTTGTATTTTATAGTGAACTTAAAAAAAGATTAAAACAACTTTAGTCAATACTTGACTGCTAACTAGTAATAACCAGTTGGTATATGTAGTTCTTATATTTTATTTATTTCAATTTAAGAATGAGATTAATGATATCTATACATCCCTACCACTTTACTTTGTTATCACTTATCATTTATCAAGAACAATAATAAATGACATTTATACGTTTAAATTGGAAAAATGTCTAGTATTGTTTTTAGCTTCAGTATCGCAATAGCGATCAATGATTGTGAAGTATTGCGCTTGCGTAAGTGATTGTTAACACGTTTTTACTCGCACACTCCATTGAACATTATTTTTACCACACCATTTAGCCAAAGCCATTTTACTCGTATGGAAATGGAAATACAACAAATTAAATGTAGGTAGTCGTATAATGCGGCGCGCCGCCAGAACCATCATAAAAAGTTAGACCGATATACTGACGAAGTGACGGCAGATAGGTCGTATCTTTTAGTAGACCTGTGTAGTGTGTAGGTACTCGCTTAATTTCAGTTGATCTTGGTTTTCGCGACGAAACGGTTGTGATATTTTCGCAACTTAAGCTATCTTCATCGGACAATATTTTTAATTTAGATTCGTACTTTATTTTTCTACTATAAGTTCACTTCTTAACGAAAGTCAGTTTGTCAACCTTTAAAATGCTGTAAGTTCATGAGAAATTTTTTTGGGTTTTGTTTAACTTAAAATTCCATAACGTATTTAAGCTTTGTAAACAAACAATCAAAAATGTGGAACAAGTTTTAAAACACTTAATTAAACATTTTTTTTTTTTTTTTGAATATTTACTTAATTTATTGATGAACAGTGTGTAATTAGTGCCGGTGATTTTGTATGTCTATTTAACAATATAATATAAATAAGCTACGTAAATAATTCGGTTGGCCTTGAGAAATGCTGTTCATTGTTAGTGTCTGTATTGATTGATGCAAGTAAAGTGTTAATAACTTGAAAGTTGTTTAATTTTTCTTAAGAAATGTTTTTTTTCCTATCGTAAATGTACTGTAGTTGCAGAAAGTTGTTAATTTTTGTGTATTTTTCACATTCGTATTTTGTTCGACTATGTATTTTAATATTATTATTTTGTTTGTGAAAGTAACTAATATAAATTTAAACTGAAATATCTCTTAATGAGGTCAAAGACACACTAAAAGTGTTTCTCCCAAATAAATTATCATTTATGTTTAAATTTAATTTTGTAAAGTTTTCATACAAATCTCTGTAAAAGACAATGCAGAATAAAGATTGGTAACAAAATTTTCTAAAAATATTTGTTCGGATAAAAAAATTGATTTTTTTTTTTGAAAAATCGTTTTTTCCGATAACGCAAAGTATTTTTTTTTTCAAAATCTAAGTTTTATATGTTGATAAATAATATCTAAAAAATGACACCAATTTTTGACTACATTTCTTATAGAATTATTTATTTCTTACAATTTTATATTAGACGCTTTAACGTCCACAGCAACTTTGACACAGCGACGTGCGACCCAGTCGTGCATTTATTTTTTATCAACAGAACTAATCATCAACTTTAATTGACGTTTGAAAATAATACAAATGCTATTCTGGTACTCCAAGATGTCAAGATTATGAGCTTATGAATTTCAGTTGTATATAAAAATCGTAGTTTTATTTTAATTTTATCTGCAGGGCAAGTATTGATTTTTTTTCCAAAAATGGAAAAGAAACTTTGTACCTTCTCAGAAACTTCGATTACAAATCTCATGAATCTGTTACTAGCGCTCTTGTAAGGAAGTGTGTTTCAATTACCATGACCAAATGCTTGGCATAAGTAAACCGCAGTGGCAACTAAAGCACAAATAACTTAGAAAATCATAACATTAAGTGGTTGTCCGCAAGGAAGGGTATTCTCAACCTTACTGTATGAGCACACTCATATTAAATTCAAACATTTCTACTTTCACGTTGAAGGATAATTAGGTTCAAAAGCGAGTTATTTCCAACAGAAGGTTCAGCATGATGCTAAAAACTTTTGCTTATTAACCCAAGCCCAACTGCTGCGCTATAAAGTGGAAAGTTTTTGATTTTGAAATTTCCGTGGATGGTCCCAAAATATTCGGGTTTTACTTTGATTTCATGTTTTTTTTTGTATCCTTCTTCGTTTTTTCCCTCAGTCTAGTTGATGAAATATTTTAACGTCTTACATTCCTTGCATCTGCTTCTTTGATAACATTGTTAAACCCACCAATGGTGAGTTTGAAGAAACCCTTCGCGTTATGATCGAAAGAAGATTGACAGTTACAAGTAAATGGGGATTAAAATGGCTCTGGCCTTATATAAAACCTATTCTATTAGGTGAATATTATATAATTTGTATAGTCATATAAAACTCAAAATAGTTCATTTGGTTTCATAATTTGGTGAACAATAGCAATTTTACATATATCTTTGAAGTTTAACATAACTGGTCACTGTGGCGTATGTGTAACATTTTTTTCTATTGAATATTTTCTATGCAGGGCCAATTGGTCAAAAGAATTGACCATTGATTCACAATTCTCTGAACTTTTTAATGATGCAACTTGTGATTAAGAGCTTCAATCAGGGAGCCGTATTAAACAGACCGTTCAAAAAGGGCTTCAAACTTTGAAAGTATAGATATGATTTTATAAATGTGTTTTTTTTTCTCCAAAACATGTAATTATGTAGGAGTAGGTACACGCGATATTATATGAATTAAACAATTTTGATTTTTTGTCTTTAATGTTCTGCTGTGTGACACTCAAAATATATACGAGGGTGGAGACCTATCACGTTTTGTAAAGCTTGTTGCTCTGATTACAAAATGGTATGTAAAAATTCCATAACACCCCCAAAATTTGGTCTTAGCATCAAAAAATGTTTTTTTTTGAAACTTTATCTTTTGCAAAAAATCTAGCTTCGTGAAATTTTCACCAAAGCATATTATGTTTTTAAAAACAACATGCTATTTTCAAAATGTATTTTTTCTAAAAATATATTGAAAATTAACTAAGATAATTTTTAAGATTTCAACCAAGATACAGAAACTCATATGTTTAGGTATTTTAGGTAAATTCGACGAAGCTAGATTTTTTGCAATAAAAAATTAAGAATAATTGCAGAGTTTATTTAAATATTTTGGATACCTATAAAAGTAACATTTTGAGGGAGTAGGGGAGTTGTGGAACTAGTTGGAAACACCCTTGGAAAAATATATATTAATTGTAAAACTGTCAAATTTGGTAAGAACGATCTATTTATTATGGAAACTCAAAGATTTCATAAAATGGTGAAATTGTGTTTTTTTTTCCGCGGAAATGAAAGTTACCTATAGATTATTATTTTGGGGAAAATGAGTAAATATTAATTGATAGATAGTTAAAATCAAAAGTCGATATCTTAGAACACAATTAAAAGAATGTTAGATTAATATCGGAGTCATTGAAAGTATAATCCATTGTAGATTATTTCTTAAATAAAAAATTGAGTTGAAAAATACCAGATTTCAATACTTTTATCAACTATAAATTAATAAATAATTAACAACCATAATAGGACTTAATGCATACTTTGATAGTAAATCTTATTAAAACATCTTAATTTGATTTTTATAAAATTCATTATTAAATATTTCTTTTCATTCAAGTGTCAATACTGAGAAAAAAAATGTTATGCCACGATTTTTATACTTTGATCCAACAACTTGCATTGATTGGTTCAAATGAACACAAGTATTTAAAATTATTGTCTGAATGTAAAAAGTTCCGAGTGTTTATTCGTTTTAGGAACAAAGTTTTCAAAATGACTTCGATTTCAAAAAATGAGAATGTACTGGAATAATTAAAAAAAGCGGGAAAGCATAGCGATACATAAAAGTAATTTAAATAAAATAAAGAATTCCCAGTCGTGATTGATAAAAAGCAAAAAATTGTTAAGCTTTTAACTCAGCAAAGGGATAATTTTGCAAAATCAATTATTTTTGTCTTTCTCTAAAGAATTAACCATTTTTTTTGTTCACAGTATAAAATTCAACAAAAAGATTGTGATATGGGCAGTAATAGCTGCTATTGTTGTTGTTGGTGTGGTGCTTGGCTTAGTATTCGGATTAAAAAGTTCCTCAAGTTCTAGCAGTTCAGTTCCACGCGCAGCTGTTGTCTCAAATGGAAAAGGATGTGCTGAGATTGGAAGGTATTTAAATTCTTATTTTTCCATTATTTTTAATAAAAATATTAATTTATTAAAAAAAAAAAAATAGTTCCATGCTTGATGATGGAGGATCAGCTATTGATGCTGCTATTGCAACATTACTCTGTGAAGGGGTAATGTTACCACATAGTATGGGGCTAGGTGGTGGATTTTTTGCTGTAATCTATAATAAAACAACAGGAACAATTGAAACAATCAATGCACGAGAATCAGCTCCTCTAGCTTCAACGGAGGATATGTTTATAAATAAAACTATAACAGGTAAGAAAAATCAACAAATACAAAAATATATATGCATATTAATTTGAAATTTGGATCCAAGAAACCATAATGTATAATTTATAGGTTTTCTGGAATTTTTTTTTATAGCGAGAACAATATAATACTTTAATGCCATGTCATATGAAAAGAAATTATGATAATAACCATGATATCAATAATAATTAATTTTTCCTTTTATAATTTTACGGAAATTTTACTAAGAAATATATATGTAATTCTTAGGTTGATATCCGAATTCACATTAACGTAGGAAGGTAAATTAAATTTATTGCGTTTGGTTATCAAGCAATGACACTCTGTACTCAAATGACAAGATAAGATTATTAACGGTTCGACGTTGAACGGCATGAAGTCCAATTAATTGTATTTTTATAATCTAGTTACACCTTATTATGACTTCATTTGAGTCGATACACATTTGTTTAAATTTAATTTTACAAAAAAAAAAAAAAAAATTAAATTTAAACAAATGTGTATCGACTCAAATGAAGTCATAATAAGGTGTAACTAGATTATAAAAATACAATAAGATTATTGACTTTTATTCAACAGGTTTATTCTGCGATTCAACCCTGAATTGAAATTTAAAAACTAATAAAGAGCGTCATAGAAATTTAAAGATTTTATTGTGTCGCACACAGTTGGATGTTTTTTAGAATATCAACTTTGTTATACATGAATGACTCGATGACTATACCCTGTCCAACAAAAATTGTCAGTACACATTTCATGGGAAAGCTTTTTTAAGCTTTTTACATGCGATAGACTAATGTAGAATAATATTTCTTTTAGTTTCTATTTACATGAATCGCAAATTTCTGTCCAACAAAGATTGTCAGTAACAGAGAAAATAGGACGTTTGCATCTCAACTTGCAGCGTATTACATTAGTCTGCATGTAAAAATCTTGAAAAAAAAGCTTTCCAATAAGATGTGTACTGACAATTTTTTTTGGACAGAGTATAGTGTCTGGTAACGGAAACTTGTTGTCAGCTCAATCATCAGAATCTTAACTAAAGAGTTTTATGTTAAATGACCTCACCCAGTGCACAAAAGATCTCAGAATAAATGTACCTGTTATCCTGGGTTTTCTTTGCTTTTTAAGTTACTTTTTTTATGATACTAATACTTTTCCTTTATATTTCTATTAATACTTATAACAAGTATGAGCAGAGCACGTAAAAAGATTTAATCAGGGGTAATTTGTATCTCTTCAAATGAACAAGTATCTAGATTGAAATTTCGAATAGATAGCACATTCAATAGATACTCATGACAATAAGTTTTAAAACTCTTATCGGAGTGATAGACGTCTGGGTGTTTCCTTGAATGAATTTATTTAAGAATGGATTTTTTTATAATCTATTTATTTTATTTATCACTGCCGAAACATTTTTTTTTACCCAGTTTTTAGAACTGTTTTTTGTAAATACCAACCTACAGCACAGGGTTTTCCAAAATTATTGGTTCAAACTTCAAATATTGAAAATAATGCACATAAAATTATTTATAATTGTTATTGTACTTCATTTTTTTTTATATTGATCAAATTTAAACTGTGTCGTATTTGCCAAAAATGCTGAAAAAATACACATTTTTTTTGTTCATATTATTATTATAAACAGTTTCTTATCTTGATAATAAAATTTTGTTTAATCTTAGCTTTTAATCTAGTAATAACCTATTGTGAAACCATTAACTGGGTTATAACTAGTTATATTTTTAATCATGGTATAATTAAGATTTTATTTGAGGCATATATTGGTATGTACTCTACATACATGATATAAGTATCCTTAATGTGTCGATTTTAAAGAAGAGATATATAAAACTAGAAGGTATTTACATTTATGTGGTCCATTGTGTATGGGGTAGTTCCTAAAGTGTTAAAACATTAGTAGTCGCTATCTACAAAGTTAATTGAGTTCAGACTTTATTAGATAGGTTATCAATTGTTAATTGCTGTAAGCTAATATTTAGTTTCTGGATGCGATGTTGGTTTTAGATGGATTCTTTTTTTCAATTTATTATGGTTTTCTAAGAAATAATTAAATTTTTGTAAATAGTAAACATTATAATTTGAATATGTAATTTTTAAATTATAGATATGTATATTAGTGAGAGAATGAGATCATATCCCATCAAAATCCTTGCTTATGTCCTTATATTCTCTCTCATTTTACGATGGTTTTTCGCTAAATCTTGAACAACATTATATTTTTTTTCGTTTTGATTTAATTTTAATACAGTTTTTAGTACAGTTCAATCCTAATTAAAAATTTTGCTAATAAGATTTAATTGTTTCTTAATTCAAATAAAATTTTCATCATTTATATCAATATTGTTCAATAATAAATATTGATAATATCAAGTTTGAATAAATATATTAAAGCAGATCAAATACTAATTTAACCCAGACATAACCTGTATCGTATAATATGATTGTTTCATGTTTATTTTTCTTTATTGTTTTTTTTTTTTTTTTATATTCATGAGATTTGTTGTTTTATTTAATTGCAATTTATTATATTTTTATATTTTTTTGTGCACTGTGGCGTTATGGGTTATTTTGACTCGCAAGAGTAAGACATATGTAGAACGATTCATGCGGTGTCTGGTATGATAATAATATGGGTTCCTCAAGTCAAGTCTGCTTTGTTCACTTTAGGTACATTTCTTAACACACATGAAAGTTATACGGGCATTATTTTTAAGATGTTCTTAAACTTTACCTTCCACACTTTACTTGTTATTGATTTTAGACAAAAAAAAATCTACACTTTTTTGTAGAAAACTCTCATCATTCGATTAGTTTTCCAAATATTTAAGAAAAACTAAAAATGGGGATCTTTGCTCAAGCAGAAGAGAGTCAGCGATTGTTTGATGTATGTATATTTAGATATACTAATACCGCCGCCACCAAGCGGTCAAAATTTGATCGTAAAATCAAGGAATTAAACCTCAATTGTAGGAAGAACGTTTCCAAGACTGCCAACATCAAAATTATTAAAATCTGTTGTCGGGAAATGTTTACAAAGGAGCAATTGAATTAGTGTTTACGTATTAATATAAGCAATGAAAATGTTACTTACATAATAGATGTGTAGCTTTGTAATTTACTATATACTTTGTAGTTTTTTTTTCTTCAATAGATTGAATTTAAAAATTACATATTAAAAATATGTTCACTATGGCGTATACGTGCCTTTTTTACATTTAATTTTAATGCATTTTAAACAAGAAAACTAACATAGGAATAAGGAATAGAAAGGAGACAGAATGCATTGCATTAAAGCGGTTTAAGTGCGCCTTTAGCGATTTTAAAGTTACTATCTTATGTTTTAATTTTCAATACGAACTGATGGTTGGACAGAGACATTTTTAATCTAGGATAGTGCCAACTTTTGGTTAGGCAACCCTATTCTCTAAAATCCTCTTTCATTTAAAACCACAACTTTACAAGTCGTGTGATCTTATAATAAAAGTTTTGTTAATGTATTTTCAGAAAAAAATGAAAAAAAAAGACATAAAATTCAATTTTAAAATGATTGCAACATTTTCCGAAATGTAGGTTTTACACCTCAAAACGGAATATGCAGTTTATTTTCTTCTATAAAGATACATTTAAAAAAAAGAAATGCAAATCATTAAAACAACTATTTTTGTATTTTTAATTTTCAAAGGCCTCAAAAAAAAAGTTGGTACCTATACCATTTTACTTATCAACATCTAGAAACTAAATTCAATAAAAAAAATAGAGCCGGTTTTAAAAAACCGATTTTTCACAAAAAAAAAAATCAAATTTGAAAAATTTTGCTAAATTAACGGCAACTTCAAAGCTTTTATAAAAAAAAAATCGTGGAAATCGAGTGAGTCATTAAAAAGAAATGGATTTTTAGAATCGAAATCGTAGAACCCACTTTTGAGAAAAACGTATTATGGCAGGTACGGTTTGTTTTTGGTTAAAAAAAAATTAAAATAAAATAAGTGACAATATGCAGTTATTCGTCATTTATTAATTTTTTTGACAAATTATAAATAGAAACATTAGTATTGGTCTAGCTGCGCTCAAGATAGCCTTTAAATGAGGGTTCCTTTTTAACCGTTGTATGCATTGATAAAGAATTTTAAGTTTAGTAATAAAATAAAGAGGGAGATAAAATCAGAGGTATTTTAAATCAAGCTTCGATTTTTGTAAAACAACAATGAACTTTAGTTAAAAGGGACAGAACATTTTTTGTAAAGCGCTTTAGGTTTGATAAAATGATAGTTTTTCACTTGAAAAGCTTTTGCAATCTTGAAAAGCTTTTCGTTTCATTTTTTCACAGAAGAAAAATCGCCCCCACCCCGCGGTTAATCTTGATCTTTAAAAGATAATTTGCAAACTCTGGCTTAGAATCTTAAACAATATTTGTTTAAGATTTTTTTTTAATAATGAGACAATCCAAAAATTGCTTTCTTAACGTAAATTTTAAATCAAAATTGTTAGAGTCGTCCTTTTGAAAAATAAGTACCTGCATAATATTGCAACTAAAAATAATGTATTTTATTTAACCTCTTTTTTAGGTGCTATTGCAGGTGCTGTTCCAGGTGAACTTCTAGGCTATTGGAATCTACATCAGAAATATGGCAAACTTCCGTGGAAACAACTATTTCCCCCAGCAATTGATCTTTGCAAAAAAGGACATACTGTCTCAATTTATCTGCACAATGCATTAAAACAACACGAAGAACGAATTTTAAGCGAACCTTCAATGGCTGAAGTATTTGTAGATCCAAAAACTGGTGGTATTTGGAATACTGGTGATACTATGAAACGTCCGAAATTAGCAGAAACTCTTGAAATAATAGCCGATGAAGGAATGAATGCAATTTACAAAGGTGGTATAATTGGAAAGATGCTAGTTGAGGATATGAAAGAATTGGGCGGTATTATGACTGACGAAGATTTGCTGCAATACAAGTAAGTGTACTTATTTTTCAGATAATTAAATGTAGGGAAACAGTATTTTTTTTCGCCTGGAATTTATTCTGCTATAGTCAATTTTCCAAATTTTCTCAGTATCAGCAACCTAAAATGTTCCAGGGGCTGTTAATTTATAGATAAGGAAGATTCACAATAGTAGAGCAAATTTTAAAGGAATTTCCTGATGACGATTCATCAAATAAAAATTCTATTCTCTTAATTTTTAGTGTAACCTGGGATCCACCGGTAATAGTAAACATATCTAATGAATACACTCTTTACACTTCACCCTTACCAAGTAGTGGTGCGGTTTTGGCAATGATATTGAACATAGCCAAAGGATACGATCATCGAAATGAATCACTCTACTGGCATCAAGTCATTGAAGGCTTCAAGCATTCCTACGGCCAACGAACTAAATTGGGCGACATGCATTTTGAGCCTGATGTTGAACCTGTATACAATAAAATTATTGATCCTAAGTTTGCAGCTGAAATTCGTAAACTCATATTTGATGATCGGACTTTTAAAAGTTATCAGTATTATGGAGCAGAATTTGCCAACAATGATGACCACGGTACCGCAAACATGGCTGTGTTAGATTTCGAGGGTAACGCTATTACACTTACAAGCACCGTAAACCGATAGTACGTTAACAAATTTTACAAAATTTAAAAGTTTTGTTTGTTTTGTAACAGAATTACAATTTCTTCAACAGCTTCGGTGGTAAAGTTCGTTCAAAACAGACTGGTATTATTATCAATGATGAAATGGATGATTTCTCAACACCTGGTACGGTTAACTCTTACGATATTCCAGCATCACCTGCTAACTTTATCAAACCAAGAAAACGCCCATTGTCTTCTATGTGTCCGGGTATAATTTTAGACAATAATGGCAATGCTCGAATGTTAATTGGAGCTGCTGGTGGATCAATGATTACAACAGCAGTTGCTCAAGCAATCCTTAAATATCTAGTTTTCGATAAGGACATCAATGAGTCGATTCAATCAAGACGTTTTCATCATCAATTAGCTCCAATGTTGGTCACTTATGAAAAGAATATTGATGAGGTAAGATCATAAAATCTTATATAAAAACGAATGTTAAACTTTATTTTTTGTATTATTTTATTTTAGACAACGTTAAAATACTTGAAACATGTTGGCCATGAGCTCGAAGAAGGTTCAGCAGGGCAGTTTTCTGCTTTAACAACGATAGGTAATAAAAATGATATACCTGTTCCAGTGTATGATGAGCGAAGAGTAGGAAGTGTGTCTGTTGTATATCCGAAAAACAAAATGACTCATTGAAATCATAGAAAAGAATCCATAAGTTTGGTGCCAAAGCTTTTTTTAGTATTTATCTGAGAATTTATTTTTATTTAATTTATTTTACTATTATAGTTACACATTATTTTTTAAGCTATTTGTACATATGTATGTACATGTAATTAAAAAAATAAAAAAGATAAAATTTATGTTTTAATGAAAACCATTTTGTTTAAATTCCTATTAACAACTCACTTGATTTCAACGATTGTTTTACTTGAAATCTTTTAAGGTGCCGTATATAACAGTAAAGGGGCCAACCCATAGAATCCGTCGCGTCTGTTCCGTCAACGAATCCGGTGTCGATGAAGTTAAAAGTTCGGCTCCTTCGCGTCCGTTCTTATGGGTCGCTTCTCATAAGAACGTGTGTATTTTATCGAGCTGTCAGTTAAAAACGTCGACGTAACGCACGCAATGGATTCTATGGGTTGGCCCTTAACAATATACATCAGACCTTGCGTCTGTTCGTCTGCTCGTCTGTTCGTCCGTGCGTACATCTGTACAGAGAGCCACAGCCTAAACGGTTTGACGGATTTTCATTAAATTTGGTACAGATTACTTTTTTGTAATTTCCAAGGTTGGTTTTTTTTTTGTTTTTGAATATCTCGAATAAAACGAATACCTTCCATGTAACGGTTTCGAGTTTTTGGGTTTTTCTCGAAATCGGCTCTAACGATTTTGATTAAATTAGGTGTATGTTATGTTATAAGTGATTGTACCAATACTGCGTTTTTAGTTTTTCTCAAAAATATACGAATAACGGAAATATGATGAACACGATTTTCAGGAAATTTTTCATTTTTTTCAGTTATTTCCGTATTAAATCATTACTGGCTCAACTAATTTTTTTCATAACTTGTCATTTGATTATAGTAAGAAATAAAATGCATGAGTGGGTCGCACGAACTTGCTCTTAGGGCCAAAGTTGCTGTGAATGCTAAAGTTTCTTATATAAAGTTCTTAAAAATAAATAATTTTATAAGTATAAGAAATTTTTCAAAATGATACTTTTTTTTAAAAATCCAACAAAAAAAATTTGGGAAATTTTGATATAAAATAATTTAAAAAGTGATAGGACAGTAAGAACCTATTGTTAAAAAACTGTCATCGAAATCCTCTAAGTTGTTTACGAAAAATTCAGGAAACGGATCGCACACACACAAAAATTTTAATCAAAATCGTTAAAGTTGTTTTTAAAAAAACTTATTTTTTCCATTTTCGCCATATGTATAGCAGGTACCGTTAATTTAGGTCCTAAAATACAAATTTCAATGATCCCTCTGGGGATCCCTTGGCATTCTCTATCATCTTAATAGAAATCCCAAACTTACACGTTAGTACCTATATCGCAAGTAAAAATCAAAAAGGCACGGTTTGTAGAGCAAGAATTCAAGGTTAAAGGTCACAAAGACTCTAAGGCCCTCATAAAATTAAAAACAAAACCCTATTGGTACAATTAAAGACAAAAGGGTATTTTTATTACTGAACGTAACTGTAAGGCCAAAAAAAAGCGGGATTTGACTCAACCTGTACGCCAAGCGGTACTTCCGTATATCTTTGTTTTCATAATTTGTTTTACTATATGCTATGGAGAAATGTGTGTTTTATTTCGAAAAGTTTACTTTATTTACAAAAATATAAAAATATATTCAGGTTTAATAGAGCAACTTGTTTAAGCTTTCCATTAAACAAAACTCGATTTTTGGTAAACAAGAAAAATATAAACTAATTTATTTCTTAAAAACATAAATCAACATTGAATTTATAAACTCTTCGTATTATAAAAGTATTTTATCAAATCAACAAAATAAAAATATTACATCTGAGAAAAAAACTGTGTTATAGGTTTTGATTTAGTTGCCGCGACAACACTGCTTGAAGATGTCTTCTTAGCCACGCCAGGTGACTTAATGCTTTTATTTAAGGATGTTCCTCCAACAGCTACCGTAACCATATCCGAACGATTTAGACTTACTTGCAAATCCTTAGCAAAGTGATAATCCAAATGCTCCGGCATCAGATCTTTATGCATAGCCTTACCACATTTATCGCAATTCACCTGAGATGAGGTGGATGGGCCATCAGGCTGCGATAGAGGCTGCATAAATTTCATTATACTTGTACTGGGTGCAACTTTTGGTGAGTTGGATTTGGCTTTTTTAGCTGCATTGGCAGCTGGCACTGGAACTTTTGGTTTCTTTTGCAAGGCACTTTCAGAGATTTTTGTCTGAAGGTCTTTTCGGTATTCTTCTCTTTGTTGGCGACTCAATTGCTCGGCTAGATGGTGGTCTTGGTGGGATTGAATTGATGCCTCATCAGAAAGTAATTTCTTGCCGCATGTTTCACATTTTATGTAAAACTCATCGCGCAATTCTGGTGTAGCTAATTCAGCATATTCTGTTTGGTAGGAAGTTTCAACCGACGACGACGAGGCTGCTTCAGGTGAGTCTGATTTTCTTTTGAGAGATTTAGAAGGTTCACCTGGTGAAACTGATTTGATTGCTCTTCCAAAGAAAGATGTTGATGGAGCTTCTTGGATAGTGGGTCTTTCGTCAATCAGAGATACTGGTGAAACTGATTTGATTGCACGCGCAAAGAAAGATGTTCGTGGAGCTTCTTTTTTTATTGGACTCAATTCAATTGGGATGGCTAGAGAAACTTCTTCACCTTGAGCTGAAATCGAGTTTTCTTCTGATGTTGGTAAGGCGTCATCGCAGAACAGGTTGCTCTCTTCCTCGACAACGACAGCTGGTGGATTTCGATTTTCAAATGCTTGGTTTTCTTTGATTCTCTTAAGATGAGCTGCAAAAAAGCTTTTTACTGTTGGTTTGGGTTTCGGATTATTTCGAGTTTCTAATAAAGTGCTATCTCTGTCCAAACTTTCGGAAGATTCTTTTGAAATGGGCATTTTTACTTTTTGATTGGCAAACATCCTCTCTAGAGCACTTGTTTTTACCTCCGACGCTTGCTGACAGCTTTCATCTTTTTCTGTAACCGTAGGTTCCAAATCAATTGCCGGGGGCTCTTTCTTCTTTTGTTTGGCAAACATCTGTTGTAGGGTATTCTTCTCACTACAGCCATTATTAGTCTCAAACTTGCCCACACTGATGCTTAAGAATTTAATTGGATTATTCAAAGCTAAATCATTAAAAGGTTTGAAGAATTGATCAGTATTCCTTTTGAGCACTTCAAGTGCTGCTTTTTGTATTGACTCGGGGTCATAAGCTGCTAGTGGAACACTCCTCGAACTCGATATATCCTCTGCATTTAGTTCTTGAATATAACCCACAACCATTTGTTTGGCACGTCGGTTGTTTTCCTCGTAGTCCTTCTCCAGTCGATCAGCAATCTCCTTAGCAAGCTCACCAAACCAGTGTTCGAGCGTCTTTAAGCCGGTTATGCAGTTCCGACCAGGGAACTTTTTGCAGCAGCCAATACTCTTTGAGTAGAAGCGAGGAGTAACTGCTTCCAAATCAATTCCACGACACATCAGGTACAGCCAGGATCTAAAACGAAAACTTTTATACTATTGTGGAAGGAATTTAAGTATTGACTTACCCATTCTTTCCATCTAGTTTCCTCTGAAGTTCGACTTCAGAAAAGTTTAACAACTCGCCAAGATACTTGACGTTTAGTCTTTCACAAACATCGAATCCGAATTTACCTCCGAGTCCCTTAATTTTGCTCACAGGCAGGTTGAGGAATAGAGCATTGATCTGTGACAAAGGCAAAATCGTTTGCTTATTGGGTTTATTCATGCCGCATCCTAGCTTGGCAAGGATTTTGTTGTGTGCTATGCCAGCCGAGCATTCGAACGTAGTTTCCTTTTTTACCGCTGCCCGAATCTCACTGCATATGGCAGCTCCCAAAAGCAATCGCAGATCACTTTTTCTAACTGCAGGAGTATCGTCAGCATCATAAGTTAGTGAAAACTCATCATCGTCACAGGGATTGCTGATCTTTGAAGTAATTTCAGTAATGTATTGCCCAATGTTGTCATAACCCACGGCATATGTGTTAACAAGGATTTCCGGTTGCAGAAAAAATGTGCCCTGAGAACATATTACTTACAATTTGAAACACAAAATAGATTTATATCATTACGTACATCATTTATATTTTCCATTCTTTTATTGACCTCCTCTGTTATATCCAAATAGGCTTCATCTACACTTGCCCTTTCCAGAAGGGTGGTAAATTTTTGCAATACATTGGCAACTTCCTTTCCAGCATCACGATATTTAGAGAGGTCGGCCTTCTCACGAACATTGGGTACTTTGCACAACTCGATTTCGGGACACTGCTCTTTAGCTTCGTCGCCACGCATGTGGCGTGTGACACCTTTAGCTCTGGCAGCATAGTTTACGGCAATTATACTGCAAATCATTTCATTAAAATGTTTTATTTAATAAGAAATAAGATATGTGTTGATTGTTACCCTCCTCCTCGCCATGGATTGTACTGAACTACAGCAAGTGGTTTTCCCGCCAAACTGGGATCTAACTTTTCCTCGACTTGGCAATAGAAACAATCCATGTCGATGAGTAAAATTACTCGATCATATTTATTTGAAATGTTTATGAAATTTCTTGTTGATGACATTATTGGTTAGTGTTATTACATTTGTGAATATTTTAATTTTATAAAACAATAATAATAATAATAAAATAAAAACAAAGCTAATTATTTTCGTCAAGTTTCGCAAATGTGGAATATGAAATAAACAAATAATGTGAAATAGGGAAACGTCAAAATCAGAAGGGGTATGTTCATAGACTTTTGAATTCGAAACAGAACTGCCAGGTAGAATAGTTTTATAGATTAATTTTTATGCTACGTTTGCACCAAAAGTTAATCTAGAAACTTAAAATTAATTTTCACATCTGACTTATTTATAAAAAAATCACTCAAACACCCATCAACCCAAGAAAAAATATAAAATATAACACCCTTTCACGTATTTTCCCTGACTTTTAAGGGCTTTTCCAAACCAAAGTGCGACAGTGCGGCAAAATTTATTTACACAGCGTCATATGGAAGTACCGACACCAAATGCGACGAAGCGCAACGCGTTTTTCATATAAAAGTTCGTGTCGCACTGTTGCACTTTGGTTTGGGCAAGTAGCCTCTTAATGCTTTTATCGGAAACTTATTTTGCGTTTGCAAGCCGTTAACAAACAGTTAAAAAAACACTGTATTAGGTTATTTGACGGTTTTTGTATAACCGTTTAGCTACGGTTTTTTTAAAACCTGCAATATACGTTATTACAGGTTTTTATAAAACCTGTATAATATAACAGGCTTTTATAGAACCTATAAAAAACGTTATTCGACGGCTTTTTTTTATTACCGTTTACCTACAGTTTTCTTTTAAACGTTGTTACTTAGGATTTATAATTAGTTTTTAAGAACCAATAATCAACTCAATGGTAAAAAGTCAGTAATTTTTATTTATCACTTAAAATTAACCAGAGATTTTTAATAACTCGTTTATAGCCGCTTTATAACCATGGTTACTTGCAGTTATTATATAACTTTGGTTATTTTGCAACCGAGGTTTGAAAATGTTTATTGGGCAATTTCCAAAATTTGTTCTATTATCTGACTGGATGGTACTCGAGTGTATTGACATAGATATAATTTAAAGTTTTTTTTAAGTTATTGAAAGCTTATTCAAGCCAGAACCCCATTAATTATTGTTTTTTTTTTTAAATCGATTGTTAGCGAATAGATTTTGTTTCAGTGTAAAAAAAAGCAAACAGGATTGCTGTTTGTTTTCCCAACGCGCCTAACGCACTGTGTGCTTCATATGTAAATGTATAATTTGAAAGTTTAGTGAATGATGACTGAAGATCAACTGATTTCATTACCGTCAGTGGTATATTTTTTTAGTATCCGATATTTTATATTATTTTTGAAGGTCACATTTACAGATGTTAGCATTATTATTAACGTCACTCCAAAGGTAGTTATTGGTTAACAAAGTTCAACTGATGTTATCAATCGTTTGTAAAAAGCAATAGACACAAAATGTTACGGTCACTGTGGCGTATGAGTAACATTTTCATCTATAGAAAAAAATCTAAAGCTTAGTAAAAAAAGTTTCTAAAACTGACCTTGAAATTAATATGGTATGATGATGGGATTCATTAATTAAACTTTTCGTTGGAAACATTATTTATTATCTTTTATTTTTTACTCCTATTCGGTGTCTACTTAAATGTTAACAATTTTTTACTTTTTATTAGTTTTTTTTTTCTTAAAATTTAGACATTTGGGGTTTTTATAATTTTTTTTTTCTTGTAACAAATTATATAAATTCTGCTTCAAATTACTGTTTGCTAAAATTTACCATTTTCTAGTAGTTGTTTCTTATGAATACTGTTTTTTAACCCCAACACATTATTTCCTACCGTCATTTATATGAACTAGGAATTTAGATTTTTCTCCTTTATATTGTTTAAATTATATTTAAGAAATATTATTAACTTTTTTTTAATCAATTGGCACATAAAACAACACATTATAACTTAATTGTCATTAATATTAAACAAAAACAAACAAACAAACAATACTATTTTTAAACTCAATCTGCGTTATATCTTGATTTGATGTGAGCTTACAAAAGTGGGGTTCCTTTTTTTAATTTGAATACCATATTAGTTATAAATTAAAATTATAATTTAAAATATCATGAAGTAAAATTTAAACAATGTCACTTGTAAATTGTACGTATAAAATTCTAAATTCAAAAAAAATATACGTTTTGACTGCTTTTTATATAGTTTTTTAGTGTTTCAAATTTGCTGACTTTATTTTCTTTTTGTTTGTTTTGTTTTTTAATACACTAACTTATTAATTTTATTATAAATTCTATATTAAGGGTTCTTAATGGTGATTTTTTCAACTACATATACATGTATGTACGAACATACTTAAGTATGTGTTTATGTGTAATTTTATTTGAGCGTTTTTTCGTATTTTTTTTTTTTTTTTTTGAAAAATCTAGACTTACAATTTGCAGCTTGTGATTTGAATACCGATATTACGCTACCTTTTAATTTTTTTTTTATATAAATAAAACTAAAAAAGGATTTCTAACATTTAACTAAAAAAAAGGCATTCAAAAAAACTGGTTCCTTGTAATGACGACTCTCTCTTTCTCTTTTCTTTACTAGACATCTACTTTCCTCGATAAATTTCAATAATTCTATCTTGATCGACGTATTCGAAGATATGTGGAGCATCCATTAGTATACCAACTGTACCAGCTGTTGTTACAATGAAAAATATGTAAAGTTGCAGACGATCAATAACCATTGCAACATATTTCCAATCTTCACGTGTCTTTAAAAAAAAAAATAACGAGAGTAAGATTATGATCTTCCAAAATATAATTTATCTTACCTGAATATAAAGATCTTCATTACGTAAATGCTCGGCAATAAATTCGACTGCTTCAGTAGCCTTGCTTGCTTCCGGAGAAAGTAGTATTGAATCGGATGATTCGCTTTCACGGCGACAATCTCCAACACCCAAGTCTCCAGCACTATTAATTTTTCGATTGATCTTGCAATTTGGGTGATGGAGATCAGATAGCTCCATAACTTCCATTTTTGATTGTTTACCCCCAATGGCACTTGAAATAAGAACATAGTTTGACATTTTAATAAGATTTTTATAAGATTAATTCCTTGATACATGCATGCATAATGCATAAACGCTTGTGTTCTACTTTTACTATGCGTTTACCATCACATAAATTCTTATTTTGAACTAAATTTTTTCAGTAGGTATATCATGTAGACGTTTTTATGTTGTTTCTAATCGTAAACAAGAACATACTTCAGTGATTATATTATATAACTTATATATTCTTATTAAACTTTTTCCGTAGCAGTATTCTTGTTCCTTCAATTTTTTTTCTATTTTAAATATTTTTTTAGAAAGTTGAGCCTACCCTCCCACTTTAAAAGGCAATACAATAGCTTGTATTTATAAGAGCCCCGCATTACAATAATCCTTTATTATTTTGAAGTGCTTAGGTTCGTACTCATCCCGCGAGTATCCAGACCACTAAATTAAAAATTAGGGAATTTTCTAAGCTTCAAATAAGGCTAGAGAACAAACGGTGAGCGGCTTTCGGTTGACAGGCTCCTGTCTGTGTTATACTTGGAAGAAGGGCAACCATAGAAGTATCGGTTGGAAGCAGTTCTGTCTCTAGCAAAATACTAGAGAATGAGCGGTAGTGGGTCTCTGGAGAGAGTGACGAAAAATGTAGAAGCCCAACCGAGAGAATAAGCGGTGAGCGGTATCCAGCTGATGAGTCTTGTCTGTGACAAGCTTAGAAGAAGGGCAACCACAGAATTATCGGTGGGATGTAGTTCTGTCTCTAGCGAAAGACTAGAGAACAAACTGTGAGTGGTCTTCGGTTGACAGGCTTCTGTCTGTAGCAATCCTGGAAGAGGGGCAAGCACAGAATTATCGAATAGAATCGGTCCAGCAAAGTGAAGGTCAGGGAAAAGCATTGCCTTGTCGGAGATACAATTTAAAAAACTTTTGTTTTATGTACTTTCTGAATTCTCACACTAAAATTAGAACTTATCAAATAACTATGAAATAGTAAATGCGGTAATTTGGTATGGGAATTTTTTTGCTAAAAATTGGTAAACTAAAAACATACGTTTGGTAAGGTTTACCATCTGGAAATGTTAAATGTGGTAAACTTTTTTTGAAAGAAGTTTGAATTTCAATGAACAGTTGGGGTTGGTTATTACCACTTCATTACAATAGAAATGGTAAAAGGTAACCGAACTGTCAAATTTTCTAAAGGAAATCTTTACTAGAATATGGTAAACTTTCTAACTAATATTTGTTTGCTAATAGCTTACCATCTGGTAATTGTAATTGTGAAAAACTTTTAACGTTTAATTTTGGCCAGTTTAGTTACTAATAGCCACAAATTTGTAGCAAGTTGACGAAGACAGAGAAAGAACCATAATTTTCTCCAAATAATTCAAGTATCAATACATAATTTACACACATTTACCCAAGTTGATTTTAGGGGCGTTCATTGAAACATTCGTGGTAAACTTTCCCATTTTACCAGATGGAAAAGATTACCAGGTTTCATGAAAACCCATACTATATGAGTTCTTACTCTATTTGAGAAATAAATAAATGAAGACAAAATAGGGAACACGGCGGAAACCTGCCCAAAAAAAGAACGAAAACATGTAGAAACTTCCTACTCTTTTTTCTCTTAAACGAAAAAAGACAACTTAAGATACTTAAGATCCTTAAGCCATATGGATCGTTTGCTTCTCTTCTACTTACCTTATATGTTTTGGCAGCTCTGTTGGTGATCCATAAGATGGATGTGGATGTGCAGGCATACTCATTCCAGGCATTTCCATCATCCAACGTAAACGAGTTTTGCGTGGTCGTTTCATAAGTAAAAATGCTGGCAAATAATGCAAGAATACACTACGAATCCACAGGGGCATTCGATGAGTTCTTGGTCCTCGGAAATTCCAATTGATAATAACCACAGTGACCAAGATTGAAACCGTATTCATTATGAATGTAAAAAGCAAATATTTAGCAATTAATGGCAGTACAAGTGATGTTGGTGGTAATATCTTTGACACAAGCAACAGAAACACAACCAGTGACAGCAGAATACTAATGCCAAGTGTTACCTAAAAATTACAAAAACATTTATGTTTATTCTCAATATATTGGTAAAATATTGATTTCTGATGAAAACTCACTTTTTCACCAGCCTCAGCTGGCAAATAGAACACCAATACACAAAGGAACGAAATAAGCACCGTTGGTAAAATCAAATTCACCGTATAAAACAATGTCTTCCTTCGAATAATTATATAAAATGTAATGTCCGTTTCCGTTGGATGGTTGCCATCGCCTTCATAGACATTTAAATAAGCTGGCACCTCTATTATGTCCCATGTTCCCGATTTCCAATAATCCGACAAATCAACAAAGTTTTTATTATTATACAGTGCCAAAGAAACTTGATCGCCATTAAAGGTCCACGATCCAAATTTCATAATGCATGTTTGCTGATCAAAGGGAAAATATGTGACATCAATGGTGCAGGAACTCTGATAAATGGCAGGTGGAACCCATAGCACTTCGCCAGTTGGATAAATTAAAACGTTTGATTTGTAGCGCACTTCATAGTTACCATCGGCACTTTAAACACAAAAATAAATAAAATTTATTTAAAACTAGCTATGTTGGATATTTTAAAACCATAAGATTTGGCTTACTTGTTGAACAAAACAATATCAGGTTTCCAAACTTTATCGGGTGGAAGTCGAAGTACTCCAATGCCTCCGTAATCGGCTTCGTCCCATTGTAGTTGATAATCATACCACACTAGACGTAACCATACGTTTGACTTCATAATCTGATTCTTTTCATTCTGTAAAACAATTTAGTCTCAATGATCAAACATAAACTGTTGTAGTTTTAAATTAATGTTAAAATTTATTTATCTGTAGTATATAAAAATTCTAAACATCGGTTTTTTTCTGAAAAAAATAATACATTTTTTTTTATTTTTTCTCATAAATATTTTCACACCAACATTTTAAGAAAAAAACAATGTTTAGATTTTTGAATAATTAATATTTGAAATACTTACCTTATTTTGATAAAATCGAGTTTATAACCTCTAAATATTAAAAAAAAAAACTTTCTTTTTCCCTCGAAAAGTGACATATTTAAGAGTCATTTCCGACTATGCAATTTCAATTTTTTATTGAATAATATTAAAATTTGTGATAAAGCTGTAAGAAATCGGTTGAAAGAAACAGACTTTGCCACTTACACAGCCAGAACAATACCCCTAATATTACCTACAAAAAAAATAAACTTAAACGCTTAAATTCGACCAAAAATTTGTAGACAAGTCTTCATCATTTTGGAAAAAAGTACCTATTGTGGAGTGATGGAAGCTCTTTTCAATAATACCATGCATCAAAAAAGAAACCATTCTGCAGAATTCATAGGAAAATGCCGTAAAAATGGGACCAAAAAACATAAGATTTTCTTTCTCAAAATACTTTTTCCGACCATTGTAGATTTTTTTCAGAAAACATCACTGTTAGTTATAAGAACAAGTTTACTGCATTTATATAGCATTTTCAAATGGAAAACTTTACCACTCAAATTAGTGGTTCTCAACTGTATAAGAATCATAAGTACCTACAAAGTAATAATTAATTTTTAAATTTGTTAAGACCAATTTTGTTTTTCTAAGCTTTAATTTTTGAATAGTCAGATAAAGCTCAATTAAGCTATCAGAAGGTTAAACTCCATATAAAAAAAACTATTATTTCTAGAAATAGGCTCTAACTGAGCTTTATCTGACTATTGAAAAATTTTGGCTAAATGGAATAATAACCTACTAAAATTGTCAGGGGGGCATTGAAAGATGCAAATCAAATATAAATGTTTTTTTTTTGCTCAAAAGGCGGGTGTGATAAAATGTATGCAATTTTAAAACTTAAGGAACTTAACGATTCCACTGTGGTTCCAAATTACCTTTACTCATTGCAAAAATCATAAATTTTGTTTCATTTTTTCCATTAAAAGAAGCTTTAAAAATGGCGAATTTCAAGAAAGTGTGTTTTGGAATCAATAGCCGAAGTAAGATTTTTTTTAAGAAAAAAGGAATTAACTAACAGAAAAAAGAATTAAAGTAAAACTTAAAAACATATATCCTTAATTTTAAAAACTTTGTTAAAAACAAAAGTCATGAACTATTTAAGTCCTTACAGCCTTTTCCGGAATAAAACCGATAGCAACATTGGATGCTTAAAGTTATTCAACCAACTCTTGAAATGTTTTATTAAGTATTAAAAAAATTATATTTTTTGTCCATTTGATACATTTTTCAGTGATATATTTTATATGAAACAGTGGTAGAGGAAAAGTAAACCAATGGAAAATAACTATTTTGTTTATATTTCGTTGTTGTAGATATGTATTTTGTTTAGTAATAAAACAATGAATATTCAATCCGAATTTTACCTATTTATTTTGAAAAAGTTGTATCCCCATTTTGTTTTGACTAAAGTTGGGAACCCTAGTCCCACCTCGAATCATGGTCGTGTAAAATGTTTTGTGAATTCAAGCTCAAGAAACTTAAAAATGCCATAAGATATTGAAAGTTTTAAAGAAAATTGCTAAATAAATTTCTATCTTTTCCGTGTTTAGAAATATTAAAACCCAATTTTTGCTATTACCTACATTTTGTTGGTACCTTTGTATGAACCTATGTATATTTTACTACGCTTTTCTTAAAAAAAAAATTAATTTATTATTAAAAATAATTATTCATTTATCTCAAAAAGCACATGAGACATATCACTTACCACATTAATAAGCTGAACAAAAGCCAGTCCAAAACGGACTCCCACCTTTTGTGTCATATTTTGTACGGGTCTTATAAGTTTGTTGTAACCTCGAAAAAGATCCCGAACTAAACGCTCCTCGTCCTCCGATGCTCGAACTATATTCACACGAAAAGCACATTGTCCACCATTAATTTATTTTCTTTTTTTTCTCATATTTTCTTTAATCCTTTGAAAAAATTATAAATATCGAATACATACCTGCAGTAAGAGCAACGAAGAGTAAAAAAATTCGTGTTAACCATTTTAACTGCTTCATTTTGTTTTAATTATTATATTTTAAAGATTTTCCTAATTATTTAACAAAATTGATTCTTTTATCTAGTTTCATATTTTTTTTCACAAAACTACGACTATCAAGGTGCAGCATCCTTTTTAGCAAAGGGGAAACGCCTAGTTCATGTTTCTAAAATACTTGTATTGAACATTTTTTTTTTGTTTTTTTAAGATAAATTCACCCAGACTTTGGAAGACATATGGGATTTTCAATAATAGAACACAATTTTCTTAAATTATTATATTCGGATAAATCAATTTAATATTAAAAATGTGCAGATATAAAAGTGTTTTCGTTTTTTTTAAATACGAGCGAGCAAAAGATACTACGGGATAATCACTGTGCCAATTTGCTATGATAAAGAGAATAAAATCGATTCCGAAAATCTTCGGTAAGCCATGCGCGTTGCTGCAACATCCTTGTTCCTTAGGGATGTAATTCGAGGATGAAGAAGAGCAAACCTTTTATCTATTATTTCATCTGTCTATCTTAACTAAAGGCATTTATTTCTCTCATGCAACTTTTCATATTTTTTTTTTGCTGTAAGCTTTTGTGACTAAATATATTACCACTTATTATGGTTTGTGCTGGTTTGGGTGTGGGATGCGGGATGTGGGTGGTGGTGGTTTTGTTTATTTTTCGTTTTCTCCACGTTTGTGTTATCATTCGAACAAAACGAGGCTGTTAAAAGTTTGATGAAAAAGAGAATTGATAAAGATGAATAATAGTAAGAATTATTGAAAACATTGAATTCATTTTATTTATATTTTTGGTGTTGCATCAAGACCATCATGCATACCTTTTTAAAGCCCGTATTATTTGGTTCAATTTCGTGATCCATTCAGAAATTTTATAGATTTATCTGAAATATGATTTTAGTCCAGTAACCTTGTCGTTTTAGGAAGGAGACCTTACGTTAAATCAAGTATCCAGATTTGATTTTTTTCTGAGTTCTTTATGAGGCTGATAAGCTGATGTTAAATCTAATCTTTCAACCTCGAGTGCCGAATGCAACATTGGTAAAAAACAGCGATTTTTTTGGCGTTTTTTCAGTACGTGGAATTTTGAACTATGAAAAGGGCTAGTTTTTGACTATGAACTATGTTCTACACGGTTTCGCCTTTAGGGGAGACTGGGTACGATTGAAACAATTTCGTCTATATTTAGAATTGTCATTTGTAAGCCGACTAATGATGAAGGTATATTGAATGAAAGAGGTGATTTTTATCTACAAAAAGGCGGAGTCAAGTTAGTTCGAAAAGCGTTAATTTTAGTACAACAAATTAAAGGATAAAAGTCAATTTGTTTCAAACGTCCCCATACCAGGGGTGCTTGAAACAGTGATTGGGGTCAGTTAAAAAATGCAAATAATTCAAAATATGATATTTTTACACTGCTTATGCATTATTTATTTTATCTATAGTATAATTGTGACACTCTGTTTGACAATATTTATCATTTTTCGATGTTTCAACAATTAAAAAGCAAAAACAACAAAAAAAAAAACAACAAGCAAAACAAACTTAACGAAAAAAAAACTAAAATAAACTTTAAGAAATTTGAATGGGCCATAAATCAGTAAAAATACAGCTTTCGGATATACGCCGATTCACAAGCATTCTATATCTTAGAGCCAAAAACCTATTCGTGAATTTTATTTTAAAATAAATTTATTTTAGCCGATAATTTGTGAAAAACTTATTTTCAAACTCTGCATTTTTTCATAAAATATTATTTATTATGGGTTTAAACAATTATTTACAAAAACTTTACATAAAGTTTCGCATACTTTTTGTTTTTTTTTTTTAAGTTTTAAATGTGCCTACCAATTTGAAGTCCAATACTGAAAATCAAACGGAAAAAAGTCTTTTAGTTTTTGAGATAAAGAGATCAAACTGAAATGGGATCCAATGTAGATCAACTTCCATAATTTAAATTCAAGCAATTTCTAATAATAAAAATACATCTCCAACCCAGATGGCTATATAGTTATCTGAATAATAGGACACAATGTGTAAAACTTCAACCCGTAAAAATAGACCTATATTCTTACTAGTTGTTTTCCTCAAGCATACGTGGCAAATTTTTAACAAATTTTGTTGGTAAAAAAATGTTTATTTACAAAAGTTTGTTAATTTTAAAAAACAATCCGACAAGAGCGGCAATTTTTAACCGGTAACTGTTAAAGGTTCTTTGTATACCAACATTTAATTCGGAGAGGTTTCACCAGGTTCCGAGATAATTCGCTTTCGTTACTCTACTATTAAGCAAGCTTAGGAAAAAAAGCAAAATATTGGAGATACATCAAACGAGTATGAGTTTGAGTAATAGGAAAATGTGTGCACTATGGCGTATACGTACTTTTTTTGTATACCCATTTGATTTTTTGATACAAGATACGCCCTTATTACGATAGTCGTTTTAAGTATAACGCCAATAAAACGACAGCGTTTAATTGCGACATTTGACAATTTTATACAAAAAAAAAACCTTAGGCAATCCCTCCGCTCTTCACATTTCTCCCCATTACATTGGTAATTGTTTTTTCTGAAACTTCACATGTCGCTGTTAGAGCGAGTCGTTTAATTGGCGTGCTAGTGAAAACGACATTCGTAATAGGGTTACTTTCTCCATAATAGAGTTTCTCACCCCTTCCTGACCCCCTGGGATGCCAAATTTTTGTTATGATCCACACTTCTAGTGGACTAAACTCATTTCACAATATGCTCACTACAGTGAAAAGATTTTGTGGAGAAAAAGAATAATTCGTAATACGGGCCCTGGGGTCTATTACGTATTACAAAACGAGCGGCAAGTCAACGATAATAAGGTAAGCGATAATTGCGCAAAGAGCGATTATGTAAAACGAGAAAGGCGTTTTCAATATTTTGCCAAAAAAAAACATTTTATCTTGTTCGCAACCACGACGCCTACTTAAGAAATTCAAAAACGAAAGCCCGATAGCTAAATGGTAGTCGTAATGAAAAACAATGTTGTTCAACTTAATCGATTCTCGTTATACGTAATCTCATTTCAACGTCAACGAAGGAATTTCAACGATTATCGTTTAACAAAACTTTTGTTAGACGATTACGATTTTCGATAATCGTGTTTGAAAAACGATACTTGTTTTACGATTGTTTTCGGGGGTCGTATTTGGATCGTATGTCACTTGTTTCGTTCTTTCCGCGTTTGTGTATTGGTCTAGGTTTTGTGTTGCTATTTGAAGAAAGAAAAATATGAATAAAGTCATTATTCATAATTGGTCAGTGTCGTGAATATCGTTTTCCTTGGTATCGTTTTAATAATGTACCCTAATATGGTAGTATTAGCTTTTTATACTTACTTATCGAGACTTCAACTCCTTCACTTCCATCAAAAACTTTTCCTTTACAAAATACAAATTTACAGATATAAAAAAAAGAAAATTTGTTTCATAAAACGTTTTGTTTTTTTATTATCTTGTATTCTATGAAAAAAAGTCCTTAAAATGAAAACTTTCAAAAGAAACCCACAAGAGTTTCTCTCGGTCTGAGCTCTTTGATTTTTTCCAAAAATAAATATATACCAGTTATACACAATTATTCTATAATGTATAATGTATGTACATATATATATTTGTGGAAATTTGGGTGCAAAAAGAGAGTGATATCTCCCTTTGTCTTCTTACTGATTTTCACCTACGAGTCAATAATTTGTTATTGAAAGTCTTAATATACGACACGTTTTATTTTTTATGGTTACTATATATTTTTTTTTTTTTATTATAAGTTATAAAACTCAATTAAGTTTCATCTACTTTTATGCATTTTAATATGGAAACAATAAAACATAATTTCATATTTTTTTCTTTTTGTTTTGTTTTTCTTTTGAGAAAAGTCATGTTTTCTTGTTTTTTTTTTTCAATTTTCTTGACAATTTTTCTAAGAAGTTGTTTTTGAAAATTCAGCATTATCAGTTTATTTTTTTTTTTCTTTTAATTTGTTATAAATCGAACTAAACTTAAAATATACATAGTCAAATACAGTAATGCATTTAAAATTTCATTAATAATTGCACAGGATTTTAACACACAATCCTTCCTATTTCATATCATTTCGCTGTGTTTTGTTTTTTTTTTTTTTCTTTATATAAATTAACTAAGGAAGGTTTTTGCCTGTTTTTTGTTTTTGTATGATTTTGTTTTTGAAAACATAGCAAGAAAATATAATAATACATAATAGCTACATATCATTTTGTGGTTCTTCTTAAAAATAATGTATAGGACATATTATAATAAAATATATATATATCTACTAGTTATTTCTTATAATTTATTTATTTATAAATTTTTTTTATAGTGTGCAATGATACTAAATTTGTTCTTATTATAATTTATAATAGAAAAAGAACCCTAAGTCGTTTTTTTTGTTTGTTTTGTTTTGTTGTGTGAAATGTCTAAAAAGGGAAAAATTAGTTTTAAACGTAAGTTGTATACGTTTTGGTGTTGTTGTTGTTGTTGGTTGTTGGTTGGTGGCTATTAATTTATATTCGATAATTGAATATGTTTTTATTCGTATAAGCTTATTTATACTGCTAGGCATGTAGTATGATTTAACTTAGAAACGATAATTTTCATCTGCCATGTGAATGGCCCAATTGAATTTCTCTCTTTGTGTTTTATTGAAAATCTTTTCAATTGGTACTCCGTTCTTTTTGCACCTGAAATAAAATTAAAATAAAACAAAAACAATAAAAGATGTTTTGATTAAAATTTATGATGTATTTACCATGCAACTGAAATTCTAGGATCGAGATAATTCAATTTGGATGTACCCAATGCAATTGATTTATTTTCATCTCTATCAGTCTCTTGTAGTTCTAGTTTTTTAAGTTGATCCTTAAGACGTTCAATGGTTTTGAGTTTCTTATCAGCAATGCATTTTTCCTTAACTGAACCTCTTTTGGCAGCTCTCTTTGCATCCTATATAAAAAAAAAAAAGTTTTTTTGTTAATAAGGAAAAATGTAAGAAAACTGCAATGTATGTATTAGATTTGTTGCCACTATTTGATTATTATTGATAATTATTGATCTCTTCTTAACTAACGGCAACCGATTTAAATAATTTTGGTCTTATTTGAAAAGTACAGGCAGCCTTCCTTCTATCATTCAAATCTATTTTGCTGTCAATTTTTGAGCGATCAGGTACAGAACTTTAATGCTTTGAGTGCAACTTGAGTGTCAGACATATCGACTGAAAACTTACAACGAGAAGAATTTTGAGGTTGGGTGCCTTGGCGCACCTAAATTTCCCAGGGAAAAGGTGGGAAAGGAGACAACTCATTCTGTGGAATAAGGCAGACTTCTCTAGGAAATCGGAAAAATCAATTCAAGAAAGGCGATCCCGTGTCTAGAAAAAACTGCCGAGATACTATTCTAGCAAATGTGGTTTAATAAGGTTCTATCCAGTGAACGTCTAAGCTCTAAAGCGCTCCTGCGACACTTAATTGGGTGCATACCATTTTATTGACCCTGAGGCAAATCCTTGAAAAAACAAGGAATTCTATGTTGAGACACCATATTTTTATATATGTACTTATTGAAAGCCACATACATTATGTATATGATAGGAAACGTTGTCAAGAGCTGTCGCGATCATGTGAGTTTTTAAATCGTACATCTTCGGGTCCCAAACATTAGTTTTGAGACGACTAGGAAGGACCAAAACACTTTCTTGAGTAATTGGTGAGGATGACTGGATACAGCACGCTAGGGATCGTGAACGAAGAAAAGCTGTTTAGTTTCATTGATATGAAGAGTGGTAGTAATATTTTTAAGCACAACTTAGTTACCCGGCGCCCCAAGCCCAGTTGGTAACCGCGGTTTGAAGTAGCAACTCCTGTCAGATGGATGTGGAAACAAAAGTGTCTCTGATGTCGTTTGTCGGTAGGTTCTTGGAACCATTAAAATGTGACACTTTCCTTAGGAGCTTGTTGAAAAACTAATAATATGTTTCCTGTGATGCTCAAAGATATACGAGCAAAGGGTTGTGAGCATCATTGACTGACGAGAATGCTTATTTGTATTTTTTTTTTTTTTTTTTTTTGTTTTAAATTGTATAAAAGAAAAAAATATTCTACAATCAATAACTTACAGGATACTCGCTTTCAGCATCTTCAAGTTGTTCCCTCTTTAGACGAATCTTTTCTTTCAATGTCTCCATACTTTTGGCATGTGATTTTGGCACAGAACGCTGATGGTTACATAGGATAGCTACAGCTCGATTGGCCCGATTGTATGCTAAAAGTTTTTCGGGAATAGTCGAGTGCGCATCGGTAAGCAAATCCAATTGATTTTGTAATGTTATCGAAGCGTTGTACGTACGGAACACCTTCGCAGTTAGACCTTTTAAATAAAACAAAAAAATAAAATCTGTTTAAATAAAATTAAATCCAAAAAAAACTTACCATCCATGAGTTCTTTTAAATGTTCATTCAACACTTGAGTGTTGAGTCTATCAAAGAGATCATCACCATCCTTCTTATTCTCCATAAATAATTCCAAATTCTTAAAGACCCTCTTCTCTACTTCGACTTCGTTATAATAACGAATGGAATCCTTACCAAGAAAATCAAATACCACAACATTTTCTTTCCCATTCATCTTTTTGTGCAGGCTAACATGCTCCACACGCAACGAACAACAACCCACAGTATCGGCCTGGTCTTCGTCTTTCTCGTTACCAGCTCTCAGAGCCAACTTGTCAATGAAATACAAAGCAACGGCACGCTGCCGCACTCGCATCTCCTTGGATTTCCATTCATCGCGATATGTTGAACGAATCTTATCAATAACCTTATCTAATCGCCTGGCTGTTTCATACTTAACGTGATCCTTTTCGCCCTTCAATTTCGAGGAGGGATTCAACATAATGTACTTGACTTGCCCCTGTACGTTCTCCGTCCAAGAGGCCAACCATGTAACTGTGTTATCGTGACGTACATCCTTCCATCTGTGGCCTGGCGGGGGGACTGGTACTTTACTTTCCTTTGAACAATTAAGCGACACATCTTCGGCAACAATACGACGCTTAATCATGCCCATTTTCGGATGCTCTCCACGACCTCGGAAGAGACCAGGCGGTTCCAATCGGAAGTTTCCGATCCGTTCTTTGTGGCCATCAATAATACAAAAACCATACTCTTTGATTTGTTCATCATTTTCTGCCTTGCGAGCTGCCTTCTGCTCCTTGGAGGAATTTTTGCGTTTCTCGGATTCGGCGGTGAAATACTGAAACATTTCTTGAAAGTTGCATTTCCTCAAGTCCTTGATGATTTCTCTCTCCTTGGACGTCATTGTCTTGCGGAAGTCTTTAAAGAAATTATCATTGAATTGTTGCTTGGTCACGTAATCATGATTTAACATTTTGGCATAGAATGTTGCTGCTTCTTCCGTGTCGGTGGCGAGTTTCATTTCTTTGCCATCATAATAGAATTTAACATTCTTGGGCAGTGGTTCGTAGGGTGGTGCAAACACAGGACCCTTGTGTTCGAGAGTATTCCATTTGACTCCATCGGCACGCTTTTCTTCTTCCCACCTGAAAAGAGGCAAACACACATTGGATTTTTTTATATTACGATTTCTTCTTCTTTTTATTTTCGTCGTTGATGTACTCGCAGATGCTTTACAATAATGATAAACAAGAGATTTTGTCAACTTTGTTTCATTATAATGACTTATTAAACAATAACTGACGAATGAAGAAGTTCGATTATGGAATATTTTTGGAAGAATTTTCACAAATAAATCCATTTATGAAAATAAAATGACACATACCTAACCTGAAAATGACAGCGCATGACATTTGTCAGATTATCGCTGCGCTATCTGCGGTTTGAAAGTGAAAGTACTAAAGAACAATCTTACCACTTTACACAAAATTTTAAAAAGTACTATTTTTAATACTTTCTGGAAAAAGTACGAAATTATTTTTTTTATCCCGTAAATGATCATTTTGATAAAAGTTAAAAGTATTATAATAGAGAGAAGTGTTTGGAACCAATTGCCAATGAATAATAAACTTGAGTGATTGGAAGTAAATTGTGCAACTAACTGTTAATTTTCTTCACCACAAAAGAAAACTTAACGAAAACTGCACGGAACGTAGGAAAACGTAGTTATGGGCAATTCCATTAAACCGCTTAAACCACCTCGGTTTTGTGCCGACGCGTGCGTCCCGTTCCGTCTAAGATAGTTCTAACTTAAAAGTGCGAAAGATGGTTGGCAGGTAGTCGGGTCATTGAGGTCATTAAAGGCTTAACTATAATGGCCATTTTTTGCAAAACTGCTGAAGTAAAATAATGGACCTAGTCCATTTGTTTGCGGAAAAAAGTATACCACCGGTTTCAGAATATTAAATCTAAGGTTTTTGACACAAAAAGTCAGGAAAAATGAGTTTGAAAATTTTCACTTTTGCACTTTTTGCAAAAAGTGGCCATTGTAGTTACGCCTTTAATGTCCTCAATGATCCGACTACCTGCCAACCATCTTTCGCAGTTTTAAGTTAGAACTATCTTAGACGGAACGGGACGTACGCGTTAACAGTGATTAAGTGTTTATACAAAGTACTCAGCAGTACTTTTCTTGCGATTTTTAACACATTAAGAAAATCAATGTAAATCCCATCCACACCGCAGAAGAGCATGTATAGATGTTAGTAAAAGATTTTCATCAAATTAAAGTCCTGCTCATTTGGAAATGGCTAAGTACTCATGAGTACTTTACTAGCGATTATAATAGATGGTAGTACTAGATTTTCATCTTCGCTTAATGTGAACACGACTAGTGAGTATTTTGCCAACTCCGAAGGAACTCGCTTATTATGTAATATAAGTACTTTTCGAAACTGTCAAAGTCAAATATGACAGGTGGAAAGGTGCATGATAAACAGAAAACAAGGTAGGCTCATTAGATTTTTCACAATTTTTCTGTGACGTCATAGTCATCATTCGGGCATTTCGCCCGAACGTCAGCTATGGGTTTGGAGAATACATTATTTTTTTTCATTGAAAACAACAAAAATGCAACTGAAATTAACAACAAAAAATTCAATTGTCAGCATCGGAGATTAGTAGTCATCTCCGATGATGAAAATTTTTCACCATTTTTCAAAATGTTGACATGTGTTCATAATAAGCATACCTTGTTTTATGGAAAGATTTAGTATTTTCATATAAGGCGTTTTTTTTTTCGTTCCGAAAAGAACCTGAACTGTTGCTCAGTGCGCTCAGGGCTTAAATTTTGAGTTTATTTTTTCGTTCAGAGAATTTTTTGAACATTGTCAGAGCGTATTCAATGATCTCAGGATAAAATGATTGAGCAAACAGAAAGGGTATTCATGTAACGAAATAATTTTCCACTTTGTAGTGGATAGTGTGTTATTGCTTATATCCCGGAGAAAGATTTTTTCGCGAAATAACATTTCCAAAACTACAATTAGGTTTAAATGACAAAATAATGTTCAAAAATTGCTTTAAAAGTACTGAATAACGCATCTAATAAAACACAAATTTAAATACTTACCAACGCCAAACTTCCTGCTCCTCTTCTTTAACTCCGGCCTTACCTCTCTTCTTTGTAGGAGATACCTGTGCAACAGCAGTTTCCTTAAAAATTATAAATAAATGAATTATTGTTTGCAACTAATTTTTCGTTTTTTTGTTTTTTTTTTTACGCTTACCTTTTTAACTTTTTTCTTAAGTGGCTTTTCATCATAATCGTCGTCTTCCTCTTTGATCTCACGTTTGACCTTCTTTTCTTTCTTCTTTTCTACTTTCCGCTCTTTTTCCTTTTTGGAGACTTTTTGTTTCTTCCTTTGCAACAGTGGGACATCCTCATCACTGTCTTCCAAATCAGCTATTGTTGCTGCTTTACGCTTAATCAAAGGCACGTCATCATCGTCGTCGTCTTCCTCTTCTTTAATTGGATTTGAATTCGGAATAGTAAGTGGATCAACATCTTCGTCTTCAATGTCCACAACCTCTTTTTGATCATTGCCAGAAATGTTGGCCTCATTTTCATTCTCGGAAGCTTCTTCCTTAATATCAAACGGTGGCTCGTCCTTCTTAAACTGAGTCATTGAATAATCGCAAGAACTGGCTTGAGACATGTTGAAAAATTCGTCTTTTTTAACAGAAGCTCGTTCTTCTTTAGCAAGAGAATTATCGAATCCTGTACAAGATTCATTGTAGTCATTATTTGGAATTTCGGGTTTAATATATTCGCCATTGTCATTTGCATTAGACTTTTCCTCTTTAATAGCATGTTCCTTACTACTTGAATGATTACTTTTACTTTCTCTATGCTTAGACGAAGAGCTGCTGCTGGAATGTTTATTTTTAGAGCTCGATGATGAGCTCTTGTGACGATCGGAACGATTTTTGTCCGAATTGTCTCTATCGGAACGAGATTTGCTATTCGAGCTGCTGCTACTTTTGTGATCTTTGTGGCGTTCCTTGTCCTTGTCTTTGTCTTTTTCCCCATTACGCTCTCGGTCTCTGTCTTTTTCGCCATTCTTTTCACGTTCCTTGTCATCTCGACTTTTTTCCTTGCTTTTATCCTTTTGGCGATCTTTTTCACGTTCCTTGTCTTTATCTCGTGTGGAGGATTTATGAGATGATGATGACGACTTGTGCTTGTCACTGCGGTCCTTATCGCTTCGATCTTTGTCACTCCGATCCTTATCACGATCTTTTCTATCCTTTTCCTTATTCTTATCTCGGTCTTTGTCTCTGTGCTTGTCTTTGCTGCTCGACGACGAACTATGTTTTTTATCTGATGAACTTTTATCGCTATTAGGTTAAATTAGAAAACATAGTTTTTGGTAAACATGTGTTGTTGAACAAACAAAAAAAAATGAATTACCGACTGCTGCTGCTTTTTGAACTTTTATAATCGCGATCTTTGTCTCTGTATTTGTCCTTACTTGATGACTTATGCTTGCTACTACTATGGCCGTTGCTTACACCATTTATTTGGGCAGTGGTATCACCTCCATTTTCCTGCAAAAAAAAAAGGTGAAGTTTGTTGTATTTGCCTTGGGTCTATGATTAAGAAAGATTGACATTGAATTACGCAAAGGCAAATCTTACAAAAGTGTAAGAATTCAATTAAAGTAAAAAATAAAATAGAATAGTCAGTAATACAACATTAGTTTTGACACAAGACCTTCTATTATGTCACTTCTATTTATGTCACGATATGTTTTGTTTGCGTTCTTAGATTTTTATGCAATAAATCAGCTTCAGTCACAAGTCACTTTTGTTTCTGTGTGTATCGAAGGAGTATGGAGAAGAAGATTCAACGACGAGCTTGACGGGCTGTACATCGACGTTGACCTCAACGTTGACTCAAAAAGCCGAACATACAGCGGCTGAGATGGCTTGGACACGTGGAGCGTATGGACATCAACGCACAATCCGAGTCTCCGAATCCAACCCTGATGTGTACGCAGCAGAGGAAAATTACATAACGGGTGGCGCACACAAGTGGAGCACGACCTTAACCAACTTGGCGTGCATAACTGGAGGCGGCTCGCTAGGGACAGAGCTGGAGAGGCACGTTGGTTGAAGCCGTAATCCACCCTGGATTGTAAACGCCATCTAAAGTAAAGTAAGTAAAATACAGACGGAAAAATCGAGTTTAACGACAAAGTGAGAAGAAACAAAAAGAATTTCAAACTCTTTTCGTTAAAATCAACGTAATAAAGGAGTCCACAAAACCAATTAAAACGCACAGTACCATTTTGTATTTTTTTCTAAAACAGGAATTTTTAAGAATTTTAATTAAAAAGTACTTTCAATGAAATAGATATTTTAATGTACAAAATATTTCGAACGTGTTCCAACTGCATAATTTTGAAGTTTTACTGGAAAATGACTTGTTTGAAAGCAAACACTTTTTTCTTGAATTAGTGTTCTTAGATTGGAGTATGAGATTCCAAACGTGTTTTTGTTTTATTGCTATGTACAAATTATATGTTATCAAATTAATTATTTTCAGGTTTTTAAGGGTGGCTGTAAAATGTATAAAGGATCTATAGAGAAGAAATAAGGGAAGAATTTCGAAAGCATTTACATCACTATGTCTATGTAAGTACATTTATGTATTCTGCGCTAGAAAAAGGATATTTTAATGCAATTTGATCTGCCAAACATTATTTCGTTTAAATAGGTTGAACACGTGAAAATAATGATAGAATGTTCCGAAATATTCCGAGGAATTTTGCGGTCAACACAGACTGCCGATGAGACCTAAAAGCAACTCCTTATGTGTGTGGAGGATGACAAAATGCGGTTCACTATCTTATACAAACTAATAATATGATCTCGAGCAAAACGTTATAAAAATATATAAATTTGAATTTTATGTAACTTTCAAGTAGCTAAGGACTTAGCATTAGACGAGACCCAATCGAAGCATTACACATCAAGAGATCCGATTTCTATTCTATTTTAAGCCACTTTCGCACGTTTTTCAAAGGTCATAGCGTAAATCAAATGTTAAAATAATGAACATCTGATTTATTTTTTTTCACACTTTTATCATGAAATAAGGTGTGAAAGTGGTGAGGTTTTTACCTGGGGGTCATTTCGCGAGTCGATTATTGTCAGGTGATAACGTTTGGTATTATAATTGAAAATTGAAATCGTCGGGACGATCACATTTTCGCGTGATCTCAAAATAGCTTTGTAGGGGCATTTGAAGGAGGTTTTTTACCATTATGAGCCGCTATTTTGAAGAGCACATTTTGAGAAATAACAGCCAACATACATATTTTCTTTATTCTTCCTCCACTCAAGATTTATTTATTATTTGATGATCGTTATTGGAAGATGGTATGAGATATTTTTTTGGGAGAAGAAATCGAAAAACTGATGAGATAGTTCCTACACAGCGATAAGACCTACGGTTTGCGTAAACTAGAAGAAAATCATTAAATTATAACAGAAACCAAAAAAAAAACTTGTTGCCACTGAGATAGATCATCCCTGTTAGTTATTAAAAATTTAGTTTGAGTCAGTTTGCATATTTCATCATACTTCCTCTACACATTTTGGATAGATTGAAACAAGCCAACCGTCCTGAAATAAACAAGAAAGATCTACCTATGTAAGTGGGAACATTTTGTATGTCATCAATTCATCATTATTTAAAAAACTGCAATGTTATTTCACTTTAACTTCTACAGGACCGACCTTAGATCCTGCAAGAACTCGACATCTCATATATATCAAAAAACCTATCCAAAAGGACCGAATATGAGCCAACAAAGAAGTTGACATTCACTTAAGAAAATCAAATTTAGTTTGCTGCACTTTTATGGTAGTAGGAGAACGATCGAACGTAAATGTCTTGAAAATTGATGCCCCAAACTGAATCTGAAGATAGACAGACATCTGTAGCCAAAACGGTTCGTTCGTTTTCTTAATAAAATTGCAGTGACTCCCTGATGCGTTCGACTTCAAAGCCGTTAAGTGCAAGTCCTATCAAACCTGTCAAGAGAGAGCGGGCTGAGAGAGAAAATCATTTCCCCTCTTTTGAAAATTTCTGCCCAAAGAATTTCTTGTGGCTGAAATATGAATTCTGTCAAAATCATTTCATACAGCAAATGATTTAAAAAAAAAACAAAAAGCAATAAAAAATCACGAAGATATGATATTTGAATGTCGGGAATTTGTAATGAATTTACAGAAAATTGAAATACAATAAAAAAGTGAAAAAATTATAAATAAAACAAAAAGTCGCAGATATTTTTGATATTTAGTGCTGAGCGATAGAAAAAATAATTTTATTTTGAGGCATTAAATACAAACACCGTTTGAAACAAAATTCCTATTTAAAAAAAGCTAAAATTTTTTTTCACCCCTATAAAAAAGGCCTTATTGCCTGAAACCACTGCTTCGGAAGGTTACTTGTACCTATTGGGTTATTGAATCGCTGAATGACCCATTTCAGAAGCATTTTATCTCCAGCATATTCATCATAATCTGCATAAAGGCAAGTTCATCCATGACGTCTTCAATAAGGAGTACGATTAGACCGACACCATAGAATGAGAAGCATGCTCAAGCCATTAAGCTGGATACTCCATGTTTAAATATCTCGTTGTGAAACTAGGGTTATATTTCGTATTCGGAAGTCTTCTAACATATTGAAGAGGTCTCCTCACCATGACAAACTATCTAGGACTTGTCTGACCTCAAAAAAATTGTTAACTTTGATGAAAGAAAGTCAAGGTGTACTTTTACTAATTTTAATTTTTTGTAAACATGCTTTTTTTGTGAGCAAGGGTTACTTTTCGCGGATTATGGGTTATTTTATCATGTTCATGAACGCCTACAAACTTTTTCAATACCAGCTTCAACAAAAAATATGTCCTTTATTTCAAACGCTGGCGTAAGGGGATTGATTTTGGAATGCCAACAAAAAGTTATGCCTTCCAAAATAAGTCTTTTAATTAGATTTCCTTTTTTTAGGGAACAGTACTTGCCTTTTCCCATTGCTCTCTGCTTTTACGAACTGGAGAAAAAGGAGCTTTACAAATATTTTACTTCCACTACTATTATTTTGACCGCAACTGTAGCGCTGTTCTGAAAATAGGCCCAAAATTGTTGTCTAAAATGATCAAACTCAAAGAAATCTGCAGCTTTTTTAAAAGTGAGTAAATTTCTGTACGTCGACAAGCATTGCCAGTTTTTCAGTCTCTGTGAGCATGTTTGTGCGTCTTCAACCTTATTTTGATTGTGAATATAAATTCCAAAGTGGATTTGTCTTCTTTTTAGATGACGAACTGTCATCCGAGGCCAATTGTTTTCTTTCTAATTAAAAAACAGAATTTTGATAATTTCGAAAGTTTTTTGAATGATCCTTACAATAGAAAGAAAAACTAGGTACGTAAAAAGAAAATCCGTATAAATAACATTTTTGCTGGGATCGGAACCGTTTCTATCCCAACTTTTGAATGCAAGGGCTTGCGCAGTCCCCTGCAGAAAATTTACGTAGGTAGGTATAGGTAGTAGTTTTATTACCTTGAATTAACATTATAGATTTACTTTTCTAATGTAAAGGGATCTTACTTTAAATTGAAAAATAAAATCTGTATCAGATTATAACTACCTACATATATTTATTAAAATGACATCCTTTATTAAGTTTTCTTTTCTTTGTTTCATAACATAAAAAAATATGTTAAGTTTTCTAGCCAAAACATTCTACACGTGGATTTCATCCACTTTCTACTCAGATAATAAAATAAATAATGAAAGTCTCTAGAAATTCGTCTTACGCCTTTATTTTTTTTTTTAACTGAATGCATTTGCCTTTAGAAAAATATATAAAACAAAAGGATTGATTTTCCATCAAGAAATAATAATTAAAGAAACCTCCATGTAGGTACATGTGCAGGTAGGTTAGAAAAATGTAATGTATAGATAGGTTACAATGAATGAACAAAAAAAAAAAAAAATTGCCAACTCGTTGCCTCTTGTCTGACTTTGTATTCAGCGACAGGACAAGAGCCTCATCCCTGATCTCCTTTGGACCTGAACCTGAATACATTCATGTACCTACATTATAGCCATTATATATATGTAAGTAGTAAGGTAGGTACTTTGGATTGAAAGTAAAACTTCACAAGCGAAATTATATAAAACCTCAAAAAATAAGATTTTCTCCCCAATGCTGGTGCATAAAATACTTTTTTTTTTCTTCCACAACCTCAATCGACTACGACTTTGAAAAATTGACTCCAAATGTTTATCATTTCATAAAAAAAAAAAATAGAAGGGAAAAATTGCTAAAAAAAAAGTGAAAAAATTAAATTAAATAAAAAAGAAAAAAAAACTTCGCGTGGTTTGCCTTCGCGTTCGCTGAACAGAGAACGAACAAAATGAACGTCGACTACGACGAGAACGACGTGGTGGTGTGGTGGGACTTGGTCGGCCGTTCGTCGTAGTCGTAGTCGTCTTTGTCGCCATTTTCAGGTCTTGTGAAAATTTCAACTTAATTTTTTTTAGCCAATACTAACTACTCCATGCAAGTGTGAAAAAATATAATAATAAAAATCAATTAACTAAATCCATACTTACTGCGGCCGATGGGGGATCTTCTGCAGAAATTACAACGTCTTGGATTATCTCAACACTCATTTTGAAAAAGACTTTGAAATTTTATTATATAGAAGTGCTTTTGTGAAGATGAAAATTTTGTGTGAAAATTTTCTAAGTCAATGGATTTTTTGAACTTAGAAATTTTTTGCTATCGTCGCAGCAGAGACAGACAGCCACAGCATATAAAAACGAGAACTCTGAGCAGAACACGTCTTTACTGTGGAAAAATCAGAAAAAGACACAAGTCGATTGTGTCCGACGCTGAAAACGAAGTTTTAGAGTAGAGAATTTTTTTAAGTCCTTTGTGATGCGATAGGGTGCGTTGATGGTGTGGCAGTCGATGTGAGATAAAAATGTTTTCCAAGTCCTGCCGGATGCGATGTATTGCGATGGTTGGATTTTTTTTTTAACAAGACAAAATGCAATTATACTAAAATTTCATTGTTGTTGGAATTGTTAATTGTTTTTTTATTATATTTATTGGTTCAGTTTAAATGTTGGAGAAATACTTGGTGGATTTGGCAGTATATTTATTTATTTTCACAATGATATGTAATTAATTGATTTATTTGTTTATTTTGTGGTTATAATGCAAGTGTCAAACTGAAATACCGAAATTAAATGGTTGCGGCGTTTCACTGCACTTGTCTTGTTCTTCTCGTCATCGTCGGCTTGTCAGTGCAAATTTCATAGTCGAGTAGGGTTTACACTTTGGAGTTTAATTTTATTTGTACAGCGGAGCTTGCGGTGTATTTCTAATTTGCAATTTTTTTTGTTTTAATTTCGCCATAAGACAACTGCAAATGGTTAAAAATTCAGAGCTCAAATCACGTAAAATGGAAAAGACAGGACGATACCGTTTGGTTATGATGTGAAAGAAATAAGATTTAAAGGATATGTCCTATCGTTTTAGTTTTTTAAATAAATTGTGGACTTTGGATTTTAAGCAAGATCAGCATCATCCACACATGCCAATAGGTGTGTTCAATGACGTTGTTCTGGACTGTTCGGAACATAAAAATACAATTTTTTGCTGTTCAATTATGTTTTTCTAGTAGTAGTAGACTTTTCTAGTACGCTGTTTAATGACGCTGTCTAGAACAGTTTAGAACAGGATTTTCTGTACTTGCTTTTGAGTCAGAACATATCAGAACAGATTCGTGAGAACTATCAAATGTGTTTGTCGTTGTTTTCTGTTCTGACGTTTCTCACGAAACGGGTATTTGCTGTTTGTGTTTCTATTTTTTGATTATATTATATAGAGACAGCAATCGTCAATACGTTTACGTTCATTCGTTTTCGTATGCGGCGATTCGGCTGCTGTTCTGATGTGTTCTGTTCTGATCTAACTATTTTCTCGTTGAATACAGCTAATCACCCCTATTACAGAATCCGACGGATGCGTTGCGGTGGGAATCACACTTCTTTCAGGCATATTTTCTATTGTGGAACTCGCAGGTAAAGAAGTGTCAGTGTAAATGGTAATGTAGTTCCTCTTAGTGATAATATAGTGCATCCGGCAAGTTCATAGTTGCTTTACATACGAATGCGAACCCCGTGAATCACGCTGACTCCCCGGAAGATAAGTATTTCCATAATAGGCGAACGGTATTAAACCTAGCGCTCATAACTTATAAGTGTTCGGATGATGCCTCTTCTTTATACTTTCTTATTGTACTGTACATCACTTATAAAAGTGTTCGTTTATAAGTAGATATTCTTCTAGTATTTTAGCAAGTAAAGAAACGACAGTGTGATAAAATCCGTACTTAAACAAACATTAGGGGTATTCATGCAACCTGGTAAACGTGGTAAAATGGTAAATCAAATTGTCAAATTTTCTATAGGAAATCTTTACCAGAGTATGGTAAACTTTTCCACACAAATTTGTTTGGTAAAAGCTTACCAACTGGAAATGGTAATTGATGAGTTTTGAATGAGTGTATTCACTTTAAAAGTACACTAGTGGAAAAAACGGAAGGGTGAAATAAAATCTATCTCTTACTACAAATTTAAAAATTATTTTGTCTCAGTAATTAAAGCATTCTCGCAATGGTCTCCTGCTTTAGTATTCGGTTTTCTCATGAATTACATTCGTATCGTAGATTTCTTAAGAATCCCGGGAAAAAAACAACAGAATCCGCTCGTAATGGCAATTTTGTATGAGATTTTCCAATACGATGGAATATGTGATAGTTGTTTTTTATCAGTATTCGTTACAAATCTACGATACGAATGGAATTATAATAAAACTTAATTCTAGATATCGTTCCAAAGGCCAAAAAATCCCATCACATCGCATCAAAGTCTAGATTTCGAGCAAAAATTGCAAATCTAATCGAAATGAGAGCTAATTGGATCCTAAGGTGTTTTTTCGAAAATCAAGATTTTGATTCCTGGCAGGCGAAATCCGAGATATCTATTTGGTTAAGACAAACTGTTAGCAGAGACTTGCCTGAAGGAAAACGTCTTATAACTTCTTCGAAGGTACGCAGAAAAGTTTGAATTTAGAATTAAACGTCAATCTTCGATTTACAAAATTATGTACATCAATCTTAAATCATGTAGATTAGAGAATGCACAAAGGAGCTTCAGACTTTAGACCACACATAAGTTAATAAAAACAAATTTGATTATTGAATTTATATTTTTTGATGCTTTAAAAAGTGCACTTCCAGTTGTGCTAGAGAAGATAAATCTCAAACTTATTTTCATTTTAATTTCAAAAAAAAAAAGTTAGTACTAGCTTATTTCCTATAGTTATACCCTCTTCTCGATCCTCGAGACATTCCAAGAAATCCCGATCTAGGCCTACTGTTGTGAGACTTATAATAGGGATCATCATCCAGAGGATATTCCTCACAACGGCGTTTTCTCGAATCATCTTCTCTATGACTTCTTTCAGGATATTCAGCATGACGCCTCCTCTTTGTGTCTTCTTGTTCTCTATCTTTGGATTCTTTTATTTTTTTTTCACGATATTCTTCGCCACGACCCCTTTCCTTTGAAAATTTCGTAAGAGAATCTTTATAGCTATCTCTTCGCTGGGAACCGCTTCTAGAACTCGAAGATGGTTTAGAATCTTCAAACCAATTTTGTTCTTTAATTTCTTCCTTCACTTTGCTATCCATGTCCTTATATATTCTCTTGCCGAAGGTTTTAACTGCTTCATCATCCGATGAATCTTCATCGCCCAAACGTTTGCGTTCGCTTTTTCGGAACTCCTTTCGTACCGAGGGCAGATTTCCGATGTGCGTGCGAATGACATTTGCTTGGCTGACGTACTTTTTTGGATCATAATCAACAGCTTCAGTGTCGTCCCAGTTCTCGTCACAATCGATTTCCACCTGCTGACGGTCTGCTTCGTCGATTTTCACTGGGAGCGTGTTATACTTGTATTGATGGATGATAGCTTTATCTTTACAGTTACTTACGTGGTGCTAAAATAAGAATTGTTCGAATTATGATTTTCAAAGGAACGATATTAAATGTTTAATGGAATTACGGTGAACTCAGGCTCAGGAATCAAATGGCTGGCATTGAAGGGACACTTGATAAGTTCAGCATCTGGATAACTGAGGCGGCACTTGATGAGATGGGGTATGAGTCGCTTTCTGGTCATTTGGTGATATTTGTTGTAGGGACACTCAACCATATCATCCTCCTTGGCAGTTGAAAACATTTTTATTAATAAAGTTTTATTTAATAAGTGTATTTGCTTGCAAAAAAGAAACTTTTATTTCTGCAAACACGGAATGATTTTGTAAACAACCAAACATATGACATTTGAAGTTTTATATTTATTTACATAGATCTGTTTGATTCACTTATTGCAGAACAACATTAGAGTTATTTGAAGCTTGAACGCGCAACAAGTAGTCAAATTTTGAACTAAATACAAGGGATACAAGGGGGTTCTCATGCTCGCGATCATGTCTAGACAACATACGATGCTTGTACGAAAAAAAATATCATGTTGGCTGGAAATCCAAACCTTTTGATTTCTGTGGAGCAAGCGTTTTTCATATAAAGGCTTGTCCAAACCAAAGTGTGACATTGCGACACGAGAACGACAAAATTTATTTACACAGTTTCATATGAGAGTACCCACATCAAATGCTACAAAGTGCAAAGCATATTCACATAACAGTCCTATTCGCACTGTCGCACTTTGGTTAAGGCAAGCCTTTAAGGCTTTGCACTTTAACGCTTTGCGCTTTGTCGCATTTAGTTTGGGTACTCTCATATGACGCTGTGTAAATAAATTTTGCCATTGTCGTGTCGCAATGTCACACCAAAGTGCGACACTACAGTGTGGCAAAATTTATTGTCGTGCCGCAGTGCAACAATTACTTTTGGGGCTTGCCCAAACCAAAGTGCGACAGTGCAACATATGACAGTGTGACAAGAACTTTTATATGAAAAACGCTTTACACTTTGGGGCATTGTCGCGTCGCACGACACGACAACACCGAAATTTATTTACACAGCTTCATATGAGAGTACTCACACCAAATGCGATTAAGCGCAAAACGTTTTTCATATAAAAATAATGTCGCACATCGCACTGTCGCACTTTGGTTTGGCCAAGTCTTAAATCCAACTTTCATCAACATTCTTCCAATTATTGCCAAATGAGCTTCCAAATGTTGTTTTCTATATCTGACTCTTCTTTACACACCGCTTTGTGTATGGAATGCTGTTTGTTTTCCCTTTCTCCTATACGAAACAAATTTGTGGGATGTGTCCATAAATATTTTGGTTAATTTCCGAGCTAATTTCGAGCAAATGAGGTGGAAATTACTTCATTTCGAGTTGAGAATTTGTATGAGATATTATTATCTCATTTGGAAACTCATTTGGCAATTTTGATCGAAATCATCTCATTTGCTCTAGTCGAAGCAGGCTATAATGGCTTGTTTTTTATTTTGACACTCGAATGACAATCAAAACTCAGAATATACTACCGTATTATGTGTACTGTGATTCAGTGTCTAATAATGCAACCTGGTAAACTGTTGGTAAACGTATGGTCAAATACAATATCTGGTAAACTAAAAGTCATTTCCATACAAATTTTGACATGTTTACTACATTTACCAGGTTCACCACGTTTACCACCGGTTGCATGAGTGCCCCTAATTCAGTAGGGATACTCATGCAACAGTGATAAACGATGTAAACCTGGTAAATGTGGTAAACATATAATAATATAAACATATAAAAGTAATAACATCAGTAGGAGTACTCATGCAACTGAAACGCGGTAATCCTGGTAAATGTGGTAAACATGTCAAAATTTCTATGGAAATGACAGTTAGTTTACCAGATATTGTACTTTACCACGTTCACGACGAGTCTACTAGGTTGTACGAATACCCCTAGTAACTGGAAATCAAAGTTTTTGGTTTCCGGCTTGCCCATGTTACACGCCGCGTCTCCACAAGACCATGCTATCTGCCATTTTTCATAGAAAGAAAGATGTAACGCACACTTAAAAATGTTGGCTGGGCATTTCATAGCATACTACATATTTGATTCGTCCCAAAAATTAGAAGATTAGAAGATCTCTTTTTCGGTTCTTAAAAATTAAAAATCCATTTAATAAACATTCATCAAAATACTTCAAATTATTGAAAAAACAATAAATAAAATTATCTTAAGACATAACACGAACGTGAAATTGCTTATTTCATAGCATGATACATAGCATACTTTGGATCGAGCAATATATTTTATAACTTTTTTATGTCAAGCAACAAGCCAGTGGAGACACTGGCAATATTAAAAACAAAATATATGTCATATGACAGAAATATTGCAAGCTATGAAATATTGCTACTGGGTGTAAGCATTGTATATAAAACCTAAGAATATATATACAATGGTGTAAGGAAACTGCATGGCCTTATTTATTATTGATGTGAACTTAGCTTAATTATATATCCACGGCGAATTGCTGTTTTTATAAACGCAACTATTTGGTAGTTTTGACATGTCCTTAAAAAAACAAGATTTTCTATGTTTTTTTAACAATAAGTAGACCCTCACAAAAATAAATTGCATCAAATTTAATAAAAATTAAATAAATTATAAAAAATATCCACATATCCACAGAGCGCCATCTGGCCTCGAGTCCGTCAATATTGTAGTTGGTTCCATTTTGGAATATTTTTTTCTGCGATGGCATTGCTTTTTGAGCGAATTCATCTGACATTTGAATATTCATTTCGCTTTGACATTTCATCTCTTTCTTTTTCTGTCGTTCGCCATCCAAGATGGTAGGTTGCTTAAATTTTTATTTAATAAAATCTCTAAATATCTATGTAATCCGAATAGAAAAATCTTTCAATCAATTAAAAATCAAGACGAAATGTTTCGAAGAATATGATAATAAAATAATTTGCCGAAAATAATAGCTCATTTAGCTTGTGATTGAAAGTGATTTCTGTTGGAACAAGATTCGTGATGTGTTTTGATAAAAAGAAATATTTTCCATAAGTTTTGTGATCGAATAATTTTTTTTTTTTTATCATAATTCCAGACGAAAGGTACATCAAGTTTTGGTAAACGCCATAATAAGACGCACACCTTGTGCCGTCGATGCGGACGCAGCTCCTACCATATCCAAAAGTCCAAGTGCTCTCAATGTGGATATCCAGCCGCCAAGTTGCGTTCATGTAAGTAAAATCTGATTTCATTACAAAAATGTAAATGCAATGTAGAAAATTTGTACTTGTTCCAGGAACTCGTACTTGTTCTTGATGATTCCTATTAAGATGCAGCTATTTAAAATATCTCTTTTTCTTTTACAGACAACTGGTCAGTTAAGGCTAAGAGGAGGAAGACCACTGGAACTGGTCGCATGCGTTTCCTTAAGGTTGTGCGAAGGCGCTTCCGCAACGGATTCCGTGAAGGAACCCAAGCTAAGCCCAAGAAGGCAACGTAAACTTTTTAACCTAAACTTCTTTTTACAATAAAACGTAATTTTTTGATTGGACATGTGAAGGTATTTTGTGTTTTTTGGTTGGAATTTAATTTTCACAGCGAGGATACTAAGGAATCGTAACCATTACGGTTTCACTCTTAATTCAGACCAGATTTTATATTTGTACCAAATCCAGTATTCAACCCTATATTAGTAACATGAAATGAAAACTTAATGGAAAAGCCGAGCTGGGCGCTCTAGAGTAAACAAACATTTTGCTTTAAGAGCTGAACAGAATGCATCGCTCGTCGCTGATCGACGTCGCTGACATTTATGTCAGATTCGTCGCGCGAAAAAGTTGAAACACATTTGAACTTATGGTCAAATCGCTGAGCGACGTCATTCTGTTGCCGATTGTCGATGTCCACACCAATTTCATTATGAGCGATGCATTCAGCTCTTTAGACTAGAAATTCTCACAAAACATGCAAGTTGGAACACTATCTGTTTTGCGGAGAAATTCTCTGGGTATTGGTAGATTTTTAACAATTCTGCTAATACGGTTAGGGAAAATTCTTAACTTGAGGCACATTTTTCTTGAGAAACTTTTATATATCTTCTCCAAAATGTTTCTATATTCAACGCTCAATTAAGTTTTCATTTCGAGGAAAATTGTAGATTTCTTAGAACTTATAAAGTCGATATCTTGACTTGATTTTGGTGTCATTTTGTTGGTAGGAGAATTATTATGTTATAATTGCACAAAAAAAAAAAAAAAAAATTAAGAAGCTTTAAAATAATAAGTAAGGTTGTGACTTTTTTTTGTCTGTTTAAAGGGGTTTCTTTTGAATGTAGATTATAGTTGAATGTTAGCATACAAAAAATAATATAAAAACCTTTTTCGCCGTTTAAGATATCTTAGTTATTTTATTTATAACCTCTCTTAGAATACAAAAAATTATCGTCATTTTTGTCGTATTTTAAATCCAAAATCAAGTCAATCGCTTAGTAATTGTAGGAGTAGTCGAGATATCGACTTTATAAAGTTCAAAAAAGTTAAAATTAATTAATTATTAAATTTGGTCAAAACTGGGTTATAAATACCATCTGATATTTTCGCACAAGCTATTTCGATTGTTGAAAGCAGAATGGTACCATAACTTTGTAACCGAAATCGGTTGATTAGCTTAATCCATGATTAATAAATCAAACTATGGATTCTCAGAAAAAAAAAAAAAAAAAATAGTTTAAGTGAACATTCAACGATTAACGGTTGGCAATATTCATTGATTAAAGACGATCAAATGTGAACAGATTGATTGATTTAAATGGTGCGTTCAAAAGCAAGTACAATTTCTCTACGCAATACAGAAAATGCCTTAAATTTTTGAGAACATGAAAATTAAAAGTCGAATTTTACTTGTTTTATGGCTTCAGAGAAAAATGACCAAATGGAAAACAAAATGACCGAGCGACCAAGTGAAACAAAAGTGACCAAATTTGGTCAGAAATGACCAAAGTGGCAATCGTGCGTCGTTCTTTGACTTTGATTCTCCATTTGCTTCCAGTGCTGTCGACTGCGTAATACGTTTTGCTTTTATTTTGTATGTTTGTGTTATAAGTACATATCGCTCATTTGCTGCAACACCGTCATATCTAAAAAAAACATCAAATTTGAGTTATTGATACTACCAGAAAGTTTAATTCACAATCTTCAGCCTGCATCAATTTCATGTCTGTAACTTCAAAATGGTAGTCATAAAACATTATTGAAAACAGGTTCTTCTATGGAGCTTATACATGAATACAAATCTTTAAACTCATTTTCCTGTGTTTGAACATTTTTAAGATATGACGGTGTTGCAGCAAATGAGCGATATGTATTTGAATATTTCCCCATGTGAACAAAAGGGGAAAATGAAAAATTTTTATCAACACTCGTTTGACAAAAAAAAAAAAAAATTAATGGTTCAACAAATCCTGAATATAAGATACAAATTTCAAAGAAAAAACATCCATCAGATTTATTTTATTTATTACAAATACATTTTCGAACTACAATACGTTATAACTTAAATTCTAAAAATTGGTCTGCTTAAAATCTACTATACAAAATGACTAAGCATTAACATTTCTTCCATTTATTTTACAACTTACACTTGTTTTTATATATTTTTTTTAAAGTTTTTTTAATTTTTTTTTTCAAATATATTTATTAAACTAAAAGAAAAAATAATTTAATTCTAAAAAAATAAGCGTTAGTGGCTAAAATGTGTGCAATGCCTTCAACTCTCTACTCGGCATGCACTTTACTTTGGATACTTTCTAGTTTCAAGGAGTCTGTGCTTAGTTCGTTATTATTGATTGCATGATCACAGACTTGCTTTTGGCAGGTTATTTCGGACTTTTTACTCTTTGGCGTTCGATTAAAGATGAGTTTTTTGAGATTTTGAAATGGTATATCGAAGAAAAGGGTGAGCATGGTCGACGCTACGAAGATGCTGATTAATTCATTTGTGTCTAACTGTATACAGAACAAAAGAAAAGGAGTTTAGTTTGAATATTTCTAGATGAGATAAATGTTTACCATTTGGAACACGAAATTGTAATAATGAAGGATATGACGTTTTCGTCCCACATTGAAGAAGAACACAGGAAATTGGGTTAGATAGATGGCGTATGACAGTTTTGTCGCCACTTGGAAACCCTTCCACGAAAAGAAGTTCGTCAGACGATCTGAAATTAATAACAGTCATTTAAAAAATAAGTTGTCAGTTTAATTGAGAATAATTACTCTTGTATCCCATGTGAGACACAAAAACAATCCAAGCGAAAAAGAAACACCATGCTACTGGTGCAAAGGCAGCATATATCGCCGCATGTGTGGAGTTATACACGTAGGACATATCACCCATAGGAGCTGGTCCAAGCAGGGAAGCGATAAGACAGAATACCGCTGCCGTCCATCCCATTGTGAGTTGAGAGTTTGTGAGACTGATACCTTGGAGTTTTCTCAAGCCATAGCCCAGGAAAATGCCCATTATGTACACTGTGGATCTGTGTGGTGGGAAAGAGTACATGTAATCTGCTGTCCTAAAGAGTCTTTGTATCCTGAAAGAACAACAATGCTTTAAAATTTGAATTTTATTCAATATTCGTAAGAATCTAACGTTGTTCCAAAGTAAACATAGTTCGAAAGCTCATTGACAACTGTCGTGTAATATCTTGCAGCGGTTCCAATGAATGCCAATGAAATCAGTCCAATAACTCCACCTCTTGGAAATTTCCAAATGGCGAAAATCATGAGGGGAGCCACTACAAAAAGTTCAGTATCGATTCCAAGATGATGAGTATGAGTTAAGCACTGGAAAATGAAAGTTTTTTAGCGGAACCAATAACAAAATATTATTTTGTGCTTAAATTACCATTTCTCCAAATCCAAAGTAGTTGTGGATAAACAAAAGGTTCCTCCACCAGTTTTTCTTACAAATATTTGAATGATGTCCTACGACAAGATTCCATTGTGGACCGGATCCCCACATTGGGAGTATAAATGTGCAAAAGACTATAAGAGCTGCCAATGGTGGAACAATCCTGAAGAGAGATAAGAATATTTTTTAAAATATCAGGATTCATTTTTGACTAGAAGAAAAATATTTACATACCTCATTAGCCTGCCAATGTATTCGTTTTTAAGGCGAGCAGGTTGTCCTTTCAGAAGTCTCCCAAACAAAGAATAAGCTGTTAACATTCCACTGAACATTAAAAATGGATCAGTGTATAGGGAAGCTGCCCGTCCAATAACCGTCCAAGGTCGTCCAAGGCTCTAAAATGAATAAAAATAATGATCTCTTTTCTGAAGCTTTGATTTCAAATACTAAACTCACCTCAGCCATTTCCGTTCTGTTATTGAATGCATTAAAGAAAACCGCCATTGATTTGTGTGACAACAGCAACATTATTGCATTGAGGAATCGTATTCCATGAACAGCTTCAATATCGCCTGCAGTAGCTCGAGTACTGAATAGTGATTTGGCATTTTTGTAAAGTGAAAATGCTGTCAACCATTGATCTGAAAGTATTTGAGAATCTTAGAAAATGTTATCATTAATTTATTATGCAAATTAGTGATTTACTCTGTTTTCCTTCATCGGATCGTAGTTCGTAGATCGTTGATAAAATTGCAATCGAAATCATACATAAAAAGAATTGTCTGTAATGAAATAATAATTATATAGAATTATGAAAAATTATTATGAAATAAATTTCAACTTACACAGCCAATTTTGTACCTCGATCCCAGGGAAGGTTTTGCTTGATTTGACAATGTTGCGGTTCGACTCGAACTTTAAATGAAACTCCAGTTGACATTGTCATGTTTGTTAAGAATTCCTTAACAGCATACTCAACATCATGTGGCTTACATGATGAGGGTACACAAATTCCCCAGTTTATAATGTTATATCGGGGGACACGATGTCCAGGCTAGAAGTGCAAATAAATTTTAATTAATCGATTTTAAAATAAATAGATGAATGTGTCAATTTGTGTTTGATGCTTTAAGACTTCGAGGAACAGTGTTAGTGTTCAGTATCTCCCCTTAACAGTGAAGTAGTTTCCCAGAAAAGTCAGCTGTTATTTTTAGAGTGTGGCGTTTTAGTATGAACGTCTTACAGAATAGGGGTGATTGAATCTTTTAAGAATTCTATCAGATCAAAAGGATTATTTTGTAGCAGCTATCTGAAACATTAAAACGTTTCCACTTTTTGAAACCAAATACATGCCTTTTAGTTTGTTAAAAAGCTTTGATACTTTTATGTGCATTGTGAAATCAAATATTTACTAAATTCATTGATCATAAAAAATCGTAGGTTTTCCAACGGCTGATAAATCAATTTTTTTCCTCTTAGATCTCATGTCACCATATCGTGTAAAAACCCCAATCAATCTACAACTTCTATTAGTCCGTCCTTTCATTCTATCGTGACTTGGTGCTCATCTTTTTATAAAATATTATTCAAATAGTCAAATAAATCAATGTACCTACAAAATAAAATCTTAGTTATTTATCTAATTTATGTACATATTTGCATTTTACATTCTTGCAGAGGTATCTTGAGGTGATTTATAGCTCAATAACTTTTCATTTAATAATAGTAAATGTTAATTTGCGTAAACAAAAGTTTGCTATTACAGTGCTGGATTTTCAATTTCAGACTAATTAGGCAAGTCTGATTTTTTTGGCAAAACAAATATTGGGTCCACGGGAAAAATGGCATAAGTCCATTCAAACCCATTTCGAAAAAAACTCATACAACTTAGTACTAAAAGCAACGTTTGTTTTTAGTTTCTTAAAGAAAGTGTTAAATTGGTTTTCCAAAAGTTAGGATACCCTTGGGCAGTACTCAATAAATACTACAAGACCTCATCATTAGAAATTTTTCATCTGAAATTTTTTTATAACGTCACGTTTTTGAGATGTTCCTGCTTGAAAATAAACAAAAACACGGTTTTTGGAAGCAAAGCTTTAATGCGAAGTGATATGGTACCGCATAATTTGTAACAGTTTCTGAAAGCATTAATTTGTTTCTCTCAGACACAGTTTGTACATACTTTTGATAGCTCTTTTCTTTTCCGATAAATCTTAAGTTAAATGTAATCTTAAGTTGAATGTAATGAGTTTGGTATTTTACATTTTCTCGATAACAAAAAGGAAAAACGGCCATATTATTGACTAATTTCAAAACTAGTTTTATCTTAAAACTAGTTTTGTAAAGATTAAAAGGCGTATTCATGTAACCCTGGTAATAATTATTGCGCAATACTCAGTATTGTGCAACAACATTGATCGTGTAAGGGCAGTATTTCACAATAATTTCGTTTTGCGCAATATATTGAGTGATATTCAAAAAAATTTAATATTTTTTGAATTTTTACTCAATATTTTTCGTTTCCACAACGAGGCAGATACAGAATAAGCAAAGAGACATAGAAATATTGGGCAGTAATATTGAGTCGTGTATGGACGACCGACCCTTTTTCGCACAATATTATTGCCCAATAATATTGTGTCGTATAAAGCTAGCATAACGCTTTCCCTGTACGAGATACAAACTTCGGCCATATTAGAAAAGGTTACAATCAGTTGAATAATCCACCTAAAGAAATTGATCTTGAATTTTTTACAAAATTCTTTCACAGTAGTAACTAATAAGTTTTTGATTGAAACAAAACTGACTTGATATCAGCCTGTTCAATAAAATTGTTCTGGAACTGTGTAGAAAAGTGTAGTTTTCTTTAATACACAGCTTATTGATATTTCATTAAGGGATAACCTTAACTAAAATTACTTTTGAAATAGACTTGTGATACATTATACAAAAACTTCAAAACCATCTATATTATACACAAACTATGACACAGTGGGCCCAATTCCGTGGTTTTACCAATTCCTGACCTGCTAAGATATCTTCTAATGATATCCAATAAAAAATCATCTTAAATAAACAAAAGCAAATGCTATATTTACATTTTGTGCCATACTAACCTACATTCAAGCTTTGTATATTGGGAATGCAAAGGTAAGTCATTCCGAAACAAGTAATAGGTAATTTTTTTTTATTTTTTCTATATTGCCGTAGGTCAAAAAGCTGACAAAGTTCATTGCCCCAGAAAAATTTACTAGCGGTTATTATTGAATGATTAATCTTTTTATACCAGATGAATGGAATGTTTTATTTTATTTATAACCAAAATGATGTTCATCAAGATCAAGGGTGTATCGATCACGTAATTGACTGACGCTTATGCATATAAGTTCTTCTCTCATACTTACATCATTGAATTCGCTTCGGAATGGACTGTGGGATTGTAAAAGTTCAAAGAATTCCTTAAGTTTCTTCGATTTATGTGACCAAACGGGTTGTGCGTACGCCAGGCAATACTGTCCCTGAAATTCATCAGATCCTGATGGAGTTTTGATATTTAAACACTGATCGAAATCACCATATTGATTGATATTGCCATTAAGAATTCCAGACGTTAGCTTTCCTGTAGCATCGTGCACTATAAGAATACAAACAAAAAACACAATAATAAAAAATTAGATGTTAAATTAAATTTTCTAAATGATTGCAATTATTATCTTGGAGTAAATAGTTAAATTTAGTTAAGTTTAAGTTTTTTTTAATCTGATGATCATTTAACCAGAAGTCACGATTAACATGATGTTGTTTATATACATATTCCTTGTAACGAAAATTAAAAGTGGATGAATGTAGTTGGTTTAATAGCTATTTTTTTAAATCATAATATCGAATGGTTACACCTAAATTTGTTCATTGTTTTACTGATTTAAAGTAAACACAAAAGATTATGGTGTAGGTATAATAGCTTTTTACTAAGAAGTAATTAGTTTTTCAATTATATAGTTGTCGGTTAAAACGTTATTTTTAAACTAAATGATTGTTTTTCTTATAAATAAATTGAGCTAGCTTTAAGGAAGGCTTTATGAAATAATTTTTTTAAAGAGAAGCAAATAAAATTAAATATACATTTTTCCTAATTGTTTTCCTTAAACTTCCTTAAATTTTTGGCATAGTTTATTTTATAGAAGTTTAACAAATTTTTTTTATAAAAAAATGTATGTTCACAAAAATCTTATCGTGTAATCTCCTTTGAAAAAAAAAATATTCAAATTGTAGCGGTTTCGCCCCGTTCCGAGATAATGCTTAATTTTGAGCTTTTGTTACTCCACTATAATGAAAACAAAGGGTTTAAATATACAAATACATTTTTTTTGCTTGCAAAATAGTTTTTGGATGCGTAAAAACGAAAAAAACTAAAAAGCATTTTTAACCTACTTCTCCAATTGATATTGGAAATAAAATCCACGCATCACACGTACTTGCTCCCTTAGATAGAGTTAAAAAGATTGCTTAGCCTTTTACTTTTCCGTACACGTAGTGTAACGTACCATGTTTAAGCACCATTTTTTTAAATTCAAACTTAACCGGTCACTGTGGCGTATGTGCAACATTTTATTTTAAGAAAAAAAAACAATACAAATTTCGTTATCTTTTGTTCGTTCTACAATCCACAGCTGATTTCTCAGCAATAACAAATAATGAGATAAATTTTAACCCAAAGGCCAAAAAATAATGAGTTTTTAACAGTTAAAATACATACATAAATTACTTTAAATGTGAAAGAACTTTTTGCATTATCCAATTTGCTTAAACCTAGCCTTTTTTATTAACTACCTGTTTAGCAATCAATTTGCCAACCAATTTGCCATGTCCGATTAAATCATTTACTCTAACCAATGTAACACCTCGAACTTTGCCAAAGCGAAACAAGTCTAGTCACCATTGTGCTAGAATTTCTAACTTAATTCTGTCCTTGATAGTGATACTAATGTACAATTTTTTTTGCCTTTTCTATGTTGCAAAAGTCCGCCCATTAGCCAGCAGACATTAAAGAAACTTAACGAAAATAACTCAGAAATTATTAAGACAAAAACAACAACAACTACTAACTTCAAGCTGGTTCTGACTCTCAAAGTAGGTAAAGTTCGGCAGATGTCCTTGGAGCAAATTTGTTGCTGCTATACCTCTGTACCAGCCACACACAGAACTTTTATGACGCATTATAAGCTGCAACCGCAACAAATGCATTCTGCAGCAAAGTTGTGTATTTGTTTGGACATTGGCGACATTAGATTGTAAGATGCAAACGTTAAAACCAATTGCAGTGGCCGGCGCGACGCGCAGGGAAGGGTTAGCGCGGGAGAACCGAAATCATGCCAAAGTCATTATCGCTTCGTTCTGCTAGCAAAAGCATTAGGCATAGTGAGTCAAGTTAGTTAGTACCTACTCTGAGTGTGTTACAGTACACAAATGAACATTGGAGCCGGTTTCTGGTGATGCTATTGTCGTTGACCGCCAAAGGCTAGACCTCAGATTGCAAGGTTCAACATTGCGGATTGCATGCGAAGCGTGATACCTACTTGATGTTTGTTTTTTCAGAAGCTGTGTATCTGTGTATTCGAGATTGCACTTGAGAGTGTAGCGTTCGGCGCACGCCAGTATATTGTGCAATGTGAATTTTTTGTGGTTCACGTTCACATGTAGAGGCGCTTATAGTGTGAACAAAATTATTGATGTTGGCCAAGACAAGATGCGTATTTGGCGGTTTTTGTGTTTTTTTTTTTTCGTTTTATTGATGACATATGAGGAATGTTTTAGATTAAAGTTATTCTGTTTGAAAAGGTTCGACGACCTTTTTCTGTGGTTTTGCAAAAACTACACTACACTTTCATTTTTGCTCAGGAAGATATTAATTACCTCCAGAAGAATATTTATGGAAGCTTAATAAATGTGTGGTTAGTATCTATACGTACGTAAATAGAAACCTGCCTATGCCTAAGTGTCTACCTCTTGCCTACTCTAGTATAAAACTAAAGAATTTTATAATTTTTTTTTTTAATTTGTGGGCTAAGTATTATGTGAATAGATATAAATTATATGTAAATATTATGAAAAAGTTGTGGTCTAAGAAAAGGGGAAAAAATAAAATTTAGTAAGTGCATCGTGTGAATTTTGACTTGACAACTTTTGACAACAACTATCATAATCACTATAAGGTCGTTTAGAAACAAGCTGGAAACTCTAAACTTACATGTAGAACCGTGAATTATAACTATATACATACACCAATATCGATGGTAAAACATTTACAGAAATATAGTTTGTCTAACGTGTGATTTTGGAATTCAGCTTATTTAGACAAAAAAAAATCTTATTTTTTCTGAAATGTTAATAAAAGTGTTTCTATTGGTTTTGAAACACACAAACAGTAACAAACTCATAGTGCAAAGCCTCCAAATGGATTCAGGTGCCTATATCTGTAAAACAAAATTTGACCCACCCTTAAATAAAGTTGTGACAGGGCTTGAATGCAACTAACTTCACACCTTAATAAAAGTGTATATTTATAATAAAATTGACACTAAGACCCTTTTAACCCTAAAGGGTCTTAGTAACAAACTATGAATTATCAGAAGAACACAATTAGTTTTCCACTTAGGACATTCGACGATTTATAGTTGGCAATAATCATAGATTAAAGATGATCAAATGTGAACAAATTGGCCCTCAGACTTACACCCTCCAATTGTATATTCTAATTTTAAAATCGATTTCAAACAAGCTTCCTAATTCGTTTCAGATTTGCTTTGTATCTCTTAAAAAATAAGGGAGGGGGCAGATTTTATATGTAAAAAAAAAAAATATGAATTACATTGGTAATCCCAAACCTTTTCGTATAGTTGCAAGAATTTTGTTTGCAAAAAAGTGTAAATATTCATTTTTCTCAAAACTTTTGAGAATAAAGTATTCCGGTTTTTGGATACCTCCATTATTTTGAAAATCAGTACCATTGTTCATTGGAACAATTAAAAAAATGCAACGTACTCCCCATGCAGGTACTCCCCATACAAAAGTGAAATTTTTGGATGGTTTTTGAATGAAACGTACAAGAAAGTCTTATTCAAAACGGCTAAATTTTGAACTTAAGTTTAGGTAAACCTAATATTGGTGTTTACAGATTTCAATTATCTTAATTCTAACAATAGTTAACGCTTTTACAAATTTTTAACGCCAACGCCAACTACGGCGACGGTGACAATGGCACACGCACATAAAAGTGTCTCGAAAACGTGTTTTCTTTATGTTTAATGATAAAATAGACTGATTATGAAAATAAAAATTGCCAATCGCTATACTTATCCTTTACACTACGTGTAAGGAAAAATAATAAATTGCACGATTGTTAAAACTTTTTACCTGTGATATTGGTACCAACTAAAGAGCAAGCTAAGAATGATATTACGATGAGAGAGAATTCGAAAAAAAAGTAAATCCAGAAATTTCGTCGTTCAGTCGATCTCTATATCGAGCGTATGCCACTGAAGCGATTTTTTCAAATTGAAACTTCTTGAAATAATATTTTTCTAGGAGCAAAATAAACTGTTAGTACCTCCCGTATGACGAAAATGAAAAAAAAAACTTAATTTTTCAAAAACGAGGTATATACAGACAGACAGAAGTTTGGAACAAGTCAATTTTTTGGTTTAGAGAGACGAGACTGCTTATTTATACAGACAGTTGGCACCGGACAGACAGATAGAATTTTGGACCTATTTGTTAACTTTGTACATACATAAATGTGTATAAAAAAATAAAGAACGATGGCAATCATACACGATACGATTTTTGTTTTTTTTTTCCATACAGAAATTATATTTTTAAAACTAATTTGTTATCGATTTTATTTACAATAACTTTTAAATTCGAAATTGATTTTTAAATAAATTGCAATTGATTTATTGCATACATTAGCTAGATTATATTTGTTTTAAATGTTTTAAATAAAGTCGAGTAGTGATATCAGTTTTTGAGTTATAATACTTATTGCATTTTAAAGTTAATAAAAGTATGCTGACAGTTGATTAAGTTATTATTATTTGTTGACTAAGAACACCTTAGAAGTCATTTAAATCAAACATCAAATTAAATCATTTTCACACTCTTAATCACAAGGTACATTCAATCACTAAAGTATTTCACACGTATCCATCAGTTATTTTTTTTTAGACAAAAAAAAAATATATATAGGTATTTTAACCACATTTTTTTTTTTGTTTCTCAACTCTACCTGAGCCAAGCCACGCTTTGTCCTTGAAATCGATTAAGGTAAGTTTAAGCAATTAGACCATCAGTCTATCAAAGCAATAGACACGTATGCAAATTTTCCACAAAAAAAACAATCACAACTGATGATGACTGTAAAACCCGATAAAGAAATGGTGTAATTGAAGACTGACTATGACTTATGATTAATTAATATGCTTCATGTGTAAGCACTAGACTAACTACGGCAATTGTGTTATGAAACTTTTTTAGTTGTTAAAAACTCTGAAGTATACTTACTTTTCATTGCCCAAAGATCAAAATTTTGAAGTCCTTCTAAAAATGCTCGTGTATGTCTACGACATGTTGTCGAAGCTGTCGGACTAATTGATGCATCAAAAGGGCGGCTTAATCCCATAAATCTATCACTGATTGCTCTCAGGTATTCTACAAAAAAAAAAAAAAAATAATAAATTAAATTAAAACTTAATAAAAAAAAATAAAATATATTATTAGAATTATGTATTATGCATTATGGCAAGTTTGACGTAATTGTCGCTCCATTTTTGTTTTCATTTCATGTATGCTGGAAGCAACACACTCATTTTAAATTTTTTTATGACAGATAAAATGAGGAAGACGCTTCTAAGCCGCAGCGCAAACGCAAAGCGATTCAATTTCTTTTAGTTTCGAAATTCCTAGCACGTACCAAGTCCAGATGAACGGATTCGGGTAAAGATTCTCAATTCGGTAGACTCGCCCATAAATTATTAAAAACAAAAAAAATTTAAAACAAAAAATTACTTTGCATTAAACATTTGGTGTTGCTGATTTTGAATTTTTGTTTTAAGACTTGCGACTTGAGAGGTACGCTTTTTGTACATGCACACATGTATCCGGGCGGAATAAATTTATTCGAGTATAGCAGAAATATAGATGCGGTAGATTATTGCTACTTTATTACGCATGCCAAAGTCATAACGAAATTTTTGCTGGAGAATTTAAGTTAAGGAATTTATTATTGTAGATTGGAATGACGTTTACAATCTTATTCTTATTTAAGCTTATAATGAGAGATATTGATGGTTACCATCAGCGGGTTTTTCAAATGTGTTTTTATGCGACGTGATTTAAGTAGAAATGCGTATCTACTGTATTTTTTGGTGACGTGAAATTATGCCCTACGAAATTAGGCCACATTTATGTCCTTATTTCTATTTCTAATGGTTACAAGGCCTTCACGACTTTTGTGGTCTTATTATTATTTCTCTTTCTTTTCTATTCTAACTATCTCAGAGGTCATAGCAGTTGTATTTTGTTTAAATTCTTTAATTTGCCACCCACGACTTGCTGATGAATAAAAACAAATTAATATCAGATTCAAATTCATGTCAATCATTTTACGATACCTGAGAAACTCAATTGCTTTATTCTTTAAACTATAAAGCTTTGAGACACAGATTTATGACAGCTTATCTTGTCTTATAAGTTCTCTATCTAAAATTTAACTTGTACTATCTTATTCCAATAAAATATATGTAGCTATTCCTACATATATATTACAGCACACTGCAATTAATGTGAATTAGTAAAATGACAACACAATAGAAAAGTCATAGCCTCCTCTTTGTGTATTTAACTGCAATTATTTGCTTAAAAGTTAGTGAACCATGTCTAAATGAATAAAAAGTCCACATCGAGTTTAGTTAAATCACATAGAGAGCGCATAGAGACTCATTATAAATAGGAATTTACTTAACACCACTAGAAATACGTGAATTCCGTTTAAGATCAATAAAAAAAGATCATACAAATCTCACACTGAATCTATAAGTGTCTTACTCTCTTGGGCATAGAAACATAAGTATTACTTCATAGATAAGCGTAAAAGCTAGTCCGTTTTTTTGCAAACAACAATTAGACTGGTGTTAACCTGTCTTTAAGTTGAACTTTTAATTTGCGTGCACATTTGCTGATCACAGCTCCACCTTGTTATCAGATTTGAATGTTTTATAGCAACTTTGTTATGTACCTACAAAATTTAACCATGATCTAAAACAATATTGACTGACACTACTTTATTATCAGTATTTACATCTTTTTACTATTGTCTTTCAAATAAAACCTAGATACCTACATTTATATTAATTGGAAAAAAAAATGTTAAGGCAAGATCACATAATAATAAATGTAGGTACGACATAAAAAGGCCTTTGCTGCTGTCATTCATGTGTCACGCACTTTTTTGTAGAAACTTATTACATGACAATTGCACTGTCAAAACCGATTTGTATTGAAGAATGCAATGATGCGTCAACAAGTCTGATTTAGGGCCAGTTGTGATGGGCATGTTAATTACATTTACAACTGAAAGTGTTGCTTTTTTGCCGGTGTAAACAACAGTTTCACTTTTGTTTTCTGCAAGACCCAACTATAAAGTCGGCTATGAAATTTGCATCGATGATGGTAATGGCAGACTTGCAGGAATGCATTTAATTTATTATTAAATTATGATAAATTAATCTGATGTTTGGAATGTGAACTCATAAGTAAGGCTCACACGATTTGTGTAAACACCAAATTTTGTGTATTTTTATCATAAAAATGCACAAAATAATCTGAACTACAAATTCAACGACAGCTAAATGACATATAAACACGTTTTGTGTATCATTTGGTATCTTTCGAATTGTGGTTCAGATGGTATAATGTAATTATCTTATAACAAAAATACACATTTTTGCTTAAGTAAACAAAAATCTATAAATGAGGTCAATGAACGATCAAATAAAATATTGCTTCAAAAATAACGGGTAAATGTTTAAAAAGTTGATAAATACTTTGCCAAATGACAAATTATGAATAAATTTGAATATTTTATTTAAAATCTTCTTCATTTTTATAATTAAAAATAAAATAGGTATGACTCTTTGCTGTAAAATTGATTACCAAACAAAGTATGGGAAGACTGATTCTCTCTCTTTACTTTATTAGGTCATATTCTAAACATTTTTGTTTTGTTTTTGTTCACCTTTTTGGTTTAATCAATATTATTGCAGCTTTTCGGATCGTACACAGTGTTGCTCTTAATATAAAGAGGTTGCTTAGAAATGTAGGTATCTTAAACTCTATTTCAAATGGCTGACAACAACTACTTTAATAGTTTTCCAAAAGAAGTTCGCCATTTGATTTCTTCGGTAAAAATGTTTTCTTAGAATAAAACAAAAAATCGTAAGAGTGTTTTTTTCTTTTCTTGCTAATTAAATGATATTTTTTTGTTTTCAGTTACATATACAAAAATATCAGTAGCACTGGATTCATCATAATGAAGCCTTGGGTAAACCAAATTTTATTGGTTTAATCAAAATTAACGACAATATGCGAATGTTCTTTCATCAATAACCAAAAATCATTTTTGGTATTAGACAAAATATCACAACTTAAATGAACACATTCTTTCAAAAAGTATTAATTTAACCTAAATTGTTTTTCGAGTAACTGACAAAATTTTGGTATTAAAAAAAAGGTTTATTGGTACAAAATAATTTTCAAAATTTTATTTTTGTTTTGTACTTATGAATTAAAAAAAAAACATAATTTACACTCAGAAAAGAAAAAAAAATCATTGCTATATTCTTTATTTTTAAGGAATCAAAGTGGCAGTTTACAATCAAGTTCTTGATTCTTGCAAGAATGACATTGCTAGCCCAACAACTTGTTCTTGAAGTAACAATTACTACCAAGAATACAAATTGTTGACAAAAGGCGTGAATTACACACGTAAGTTTTACTTACGTTAGGTATGAATTTTAGAAAATGTACTAAAATAACGCAAATTTTTAACTTACGTAAGTTGCAAGCTAGCAAACAATTGAAACCAAAAAAAATCCATTTTTAAAAACTTACTTACTTATTATTATACCTTCCTGCTTTCTCTTTATTATTCTAGTACATTTCTACACATTTTTTTTATTAAAAAGTAAATAAAATTTACAATTGAACAATAATTTTGTGCTAATAAGGATTTGGTCTCAACAAATTTACTCCAGGAGTTTGAAATAAAAAATTTTATATACCTTCCTGCTTTCTCTTTATTATTCTAGTACATTTCTACACATTTTTTTTATTAAAAAGTAAATAAAATTTACAATTGAACAATAATTTTGTGCTAATAAGGATTTGGTCTCAACAAATTTACTCCAGGAGTTTGAAATTAAAAATTTTAAATAATACAGTACACGTTCCAATATTTTTTTGAAATTATTAAAAGCGAATGCTTGTGAATTATGTATATTTGGTTGGTAGGTAATTTAAAAATACGCTCTGGACGTTGGTGCGGTAAGATTTCCACCCTTCTTGCAGCTGTTTACTAAAAGTATTTTTCGAAAGGCTACAATAGCAAGCTATCAATTGTCAAAAAGTCTATAACAATAAGACAAAAGGTACCGCTAAAAATCTACTACCATACAAAATTTCGAGTACCAAACATTGCTACATTTCTTTCAGAAAATTATTTTACCATTACTTAAATAAGTAGCAGAACCTATTATTTAATATTGTCAAGGTTTTAGCTTATTTCAAATACGCAAAACGCAACTCAAAGCAGGTGTCTTAAGAAAGAGCTCATATGAAAGATTATTTGACTGTTGAAAACACCTGAAGTGTAAGACAGACTCACATTTATCCAATTATAAAATTTTGTCTAAGTGCCAGAAATTAATTCTCTAGTACAAAAAAATCATGTTTACTGAAGCATTTTCTGCACCTGTCATTAACCTCAGTTAACATGACACCTTGTTTATCCAAATAACAATTATTTAAATATGACCAATAACATTGACCAACTTAAAGTCTAAAAATTTTTTTTTGGCGAATACAAAAAAAAAGCCACCATAGCAAAAACAAAAAAAAAAATAAATTTCACAATGCCTTCCTATTCTGGATTAGGCTGTGCAATATTGAAATTTCAGACATGACACCAACTTATTGTAGGTATATTGATGAATGTAAAAGAACCTCATTCACTAAATTATATTATGCTGACAAGTAAGAGACACAAGCTACCTACCTCGCTGGTTGTCAAAGTATGACATACTTAAACATTTTAAATAAATGCGGAAGATAACTGGTCAATTTATTAATATTCACTAAACAAATAACTAAATAATTTCGTCTTGTTTGTGGATCAAATTGAAATTCAAGTTGTGTCGTTATTGTGTTTTATTCTCAAAACGTTTTGCAAACTTAATCCTATACCATCTTCTTCTTGTTTGAAAATGTACTAATATATGAAAATTATTAAGTAAATATTTTTGGGATATTTTTTTAGGTATTTATATTTACCAAGAGCCCCAATGTCGTGTTACATAAGAGTTTATTGTTAGCAATAAATATAAAGATTCACTAAGGTTTTAAAGAATACAAAGTGATGATGTTCTAACTGAAAAATGTTCACATTCGAGTTTACTTGTGAAGTAGATTTTGCAGATACATACTCGAGGTACAAAAGAACTTAAGTGTTAAATGGATGGACTTTCCTTGATAAAAATTAGTATTCAAAAGAAGAAACAGGCACTATACTGAATTATAGGTATGTTAATTTGTTAAATTTTTATCTCTCCAGACTTTTTGCGGGTTAACATCCTTTTGTGTGATTGAAATAGTTTAATATTCACCTATTTTGGGTACCCGGCCAAAAGTGGAACACTAATACATTTATTACCAAAAAAGGTAAGCATAGGTATTCCCATCGCTACGTGTTAACTGTTGCTCAAACATGATGCTATACATAAAACAAACCTCTGGTGGAACAATGTCACAACATGCTTAGCAACAAAGCAGGTCTGGCCATTACTATCTCTATCTGGGAGACTTCTACTATAACGACCGCAGCGATCTATCAAATATAGATATAGGTAATCTCGCTCGCTTCATAATAAGCTCGAAGTGGTTCAACCATTAAGGAAACCTTAGATGCAATGTGGTATCACAATTCAACAAACTTTGGTCTAAGTGTATCGGCACTCCTGCCGGTAGCCACGATAACCTTACATAACATAACCTAGGCATTGAAAAATTTAGTTTTTAAAAAGTGTTCATTATATTTCCTTTATTCTATATTTTTGAAAAAAAAAACTAAAAACGGTGGATAGTTTCACTCACATATTACATAATTTAGAGAAAAATTAAATAACTCGAAAACGTTATATGGGACGCATGGACAGACGCAGGGGGTAGGGGTTGGGGTTTAAATTTCTGGTATAGAACAAAAAGGATTCATTTTCTAAAAGAAAAAATAAAAACACGTTCTTAATTTCGTGCCATAAATTCTTCTATATCATTTCAAAAATAGGTTACAAAGTCAATAATATTCGCGTATGGCCCGAAAATAGGAATTCTTATAAATATAAATTGGAGCAATTTTCATTGAAATTTAAAAAAAATTTAATCTTTAAAGTTTCTGAGTTACAAGCCTTTAAAGTAACTGACTGGATACCAAATCCGTTTTTTTTTCAATGAAATGTTATTAATTTTATAAAATCTTTTAGTGTTAAGTACGATGAATCTTGACACATTGGAATATTGCAACAAATTTTGTTTGATATACCATTATTTTGAAAGGGTGTTTCGTTACTGCAAAATATTTCCATGCAAACTTTTGACTCTTATTTCTCATTGCAAATGAAATGCTCACGTAAATTCTTATTGAAGTACCATAAAAGGAGACGGAAGACATCAATAGATTCAGCATACAAATAAGATTCGAAAATAAGGTGAAAATAAGAAAATTATCTAACAAGTTTTTCGACTCACAATAACTCCAGGAATCCTTGGATATCTTTAGAATTTGGAACACCCTGTATATAGAACTTTCGAAATAATATGGTTCCAAAGGGAATGCACATGAATGCATACATTTATCGTGAGTACATATTTTTATATGAATGAAAAGAATTTATATTTGTGTTACCGTAGTTCAAGTTTTTATTATTAAATGCAAATCTGATAACTGAAACACAGTTTGTTTAAAAAATCATTATTTACTTGTAATCATTTTCCGACTCATTAGTCAAAATAGTCGTTAACATTCACTTTCTATATAGAAAACCCCTGAATTAATGCGACTTTAGGTAATATCATGCACTTGGTAACTTTGAATTTTTTGTTAGTTTTTTTTATAATATAAGAAACAAAACAAATAAACTATATGTATGTTAGAACTGACGTCATAATAAAGTCACACTTGTTTAGAGATGGTCAAATATATCCAAGTTTTTTCGCACATGAGCACAAATAATAAATAAATAAAAATTTATCATTTATGGCTATGCTGTTCATTAGCACGTAACGAAACTAACCATCATCCGCTATTCAAGCTACATTATATTGTATATTTTTTTTTATCACAAGTCACCAAAATCAGTCAAGTGGAATATTTTCTTAGTCCAAGAAAAAATAATTCTAGTTGCTACTTCTGCATGTTAAAAATGTCACTTAAAAAAAAATAACATGAATAGATTACATGGATGATGTAGTTTTGAATTATAATTTAACAATGAGACTTTAGACCAATGGAAATATACATATGTCATTCAATTAATGTTGTTACTTCAACAAGTTACAGGTTAAGCGTGACAAACTTGAACTTATTCCAATTAATGGAGTGAAAGATTAATCTTCAATTAATGTTAGCTTGTTTATAAAATCACTTTTGAAAGCATACGTTCCAATGACATATGTAATAGTTTACTTAAATACATAATTCTAAGACCTTTTAATTTTGTTACTGGTTTTTGGGGATTTCTTCTTTTATATTTTAAGGGCGGTAAGTAAGGTAGGTTAAGGTAGGTACTCATTAATGTGAGAATCAACAAGAACGAATGTAATTACTTGCTTTTTGACTTTTTTACTTTAAACTTCGTGTTGCAAAAAAGAAACAGGAAGTCTTCCAATAATACTCATAACTCATCGTAGGTTAATTGACAATTTCGAGTTTTCTGGTCTGAGACTAAAAATTCTGTTAATTTTTAAGAAGCTACAATGCAATGCTCGCAGTGTTTGTACTCTCTAATAGTCACTCACCTTAAGATCTGTTAAATGAATAAATTTTATGGTAAACTAAAGAAAAATTTTGTCAAATTACATTGTTTAGTTGTTTGCAATTTAACAACTTCATGCAGAAAATATAATTAAATTGCAACAAGTAATCAAATCAAATGAAAATGACAAAGCCTTTTGTTACCCAATAGCAGGTGTCCCAATTAAAATCGATTAAACAAATATAGAACAACAAAGCAGTAACAATGTGCAGCTTCATTTGGAAGTTGTTGGTTAATTAAGTACCTATCCCCATTAAAAGATAAATCCATCCTAGATTGGAAGCCATTCTCAATTTCATATAAACTTTTTGACTTGTAATACTTTTGGATGTTGTTTTATTTTGTTTATATTTTGTGGTTTTATAGATGGCAATGAAGGTATTAGAAAAAGGTTGCTTAAAGTATTTCATTTGCCCAGGAAAAATGTGTACAAGTGAAGTATTTTAAATGCAATTATCTTCATTTTAGTATAAGGAATACAAACACGATAGTTCATTGACATTAAAAGTAATTTAGGGTCAAATGTCAAAAATATTGTTTTTTCGCGTATAATTTTTTAACGGTAGAAGCTATGGAAAAATATTTCAGGCAACACTTGTAGATTATACGATTTTCTACAAATAAGCTTTTGACACTTTATATAGTGTTTAAATTATTTTAATGGCCCAAAATCATGTAGGTGGAAAATTTGAGTTAGTTTTTGTTTTATTCGATCTTATAAACCCGAAAAATCATTCCGGGAACGCATCCATAACTTAAAACCTGAAATTCTACTGGCCAAATAAATAAACAATTAAATTAATTAAATTTAGCTGCCCTTACTCTTAGCATTACTTATGCAAAATTTTCTTAAAGAATTCTCAAGTGCCTTAAAAAAATTAAAAAGAATCGTAATTTCTATTTAAATAAAAGTTGTCCAAAGAAATATGTCTCAATTGAGTTATAATGACAAAATATCAACATTTAATTCATTTAACGCTACAAAAGGTCTTTCCGGAATGGCATAGAATTGGTTTATCGTTCCATAAATAATCTTTTGCATGAATAAATTAAATTAAAGTGGTAATTGAAGTTCAATTTGATATACATATAAGGAACGTTCATCAATCAAGCGTCATTCCGGGAACGCCTGTTTCGGGATGAATAGAGATTAAAATTATAATTCACTTTTACAGTCACACAAAACTTGCTCTATTGATCTGATTGAACACAAAATAAAAACAAGCCTAATTTACAGTGTCAATGCTCTAAAGTGTTGTACTAACAAAAATCTTATCACAAATAGACAGGTTTGATTATTTTCTCTCAGTAAAATTTAAAATACGCATTTTATTTCGAAATGACCCAACCATTTCCACATACCTTATTACATTTTTTGTTACATTTTGTCATGTCATACATACATACATACATATATGTACTAAAAAACAAAAAAAAAATTAAAGCTCAAGCAATTGGCCTACTAACAACATTCACCACACGCTGCATTGGCACCAATATAATGAGCGTGTCGTCAGAGAGTTGAAAACTCTATATATTAAATTATACCTAGCTTAGCAATTTATATCCATCCTATCTATGTATCTATACCCGCCAAAACACTAAAATTTTTAGCTTCCACTTGCTGTTGGTATACCTAGAAGGAGTTGTGTCGGTTTGTCGATTTGCCGGTTTAAGCTTTAGACTCGAGAATGCTTGAACTACATCATATAGTCCAGTGTAGTAAGTAAGCACAAGCTTCACCATCAACATCATCTGATTTCCTCCGCAGCTATTAGCAAATAGAATTGTGAATGGAAAGGCGTTTATGTAACAGCGCAGCTCCGCACTGCTACCGCCACCGCTCCGATACCACATACTCGTGTTGAGCCATTGATCTATAAATAACCGGCTTTTTTGTTTTGTGTATCTTTGAGTGATGTTTCTATAAACCTGCGAAGATCACAGACAGGCTTGAATGGCCTGCAGAGCTAAGGTGTCTTACCTGTATAATAGTGGAAATGTCATATCATTTTAATGGAAAGAAGGAACTTCCAAAGAGTAACTTAAAGATGATAAGGTACGAAGGTCTAAGAGTATTCACCTATCAAAGTAAACAACTTGGATTAAAACAAGAATTCTGTGGTTTCAAACTGAAGGACTGATTTATGTAGCCCTCTTGTACCACCAATGAAGTGTTTCGGATGTTAACTATACTTACTAACACTGGTGCCTTGCGAATATCAAAGGGCGCGGTAGTGCCCAGCCAAGTTCTAGCAACTTTGGCACTACACCTTTATTAACAGGAACACACTCAGGCCACTTTCGACCCCCCTCTAATTTCTAAACAAATTAGGCCAGGAATTTCGAATTTGTTGAGGTAGTCAAGAACACTAAGCATGAGTGGTTTATGAGATACAGGGCTTCAAAAATTGCAAGAACCGTAACTGACTTACTCGCTGACAGATCATCAAAATTATGGAGAAAATTATAATAGAAAAAATCTAAAATTTGCATTAAAAAAATCGAATATTCAGGGGGAGCCTTGAAATTTTGCCCAATGGTATATAAATATGTATAAGGGAAAAAGTCTAAAATTTAAAAAATATGTTCTTCCAGGGGGCGTGGCATTCGCCCATACTCACTGAATTGGTATTCAATTTATGGAGCATTTTTAATCATCGTAGAGTCTTGAAATTTTGCACAATAGTATTTTGGCGGGGCATATAAGGGAAAAAATCAAAAATTTGAAAGTTTCCAATCAGGGGGCGTTGTATCCGCCCATATTCCCTAAATAAGTCTTTGACCATCGTGTAGTTTTAAAATTTTGCACAATGGTTGGTTTTGCAATGCATATGAATGAATAAATCGAAAATTTTAGATTTTACATTCAGGAGGCGTGGTATCCGCCCATTGTCGGCAATATGATCAAAATGTGGAACCGGCAGATTTTACCACAAGGGAAGCGTTAAGTCAACTTACTACCAAAAAAGTCATTATGTATTTGAAATATTGTTGTCAAAATATGTATGTGCCTTACAAAAAGTGATGAATATAAGATTTTGTATACAAGAATTTCGTTTTCGAGAATAGGTGTTTGATAATACCGAATTGGTTGTAAGGCTATAAACAGTGGTTCAAATGTATTATCATTTAGTTGAATTCTTAAGAGAAGTCGTGGTATATTTCGCTTTTTTATTATAAATAGATCCACCCAGTGACACATATCAGTATCTTCTTAATTTTTATTACTATTTTTGTCTAGAAAGTGTCCCAAATTTCTCTATATTCATGTCAATTTCTTCGCCCTTGCATATATTTTGTATTTAAGTATCTTTATCTACATTATTTTAAGTTATTTAAATGGGCTTTATAGAGGTTATAACTTATAACTTAAAAATATGTCTGAATGATAATGATTCTATAGTCTTTTAATCTCATTCAAAATTTGGCATGCAAAATATTTATAGGTCAAATTAAATATTCAAAGAATCTAGAATGGAAGTTATCAAAATAGTGACAAATCAAGAAACAATAAAATGAAATCATTGATTGATTCAGAAGATTTAACAATTCTGAGACTCTTTTTAGTGTGTTCAATTTTCTGTCATACTTTTATGATTCTGAAATACATAATAATGAGCTTAAGAGAAGTTTTGCATTAAAAAGTGTAATCATTTTTTGTTTGTTTATGATAATACCGTTATATGTATGTCTTTTGGGAAGATTTAGGTCACTTTTTTCACCGTCACCCTAGAATAGTGAAATTTTGCATAATTGTGGTGCTTTTCTGAGGAATTTTGGCACTCTGAACCTGAATCTGAAGTCTAGCACGTCACGTTTTCGAGATATGCTAATATGAACAGAACATGTCCAAAACCCGTTTTGTTGGTACATTTAACATCGATTTTTTTTACTATTAAAAACTTTAATGTGAATGTAAATGAAGTGCATTTCATCTGTCTAAATGATTTTAAATCATTTAAAAATTCGCTTTCGGCGCAAAGATATTGCAAAGTGAAATTTATGATTTGTCGAAAATACTCTCTTTAGTCCAATTAAAGTGTTTTTAGAGGTGGAAAGTTATGAAGTAATAAAATGGAAAATTTATCGTGTGGAACTTTTTACAGGCAATTCAATTTCTATCAAAATAGTTTTTTTTCCCAAAATTTTCGAAAATTGTTTTTTTTTGGATTTAAAAAAAATTTTTTTTTGGAATCGGTTTTACAGAATTACTCAATATTTTTTTAAATTTAGTTTTTAGATGTTGATAAATATGTAATATCTTAAAAATTGCGTACCAATTTAAAAAAGGTCTTTCAAAATTTTGTATCGAAAAAATATTTTTTTTTTAAAATGGCTCTACCAATTTTCAAAATTTGTTCTCTAAAAATGTATCTTTATAGAATAAATCAAATTGCACACTTCGTTTTGAGGTCAAATTCATTCAAGAAGCAGTTTTAGTCATTTGAAAATCGTTAAAAAAACTTATTTTTTTTTTAATCTATTTTTCGAAAACTAGATATCTCTGTTTTTTTTTCTTAGAATTTTTATTTGGTATAAGTATACTTAATTTGGAGCTCCAAATCATTTAAGAAGTTATTTCAGTGATCTTATTTAATTTTATATTTTTCTTACAGTTCTTCTGTAAGAGGCTTTAACATCCACAGCATTTTTGACCATAAGAGTAAGTATTTGCGACCGAATCGTGTATTTTTTTTTTTTTTTGGAAATCTCAGGAGAGAATTTTGAGAAAAAATTGCTAATAAACAATTTTTTCTCAAAATACGCACGAATATCAGTATTCTCGTGGTGTTGTATTTTACAGTTTAAATATTAAATATAACATTTTCAAACACATCTTATGGTCTTCAAACATTTTTCACGCTGGCCGTTTTGTTGCAATCAAACTTCAACAAATAAATCAAAATTCTTTGACCCAGTTTTAAGAAAAAAAAAAAAAAAAAAAATAAACAAATAAATAAACAACACAAATAATGCATACCATGCATCTCTATTGAAGTGCACAGAAAAAATTATGAATTTTCATTAAAAACTTCCAGACTATTAGTTTTATTTTGTTTCGTAGTCTTTTTTTTTTGTAACAACTACTTGCTCTAAATATTTATATTATTACAAAATTTGAACAAAAACAAAAAAAAAAATAACAATTTTATCTTCCGTTTCCTCAATTTTCGTTCCTTACCTTTTTCTTGAATTTCATATTCCTCTTCAGTCTCCTTGTCGGTTAGTTTTTTAAATTGCGTCAAATTCGCCACCGAAGTGTAACCAATAATGCGCTGTTCTCCAACTTCATCAATCTCATCACTTTCATAAGACAGCTTCAAACTGTAGTTAACTTTATCTTCAAATATCGAAGTGATTTTTCTCTCCAATTTATCACCAACACTAGAATCTTCTGTAGTAATTAATTTCTCATTTAAATCACAATTATTTTTTAACTGGCATGTCGAACTGTCCAAAGTGCCCGCACTAAATGTGCAAAAAATACTTAGCACAATAATTAAGACCAAACTAATTGTAGAATGCATTTTTTTTGGATTCCAAATTGATTTGATTTAACACGAAAATTACAATAATAATCCTCTCATTTCTATAATAGATAATTTTTATTTTTGTTTTATCTCATTGCCAAAGTGGTGTAAAAATAACTTAAAATCAGAACAAAATTCAAAATTGTAACGATTGCAACCGTTTTTTGTTGTTGTTGTGATTTTACTAAGGCCGACAACTTATTATTGTGTGTTTAAGTTGTTGAGAGAGAAGTCCCACTTTAAACCGAGGAAAGCTTCGTGTTACTCGATGAGACTAGCTTGAAGTCGCGCAGGTAACTAAATTCGCTAATAGCATAGTTTATGCCAAAGTCAATTCTTTGGGCCTTACAATCTTACACACGAAGTATTCAATCCAAAGGGGCAGCTTTACACAGGCACGACTTAAAGTACGCCTTGACGCGGCGATGCGACGTCATGTCAGGTGAAATTCTATACCATACATTCAAGCAAGCGTTTGATGCCAGGTGATTGGATGTGTGGTGACTATTGTGTGATTTGCTGCTGCGCTTCTAGATACATTTTCGCTTATACTTTGCGCCCAGATTGGTATTTTGTTCGTTCAAATTTTGTTTTCGTTAAGTTTTAAATGAATTGCAGTATTTTAGTTTTTTTGTTCATATTTGGTAGAATTGGAATGGTAATTGTTACAATAACCAATCTTATTGTTGTTGCTGAGTTTACAACTTTTCCAAATGAACAATAAATTTACAAATTTTTTAACGAGGAGGCAAAAACCACATCGCATCAACTGTGTATATTGTGCTGATGACTTTATGATTACAATGCGATTTGAACTTAAACGCTGAAATGTTGCGGAAAAGTGTGGTCTTGAAGGGTGACCATATCATGGCTTTTTTTAACACAATTTAGAATTAAAATTGCTATTCAGAGGTACTGCAGGGAAAGTTTAGGATTTGTAAAATTATTATGCTTTCAGGGCTTAGCATTTTACATGCAGGGTTCTAAACTCCGAGAATTCATGGGGCTTAACTCTTTGAAGGGGTTGAAATCTGTGCAACCAGCTCATTTTTCTGTTAAATAATCGATAATTTGTATGAGAAGATCATAATTATCGATTAATTTTGTATAAAATGAATAGCAATGATTTAAATGATGCATTATGCTCCAAAATTCATAAATATAAGTCGTGTTTTATTGGGTAAGCATCGCTGTAAAACTTTCTATGGAAAATAAAAACAAAACGAATGTTGCAGAAAAATAAGGCAGTAAGAAGCAAGATGGCTATGCTGGCTATAGAGCTTGGAAACATTGAAAAGAAGAGGGCGCAGAGTCGTATTAAAGAAATCATTTTTTGTTTGAAGGTTGGCAATTTCACGTGCGAAGGATGCGTTCGTTGATTTTTGTTTTTTTAATAAAACACGTTTTGAGTAGAAAAAAAATAAAATAACAAAAGTTACCATCGTGCAAAATATGAAAATAACATTTGCTTACTTAAAAAAGAATGAAGGGCAAATCGAGATCAGTCCATGTTGCAAATTGAAAAACACATTCGAAAAGTTTGCGAACACACCCTCAAACTGGTTTTGTTTTGTCACTAATTGCACAATGATGAAACTTACTTAGATTGTTGAAAAGGGAAATTGGCCTGTAGTTCGAGATCATGTTCCTAGCACCCTTCTTATGACCCGCCACGATTTTTGCAGTTTTCCACTTTTTCGGGAAGTAGCTGTTGTTGATAGAACAAGAAGATAATCACCGGCTACGGAAGCCTCTTTAAGACGATGTTAGATACTCCATCTGGTGCAGTTGATTTCTTTAGCTTGGAGCAACCGATTATTTCGGCTGTTTCTTCTGGGGAGCTCAGGTTTGGGCTGTCAACGGTGTCGTGGTGGTGTCGGTCGCTGAATGTTGTCATGCCCATGTTAGGCAGCAGAATCTATTGGATTGTTGCTTTTAATTCATCTAGAAACACACGATCTGTATATGGGTTCGGTGTGAAGTTTCCTTCGAAATGAGCTGCAAATGCTTCTGCTTTATGTTGTAAGTGTGTCTCCCAATCTTGTGTGTCTGTGTGTACCCTGAATTACAGCCTAGCCACTGAACCGATTTTCTTCAAATTAAATTACTTGCCATGTAACAATTAATGAAAAATTAACTTTTCTCAAAAACGGATCTAACCATTTCGATAAAAATGTTGGGTCTACTTCTGTTAAAATTTTACAAACGGTACCAAACTAATTTTTGGATACAAAAAAAAACAAAAAAACTGATGGTCTGGTCACCCTAGACATGGGCGACAAGTGATTTTTCAGTTCAATTAGGCGAGCTTAACAGAAAAATACTGTAATAAAATTGCTGAGGCTGGATTTAGTGTAAATTATAGTATTGTGAAATTTTGACTACCATTATGTTTATTTGTTTTTCTTGAATTGTGTATGTTGGTAGTTTTTCTTTTTTGTTCTCTTTTACTTGGTTTTTATTTTTGCTACCAGTGCACTTGCATTTCTACTTTCGTTTGCTAAATTTGAACAAAAAAAACATTATTTTTCACAAACACGATACATTATTTCTACAAAATTCATTACCCTTTTTTAAGTTGATTGACATTTTGCTTTGAATAATTTGCCTTAACATTAAAAAATTTTATTCTCTTTGAAGATACATTTTCTCAAAGGAGTTGGCTATATAGGTAGTCCTTGAAATGAATAACATCACTTAAGATAACTCAAGCACGATAATGCAACAAGTGAAGAATAAAAGTTAAGACATTCCTTTCATATATTCAGTTTAGCTATTCTATCAGTTATTAAATCGCACTCAATCCACAATCAATACAACTTTGAAACCTGATCTTGCCTTGCCTGTGAAATAACTTCACAAGCTGCTTCATTAAGATATCGCATTTTTCTTTGATCTTTGAAGTTCAATGATCACTATATTCATGAAGAAGATTCTACCTATAGAAACTACTGAGTCATTCTTTTATTTGATTGAGTTTGCCTACTCATTTGAGTCTACTCTATCCTTTCAATTATCATGCTATTTTATTGACATTGAGCTGAGAGAAGAATCCTGTAGACATATAAAGGTAGATGCTTTTATACGATTGAAGAGAACGAAATTATAGGCAACTGAAGATACTACGTCAACAAACATAAAAACACCTTTTAAAAAGAAATTTAAGATTGCAATCTTGATTGGTTTTATTTGATGTGGATATAGGATGACGATATATAAAGTGCATTGACATGCAATTTCACTGTGATAATTTGTCGGAAACAGAATAGAGAGTAGACATTTTATTTGCAACGCACGAATGCAAAATATTTAAGAACAGGAATTGGATTGGTTAATTAGACAGAAATTATATCCAACACAAGTTAAGAAGGAATACAAATATTTGATCGTATTTTTTTTATATGTTTGTTACCTCAGAACTTTTGACTGGGTGGATCGATTTTGATGATTCTTTTTATATTTGAAATCTTGTAGTCCTTATAAAAGGCCAAATGAAAAAAAATGTATTACAAAATCTCCCAACTCTTACGCAGTTATAAAAGAGGTGTATTTAATCCCAAAATAGAAATCTTCATATGCGTTTCATATTTTAAGTCACAAGGTAATTAGGTTTTTTAGCTCGTTTGTAAACCAAAGCTGAATTTAATCGACTTTTTCTTAACATGATCTATCATCACAGTGTCCATCACACTTCAAGTACAATTTTCGGCCATAAATATTAATAAATGAATATTCAGCTTCCAGAGTATAATCAACAGTAAGGTCAATAGTCATTAAATATGGCTCTCGCTAAAGAAAAAAAGAAAAAAAAAATATATAAGCCTGACAAAATATAACTGACCATTTGATGAAGAGATAAGTATTTTGTTTGTTTTTCCCATCAACCTATGGTAAAGTACGTTGATACGAATAAATATCGTGTTTATTCATTCAAGTGTAAAAAAATATTAAACAGAGTACTTACTAATTTTTTATGCTAACTAAATGACAAGAAGAAGCCGGAAGTATGTTTACTCCCACGGAAAAGACATATATATTTTGTTTGGTTAACCTTGAACTTGGAATTTCCTGATTGTTATTTGTCTTCAAATTTTCTTGTGGAAAGCTATTAAAAGATTTATGAAGGTACTTTAAATGACAGTAATTGTTAAGTGTTATGGATTTTTTATGAGAGTTAGCTTAACTTCCTAAGCTTTTCTTGCTGACAATGTATGAACAACATGATTTTTTTGTTCTAATGAGTTATGAAATAAAAATTAACGAGGGCAGTAATATTTTTTTTACATACCTAATCAAGGACCAGTACATAATATATTCCTTCAAAAAAATACCGGAAATAAGTTTACGAATACTTATGGCTAATACCTTTAGCTGTTAGGTATAGCTTCATTTGAAAATATTTTAATAAATGAGGACAAAAACTTTAAAGGAAGTCTTCATTTTAAGTTTAAATATATTTTTAGGAATCTTCTTTAATTTATTTTCTCCTAATCACGCTCTTAGGGTCAAAGTTGCTGTGGACGTTAAAGCGTTATACATATAAAGTTCTTAAAAATAAATAATTTTATAAGAAATTTAAAAAAATAATATAATGAATCAGTACAAACTTAAACAACTACTGAAATTGTTGTGAACTTCAAACTAAGTGAGTCCCCTGAGACCCCCCCCAAGCCTCCAAAATCATATTATTTTTAAGGTGATTTCATCATAATTCACATGATTAACTGAAACTTATTGTGGCATAACGTTTTTTGGATTATTAAGTAAAAATACTTACTCAGTTTTATTATATACATTTTTGAACATGAAATGTTACACTATATAGAAATAAAAAAAAAGTAGGTACACTTTAAGACCAGTGCCAATAATTTTATGGAAATAATAAATTATTAGCAGGATATAATATTTATATGGTGGAAAAAATTGGGTAAAGTGGAAAAAGTGGGGCGGGTACATTGATATATTTTTTACTTATACAAATTTATTATAAATTATATAATTTTATAAATAAAATAAAACATATAAATAAAGTAAAATAAAATATTATTTTTTGTGTTTTTGACGAATTTATTTTGAAAAAATAGCATCATTTTTCAATCAAAAAAGTTGTTGAAAAAATTTTTAATTTTTGCCAATTTTGAATTGAATTCATTTTGGTTAAATTAAGGAGATTTTGGGAGTAGATTGGATTTACCATATATGTAGAGTGACTTTCTATGTCAATACCAACCATCAATCATAAGAAATCACGAATTAATTTGTTTGATTCGATACCCTATCTTTCCTGGACTATTAAGGTATTATACAAGAGCTGTGATATTTGCCGAAAAAACCTTCGATACAATGAAGTAAGGTTTTTGCTCAAGAGTTTTAAGCATCTCAAATAAACATAATAAAAAGCAGTATGTCTGCAAGGTTAGGTTGTTTTTTCCGACGACGACGCAAAAGGCGATGGCGACCACGACGCAACGTTTTCAGCAAGTAGTTTTTACTTTTAATTGATAAAAAATGCCAACGTTTTTTTTTAGTAGCTTTAACTTAACTTTGGCGATTTTTTAAAGAAAAAAGTTTAAAATTTGTTGTTTTTTTTTATATTTTAGTTACTATTAAATCAAGTTTTAAGAAAATGCTTGGTTGTGCACAGAAGTAGTATTAAATCTTTAATTTGAGATAAGTTTTTGCGCATTCGGGATTTTGGTCATTCATGGGTAATGTCCAGACTTGTTGATTTTTAAATGATTCATTTCCATTCCTCAACATAAACCATAAAACAAAAACTGATAATGTTTATTGAAATTAAATGAATCACCAATTTAAATGTGTACAGCTCGAAAGTTCCATACAACCAACTATTTATTGTGCTTATAATTACTTAACTTGCATAATTAATATGAATTCATTTGAATATAAGGACAATTAAGATCTGTGAGATAGTAATTTCAAAAGGTTATTATCCTTTAAATCTGTCAAAAAATGGTGCTGGTGCTGGATCTAATAGAGCCAATACCAAGAAGAAATTTCTTCACATAACACACTTATTTTCGTTTTTCTATTTAGACTTCTAAAGTAGTATAACATGTAAAATAACTCAAAAATTTCTTTGAAAATAGTGGGAAGTCTACATTTGTTTTTTTGAGGAATCTTTAAATTTAAGCTTCGTATGATAAATTAAACCTTCATGTCGAATTTCGTAACTGTATCATTAATTTCTATGGTATTTCTGCATTGTTTTACCTGTTGTACTGAAGTTTTAGTTATATGCAGCCGTCTGGTGTCTGCTGAGTCATGATCGTGTTGTAAATTGAAATAAACTGCTTTCAGGGCCATAGGACCCCAAATGTGGATTCATATAGTTGCTGAAATATCCCTGCAAAAAATGAGCAATCATCCGGCTGCTTACTGAAGTAACTTTTTGACGGGTGAGTGAAGAATTAAAAAATATTTAATACCAATTTGGTTCCATCAATATTTTGAACTGCTTGCTCCACCAATCTTATCGATCCACCCTCATGTTTAACTGTTGCAGAAGGTTGTACCTTTGTCCCGCGAAGTTTTTGACATAACTAATAAAGCCTGGTAATAAATTTGGAGAAGAGAGAAGACACCAGACGGCTGGATAATCTTCATTTTTTGGGGTGGCTAATGCAATCTTCTGACCTGCTTCGTGTAGAAAATGAATGGAAGCTTGTACACCGGGAGATTAGTATCATGAATTATTTCAAATTACTAAGCTGATGGAACAAATAGGGAAAAAATATCACCAAATTTCTCGAAATTATTTCGTGTCTTTAATTGGCTCGATGTTTAATATGTTAAGTGCCGTTAATTTCTAAATAAATACAATAAATTCCTTTCTTACAATTTTTCATACAAAATTGAGGAATTTCACTTGTAATACAAGTAGGTACTTGTAGTTTTGTGTCTTGTGTCAAATACTTTCGTATCTTAACTTACTTCACCAATACAGAAAAAACCTAGAATATGCTCACTTTTTGCTTGTTAATAATGAGAGCTTACGTAAGACGCAATGATATTGTGTTCCCTTTATTGAGAAAAAAAGTAATTTAGTGTGAAATATTGAAAAGGTGTCATTATCACCCGACTTTACCCTATTAATATTATTTTAATAAACTAATTCGCAACATAACTCATGATTTTCCTAATCAATTTGTGGATAGATTTTATATTTTATTCTTTACAAAAAAAATTGTCACTTTTATTTAAAATACTATGAACTATGACAGCTCGGGCTTACTATTAGTAATACAAACTTAAATTTAGAAAATCCATAAAATAGGAACAATTTAAATGCAAACGGACAAACCGCATATAGTTTTTTTCTGTTAAAAATAAGAATTCTTTCTTGATGGGCATTAAATACCAAGTGGAAAGTCAATTTTTAAATGCATTCAAATGCATTAAAAAATGGGATTCCCCAAGTATTTCTAGGTTATTTTATTTCTTACACATCCGTAAAATCGTGTAGAGCTGGTATTTTATTTGTGTTTTTAATGATGCGATTAGCGGGCGGTGGCGGGCGATATGGCGGGCGTTCGGTGCATTGTATTTTGACAAGTTCATATCAGAAAGTAAAACTATACAAATGGAATGAACTCATTAGGGAAGAACTTGTTGGCCCTGGATATCATGAAATTGGACAAGTTAAGTTGTTCTAAAAGTAGAAAACAAAAGAAAATAAATTAAGACAATCTGTTGTAGAAGGTGAATAGGTTTTATGTATTGAGTAGGTTTGGTATATTTATTTAGGGACTGATTATCATTGCAAAGCTCGTAAGCAAATACAAAACGAAAACAAATCTAAATGTATCAGCTACTGTTTTTTTAAACAAATCATCTTTGCAAACACTCTAAAAAGTTCCAATAAAAAAAATACTTCCTTCTACAGTATGACGAATATGTGAATAAACTCAAATTCATTCATCTGAAATTTAAAGAGGAGTGTTCATCTATTCAACCATGTCGCTTCGCAAGTGCCAATATTTACGTATTTTGACTCACGATATTCAATTACATTGCCAATTGATCACGGCTACCATATTACTGAAGGTGGCTTAATGGAACCTTCAACATAACTCAAGACTTAACGCAGATTTCATACATTATAATGAATTCAATGCAAAAGCATTTTGTTAGCGAGTTTATAGTGTTTATTTGCATTTGAAAAATAAACTTTTCCGGATTGACTACTGAACTAGAAAAAAATATAAATTACCAATAACAACATCAAAAAAACAACCATAAGAGAGGTTATGTCACTCGTATCTTTACCTCATTGTCCCATTTCCATAAACTTCAAAAACAATTTGCCCAAGATTCTCACTTGTTGAATACATAATTAGATTTTTCTTTGATTTCAATTGGTTTTCTGTTACACCAAAACACTTCAACTTCTACGGAAAGTGACAGCGCATTGACAGAGGTCTAAATTGTATTTTTTGTTTTCATTTTGTTTGATGCAGGTAGTGGGGTTATAAACCATACCGTCTGCCATATGCCATCCATAATAGAGTGCATATTTTATATGATAATAATATAATAATTATTTGGCATTCAATCGTGATTTGATTACGGCACGAATGCGTGTGTTAAGCATTAGAAGTTGCAAATTGATCGCAAATTGTCTGTGACGAAGTTATGGATACTGACAGCGCAGGCGCAGTATCGCTGTTTAACCCAAGAGGTGGATCTGTGTCATGAAAGAAATATCAAATATGAAAAGACCTTGAGTTGGGTTCATTGTCGAAATTAAGCGACATTTTCACGAAATGCAATTTTGTGTTATGTAGGTTTAGAAAGTGTGAGTAGTTTTTAATGACGTTGACTTATTAGATAGGAAGATACACCTTAACCTACGCAAAGTAATAAATTAACAATAAATTGTTTAAAGTTCATTAATAAAGTGCAATTTTATGCGAGTATCAAGTGAAGGTATTTATATAAATTCCAAATTTATAGGTACTGATCAAAATTATGTTTGAAGTGAAGTTAATTCAACGATGGTTGGTAAACATTTTTGATACTCCTCTTTTGTTCACATGGGCAAATGTTCAAACGCACACACAACATTATAAGTTATCGTGTTGATACCCACTAACTGACCAATTCATAACACTGGTCAGTAAAGATCTTTTTGCCTAAACTTTGATAAACGTCTCCAAAGGCTTTTGATGTGCTTCTAAAACAGCGAAAAATTTTGATTTGATTGGTTGATTTTCTAACAAGAAATTCGAAAAAAAATTAGCAATTCAAAAACCTTTAACGATTGGCAAAGTTTGGGCAGACTTTTATAAAAAAAAATTGGTGCGCCACTTTTAAGATATTATTTATAAATTTTTTTTTTAAATCCAAAAAAATAAAAAAAAATGGTTTAAATTAATTAAAGATGGTTCTATGGCAGGTACCGTTAATAACTGTTGTTGAAAAAAAATTGTTTCCATTTAAAGATAGACCTTATCCAAAAAAATTAACATGATTTTTTTAATCTAAATCGTAGGAAACCATTTTTGAGAAAAATCAGTTTTTCTAAAACCGGTTCATGACAGGTAGGTACCGTTATTTTTGGTCCAAAAGAAATAATTAAAAAAAACATCTTTGGATAGTCTCCAAAAAACGCCACATACCAAGTTTGGTAAATCGATCCATCCGTTTAGGCTATGGCTTCTGTTACATACATACAGACAGACAGAATTGTCGGACCCACTTTTTTCTCATTTTCTATTATCGTAATGTCATGTTTTAGTGTTTTTCTTATAATAAATTTGAGTAACATAGAATATCTAAAACTATTGAAAACAAACTCAAAATCAATAAATCACAAAAAAAAACAACAACAAGTACATAAATAATTTTTCGGGGCTACAGCCTTGGTTAAACTAGACCAATTTTTTAAATTAACGTACCACTGCAAAAGTTGAAGTTTATATATAAATAAAATAAAAATTAATATAAGACCACTGGGTATTTCCATTGTAACGGGTGTGACACATTTTTCATGTGTTTCGCTCCTGTCTTTTGTTCTATTCATTCGATAAAGTATATAAACACTTTAATACTTAATATATTAAGTTGTTTAATTGTTTTCAATATTGAATGTATTGCAACTATTGTATTGCCTTAGAATATCTTAATAGAAGCTTTAACGGGTGTGACTTTCTAATGCCACACCCATTTTTTTATTTGGTCATATTCTCTGGCAGTATAAGAGTTGTACTACATTAAATATTTATAACTTATTATATTAGGTGCTAAAGTGGTGTCAGATGTGTCACACCCGTTACAATGGAAATACCCACTGTTCATAAAATTATGTAAATTAAGTTACAGAAGACAAAAAGAATAGATTATTACATTTTTGACCGTAATGTTTCATTTGTTAGTATAATTTAATCTTATAATAAATATTGAAAACTTAGGAGTCATTTTAAAATATCAAATATCAAGAAGCATCAACTAAAATATAGTACGCCAAAGGCAAAACTTACCAAAATTACTTGTTCGATAAAATTTCATTTATTCCATAAAAATTGTATAATTATTTTGGTCTTATAATTAGTAATAGAGGCATCAAATTTCAAATGAAATTTTTTTTTTGTGTTTCATCCAAAATTCAGTTTACTGATGATTTTGTGGGAACAGGTTTCGAATAGTTGCATGTAAAAACGGACGAACGATATTTGTGTTGTTTCTCGCAAGCAAGATCAAGATATCTTTTCAACCAAAATCATTGCAAAAAAAAAAACATTAAGTAAAACTACCTGCTCGGTCCTTTGTTTGATCTTGCTTATTTGGCACAGTATCCTATTAACTTTGTATTCTGAGTACCTAATCTAAATCGTGTTTATGGACTGTTAAAATACCACCAAGAAAGTGCTTAAATGAATTTTTTATTATTTTTGCACGACTAATAATTATTATTTTTCTTAATCTTAAGTAAAATCTGAAGAGTTCTTACACGCTTCACTGTTAAAATCATAAATAAAATTTTAAACCAACACGTAAAAGGGGATTTTTGTCTAATTTAAAAAAAGAAATAAGAACTTTTATGTCCTCAAATCGTGTATCTTGTGTAAAATTTATATTATACTTCTTCGAGGAGAATGCGTTTGGAATTCCAATTTCATTTTCGATTGCATTGTTCATATGGTTGAAAATATTAAAAAAAAAAAAATAATAATACTTTTAAGTCACGAATTAGCTTTGAAAAAGTCTTTGAACCTTCTTACGTAGATTGACTACGTTATACTTTGAAGTGCTTCGAACAACTTTTGCTTTAGAAATATAACTGAAATATAGTAAAAAGTAGATTTAGCAGTAGATTCTGTAACCTAAAGAAATGCACCAATTAATGTTAGAAAATCTTGTTAATCAATTTATTGCTATAATAAATAAATTTGTGAGCTGTAACCTGCTCTGAAGGAATTCACAATTTTAATTCACAATTTTGATTGTTTTTGTGAAAAATGGGGGGAAAAAGTCACATAGTCAATTTCATCTTTTCCTGTGACTTTTGTGAGGTAAAAGTGATGTTGTGGGAAATTGCGATGTTAACGACGAAATTTGTAATTCCACCGGACTATTAGACTTGTTTAATTCCTAAAAGTATACAATAAAACAGACTATTCCATATTGATTTGATTCATAATTCAAAATGAACTTTTTGTGTCTATTTGTAACCGAAGTTTTTTTTTGGTGCGGTTGAAATTCCACATAAAATTATGAAAAAATCTTTATAACGTTGTTGATACAACAAAAAGTCGTATGTCAAGTGACTTTCAATTAGAACTTATAAATTTGAATTTAATTTTTTAAGTTACTATTACCGTAAAACACAATAAAATTGATAACCTTTTTACTTGAATGGCACCTTAACTTTAACCATAGAAGTCTGTGTCTGTCAAATAGAAATTCCATCATGGAAAATGTGTTGGACACATGACTTTTTGTAGTATCAACAACGATAAGATACATCTGCGAGAACGCACTTTGTACTTTAGGTTGAAGAATAAACAACTGCAATACTTTAAATAACACTGAAAAAATATTTGAGTGTATTTTATAAAATAATAACAATTTGTGACAATGTCAGATTTACTTTTAAGGAGGAATTTACTTTTCCAGTGAGGCCATAAGATTTAATTTCTTTAGCTTGTGGTATTTGTGGCAATTCAGTTATAACGCACTCAAAGCTCAAACATTTGTACTTACTTACATTCATCCAAACTTTTTAACTCATAATTGAAATAACAAACTATGTAGCCAGCCAAAAACAATGCTAAAATTATCAAAATTTTCAAATCAAATTTTCTTTGATAAAGTATTTTTTTATACCTCTGAGACCTACAGTATAAGATGGGTCGGGTAAAATGAAAATTGAACTTTAACGCGTGGCAACCTTGTGCCTAAACAGGATATTGCTAGGCAACCCAAGTGCAAACTGTTTCTTTAGACACTACCTGAATGAATATATTATATAGGTCTTAACTGGTATAGCGATGAGGGAAGGTCATCGCATGGCGAGATCTTAGACTATAAGATTTTCTTCATGAAAACAAGAAAGTTTCTCTATGGAATTATCTTATTATTCACTATTTTGACTTTCTCCATACAACATTTCCTGTCTTTCCTATGCTATTGTAATAATATCAATAAGAAACATTACGTCCTTTGGTGCTCAAGAGATTTAATTGTTTCTATTATAGATCCATCACCTATAATAATTTATAAAGCCCTATTTTATATTCGGTCCAAGAAGTACCAAAAATAGTAACAACCCTGTGACACATGGTAAATTGGCAACAACGGCTTCTGCATTAATATAGGGTGTTAACCCTATCATATTTGTTTTTTTTTTCACCTATTTAACTGGAATTCGATTAGGGAAGGTCGATTTATGACGGAATCTTGTGCTAAATAAGCTCAATTAAATGTTTAATAATAACTTTTAAGAAATAAAAATAATAATGATTATTATATTTTACCTTATAATTTTCAGTAGGTGTACAGAATTACTTGTATAGCTAAAATAATGCATCATATAAGTTATACAATCATGTTAGATCAGATTGTTTTTTATATTTTAATAATTAATTACTCAAAAGGTAACATTATAAAATCCAACTTAATAAGCACAGATAGTTTATCTTTATTTTCTAAAATGATATACAATATACATTTATTATATAAAACTATCTTGATGTTAAACTTTTAGTTACAGGAGATCATGAAAGAAGGGATTTGCTTAAATAGTTTTCATTTGGTATTCAATCAAAGCATTTTAGTTTGTTTTTGTTGTTTGGTTTATTAAAATGAGTTTTGTTTTATTTGTTTTGATCGTAGTCATATCTTTTTATTTATTTGTAAGAATATGGAATTTTCTGCGCATTGTGAAATTTTCAACAACGCTCAAAGGACCAGGTCCCAGGGAGATGATGAAAAATGTGAAAAAAGGAAGTAAGTATAAATATTTTGAGAACAAATGTTCTTTCCTAAGGTTCTGCATGAAGTCAAAATGTTTCCATATGGTGTCACATTGTCGCACAGTGGGATTCAAGGTGATTTTAGCGCGCCAAAAGTAAATTTTAAAAAAGTTTCAAAAATGCTTGATATTTTCAAGAAAGAATCTTAACACATGACCTATACAAAATCAATTATTGGTTTTTGTAGGACCTGATTTGTTTTTTTGTTGCTTTTTTGTTTTTTTAGAGAACTAAAGTTACTTTTGATTTTTTAAGCAAAATTACTGCTATCGTTCTATTGATATTTATTTCAGTAATGAAAAAAATGGATTAAAGTATTTTTGTCTTGTCAGTAAGAAGTGTATGGCTTAACAATTATTAGTTATTTTTTTTTTTCATCGGTTACTTATAATTCACATCATTTATCATGTTTTTTGAAAAGCCTGCCAAAAATCCGCAATCTCACACAACCTATTGTGCTTAAAAATTTTAGGTTGGTCAATGCTCATTTTAATATACCCCACAAAATTCATGGCCCACTTTGCCCGACTCGTGTATAAAAATGAGTTTTAGTTTTAATGGACGTTATATGTCCATTAGATCGTTAGTTATTTTTAGTTCAAACTCTAAGGTGGGAAAACTATATTCAGACAGTTAAAAAAAAAGTGCCGCAGTTTTTTCAGATTTTTATTTTGACCCCTAAAACCCCCTGTAGTCGCTTAAAGTTACCAACAAAATTGAAAATAGTTAGAAATGACATTAAAATATGGCACTTTTCGTGAGGAAAAACTATATTTGTTTGCAACTCGTACATTCTATCTCATTTTTTTGTTTTAATTTTAATGAATGCTTCCGTTTTTTTTTTATTTCACGGCACTATGTGGCAGTTAACGTGCAAATTTTTTTTTTTGATTTGATCAAAAACGATAACTTTGAACTATTTCGATCAAGTTCTGACCAAACTAAGAACGAGGCAATTTTTGGACTTCACGCAGCATATATGTATACAAAAATTATTATGCAATTACATTAGCAATCCCAAACTTTTCTGCACCGTTGCAAGAATTTTTTTACTAAAAAGTGTAAAACGTTGATTTTTAACAAAGCTTTCGAGAAATAAGTACTTCAGTTTTTGTTAATAGAAATAGTAAGGTAGTTCCTCGTAATGATAATATAGTTCACCCGATAAGTTCATAATTGCTTTAAATACGAACGCGAACCCTGCGAATCACGCTGACTCCCCGGGAGTAAAGTATTGCGAATTCCATAATAGGCATGATTGTATTGTACCTTTTTGTTTATAATTATCATAAATAAGCTCAGAAATAGAAAGAAAATAATTTATATAATAAATTGTATTTACTTGAAGGTCTTATGTGCAAATGTAAAGGGTGGTTAAATTTCAAGGGCCGATGTTGATTTTGAATAAAACACAAACTATTTAGGAAATTATTGTAATTTTATTTTATTATGATATATTGGTATTACTCAATTATGTATGGAACAAAATATCGGCCAAATGGGCGCCGCGACCACGGCGGCACACCTCCATCCGATGGTCCAAATTTTCGATGACCCTGAGGCATAATGGAGGTTCTATGCCGTTAATGTGTCGAATTATCTCATCCTTTAGCTCTTGAATTGTTGCTGGCTTATGGACGTACACCTTTTCTTTCAAATAACCCCAAAGAAAAAAGTCCAACGGTCTCAAATCACATGATCTTGGCGGCCAATTGACATCGCCATTACGTGAGATAACACGGCCATTGAATTTGTTGCGCAAAAGAGCCATTGTTTCGTTAGCTGTGTGGCAAGTGGCACCGTCCTGCTGAAACCACATATCGTCCACATCCATATCTTCCAATTCGGGCCATAAAAAGCTCGTTATCATCTCACGATAGCGAACACCATTCACAGTAACTGCCTGACCGGCCTCATTTTGGAAAAAATACGGCCCGATGATGCCGCCAGCCCATAAACCGGACCAAACAGTCACTCTTTGTGGGTGCATTGGTTTTTCGACAATCACTCTTGGATTCTCATTCGCCCAAATGCGGCAATTCTGTTTATTGACGAATCCACTGAGGTGAAAATGTGCCTCATCACTGAAGATGATTTTCTTCGAAAATTGATCATCCACTGTTGCCATTTCTTGCCACCATTCTGCCCATTCACGACGTTTGGAATGGTCAAGAGGCTTTAGTTCTTGAGCCAATTGCACCTTGTAAGCGTGTAAATGCAAGTCTTTATGCATAATGTTCATCAACGACGAGCGTGAGAGGTGCAATTGTTGGGCACGGCGACGAGTTGAGGTGGACGGCTCTTCAGCCACACTATCGCGAACAGCAGCAATATTTTCTGCAGTACGAGCTGTACGAGCATGCACTGGTGTTCTCACATCTTCTACAGACCCGGTTTGCTCGAATTTTTCCACGATTTTTGCGATTGTACGCACATTTGGACGATCAAATTGACCAAAAAAATCACGAAGTGCACGATATGCATTTTGATTTGAACGCCCATTTTCATAATAAGTCTGGATAACTTTAACACGTTGTTGGATTGTGTATCTCTCCATGGTTCAAATTGAGTAAGTCTGAAATAGAGAAATGTCAAATAAAATTCGGAAAAAAACTTGGCGTTTAGGTGTGGTTCACATTCAACATCGGCCCTTGAAATTTAACCACCCTTTATATTAAATATAAGGTTTATTTAATTTTTAATAGGAACTCTTTACTGGCTAAGAGACCTCCAAACCAAATACGGGTCAACATTCTGCTTTTGGTTTGGTACGGATCTAACTGTGTTTTTAACCGATCCAAACGATATTAGACTCATTCTTAGCAGCAATCAAATTTTGCACAAATCGAATAGCTATAGAATTATAGAACCTTGGCTGGGAAAAGGACTTCTTACCAATGGTGGTGAATTATGGCATCGAAGAAGGAAAATGCTGACACCAGCTTTTCATTTTGAGAAATTAAGTGAATTCAAACAGTCTATGGAAGATAATTGTAAAATTATGATTGAAAAACTTAAGGAAAAAGCCAACGAGGATGCATTTGATATCTATCCGTTCATAACTCTTCTGACCTTGGATATAATCTGTGAAACTGCGATGGGTGTGCAGAAAAACGCTCAGCTCCATAGTACATCGGAATATGTCACTGCTGTACAAGAGTATACATTTGAAGAAACTATCTTTCATCATGTCTTCAATTTCTCTTTTTTTCCAGCATGTGTCGGATTTCTCATGAGCAATCTTATTCCATTTGGAAAAGGTTTAGTTTTCTTTATAGATTCACAAGTGATTACAAAGAACGGCAGCGTGCTTTGGATATACTTCATGGCGAAACAAGGAGAGTAATTGAAATACGGAAACGAGCCCTTAAAACACCGAATGTTAGGATCTTAGGTGATGTTGGTAGAATATGTTATTATAGATAGATAAACTAACGTTATAGCATTTTTTATAGAAAATATCGATAAACGTGGTATCAAAAAACGATTAGCTTTCTTGGATATTCTACTATTAGCTCAATCAGATGGTGCCGATTTGACAGATGACGACATACGCGAAGAAGTTGACACCTTTATGTTTGAGGTAAGAAATACTTAAAAAAAAAGCTTCATAAAAAATACATTTTCAAAACTTTTCAAGGGTCACGACACCACAAGTTCAGCCGTTTCATTTGCCATCTATTTACTTTCTCAAAATAACGCTATTCAGCAGAAAGCCTACGAAGAAGCTGTAGCTCTGGAAGGCAAAGAAAGGGAAACAATGAAATACCTTGAAGCTGTGATTAAAGAAACTCTCCGATTATTTCCATCAGCGCCATTTTATAGCCGAACGATAAAGGAAGATATTAATCTTCGAAATCTCCACATACCAAAGGGTGTATCTTTTAATCTCTTGGCTTTTGTTTTGCAACGAGATGAAAAATATTTTCCTGAACCGGATCGATTCAATCCGGAAAGATTTTTGAATGACGAAAATAAATTACATCCATATGCGTTTATTGCTTTTAGCGCAGGCCCAAGGAATTGTATTGGTAAATTTAGATAAATTTTTCGACCAATAACAGATTTTGAAACCTATTTGAAGCTGACAATAGCTGTAGAAGTATTTTATTTCCTTCAGATCTGATCCGGATTGGATTTTCTTTCAAAATTAGGTACATGTACAGTACAGCAAAGAATAAAACACAAGATCCAATACGAATCAGATCTGAGGAAAAATATAATACAGCTAATATTGTTATTCTTAAGATACGCTTCTTTTTCAAGGTTGACAATTTAATTCATTGTATAATGATTTTTGTGTGTTTTCATATTTTTAACTTTATTTTCTTATATAGGACAAAAGTATGCTATGTTGGAACTGAAGTGCATTTTAGCAAATTTATTAAGAGCCTATGAACTTTTGCCTGTGGTAGGTTATGTTCCGCTACTATTGCCCGAAGTGATTCTCAAAAGTAAAAATGGAATTCAAGTGAAACTGAGGAAACGTTAATCATGGATTAACTTCTGCTGATAGAATTTCTAAAATAAATATGTTTATGATAAATTTGAGTGATACCCCTTAAAATTTTAAGCATGCATCATAAATTTTTTTCTGTACTCAACGTCTACAGCGAAATGGTAACGAAAACGTATACGAAAAATATTTAAAGAGTATACTTATTTTGTCAAATTTGAACAAAAAAAAAATTCAAATAAACTAAAATCCATCATTTCCAGTCGAAAATAATATGTAGGCAGTAAATTGTGAATGCAAAATATGAGGAGACTTCTCCAAAAAAAAATTAATAATCTTCATTTTCACCCGGCAAACTGCGTACCTACTGCTGAACGAATATATATAGTAGAATAAATAAAAATGCAGGACGAAAATTTTCGTTTACGATTTCATTGTGTGATTATTGTATTGGATTTGTTTGTTTCGCTTCAGTAGCGTACTGGGCTTGACACAAAATGTAGAAATTTAGTAGAGAATTCAAACATTCCAAGAACTAAATAAATTCGAAAAATAAAACATAAAAGTTTAATAAGTTCACGAGTTTCAACTTTAATTCTGCACAAAAAGACTATACCTTAATGAAATACAGAACCAAATGAGTAGTTGTTAAAATTGATGTTAATACAAATATTTCCATGAGTAATATAATGTTCATCGTTTTAATTTAATAAATTTAAACTAAGTAAGATGGAAAATAAATTTTGCACAATAATGAAAGTCATAGTAAATTAAAATGCAATAAATAATTGTGATTTTGAAAATTAGTTAAATATCCTAATCGATCTGATTTTAGAAAAGGCGTTCGCATGTTCTTTAACACAACAAACATTTAAAATTTGTAAAAATTCGATGTAACATTTTTGTCTTTTTTGTTTAAATTACAGTAGAATCTCAAAAAAATGAACAGATATAAAACAGACCCGTTCATCTTTTCTAGCTGTTGATCTTTTCAAGCATCAAGAATAAGTTTAAGAAAAACATATAGTTTTACATAAAATATTTGCATCTATCAAAATCACAATTAATTTAATTTAACAAAAACAGCAAAACATATTAAAAATAAAAAAGTTGTTTATCATAAAAATAAAAAAAATAAAAAAATGACTTATTTTGATATTTTTGTTTAACTGCGTTAATCTTTCCGAACTGTTCATGTTATAGAACCGTTGATGTTTTCGAGATTCGACTGTATAATTATCCAAAATAATATCATCTGCAGCCTACAGGTAAAAAAGGTTATGATAATTAAATTCAAATTTTTACAAAAAAATGAGAATACCAATAAATAAATTATTTCTTAATCAAGCTGACAACGAAATAATTTGAGATATGTAACTGTCAGGAAAAAATTAATATTTTTTGTTTTAACTTTGTTATTTGCCTAAATTTCGAAATTTGTTTTGTTCTCCGTGCTGTTTTTTTTTTTTAAATAATAATGTCCGTAGAGAAAAAAGTTTATTTCAGGTCGCATTTGTATTTGTATTGTACTGTATTTGTATTCTTAAAAAATAAATAATATTATAAGAAATTTAATATAAAATGCACGACTCGATCGCACGTACTGTATCCTTGGGTTAAAGTTGCTATAGACCTTAAGGCCTCTTACATAAAGTTTATAAAAATAAATAAAATATAGGGTTTCGCTTAAGTTATGTACATATTTATTTACAAGAAAAGTGGAACATGTGTTAAAAGAATAAAACTAATTTTAAATTTTTATTTTTTTAGTTTTTAAATGAATACATATTTTTTTTTGAAAACTTAATAAGATTGTTTATGGTTATATGAAATATCTGGGCACAAGTTTTGGTCAAAATTCTTAAACCGTTTACGAGCAAAAAACGGCAACGCAAAACTAAAAACACAATACAAACACAAATTTTAAACAAAATCATTTAAGTCGTTTTCAAGAAAAATCCATTAACTCAAAAACAAAAAAATTCACGACTTTGGTGCACGTAGTTGCTCTTATAGATAAAGTTACTGGTTATGATAAGCCGTTTTTAATTAAAAATTTGTAAGTGCCGTTTTAAGAAAAAAAAAATTAAAAAAGCATAAAATTTGATTTTCAAATGACTTAAACAGTTTCTTTAATGAATTTAACCTGAAAACAAAGTATGCAATCTGATTTCTTCTATAATGATACATTTTTAGAAAAAAAAAAAATTGAAAACAAAAAAAAAAACTATTTTTTCTATATAAAATTTTACAAGGAGTTTTATAAAAAAAAAATTGATGTGCCATTTTTAAGATATTATTTATCAACATCTACAAACTAAATTTTGAAAAAAAATTGAGTAGTTTTCGAAAAAACGATCTTTCACAAAAAAAATTTCAATGTTTTTTTTTTAAATCCAAAAAAGTAATTTTCGATAATTTTTTTACTACGGCAGCTTAAATGCTTTCATGTAAAAGAATGGTTGGGTCATTAAGGAGAAAATCAGAATTTAAAAATACCGTTCTATGGCAGGTACCGTTAATAATAGTTATTTAAAAAATGGTTTTTATTTAAAGACAGATCTTATCCAAAAAAAATAACCATGAGTTTTAATCAAAGTTGTAGGAACCATTTTTGAAAATAATGAGTTTTTCTAAAACCGGTGTATGACAGGTACCGTTATTTTTGGTCGTTTTAACGTTTCAAGGAAATGCTTAAGTAGCTTCTGATCTTAGTTTCGATTTCACTTTTGAAACAAGAGTCCAAAAGTCTTCACAAGCGTACCTGCACTTAAGAAAAATCACTACTTGAAGGACGAATAGTAATTCCACCCTTAAAATATAAATATTTTACTTGATTACTTGTTCGAGTTTTCATTGATTGAGGCGTAAAAGAGGCTTAATCAGAGTTGTAACTTTCAAAGAAAAGGGCTTCATTGACTCGACTACACTTACTACAGAAAGTAAAAAAGACTACTTGCTTATTTTGCGAACGTGAACTCTTTCCGATGCACTACCTTCTTTCCTATCGTTATACAGTTTTCCACTATCTTATCGTTATTAAATAAAATACACAACTGGATGCTATTATAGTATGTAAAGCAAAAGTTGCTTACAATGTAAACAAAGGTTGAGTGCAATTGACAGTGCAACTTAAACAAAAAGTTATCTTAAATCTATCTTGAAGAAAGGAAAGATAAAATATTGCATTTAAATGATTGTTATTATTATTTCTAGTTAAGTTGATAAATCAAGAATTTGCTTTGGTTTGTAGGTCACCCAATCTAAAAGAGATGGAAACAGAATTTCGAAGAGAGCAGCTTGTTACTTAAATTATTTTTAAAACGGGTCACTGTGGCGTATGTGGAACATTTTTTTACATTTTCCGACCTTGTACATAATATTATTGGTGCATTCGAAATTTGCAAATGAAGGGCCGTTTTAAGGGTAAAACTCAATAAGCAGACTTTAATGTGTCTGTTTGTATGTTTTTCTTAGGTATTTTTACGTTTAGACCGGACATACGTTGCACAGTGATGCGTTTCATGAGTTTTAACGACAAAATTTACTTCTGAACAAGCATTGAAAATGATAAACTGAAATCAAATATTCATTCTCTAAGTTAGAATTTTGGCTAAATTTATGTCCAATTAGGTCCTTAAAATATTAACTGCAACGATTTTCTCAAGCTATAATCGACTCAGAACGGACTCAGAAATATATCTCTCTACTGTAGAACACCCTGTTATTAAAGTATTTTTCCGACCCTAAATGGCCTTAAAATTCGCTAAAAAAAAAAGAATATCTTTACCTGACTGTGTCTGCTTCTGCTTAATCCAACAAAAAAAAAATGACTTGCAAAATTCAAATAAACATCCAAATTGAGGCGTTGTTGATCATTATATAAAATAAATTAAGTTTTAATTATGTTGCCATGGATTCATTCAAAACAAGAATATATGGTAAAGTACCATCTTTTCTTGTTTTGATAAGAAAGAGCTTTTGTAAAAGAAAAGCTTTTCACTTCTCTTAACAGCTGATATTGAATCTTATGAACTTCTTATGAATTTCTGACTTTATGTTACCTTTACTTGATCAGAGATTTAATTTACTTAAACAGTTCTCAATTCGTATTCGCAGTGAATGCATTTTAGTTTATCAAAAAATCTTTAGTTTTTATTTCTTATTGAAATGAGTGTTGTTGTAATTGTCATGGCCATAGCCATAATTTATTTATTAAAATTGTTTCCAGAAATATGGAATTTTTTGCGAATTGTAAAATTTTCAAAAACACTTAAAGGACCCGGTCTCAGAGAATTGATAGAAAATACGAAAGAAGGAAGTAAGTGAACGCATGATGTGTAATTGCTAAAACAAACCCTTTTTATCCACAAAACGCGAATTAAACAACCAAACAATAATATATTAATATATTCTTTCAAAGATCTAGTTCATCATTGTTAGGTTATGCTATGGTGATACATTTTTAAACGAATGTATATAAATGAAAATTTAAAAATCTTGTATTGGTAAAAATATCAGCATAAGTTAAACATTTCATTCATTCCCACACCACGAGTCAACTAAAAGTTGATATACAAGTGTTAAAGTTGATCTAAGTATCACTCAAAGTTCCATTGATAAGAAAATTATTAAAAAATGTCTGTGTTTTCTCTTTTTAATTAGAATTAAATTGCTGTTTAGTGAATCTATCTAATTGTAGATTATTATTGCTTTGTGTTGTTTTTGTATATATGACAAATAAATAAAAGAATTCAAAGCTAAAAATTATTCTCCGACATTGGTGCATTGTTGTAAAAATATTACTTTTCCGCTTATTAATAGAATTTAACATTTAGAAAAAGATTTATGCATTAGGGTTGTTCATTTGTAGGCTAAATTTTACATGACCGGGTTTTTTTTTCTCTTACGCTACTATTTTTATGAAAAATACTTTAAATTTTCTTCGAGTACTGAATAATTCCTAATTCTTATTTTTTTTTTAAATTACAACTAGTATTTTAGAAAATTTACAATAGTTTCTATTACACTTAAGAATCAAACTGGGAATAGGATTAAATAGCTAAAACAGCAACAGAAGTAAAGTTATTCAAGAGAAATAAACTAAAATTTTGTGGATTATTTGAAAAATGGAAGAGAAAAAAAACAATTTGAAAAAAAAACAAATCTACTACGTCATTTGACAAAACAAAAAGTATCGATTGATAGTTACTAGTTTTTACCAGTAAAGACGAGAAACGTACCAAAAAAATGGAATTTTGACATGTTCATATCTCGAAATCATGACGTGCTAGGGTAGTTTTGACGTCAGATTCGGGATTCAGATTCAGCGTGCCAAAATGCTTTAAAAAAGTATAGTATTTTATTTAAATAATGAATTTAATTTTTTTTTATTTAAGATCAGATAAGCTTTAGCATTCACAGCAACTTTGACCCTAACACCAAGTACGTGAAACCCACTCTTGCACTTTATTTTTCTTGTTTTGACTCAATCTATTCTAGCTTCTTGACATATCTAATACAAATCACCCTGTAAATTGTATTCATGAGTTTTTATTAAGTAATTATTTTTACATGTCCTTTTTTTATTCAATAGAGCTTTTATACTGGCTAAGAGACCTCCGCACAAAATATGGTCCAATATTTCGCATATGGTTTGGCAAGGATCTTTCAGTTTTCTTAACTGATCCAGAGGATATTAAGCTCATACTTGGTAGCAATCAATTGTTGTACAAATCAAAAAGCTATAGAGTCGTGGAACCATGGTTGGGTAGAGGACTTCTTACCAATGGCGGTGAATCATGGCACCGAAGAAGGAAAATGTTGACACCAGCTTTTCACTTTAAGATGTTGGGTGATTTTAAGCAGCCCATGGAAGCAAATTGTAAAATAATGATTGAAAAACTTCAGGCAAAGGCTAATGAGGAAGCCTTTGATATCTATCCATTCATAACTCTCCTGGCTTTGGATATAATCTGTGAAACTGCAATGGGTGTGCAGAAAAACGCTCAGCTCCATAGTACATCGGAATATGTCACTGCTGTACAAGAGTATACACACTTTCAAATTCTTAATCAAATAGTTGTGTGTCTTTAATTTATCTATTTATTTCCAGCATGTGTCGAATATCTCATAAACAATTCTATTCACCGTGGAAAAGGATTGATATTCTCTTTAGATTTACAAATGATTACAAAGAAAGACAACGTGCTTTGGAAATACTTCATGGGGAAACAATGCGGGTAATTGAAATGAGAAAACGAGCCCTTAAATCACCAAATACTTCAATTTTAGATGATGTTGGTAAGAGATTTTAATTTTGATATAAAAACTTGGTTAGACTAAAGTTACCGCAATTTCTTATAGAAAATACCGATGAACTTGGTATCAAAAAACGATTAGCTTTCTTGGATATTCTATTGTTAGCTCAATCAGATGGTGCCGAATTGACAGATCACGACATACGCGAAGAAGTTGACACCTTTATGTTTGAGGTAAGAAATACTAAAAAAACTGCAATATCCTAGATTAAAAATGAAACTTTCAAAACTTCTTAAGGGTCACGACACCACAAGTTCAGCCTTATCATTTGCCATCTATTTACTTTCTCAACATAAAGCTATTCAGCAGAAAGCCTACGAAGAAGCTGTAGCACTGAAAGGAAACGAAAGAGAAACCATGAAATACCTTGAAGCTGTGATTAAAGAAACTCTCCGATTATATCCATCAGCGCCATTTTATAGCCGAATGATAAAGGATGATTTTAATCTTCGAAATCTCCACATACCAAAGGGTGTATCCATTAATCTTATGGCTTTCGTTGTGCATCGAGATGAAAAACATTTTCCTGACCCAGATCGATTTAATCCTGACAGATTTTTATCTGATGAAAATAATTTACATCCATATGCGTTTATTGCATTCAGTGCAGGACCAAGGAATTGCATTGGTAAATTACGAACATTTTTTTGCGAGACATTTTTATCTTACTTTAACACTTTTGTATGGGAAATCTCTTTGATTCCAACTTTAATGTCTACAAAATTATATATGTAGTTGCGTTATAATATGATTTTGTTTAAACATATTTTTTTTTGTGTTTATATTTTTAGGACAAAAGTATGCCATGTTGGAATTAAAATGCACACTGGCAAATATATTGCGAGCCTATGAACTATTACCTGTGGAAGGCTTCACTCCCATACTATTGCCTGAAATAATTCTCAAGAGTAAAAATGGAATTCAAGTTAGACTGAGAAAACGTTAAATGTGGAACTTCTGATAAAATATTATGTAATACATGTTTTAATAGATACTTAAATCTCGATAAGTAGTTTTTTAGAAATATAATTATAATAATAATACATTTTAAATTGAAAATTTTATTTAACTAACGACAAGTCTGATGCAGTTTAGTCTTCAATAATACGTTTTTTTCACGAAGGCAAATTGGAACAGGTTTTGAAATATCTTTTGATTAATATACCTATGGTGTACTGGGGTTCAATTTGTCAAAGGGAGAGCTTTTACTGGCTGCAAAAAATCGAAAAAGTTGATTCAGCGAAAGCGGGAAAAATAAACAGACAGACAAGATCATAAGCAATCAACCACCTAAAACTGTGCAATGAAATTGAAATGTAGATTCTGTTTGTAAAAGAAACGTCTGTCTGCCATACGAAATCCAAATAAGTCTCGCATTCGAATTTCATAATTGGCCTGAATGTATATTAAGCTGAAATATTACTTTGTATGAAAAAATCTTATTGTTAGAAGTATACTGAAATACTTTAACAATAACAACTCTATGAAAATATTACGCATTACAAAAGTGAAGAGGGGTTAAAAATTCCATCAAAAGCCTCAGAAACTGTAAAAATTCACTCGAACGCGATGATTCTAAATATCTTGCACTATCTTTCTATCTTTCTAACTTCTTAAATAAATTAAAAAATTCAATTTTTTGTGACAAATCATTCAAAAATATGCTGATATGTTTTTACTCGAGATATACATAGGTAGGTACTTTATATCAAGTTATGCATTCGTACAAAAAACAAAGTTGAGATAACTATAAAACATGACATTACGATGATAGAGAATGAGATTAAAGTGGGTCCGACAATTCTGTCTGTCTGTCTGTATGTATGTATCAGAAGCCACAGCCTAAACGGATGGGTCGATTTGCTTCAAACCTGCTGCGGTATGTGGCGTTTTTTGGAGGCTATCGTCAGACGTTTTTTGAATTATTTTTTTTAACTAAAAATAACGGTACCTGTCATATACCAGCTGTAGAAAAATTAATTTTCCTCAAAAACGGTGCCTTCGATTTTGATTAAAAATAATCATAGTTATTTTTTTGGATAAGATCTATCCTTAAATGAAAACCATTTTTTTTTTCAAAAACCGTTATTAACGGTACCTGCCATAGAACCGTTTTTCTTTATTCTGTTTTTTTCCTTATGACTTAAATGTCAACCATTTTTTTTACATTACTTAAGTATTGGAGTGATCTAAACGACTGATTTAGAATATTTCCAAAATCATAAATCATATATCATGAAAAAAAATCATAAAATAGTGACTATTGGATTCTACTTACACTTTAATTTTTGATTTATTGTTTAGTTTTTAATTTTTAATTAGAAAGTTTCGTATACTGCAGTTAATTTTTTTTTTAATCAAATAACCGCTTTTGTTAAATGTTCAGGCAAATTTTAACACCAAATGTAGTTTTACAGTCAAAGTACTAAAATGCATTCTTTTTGGACAAAACTAAATTTCGAACAGTAAAAACTGTGTGGAAAATTTTCTAAGACGTCTCTAATTAATCTGCTAAATAGCTTATTTTGCTGTCAAACTGTGTACTCAAAAAAAAAAAAAAAAAAAAAATCGTACTGAAATTTGTTACCTTTGAAAAAATTTGTAACTTTTTATATTTGTATTTTCAATGGTTTCTACTCATCTTTGTTCTACGGAGATTTCGGGTCCTGTCCCCTTACAAAATCAAGTGTATGTAAAAATATAATATAAGAAATATAAGTGGTTTTGTTAAAAAAAATACAGTCAAATTGAGAACTTCTCCTGTTTGAAGCCGGTTAAAAACCCCAGTAACTGCTATTTTTATTCAAAATTATTGTTATGAAAGCATCCCTCAAACAGCACCCTAATATATACCAACCGCATAAACTCTACGTAGATGCGGTAAAGTGGTAAATGTTTTAAACGAACTGTACAAATTTGTATAGTTAAATCAAAAATGGTTAACGAGCCTTATGGTTAATGTGGTTAATTTTTCAGACAAAAATTTGTGAACAGGAACTTTTCACTTTTCAAATTTTCTAATTTTCACTTTGACTTTTCATATTTTGTTTCACCAAATGCCAACTTGCAAAGAGGATTTTTATTGAAATGAAAAGTTTTCCACTTTGCAAAATACGTTTTACCAAACACAAATTTGCAAAGTGAAAAGATCTTATTGTTAGAAAATCTTAGGATGGAAAATTCTGCAAATTCCGATTTTCTTGAATATAACTATAAAATAATAACAGAAATAACCAAAAAAGTTCGTGATGAACTTTCATAATTTAAACATAAAATAATTTGGATAAGTCTTGTAACTTAGACAAAAAAGCAATAATGTGGCCGAATTTTACTATTTTTTCATATATGGCTATTAAAACGCCATATTTTGACAAAATTGACAGTTCTTCTTCAAGAAATTATTTTCAGAATTTTGTAAAACAGAATTATGAATAACGGAATTTTGAAAACCAGAATTTTGAAAAACAGGATTTTGAAAGCAGAATTTTGAAAATAGAATTTTTTTCGCTGGCAGAATTCCGACCCTAACCCGAAGAATTTTTATAGCAGAACTATATTGAAAGAATTATTACAACGGTATGACTTTTTGAGGAAAAAAATGTATAGGTGTTCGTATTGGTATATATAAAAAAAACCATACAACTTTCTGATTTAGTTTTTATCTCAATACTGCTTCCTTCATATACATAGATACAGTCAAAAATTACTACAAAATGCAGAATGTAACTACTTCCCTTACGGAATACTGCATTTAACAATTTAATGAAAAAGTGCCCTCAATTGGAAAAAAATAAACAGAATTTATTTCTTAAGCATAGAACTGGATGTAAAGAACATTTGAATAAATCTTCCAGACTCCCAAATGCCACTCCAACTTATACTTTTTTTGTGGAACTGCGGACTAGGAGAAATATTTTTCAGGAATCTTAAGGCAAACTGCAATTATATAATTAACACGAAGGGTAAAGACAATTCAAGTAATAAGAAAATTGTAATGAAGTATCTTTTTACATCTCATCAAAGCGCTGTTTTTGAAGAATGGTATACAAATACAACCTAGCTTCCGCCCATTAATTGGAATTCCATATAACGGATGATTTCAACCAATGGAACTTCGCATCTGATATCTGCGTTTGATAACTCCACTTATAAGGAGCATCTGAGAAAAGACAGCCAATTGGAAATAAGACAAAACTAAAAGATATTGATTCATGAATTCTGTGAAATGAACTCCTTCTACGATCGTTTAAGTTTGATATTTCGTGCTAAAACAACACTTTTGAACCCCAATGTTGTCCCAAATATGGAGGATTTGCCCGATGTCTGTTATCTTTGTAATCTCATTCAAAGCGAAGGCGTAGTTATGTATATCATTTTATAGGCATGTGTACGATTTTAAAAGAACTCCGAAGTCTCAATTTTGAAAAAACAAATTCTTAGTCTTTGATGAAACATTTGGAATTCTGAACTGTGATTAGGTATAGAAAAGCTTATCACAGTTCTTAAAAGAAATGTCTAACAGAGATGACTGAATATGAATGGTTCAGGAAGAAACTAAAACAACGAGCGAATTGTGCCCGCCGCAATTCGCAGCCTTCACCTATGATTATCATGATTTATGATTTATAGTTTTAATGATTTATGTTTCCAATGGCCTACATACTATTATTATTACTATGCACATACATTCTTTTAATCTGCTTTCGGATAATCTGTTTCTATTTATGTTTTATTATTTATTTAATTTTTTATCACTTTTTATAGTGTCTATTGGAACATCACTTTTGCTGTCGACATGAAAGCCATCTTACCACAATTATTGTTGATAACAAATTGTATACTATAAAATAAAATAATAAATGTAATACAAAATATATCAACGAATAAGATTTTCCAGCTATTAGATAATGTAAAAATGCAAAAATTGTAAAAAAAAAACAAAAATCAGTTATGGGAGTTCCAGGGAGTTTTTTTTCGAAACGACAAAAACCGCTAAATTCTGACCTGGACTGCGACTATTTTCAGTCATTATTCTTGGGACACCCTACGAACACAGACATTCACAAATATTCCATTTATTTTTCTTAATTTTAGAAATTAAAACACAAAGTTAAATGGGTTTTAAGAAGCGTTTTAAAATTGTTAATGATGAAGAGTCGTTTTCAAATGTTTAATCATGTACAAAGATCAGTACAGGAAATTAACATTTTTCTTAATAATTGACTCTATGTTTGTGGTGTTCATATGCATTCTATGCTATACTCGAAAGTCTATTTAGTTCGTGGCGCAATGGCAACAGCCCCAATCACCGGTGTTACGCTGATTTTTTTTGTTTCATCGAAACGGATTTAATAGCTTGCTGAAAAGAAAGTTAGAGTTGAAAAATTACTGTCCAACAAACGAAAAGTCATTTGACGCAAACAAATCGTTGTCTCAATTTATTTATTTGCATTCTACGCAAACCAATGATAAATTATACATTCCGTAGTAGAATGACAAAATACTCGCTTTGCGAGCTAAAGGTCGCGGTCGCGCAGCACCGCCGCCGGTTAAAACACAGGGGTTAAGCTAAACTTTTTTTTCTTTTAATCGCTCGCAAAAAGCGTTTAACCCAAACCAATTAACCAATTTGCTGCTAACTAAGCCGAAAAATTGTCCAGCCAACGAAAAGTCGTTTCGGCAATTTTATCGTTTGCCGCAATCGATCTGTTCTCTCAGTGTTTTACTGACCATACTTTTGCCAAACAACTTCCGATTTTTAATATTTTTCTTTCATTCAATCAAGAATTTTTAAATATTTTATTTTGGCCCAGATTTTTTTTTCACATACCATTTGTAAAATAAAACGCTTTTTTCCATTTTGAATGTTTAACTAAAGTATATTTATTTTCATTAATAATAAAAAAAAACAGGCAAATAATAATAATCAATGTTTTGAATTAGATAAAAGAAAACAAAAATGATAAAATTTCGTTAAAAAAAAAAAATATACAAAACAACTTCCAAAATGTTCCAGTTTGATTCTCACAAGTTTAATAACAAATTTTAATTAAAATTTATGTATTTTTTTTTTCTTATCTTTTTAAATTTCAAATTAAAGCTAAGTCTTTCTTTCTTTTATAAGCCTTTCTTAACACCACCTTCTTAGTTATCTTCTTACTTATTTTACTTATATTCCTCTCATCCTTTGTTAAACTTAGACTTTATGATTCTAAGTACAAAATACACATTTACACATTTATAATACAAAAAAAGTTAATTTTAACTTTTCTCAATAGACATTTAATTATTTAACAAATATATTCTTTTTTTTTCATTATTACATAATTAGTATTCAATTTTTAAGTATAGGAATGCTGTGTTTGGTTTGATATATAAAGGTTTTACTTACATTCTTCTTTTATAATATTTCTTTGTCCCTAAAAATTATTATGTGCTTTTCTTGCTGTCTGTTAATCAATTGCATTTCTTAAAATTTTATATAATTTTTTTCTTTTTCAATTATATTAAAACATTTATTTAATCAAAAATTGTATTTGCTTTTAAAAAGTTAAAGTTAGTTATTGTTCATTGATTTATATAAGAATTTTCTGTTTTTTTGTTATTAAATTTTACTTCTCTGTGATTTGAAACAAAAGAAAAAAATTACAATACTTTACAACATCTTGAATAATTTTCTTTTCTATAGTTAACTTTTTTTGTTTTAAGTATTTAAATATATAATTTTTGCTAATTAAAGTTTGCTATTAATTTTTTGTTCAAAATCATTTTTTTCTTGTTTTTTTTACTTATTTTGTATTATATTTAACACCAATATTGCATTTTCATTTTTTTTTAAGAATTTGTATTTTTTTTTTAGTTTAAGACCAGATTAAGTTTTTTTTTGTTTTTTAAAGCTTTTGAGGAAACTAGGTTGTTATTAATAATGACACGAGCGGGTATCTGAATGTTTTTTTTTTCTTGCATTACTCTATAATTTTTTTTGCTTATGGAACATTTGAACAATTTCGAGGTGGATGGAGTCAAAATTCTGTGTGTTTCAATGTTACAGCATTCCAAATTTTTGTGTTTACAATTTTTGAACCCAAAAATATTGTTAGCAAAATTTTGTTAACCAAATTACATATAGAAATTAATTAATACATGATTCCAAATTTGGTACAAGTTAATGTTATTTCTCATACTAACTATGCTGCCACAAAATAAAATTTTCGAAATTTTGCAAGTACAATTTAACATTTTCAAAACATAAATTTTACTTTACAAAAAAGATATTTGAGTTACAAACAAAAACACGATAGAACAGATGAAGAAAAATTTGTGCCAAATTTCTTAATTTTGGAAACTGGGTTTTGGACTAAAAAACAAAAAATGAACACTTTTTAATTAAAAGTTTATACTTGTTGATCAGATTGAATTTTCCAAATTTTGAATTACAAAACTTGAAAGTTTTAGGATTATAGAAAACTGAAGTTATATTTGCTTAATTGTGGCATATTTTCTAACTTGAAACTTAAGTACCTACTTCAGTAATTTTTTTTTTTATCATTTAACGGTTCTTAAAGAATCACAGAATTATAATAATGACCCATCCCATTTTTAGTTAAATTCCTTATATTCAAAGTAAATAAATTAAAGCCAAGGTAGACAGTAAGAGGTACAAACTGGATGATCTGATCGCAATTCAAATATCGAATCTCTCTGTCAGTGTTTTCGATGACCAAATGGAGATCCATGGCCGTTGCCACCATAACCTCCACCACCTCCTCCGCCTCCTCCACCACCTCCTCCACCACCTCCTCCCCCACCATAACTAGATTTGCCAGAACTCCCTGTGCTGTTTGCAGAACTCTGTCGACTTATTGAGCTTCTACGTTGAGGGATAACAAATGGAGGTGGAGGCTGCGGAGTATATTGTGGAGGAATTGAATTTGCAGAAGCCTGTCGCACCAATTTCCGTCCAGAACTATTCGTTGCAGGTACTTGAACTGATCCACATCGAGATAAATTACCACTCCTGGGAGGTATTGCTGGAGGTGGACCTGGTGGTGGGCCTGCCGGAGCACCGCCACGCCCCTTGCCTGACTCAACGGATGTCTGTGAAGGAACTCTTGGTGGGAGTTGTGGTAGGTTTTTTGCATTTGGAGAAAGTGGACTTCGTGAGGGCAGATGCGTGGGTCTCTGTTGGGCGCCATTTCCTAAAGTCGATGTAGTATGTTTTGTTTGTGGTTGAACGGTTGAGGTGGTGATTGTTGGTTTTTGTGGTGGTACACTGTGCTTTATGGTGACAGTTTGAAGCTTGCTTGCTGGCTGTTGAGGTAACGGTTGTTGATGCGATGGTTTAGGTGATGATTGTGGAGCTGGCATACGGGGACTTGTTGATTGTGACTGTTGTCCCTGTTGTTGTTGTTGTTGTTGTTGATTATGTTGTTGTTGTGAATGAATGTCTTGAATTTGAGGTGTCATAACAACTGGATTTTTCTTTTGATCTTGTCCAGCGGCAACGTACGAAAATACACAAAGTACCGAGTAACAAATTTGATCGGCCTTTAAAATAAAAAAAAAGAACAAAAGAAGAAAAAACAACGAAAAAGTTATTGAAAGATCAATCCTCAAGGCGATTTTTCAAAGCAATAAGCATTTTAACACTTACATTAAAAGTAAATAGGTTTTTATTTGTTTGTTAAGGTTTTTTTTTTACAACAAACAGAGAATTAAAGGCAGAAGAGTTATACTTTTTTTTTTTGTACTTTTATTTTGTTTTTTAGTGGAAACTATAATTTTAGATAAACTAAACAATTTATAAAGATAGCTGCATGCACATATAAATACATTTATTCACACACATTGTTTTTTTTTTTGTGATATTTGTTTTAATTTTAATTTTTTTTTTTGTTTTATGTTGGCACTTCTTCGTTGTGAGATTCATCTAGCTCGTTGAGTTTTTGTGGATTTTCCATTAGCCTACGAGCCAGGTTTATTGAAAACAGCCTGTGCAGACATAGTGCAGCCTCAGATGCCTTATTTGTTTTTGTTTGTGTCAAACAGGGGTGTTTTTTTTTTTTTTTGTTTAACAACAACGTACAACAACACATCAAAACAGAGAAAATAATTAAGAAAAAAAAAAGGTTTGTAAATTATAAAAAAAATATACAAAATAAATTTAAACTATATTATCTACTAAGTATAATGGTTTTTGTTAAATTTGAAAATAATTATTAGCAATTGAGGTTTGTGGAAATCAAAACACAAGAAACAGCTCATGCAAAATAATAATAATTTTTTTCTTCTAATTTTAATGTTACTTAAGCACATTGATTTGTTTTTAGCAATAATGTAAATTTTAACGCAATTTCTAAATGCTTTTTTTTGTTTAAATTTATACGAAGAAAATTAGTTAGTTTGGGTTAAACTTACCATTGATGATTTGTATTTTCTTTGAATAAGTTGTCGTGTTTTCGGATCTGGAAATATTTTTGATAATGTTAACAATTATTGTTCTTATTAATTTCTAGTTCTAATATAATAAGTTTTAAGATAATAAACCAACAATTAGCATAAATAAAAGTTTGTTTTATTAATTTTTTTTTTTTGTTTTTACTGCATATTTTAACAAAAACAAATTTTTTGTAGTGCATTTTTGTGTGAAAACATATTCATCGAGAAAGACTGCATCAAAAATACCATTTTTCTGAAAATCGATTAAGTGAGGGTAACCACTTAAAATTTATTGATAACTTACGCCACTAACTCACTGATAGCAAATATACCTTCGGCAGGCATTTTAAGTGGGGCCAAACTCCTGGCAGAAGGCCCCGATAAATGCATTTTTCTGCATTTATCGTACGGAATACATCCCAGAATAGCGTGGGACGTCATGAAAAAAAATTTACCATTACGGGAAAAAAACTTAAGAGCGTAAAGCGTATGGCGGAGATAGCGAATAAAGTCACTGAAAAAAGCGTGAACAGTCACGGAATAAAATGAGAAATATCAAATACTAGCGCGGTAAAAATCATGGATAGGAGCGCGGCACTGGTGAAAAGAAGTTTTAAACACCACGCCCTTTTTTTGCAATATCCAACCCATTTTTTGCGACATCATACGTGTCTTTCTAAGGTATTTCACACTATTTGCAGCGACTCTACACGTTTTTTTCTCGATTCCTTCCGCGCTGTTCCATGATTCTCGACATGGACGACAACTGTGTGTGGTCTGCTCTCATCCCGGAAATAACTTCAAAATAATTTTGTCCATATTCCAAGTATTAAAGAGCACTTGAATGCAAAGATTTAAAATACTAAAATTAACCAATTACTAAAAAATTAAAGAATGATAAGTCTTGAGGGTAATAAGCCAATGTAATTTATTTGTCCAATTATCGTGCTATGACTACAAAAAAAAATGACTCTGCAGGGCAGGACAACGTCTACCGGGTCAGCTAATATTTTATAATTACATATTTTCAACTGAATTTGTATATAACATAAAAGGATCAATATAATACGTTTGTATTAAACAACAAATTGGTTATTTTAAAATAAATGTGATTTAGAAATTGGTTAAGAAAAATAAAAATAGAAAAATGGGTATTTGGCTTTTGGTTTAGCATAGTGTTGCCGCTGTTTTTCAACATTTCTTTTTCCATTTTAAGTTTGAACGAGATTTTGCCAAAAAAATATCTATAACTTGGGGATGCACTGTATATAGTAGTGCAGGGTTATAATTCTAAATTTGATTTGCAGGGTTCTTAATTTATTAAATTTTTCGTAAAAAAAAATTGTTCTGGAAAATATTTTTTTATTGTTAAGAAATTTTTGAATAATACCTATAGTTAATAAAATAACAAAATGAAGCTTTTTTTTTTAGAAATTGTAGATAAATATTAAAACATATAGAAAATGTTTTAACTTAAACGAGTTTCAAATTAATATTACTCACTATATTCCTCTAGTACGAATATTCCTCCTTTTTGTGTAAAGCACTTTCGAATATGGTCCAATCGGACGAAAAACTGAAATAAATTGAATAATTGTTTTATTATTTTATTTAAAATTTTATTTTTATATTTATGAAATAAAAAACAACAAAAATAAAATATGTGTTAATAAGTAAATTAATATAAAAAAGAATGTGTTCTTATTTTATTTTGTTATATTTTGTGTGAAATGGTATAAATAATGTATTTTGAATTTTTAATCAAATAAATTCGTGGCAGAGTATTTATATTCCCAAATAAGATTTTGTGCTTCTTATTCATAAATTTTCTTCTTAAACAAAAATTTGTTAACTGTGTAAATAAAAAAATAACTTAGTACATGCAAAGTGAATATTTTTTCTTACAGCTCAATAATTTATTATTGTTTTAAGCTAAACAAAAGGAATTAGATGTAAGGTATAAGCATAACACTTTTTTTTATTAAAAAACACAAATATTTAAAGCACACATGTACAATAGTATTTTTTTTTTTGTATTTGTAACTATTTTTGTAAATCTAAGGGGGATATAATTGCAAAAAAACTAAACTCAACACCTGCTCTAAGCACTAAATAAATTAAAAAAATAATAATAAAAATAATATTAATTCTATGTTAAATTAAGCAAGCAAATTTACCAGGGGGGGGGAAACAAATTTCTAATTAGCACTTGTGAGATGGTCTTAAATTTTTTGAAGAAAACCAAACAAATTATAAAAGTTGATAGAAGATGAAACTGTTGAAATTTTATATAATTTTTTTTTTTGTATTTATTTAACTTATTATGAGTGTATATATATTTTTTTTTTTTAGTAATAGTATTTAAGACTTGTCCTATTTTAGCTGACGTTCTTAATGAAAACTTAAATTTATTTATAGTGAAAGCAAAATAATAATTTTAAATTTGGTTTTTTTTTTTTTTTTTGTATAATTAACTCCAATACCGCTATTTTAATTTTGTTTTAAACTTCATGCTACTTGAAATTGTACACAAAATAAAAATTAAAAATAAACAATAAAATAAAAATTTGGTCACAACTTCGTTTTTGAATTTACAGGGTTTGAACTCATTTCTTTATGCAATGTAGGAATTTGTTTATAAAAAACTTTTATAGTGAACTAAAAATTAAAACAAAATTGTGATAGGTGATAAGGGTTATATATTTTTTTTTATATATTTTTTTTGTTTCATCTAATTTCTTAATTAAAAAAAAATATATTCAACTACATTCTACTTGCCTTAAGTTTGTTGCTATACAAATAAGTTCTACACAAGCAGAAAAACAATAACAATTCGTTTTTTTTTAAATTTAGTTTACAATTTTATAGAAATTGTATTTGAAAGCAATGTAACAGTTATTTCTACTCATAGTGTTGTGTGAGAACAATTCTTTTTGTATTTTTTTTTTTTTTTTGTATGAATGGGTTTCAAAACTTTGAGTTTTTATTATTTTTTTTCTTTTTTGTTCTTGCAAATATAACTTTTTTTTCAATATTAATATATCTATTAAAACAAAAACATAAATAATAAAAAGAAAATAATATTATTGTGTTCAATGCTGAAGAGAAACATTTAAAAAACAAAATACAAAAAATTAAACAAATTTTGGTGAAAGTGGTACTGAGTGTGAGTTTTAAAAATAAAATTATGAAAACACGAATTCAGATTTATGCTTAAAAAAAATTTATAAAATGTTTTTTTTTTTTTTAATATTTGATAAATTTTGTTTGTAAAATGAGGTGGGAAGAGTCTCTTGTGTGTGACTTGTGGTAAATAAATTGTTTTGTTATTCAAAGAAAAAAAAAAGAAAAAGTGAAAATTTGTTGTATTTAACAATTTTTTTTTTGTGAACAGAACCAACAAATAATAAAAAAAAGAAGTTTTAATTGAAATAGTACCTCGAAATCCTTTTTATATTTTATTTTTTTTTTTCGAAAAATATGTGTGGGTATTTAACACACACGCACGTGTAGTTTTAAAGTTTGCAGGATAACAAACAGGATATTTTTTTCGAAGATCGTAGAAATTGCAGATAGTAGTAGTGGTAGAAGTAGTAGAAGATCAATCCATAAGGAAGCGGCAGCGGTCCGCAAAAATAATTATATACAATTTTTGTTTTGTTTTAGTTTTCTAATTTTTTATTATTAAAAAAAAAAATGTCTTCTAAGTTTTTGAATTTAATTTTTTTTTCTTATTTTAACTCAAATAAATTAAAAACTGAAAGAAAAAAATCCTATTAAGGGTTTTGATGGGTTTTTTTATAATAAAGTTTTTTTTTTCAAATCAAAATTTCAATGAAGGGATGGAAAAGAAGAAGAAGAAAAATTAATCATTTAAATAATAATATAAATTAATATTCCTGTTTCGATTTATATATTTAGCGAATGTATACACAAGGACCATCTCAAAAGTTACCAATTAAGAATTTCGATAAAAAAAAAATTCAATTAGAAGTTTGTGAAAAAATAAATAAATTTAAAAAATATATATTTATTACTTTTATTACTTTTTTTTTTTTTTTTTGTGAAAAAAGACAAAAATGTTAAATACAAATTTATTATATCAGAATATTTTGAAAAGAGATTAACCGATTTTAGTTTAAACAAAAAAAAGTATGTATATATTTTTATTTACATTTAGAAGAAATTATTTAAATTAACAAAAAAAAAAAAAAAAAAAATTCACGCGTTTGCAATACCACTCATCCGATGTTTACAAAATTATTATTATTTATATTAAACTATGAATAATTAAAAAGATACGAAAAAAGAAATTAAAATTGTATTAAAAAAATAAAAAAGTTATTTTTAAATATATATTTATTTATTTATTATATATTTTCGTAAACAAAATATTAATAAATATTTATAAATATATATATAGCATTCATTTACATTCACTAGCAGATTATGTTATAATATTTAATATATTAAGATTATTAAAATATATGTTTAATACATTTATGTATAGGTATGTGTCAATGTAGGGGCATAGATAATAATTAAATGTGTTGAAATATGTAAATTATAACTAAAACTAAGAAGGTGGTGAAATTTTGTTTACTTATTTTTGTCTATAAAACCAAAGTTATCCAGATAACTTTTCTTGTGGTGGTAATTGAGGCAGTAATATTGCACTTACCGTAAATGAAACAAAAAAAAATTAAAACTTTTAATATAATCTTTCAATAAAAGAAATACTTAGTAATTGCAATAATGTAAATTATAAAATTGGCGTTTAAGAAGGTTTGACTAAAAAAAAAACATAAATAATAGACTTTAATTGTAATAAGAAATTATTTCACTATTATAAGGAAACTGAACCATTTATTAAATAAATATTTTCAATTTGAATACAAACAAAAGCATTCAAAAGTTATTGAATTCGAACTGAATAATATAACAACTGAAAAAAACCACAAATTATTTTATTTGTAAAGACTTTCTTGTTTGAGAATTTTTTTTTCGACTAAAAAAATATTTATCTGATGTATGAAATGTTTGCATAAAGCTTCGAGTTGATGTCCAGATAGGAGTAGAATGACTGCGAGAGTTGTAAGAACTTCTCCAATATCATTCTACATACTCTCACGATTCTTGAACATTGCTAACACCAGGTTCGCCTACTTTAGTCTGACCCAAAGTTTTGCCAATTTATTTTAGGAGTTCTATTATCTTTAACTACTATCCTGAAATTAACATGAAATAACAGCTCTTTGGCATTAACATAATTTTTTTTTTTTAAGAAAGTTAGAAACCATTTGACCAAAAACCATGATGGGAACTATCCCGAATATTTGGCCTCCCATTTGTATTATTCTAAACTTTTTTTGACTGATTTGGCCTAAAAAAAATTCGAAATAATTTTGTTTTCTCATCGGCATTATTCCACCTTGTATAATGTGCGGGGTTAGGCAGTGCGTTCATTGTCGATGTACGGTGGCTGGGCTACCTTGATGGTCCATGTATTTGGGTGCATTTTTCTGGAAACTTTTGTTCACTCCCATTTCAAAACTCTGTTGGAAATACCAATCGATCAAGCCATGAACTGTCAAATTCCGTTGGAAAATGGCTACGATGTCGACGGATTAAAAAAAACACCAAAAATCCAAAATGTTCAGAGTTTTTTTTGCTGCTTCAGAAACAGGTGATTTTAGAGGAATTGGCTGACATTTGGACATTTGGAACGAAATATACTTTTTTCTTCAAAATATATTTCATCTCCAATTTTTCAAGCTATGAATTGTGAAATTCCGTTATAGTTTGGCTACGATGTTGAAGCATTAAAAATAACACCAAAAAAACACATTCAGTTATTTTTTCTGCTTCGGAAACGGATGATTTTAAAGCAACTGGATGATATTTGGAAGGAAAAATATAATTTTCGCTCCAAAATGGAGTTCAATCCCAATCTGGTTAGCCATGAACTGTCAATTCCATTGGAGGATGGCTACGATGTTGATGGATTAAAAAAAACACTAAAAAATCCGAAATTAGCTATGGAAAGAGCTGGTTTTAGGGCAATTGGGTGACGATTGGAAAGAAATATACTCTTTGAATCAACAGACTATCCTTCATCGTTCAAGCTTAATTTCAACTTGGTTCAAGTCCGATTATAATCACATTGCAGCCCAAAGAAACGCACCAAATACTAATTGATAGTGTGTGTGAGCTTAAAATTGAGAAATTGATCTTTGTTCACGTGCCTATAAGGCAATGTTCTAGTAAGAATTATGAAAGAACCTTTCAAAACCGCATAAGATTTTTTTGTATTTAGATGTATTTTTTTATTTCGTACAAAAAGTATAAAGCGATTGTGACAAAATATTGTATTGTCAGAATATTGCTGTCATTGTCGTTCTATAGAATTTCTTCAATTTTTTAATAAAATCTTTTTTACTTTTCATGTAAATAAAAATTAAAATCTTGGTAATTTTGGAGGGTATCACATTTTATTTCTACCATCCTGTAACCATATTCAAATGAACGGAATACTTAATTCTCAAATGTTTCAGTTACAATCATTGATATTATATTTTTTTTACCAAAAACACCTGCAAAAACTATGCTTTTAAGTACAAAATAACTGGCAACACAACGGTACCCAAAAGTTTGGACTATCAATGATATTTGATCGTTCATTTGGTTTCCCTTTAGGCAAGCAAATTTTATTCATTCCGAAAAATATGGTCAAAGAGCGAAAATATCAGCTCAGAATTGACTTTCTGATCCGTAGTTTCATAGAACACATTAAAATCTAAACGGAAATAAAATTATAACAAGATGAGGTTTTTATATCGGTTAAGGGTCTATCTTCTTCTAAAGACCGTGCTATTATCTTGTCTTCATATTTTTTTACCCTTCCTAAAACGGATATGGGTAAAATTGCAGTTGCCTTTTCCAATATATTTAGATACAAAATTTAAATATTTATATTTTTTTATATAATGTTTTATAATTAACCTTTTATTGCTATTAAAGGCTGTGATACTATCCTTAAACCTCCAACATAATTCGTTCCTATAATTTATTTATGAAATTTAAATCCTTACATAAAACTTTGTCAAAGCATTACCTTCTAAATAATATTATTATGCCAATTGCTTTGGAGAATGTTCAAAAAAAAACTCATAAAAATCAATAGTAAGAAACTAAAAATTAATTATAATTAAAATTAAAATTATACTAAAATAAAAATTAAATTAATTCCATGCGTTTTTACTATTGCAAAATAATGATTTTGATTAAATTGATTTTTATTATAAAATTACAAAATGTTGAGAATTATTGTAAATAAGGTTTACACCATTTTTTTAATTAAAAAAAATTATAATAAAATATCTTAAAATACTTTAATTAAAATTGCGAGACATAAAAAAAAAGAATATGGCCACGTATGCTTTTGCAAATTAATAAATTCGATGATAAGAAGAGTGGTTTTGCATTGAAAAAAGAGGATGTTTTATTTTATTTTTGATATATCATAAAAAAATATACTATATTTGATTCTAAAGGCGATAGAAATGAAAGAAAAGTAGGAAATAATTTGTTTCATTTGTACAAAAGAATATGAATAAAAATTAAGAAGATAGAGAATTGTTTTTTAACACTTAGGGAGATAGACACCAAATAAGAAAATGTATGTATGTTTTAACAAAATATCAATGCCTTAATATTTATTAATAATTTTTTTAATTTTTTAATTTATAAAAAAATTTACATTTTAATTTAAAAAAAAAATCATTGAGAAGGTCCTTGCTATCTGCATGTTTTTTTTTTTTTTTTGTTCAAATTTAAAAAAAATAAAATTTTCCATTTTTATTTTGTCACGAGAAAGAAAAGCTAACAGAGAGCTTCTTTTTTTTGTCAAGTTTATGTTAATAAACTCACGTAGCCATACAATAAAAAATTTCTTTGTATATTTTATTTAACAAAACAAATAGCAACAAGAATTATTATTACTTGCTAAAATATCAATAAAAATATTATCATTACTGTTGCTTGTATATAATAATAATAATTTAAGATAAAACAAAATAATAATATTTAATATAAACTTAGATATTAAAAATTTTAAATATTAAATAAGACAAAAAAATATTCTCACCTTACTGTTCGCAAATAACAAACCAACACCCTCAAGGCACACTTGAAGCAGACCACCTTCACCAGAATTCATATCTTGCACTGGGAATTCGCCGCCAAGTTCAGGTACATTTGTTGGGGTGCCACCACGTTCCATGGCATCTTTGATGCAATTATACAATTCCTTACACTAAAACAAATTTGCTCATCCCATGAAGCCTTCACAAAAATTTCGGAGTAAATAATGCAAATTAGATGTACTGACCTTTCTTGTGTAATATTTGTGCAATTGCGTCTGTCCACCGTTACGTCTCCAAAGACATAAAACCTTTGTTTTGGGTGAAAAAGTCATATTGACTAATCGTTCATACCACCAGCGTTCGACAATGGTTCCATTAACTGATCTCAAAACTAAACCATCATCACGGACTTCTAGAAATCTTAGAGGACCAGTTGCATCTACGCCTTGGTGCACAGTAAAGCTTTGACGATGCAAGAGTCTTGAACCCAAGGGTTTCAAATCGATGTCATTGCCATTCTGTTAAGAAAGGGAGAGAAGTAGTCAAGCACAATGTTCTCAATTAGTTTATTGTTTTAAATGAATTATTACCAAATTATTGATTTGATCAACTAAATTATGAACTTCTTGTGAGTATACCAAACCAATGTGACTCTTTCCAAGCAAACGTCGTACTTTTCGCTTGATTTCTTCTTTATTTACATTCAACATGACTAGGATAGCTGTCAAATTGTACAGCATTGTCGAAAGTAACCTATCTTCATCGTGCTCCAATCTCTTTCTCTCTGATTCACTTAGAGATTTGTATCTTTCCATCATTTCTCCTGGACCCTGAGATTTAAAGAAAAAACACGAAATTCAATTCCTGTGACCATTGATTTAAAAATGCACCAATGATAAGCTTTTTTCAGTACAATACAAGTTGTTTTCGAACGCTTAAAATTTTTTTAAGTATTTTTAAATAAAATTACCTGATCCATTCCAATCATATCTCGTTCCTGACTAACAGCATCTAAAAATGCATCTTCCCAAAATTGCATTTGATTCCACAACATAAGTCGATCTTTGCCAACTAAGCCTTCGAAAAGGTACACTCTGGGACTATCGGGTGATGGTGATGAAGATGTATTTATTAAATGCCCACCAGTATATCGAAAGCCAGCACTAAGTGTTGATTTGCCAGACCACAAATTGCCACCTTTCTTAGAGTCCTTTAATATGTTTGTCTGTAAATGGAAAATTGTTATACCAAATTTTTCAATCAAAAAATATTTTCTTGCAAGTTTGTTTTGTTGTATAGTTTTCTCTTAGCCTTTTAAACATTTTTTTATATTTATTGTTGTTTCGAAGTGAATAATCACCCTTATCGGGAATGAAAGCTCCCAGAGAAGGGCTCCATTACCGAAATATGATAGGAATTTCGTTTCGTTTTTGCTGGTAATTTTATCCTCTGGTACTTAGAGAAACAGAAAAGTGATAAAAGAGTGACTTTCCCAGCAATTTTTCGATTGAGAGATTTCAATTTCCCTTAAAAATACCTGGGAGTTTTCATACCCGATAGGAGGGAATAAGTTAAGAAAAAAGTCGATTTTAACTTAACGATAACGGTAGTGAAAACGATTCCTGTTCAAAAAGAAATATAGTAGAAACATAGGTCAACAAAATTGACAAACACTATTCTTGTGATTTTGTAAGGGAAATATCTCAAAAACTATTAAAACAAATTTTGAAATTCTGACTTCGGATTTGAGTTCTGTACGTCGAAATCCTTAAGAAACGTTCATCACCTTGTTGACCAGTGAATATTTGATAAGCTTAAGTCATTATTTTTGGTACGCTCGCTTGTAAGAACCGCCATCCATTTTAATATTGATTAAGACCCGTTGTTCAGTTTCGCCATTTTTGATAATACTTTACTCTACATCTACATTAATATCTTTAACCCCCATAGTTATTCCAATCATCGAAATTCAAGTTGCAAAATTTCTAAGTGTCGTATTCCCTTGCCTAGAATATCAAAAATCATAGTTGGTAGGTAAATGCTGTGACAAAACAAAACAAAGGCATGTCATATTTTATTACTTGCGATATACATAGGTACTATAGGGCAAGTCTATTATTCGTAAAAAAAATCAAACTCGAGTTAAAATTTCTGTGTCTACTTTTGTTTGTAGGGTCATACTTCCGAAATGAAAGAAATGTTTGAAAAAAATTCTACTAATGGTACCTCCCATAGAACCGTTTTTTTCATTTTTGACTTTCTCTTAAACGATTATACCAATTTTAATGATTTTCTTATACGGAAGCTTCTTAACGCCTTAAAATATTTTGGTATCAAAATTTCATAAAAAAAATAATTTTTGGATTTTAAAAAAATCTTTCAAAATTTTGTTTTTTAATCAATTTAAAAAAAAAAAACGGGACACTGTTTTTTTTGGAAATTTTGGTTTTAGATGTGCCTTAATATTTCCTTGAAAATGGCATACCAACTTTATTTTAAACAACAAGAAACGACTTTTATGTTTATTTTTTTAATTTCTTGTATTTAGTTTTAAAAACTTTATATAAGAAGCTTTAGCATCCACAGATACTTTGACCCTTAGAGCAAATACGTGCGACCCAGTCCTGCATTTTATTTTTAATAGTACATGGGTAGATAGTACAGCTATCGAATACCAATAAATGGCGTTAACTAGTTCGAACATTCAGTGTTTAAAAGTTGGTTCCATGTTGATGTTTCCTGTTGCAATTTCTGACAAAACAAAGCTTGTTTTACTTGTTGCAAATCTTAGGAATTTTCATAAAAACAACGATAAATTTGTTATAAGTTGTTGGATTGTCTTGGTTTAAATTTCATTAAATTCATTTCATTTCATCTATTACATACTTTTCTTTGAATAATGTTTTGATTTCTCCAGTTCTGTTTGCAAGCCATACTCAATTTTAATAACAGAATCAAATGAATTTTTATTTAAAGACACAGAAGTTTGTCTATACATTTGTTTCGTTGTGAAAAATGCAAATATGTATTAGCTTTTGTTCATTAAATTTCTAGCAGCGACATTTAGTAACTATTTTGTTGAAGCAAAATCCATTTATTGTCAAGAACAAAAATAAAAAAAAATAGAAGACAGACACTTATTTTACTTACATTTTCATATTCAGTATCGGATACGGTCGAGCGGCAACTTATAGAAGGTAGACGTTGTCCACCGCCCTTATGACCTGATGGAAGAAGATCACTGACCACAGAGAGTGCCCCCGTAGAACCGGCACCCTAAACCAAAACACATTTATAGAAAAAATAATAGCAGCAAGTAAAAACATCATTGATGCATAACACGAAATCATAATAATGTTTTTTTTTTTTTTGATTTTGTTTAAAAAATATTTTTTCTAGAATTGAATTTTGAAAATTTATTTTCGAATAAAAAAACTAAAGAAAAGTGCAGGTATTGGAGGATATTTCGATTGCAAGAAGAAAGTGAAAAATATTCTTGTAGATATTCTTCTAATATTTTTGTCAAACGAAATAACCAGAACGACCTGAACTGAAAATAAATTATATATGCAAAAAGATGCAAAGAAGCAGAAGATGATGTACACATTTATTAATATTAAGCTTATATAGATTAGTTTTTTAAAAGCTATTTTGAAGAGATTACACTTCCTATATCTAAAGTATGTATATTGAACTAATAGCGCATGATTGAATGGGTTAAATACTTTTTTGTCGATGAATTAAAATAAAGTAATGAGACTAACACAGCATTTCGATACTATTAAGCACTAAGAAGACCCTTTAAAGCCGCCCCAAAAAAAAATGTACAACATTCAATAGTCATTCTAAGCAATTACAAAACATACAAATACAACAAAAAAAACTCCCACTTACGTCAGAATCAAATGAAGAAAGTTTGCTCATTAGGACATTTCTCTTCTGGGTCAACATATCCTTAAACATTTCGGTAGTAGACTGACCATCTTGACTGTCTGCCGATGACATTCTCCTTTGAGCTCCACCACGATCGATTTGTGTTGAGTTCTTCCGGGATTCCTGAGGAGAAGCCCATTCGCTACCGACATTCGATGGATTTGGACTAGATGGAGAACGTAGATTCTCCCGACTACCCATTGGGCTAGCTGCATGACTAGAAAGTAAACTTGGACTCATTTCACTGGTATTTTCGGTGAGTTCTTTGCTCCAGTAATGAGTATGAGCAATTTCCATCATTTGAAACACCGAAGCCATTCCACCCATTCCGAAATTCGAGAATGTACTATCAAGTCCAGAAGCTATTGCTTGCAGGCATTTTAGGATACCCTTCCATATGGGTTTCGGAATGCACTAAAGAGAAACAAACAGACATGATGAAGACTTCAAAGAAGACGAAGAAGAAACAAATCAATAACTAACCACATCATCAATATGATCATCGGGAGCGATTTTACGGTCCAATGTTTTATTGAGTTTTCCAAGTACCAACATGCGATAGGACTCATCTTCCATAAGTTTTCTAAGTCGATTTAGCTTTAACCAGCCAACGCCTTCTCCAGCCATAACTTGGGTAAGAACATCTTTCAAGAAGGACTGATTTTCTGAGTTGCTGTGAGAACGTTCTTGATTCTGTTGCCTCTGGATTTCTTCTTGACTTTGTTTCGGACTTGAGTGTTTAATCAATGGAGTCCTTTCAGCCAAGGCTCTTCGTCCTGGGAAGGGATCAAAAGACATGCCAGTCTTTGATTTTTGTCCCGCTGCCTGATGTTGTTGTTGTTGCTGCTGAGCTTGGTGTTGTCTTTGTTGTTGTTGGTGTTGTTGCTGCTGCTGTTGTTGTTGTTCTATACAAAAAATGTAGTAACAATATTAATAGAGCACTTTTTCAAATTTCATATACATACTTTTGCCACCAAACATTCCCGAAAACATTGCACTTGTTGAAGATGTCAATCCATTTATATCACTTCCAATTGAAGAAAAGAAATCTCTGCCTGTATTCTGCATGAGTCCACCTTGTTTTTGAGTGGCAACTTGATTGCCAGGTCCTTGGAAATCCATATCTTGTTGTTCGTTGTTCTTCATGAGTCCTTTTTTGGTAGCAGCTTCTTTTGCAGTTTTCGTTAAATCACCCAAAGTTGATTTGCCAACATAAGTTAGATCATCCAATGTATTGCGGCTAACACCAGCTGCCTGTTTCGAGACTTCAATAGCTTGTTTGGAAGCTTCACCAGCTGCTTTTTTTGCATGAAGCGTAAGCTATTTGAGGACAAAATAACAAAATGGAATTCAATTAATTTTTGAGAAATCTACAATAATACTAATTTAAAAGCTGAATTATATGAAGAGAAAAAAGTGCAAAGAATACAGAATGACAAAAAAAAAATAAATAAAATTATGTAAAAGTTATGAGATAAGAAGCTTGACTAAGAATGGAAACAGAATCTTTGAAAAGCGCGAGGAAGCAATAATAAATTATGTTTTTCAAAACCCTATTTTTAACAGTGTTTGTTAAATTAGATTATTAAAATTCTGAAAATATGAAAAAAATTCTCTTGTTGGTTCTTATTTCTAAAAGAATGTACCGAGAAAAAAAAGCATGTTTTTACTATTGCTTCGGGATTTCTTTTTTGGTCTTGTAACACAATGTGACCGATATCGTTGAAAAGGCCTTGGCTATTACATAATTGTTTTCCATGGACACAAGTTTGAATCTCGTGGGGCAAATAAGCTATTATGGTTTTCGTACTCAAAGAAATATGCAATACAAATTAAAACTCAGACAAACAAGGTTCTGACCTAGAGAAATTATCTTCCAAATTTTTAGTGGTGGTAATTGCTTAGCCACAATACCCTCAATAATATCCTAAATATCCCATCAAATCGCATTTGGAGTTTTGCTACCACCTTTAAAAAAAAAATTCATCAATATCGCAATTTTATATTTGGTTATATAAGAATGAAGAAAACCGATCTGGGATTTCATGCACTAAGCATTAGTGGCTTATGAGATAAAGGACTTCAAAAGTTGCAAAAACCGTAACTGATTGACTCACTCACTCACTGACAGTTCATCAAAATTATGGAGCACTTTCCGTCACCCTAGAACCTTCAAATTTTGCACAATAACAGGCTTGCGGAACAGTAAAAATCGAAAATTTGAAAATTTGCATTCAGGGGACGTGGAATCCGCCCATATTCACTGAAATGCTATCAAATGTATATGGATCACATCTTATCATCGTAAAGTCAATTTTTGCACAATGGTAGACTTGGCGGTGCATACCAGCGAAAAAATCGAAAATATGAGAGTATCCATTCAGGGGTCGTGGAATCCGCCCATATACCCTAACTAAGTCTAAAACCATCGTATAGTTTTGAAATTTTGCACAATGGTTGGTTTTGCGATGCATATATGAACGAATAAATCGAAAATTTTAGATTTTGCATTCAGGAGGCGTGGTATCCGCCCATTGTCTGCAATATGATCAAATGCCTATATAATGGACTTTCAAGCATCATAGAAACTTATAATTTGACAGAAAGAATAAAAGTTTAAAATTTTTCGATAAGGGGGCGTGGTAGCCTCCACTATTATCAATTCGGTATTGAACATTTAAAGCTTTTCACAGTAAAAGTAGTTTACGCGTTTCTTGATCGAAAAAATAGAGGTTGTGGAATCTGCCTGATTTTTCAATAAAGGGAGCGTTTGGTCTACTTACTACCCAAAAAGTTGTTATGTATTTTTTTAGGGCGGTACCTGTCATATAAATGTTAAGGAAAAGTTAACTGTTTTTAAGAACGGCTCTAACGATTTTGATTAAATTTTTTGTGTCTGCTTTCGTTAGTAGGCTAATAATATTGAAATAGAAGCAATGTTTGCAAAAATTCTACTAACGGTACTCCCATAGAACCGTTTTTTTTATTTTTGAAATTATCTTAAGCAACTCAACAAATGTTCCTGCTATCAAAATCAAAAACAAGACTTTTTAATTTTCGAAGACAAACTTTATTTTCTTAAACATAACCCCTTACGGTCTGACACCATTTCGTTATTTTCTGTGTTGCTATACGTTAAGCCAATAGGTAATACCGTTAAGATAGCAACATTCAGCTCTCAATTGCTTTACCTTGAAATTTCTTAAGAGTTTTTAAATTGAATGCATTTCTTTTTAATATTAATTTTAATAAAATGTATTGCAAGCTATCCTAATATTATGAATTTAAAGTCTCTATAATGAGCACTACTTTTTACTACTATTGTGATTTAAATTTTGGTGAATTTTTGGTCGAATTCAATGCTTAATGCGTAAACTGCACTTATATTTGCAAAATGTTTTTAAATATTTTACAAACCTTTTCAAGAGGATTGAATTTATTTTCCTCTTCGTCCACAGATTCCTTTAAAATTAAATTTATTTATAATAAAAAAATTAAACACATTTAAACAAAATCGTACAAAAAATTAAAAGAGGCTTAGAATTTAGAAATAAGAAAACAAAAAACAAGGCAAGCACCCAACACATAGACAGACACCAATATACATACACAAAAAAAAGCAGCACATCTTTCAAAAACCGAAAAACTTACCTTGTCAACATGTGCTAGTATGCCTTCTTGACTGCTCTGGCGAGTGGTTTCCCTCACAAGATCTTTAGCGTGTGAAGCAAAGTTTTCAAATAATGACCCTTGAGATCCTTGTCGTTGACTACCACCCGGACTTCCTGAGCTCGAACCGGAACTAGTTCGAGCTAAGATATTGGTAAAACTTGGTTGTCGCACCACAGTCGGAGTAATCGGCAGTGCCTATAAATAAGAAATGATGAGTGGTCATTCTTCAATTGGTCGTCTTTAATGAGGTGAAAGTCGAACCGTATTTTTCCTTTTATCTGACAAATTTCCTTTTTCGAGATCAGAAGTATTTCGTTGGAACTTTTGGGACCCTGAAAAAAAAGATGTTTTAACATAATTTCTTCCATGATATTTTGCTCTTACCTGGTGAAGTTTCTTCTTCGTCCATTGATTTCGGTCTGAGTAAGACTTCCGGATCCCCTTTAGGCGGGAAATCAAATTCTGAATCCCGATTGAAACTTGGCGAACTTAAGTCCGATCGACTCGATGATGAGGAATGTGGTGACTCGGCTCGGTCATCATCCTCTTTGGAAGACTGTATGATCACACCTTCAGGATATTGCAATTTACTTGGGGGATGATATACTAAACTAGCATCAAGATTTGAGGAAAGGGTCTGAAATGGATAAATTTCTTTATTTAGAAAATATAAGTTTAAATAGTTACAAGTTGTTTACCTGGGGCACATTATGGTGATGATGATGAGGTCCGAACACATCATGTAAGCTAGGCGAAAGATCAGAGGAAACCATTTCGGAAACAAAATCACTTAAGGAGGAATAAGATGAACTGGTACTTTCAGCTCCTTCTGAATCGGAACCACTCTCATCTGTCGGTTGACATTCCAGCTGTTGCATACTTCGCAGAGCTCCATTCAACGAACTACCATCATCCCAAACAGAGAACCGAATGGGAGTTAGTCCATGGGCAAACCATTTGGCCTTGTCACCAACTTGAATTGGATCTAAGACACCAGTTTGAACTCGTAAGAATGCCACATTGGTGGGAGTTAGTGACCATTCCGAGAGGAATTCTACAGCTTGAGTTCGGGCAAATTTATTCAAAAATACTGAAGCCCTAGGTCGAGATCTTAGAAAACTGTTAATCTGAAATGCTACCACCGGCCTTGGATACAGACGTAGTGTTCGAGTATGTTCGGTAAAGTTGGCCAACGTGTTTTGTGAATTAAAGAAACGAACCTATTAAGGGTATGGGGTCTTGTGAAAGAAACATTCATATTTTATTTTATGACTTTTAAGTTGCGCTTACCATTGCAACTCGTGTTGCAACATCCACCGAATCTACATCAGTTCCAAAGATGATTGGATTTATTGCGGGAGGAGCATTAGGGCTTGGTTGACGCGATGGTACATTTTGAGTTGAAATAGAGTTACGTTGACTTGCCTGTGCTGAAGATGGTGATTGTAAGGGCAGGCGAGCTGATGAAACACTTTAGAGAAGAAAAAAAACAAAATTGAATGATTTATGAAAAACCCCTGAGACAAGTTATAGAGTATAAAACTTCATGATTAGTTTGAGAAAATGGTCTGAACTAGTATTTTCAACATACCCTAATATCGGTGGCTGTTGAAGGCTATCTCGTATCGATGGCATTAGCTGTTGATTTGATGCTGCTTGATTACTAGCAGACATTGAGGTTAGGGCCTTGAAAAAATTAATAACTCTCATCAAGATGCATTTTTCTTAAATATCTAATTTTCATTTTACAAAAAAAAAGAAGAACAATTGTTAGCATAACGTCAAATTCACGATGAGTAAAATTTTCTTTAAAAGCGGAGATAATATAGCAAAAAAAACTCTTTTTTTGTTGAATAATGGATTAAAAGGAGGTAAATTTAATTATTTCTCATTTTCCATTTGAAATCATCTTTTATTCATTAAATTGAAGTGCAAAAAGGTGAAAGCCTTACTGGGAAAACAAATTTAATATTAAGACATTAGGCAAATGTTAGTCAGGAAGCTCTTAAAATCATGATATCATGAATTTGACATTATTATCTATTTTACTTTAAGCATGCACCAATAATACAAAATTAAAGTATAACACAAGAAAACACTTAATTTTAAAAGAATATTCGCTTTGATTTTGGTATTAACAAAAACATAGAAAACCATATTCATAAAAGTTTTTATTTCAGTGTCATTTTCGGGTTAATCAATAACCACTTAAGAACACACGCGTCTATCAATAGTGTTAGTACAAAATTACAAAAAGTTTTTTTTTTATTTTCTTTAACATTTTAATGTTTGTTTTAAATAAAATTTTAATTTGTAAATTTTTTTTAACTAATATCTTGAATTTTTTATGCTTTTTACAAAAAGTTACAGTTTTTTAGGAGCTGTTTCTATCCTTTTTGGACTTCCGAGGAAAAAAATGCATTGACTTGATTAAAAAAGCTCTTATCAAGAAACAAAGTTAGAGGGCAGCAATGGAACTTGATGTTGATTTATAGGTCCATAGCTTAATCTTTTTGGTTTAATGCATGTAAAGTTTCTTTTTCTCTTTAGCTGATCATAGTTATCCTGGTTTTTGCTGGGATGCAATTTATCTATTAAATTAAAGTAAAATGCTAAGAACTCAAGTTTTCATAATTTTCCATTGACTCACTTTTTATTTGCGAAATAACTTTTCATTTTTTACAACAAACAAAATTAAATGCATAGCTTCAGACAGGCGGAAAATTAATTGATCAAAATGTTTCAATTTGAACATTTGTTTCGTAAGGTTTTGATACTTTTTGATTTCGTTTTCTTTATAATATTTGACTCGAATATTTTTACAAAAGTGTAATTTGTAAAAGAGCTTTATATAAAGAAAAATTATAGAATAGATGTTTGTTTAAAAGCCTAGTACTCACTTCTCGTGAAATAAAAATTGAACAAGTTCCACAAAATATGTTGGGTCATTTTATCAATATTTGAAAATGTTACCGAAAGGGAAAAATACTAAAGTGTCATTTTCAAACTTAACATTTACAAATCAAACAATTTTAGATTGCAATACTAAATGCGGTATGTAAAGCAAAAGATTTTATGCAGACAATTTTGTATGAAAATTTCATTTCCAACCGAAGTGAGTACTTGGCTTAAAGTAAGAAATAAATAAATTTTCCAAATAATTTTACATCTTTTCTATTTACATATTAACTCCGAGATTCTACCTCCCTGTGTATAGGTTTATGCATTACAGTTTTTATCATTAAAAATATCAGAAAATTGTGAATTAAGACTCCTGGAATAATTAGTGAAGGATAGACAACACAATATTAACCAAAAAAAAATTTTAATACACAAAAAAGTTACGCATACGCCACAGTGACCCGTTAAGTTAAGATTGACATTGTTTTGTAAACATAAGTGGCACATGACTGAGTCCCTGTTTTAGTATTTTCATGCTATACTTAATTTGTTTGTTGGGGCTTTTGATCAGCTATTTGGCTTAAATGTGACGATTGGGCCCTCGGCTTTTATTATAATAAATTTTCATGAGTATAGTTTGTACTTGAAACTCATTACAAAAACTTCGAAATATATGTTTATTTACTTAAAATTGATTTATTATTGCATATTATAATGATTTAAGAACATAGAATAGCCAAAATATAATGAGATAAGTCTGATTCATTAGAAAACAAAATAGTTGTCGGCTTGTGCTTACACTACACCTCCACAACTAAAAGTTTTCGCAACGGCTATGGGTTGAAGCGCAATTGAGTTATGTAAATTAAAGAATTTTTTTAAGTTAAACTTTTATTTTTTTTATAAAAAAATATACTTTAAAATAAGATCAAAGCGAATATTCCTTAATTTTGGTTAAATTAAAAGCTGATTTATAATTAAAATAAATAATATGAATCATGAAACTGAAATGAATTGGGTAGATACGATATTTTAGTAAGTAAAGTTTTGGATAGGTACGACAAGTATTAAATGTTTTATTTTTCTGTATACAAGAAACAGAAATATTAAAAAACTTAAACAAAAATATTTAACAAGGGATTAACTATTAAAAACTGAGCTACTATCAATTATAAAATTTGATTGTTACAAATTTTAATTATTTTTTTTTTTTTAATTTAATTGTGTGAAAGTAGTTTATGAACTAAAGCAGCTTTCCTAATTCAAATAAACGAACTTCTTCAGAAAAAGTCATTTAATAATGTTAATTTTATCACTTAAATATTTATTTTAAATGGCTAAGCAATCACTACACTATTAAACTGATTTGGGAATGCTTCTTAAAAAGTAGGTAATACTCAATTTCAACTTCAACATAAATACTAAGAAAAGATAATTTTAAGAACTTAACTGCGACTTAACTATCACCAGCATTATTATTAAATATTTTTATTAAATATAATATAAATTTTCACCTATTTTTTATTTTTAACTCAAAAAAACTCCTTTAAAAAAAAACATTAAAATCCAACAACATGCTTTGAGGAAACTAAGCAAAAAATTTACTAAACATAAATATAATTATAAACTTAAAATTAAAATAAACAAATTATTACGAGTAAGTAAGAGTATTATACAGAGGTTTACAATTTTATTTTCTTTCAAAGAAAAGTATGATTTTAATAAAAATAAATTAAAATGAAGAATATTTACACCAAGTCCAGCTTGATCCATAAGTTGCATAGCCTGTTCATAATATTATTGTTTTGTGTATTAAATATTTTTTTTTATTGGTATATTTTAAAATTGTGAAGATGTTATATGTTTTTTTTTTTTTTTTTTTTTTTAATTTATTTATTGGTTAGACAAGCGAGCATTTGGGAAAAAATGAGAGTAAAAGTAGAAGTGTGTGTTTAAAATATTTGAAAGTGAATATGAGACATAAGTAATTGAAAATATAAAAAAAAAAACATTTTTTAATATGATGTTTAGTTTTTTAATGAATCAATGTTGAGAAAAAGGCACATTGAGATAACATTTAAGCAAACAACTAAAAAACTCATTTGTCTTAGTTGCTTGCATTTGATTAAATTAAAATTCAAATCATTCCAAATAAATAAATGAAAAAAACTTATTGAAAATAATCCATTCAGTACCTATAACAAACTGAATTATTCTCACAAAAGATTTTTTTTTTACAATTAAATTTATCAAAAAAAAAAATAATAACATGAAAATAAAACAATTAAATTTCACATATACATAATATTTAGCCAAAAAAATAAATTCTTATAGGCATTTTAATGGACACTAAATTTTGTATTTACCTGCTTGAGGTGGTTTTTCAATATAGTTCCTTCGGGTTCGGGTAATCCTGGGATTTCTTCAGCTCCCCCTGTTGGCGCTGATAACTTAGTTGAGTCCAAATCAACTACCCAAATATCATCTGGGAGTCTGTAATCAAGGCTATAGTTTTTATTTTGAATTATTGAGTTGGTATGAGCAGGTTGAATGATATTATATGAATGCACGTTTTATGATGCACTTTTCCAATTATTATTGCTTACAAACAAAAATTATAACACAAATATTTATTTATATACAAAAGCACTCCGAATAGGTTTTGAAAACTTCAAAATTGAAACCAATACAAACATTTTAATAATATAAAATAATTTCTAAATTAAAATAAGAATTTTTGTTTAACTTAAAATACAGTCACACAGCCACAAGCGAAAAAAAAACTCAATCTAAATGCATATCAATTGGTCACCATTCTTTTCTAGCTATGTTTACCCCCAGCTTTAGGCACAGTCAAACCCTTGGGGTCATGGGAAATATAAGCAGCCTAGATTTCAGATCTCATAGCAAAATATATTCGTGATCTAGGGGTCCAAGCAGGGGGGTTGCAGGCTAGTTTGCTATTTGCATGTTCAAGACATCGAAAAACTAAACGTAACCTTCGTTCTTGTTGATTCTCATGAAATCGAGTGACTAAAAATAAAAATAAAAAGGTGTTGAAACGGCGGGATTTCGTGCGGCGGAATTTTGTATGGCGGGATTTCCTACCAAACCCCCTTTATGTTGTGAAAAAGATTCCAACTAATACTCTTCCCTACCTTCCCCTTTAGAAGCAAGAATATTACGTTATTTCATTGATTTTGTACAAATTTAAAAACTTTAAACACGTTTTTTAAAAATTTAATTTTTAAAATTATGACAGTCTTCAAGTAAATGAGCGATATGTACATAATAATTTATGCTTTCGTATAAAAGTTGAGATAACAATCAAACATTACAAAACGGTGATAAAAAATCATGGTTATTATGAAAATTTCCGCTTTGGAAGATCATCCATAATAAATAGTCCAGTAAATTTGTTGTTTTGTAGGAAATATACCTTGTGCCAAATTCGATAGTTCTGTTTTTTCCTGAGTTGTTTATGATGTTATGCGGATATTTAATCCAATTTTTCGACCTCGAGTGCCAAATGCAACATTACTAAGAATGCAAAAAAGCGCAATTTTGTTGACTTTTTTTAGTAATTGACATTTTTAGCAATGAAGAACTTATTTGTGACTATAAACTGCGGTCTACAGTTTCATCCATAAAATAATTTTTTTTAATTTGAGCTTTTCAAAATATAGCAACACAAAATGAATAACAAGAAGTTGTGCAAATCAACACACACTGAATGTTTAATCTTAAAAATGGAATACCAATTTTTTTCGAAATATTCTTTAAAAATTTTATGTACAAACCTTTTTTTTTTTTAAATTGCTCAAGATATCTATTTTCAATTTTTTGATTCAAAAAATCAAAAAAAAAAATAAAATTGCAAATTGTTTTGAAGTCAAATTTATTTTAGAAACTGTTTTAGTCATTTGAAAATATAGTTTCACAGTTTTTTTCAAATTTTTTTCTTAAACTGTGGTAAAGTAACTACATGGAAACAGTTGAGGCTTTTTGAATACCTAGGTAGCTAATTGTACCGGACCACAACAATACAATATTCGATGTCAAAACAGAGATTGCCCGACATCTGACCTTGAAGTTTCTTTTTCCCCTACAGTATCTTGACTGTGCAATTAAAATTAAAGTATTTCGTTTCAGTTAAAAAAGATCTCCTTTTTCTTACCTTTTACAAAATTTAATAATCACGACTCAAAGCATTACAAAAGGAGAACATAATACATAATTTAAAATATGATTAGAAGCATACAAAAAAAAATCATCTCATTGAATTCTTTGATAAGCATCATCATTTCTAAATAAAATAAATTGATTATTTAGACTACAACTGACAATTGAATTCTAATTGAAAATCCTTCATCAAAGGCTTTGTGTTTATAAATAGGCATAATACCCCCAAACTCATATTTTAAATAACCTTCGGTATAACAACACAATATTATCCCTACCTACAAATAAATGCCTCCCAATTTCCTAATAATCGATTAGTGTGACAGGAACCGTAACTCAATATTAGGTATACTTACGTATTTTCGTTCTCACCCGAAAACCAATTTTCTCTCATAATAAGCCAAATCAAACACCTTTTATCCCCAGAATCTGTTCATTATGTACACTCAAAATATATAAAATTCAAGTAAAAAGAGGCGTAAAGGTAGGATACATAAATAAATCAACCTTTATATGCTTTTAGCGAAAACCTAATTTGAATTATGTTCGCCCATTTTAACTCAGTCTTTGCGATAAGTATATTTTGATGTACGCTTGAATGATAAAACCAAACACCCTATCGTTTTGATGTCTTTGCTTTGGTCTTCCTGCCAAGGACTAATAACATCACTTCAATCAAAAATACAATACAAATCATTGCCATGACAACTCTCAACGACAACAACAAAAAACTACATCAATAGATTTGAAAAGAGAGAATTGAATACAACCAACCCTCGCTCATTCTCTCCAAATCTCCTGCTTTTGTAAGGATCCTTTTGATTGAAAAAAGTTAAAGAACCTATCATCCTATCATCAATATCTGTGTTTTTTTTTCAAATTACCTAAACGAAGGCAAGTAACCGTAAATTGAAAACTCACATTTCTCCTTGAAATACATAAAAATAAATCACCAGGCCCAATACTATTATAACTGTTCAAGCCCCTCAAAAGCACCATAAACCACCATAATTCATGTATGTACCTCCATAGCCTCATCCCTTAATCGATTTTTTATAAGTTTCCCTATAAGTGATGCGTAGTAGGAAACCATGCACTCTGCACAACCCTTCAAAAAAATGTTATGTAAATCTGAAATATGTACACACACACACACATGCACGCACACAAACAAACAAATCCTGTTGGGTTAAGTTTTTTTTTGAAAAAAAAGGACTCACCTGAAATTCTTTTTATACAAAAGGAACGTTGCCGGTACTCCAATGACAAAAGGAGTCGGTGCCAGCAGCAATTGTTCCGCACAACTCATACAGGTGGGCAACAAGGGTATCACCGGAAACATGTACTCCAACGGATAGAGCATTGTCACGAATGCCATAACCGACATTGAGAGGGCATTGTAGTCGCGCGACTGAAACAACACTTTATTTTCGAGTATAATCAAGGTCAGCACTTTTAGGCACGTCTCCACGCCAAGCAGCTCCAGTGGCAGATGCAATGGGAAATCCACTAGCGAGAATCTCGTATGGTCGGGCAGGGCAAAGAGTAAGGGTTCATGAACCGTGGGTGACAGCACTTCCACCTGTCACAACCGAAAGAGTGTTTTCGTGATGATGCATTTATTTATAATAAAAATGCATAATTTAAACTTACCTCAACTCTTGTTGAACCAGGTACCGGTACGGGCGTGGAAAGCAGTCTCAAGATCCAAGTCTCGATTTCTTTAACATCATGTATGACTATGGAGGGTGTAGCATCTGTCGCATTGCCAGTTAAAACTGTCCAAACATTATCCCTAGTTGAGAGAATGAGGGGGGGGAGGCAACATGAAAATTTAAAAGCTGACCTTTTTGAATTTTGACCTTCAAAAACTTACCGATTAACCTTATTTGATGCACCCACTCGCTTTGGACTTGACGACTCATTGCAGGCATCGATGAGTTTCTTAAGAATGAACAAACATTCCCGAAATGTCGTAAAGAATGGATGATGTGAGATTATGCAAAGTGACGTTAGTGATTGGTTACGGACTTTTGTGCGTTTTCTTGATGCCCTTGGCGAAGGTGTATGACTGCCTCCGGATTCTGAATCGGCACTTGGTGCTATTAGGCCTAGTTTTGGTGGCTGCTGAATGGGGTGTGGCTGTTGATGGTGTGGCGGATCTGAATCCCTTCGACTAGGTACTTCACGATCTGAATCACTTGGCGCTACATTACTTCTATAGTCGCTAGAATTAGTTAAAATATCGTAACAGTTAGATATTGAGAGATTGAAGGGTGAATTTATAGAAATTATAAACGAGATTCAAATGAATGCAAAGTATTTATGAGGGCAACCTTGAAGATTTGTCTAGTTTATATTTCAGTAAAATCGGAAAAGCTTAGGGCCAACGTTCCATCTACCCAGCAAGTGCAATGGGATGAAGAAGGCATGCGAGGATGAGATCGTATGAAATCTACGATGGAAAATGCTTTAAAGAGCAGGGTCAGCGGCTGTTTGGGCGTGGGTTTGTGATAAAGACAAGAAGCCTTTTAGTGTAAGTTATCAACAAATAAAATTTAGGAACGTTCCGTTGATTTTCTTCCTCGCCCACCTTGAGAAAGGATGATCCAACCAAAGACGCTTTCAATGAGCTTCTGAAGAGCAATTAAGATACGTTCCTGAAGTACTACCTTATTGTTATTATTAACTTTAACGCCAGATTTGTAGGGAAGAGGTATAGGTACCTGCAATCATCATAGCAAGCACCCGATTAGGGGATTTACATTGACTAACTAACTGGATTACCAAATGACAGCTCTCTCGCAGGCAAATATCAAAATTATTTGAAAACTATCCGACCGACTGTCATCCGGCCATTTTGACAGCTTGTCGTCCGGTAAGTTAGTCAATGTTAACCCCCCTATTCCCACACCTTAAAATTTACAAGGGGACTTGGGAGTCTTGTGATGAGAAAACCGTCAATGACAGATATGCTTCCAGTATCACGGATTTCCGAACGTTCCGGGAAACAAACATTCGGGCCACTACTTGATGGTAGTGTCTAGTGTATGGATGCGGGCTTCTTTGACGGCACAACGCCAAGCACATGCTGATTATCAAAGAGTGCCGGCTAGCGTAAGTGAAACTAAAAACGAAGGCTACTAGGAGAGGTTTCAAACAAGCCGCTGAGAGAGCTGCCCGAGAGCTCAACGAGCAAAAACGAAGAAAAGACATTTTTTTTTTTAAATTACCAGCTCATCTGTAAATCTGGTTGGACGAAAATGTTTTGGCAACAATGTGAGTGTCGAGTTTACTGTCGATTAAATGTTTACACTTTGACTCATTTTGGAAAAAGAAAGCTAGGAATTCCAGATCGATACACACCACCCATTTATCGAACCTAAAGTCATGTATGATAGCGTGGTTTAAGACGAACTATACAGAGCCATGTCGTACCTCGGCTTTCCTGCCGCGTGATAAAAGCGGTTTTTTAGTTTTTTTTAAACAACATATTTTATTAGGTATACGAAAATTACCAAGCAAAAATCTATCACAATCTAGGAGATGTAAAACTCTTCATGAAAAATGGGTCGAAGATATTGACTATATGTAACCCTAAAAACTAAAGGATATGTCTCTGTTTTACCATACATGAAACACTAAGCTACTAAACCAAGAACAACCAAATAGGCTCTTTGTAAAACCTTTTCCATTCCGGTTCCATTACGCCAGACGCCACCATTAAAATTTCGATAAGGTCTAAAAGATTTGTGGTTTATTTTATGTAAAATGAAGGCCTGACCCAAAAAAAAAATTATAAATAATATTTTAAACTGAAACGAATGTGTTTAATTTCAAAGGCCGCGAAGATTACATATAGTTGGAACTTTAAAGGAATTTTTTGCCTCTCATTTCCATAACCTAAAAAAAAAAACATTTTAAACATGATAACTTGCCTGCTAAAAGCTGAATCCGAACTTCGTTCCATACTCTTGCGCCATGATTCTCGTCGAAATGCCGAACTGCGACGACCTCCACGTGCTGCCACGGGTGCTGCTGCACTCGCAGGAACATGTTTATCCACGGGACGATAGAAATTCACACAGATACCGTAGCGTGTTTTGCCCGAATCCTTGTCGGTTAGAGCAAAAACAAACGATGTAGCATCCCTTACCGCAGATCCAGTCCTTCGGGGACCAACGCTTGTGCATCCCTCAGGCTGACAAAAGAACACCATATCCAGAGGTAGTGGGAAGTCGGCATGATCCGAAGGGGGGTACCGTCTCAACAACTCTGGCATCTATATGGAATATGTAAAATAAAAAAAAAAAACATGAAACATAGAATATACAAAAAACTCCCATCCTGGTTAATAATTTTTTTTGTTATTTCTGTTGTTGAATAAATAAATGACCCCCTCCTTGTATGTATTGTCAACCAACCTGAACGGGGGGTGTTTTATTGCCAGCGATTGTCCTAGTTGGCGGACTAGTTCGGGCTCCAACAATGGCCAGATAATCCACCAAACGAGGACAAAGCGACAGTTTTTGTTGTTCTGCCATTTTTGTATATCCACTCTCGGTGCTCTCTCCCTCTCTCTAGTCTCGTGAAGCTACTTCTTCTACCTTAAAAATGGGACGCAAGCGTTTCCTTGTAGTTATTTTGCTTTTATTTTATGTGTTTCGATCTGAAAAGATACAAAGATATAATAAAAAAATTAGGATGAAAATCTACAAGGTGTTTTGTTGCTATCTTTTGTTTAAAAGTTTGTTTTGAGGTGGAACCGCTCGCTCGAGGTGTGTTTTTTTTGTTTTTTTTTTTGTTTTTAAGGAATTTATTTATACAAAGTATCTACACCTCCAGGGAAAGATACGAATACGATACAACATTGCTTCTAAATATCTTCAAGCTAACAATGATGAAGATACAATGAAAAAGTTTTTCTTCAGGACTGAATAGCATTTATATCGGGTCAAATGTATAATATTGCTTGCAGCTATTGCTTTAATATGTATTTTCAAAACACCTGAAAGGATCAGTGAGTTTGAAGAAGTTGAAGATACAAGGCACAAGTTTATTTCCAAAGAAGAACGAAATGGTATAAAAGACCTTTAGGGGATTCGGGTTTCTACTTTCGAAAGTCAAAACAAAGGGGTGTGCTGTGTGTAGCATTAACATTCATTATGATTGAATTTAGACCAAGGAAATACTTTTCATTTATTTGAGTTAAGATTTAGATGTCAAACTTTTAGAAAAGTTATTAATTTCATAAACATGTTAGATAACCTTTAAATTAAGACGAACACCATGGCGGTTTTTTTTTTTGAGTTTGAGAAATAATGAATACCTACATACAAATTGGATAACGATATTGTTTAGTCTTGAGGGACCCACTTAAAACAAACATTGGAATCGAATCTTGCCAGTTAAAAAAAACTCATAGAAATAAATTGCACGACTATGGCTCGCACTTACTTGCTCTTAGGATAAAAGTTGCTGTGGGTATGCTTAATCTCTTATGTATAAAGTTTTTATAAATACATAATAAGGCGACCAACTTGACTACCATATTCAATAAGAGGTCTTACAAAGGTTATATAGAGAGATTTTGTGACGTTTTTTAGACCACCGTTTTATGAAACCTAATGTTGAGTTAGCTTTTTTAATTATTTGGACGAAATTAGAATTAAAGTTCAAAGAGTTGACAATGGACATTATGGAAAAAGGAGTTGCTAGCGGGAGGAGGAAGACGCTTTCGGAGAAGGCAATGGTTTTACACTAACTCACATTTAATTCCAAAAAAATAAACTTGCACCATGTAAAAATCTATCAAGGTCATTTTGCAAGAGGAAAAGAATCGGATGGGGATGAAATAACTTTATTTTTTTTTATCGTCTGCAAACATGGACAGGTTAGAATTCTTAAGGATTAGACAGGCATCATTAACGGTGAGAACAAAGATACGAGGACCTAAATGACTGCCTTGAGGAACTCCAGATTAGGCAAAAATAGGTTTTGCATACAGAGTAACGAAATAGAACTTTATAAGTGCGATTCTCAAGATATGAGCTTATCCAACGTACGAAAGATAGCGGAAATCCCAGGGCTTTGAGTTTCACGGAAAAGCTTAGGGATGCAAGATAATTTTGCACTGGGCCTATATTTTTTGATATCATTTTTACAGCCTTTTTTATGGATTGGGAAAATTAAGGAGTCTTTCCATAAAAATGGAAAAACCCCTTGAGTAAGTGAGAGGTTAAAAAGATCACTTAGGGGCTTAGATAAGGCATACATGCATTTTGTTAACAAAATTGCGGGGAACCCATCGTGGCTTAAGAAAGAAGAAGGTCAGACGAGAAGGTATTAGAAAATTTTAGAGTGGAGGGAAGGCCATCGGATTTTCTTTTCACATTAATGAATTGGAAAAACAACTTTTGGTCGGATAGTAGTCGATTTTGCGTTTTCTCAAGATATTGGTCGTAAAGATATTTGCTGAGCTCGCAGAAGTGATTATAAGTGATAAGGTAGTTAGAGTGATCGACTTTAGATTTAAATTTTAAAAAAGGTTGCCATAGTTTGTTACGTTAATTACAGAGGGTGCGCAATTCTCTGTTATACCACGGTGGACAAGAAGAAGAATATTTTCTACGTGAGTACGGAACGGATTCAGGAAAACATGAAGAGAAATAGTGGAGAGTGAAATCGGTCCAATGTTGAGAGAAGGTGGACACTTTCAGAGACAATACAGTTATCAGCATTGGTGGTGAATACGAGATCAAGATGCCTTCCCATTAAGTTAGGTGAAAAGTTCTGTGATAAGAATATTGGATGTAGATTTTGGGAGTTCAAAAACACTGCTGCTATTTTCGACCTTAAGCCCCTAATGTTTTGGCAATAAAGGCTGAGTTATTTAGGTTTAAAATTGGAGGTGGGTGATGTAATGGAATCTTTATTAGGGCCGAAAATAGGTCTTCAAATCCACACGAGATTTTTGGAGATGCGATAGACGCTTAGAAAAGATGTAAGACGCATAAGACGACAAGTCATTAGTAACTTGAAGTGGAGTTATTGAAAACCCCAGACATGAATTTGTAAACAGGGTGGGCATAAAAACAGTCCACAATAATAAATTAAGAGCTTACTCAGTAATTATAGAGGGTTGTCTGCATCAACTTTGCCCTTCTTCAGAAATCTAAATTATGTAACTTAAAACAAATACCTAGAGACGATAGACGATAGACGAGCTATTTTCAATGTCAATGCTTCTATCCTTTGGTAAAATTCAAATGGAAAACAAGTAACAAGAAGAAAGCTGCTTCATGGATGTGTGTTACATTATAAGTGTTATAAGATGCCAATTGACCTTGAATGGAATTGATGTTGGTAAGGATCTCAAAGGTATAAGTTATTGAATAAAAAAAGGCAAAGGTCTTCCTTGGAAAAAAAAACCTTAAACATTCATTTTTCCATTTACAATGCAAATAAATAAAAGTGACGCCTTCAATTACGTTTTTTTCTTTGTAATGTAGTCATTCCACCTTGACCTTTAGCTCATAATCGAGTAAATTCACTCAGCTTTCAAGTTCAATCTCATGATTTTTAAAAAAAAGAAACTGATATCAATACATTTTTGCTTCTAGATTTCTTTTTAACTGTAGGTGTCCCCTAACTGGGGTTCAAATTTGATCATGAACTATGGAAAAAAATGTAGGACGCTTTTGCAGTAATTTTTCTTTAATGTCTGATAGTCTTAGGAGCTAGCGACGACAAATCAACGTCATAAGGTGCATGTTTCGGGAAAAAAATAACGGTACAAGATACAAAGTTGAACATTGATACCATAATAGCCTTTATAAGCTTGTTTCTTAACTAGCTGTAGGGCTATCGATTCCCGCAACATTTGTCCTTGCACCTTATGAAATTGATATTTCGTCGACAGCTCCCTGACTATCAAGTTCTTAAAGTCATAAGTACATCATATTAAAGAGTTCATGTTTGAAGCATTTTTCAATAATAGTAAACTGTTACTGTAGTATATTAAAGGATGTACTCAAGTACAATTAAATGTGTGAAATCATGCACGCAATCAATCAAAGTGCAACGCCAATGATTCGAATAATTTGCAAAATTTCTGATGAAAGGCTGGTTGTTTTTTGTGTCATTGATGCCTTTGTCATCTCATTGTTCTTTAATAAAAAAACATACAAAATTATTTCCAGTCATAGAACGTAGCACGGCTACGTCAACATCAAAAACTGTTACCCCCTTTATAACCCCAGAAAAACCCTATCCTGAATTTTTAATTTAAAAATTAAAATATCCCATTTTCGTTCGTGGCAGGAATAAATGATGCATGAATTTGTGTTTCACTTTGGCAATAAAAAGTTGCAATAAATGAATGGAATACACCACAGCATCAGAAGCATGGAATGCACTCAAAACTTTAACAAAAATGAGGATGCCATGTTATGGGAGTATAAAATGAAAAAGAAATCATCATGAATTTTGTGACGTTATAAAATGCTAATCGAAAACGTTTCAAAGGAAATTATTATAAAAAAGTAAATTCAAAAGATATATTTATTGGACGAGGAATAATTATAATGGTTTTGCAAAAGTTATTTACTTTCCATAAGCTGGTATTAAAACTGGTAGATATTAAACGTATAGAAGGATATTGAATATCAAACGAAATTCTGAAATTCTGATGAAAAACTTTACTAATAAATTAAAACAAAAACAAAATTACGTTGAAAATAAGGAGTCACAGGGTATTATTTTTTTCCCCGTTACTATTTGGGTGGTAATTCAGAATTGTACATTTTGGGGCGCCAAACTCTCCGACGTCCTTTGACGAAGTAAAAGAATTTCTAATTTGTAAAAAAAAACAAGATTTATATTAGACAGTAGGGTTAAAAGTACTAATTCGTTTTGGACTCCTGATTTTCAAAAGAAAGCTTAGTACGGACCACCTGAACGTTCCTACATAATTAAGTACGTTATTTTCTTGAACTTGTATGTTTTTTCCATTTACATACTGTAGATACACATTTTTGATGAAAAATGTCGTTATTCACATTATATTTGTTGTTCCAAAGAACCTACTCCTTTGCAACAAGAAACAAGTTGATTTCATTCCCTTAACTCAAAATATTTTTACTCCTTTCATGTATGCTAAATTGACAAATTTTTGAATATCTTTTTTTTTTGCTCGTTTTTTTTCTGATACAAGGGTTAAAGTTAATTTATCACTTTCAATACACACACACGCATACATCATTATGTATTTGGCATTGTCATAAAAAGCCATACATAATAACTTTTCACAACAAAAATCTTGAATGTCAAACAAATAAATATAAATTTAGTCACAACTCATCAACATACCAAAAGGCTTTTAAGAAAAATAAGTTTTTATGTTGGGTATAACGAAAAATGTAACACCTGTGAAAGAAACTTTTCAAGAATCATTTTTTCGAACATTTCTTTATTAAAATTATAAAAAGAATCCCCAAGGACAAGAAGACAAATTGCGAAGACGAAAGGATATTTTTTTTTTTTTATTACTCAAAGTTGAATTATGACATCAAGGAAAGCAATGAATGGCGTTCATAGAAAGTGATTTTGACACTCTATAACACAAACATTTTTTGTTACGAATATTTTGTTTCTTGATTGAGTACCTACATTTGAAATATAATTTTAAAACATTGTTTGAAATTGCTGACATAACACCCTGCCCCTTATTATAAATAAATTTCTCTATTTTTAAATGAACAAAATTCCATGGTTTCCATTCAATTCTTAATCAAACATAAACTAAACTTTCATTAAATGTACTTCTGTGGAACTAAAAACAGAAGCAAGAACTTTTGTTAAAGAAGCAATATTCTGCTCGTAACTGTAATCTAAAAATAGAATTTATTTATATTTTCTTTCAAACGTCTTCGAATGGTTGAAAACAGGAAAACAAATCATTTTACATAGCAGATAAAAGGGATAACTAAATAATCTTTAAATAAAAGAGAAATGTAAATTAACAACAACAAAAAAATAACACACCCACTGGATGACTTTGAAAAAAAAAAAAATTAACTCGAATATGTCAACCCTTGAAAGCAAAAATGAAAAAAACAAAGAATTCAATTAAAAATATCCTAACCTCAAAAGAGAAATTTGTAACATTCTATTAGTATTTTCCATAAAAAATATCCTTGTCACATGCAAACGATTGACACATTCTTAAGTTGAATGAAATCCGTTTTTTTCTATTTTATACGTTTTTTGTTGTATTTGAGTTTGTGGTTGGAATCAATACTTTTATTTATTTATTTTTAGATCGTATTATAATTTAAAAAAGAAATGCAGGAATTTTGAAATGACTTTTATCCTGATGGCGGTAAAATTTTTTTTGAACAATTTAAATTGATTTTCAGTGAACAAGCTAACTGGCGGACAAATGGTTTTTTGAGACTTTTTCGAAAAGTTATAAAACGTTTATAGATACGAAGATATTGAAAAAATGTAAAAAAAGAAGATACGTTATGCTAAATTACAGCTTAAACATTGTGTTTTATGCTTTCGTTAATTTATTCACATGTTTAAACCTACGAGTAGATAGAACTGTAAATTTGTTTATAGGAAAGCAACGTGTGTACATTTTTATTTTATCTGAATGTTTTGTGTGCAATTTTTTGAAGATTTTTGTAAAGCGTTTACAGCCTTTTCACCACTGAGCGTTTACACTACTTGTGTGTTCTTCAGATGCATTACAGATTCTTAGCGTCTGTACCCCACATTGGGCGGCTACGAAAGGCGTCTGTTTCCCATAGTGGGCGGCCAGTTTTTAGTATGTGGTCGATCATCCAAAATGCTGGTGTGCCTGTCGAACTCTTGGCTTAGAATGTTATTAATCTTATCTAGGAAAACAACACCGGTGGAATGAAGGAAGCTTATACATATGAGAAATGACAACAAACGGTATTCATTCCCCAAGGGGTAACCAAAATTTGGTGAATCCTCCTGTGGTTTGTGATGTTTGGAATGTTTTTAGAGCTAATGCTGGTAGCAATTATCACCTAGTATTAGCGGCTGTCCATAGACACTCAGACGTAACCGCAGGGAGCCCAAGATTCCAAACAAGCGCTTTAATTGATCCTAACATTTGTCACAACTACACTGTTAAACTTATGGAAGCAGCATCGAACATGGTTGTGAACAATCTGTTGCTGCCACCAGGTGGCGTTGAAGTGTAGCTGCGAAGAAGGCAGTGACCGGAACACGTATATAATGTTGAGACACTTCCAAAGTTCAAACTTATCGAAAACAAACGCTTTTATCACATTAATCTTTTTTTATCAGTGTACCGCCTGGCGAGCCCATTCAAAAGATTGAAAAACTTCGAAAAGATATATCCTTATACTTTCAGAAGCAAAACCACTTGACGTAATGGTTAGTGCGATGGGCTATCACGCCAAAGGTCTGGGTTTTGAATATTTGAGGGTGCTGCCTTTTGCAATTAATTGACAATACCTCTTTCCAAGAGTACTAGTTGTCAATAAAAATGCATCCTAGGAAGCCGTACAGAACTTGCAGAAAAGTGTAGGTCCCGTCCATTTCTACTAAGGCTAAGGCACCAGGAAGTGTTGAGACTGTCAATCACTAGGCCTTGGTGCTTTTCGAACTAGTCGCTAGGATTTGGTATTCATTTAATAATATATTGAACATCTGGATAAGGTTTTTGAAGATCTTGAATTGATGATTTTCATAAAACAAAAATGTGAATAAATTATAACACAACGATTTTTGATTTTAAAACTATTTAGACGAAAATAGTAACTAGAACACAATCTTGGTGTCTGTCTCACAACAATTACTTTCTTTCAATTTCTTCATTATATTTCTAAATTGCAAGAACGACAACCCTGATTATCTTCGAAAAGCAAGACATTTTCCATTGCAGACAAATAACAGTTTGAATAGTGTTTTATTATGTAATAAAAAGCTCATTGAGTTGAAGGTTAAACTTGGTGCCCTATCGTATTTCGTAACTTTTTTTGCAACAATACAACACTCTTCCTGAATGTTTCAGGATATATGAGAGCAATCAACAAAGTTTTACTTTAAATTTAGTTTCTCTTCTCACGTCCCATTCCTAAAGACCATTATTTTTCAATACCTCCATCCCTTTCAACTCGCCCAACAATTGAGACAAATCTAATCAAACATTTCTGTAAATAAATCTTCATGAGACCAAAGTGAACAAAAAAAAAAAAAAAACTTATTCAGGATACCAACAGAACATGTATGTGAAAAATACTCTAGGTTTTGTGTAGCGAAGGACAAAATGATGAAGCGGTTTTCCCCATTTACCATCACAATCTATCCATTTGCAAGATAGCTCTTATTTTTAGTATAGTCTATGTGTGTATTTATGTATGGCTTTTGTTAATTGAGTTTCTCTGCTACATGCGTTAATATTATTCTTGTCACAAAAGACTGATTCCAAGAAAATATCCACAGAGTTTAACCTCCCCCAGGACAATGTCCTTTATATGCCCTGCCAGAAGCAGCAAGAGCAACAACAGCAAATAGGGGTTTTCTGTTTTTTGTGTCTCTATCGTTTGTGGTTTGGTGTCACATTCTTTGCCTATTAGCTCACCAGAGAGTAAGAGGATTCCATTCTCGGATAGGGAAATAGGTATTTTCCGGAGCAACAAAAATGATAAAATTCTACTTTACTCTTGGTTTTCTTTCGTTTTGCTAATGGAGTGCTAACAGACCGTAGTGTAGAGAGAGAGAGAGAGAGACATCAAAAGTCAAAGAGGAGGAAAAATGAATAAATAGCTTTGCATCACAAGACAAACAAAAATCAATAGAAAAGTCAAAGTGACAGGGCTGCCAGCCAAGGGCTAGATAAAAAATTAATGAGAACAAAAAACTTGCTTGTATAAGACCTTTTAATCGGAGTCACAAATGGATATTTTCGCTATAAATTTGTTTAAAAGCTCAATTTCATACCAACATGTGTATGACAAGTGACAAATTATATTGCCATAGGTCAATTAACTTGTCAAATAATAGCTCTAGTGGCATCCATTTTCTTTACTAGTGATGGCAATTAACTTTATGAGGTTGGAAAAATGCAAGTGGATGCAGTGCTCTTTAAATCTTATGTTCCTTCGTTTTACTAATCGTAAAAAGAACAAAGATGTTTCAATGCTTTTAAAAATAAAATTTTTACAAACAAAAGTTATTGCGTCGAAAACAATATCTTTGTGATGATTCAATGTTAATGATTCTACTTCTATCCAATGCAATTAAAAGTATTAAGTTAAGTGTCTGAAAATTAAACATAAGGAGTAAGAGTTTCATACGACATTTGTAAATTTTTTTAATATCGCTCATTTACTTGAAGACTCTCATAACTCAAAAGACGGTATTTTTGTCATTCTCTATGGCATGTGTGAAAATGCTGCTGAATGCTGAAGAAGGGTAGTCAGCAGGACAAGAAAATCAAAAAGTCTCGATATCAAAACAACAACCGAAGGTTTTATAAAAGAGCCAAGCAATTGCCAAAACCCAAGCTCTTTGAAACATCGAAGATAAACAAGTCAACGAAAGGCAAGGAATAGTGGATGTATATTTATGAACCAACATTTAGAGAAAAAGATAAGGGAACAACAAATTCCAATTGAAGGAGCTATTAAAAAGCTTTAATATTCTCATGGCCCACCTTCGGAACTTTTCAAGCAGGTCCAACGATGAATATTTTAGCTCCATATGCCTCGATAAAGTTGCTAGAACTACCAAGAGGCATATCTCATATTCTTAGACCGATACCGGTATTCATCAAGTGCTGATAAATTTTAAAGATTTGAGTCCATATACAAAAAAGGTCTACTAACAATAAGCTTTCTAACAATGTATATCAAATTTGTGAACATTAGGTAGATCAACATGACCATTCTCCTTCAAAGCAATACCCACATCTGTTCATCGAAGTCAAGGCCAGTCTTCGATTTGTGGATGCACATGACATTGAAAACATCGGCTGCTCCCATGGATTTGTTAGTTTGTTAGAGTCGTTGACAGCGATTGAAGAATATACTCCCTTCCTCGGAATCAATTATAAACTTCACGAATGATACTTTATTGGAAATTCAGTGAAAAATGTACACAAACCAACTGCTATTATTTCCGTGTGGCAAAAGAAATTTGTTCTCAACTCCTTACTTCTGACGAAATGCTTACTTTCCAAATACTTATTCTGCCAGTAACACGAAAAATATTAGATGGATATTTGGTTTTGTTTGCGAAGAGAATGATTGATGTACAATGATATAGACAAAATCTAAAAAGTTAAAACAAGCAGACTACCTATCGGTTTGGCTGCATAAAATAAATGGACGACAATGATCCAACCAACACATCTTCGAATATTAACCGCCAGGCTTAAGAAGATAAGGAAAACCGAACCCACGCTCCAATTCAAGGGCCAAGCCATGACAGATGCAAGAGCGCTTGGTATGGGCGGTTGGATGAGGCACCCTAAGTATTGTGAACGAATTGCATTAGAAATATACAAAAGAGAAAAAAAGTAACTCGATGTTAATGAAAAGTTTTATTTCAGTGTTATCTGAAGATACATGTCTGTTTTATTTTATCATTTTAGTATAACAAAAACATCAAAAAATTAAAGTTTGAATGAAGAATTATCTCAATTCGTTACGAAAACCATCAGTTCCACGAGTCTCGCGAACATGCCTTCATAGAGAATTCCACAAATGGAAAAAGTTAAGGAAATACTGCCGCTTTGATGTTAGGCTGTAGAAACGAGGTTATATAATTTGCTTAGCTCTAGGCTAATTACTAGCAGCATCACAGTTGCAGCCATATATTGAATTAAAACGATAAGTGTTTTTGGCAACATACATTTAAAAGTAATGAATTGGTGGGACAGCAAGAGCTGGCGTAGAGTTCCATTGACTTTTCCAACAGCAGCCGTGTTGATATTGTTAAATCCATGTAAGCGTCCTGTTGAAAACCATTACGAAATTTTTTGTCGTTTTGATACATTCGATTTAAGAATCACGAAGCAAGATACCAGGGAACTAGGTTATATTGTTTCTTGCCTATAACTAAACATTTAATTTGTAAGCTCTTCAGAAATAGTCCATTCATTAAACCAGGTTCAGAACCAATCTAAGTAAGTTTTTATAGCATTCGAACGATCTTTTATCAGGGCAAGATTGCAGCTTCTATATGCTTGGACATATCATCGGCGTACATGTGATTTGAAGAATAAACTTTTGAGGGAATGCCATTCATATGTAAGGAGAACAAGCGAGTGGTTCAAGAATAGAGCCCTGTGGCACACCTCTACTATTTCTTAAAAAGTTGATCGTTTTTATAGGTACCTAAAGTGAAATAGCTAATGATCTGCAACTTAGTTTCTAGCTACAAGAAAATATACATTTGCTTGTAGGATTGTATCATTTTGATTTTCTTATTAAATTTACATAAATGTAGGTATACTTTACTCTAATTCAATGTATACACAAATTTCTGAGTATCAACAACAAGAACCAATTTATATTTATTTATAGATTGTGTCTATAGGACGAAACAATAAGGTTATAACTATATTTCAAATGAAATTTAAGAGAAAATACAACTTTCATTGATTAGTTTTGTAAATCGACCTCTTTTTAGAAATATGTAGATGTACACAAAATTTAACATTATTTGGTACTACATAGGTAGAAACAAAGAAAATCAAAGCATTTGTCTGAATTGCAAAAAGGATATCTTTTTAATTATTTTTCAGGCATTTTTTTTTTGTTGTTGTTTTAATTTCTTACCCAACCCAATACATATAGAAAAGCTACGGCCATGATACATACTACAAAATTTTACTTTGACTTCGAGCCTGGGTCTAGGCTGGTTAAAATTGTTTATGGATACCTACACACAAGGCCATCAAAGAACACCAAGGTCACTTCAAATAAAGCAAAACAATAACAAAAATCAAATCCGGGTAAGACCTTGCCAATTCTTAATAAAAATGTTCATTTTGTATTGGATTTACTTTTATGAAGGTCAATCATAAAGTATGATTTTTGACATAAATCCCATATATCTGGCAACTCTATATACAGCCAGTAGCCACACACTTAAGGTGTCGTTTTTATTTTTTGTTTCTCATCACAGTCAAGTTAACATAAAAAAAAAAACTTACCACCCTTTTTTTAAGAAGAACCCCTTTAACCCGCCTTGAAAAAATAGAAATACAATCCCCATAGCATCAGTTGAAACTTTTTTCCCTTCATCGTCTTCGCAGTCGCGTGCATATACAGTTATACACATTCCACTATAATCAAAATTCTAGAGTAAGTATGTGTGTATGTATTTTAGTTTTTTTTCGGTACGAGTACTGTTATACGCAACAAGGTCATTGGAAAAATCGTTAAAAACCACCACGACGGAGAAGACAATGCAAAATCTAATTTCTGTTGGCCCACTGTGGATATTTTTCAATTTTTTTTTTTGTTGTTATACACACACAAACTTTCACATTATAAAATATTGAGAGTATGTTCCAATTTTTTCTTAATTTGAACCCAGTTTTTTTTCAGGATATGTCTCGAAGGAATACTACATAATCAAGTAAATTTTCTTTTTCATGGAAAATCCTTGAAATACATTACAGTAAGGAAGAAACAAAACGTTAAGAATCCATCAAAATGGCGCTTACCAAGGCATTTTACAGTTAATATTGGTGTTTCGTGTTTCCTTAACGATTCAATAGCTGAATTATGAGGTGAAAAATTGAATTTTTCAAACTTTAAACACACTTTTTCACATAGGATAATGGATTTTCAGGATAAAAATCAATTAGATCCATTACTTTCAAGCAAATTGGCACTTCTTAGTATGTTTCCACATTTTTTTTGAGGGGCAATCTTTCTTTTTTTTACTTATATTTCACTTTTCCTTTTGCACAATTCTTGGTTGTGTTTGTTTGTAGTAGTAGTATTAGCAGTAGTAGAGAGAGAGTTTTCCAATTTTCCGAACTTGTCTAGTCGAGAGCTTACCAATAACTGATAAAAATGTTCCCAGTTGGAAAATTCGTAGCCATGAAATTCTTTGAATATATTTTCTGGATTTATGTGTCATTTTTAAAGCTCATTTTGGTGAAATTGCAAGTTTTGATTGATAAGACTATGTAGGCATATATACTAAAACGTGGTAGAATTTTAAAACTGACAGGTGTGAGGTGAAATTGTGTCTTGTTTGCGAGCTTTTCTGATGATAAAGGACTCATTTATGTTTTATCTTACAAACAACAACAAATTTGCATGGTAGTGATAAGGGAGAATGTTATCATGAAATGTTGTAATAAAAGTAGAAGCGGGTATGTGGTCAGGGTCTTTTTATGCGCTTTGGTATTGTTTTCAAATAAATTAAACATAACAGAGTTTATTTATTTTTTACTTAAAGAGTTGGGTGGAATGTGGGTGTTAAAGGTTGATGTGGTTGGTGCAAAGCAATTTATAACTTAGACTTTTAAATTGGTTTGTATTTTTCTTCTGTGACCCAAAATGTGGGGGTGTTCGTGTTAGTAAGGTGAGGTGATAGCAACAAGTATTGAGTCATTCTTCAAAATTTCTGCAAAATGTCTTGTTTGATTAGGTAGTCCGCTAGTGAATACAAAAGCCTAATGTTTATTTATGAAAGCAAATTTTCCTTAAATTTTAGAATCAATCAACAAAGTTTCGTTGAAAGTCTTTATTAAAACCTTTATTAATGAAGGTATTTAGGTACCATAGGTACCTCCCAATGATGGAGACAATAAAGGTCTGTTCATAAATTGTTTTCGGAATTTTTGTTTCTATTGAAGAGTCGATTTAGATATTTATATTTAAAGATTTACAAAGAAAAGCATAACATAAATATCATCAATATCATATTCCAAGAAATTTGGTTATTTTTGGAAATAAAAGCAAAGAAGTATGGGTTGTGAACCTGGAAACATAAATAATGTTGAACAAGGGCCATTATTATAGCCTTCGAAAAAGGGTAATATTCAGAAAAATAAGATGAAAATTATACATTGTATAAATTTTGAAAGAAATGCAAACGTCTTTTATTCACCCAATATAAATCAATTAATTCCGAATACCATAAATAAATAAATAGGCATAGGTACATTTTTGTTAAGGTAGCTGTGAATAAAATATAAGTCCGGCTTTTTATCTTAAGCTCAAAAATGTTCTCTAGAACACGAGTTTTCTTGTTAAATATAAATTTCAACATTCTTTGTAAGGGTATTTCGTTTATTATTTTTTTTTTTTTATTTATTTGCTCAGTGCAATTAAAGCATTTTTTTTTCGAGAAAATGGTTGAGCAAAATTTGGGGAAAAAATTGCTAAATAACTTATTAAGAACTAAATTACAATCGTTAAGAGTGGAGTAAGAATCTCACACTTTCATGAAAACGTGTTTTATGTTCCTGGTAGAGCCTTTTAAAGTTTTCAACACAAGTTCACGGGAAAAAACATATCCAAAAAATACAAACAATTCTTAAATTTGGCGATCAATAAAAAAAACTACATTAAAATTGTATTTTAAAGCTTTGCTTTATTTTCATTTCTTTTAATTTTCAAGATGGCGAACAAATAATTAACTTTGCACCATTAGATGTTTCCGATTTTGTATTGTGTCAAAAGGTAACTGTTGGAGCAATGAGAATTACATGATTTGACAACTAGATGTCCATACAAAAACCAACTCTGCATCTCAGTTGGCTACTCTGTATCTTAGCTCTCTCAAATTTTGTACATATTTCAACTGCTAACAAGTTTTTATTCTATCTTCTCTTGATTTTCTTATATTTAAATAATTTATAATAAAACTGCTTTTGTAATAATCTAAATCGATTAACATCTTTTATTTATGTCACTTACGGACATATAACAGAAACCAAAAACGAACCGGAAAATCCTAACTTCGTCTCTGTAGAAACTAGTTTCTACCTTTAAATAAAGGTTCTCACAAAAATTCAACTAAATCCGATAATTTTTCTAATTTTACTGGCCAAAATAATAATTTTGAAAATTAGTGTGTGGGAATCTTTATGATAGGATTTAATCATGTTTTGCCATAGTAATTTCGAGTAATTTGTGACTGTAGTACCCTTATACCATATATCTTCAAATAATAACAGTCTAAAAGAGTTATCTTTCAGTTCACAGTTGAGTTCAAAAATTAGCTAACGTTGCAGGCCTACTAGGCCAACCTACTATGCAAAATAATAGTGCCAATTGCAAAAATATGTGAAAATCTTATTGAAATTTTAGTAAGATTTTTTCTTCATGAAAATAAGAAGGCTTCTCTATGAATTTATCTTGTTATCCAGCCATTTAAGTAAGATTGCTCAGTAAAACAGCTCCAAAAGGAAATATTTTTGTTTTTAAGGTGCTACTATTTTTCTGTGTGGTGGCTCAACAAAAGAGACAACTTTAAGTTGGCCCAAAATTCAAACTAAAACTAATTTTAAGTGCTTGAATTTATTAAATTTTATGAGCTAAATACCGTTAAATACGAAGAATTTTTTTGTGATAATCGGATTGATTTTTCTACAGGCGTCTCAGATGTTTTTGGAGAAAAATGCCATGAAACAAGTCACTTATTCACATTTCATATAATATTTTAAATTGCTTTATCGTAGGTTTCAGTTTTTTTTAAATCTTTTATATAAGGCTGCGTGAACAAAAAAAAATATTATCTTATCTTATTATTTTAGACTAAAATCATATTGTATTTTCAAAAAAAAATATTTGCTCAAACCAATGTTTCTAGTTTTATTCGTATAAAATAAAAATAAATTCCACAAAATCCTTAAACTTGTAATAAATGCAATTGTACAGCCTTTTTGGAAGACATTTGAAATTGTTATTTTTTAATTTCTTAAATGCGTTTTGAAAAATGTTTAACCTTCAGATATTTATGTAGATGATATAAAGCTCTTCGATCAATTTGTTACTAAAAATAAAGCTGGATTCTCCAGATGCTCCTTCCAAACATTTGAGAAACTTGCCATTGTTACTCCATCGATAACACGATGATCAGCACACCAACTTACATTCATGATGTACGCTTTGACAATATCACCTTTTTCATTGAATCGGGGTAGAGCTTTAGTTCTTCCCATGGCACCAATCGATACCTGTGGCGCCATTATACATGGATGAGTGTAAGTTCCACCAATCTAAAAACATAAAAGAAAATATTCTTTTCTAGAAAAGGACTTTTAAGTTGTGATAACATCTTTAAACTTACCACTCCAATGTTTGACAACGAAAAAGTTCCATCAATGAAATCTTCAGGTCTGAGTGATCCCGTTCGTCCTCTCTGAACTAAAACATTCAAATCCTTAGCAATTTCTAGAATGGACTTGGATTGACAATTTTTGATATTCGGCACAACTAGTCCTGCAGGTGTGTCAATGGCAACACTTATATTATGGGCACCCTTATAGATCACAGCTTCGTTTTCAACATCTAAGGAGCTATTGATGATTGGAAATTTTTTCAGAGCAATCGAAGCTGCTTTTATGCAAAATGGCATAAAAGTTAGCTTCGGAATGCCATGTTCTGCAGCAACATTCTTCAGCTGATCCCTAAACTCAACTAGTTTTGTCATATCAACTTCATCGCTATACGCAAAATGAGGGATTTTCTATAAATAAAAGGACTTTGTTAGTCAATTGTTAGAAAATGATTATTAAAAACCAAGTTTAACAAACCAAAGATTCAGACATTGACTTTAACATGGCTTTGCGGACACCTTTCAAAGGTTCTGTAAAATTAACTGGAGGAGATGCTAAGGTATTCGAAGCTTGCAACGTACTTTTGTTATTTATTAGAGTTGGATGGGGAATATTAGTTCCAGGTGGTACCTGTCCAAGGTACTCCATGACATCACCTTTTAAAACACGACCCCCTCGTCCAGTTGCAGGAACTTTTGTCAAATCAACTTGATGTTCTTTTGCAATTCTACGAACAGCTGGAGTTGCCAAAGCAATTGTTCTACCAACAGCATCAGACTGATCTTTGATGTCTGGTTTGAAGTCATTGACCTTAGATTTAACTTCGTTCTCACTGTCAGATGAATCACTAGATTCGCCATCTTCATCTTCAATTTCAAAGTCTACCAGTGGATTTCCAACCAAAGCAATATCATCGATCTTGTGATAAAGTTTTGTGATCTTTCCATCATAGCGGCTGGTAATTGTGACAGATGCTTTGTCCGATTGTACTTCGCAAATATTTTGAAATTGTTCAATGGAATCACCGACTTTTACGAACCTAAACAGAAAATGGTTGATTTATATTAGTCGATTGGTTATTAGGACAATAACTTACCATTCTTTAACAACAACTTCACGGATACCTTCACCAATATCACTTAGATTAAATGATACAACTTTCTCCAAACATGGCGATAAGTGAAATAAACGCAACTGATTAGCAGGTGCCTGGGGAAAATATACTTGTTCTTAGAATTTTTTAACTATGTACAAGGTCACTAAAAATATGAGTACGAATACGATTACAATTTAAATTAGAAATGAGAACAAGTTTTATCATCAATTTTTGTAGGGGGAGTAGTAGATATCAAAGCAGCTTAACAGTTTTTAAAAACTTTTCATACATGTTATTTACACACGATTTGTGTAAATAACAAAATTTGTGTTAAAATTTGTGTATTTTGGTCATAAAAATGTTACTCAATTTTATCCATATCACCCAATGTAACGCCATAAATTTATATTATTTAAATGTTCAAAAATGTTCTCAACTATTTGATGTACGAATTAGTTGTGGGAACAAAAGAGTAAGAACTAAAAAATAGAACTATTAAAACTTTCATTTTTACTTAACAATCTTGGAGGAGTGAAAAATTGACGACGATGTTGATGAAAAAAACTCAAAATATTTTAAAAAAATATATCATAGCAGGGGCCTATAACACAAAACTACAAATACTTGTACCTATTACAAGTGAAATCTTACAATTTTCCAAACAAAATTGAACAATTTCACTTGTAATACAAGTATATGTATAACTGCAGTTTTGTGTTACAGGACCCAGGTCAAAAACTTTAAATTGCGCAAAATAACTCTAAAATATATGTATGTATCATACCAAACAAATTACAATTAAAAAGCAGAAGGACAAGAATAAATTGTTTATTTGTTTTAGCACAAAAACAACAACTTTGTGACCCAGTGGTCATTCTATATTCAATTTAATTCTATTCGCAAACTCTTTTTTTTTAAAGAGAGAAAAAGCAACAGTTGGAACTGATAAGACTTTTATCAATAAGAAAAATCAAATTTAAAAATGCATTTCCTAACAAAAACAAACATACACTTGTGCGTATATCTACTGGTTGGCTGTCCCTACTCAACAGTGTATTATTTTCAATGATATCAATCAACACGTGTTGCATTTAGTATTTATTTTTTTAATAAACAACAACACAAGCCCCCAAATTCTTACAACCACTTATCATTAACAACAAAAACTGAATTGCTTGCGATCGCAAAGTATTAGTTTAAGAGATCCGAACTCTTATTCTTATCACACGTAAACAAAATTATATAATCGTATTTTGCACACAAAAATACATCCAAAAATTATTTTGTGTTTTTATTTCTGTCGGTCACTTAAACATTTTAGCTTGAAAAAAAGAAGAAACTTACGCTCTTTAAAGTGTTTAATGAGTGTGGAAGGTAATTTTTAAGTACTGAAGCACTGTTTTTTAGAATAAAAGATGCCATTTAAAATACAATTTTGCACAATAAAAACAGATATACAATGAATGTAAACAGGTCCGAATATTTACTAATAAATAAGAATGCCTAGCAAGCGGCACCTGTGGCAGGAAAATATAAAATAAGTCCGTCGGTTAAGAGAGATAGCACCTAACTGAAACCGAAATTCCATTGAAAATCATACAAACAGCCATGATCAGTAGCATGGAAATGAGATTTTTATTTTTTTTTTTAACAAGAATATCTGAAGCTGATAGATAAGACCCACGCAAGTGATTACACAAAATCTTCATTTTGATATGGTACCTACCTATAGGCTTTTACATAAAATTACACTTTTACTTTACAATTATGCACCTATGAAAAAAAAAAATAATTATCAAAATCAAAATAATTAATAATTAAATAGCATTCAGGCACAACCACTATTAGCACAGGTATATAAAATAATATTGATTTTCCATAGAAACAGTCACGATCATAAATGTTTTAAATACTCTTTGCAAAAACAAACACATTCTCAGTTAAGAGAAAATTAAAGAGAGGTAGGTACAATCTTTTTGAAACATTATCTGATCAGTGCTGCCAGGATTTCATTTTTACTTGCTCTACCAATAGCTAAAGGGTAATTATTGGTTTCGTGTCAACAAAAAGATGACCAAATAATTCTATTCGAAAGAAAAACATAATTTGATTTGTTATTGTTTAAAAAAAGTTTCAAAATTAAAGCATTGACATATTTTTCAAATTTAAGTACGAGATTTTGGGTTTTCATGATTTTTTGTTTTCAGGATTTTGGATTTTCGGGATTTTAGATTTTCGGGATTTTGGGCTTTGTGAATCTTGGATTTCGGGAATCATTATTATCGGTACAGATTATTTTTTCGTATAGTTCGTAAATTGGTTTTAACGATTGCGATTGCTATGTAGGTACTATAGGGCGAGTTAAGGATTTGTTAAAGAAATTAAAATCGAGATAACCATCGAAAATGAAATTTGAATAATAGTGAATGTGAAAAAAATGGGTCTGGCCAAACAAGTATATGCAATAAAATAATATGATCAACTTTCTTATATTAATAAAAACCTTAGGCTCGTCTAGCAATTACTTCCACCTGCGGCAACCTTGCCAGACTTTATTTTTTGCATTCAGCTTAAACTAAAAAAAATATTCCCAAAGCACGAGAAAGTATAAGGTTGTACATATCAACAATATAACTCTCTGAAAGTACATTATTTTCATATTTTATACCTATTTTATAATTTATAAAAAAGTGTGTCAACTCTAGAACTGTGGAAACCATTATATATTATAAAAGTCTTGTTTTACTGTGCATGTAAAAAAAAACAAGAATAAAAAAATATTCAACTTCCCAAAAGTTGTGGATTTTTGACCACCCAAGATAGTATTTCTGCCACAAGTGCACTCTCTTCCAGAATTTTCAATAGCACTAATAATAACACTTATATTAACTAATATTAACGTAACACAGAAAAACTAGATTCGCTAGTACGTACAAAGTAAAAAAGTATTTTTGACATAAAAGTATCCGTTGGTCATTTAAAACTGTTGAAATAAAATGTTTACCTGTAAAATTTAAAACTTACCAATATAAAAAAGGGTTTTACCTGTTTTGCAACAGCAAAAAAATATGTGAAAGTCCACACAAAGGATATCATGCAATGTTGTAGGAAAAAAAATCACCTTTTGATGAGATTTATAAATAAAATTATTGTGTAGTCCCAGTCAGCTTATCTTAAGCGCGTGAGCTATAAAAAGAAAAAAACTTCCTAAGAATGCTATCAGTCAAGTCAGCAGATTTTATTCAATAATAATAATCTTAAAGATTTTTAATATACAAATTATCTTGAAAATGTCTCTTAAAATTGTATTTATGTTGGCATTCTTCACTGTGGTTTTCGGACTACCGGAATCAAAAAAGCCTTCAGTTGAAGTATCAAATGAAACAATTAAAACAATTGCTAAAAGTTCAGATAAGCTTAATGAAAGTGAAAGTATGAATGATGAACCCAATTTGGCTCAGGATCCAGAGGTGAGTATTACACATTATATATAAAAGTTCTCTTAAAAATTATTCATTATTTTTAGATATTAAACAACACTGCAAAAAGTATACCATTGAGACACAAGCGGGCATGCCGTTCCGTACAATTTCGAACAAAATCTGGAAAAGTTGTAACTTTAAAGAAATGTTAAAAAAATAACTTGTTAAAAATTAATGCACGCAATATTTATACTTAATTTGCAAGAAATAAAAAAAAAAAAACTTAACATTTGGTAAACATTTGCTTAGCAGTATTTTTCCAGGAAAAAAACCTTTGGCGACATCCAATGTAAAGCCGCAACAAGAGTCGATTTAATGCGGCTCTAGCTCTCATAACTAATTAAAAAAATAAACTGTAATAGTTGCGGTGCACAGTGGGGAAGATTTTCATGTTTGCTTGCAAAAATAATACTTTTTTGAACAAGCTAAGTTAATTCGATTGTCTTCTATTTTAGTGAAGGATAAGCCCAGAGCTATCAATTTCATGAGTTTTGAAAAAATTTGTGCACTGGGCGTTTTAGAATCTTGTGATGAAAATTTTTTTTTATCAATTCATATTTTTTATATTTGTAATAAACTAAGTCGCGGAAGAAGTCGTTATTGTAAAAAAACAAATACGAATAAATACAAATGTGATAATAGAATTTTTTATATTTTCATATAATTAAAGGAATGCAACAGTTTTGTAAAGTTATATTACCTTCCTTTAAAAAAAAACTGCTAACTGCACTCACACAGTAGTACGTAGTAGTTAGTAACTTGGCCTCTGTTCTTCGTGAGCAAGTCGTGTCAGAAAACGGTATTATTTAATAAGTTTAATTTAAAAAAAGCTAATTTTGAAACATACCCTTTAGATAAAAATTCATATGCACGTTTTAATAAAAGAAAATCGTATGATCAAAGATATTAAATTTTCTTAAAAAAATTACTTTTTTAACACAACGGAAACACTAACAATTAATATCAGAAAAATACTATAAGTAAAAAGTTATATATAAATAAATATTATATCACTGTTTCATTTAAAAATATTAATTAGTAATAACTTATTTCAAATAAATTGTGAGTTACTTGTATTTTTAAATAAAATATAATAAAACATTTATTTATACATAACTTTTTTATTATTTTATTTTTCCTAACAAAAACACAACTTGGAGACCGAAACCAAAATGAAAACTTGCAATATACTCTAAGTGCTGGTGATAATTTTAGTGACGTCATCCTGTTATATTGTCAAGTTTTTTTCGTAGGTCTTAAAAATAATCATTTGGTTATTATTATCCGGAGTCTACGTAGTGCGACACATCTGGTGATAACAGTTATGAAAAATCGCTGTACTAACGTTATCTTTGAAAAAAAAATATTTTTTGCAAATGCGAAATTATAGAATCATGCGAAATAATACAAAAAAAATCCACTAGAGACTAAACCATTAAAAAGAAACCTCAAATAATATTGTTTTTGACAATTTTTATATAAATTCGATTACTATACATATGATAGTTTTTCTATGGTCTTATCTCTTAAGCGATGCAAGATATCTAAAAAAATGTTTTAATATTTTCCTTTTCTCTCGTATGGTTTTTCACAATCAGTTATTTTTGTTCACCTGAACTGTTTTTTTACGAATCCTAACTTAACCTATAGTAGCTTATATGTTATACCGCAAGTTATAGGATAGTTAAATTGGTAACACTGGACTTGCAACGAAAATCGCTTTCAAACCGAAATATACTTTTCTAAAGAAATTTGAAACGCTGAATCTGAATCTGAAGTCAAAATTACTCTAGCACATCACGTTTTTGAGATAAGGTAGTGTAAATATGTCAAAACCCCATTTTTTGTACGTCGAATTTCTTTACTAATAAATACTTTGTAACAAAAATGTTAAAAAAATGTGAAAGAACTACATTTCATCTTAATAAATTATTTTAAATCTTTTTGAAATTCGTTTTCCACGCAAAGATATTGCAAAGTGAAATTATTATTTGTCCGGAATATTCTGTATAGTCCAGTCAAAGCGTACTTAGGTGTGAATAGTTCTAAACAAATAATTTTTAATGACTAACTTTATGTGCTGCTGCTGAGCACGAAGTTTAAGTTGTTCATACAATTTTATCACAGGAAACATAAGTTCATCAAAAAACTTCAAAATATTTTTTGATGTTTTTGACGTTTAGTTGAAAATGTGATCAGTTTTATTTAAAACAATAAACAATAAAAGTAGAGAAAATTTCAAGTCATTTATGTCTTAACCAATTTTTTGTACGACTTCTGGATTCTTTCCAAAAAAAATGTTGAAAAATACATAAAATCAGTCCTTTTTGAAAAACAGAAAAAATGTTTTTTTTATAATCAACCTTTCCAATACCAAAAGTATAAAAATTTGAGCCGAATTGGCTTAACCGTTTAAAAATTTTACCAGGTCAACCAAGAGAGAGAGAGCTCTTTTCTACCAAACAATAACATTTTTTCAAAAATCAATTAAAAAAAACTTTACGTGATAGAATTTTTCTGAAATCTGAAAAAAATTATATGAAGGACAAAAAAAAACTTTATTTTTGCAGACTAGTGTAATCGGATAAAAGTGTAAATATTTATTTGTGAGTTCTTGTGTAAAATAAAATATTATAAAAAAATTAAATACAAGAAAAAAACTTCATTTTTTACCAAAATTATTTTAGAAAATCAATACGATTTACATTGGAAAATTTAAAAAAAAAAAAACAATTTTCAATTAAAATATTGAATTTTTTTACATGTTAAAAATCACACTATCCCACCTGTTATGACTGTCATTTATCAATTGATAAATAATTGATAGGCACATATTCAAATTTTGTATTCAAAAAATCCTTTTTTTTTAGTAAATTATTATGATTTTATTAGCCAAAAGCTATAAAATTTAATAATAGGAAACCGTTAAACATATTTTGCAATCAAATTACTCCGTTAACAAAATAACCTCAAATAGACTGACAGAAAAGCTGTTACTGGTAATTTTTTAGTACATTTGCAACAGTATCGACCAAACTACTATTAGCTTAATTTTTCTTTGTAGAATCTCCTCTTAACCTCTGTTAAAACTCTCTTTGTGTCATAGACCAATATTTCAATAAAAACAAATTAGAAAAAAAGAGCATAAACGAGTAAAGCAGCATTACAAAACAAAAATCTTGAATATTACTCTCAAGTCTCAAGTCTGCTTCTCAACCACAACAACCTCAATTCTATTACACTCAAAAATCAAAAGACAACAACTATACTCGTAGAAAGAACTACACAAGTTTTATTTGACATTATTATAGTTCTCCTATAAATATCTCCTCAGTTGAGAGAGTGCCTTCTAGTTAACATCCTCGTGTGCCGTGAAGTTCTAGTTGCCACATCGTGCTTTGGTGTTATAGATCGTTCTAGTGCATTAAATAGAACAAACAATAAATACTAACAAAGCAAAAAAAAAATATCTAAATTTGAGTTAACTTAACCTCGGTGAGTTAAAAGAATATCTGAGTATCTGTGAAATTTACCTGAACTTCCTTCTATTTAAAAATATGTATACAAAAGGAAGTCCTTTTCTCTTAACGTCCACCTGGACTACCCCCCAAACAAAAAAAATAATCTTTTTTACCTGTTTGGAATCAGGTTTATTTATCTACTCGTTTTTGCAATATTCAGTGAGGTTTCTGCTTACTTCTTACATCAAAGTGATGTATCTTTAGAGAAGTACAGCATCTCTAACATCTTCAACTGCTACCTAATTTTTTGATTTTTATTTTTATTTATAAATTTCTTCTCAATAAGTAATCTGTAGGTTGTTGAACGCTAAAAACTCGTGGTGGAACCGGCTGATTTCATAGAATTAATTTCAATTTATTTATATATTATTTATTTATTACTTTTTCTTTTTGCTCTTTTGTTATTATCTGTCATTCGTCATCAACACGAGGTCTTGTTTTGATGTTGATGTTATGTACTATGGTTCTTCAGAAAATGAATAATAACAATTAATTGATAAATTATTATAAAATTATTTATTCAAAGAACGCACTAAAGTAGATACTATATAATAATAAGCTTGAACTGAATTGATTTAATAATTCTAAATAAATAGATAGCTGCTCTTGATGAGTTGCTCTTTTTATTATATTTTAATTTTTTTTTTTTTCTAATAAATTTTGAAAAGAAAGAATTTGCGTCAGAAATGATTGAGTATTGAATCTGATAAGAAGGAAGTTACCTAGATTTTTTTTTTTTTTGTTCTTAAGTTTATCAACAACATTTTTTCTTCGCACAATCTCAATGTGGTAACTAAATTTGTCTTTCTGTTTGACGTATACAAATATACAAATATAAACTAAGGGGCTGGTGGCATTATTACCTATAAGTGTAGCTTAAATAAAAATAAGTGAATTATTGAACACATAAGGCATTCTATAGCTGCCTCCGTATTTCATACTTGTTGTGATTGTAATCAGAAGTTCATAGGGTATTTCAACTAAATATGTATTTCATAAATCACTTAGTATTTAATTTTAGTATGGAACATAATCTAAAATATCAACAAAACACTTACAGACCAATGCGAATCTAGTTTTCAGAGCGCAAAAATTTAAACAATCATAAGCAGGATATAGGTAGGAAAACTTACTTTAAATGGTGAAAGGGGGGTATAGGGGGTAATGGGCGAAGAAGTGGACTGGACATCGAATTTTTTCTATGATTTTTTTTTTCAAAAGTAGACATCTTATGGAAACAGAATTTGTTCAGATATTTTTTTTGTATATAAGATAAAATCTGTGACAGATAGGCTGATAGGCAGAACAACGTAAGTCCATTTTTCGCAAAAATGAGTCTTTGAGAGATTGTGAATCCTTTATGTGTACTCTATTACATGCGAGTTACATAGTTTGAACCAAATCATCAGTTTAGCTGTAAACAACACATTTCATAACAACATAAGTCCACTTTTTCACAATTTATTCAGCCAAAAAATATTTAGTCCACAAATGTTCACCAAAAGGTATTTAGTTGAACTAAGATGAAACTTAATTTTATACTTACTTACTTATAACAATTTTTACTTGCGATAAAGGTACTATAGGACAAGTTTGGGATTCGTAAAAAAATCGAACTCAAGGTAACAATCAAACATGTCATTCATAGAGAATGCGAAAAAAGTGTGTCTCGCGATTTTTGTCCATTCATCTGTCTGTCTGTCTGTCTGTGTAAACCTCGAGCTACAGCATAAGCCGCTCAACCCATTTTCTTGAAACTTCGTGGTTAAAGGTCTTTGGTGATTCCCTAGAGGGGAAATTGAAATTTTTTTTAGGATTAAAACTAACGGTACCTGCCATATAACAATTAAGGAAAAGTAAATTTTTTTCAAAAACGGCTATAACGATAATAAGCCAAATATGAACAAATTTACAAAGAATGGTAGAATTCTTAGTATATTTTTGCATATTTGGGTTTTTTTTATCAATTGTTTATGTCAAAAAGCCGAAAAAATTGGCATAAGTAATCCGATCACACTTTTTGACAATAATTTTTTTGTTTCGAAGTATGACGACGGGTGTCCTGCTTATTCCTGGTCATTCCGTAATTTTCAAAACGATAACCGTCGAAAAGAAAGAATTTTCGCACAGAATCTTAACACTGGCACTTGGTTGTTTGTTTAGAAAAAAGAACATAAAACTACAAACTGTTAGTAGAAACATAAAAATTATATGAAATTTGTTTATAGCCAAATTTAGATTTTGCTAACAATAATTCTAAAATGTTAGTAGAAACTGTATAGCTCAATAATCAGCAGTGACGACACAATATTTCAATTCTTAAATAAACATAATCAGACCAGCGAGAAACCTGTTATCATCTTCATATACATTACCTGATGTTACCAATAAATTTTTTATCACTTTTGAAGACCACATTTGACCTATGTATTATACATATTTAACCAACACTAAGCCTCTTTTTTTACATACGATTTTTTTTATTTTAAACAGCTGTTAGGCAGCTGATAGTCAATTTGACGTAGAAGTGCTAAATGCATTTTCCTATCTAACCGCACTTGAGCTCAGTTTTGTTTTGTTTTATATTTCTGTACATTTTTGGAGGACATTTGTGGTTTTTTTTTTGTATTTTTTGGGGCCAGCAAAACAATCAGTGATAAGCTTTTGATCTCTTTGTGAGACCTTTTCATACGTTTTGTGACATTTTCAAGTCGAATTATGTAGATTAGGTTCTAGCTTTCGACCGGCTTCATTAGCAATTCCCTTCTGTGAATTTTAATATAAAGACGTTTTATTATTTTACCTTTGAAAATAAAAAGTAATTTACTCAGAGATAACATTTTGAAACAGTTTTTCTCATTGAATGAATATTTTACATTTGTAATGCATTTTTCTTTTTCATTTTTATTGATAATTGTGGTACATATTAGTTTGTTAATCAATGAAAAATTTTTTTTCTATTTTTTTTTTTAGATCTTAAAAATAAATTCTTAAAATGCCTGGAAATAAGTCTTATGAAACACCAAAGGATTTTATTAATCCTGGACTACCATCAAAATGCACTTGGCACTTGGGAACAACTGAGAAATCTCCACATTCACATAAGGGAATGTAAGTATGTATTTGTGTGTTGTATGGACAAAATTGAACTTTTACAAGCCGTAAATTTGATAAACCTTGTAAACTTCGTTGAGGACGGTTAGGGTAATTCTTAGTTGCATAATGTTTTTCCGATAACCATCATTTTCAGAGGATATGTTGTTGCTTCTTGTACAGTCTTCTTTTTCTTTGCCATACTAAAAAGACACCCTTTTACTCAAATTATTTAAAAACTTCATGCCAAATTGTCCTAGTGTTACATTATGCATATTTACGCTAATATTTTACTTGTTGCACCTAAAATATGTTCATGGTTGCATATTAATGAATATTTGTTGAATTATCTTTGGTTTTATTCGATTCAGCATTAAGAAATAATTATTTCTCATTTTATAGCTTTAAATTTGTTAGCTTGATTAACCTCCACATTATTAAGTATGGTGGAAAAAAGCGAAAAGGCAGATTTTCGGGGACTTTGGACCTCAACAAACAGGGTGACTTTCTGCCCTTATGTGTCACAAAGTCATAAAAATACATAATATAATTTGTCTGACCCTTGACTCTATGTTTCCTGGTCTAATATGATAAGACTAATTTGAGGTTTGATATTTGTATCTTAATACCTACTCGTTGCTCTACTTTACCGTTTTTCTGATATACATAAAAACAGAAAATTTGTTTGTTCCTAAGCATGATATGTTCGGTTCACTATGATATGAAAAATAAGAAAGGTCTCATTTTTTCACAATTTCCCAATTTATTAAGCTTTATAATTTCTGAAGAAACAGGAAAATAAATATAATTTTTTTTTTTTTAAGTTTGCACCTTTTTGTGTTTTGTTATCCGAAACATTGCGTTGATAGTGAATGCAAAAAAAATGCATCTGATAATTCGGTCCGACCGTTTCAGAAGCCACAGCCTAAATGGATGCATTGATTTACTTTAAACTTGGTAATTTTTATTTTTTTGGACCAAAAATAACGTTCCTGCCTACCTATATAGCCAGTCCATCTTTTTGTGAAAACTATCACAACAAAAAGACAAGTTTCAATTAAGTCTTGCGCAAAAACGTGTGATAAATAAAAAGATACCAAGTCCGTAGTTCCCTTAAAATTCATTTATTTTGTTTGTCAATGTTTCTAACACCTTGTACATACATTTGAAAAGCTGTTTGAAAACTTGCCAAGCAAAATAAATTAATTTTAAGGCAACTCCGAAACTATCAGTTTTAGTAAAGAGGTTGTTAGACCAAAGCTGCAGATAATATTATATTTGTCTTCTATTTTAACCTACAATTTCCAGCTTTTGTCTAACAACCTCTTTACTAAAACTAATAGTTTTGGAGATTTAGATCGATTCGCGTTTTTAAAAATGGCGTATTTTGCCAGGGGGTGGTGGGCGTCCCAAAACCACAACTTATGCTTTTGTAATATCCTTCTGTCAAATTTAAAAAAATCAGCCTTCCTGTATTTCATTCCACAATATGGGTATTTTTTGACTGTCTTTCATGTAGTATTGGTAATCCCAAACTTTACATTATTGTGCCTAGAAACTTTCTACAAATAATTATAACTTTTTTGCGGTCATCATGCAAGGCTTGAAATTAATCTCAAACGGAGGTATATAGACTCTGAATATATGTATGGGTGTCCTTATTTGTTTGCCAACACCAATTTTGATAATTTTCTTTATTTGTACAAATATTTCAACTGTTATACCCTCGACACTGTTCTAAAAATTGGTTAATACATTTAAAATGGTCCTTAAGTATACTGTTTTATTTTTCGTTCACTAGGGCGTATACGTATCTTTTTATTATAATATTTTTTTTTTTAATTTGTTTTTTTTTTATGTTAGAAAATAAATACTCATCATACATTTTTTGTAGTCAACACCGAACGAAGATCACACCTGATGTCCTAAATGTGATAGGATGTACTCCATTGTTAAAATTAAACCGCATTCCTCAAGCAGAAGGCATCAAGTGCGAAATGTGTATGTTTAACTTTTCATATTACCTCATTCTTAGTAAATTCCTGAAAATAATAACAATTTTTCTTTGTACTCCTAGATGCCAAATGCGAATTCTTCAATCCCGGTGGTTCAGTCAAGGATCGTATCGGCTACCGAATGGTACAAGAAGCCGAAGAAAAGGGTCTCCTTAAGCCTGGCTACACTGTGATCGAACCCACTTCAGGTAATACTGGAATCGGACTGGCAATGGCTTGCGCTGTTAAGGGTTACAAGTGCTTAATAGTAATGCCTGAGAAAATGTCCAATGAAAAAGTTTACGCTTTGCGTGTTCTGGGAGCTAAAATTATTCGCACACCTACCGAAGCAGCTTTTGACTCACCGGAAGGTCTTATCTGTGTATCTCAGCGCTTGCAAAAGGAAATTAAAAACTCGATTATATTGGATCAATATCGAAACCCTGGTAATCCTTTGGCGCATTATGATGGAACTGGTGCTGAAATTTTGTGGCAGCTTGATAACAAAGTCGATATGGTTGTTTGCACCTCAGGAACGGGAGGAACAATTGCTGGAATCGGACGCAAAATTAAAGAACATCTACCTTCGTGCCAAATGGTGGGTGTGGATCCCTATGGTTCTATTCTAGCACGTCCTGAAAAGCTAAATGAGACCGATGTGCAGATGTATGAAGTTGAAGGAATCGGATACGACTTTGTTCCAACAGTGCTGGATCATTCTGTGGTGGACCATTGGGTAAAGTCTGAAGACAAAGAGAGTTTCAAAATGGCACGACGACTAAACAAGGAAGAAGGTATACTTTGTGGTGGAAGCAGTGGCTCAGCTTTAGCTGCGGCACTCAAAGTAGCTCGAACTCTCAAAGAGGGTCAACGTTGTGTGGTAATACTCCCCGACAGTATTCGCAACTACATGACAAAGTTCGTTTCTGACAACTGGATGGAAGCGAAAGGTTTCAAGGAAGTTGTTAACGAACATCAGCACTGGTGGTGGGATCGCACACTTTCGGTCCTTAATCTTGTTAGCCCAGTGACCATTGATTCATCAGCCACCATTCAAGAAACTATTGCAGTATTGAAGAAACATAACATTCAACAAGTCCCGGTCGTACATAAGGACAATGGGTAAGAATAGATATCGACCAAAAAATGTATTAATGACTTTTTCATAAAATATATATACTTCTTAGATCAATTTTGGGTGTGGTTAATCAAGAAACCCTCATCAATCAAATTGTAAGCATGAATCGACAAAACACAGATCCAGCTTTGAAGGCGCTGAACAAGAAACCAATAGTTGTGACGTCAAATGCTATCTTGGGTAAAGTTGCACGAGTACTCGAAGTCGAAACTTCAGTACTCGTTGTAGACACAATTGATAATAGAGATGTGTTGAAAGGTATTGTTACGAAATTGGATGTGCTGACTTTCATTTCACAAGGACCACTTAAGACAGCCAATGGGACAAATGGATCAATGGATGTTCTTTAAATGACTCGCTCAAGACTAAAATCAACTCGGAATGCATTTTTAATTTAAATAAATTTATCAATTTATACATTGGAATGATAGTTAATATTTAATAAACACACACATTTTCGTAGGCGATATACCACGTATTCAATTTTGTACCATTCATATAACCAAATTAATACATAGTACTTAGAACTTAGTACTCAGTACTTAGTGCTTAGTGCTTAGTACTTAATACTTAGTACTAAGTACTTAGTACTTAGTACTTAGTACTTAGTACTAAGTGATTAGAACTTAGTACTTAGTACCTAGTTCTTAGTGCTTAGTACTTAATACTTAGTACCTAGTACTAGTACTAGAAGTCTGAAGCCGTTTTACTGGCGCAAAAATGACAGATGAAACAATAAAACAGTTTCAGAAGACTTGTGGATGATTCCGGACTCTTCTGGATTTCCAATCGAAAACGACATATCTTATAATAATCGCAGTTATGCTGCCTTATCCCGTCATTTAACATAAAGGATTGAATGAAACAACAACAATGATAAGTAATAAAATATAAGTGATAAGTGATAAGTGATATCGTTTTACTGATAGCTATCCTTATCACATCTGAAGAGATAAATTAGGACAGCTATATCTTCGAAATGATATCGTTCGATAGTTTTTTTTCGGAATCAGAACCTTAATTTATCAACTCCCTAAGTGAGCAATCATTTCAAGTTCTTCAGCGCGAATGTGAATGCGCCTTCGATATCAAGGAATGCTACTAGTGTCGGCTTTATGATGATAGTTCTAAAGTTTTAAAAAGGAATGATATTAGGCTTATAGGTCTAAGATATTTCGGACTTGCATAGCCCATGGGAGGTGTGTGCTTAGTAGTAAATTGAATGAGAGTTTGTGCAAGTGCCGTTGGTATTGAGATAATTGTTTTTTTATGCTTCTGAAGAATATTCTCTAGGCAGATCTTTTTTTTTCCTCAGTTGTTTTTTTTATAGATTTTAAAAGATTCTTTAATATATTGGGCCTATCATGAATCTCCAGGAGAATTTTGTTTCCCTGGAAATATTTATTTTCCTCGGAATTATTTTAGGGATCGTGAATCTACCTTGGGAAGTATTTTGCAGGGAACAAAACAATGATAAATTTCCCTGGAAATTAAGTTACCGATATACCGATAAGCGCTGCAGTACGATCATTGACTTGGTTGTCAAGATCAGTTTTATGGGGATACTTAGTATGTCAGTGGCCTAATTATGGAATACAAAGCGAATCCTTTTGGCTGGCGAATTCTAAGTTTGATATTACTGTTTTCGCTTTCGCCTCTATCGTTTTTGTCCAAATCGAAATCGAAACTGAAATTGATGTCATTTTGTCGCATTTATATTCGACTTTTATTTGGCGAATTGAACTTTCGATTAGCAAGATGTTAATAGAAATAAAACATGTGACTGGTATTATTTGATTAATATAATTAATATGAAACAAAAAAAACATAAAATAATTTAAACGTGCAAAAAAAAACTCCCAATTGATTTAATTTTTTTTATAATTTCACATATTGGAAATAATGCTTTATACTCACTTCGAATTCGATAATATTGCAATTCGAGGCGAATCCGAAAAAAGATATCGAATTCAAACGACTCGCGTCGTTTTTTATAATCAGTGTACTGATTATGGAATACGAATCGAATCGTTTTGGCTAGCTAATTTGAATTATCCAAATGGAAATTTAATTTTTTTGGCGGACATTAATTTCCCTAGAAATGTTATTCATGGTAAATAAATTCCCTCTTCATCTACGTTCCCAAATTTTGATGAAGAGACATTCCCAGGGAATGCCTTCTTCTTCAGTTGCCACCTCTCTCCTTCAAAAATAAAAGTCGCAAATTGTAGTTTTTATTTATGTCTTTTTTAATACTTTTTTTTAGTTTTACTTATGTCCAAATGGCATATTTTTTTTTGTTTAGTACATAAGAAAACCTTACAAAAAATCTGTTTGCAAACATTTTCTTTCTCAAAAAAAATAAAAAAAAAACCTTAAGAAAACAAAACCTGAAGGAATTTTTTTTTATAATAAAATAAAAATAGTTAAAAAAATTACACATAGAATATCCTTTTAAGTTCGGTTCTTGGAACGTTTTCTGAGAATGGTTTAGAAGCAAAAAGCATAAGATGAGAGTAAGAGATACAATTGTAAAATGTCGAGACTTTTTTTTTCTTCATATCAGTTATAAAAAAAAATCTTTATGAATACTATATTATATAAGAGTGTAGATTAAATACGTAAAAAATGTTAACTAAAATAATGCTTTTGTGTGAAGTATATGTTGAGTGGTGATTGAGTAGAGACGGCTCGGCTCGGTTGGACTGGACTGGGGCGGACCACGTTAGGTTAATTAAACTCCACGGTTTCGCAGATCCTTTACTTTGTAGATCCTTACAAGCCAATGTTCTGTGGTGTACGCCTCTTCCAAGACGTCCAACTCAAAGTCTTTATTGCCGATCTCAGCGGCACGCACTCGATCATAGCCTGCAGGCTTTCCACCCTCTGTATAGACTTGACCAAAACGATAGTAGCACATTTTGTACATCAGACAATTTAGCAAGGTGGGGGAGCCTTCCTTATCTACTCGGAACTCTCCATTTGCCGCATAGTAGTCTTTCTCTTTTATGTGTGCACCTCGATCAGTACTGCCCCCGATTCGGACCATCCAAAGGAACTTATTTATATCATCGGAGGAGTAGCCTGTCAGTCCTCCAAATATGACCAGTACATAATCTACATCTAGCTCGCGCATGATTTCATATGCCTTCTCCTCTGATGAAGCCATCGCCTGCCCAACTCGAGAGATATGAGTGTTGTTCCACGTGTTGTTGTCCACAAGTATAGTTCGATTAGCCATCGCTGTTATTTGATAGCCATAATCCCACCAAGACATTATGCGAGCATCCTACAAAATCGAAGAACAAATCAAAAATTTTACTAACAATAATCGAAAATTAAATCTAGAAACTTGAAGGCAAAATAGTATGTCAGAATAAAATTATAAGCATTGTGAATCTTGTTCACTTATACTCTTCCTATCAAGAATAATTAAAATTTAATCATCACTATGAGAAAAGATTCCTAGCCAACAATAGGAGAACAATAGTAGGTACTAACCTCGGGTGTGTTCATTTGTAGCCAATAGTATGCCTCTCTGAAATCATCAAAAATAATCCTTCCACCATCGTGAGATCTCGCTGAAAGCACAATACTAGGTGAACTGTATGCCTCTGATGTCACCCATGTGCAATGGAATGTGTAGGTGATCAACATCATGGTTATGATGGCCACAAAACCAATTGCAACTTCCTTCTTCACAGCTGTCTGCTGTTCTAGTTTTTTGTGATGCCGTTTACTGTGTTCCACTGGTTTACTAGCTCCCGAGTCAACACATTTGATGTATTTAGTGAGCAAATGAGATATGGCAATTCCCGATAGAACACACATCACTGGAGCCAACACTAACATCAATCGAACCATCACACCCTGCATAAAACCCAAAGAATATCCATTAGAACATAAACATAAATTAGGAATAAATTTGAACTTACAGCAAAATAAATACTCGTTACGCCATAGAGAATGATGAAAATATTTGAATCAGTCAATTTGGAGAAGCAGAAATACAATCCAGCTGGGAAGAGGAACACAAGAATCTGAAATAAAATAATGTGAAAAAAAAGTCGTTTTAGTATTTTTGTGATTTTTTTGTAAAGCCTTTTTTGATGGGTTTTGGTATCAGCGATCAAAGTGTTAACAATCACTGTGATAAATGAAGAGGACATGCCGAGGCATTTCAACTCAACATCTATGGACATTAACTCGCACTCTTTTTGTAAGAAATTTTCATCAGTTAGATTGAAATGAAGTGAATTGTTGATTTTAAGAGAAGGCTTAATGAATTTAGTTGGTTTTCAAAAACAAAAAAACACGTAAAAAAAACACAGTAAATGTATTCATTTTGCAATTTTTGTGTTTCGACATTTTTACCTGCGATAAATCTACTAATTTCAATTTCCTCTCTAAGGTATAACCAAAGACCCTAAACCACCAAATTTGAAGAAAATCGCTTTAGTAGTTTAGGCTTCAGCACGAAGTATACACAGGGTCTTTATTATGTAAAACGAAAACGAACGAAAGATCGTTTTGACTATTGCTAAAACTATTCCGTTCGTTCATTTTCGTTTTACATAATAAGGCCCCAGACAGACAGCATTGCGAAAATTTCGCATTCTCTATCATCGTAATGTCATGTCTGATTGTTATCTCGAGTTCGAGTTTTTTTTACAAATCTGAAACTTGCCCTATAGTACCTACATACATTACATATATCGCAAGGAAAAAATATTTTTTTATAAACTACATTTAAAATTAAACAATTTTTTTTTTATATAGAAGAGCACATAAACTACAATTTTTTCCAAGACAACTTTTGGATAGGACTCATCGCTTTAGGGCCGTTTAACGTTGCACATAAGCGCTTTTAGGCTACTTTTTCCTCTGCGTCAAATGTAACATAAGACTATTGTTTAACACCCAGCGCTGTTTTAAACATTTGCAACTTTAACTATCAGAGCTTTTTTTTCAAAACAATGATTAAAAAAAGCAAACAGCGGTACAATTTTAAAAAACTTTTTTAATATAACAAGTTATCACTGTAGATTCCAGAAATTCTAATTGGGATGAGTTTGTACGAATTTCAAAAGGGATTTTAAAGTTTTTGTTGTTGAAATAAATGGCTTTTCAATATTGGAAATCAAGCAACCTGGCCTGCAGTTCGCGGCATCTTATTTTTGATGAGTCAATGGGCAAATGTAGTTTAACTTTGGTTTCCTTAGAAGATGCTGTTAATTTTTTTCGAAAGAAGTTAATACTTCTCCTGTCTTCTATTGCTGTGGCACAATGTGTTCTTCGTCTTCCATGGTGAGATACCAACTTTCTAAATTTTTACTTTACTAAATTTTTTTACCTAGTCATTTTCAAAGAGTCTCTTTCAATTTAATAAATTTTTTTAATGCATCTGTAAAAAAAAATGCTTGTTTTTAATCCCGGGGTAAACTCACCAAATTCGGTGGGTTAACACTGGTTTAACCTTGGGATAAAATCTGACTAAAAAACTAATTTGAGAGATTGACTTAGGGTCAATCCTAATACCACGATGATCTCGCATTGAAAAACTGGGTCTAAGAGTAATATGTTAACAACCTTTCGATATTTGACAAATTTTAATATCGCTAAACGATTTCTAGAACGAAACCAAACATATAAGCCTTTTGTTTGTTAATGAAAATGAAGTATGATATACAAAAAAAAAAAAAAAAAAAACAATTCAAAAACTTCTTAACATTTCAAACAAATCACCACAAAAAAGAAAACATCCTTCATAAATTCTTACCTGCAAATCGAAATAAAATGACGACCATGATGTCGGCTGATGTTCCGATACCGATGCAATAATAGGAATGTGATTCTTAGCATACGATGGATCCAGCAACGAATAGAAACGCCCTGTCCATGGCGATACTTTTCCCGTCACTGTGAGCAATGTTCCAACAACCAGAACAATAGTCAGCACTGACGATATCAAAGCCTTAAATAGAACTTCAAAGTGTTCCCTCGACATCCGGGATCGGATGTAATCAACAAAAGCATGAATCTGGCAAAGTCCGAAAACTCCAAGGGCCTGCGAAATAAAGAAATCAAATTTTTGGTGAAAAAAAATAGAAATGATTCAGAAATTCGGGACAATTTTAAAGATTTGTCAGATAAAGGTAGTACTCATGATGTGTCATACTCTTCCTATCAAAGAATAAATAAAGAATTCATCATGTAAAATTCTAAGGGCGGTCGCCATCATTATTGAGGCATGTTAACTCACCAGCATATGCTCCGAGCTCTGGATAGGTTGGAAACCAACAAATGATATCTGCATCGACAGAATAGTTCCAACGCAATACAAAGTGCTGTATGCGACATAGATCCGGTGGGAGAAGCGTCCAGTAATCATCAGCGCCAGAACATGGAGAGGAATTAGATTTATGAGGAACACATAGCCACCCCACGAAGACACCATGTAAAAGTACGCCAACGCAGTCATTGCCGACCAGAAAATAGCACCAGACTTGACGGCCTTGATCCAGAGATAGTATGTGAGAAGCATGCAGAAGATGGCGATGCCTTCATTGTCATAGGAACCAGCCACCGAGCGAGATATGTAGCCAGGAACTATTGAGATCATTGCTGCAGCTACCAGACCAGCCCCGGTGCTCTGTAAATATTTCAAGGCTTAAAAATGCTTCAACAAAATGAGGTAAAAAGCTGAACTTACATGAATCTCCTTGGTCAACAGATATGTGACTATCGTCGTGAGCGAGGAGAAAAACGGTGCAAGGAACACACACACATTCCGAATGTCCACCGTGATGTTCAAGAGCCACATCATGCGGTAAAGAGCGGCCGATGTGACCATCAAACCGGGGTAGATGGTGCCGCCAATGATACGCCCCAGGGGGTACCACGCTCGGTCATCGAACCAATTGTGAAAGTTGTAGAAGCCCTGTTCGGCCAAGAACCGCGTGGTGCGGTAATTGAAGTACGGATCAAACTCATGGATTACACTTTCGAACCGCAGCACAGAGAACAACCTCGTGGCAAATGCTAAAAAAAAACATACGAGACTACATATAGAAACTCGATCCTTTGCACGTGGTTTAAAAAAAAGAATAAAAACTTACAAAGAACAGCAGCAGTAAGGAGAATGGCCAACTTAATAAGATGCTCCTGCTTCTCGAGATTCGTTAAAAACTTTGACTTTACCGCCGATGACGTGTCCATCGTGGATTTTTTTTTTGTATCTTTCCTCTAAAAGCAAATATAGAAGCCGGTTAGAAAAATATCATATACACTTCTTTCCCACATTGCATAATCATTCAATTTTTGATGTTATTTATTGAGTTTTTGGAGATTTTCTACATCAGAATATATATACTTACTTTTAACGAATATTATCACAGTTAAACCGGCTTTTTAGCACTTGAATTTAATGCAAAATAATTGATTTTCTTATCAAAAAAAGTAACTTCGTGGCAATTCGCAGGCGAACGCCCTTTGCTACCGTTCCGTTCAGATCACATTTCGTTTTTCGATTAGAAATTAAAAATGGATGCTGGCCGTCAGCCATGTTGGTTTTTCGATTATTCGTTGAGTTTGCTTATGGAATTTCGATGAGTTTTTGTTTGGAATTTTGGCGGGATGGGTGTGTTGCGGGAGTATGCAACAGGAAGTCGGTCATTTTATTTAAAGGCTTGCCCAAACCAAAGTGCGACACGACAGTGCGATACAAAATTTTATATGAAAAACGCTTTGCGCTTTGTCGCATTTGGTGTGGGTACTTCCATATTTACACAGCGTCATATGAGAGTACCCACACCAAATCCGACAAAATGCAATGCGTTTTTCATACAAAAGTTCTTGTCGCACTTTTGATGTTGGATCTATAGCCTAAGATGGTTTCAATCAAATTTGACAAATTGGCTTTCAAATGAAGCACGAAATCGTCTCAAATTATCCAAAACACATAACTTATTCATTACAAATTACCTCATTTCGTTTGACAGCTGATTTCCTGTTTTCCATATCTGACTCTTCTTTCTTGCACACCTATTTGTATATGTGATGCTGGTTGTTTTCCTGTCTCCTATACAACAAAAATTTCTGGGATGTGTTCATAAATAATTTGGTTAATTTCCAAGCTAATTTCGTGCAAATGAGTTGAAAATTATCTCATTTCGAGATGAGAATTTGTATAGGAAATTATCTCATTTGGAAGCTCATTTGGCAAATTTGATCTAAATCATCTCATTTCGTCCCGTTTCTACGTGAACCACGTATCTACAAAGCAAATTATGTTAAGTTTTCTTAAGAAATTTTAGTTATTCTCGAAATTGAATTATTGGATCGAATAAAAAGAAATCAAATTAACTGTAAAACATATTCATCATCATCATCGGCTCGACAACCGGGGTCCGGTCCTGGCCTCTTTCAACAAGTCTCTCCACCTATCCCGGTCTCGAGCCAACGCCATCCAGTTGCGCACCCCAAGGCTTTGGGCGTCCTGGTCTACGCCATCTCTCCAGCGCAAGCATGGTCTACCACGCTGCCGTCTACCATAGAATGTACCGCAAAAGACTTTCCGAGCAGGTTCCTCTTCGCTCATACGAGCTAGGTGCCCTCCCCACCGGAGTCTACCGAGCTTAATTTTTGTCACTATGTCTGCTTCAAGGTAGATTGCGTACAACTCATGATTGTACCGTCTCCGGAATCGTCCTTCCTCACATATGGGGCCAACAATTCTCCGTAAGACTTTTCTCTCGAACGCGGCTAAGAGGTCACAGTGCCTTTTGCTAAGCACCCAAGTCTCGGATCCATACATGAGTACTGGCAGGACCATGGTCCTGTACAGCAGCAGTTTTGAAGTTATGGTTAGATTTCTGGATTTGAATAGCTTTGACAGACTGTAGTAGGCTCTGTTGGATTTGAGAAGCCGCCCGCGTATTTCTTCTTCTATGTTGTTATCGGCTGCTACTGTCGACCCAAGGTATTTAAAGGATTGCACCACTTCAAATTCGTGCTCCGCTACCTTGATTGTTTGACCAACTGTTCTTCTCGCATTCGACGCCACCATGTACTTTGTTTTACCTTCACTAATGTGCAGCCCCAGATTTTGTGCCGCCTGCTCGATCTGGATGAAGGAATCGTGTACAGCTTGTTCGGTTCTTCCGATGATGTCGATGTCGTCTGCGTAAGCCAGTATCTGGCTGGACCTGTTGACGATGGTCCCTCTTGTTGCCGTGCCAGAGTCACGGATTGCTTTCTCCAACGCCAGGTTGAAGAGGAGGCAGGCCAAACCATCCCCTTGTCGGAGTCCATTAAAGATGTTGATTGGTCTGGATAGCAATCCGGCTATTTTAACTTGGCTTGTTACGTTGGTCATGGTCAACCTACATAGTCGTGTCAATTTATTTGGGATGCCGAATTCTCTCATGGCTTTGTAAAGTTCTACCCTGGCTATGCTATCATAGGCGGCTTTAAAGTCTATAAACAGATGGTATGTTGGGATGTTAAATTCTAGACATTTTTCCATCGCCTGCCTAAGGGTAAAAATCTGATCAGTTGTTGATTTGCCTGGAATGAAACCACACTGATAGTGTCCGATGATGGTTTTAGCGTATGGGGTTATCCGGTCTTGTAGGATAGAGGAGAGTATCTTATAGGCGGTAAAACATATTAATTGAGGTTATTTCACCATTTATAATTTTTCATCTTCCTTAGTTATAGTTTTCCAGCGTTGTCTAATGTTAAGCAAAATCTTTTAAAAAAATGTAGTTACGAGGTTCACGCAGAAACGGGACGATTTGCCCTAGTCGAAACAGGCTATCAGATATACAAAACAGCAAATGAGCTGTCAAAAGATATGAGATAATTCTAATGAAAACACTTTCTATCAGATTGCCCAAATTATTTCATTTGGACTCTAGTTGAAACATGTTATTAGTTGTATCATTCTAAAACAAATGTAAATGTATAAAAAGATTAATTAAAATAATTTTCATTATTGTGACTTATTTTCTAGAACCGATAAACTTTAATCTAGAAGTTATCGAAATTTATATAACATCCCCTATTTTCCTCCAAGTGTCAAAATCTAGATGTCGTTTGTCAAAAAAGTTTGTTTTCAAATAAAAAAAAAAAAAAATAAGCTAACAGAAAACTGCGCGGCCCGTAATTTCCTGGCTGTTTTCTTAATTTTATTTCAATATTAGTCTTACAATTTAGTATGATAATTAAAAATAAATTTAACTTAAATTTCGAACCACACTTCTCCTAGTCCAACTCCTCTCCTCAATATTCCTAAATAAATCTATTTCCAACTCTCAGCTGGCGAACATTTATTTGTCTATCGGAATTTTGCAAAAATTTGTCTTTTCTTCGTTTTTCTTTTTTTTCTTTCATTGTGTGTTTATTTTCTAAGCAATTAAATTGCTCGAAAGATTAAGAATAATAAGTCAATTAAATAAAGACCCAATTAAGGCAAAGTGGCATCATGACGAACCGTGCGAATTACAAGGACATCTACGATTTGCTGGAGAAACTTTGCAAAAACGTTTGTCCCAACAATCACAGTAGGTTTTTGTTTTTTACTTTTTTAAAAAATATTTTAGGAATTTTATGTTAAAACTTAAAAAACACAGAGTTTCCAATAGATTCTATGTTATTTGTTGATTTTCCGTTTTGTTGTTTGCCTTATTCCCAGTGAAAACAAGAAAATTACAAACATTTGGTTGCAGTGGCTAAGAAGTCGCCTTCAATGAGCACTTCAGCTACTTATGAATTATTTTTGTTCGTTTCACAATGTTGTCTTGCACATAACACAAAACTGACTTGGTTTTCCATTTTCTCCTTTTAGGGCAAGTTCTTGGAAACGTAACACAATACATATCGAATTGTCCGACGGGTTTGGGCAGTTCCTTGCCATACAATGAGACTTCGCTGGTATCGAAGATTTCAAGCCATTTGACCAATACCAGTGGCTCACAGAGCAGTGCAACGTTATTTTTAAATCTCTACGAACAATTGAAAACCAGTGTGAGTTGTTTGACTTTTTTTTTTTGGTTTGTGGAGTAAATTCCTTAAAATTCCTTTTTCGTATTTTTTTTATAGCAAACAGATCAAAGACAAAGAAGTGCTTTGTTAACTTTTTTGTACTTCATGGCCGATTCGCAGAATAACATGATGGCTCTATCCACAAATGGTTTCAACAATGCAATCACTAATAACCAGGATAATAATGGACCGGGAGGTAGTTCGGCATTGAACTCAATTCGATCGAGTATGTTGCAGAAGACAACGCATCATTTCAATCCCGGTGTGACTATAGGAAGATCTGCTATGCACGGCTTTGCTAATCAAAAGGTACGTTTTGAGAATTTGATTTAAGTCGAATGGAGTCAAAGGTTCGTTCTTAGGAACACAAATTTCATTGTTTAGTGAGTAGGTTTTTTTTTTTTTTGTGAGGTGTTGGCGCTGAGGATTTAAACAATGATGCCTTCTTAAAGCAATCTTGACGTCGTACTTCGGCCAATTATACGTCTTAACGAAAAGGTAGTAGTATGCTTTCTTAATTGGTTCAAATCAGCGTAATGTTTTTAAATTTAATGCTGATTATGACGGGTGATAGAAAAGTTACCCCCACGCACAATCCCCAGATATTGTGGAGTATATTCCGAGATACTAAACTCAAGTCTCTTCTTACGCCTCTTAATCATTGAAGCTGGTTTCGAAATTCTAGCCATTAAAGAAGTTCTGTCTTGGCTCAAAGAAAACGTGACATCCCTTTTGACTATCACGTCTTCTCTAACAGGTGATCTCGATTTAAGGAAATTTCATGTAAAGACGATGAAACTAATAACACTACTCTTTCACATGTACCTTTTCGACCGTTTAATTCTATTTTTTATTTTCCTAATCTTTTTTTCTCTATTATATAAAAATCAATCGCCGTGCGTTAGTCTCGCAAAAGCTCAAAAACGGCTGGACCGATTTAGATGATTCTTTTTTTTAATGTGTGACTTAAATCCGCGGAGAAAAGCTTAGAAAGTCACATTAAAAGCCTGGAAAGTCGTAGAGTTAATACATTTGTTGAAACTCGGAGGACTGGTGAAATATCGCGGGATACCAGGAAAATAGAATTGGAAGTCATGAAAAAAAAATAAGTAAAATACCGCGGAGAAAATAGAATAAAATCACGGAGAAGAGCTTAGAAAGTCACGGAAAAATATGCAAAATTCTGCATATTTTCACGCCGTAAATGAGTGGAATACCAAGGAAAAGGCACAAACAAAACGTTCAACTTATTTGTCTGTGCGCGTGATGAAAAAAACGAAAAATTGTGTTTATCTAAAATCAATTGAACAACAAAATTAAAAAAAATTATTAAATTTAATAAGCTTTTTACTGAAAATGAAGGAATGTAAATTTGTGGTTCAGACACTTAATGTAAACACAAAATAAAAATCGTTATGCAGGGCATGGCTACGTCTGCCAGGTCAGCTAGTTTTTTTTTTATAATTAAAGGATAGTTTACAGTTCAGCCTAAAAACAAAAAAAAAATCAAAGCAAATTTAAGCCTGTTTGTGCATCATTTTGTACCATATTTTTATGCTTATATTTTTCAATCACCGTAACCAATCATAAATAAATTTTTTTCATACACAACCCACAATATTTAACTAAAAATAAAAAAAAAAATGTATTTATAATTTTGTTTATAGACCTCCACAATGCATAGTCCTTCCGTCGAGAGCAACCTTAAGATCTCCACTCTCCGAACCACACATAATCATCAAATACAATCGGATAGCAGCGATACTGGCAGCAAAGATTCACATCTGAATCAGCAAGCCTTACGTGAAGCACAAAATGATTTAAACGATGATATTGTTCAGAATGTGATTTACGCTTTTACTGGAATACAGGGAAAGTATCTTAAAAAAGACGTGATATCGGGAGCATTTAAATTGGACACAAAAGCTAGAAAATTGAATGTGGTACAAGCTGGCATGCTACTGCGGTTATCTGAATTAGGGTAAGAAGAAATCTTCAGAAAACTAAATTGAAAATGGATATTATAATTTTTGTTATTTTTTGTTTAGTTACTATCATGACCAGGTGCAATCTTATACCGACACAAAAAGTGGTCTCTGTGCCTTGGGTCTGATGGGACAGGGATTTATTTCTGCTTTGAAAACTGAACTTACAAAGTATTATGGAATGGTTGCTATGCTGCAGGAACAGGTAAACATACATTATAAAAACAAAAAAAAACAAAAATTCTTACTCAAAACTTCGATTTGCAGTTAAATAAGCAGAGAAAAACAGAAAGGCAAGAATGGATGTCAGCATTAGCACCGGTTGAGAAAGTCACACTAATGAAGATTCTTGTGTGGTCTGTCGATCCATTGCAGCGCTTACAATGGCTCGCTACAATCGCCGAAGCTTGTCAGGAGAAAAAAGGCGGAGCATTGGCTTCCATAGTTCATAGTTTCTTAAGCAATGGCGATCCAATGGTTAAGTCTGTTGTTAAGGAAATGCTTCTTGCTATTTGTGGACCTCTGCAACAAATGTTATCTCGGTGGTTGCTCGAAGGAGAAATCTGCGATCCACATGGCGAATTCTTCATTGAATGTTTGTCTGAAGTGAGTCCGGATCGATTGTGGCATGACAAGTATCGAGTGAGGACTTCAATGCTACCCGATTTCATTTCAACCGATATGGCGAATAAAATTCTAATCACCGGTAAGAGTATAAATTTCTTGCGTGAAATTTGTGAAGATAAATCGCCTGTCAAAGGACGAGAAGAATTGAGGCAATGCTTTGAATTAAATGGTAAGTCATAAAATATATTGTAATTGCATTCATCCATTCATTAATTCTTATTCATATTTGCAGCAGAAAATATATTCTCTAAAGTAGCTGACACTAAACTTCATTTAACCATTGATTCGGTGTACTTGAATACATCGAAGAGAGTATTGGATATTGTAATGGGACCGCACAAACTTCTGGAGCATCTACAAGCAATGCGTAGGTATTTGCTTCTGGGTCAAGGCGATTTCATTGGAATTCTTATGGAAAATCTAAAGTAAATCTTATTAGAAAAAAAATCGATCCATCGATTAAAAGGTGAAATTAATTGGATTATATTTTGCATTTTAGATCAGAGTTAGACAAACCTGCAAAAGAATTATACTCTTATGATTTGTCATCGATATTGGATGCGGCCATTCGAAATACAAATGCACAATACGATGATCCAGAAATTCTGAATCATCTGGATGTGAGATTGTTGCATCCGTATGATGGCGACACTGGTTGGGATATACTTTCGTTGCAGTACACAGTTCGTGGACCCTTAGCTACAATGTTAGATCCATCGATGGATAACTATCAAATTCTATTCAAACCCCTCTGGCGCATGAAACATATCGAGTTTTTGTTGTCCTCGAAGATCTGGAAAGATCAAATGTGCAATGCTAAGGTGAGTGGAATTTTAAAATTTAATTTAGTGTATATATTTAAGAAAAAAACTTGTTTGGAATTGAAAAATTCTTCTATGTACTCTAAAAAAACATGAGTTCTTTTCATCCCAAGAAGAATGACTTTCTTTCAAGTACATTTCTTTAATCATGTGGCAAAGCAGATATTTTAATACTTATTCATCTAAAACGACAATTGTTATAGGGGTGAAAGTAAAAAAATTGATAATTGGTAACAAACGTTTAACCTAAAAAAGATTATTTTAGAGAAGATGAACCCGTAAGGCCTAGAAGAATCGAATTGAATGAGAGAGGTTATTAAAGCAGAGCAAAGTTGTGACTAATTTCACTAAGCGAGTAGCATGCACAATTCATTAAAAATGATTTGATCCATATCCAATCTATAGGGATAATATAAAATATTACAAAGATGCTTAAACAATGAGAACAAAATATATTTAGAGTACCTTGTTTAAACGGTTCGGACGGAATGTGACAACAGCATTTCCACAAATTTTCGACATAATTTTTACAAACAGTTTAAGAACCCATACCTAGAAGACAAACAAATAAACTAACTAAATAGATTCATAAGTACCTATCAAGTTCATGTGTAGTTGTTTTCCTTTTTTCTTTATTTGAAACGACTCAAATTTTGAATTTGACCCATTTAGGTGGACAAGAATTTGCTTAAACGGAAGAAATAAAATGGACGTTGGTCTAAGAAACAATATGCAAGCAATTGTTTATTTATTTTTATTTGGCATTTAAAAGCATAAATACATATGTACTTGCAATTTTGGTTTCTTGTAGACAATTGATTTAACCTTATGTTTTATGTCAACTAAACGCGTCGGTAGGCGGCTATATTTTTGTTCCGATTCGGATACCATGAACCAAATAAACCTTCCGATCGGAGACTTCTCCGAACGGATACGATGATAAGGCTGTACAACTTGACAACAACCAACCAACTTAATGTGAATCTTAACAATGTAAACCTCGAATCAACTTAATACCGGTTGCTGATACGATACTTAAAATATTTATGTTGAACATAAGCGCTTATTGGCTACTTTTTCCTCTGCGTAAACTGTCACATAAGACTTTATGTTGAACATAAATCCTTAAGTTTGGTTTCAGCAATAGGCTCTTAATCACACAAATAAAATTTGCAAAAGCTTGAAATTAATTTAAAAAACACGTTAAAAATATTCACTATGGCGTATGCGTACTTTTTTATTTATTTGTATTTAAATTTTTTTTCCATTTTAATTTTTAAACATGAAACTTTTCGAACTGCTTTCGGCGGTTGTATATAACTTAATCTGTCATTTTGAATTTTTTTTTTCAATTCGTTCTTCATTTGTTGGGTGTTGTTTGTTCATGAATTTATAGCCGCTTTGAATTTACTCGGTTTTTTGTTCTTTATTCGGTGTTAGGCATTTAGACTCTCGTTGGCTATAAAACCAAAAGTCTAAATCCATCATTAGATGTAACTTGTTTCTTAATTTTAGTTTGAATCGGGCTTGTAATCCGTACCACGGGTCCAGGCTAAGGTATATTTTCTACAAAGTCCCTCCTAGACGAACAAAAAGAAGAGCACCCAACCCAACAATCGTTACTATTATTCACAAACATCCCACGTTTTTCGGTTGGTAGAAACGATTTTATAATTTTGCATTCGTTTTAAAATCGTTTTAAACTAAAAAAATAAAAAATATTTCTATTTAAATTATCAAAATGGTTATACTCGAAAGCTTATTATCAGTTTCTTTTAAATGCGATTATTGGTTTCAAACATTACATGACGATTGCCGTCAACGATTTTATTACGATAGTACTAACTGATAATTTTTTTTTTTTACTAACAATTGTACATTAAAACACTAGAAAGTACCAAAACTAAAATCTATTGACACTATATACATTTTAATTTTCGTTGCGTCTCTTCTACTTAATTCAATAGCCACACTTTAATGAACGTTGATCGTATACCTATAAAAGCAAAGGAACCGTGCATACTGTTTGCATTACAAATATTATTGACCTTTGGTCGGTGCACAAAGTTTTACATTCGCTTAACCTTTGATTTATAAATAAACTAATAAAAATGTACTAAAATGGCAGTAAAAACAAAGGCTTTTAGCGATTAAAATTTAATCTGTTTGGCTCCCAGCAATATTGATAAGATCAATATTTCTTTTTTGAAAAGGTGTTGGCAAACTCAAAATTGCAAATAAAACCATGTTTTTTTATTTAATCTTCGTGTTCAAATACTATTTTTTATTGATAACAAACAAAAAAAAAAATAAAACCACTTTCCACTTAACGACTAATTTGTGACAAACGAATGCAGCAGGTAGAAGTTTACAATTTAGAATCTGTCTTGAGGAGAGGGGCCAATTTCTGTGTGAGCATAATGTTTCCGGCGATCTTTAGTTTGCCCTTCATGAAAGCAGCTTGTGAATTTAGTTTTCCCAAAGCAATGTCAACCATATCTTCATCGGAGACTGTCAAAGTTGTATCAACTTTAACCTCCTTTGCTGGCCCCTCGTACACCTTGGCACTCTTTAGATCCAAAGCTAAAAATGGTAGAAATATACAGAAGTAACTATGAACAGGCGTCATTAAACAAAAAGCAAGACTATACTTACTCCACTCTTTAGTAACTTTTCCGTCTTTCGTGATTTTAAATAGAAAAACAGCATTCACAGATTTAGCTTTGGCTTCATTGTCTTTAACTCCATCGATGATCTTTTGGAATACTGCGTCACTAATGAGAGCCATGATACTGATTGTTTTATTTAAAGTACAGTGCTTTTCCTAGAGTTTAAATTGAGTTCCAATTAGAATTTTGGTTATAAAATTTTAATTAAATAAAATAGAGCTCACTGTTGGAATGAAAAAAGAGGTATGATGCGTCAGCGAAGGCACCTGCTTACAATTTTAATAAGTGAAAAAATGGGCTGTTGAAAAATACGAATCCGAAAATTCTTTGAGCTTGCGCACTACTTGTACAGAATTCATGAAACATCTGATGCATGACAGATGAAATGTCAGTGCGCTTTTGTGTGCAAGAGCTCTGTTTGATTAGAAATTTAGGGTTGGGCGATGGGTTTGTTTGGTGTTTCTTTCTAAACATTTAATAATTTAATAAAATATAAAATTCGAATTAAAAAATTACAAAGGATAAAAAAAAATTCAATTTGGGGCGACTTTCCTTTAAGGAAGCACGAATTAAGAGTTAATTTTTTTTTACAGGTAGGTAGGGGTCTCAATAGAACAGGATTAAAATATTAAAGTGAGCAAACACCGTTAAATGTGAAAAAAAATATTTTCTTCTTCGGTTTTAACCCAACTTCTTCTATAAAAATTAGTTTTGACTCACTGTACTAGGTCTCTGGGCAAGTTTTTCTGGTGGATAATACCAGTACCTTGTCTGGCTCAGTTCGCTGGTTCTCAGGATTTTAATACTCGATTTTTATCAAGTTTACTCTATTTTGAAACCCTCCTGGATTATCGCACAAACCACCCAATTGCTCGTGCTTCTGCTTGTACGTAAGCGTAGTTAAGAAGTATTTTTATTCAACACATGTATTTAGCAAATATAAGTTAATTGAAATTTTGAAAAACTGATAAAATAATAATTAAAAAATCGCGCGATTTTTTAATTATTATTTTATTGTTGTACCTGGGCGAAACGCATTTTGGAGTAGAGGTCACTTAAACTTTTAAATTGAATTTAATTCATTCACTCCACTTAAAATTAAAAATAAAAATAATTTGTATTATTTATTATTTTTTTCTCTTCGTTTTTTCTGTATACATATTTTGAAAAATTGAAATACGGGTTAAAAAAATTTATTGAGGTAATTTTCGAAAATTCGTGCGAAGTTCATATTATTTTTAAAAATTAAAATATGGTTTTAAAAAAATTATTGGCAAAAAAATATGCTTTACACTACTGTGGATCTCTGAACCACTAAGTGGGTCACAAGCCCACAATCAATGGGTCAAAATTTCACAAGAATTTTGTGTAGACTATTGACCCACTTGGGTGGGTTAGGAGTCCCCAGTGGATTTGTGGTCTTATAACCCACCCAAGTGACCCAAAAGTCCATTATGTACTTTTGTCCTGCGGACATATGATCCTGCGCCCATTTAGGCTGCTGTATTTTGCAGGTTTTATTAAAAGAAGTCGAACAAATTCATTTTTGTTACAGTAGATTATTTATTTACATCATAAAACATTTTTCTTTTACTTTCAGCCTCTTCGCACGTTAAAAACTCAACTCAATCCAATCATGTATCGCTTGCATTTATTTACCTCAGAGATGATACACTTTATTCACCAAATGCAGTATTACATCCTTTTCGAGGTAATCGAGTGTTCTTGGGCTGAATTTCAGGAAAAAATTCAACAAGCGAAAACCCTGGACGACATACTTCACGCACACGATGAATTTCTAACCACCATCAAAAGTGGTGCATTCCTTGATTCAAAGTCAGAAGCCCTATCCGCCCAAATGGAAGAGGTCTACCTCGGCATAACCCGACTAGAAGTATGGCAAGATAAGTTCTTTGAAATTTGCTTCAAAGAGTTAAAATCCACAAAAGAATTTGAGGAGGTCATTCGTCAATCGGAAAAAGTTGGTGAATTCGGGGTAAATGCCGAACAGCAGTTGCAACGAGACGAGGAGCACAAAATTTTTGAACAAAGTCTCAACAGCTGCCAGAAGAATCTCGAAAAAATCGGATTTGACTATGAAGTAACTGTTCGACAGTTTTTACTCGAGCTTAATTCCAATAACGACCATAACCTGCAGTTGTTTGGCATTCGTTTGGATTTCAACGAGTATTACAAAAAACGCGATCAACGCCTTAACAAACCTCTCACATTCGAAAGTATGCGTGTTAGCAGTGTGTTTGGTAGGAGTCGCTACAGTATCAACTGACCCCCGCCCTCAACAAACGAACTGGTATATTATTTTAATCAAAACCGCAATGAGATCACAAAATGTCATCATCGTGCCATTATTTGCCAATACAATGGTGATATTAGCACAAAGTGCCATCTTCCGCCATTGCTTGTGCCGAGCCACAGAAATCTACTTTATGTTTCCTGTTGTGAAATTCTCTAAATTCCATGGATAAAATCAAATATCTAAATAAAAGTATTTGTATCTTCTTGTAGCACTTATTGTTTGCGCGTGTGTTGTAATTTAAAAATAAAAAAAAATCTTAAAAAGCTAACGTTTATTGAAAAATATCTCTTTCAAAATAAGTAAAGATGATATTGCATTATATTTTTAAAAGCACGCAGAGCACTGTTCTATTTTTAAAATTAATAAAAGAAATTAAATAAAAAAAACTACCTAAAATAAAACGCCCATATTTTAAAATACCTTGAAAAATAAAACGCTCATATTTTAGAATACCTTGAAATAATACTATTGTTTTTTTTTTTTTCTTGAATTGAATTTATTTCTTTTTAAGTTAAAGGGTCTCATGGGAGAGAAGGTTGCCGTCACAAAAGCTTGGTTGGAAAAAAGTATAGAATTAAACTTTAAACCAGTTTCAATGCCCTTGGTTTCTATAGAGAGTTTTCTCTTGTAGAAAATATCTAGGCCAAAAAGCAGGATCTAGCCCAATAGAAAAAAAAGTCCAATATGAAATTACTCCAGTAAATAAACAGTGGCCTGATTATGGAAAGCTGTCGATTTTGAAAGTTTGGTATTACTGTTTTCGCTTTCGCCTCTATCGGTTTGGATTCGACCAATTATCGACGATTCGTATCTGCTTGACTGGTAAATGGTACTTTATATTCCACGTCTGGGATCCAGAAATTTCTCATGAAGTTTTCAACTCTGGCCCGTATTACGAATTTCGATAGTCGCTCAAAATCCCTCGTCTTCGCAAAATTGCGAATACGATATATAATAAGATAATCGTTCTTGAACAACGATACCTTTTACGACTGCTTTCATATAAGAACAAAACCAAAGTGATTATGACGGCTCAACGCAAAGTTTTTGTATTGCTTGTGCTTTAACTTTCAATGCAACAGGCAGGTATATTTTGATGAAAACCCGTTTTAAGTAACTCAAAAGAGTTAAATTTATTTACTGTATATAATAAATTTAACTCTTTGAATCTTCATTTTCTTTGACAAATGAAATATTAATGCTATACTTTAACACTATGCCATTATTTAAAATGGGTTTTCAGGGGCCCAATTTTGTAAAACGATAATCGTTGAAATTACTTCGCAATCGGTCAAATGGATTACGTATAACGAGAATCGTTTTAGTTGAACGGTAATCGTTTTTCCTTACGACTGCCATTTAGCTATCGTTAGGCTTTCGTTTTTGTTTTTGAATTTCCTCAAAAGGCAAGGCGATGGGTGCGACCAAAATAAAATGATTTTTATCGGTTTTATTTGGCAGAATAGTGAAAACGCCTTTCTCGTTTTACATAATCGCTCTCTGTCGTGACTATCGTTTACTTTATTATCGTTGACTTGCCGCTCGTTTCGTAATACGCAATAGACCCCCAGTAAAACAAAAATTGTTTCACTTTTTTCATAACATTATTTTTTTTTAAACTACGATATTAAAAACATTCAATTTTAAAAACAATAAAATAGTTGGCCCATTATCGCTATGTAAGTTTCGGTTGCTATAAGCTTTGATTAATGTGCCTGATCTGAACTATTCGGAACAGAAAAGTACACTTATTTGGTGTTTTATTTAATTTTTCTGGTTAACGTCAAAATGCTGAAATTCCGAAAATCAAAAATCTCATAAAAGCGAAAACTTAAAGGTTTAAAAACCAAATATCACAAAAACACAACCTCAAAACTTTCAACATTTTTAAAAATGTGTATGGCGTATGAGTGCTTTTTTTAATAAAAAGTGAAAAAAAAATCATTTACACTCATTTTTTAATTCGGAAATATTTGGAGCTTTTTGAATTGCTTCAAGGAATAATCAAAGTTACATAAAAGCTATAAACCAACGCAGAGTGGAACATAAAACCAATTTTTTATTTTTATTTTATAAAACTGGCCACGTTTTTTATGGAAATACTCTCATATTCGGTGGGATTAACTACATATTTTGAAAAAATCGACGACGACGTATACTGTCAAAAAATAAATAAAAATTCAAGTTTTTTATTTAAAAAGTTTAACACGATTCTATCTTTTCTTTTTTATTTCGTTCTCTTTTAATGTTGGAATAATGGAGCATGTGTATATGCACATATATATATATATATTTTGTATGTATGTATATAAGAGTAATAATATATTTATATATATATAATTTCTTTCTTTATAAGTTGCATTTTTTAAGTATGTAAGTAATTTACAGTTGCTAAATAATACGAGTTATAATAGAAGATGTAGTTGTTCATTAATAAATTGTTTTAGCTAGTCTGCATTTTATTTTATTTTATTTTAATATTTCGTATAAGCTTAAAATCTCTCTGAATAAGTGTATTTTTATGAGTAACAAATGAATAAAATAAATTGATTAATATTTCTATTATATTTAAGAAGTTCAAAAATTGTTCTTCAATGTTATATTTTTATTAACCAAAATGATGATCAATGAATTACTATTATAACAATTGTTTGTTCTTTCCTTATGTTCATAATTTTTTTATTAGTGTGCTTTTTTATTGGAAACAGAATTTAAAAAAAATAAAATTGTAATAAAAAAAATTATTTTACCTACGCAACAAGATGCTATTACATTAAATGATACATAGCTCGATTTGTAACACGACGCATTTCCTCATTTAATCTCTTTTGGTTTAACCTATGAAGAGTAGAGGGGGAGGGGCTTTGTTTAATAACTAAGCAGTTTTAAACGCCAAACTGCTGGATCTGGTGGTGGTTTAGGATGTTTCTTTCTTAGGCGTTGACGGTTCTTCAAAATCGCCCAATAACAAAGGCTCTTCTTGCTTCTCCTTATGATGACTTCGATGGTGATGCTTTTCCTTTTTCTCTTTTTTCTTTTCACTGGATTCGTCCTTTTTGGAAGAAGATGATTTTGATTTTTCTTTCTTTTTTTTAACTGGGGTACCAATAAGATCTAGACTTTCCTCTTCGTTTTCTTTACTTTTAGACTTCGATTTGTGTTCCCTGTGTTCTTTATCCTTTTTCTTTTCTTTTTTAGTCGTACCAGTGGCGGTGGTGATTGAGGTTGGATCAACGGTGGTGTTTGAGGATTCTTTTGATTTCTTCGATTTTGACTTCTTTGGTGGTTCCAAATTTTCATTCGAAGTTGAGTTGTTTTCAAGAGCGGGTTTTTTGGACTTACGAGGCTTCTCAACATCGGCACTAAGAAAAAATAATATAAGAGTTATAATTTGTGTATTTTTTTTTTTGTTAGATTTTTCTGTATTTACATATCCAGATCAATGTTCAATGCTCGATGTGGATCATCGGGATCAAATTTGTCTTTGTCTTCACTGTCAGACAGAGCTACTCCTTCTGGCATGTCCAATGTTTTGTTAACCAGAGGCGTTGGTTTTGTATCTGTAATTACATTTTAAAATAAATATAACTTAAGGCTCTTTGTTGGAAAAAAATAACTTACCATCCTCTGATTCCGAAGTAGTGTAGGCAACTTTGTTCTTGGACTTTTTGCTCTTTTTCGACTTTTTATGCTTTTTCTTTTCCTTAGTTGGATTGCTTTCCTCTTCCAAGTACTTATCAGACCGTTTTATAGCTAAAAAGAGTTTAGTTGAATTAAGTATGATGCTAAAGCTTCGTCGTTATTGCAAACTTACAAAGCACTTGCAGTGGAACTTCCAGTGACAATTCAGTAATTGGAATCTCATCAATATTAACATACGCATCTGCGTCATTGCTCGGACTGTTTAAATCCGTTTTCTTGTTGTCGTTGGATTTTAAATAATGTGGATTATTACTTTGTTCCAAAAGCCGTTGTTGACGATATTTTTCAAGCTGTTCGGGTGTGAGATCATCACTTTTACGCCGCTTACTAGTTTCAGCATCATGATTTCTTGTTATTGCTGCAAATAGTTCTTCTTTTTCCTCATCACTTGATGAACTTTCCTCCTTTTCGGAAGGAGGATTTATCCATTCATCCAAATCCAGCCCATCGGGTAGGGGAACTTTACGTTGTGCTTTTGGTGCGACTGGAATTAGATCACCAGCAAATAACAATGCCATTTCTTGAACGATTTCTATTGCTAGATTGGGAATGATAGGAACTACAAGCTTTTTCGATACATTATTATCACCCACACAATCATCAGTAACAGTTTCGAGACCGCTTATAATGTCCTTGGTAGTTGGGTTTGTAGTTGTAGTATGGTTGTGATTTGTGTTATTTTTGCTGCAAGGATGTGTCTTTTCGAATTGTGAACGTAGCATTCCGATGAGAACACAAGCGGAGTTTGCACGTTCCTGCACTTCAATATCATTTGAACTGGAAAATTCTTGAAGTTTGACATGAACATGATCACAAAGCTGAAAAATAATAAAAGTATGTCTATTATTATATAATTTAAACAAAATAATGAAAAAACATACTCTAACAATTCCATCAACGTCTTGGTTTTCCAAGCATGTTGTAACCAGTCTTGTGAATATTTTGATTACATTTTGCACAAAAACGCCTTTGATGTGGCCTGGCACTTGTCGTGGTCGTAACAAAATATTTAGTGTACTTTCTGCATCATTAAGTTCACTGTATGAAAAATATTAAAAGTTTTGTTAGTAATTGGAAAAAGAATACTAGAGCGAGAGAAAAAGCGTCACTCTATATTTTTAAACTTGTAGTAGAGTTTGTTGGCTATTTTTAACGTTCAACGTTCGCAGGGGAATTTCTTTCAATATTTACCTTGAAAATTCACCAACAATAAATGCAGCCGCATACAGTACTTCATACATTGAATCGCTTTGTGATGAAACTGCAAATGTGTCAAGAAGAGTGCTCATTTCATTGACCGCAAATTGTCTTACTACTGGCACACGAATTGCCACATCTAAAAGTTGTTCAGCAATGAGACCACCTTCGCGCAAAAAAAATGTGTTCAGCAAATTTATATTTAGGAAACAATGAAAAATCTTCTCACCATGTTTTGAACCAGCTTCTAGAGTTATTAACTCAACCAAAACCGTTAGATACCATTCGAAATTCGTCACATAAAGGTACGAACTCTGCGAACAAATTTCAATCACCTTGAAGAGCAGCTCATCTCTATAGACTGAACCTTCTGCTCGTTCCATATGGCCCAATAGCCTTTTTACAATTTCCATGAGATTCTTTTTTGAGACCATGCCATACAGAAGATCCAGGGCCCGCAATCTAATTGACTCATCTTTATCATCCAAGCACGCCAAAATCAAATCCTTATGCGATTGAACACTCTTTGGATGTGTTTTGAGGATTTTTGACATCGCCAATAGTCCTAGGTATTTCACTAAGCAAGAAAACAAGCAATTCACACAACACTCACAAAATGGACACTCGAAAATAAAAAATAATAACATTTACTTACAATTTTGATCAGAATCTTCAATTAGGATGCGTAGTTTTTGGACGCACAATTGTATTGAGGCACTATGATTTGGCATACCACTGCTAATGCTTATTAAAACGGCGATTACTGTATTTATGCATTCATACAGCAGACTCATTGCCGATGTACTAAAGAAACACAAGCGAGAAAAATAAATTATTTGTATTCTTAAAACTAAATTCTATAACAAAAAAGCAATTAGAATAATAAAAAAAAAAACAATAAAAAAAAATATTAAAAATCACATCTAAGTTGAGCGCTTAAAATATTTAAAAAAAAACACACACAGTTGAATAATTAATTACAATAAAAAAAAAAAAACAAAACTTTACAACACTTTACAGAAAAAAAAAAATTAAAACAAAAAATACATAAAACAAAAAAGTATGAGAGTTCACAAAACTTGCCTATGGATTAGATTTGTGAGAGGTTCTATTAATTTCTTTCCTAGCCGGGGTTCTAAAGGAGTTAAAGCGCCAAACTGCAAATGCAAGAGAAAAAGAAACAAGCAAAATAAAATCATAAATTGTTACACTTTGTTTATTTGTTTTTCTTTTGTTTGTTTTTTTGAAATGGAATATGTGTGAGAAATAGATAGACGGAAAGATTATATAGAGATACGAGTATATAATATATAAAAAGAATGTTTTTAGGACCCCTACTGTAGAAAAATTATAAAGATATCTGTTTTAAAAACCTCTCTAAATCACTTTCATATTTTTATATTGTGGGGTGATTGTTAAACTCCGAGGTGTGGTATAAGAAAACTCAATTGTGTTCAAGCTGTGGAAGTATTCGAATGAGATTATGTTACCACCAATATCAAATAGAACGAGAGCCGACACCAAATTAAGAGTGTATCACTTCACTCCAACAAAATCTGCGTATGCACTTTTATAAGTATAAGCGTCCTGAGTTCAAATTCGAAAGTCTGGCATGTTTATTTTGTGGTTGTAGTTTGATATACATTTTACCTTTCAGTAGTTTAGGATGTAGCTCAAGATAGATACAAACAGACAGAATTGCGAAACTTAGTTTGCGCATTCTCTATCATTGTAATGTGTTGTCTGATGTGATCTATCTTGTTTGATTTTTTTCGGAATCCTGAACTTGCCTTTTTATGACAGAATGAGTATGTTAAGATAATAATAAAAAAAGAGCATCGCAAGTTAACTTTCCTGCATAGTAAAACTTATTCAAGGACAGATAAGGCAGTTTGTTCATGGTCCTGCGTTTAAAAGACCATACAATAATAAAAATAAATGAAGGAGTCGATGCATTCACGGCTCGCTATTTAAGTAGAAACATTAAAAATATGTCTGTTTCTTAACTCGCCCGTGGGATCCCAAAACTACCCAGAAAGTGTGTATTTCTTTACGTTTTGGGCAGTTTTGGGATCCCGCGGGCGTGTAAAGAAATTGACCCCATATTCGCAGTGAAATCGTATTTGGTAGTTTTAGAGTAATAAAAAGTATTCGTTATCGTTTGCTCTTGATTGTATTTAAATAATTTATGATTGAGCATTTTCACTGTTATCTGAGCTAGTAATTGATCACAAATTCTACTACAATCGAAAACAATTAACGTTTTCAATGGGAATTTGATATTAATGAATTAAGATTTATAGAAGAAAAAATTCTCAGTCTATTCTACTGTATTTTTCATGCCTTTAGCGAAGAACTAACAACTCTTGTTATGAAATGTGCATCTTACGTGAGCCTTTTGATCTCGGCAGAAAATTGTAGCTCCATGCAGATTTCCACGCACACATGAATGTTTGAGTTACTATGCTTTTAGTGAGCTAGTAGCCCCAAAAACTCTTGGCGTGACGGAAATTTTACCCCACAAGCAAACGTTCTGGGACCTTATTAGGTAAAAACAAACAAGGCCGACAATATAATCTCTATTATGCGTGAAGAGAAAAATAGGTATAGTAATCGACAAAAATAATATCTTTTGGTCGTTTCCGTTGCACATAATAAGGTCGCGATTAGTATTTGGAAAGGTACAGCCATTGCTTTCATATTTATACGCGATAGAGAAAATTAAATTTCTAAATTTTATTTTTTTTAATTTTTACTAGATATTTCGCGTTTATCTTTTTTACATTTTGAGCAGAAAACGGAACTGTAAAATAAAAAAATCTATGTTTATTTTTTCGCTCAGACATATCAGAGCACAAAAAGTTTGTTCCTTTTTTCTATCTGAGCTCAGAGCTTCATCGATTTGCTCGGAATAGTCGTTTTTCTTTTTTCATTCAAACTAAAGCTCTGAACAGAGCTCGAGCACGTCAAACATGTTCTGAACGTCCTCTGAATAGAACGCGTTCGGAGCTCTCTGATTTATTTAATTTTGTTTGACCATTTTTGTTTCTTGTTTTTCCGCGTTTATTTGTGTTCAGCATTTTTCTCTTTTTGCTCGTTTTGCACTGAACGAATAAAGAAACACAATTTTTTTTGACAGTTCAGATTCTGTTCGGAACGAAAAAAGAAAAACGCCTAATACAACGCAAATCCAGAGGAAAGCTGAGCTTTTTTTTTTTAGTTCCTACGACAGTCTTATAATAATTATAATTAGTGAGCAAATAATAGGGCAATAGGGGGTTTTCTTTTTTCGTTCTGAAAGGAGTCTGAACTGCCTAGTGCAAACAAATTACGGCTTGAATTTTTTCAGCGCTCAAAATTTTTTTTTTTTTTTTAAACTTCGGGCTCTGATATAATCTGCTGAGCTTAGCCTCTACTCAGAGATTTGCCCAGAGTCAAAAAAGAAAAACGCTAATTGATTGAAGTATTGATAAACAATTATTCTCTTTTACTGTAAGTTTTATTTCTTAAACAAACCCAACTGGTGATGGAATCAATTAAGATGCCAACATATATCATTCGGCCACTTCCACAGACGTAGTGAATAAACAAAACCATATTTGCTAATTAAATTCAGGAAGCACTAATTGGTATGAAAAAAAATAAATAAAATAAAATTAATGATAAAAGAAAATTTAAAAAAAAAACGAAAAACAACTCAACATTGTTGCGAGAATAATTATTTTGTTTCTTGGTAAAAAAAAATGTGTTCAAATTTTCAAAAAAAGTGATTAAAGACAAAAGAATAAAATAATTAAAAAAGAGGATTAAGTAAACCAAAACGGATAAAAAAGGATTTTTTTTATATGTTCAAAAATTATACTTAAAGAAGATAGATAATAAACCTGGAAATAATTTCGATCAAGGGTTGCGTTAGTTTTCTTCCCAGCGCCGGTTCGATGGCAGTTAAACTGGCAAACTGTTTATATATTTTGTCCATTTGAATTTTCGTTTTATATAAATTTACATTATTTTGTTGTTTCATTAAACAGATATTCAAAACCAAAAAAAAAAAGGAAAATAGGGGAGGAGAAAACATATATAAGAAAAGAAAGAAAAAATAAAGAAAGAAATCTCAGGATTACAACGAAAACAGTGTTTACAGATTTTTTTCTCAATGTTGAGAATAGAAAGATAAGAATTATGATGTCGTGAGATTATTGCAATAAATGGGAAACAATGTGTGGAAACTATTCATACTTACCAATTTAATAATTTTAATAAGCATCCAATTGTTGGTGGATGTTGTCATGAGTTTAAAAAATATCGGTGCAAGTGGAAGATAATTTTTAGGATTCTTGCGGGCTAGTTCACATATAACATTTACTGCTGCCGATTGAACACCTGACAAACAAAAAAAAAAAACAATTCAAATGTAAAAAAATACATATTATGTTAAGTTTTATTTTATTCATACCTGGATCAGGATCTTCTAGTTTCTCTTTAAGTTTTGGAAATGCTGGTCGCAGAGCTTCTGGATAGCGTAAAAATACTTTATACATCATAAGGACGGCTTTCATTCTTAAATAAGGTTTCGTTGAGCTCATCTTAAAATAAAATAATTAATTCTTAGATTGTATTCAGGCAGTTCATGGTCTCCTATTTATGTATATACCAAAGTCATTATGTCATTGGCTAGATCCCTTGATAAGTCAGGCGAAATAAAACAGCTTAAACTACTTAAAGCGACACCTGCATCGTATTGATTTTGAGAATTCAAATCCTTGCGAATCATGTTGGTCGTAAGCATTAGAAGCTAATAAAGTGAGGTTATAAATATTATTTCATTGACTTTATGTTGGTTTTTTAATTTTATTTTTTTTTTAAACTTACCTCACTGTCCGGATGAAAACTTTGGCTTGCTGCTAAATAACCAATTCTTTTGCAAGTAAATCTAGAGGAACTCATCACTTCAATGATGTTGAAGCCTGCCCATGATATATCATAGCCAAGCATTTGAATCTGAAAAACAAGAGAAATAAATTATTTTTGAAGGCCAACATAACCTTTTTTATTGTTGATTTGAAGAGATAACTTTCTTATTCGGGAAGGTTAACCGATGAATTTGATGTCCAAAGTGGAGTCAGGCAGGGTTGCTAACGATCACCCATACTATTTTCATTAAATTGATGGACATCCATTAAATTGAGGACATTGCATCAAAAGAGGGGCAGGTCCAGTTTTGAAAAGTCGTGGTAAAAACGTGAAATGCAGTTTAAAAATTCATTTGTGTATTTTTATATTACATTTTTCGATTTAACCACAACTCTTCAAAATTGAATCTGCCGCCCTTTTAATGCAAGTTCCTCAATTATAAATAGGGTGGATAGAGAAGCAGAAATCAAAGTCAATATTTCAGGACAACTGGTTCGGAAATTAGAAAACTTTCAGTAAATCTTTGGAGTCTACCAAGGCCAAACGAGATAAGACATATTAAGAAGGCAAAGGCTGCTTCTAAATAGCTGTCTAAATTATGGAGGAACACTTCTATCAGCTTAAAGCCCAAGCTGCGAATGTTCGGTTCAATGTTGAATCCTTGGATCCTTATGACTATATCGCATGGAAAATCATATCTACTGTCACAAGCAACAGGCGTCTACGAAACATTTTAGTGATTTCGTGGCACAATGTTATATAATGGATGATGAACTTCATAATAGAACGGAGCATGTATCTCTAGACAGTACTATACGAAGATGTAAGTGGCTTCGAAAAGGCAATGATCACATTGCAATTCAAACGATAAAGTGGAACCAGCTCACACAGGCAGGTAGAAGAACGGGTCTGCTGAGAACCACAAGGCGCAGGACAATCGAAAGAGAATCTCTACAACAACTGGTGCTTCTAGCAGTAACCGTACACTATGGCGCATAAGAGCAGCTGAAGTCTTATGCCTTCTTAAGAGGATCACAAGGTGATTACACAATCGATAATTGTGACTGATTTCATCTTATATTCTGTTTCATGAAAATTTAACATTTACTAAAAAAAGGGGTAAAAATGAATTAAATAAACAATTTATTTGAAGACATGTTAAATTATGTTAAATTAAAACGAATCAATATAACAAATTTTCAAAGCAAATCCCTGATTGATTCAATATACCTATGGAAGGTTTTTCTTTCCATCTCTTATTCATTTTTGTTTTTATTTAATTTTTTGTTTGGTTTAGCTCATTTTTAATAAAGAAATGTTATGTTGGGTAAAAACAAAAAGAGATAAGAAATTTGTCGTGTATTTTTTTGTACTCAATTAAAATTATTTCATTGTGTTTAGAATTTTCAGCTTAGACAGCATTAGTCCTAATGGTTCAAAAGGTCACATTGATAAGAATATTAATGGAAACTTTAAAAATTGAAAATTATTTCGAAGAAAATTAAATAAAAATCACATATTTTTTTTTACATGTTACTCATGATGATGATGTATTTAAATCAAATTATTGTGGACTCTAAAAATGACGATGGTTTCTATCGCACAATTTTTTATGAGTATCGTTTATCTTATTTACTGTTTATCTTAATATTGGCAGACTATTTATGTTCAAATCAATATCTTATCTTTAAATCTACAGGATCTTTATGATTAATCATTGCATTGGAAATGTGGTTTAGTGTTCATAAAAATATTATCAAAGCAAAAAAAACATTCACATCAAAAATTTCCAACTAAAAATTCGTGCGATACTTAAGCTAGTATCACACGATTTGTGGCATAAATGTGCACAAAACCATATGACACACAAGTTGGATGACAGTCGGAGTACACATTATTATTCCAACCAGGTTTTACACAACGGGGCCAATATAAACAGATTTGATAATTTTTTGGTAAAGCTGATTCGGGTTCTCATCAAAAAAAAAAAAAAAATATCGAAGAAAATCATTTTTTTTTTAACTTTTTTTCCAATTTTTGAAAAATTAAATACACAATACTTTTTAAAATGATGAGTACAACCTGGTAACAAGTTTTGAATGAAATCGGTAGAGCCAGTAATAATATACATGAAAAAACTAAAAATGATGGAACAATTCCCGAAAAGTATGTTCATCATATTTCCGTTATTCGAATTTTTTGAGGAAAACTAAAAATGCAGTATTGATGTAATTACGAGATATTCAAAAAACTCTGTACAAATGGACGCACAGACCGACGGACGGCATGACGAAAACCACTTTCTTGGACTTCTCCATCATCGTAATGTTGGTTTTGATTAAAACCTCGAAATTTTTTCTTGACCCGAAACCAATACTTGCCCTATAGAGCAAGTAAAAAAGATAAATCTCTTGTGTACGAGAATTCAATCATTTTATTGTTGTATTTAAAAATTGTTATGACCTACTTTACATTTTCTTAGATTGACAAATCTATCCTACTGGTTCATGATTGATTTAAATATGGAACATTTGAAACGCCTCTTATATGTTTTGTTGGTATTCCATTTCCTTGGCAAAATGGGTCTTATCATGAATTCTATCGTAGTGGGAGATTTACTACGCATCCCGGCACTACGGGAATATTTATAATATTTTTTTTTACTCGTAACTAAATTGCGATCAGTGTGCAATTTGTGATAAAGATGAATGTTTTTTAGTTTAATTTTTGTACGCACCGGTTTTGTTTACCTTTAAGATTTGTTAGTCAACCTTGTCAAATCTAACACAGGTAGATATTTAGTCTTTAATAACTAATTTACCTCTTATCTTAATACTAAGAGTACATATATACTTACATAGGTGAGCTTAGCGACAGCATTGCACTTAACATTGATATTGTCTTGGCGGAGCTCCTGTTTGATCTCTTCAATACACTGTGAGATGTACTTGGCCTGAGAATGAAAAAAAAAAACATATTGCAATGTTAAATGAGGGTGGTGAATAAAGATAATGGGATTCCACCCATTAGGTATTCGACAATGGCAGCTGCGAAGCTACCAATTAGTTTGTAAAAGGCTATATTTAGAGAAGAGCAGGTACTTGCACACAAGTGCCTCAAAGAGCTTCGAAAGATGCATCAATGTAAACTATCGATTTTTTTTTTAAATACAAAGAATCAACTTCGTAAAGGATCACTCACTATGCAATCAAAGGGAAAAAGACTCCCGTGGGCATATTGTTGAAAAGAATATTTATAAAAAAAGAGATACTTTTTTGAATTACCTCATTATCTTTGTTATTCCGGATTCCACGTACGAGGTCTGTTAGATTTTTATCAAACATTCGTTCGAAATTTCCTTTTACCTTTTTTAGAGCCATGTCTTCGGCAATATACGAAAACTTTAACGCACTAAAGCACTTTGGGGATTTTTCCCAACTTTCCCTAGCGAAAGATTTTTTCCTTGATTTTTTTTTTATCACAACAAAATTTCGCAAATTTTATGCATTTGCTGATTGATTTGATTTTCAGATCGGAATAAAGGGACACAATTTAACAACAACAAACAAGAGGAATTGTTTTTGAGATAGTTTATTATTTTAACTTCGAGGCGAAAGTTAGCAAAAATCAAAAATAAAATATAGTTTTTTTTTCTATTTTTCTTGCGTTTTCTAGTTCTGCTGCACTCACAAGTCACAGTTTTTACACAAGAAGAAAAAAGAAACAAAAAAAAATCAGAAGTGTTAAATGTCAAAAAATGAGTCGGCCATTATTTTTTTTTCTGTCTACCAGCCGGCCACGTAACGAGTTTATTGAAAAGTGATGCCAAAATGCTTATATTGACGTTACGTTGTGTTACCACTATGTTATGTTTCAAATCTTTTTTGTTTTCAAAACCTGGGTTCGAATCGTTGCATACGAAAAAGAGCGAGCGCAAATGTAAATATTTGATATTTCTCTCTCAATCTTCTTGTACAGATTAAATAGAGACAGCAATTATTGCGCTTACGTTCGTTCGTTTACGTATGCGATCCTAATATTTCTTGAACTGCAAATTTTGCTTGTAATTTTTTTAGGTTGGTGGAGACCAATATGAATGGTGACAGGTATATCATATATATATATAGCCTTTCTTTGTGTTTTGTCGTTATTCTGACTGGGGCCTTATTGGGCTTTTACCCAAGACGTCAAGCAAATATAAAAAAAAATTATAGTAAAAAAGTTGATTTGGTACTCGTTAAGTACAAAAAACACGCATAGTTACCGTTGTCCTAAGAGACTGCCATACGCTCCTTAAGTTTTTAATGTAAGCACATAATATTATTTATCCCATAATTTTAAAAATTGGCTGCACCTCTTTTTTGTTTGCTTAAGGTATAACTAAGCCACTTTTTGCAAAAATAACATAAGGGAATATTTTCAAACTTGTTTTCCCGACAGGTTCACTTAGGAAAACGTACAAAAATATTGCAGACCTTAGTTCTTGATTTTCAAACGGCGCAGTAAAGGCTAACCTACAATGGCCACTTTTTGCAAAAGTGCAGAAGTAAAATCATTTTTTTCTTAATAAGTTCATTTGTTCATTTGTTTATTCGTTTTTATTTAGATAATAAGTCCCCAGGGCTCCCAGGGCTGACAGGGTGTCGCACAGTTACCGCCACAGATGAAAACTTTGGGTTCCTGAAGTCATTTTAAGTCGAAAAACTTATGAGGCAATTTTCTCGTTTTCGAGTTACAACGCTTTTTTTATGATTTTGGCTCTATTTTCTTTTTTCTGACCGTATCTTTGCAAAACGACGTTTGATTTGTAAGATTTTTCTTTTATTCAATCAAGGATTTATAAATGTTTTAGTTTGTTAACATTTTTTTTTGTCTGAGTAACAATGAAAACAACATACAAAATCCATTCGAAAAATTTTCCTGATTCGTTTTTCTGATCCTTATAACCGGCTCCTACTGCCGGGCTTATACGAGTCACAAATTGTCATTATTTTTGTCATTACTCTACATTAATGACAAAATAGTCACGATTTTTTAATTAATTTCAAGTAAATGACAAAAATAATGACATTTTGTCACTCGTATAAACTTGGGATAAGACGCCAGTTGTACTAATCGTTATGGAGTCTTTCTTCGAGTGAAACTAAAAAAGAAAACATTAAAAAATATTTGGTAAAACGTTTTCCTTTATTGAAATTATGTATAGTTCCTCTTTTGTAGATAATAGTTTTTTTTTTGTAAATTGGAAAAATGTTTTTCTTCGGCTTCTTAACAAATATTTAAAAATAGCACACTATGCTATTACGTTTGTATTATATATTTTTTTTTTTTTTTTGTTTCATTATATTGAATGTTAACAAATTTATTTTTATGTTTGTTACTTTGCATTCATTTAAACTTGTTTAATCTTCTTGTACAAAAATTCATTTTTCGACACAAAATTGCAATAATGTATACATAAAAGTACTTTTTTAACATTTAAGTGTATTTTTCTCATGCCGTTTATTTTTATTTTTTAAGTTATGAATGAAAATGTAATACTCATTTTTGAATTGATTTTTTTAAACAGAACCGTTTTTGTTGTGTAGAGGTTGGTGAAAATGAGTTTTATGTTCTATAACAAACTATATGTATGTATTTTTCTTTTTTTTTTAAGTTAGTTGTTACTTTAAGTATTTTTTTTTTTTTGCTTTAATGAACCATTTAAAATTTAACACTTACAAAGTATTTTGCTATAGAGTAGATATAAAGTAAATCTCTCGCTATATAAGAGATTTTTTCGTATTTTGTATTATATTTTTGTTGGTGTTGTTAAACATTAGTTTTAAATATAGTGCATTTCTGATAAGTAAAACAATTTATATAAAAGATATATAAGTTTTGGGTTGTTTTAAACACGCATTGAATTTAAATAATGAAAATTATAGCAGACGAAATATTACAAAAATTAAAAAGAAGTTTAAATAGATTGTTTGTTTTAAATTCCTTAAATATTCATTTTAATAATACATACCCTGTAACCTTGTTTATTAAGAATGTAAAACTTAAAATGCTCAAGCAAGTTTCAATAATTCGAAATCCAATGAGTTATATTTTTACTTGTCGACTTGAACCTTATCAAAAACATCAAGGGACACACGGCAGGCGGCACTGTTATTTCAAGTCTGATAAAATTAACTTCCTCTATCAACTCTATTCTGTATGAAAACTCCCGGAGAAATGTTTTTGGGAGAAAGGCTAGCTATTTCGTCCCTTTCCACACTACGTTATTCTGAACACAATAGGAACGAATTACAAGCGAAAACATTTCCCCGGGAATTTTTGTTTAAAATCGGGTTGTATATTTTTTTACTACGATCAGAAAAAGGCGCAGATCCAACATCATAAAATATTATAACTGATCTATTTTGTAATATCTTATCGATTCTGCGAAAATAAAGTACAATTTTTACAGCTAATGCCATCGGAATTATTTGAGACTATAGATTTCGTAATAATCATTTAATTCCATTAAAAAAAAGGAAACGAATCAGTAAACACTGTAAACGTATACGTTTCCGATTAACTTGAATTGGGCGCCATTTAATTAATATTGCATATAAATTGGTTTTGGTTTTTTTTTTTTTGTTTAATTTTGGACACCATTACATTTTACAAAACATTAAAAAAAAAAAAATTGATAGAAGGCAGGGAAAAGATCCTCCACTCAGTCAATGGAGCGAACCCTAGCTAATTAAATGTTCTGTTCCACTTGTGCTATGGACTCACCCCAAGCTAGCAAATTGAAGAGGACTTGTATCACGTATTCGGAGTTCGTGATAGATTCAATTTGTTGCATTAAGAAAGCAGATCATCTTTTCCAATTAATTGTGCACTTGTACTGGATGATAGTCTTGTTTTTCTAGTAATCCAATTACCACAGGAATTCCAAACTTTGTCGAAAAAATTATTTCCAGGGAAACGAAATTCCCCGAAGATTTCCGATAGTACGAGCGACTAGAGAAATTGTATAACGGTTAAAAAGAGATGCTGATGCACATTGGTTTTGAATGTCTGAATATTGTAATGAAACTGAAAAATCGAGCCGAGAATAGCATCCCACAATGGTGTTGTACGACTAAAAAAAAAAAGAATCTTTATACTTAACAGTACGTCCGAAGGTGAATTGATAGGCATTCGTTGAAATGCGAGTATTACGACAGAATTTTACTAGATCGTTCTTTTTATTAAAATAGCGATAATATAACGAGAGGCAAGAAACATTCACAAATCAAGCGTAAAGAGGAAGGGCTATGTGAATTTTTTTCTCAGGAATGAAGAGAAGAAGACTTGTTAAATTCTGTCTCGTCAGCATAATTTCTCTGTCACTTCTAGTATGTTTTTAGATCAGAAGAAAAACTTCAAACCATGATTGCTCAAATGTTTGAAAATGTCATTTTTCCTCTCAACGCTTCAATTGTTTTATGTTATATTCCTATCCCTTTTCATTTTGAATTCTATCTAGAAGACTTATTTGTCTGATAGGCGCTTTCGCCCGAATATGAGAGCTGTATCATACATGGGAAACGAAAATTAAATAATGAAATCACGGAAAAAACAATCTTAAAAATGTAGTGTAAAACGTGTTCTCATTCTTTTACTTCGAAAAGTTTAAATATGAGAATTTGAGACATCGATATTGTTGGGCGAAAAATTCAATTTCCTCTTCAAATCTCAGAGTTAAACAAAATTTATATAAAAATAAAAACAAATGTTTAATACTAATTGACAAAAAAAAAACGTTTTTTTTTTTTATTCAAGATTGCGTGTGTTAATATAAGTTTCGTATCAATTTTCTTATAAAATAGAACAAAAGAAAAAAAATCTTTAGATAAAAATTTGAATACATCTAAAACATAATGTATAATAATAAATGATTAAAATATATGAAATATATAAATGTTTTCTTTTTTTTTTTTAATATAAATTTTAATGTATGTATGGGCTTCTCTGTCTGTTTTTTGTTTTGATTTTCAAATTTAACAATCAGTGTCGTACCAAGCAGCCAAATTGTTGTTGTCATTTGGTGGAGTTGGCATAGCGTCCAAATCGAAGTTTAGCTCTCCAGCTCCAATCTCACCAACGTCCATGTCCATAGAATAGGGCGAGGTAGGTGCTCCACCCGGTGTAGCTCCAACGGGACTGCTTATCTCCAGGCCTTGCATCGAATCTATTGGTAGAGTATCATATCCTGTTGTAATTAAATGTTCATACACAGAAAGAAGAAGAAAAGAAAAAGAAGTCAGAAAAAAAGAACAGAAATATTTGTTTTTATTTACAGTTTTTTTTTGTTTGCAATTAATTTTGTATCTCTTACAACAAGAACTCGACAGTTTTCGTTCACATGAACAAGGAGGCACACAGGAATGAGAAATGAAAATAATGCCTGATAGCCTTGGGTATGAAATATGTTTAATTTGTTTCTGTTTTTTTTTTTAGTTTTTAAAAATAAAGCGTTTTTTGTCGGTACTTAGTTAGTGTAATGAACTTTAGGTTAATACTCTGACATGTGAACGAATTACTTCGAGTTACAAGTTTTTTTTAATGAAAAATTTAATTTTTCACATAAACAACAAAAATATATCACAATATATTTATAAGAAAAAAAATTATGATGCTTGCATTAAATATTTATGTAAATTAATATCATTCAAGAAATTAAAAAAAAAATATACACACACATGAGCAACGCAAATTTGCATACAGTAAAAAAAGAAAACATTCATGTTGAATGAAATATTTAAGTAAAAAAATATACATGCTTATTCTGACTTGTTTGATAACAAAAAAAAATGCATTTGCACTTATATTCATCAATCAGACAAAAATTATTGTTGTTTAAGATACTTCGGTAAGGATAACCTGCGGCCCTACGCAAAATCTCTAATCGGTAATTCTGAATAAATTTTATCAAAGGTTATGATTATGATTAAAAACATTAGGGTGTATTTTTCCAAGGCATACAATTCAAAGTTCTCATCAAAATTTGTTTTAATTTTTATAATTTGCACCCACTAAAAAGGTTATAAATACTACCCTTAAAATGTAATTCATACTACAACTTTAGGTAAATTGGTAGACATTTGAAAGTAAATAGCAATGCACAGTGGTTTTGAAATTTTGGATATTAAAATGGACGGCAAATACACAATCGAGTAACGCGTTCCACATTAGTGTAGTGGTGCTGCTCAATTTTGTATTGGGTTGAAGAAAGTAATTTGGTTTTCGTTTCCACAGGATGTGGTTTGTTATGTTTATACGGAGTATTGAATAGTTATCGGTTAACTACAAGTACAAGTTATAGACAGTAGCACCCGGAGTAGATTTCACTTCAACGAAAGTAGTTAAATTTTAAGCGGTTTTTTATTCCCTATGGAAAATTGCTATAGAATTCAATGAACTTATAATAATTTGCCTTTAAAGTTCCACATCCGAAGAACATGCAATTGAATCTAGAAAAGAATATGAAAAGCTCGGGGTGCTTTCGTTAGAAAATAATTGAGTGTTTAAAAATTTCAGACACGAAGATCATAAATAAAAATGAGAAAAAAGTCACAGGCAAGACGGAGCCTTTGGACACACCAGCGTTTAATATTTGCATGGATAAAAATCATTAAGTCTGGAAAACTGGAAAATAGCCGACACATTTAAATTTGTTATGTTTTGATACTAGGATTCAAATTGTAGTTAGTTTATATGTACAGCAGCCTATCAGAAGTTTAGTCAGACATATTTTTATTTTAATTAAGGGTATCCATTCATTTTAAACGCGGTAAATGTGGTAACTCAACTGTGAACAATAGGGGTATTCATGCAACCTGGTATACTCTTGACAAATGTGGTAAAGTGCAAAATCCGTTAAACGAACTGTCATTTCCATACTAATTTTGACATGTTTTCCACATTTACCAGAGTTCAATCAATACTCCTAATGTTATATGAAGTTTTTAACAGAAAATGGTAAACGTTGTAAACTTTTTATGATGACGAATCGTTTATAGGAGACTTTTTATAGGAATGTGTGTACTTAATTGAGCTGTCAGATGTGCTTTTGAAACCATTGCTTATGAAACCATTGTATGTTTAAGAATTGTTAAAGCAAGTGAATTGGCAGGTTTTTAATATGTAACAATCATAATTGAGGACCTTCCATCAAAAGGGGGGCAGGTACGATAAATGCAATTTAAAAATACATTTGTTGTATGTGGAAATTGTAGGAGATACAATTTTTGTTAATGTTCTTTTATTCTTTTACAGACCTGTATTATTTTTAAATCAAACCAATGTAATTTTTAAATTACATTTTCCGATTTTATCACAACTCTTCAAAATTGGACCTGCCTACCTTTAGATACAATTTGTAACTTTCATTTTGTATTAATTTTTGGGCCCTGTATAAGAAAATGATGTATGATTCTATACTTGCAGTCACACTACTGTCTACCGTCACTTTTTCTATTAACATTCATTAATTCTTCCAAAGAAGTGTTTTCGAGATGTCAGCAAAAAAACATTTATTTTGCTCAATTTACATATATGTATGTACTAGAATAAATATCAAAGAGAACAAAAAACATGTTTTTTTTCTTGCTTATATCTCGAATATGCTTCTTTGTAAAATAAATTAATATTATTTTCTTTTTCAGCGACCCAAAATTAATCTAAAAAATACTTTTTTTTACAGGTACTAGTAAACTAGTGTTATTGTTAATTAATATCAAATTAATAATTTTGCCTCCGACTGCATCTTACTCGTATAAGGACTTGAACTCTTTCTTAATAAAAATTTGTATGCTCTTAGAAATGAACCTCTGATAAAAAAAATGAACCTTTGGTAATTCGGTTTAGTGCATAAGTTAGCGCAAAGTTTTAATATGTAGTAAAATAAATTTATTATTTAATTAATATAAAAATCAACAGTTTTTCAAATAAATACACACTAAAAAAAAACATGCAAAATGCGTGAAAAAGCTTACTATTAAACACATATAGCAAGTTTTGTCTATTACTCAAGTTCAAACAAAAAATTAAAAACAAAAAATAATGCACATTTATACACAGCAATTGGGAGGTAAAAAAAAAAACATAATAATAAATAAATTAATATTTACTGACTAAATAAATTATAATTCCGTATAGGAAAATTGAAATTAAAATAATCTAGCTTCCAAAATGAAAAGAAAAACGAAAAAAAAGTCATGATATAAAGCAAAAACAAAATAAAATTATGTCTAAGAATATAACAAATTTTGTACAAAATATTTAAATTTTTTGGTAATCACCTATTGTACGCCGTTTTGCTTTGCTTGTCATTCTTTTCAAAATGATAGAAGTCGAGAAGAAGGAGATCGGTGAAGTTCATGTGTTTGTTTTTTTTTTTCTTTGTTTTTCGTAAGTGCTGTTTTTTTTTGTTACATTTTTTTATATTTTTTTTTTCTTAAGCTAAGATAAATACTGTGTTTTCATCATTTTTATTATCTTTTAAAGATGATAATATTATTTGGTTTGCTTTTTTTTCTCCTACACAAAATTAAAATTATTAATTTTTTTATTATAATTTTTGTTTTTAATATTACTAAAAATTCGGTTTTTCTTTTTAAAATTTAATTCTTTGTCCAAAAATTTATTTAATCAGTTGAACAAACTTTTGAATTATGTTTTAGTGATGATATATGTTAGGCTGGCTTAGCTATAATTATAATTAGAAATCAAATAAAAACGAAAAATCCAATGGTAAGACAGGAAAAAAGAAGATAAAAACGTATTTATTAGTTAAATTCGTTCGTTTTTTTGGTTGCAGATGAGACTGGAAGAATTTTATGTTTAATTTTTTTTTATTAGAAAACAAATGAATTAAACTCAGCTAAATGACTTTGGTGATATTTTTGTTATCTACTTTATACTTTTATAAATGGTTAAATATTTTTTTTTGTTATTTTGAATGATGAGTGGTCGTTGAGATGATAATTCTGCGAGAGGAAGCATAACAAATGAATAAATATAAGTTTACCTACGCTTAAAACAAATTGATATGATTTTTATACGAAAATAAAAAAAAAAAAGAAAAGAATAATACAAATTAACGTTGCAATGAACTTAAAGAATAAAATAATAAAAAAATAATAAGATGAATTTATAATGATAATTTCAACGATTTTTAATAATACAGAGGGATAATTTGAAAATATTGTAATACTGGAGGGGTGAACTACTTAACTATTTATTTATTAATTTAAGGGAATGGATCTAGCTTTGTACTGTGCGTTGTGTTTGTGTTCAGTATTTGAAATGGCAATCATTGGAAATTGGAACAATTAAGTTGGTTTTTATTCCTATCCTAATTTTTTTTTGCTTTATGGAACTGAAAGAATGGCAAAAGACGTTTGAAGAAGAACCATTGTAAAGGGGACATAGCCTCAATGGTCGATGACTCATTGAAGAACATTTCGAAGATCAACCAAGTGTGGGTCGACGGTCAATCATCATTGAATGTCTTGAAAACTGAAGTCACATCTAACTTTTGCGAAGTTTTTATGTAGATATCACTGTCAGAACCTTCTCATTTTTGAAAAGTAATTAATGCAGTTTAAGTAGGGTTTTTGTACATATATCTTATAGGCCTTAATTTTGAATAACGAATCAAATGAATATCGAATTCAAAAATTTCGTATTATGAATAACGAGTGAATAGCTTAAATTAGGTTCGCTTAGGTATCAAAGCCCTAGCTATTTTAATTGTCCCGATACTAAACTTTAAGCGAACATTCGATTCATTTTTTATAATAATAGTCAAAAAAATATATCTTGCGTTCTTTTAATCGGGTAGTCAAGATTCATGTCTTCAGACTCCGAGAACTAGTGGCTATAAAAAAAAAAAACTATGTAAATTCAAATTAATTTATTTTTTCTCAGATAAATTCGAAATATTGCGTTTTTTAGCGCCAGCTACGTTGTGCATCAGCATAGCAAAAAAGCAGTGATGCATATACACTTTTTGATTGTTTATGTTAATGAAATTATAAAAATTCAATTCAACTTTCAAGGAAAGAGAATAAACTTTTGTTTAACTAATTATAAAACATTTACCATACAAGTAAGTATAGTTTTACTCAATTTCACTTCTAGAGAACTGTCGTTTTTTGCAGTTTCTGTACTATAAAAACCGTAATACGGGTTAACAGACATTTTCAAGGGAGCAAAAAAACCAAATATATTTTTTTTTTTCAGAACTCAACTTAACACCTTTACACAATTTTAATCAAAAAAAAAAACTTCTTAAACGTTCCAATTTCCAGTTTGTAATCTTCCTTTTCTTAAAACCAACCCTAAAGCCTACAAAAATATGCAATCAATCTCAACTCTTCAAATTACATGTGTGCATTTCGTGTCAAGTGATTTTGAGATAATTTTGCTTAGACTTTTTTTGCGAATACCTGTCAGGAAGAGCCAACAGAGATTTTCTCTCTAATCTCTCATTTTGAAGTGAGTTGTATAAAATTCCAAATAGTGTGTATTTTTTTATTATTGAATAATTGTTTTTAACTTATTTATTATGATTTGCTATTCAACCATACGATAATAATAATCATCGTAGTCGTTCATCGCCTCGTCGCCAATAATAATAACAGGTAGTTCTTTAGTTGTGATTAATTTCGATGAAGTGTTTTGATATAAAATTAAACAAACAAAAAAAAAGAAGAGGGAAATATTTATTTGTAATTATGCTGACAACATTCATTATTATAAACTCAATGTTAATTCTTCACAAAATATCCTACACAAACTTGTGAGAACATAATTATTATTATTAATTATGGGGTAGGTGATTATAAAGTGGGGGATGGGGATGAACAACAAAAATCAAACGTTAAACTTTTGTTTAAACTGCATTTTGATTTAGGATGTGCAGTAGAGTTTTGATGTTTTTTTTTTTTTGATTTTTTAGATCAACTTACGTTTAGTATTTTGTTTTTGTCTAAAAAATGTTAAGTTTTTTTTTTCAAAATCAGTAGTGCAATGTGTGTATGTGTGGTAACTTTATTATATTATATTTCTTTATGTGCATCATTTGATCGTTTTAGTAAAAATATGTTAATGGTAAGAGAATAGTGGTAATCATGTGAAAATGTTTTTTTTTAAATCATTTAAATGTTTTTGTTTCGAAACGATTTTTATTTTTTTTTTGTTTTATTTAAAATTTAATGATTAATATTCAAACTAGTGAGATGACATGCAACTCGTTTCTATTGTACATACCTTGTTGAAATGCTCGACCTCCATGTGAGCTGTGTACACTCGGAGGGCCTTGCCCATACAAGCCCTCATATGCTTGTTCTGGTCCAAGCATATCCTATTTTATGTATTTTTATTGAATTAGTCAGTGGAAGTGATAGTTTTTCCCGTTCGACAACAATAACAAATAAGTTATTATATTTTATTTTGTGTTTAACATTTATGGTTGTTGTCATTGTTGTTGTTGAAGTGATTTTAAAAGTCAATGCCCGAATAATACAAGTGCACAGAGAAGGAAATTATTTTTTTTGTATAATTTGTGATAATTGTTAAAAATCGTGGAGAAAATTTAGTTTCCAACATAAAAATAAAATAAAAAGAAAAAAAAATAAACAAAAAGAAAAATATAAATAAAACAATATTTAAAAATTAAAAATCTAAAAAAAAAACTTATTTGCTAGTTATTTGGTTTTACTATCAATGGATATGTGACTACTGTGAAAAGCCATTTCCTGGTGGTTGTACACATATTTCAAACCTTGACAAATGTATTTATTCTCTAAGGGTGTTGACATTGACCGTGACAACAAGTGCAGAGATAAGAAAAGCTATTTATCTTCTACAAAAATATAAAAAAGCAACTTGACGTGACGGTATACCTGCAGAATTATTAAAAATAGACCTTGAAGCAGATTCTAGTATTTTGTTCACACTAGTACATGCAGTTTGGGAGAAAGAAACATGCCCAAGAGACAGGAAGGATGGAGATATTGTAAAGCTGTCGAGGCTATAAAACAGTTTTGTTTCCTATCCTATAGGGTATCAACTTTCGGTCCGTTTTTCCAAAGTTAATGGAAACATTTATTCTTTAGTGGATAGTGCAGGATAAAATCGACGCTCAGCAGACATTCTAATAGGCTAATAGTCAGAAAGTTCATCTGCACACACCCCTGCCGTTGTTAATCGTTTTGTTTTTTGACAAGTAATATTTATGTATATTTTAACAAACGAAAATTAAAAAGGCTCTAGCCATGTCAACTGCCTTGTTGGGTTATATTTGGAATACTCCGTCATCATGACTTACGCCTAAACTCATTCCATCCAGCCTTTCGGATGGTTTTATGGGGAGTCGTCTTTGATAGGGCCATGAAGCTCAATTCTAAAAAGGCGAAAGTATACCAAGCGGATGTTTTACTATTTGAAAATAAACCGTGCACCTTCCAACAATACTTTGCTCCAACCCACAATGCAAAAAACGAAAGAAAAGTGGCTGAAAAATAACATTAAAATCTTCATTTCTACTGATAAATGGCAATAGAAGCCCAAACCTCAATTCATTGCCAAATTTCATACAAATTTCGAGAAGAAAAATATTATTCAGTCGTATATTTTATATATTATTGGGTAAAAATATTTCGGCAAACAAAGGCCGAACATACTTTGGCCGATGACGAATTAGTTACATATATGCGAGTCGTTACTTATTGAATAAAAAACAGTAAGAGAACCTGTTTTTCAATCCCGGTTTCAGCCCAAGTGGTCAGGTGGCTTTGGAGTTTTGAGCATTTATCAGCAATATGAAGAATAGAGACAATAGAAATGAAACTATCCAACTAAAAAATCAGAAATGAAACCAATAAACCAGTTCCATTAATTTGATTTGATTCAGATCAGTGCAATAGAAATATTTGCTTGCTAAATGAGACCGTATCTTTTTATGGTGCTATCTGCTCCTATTTAAATGATTTGTCCTTGAAAGACTAAATTGTTTCTTTTATTCACTTTGTGATCGTAAATTTATTTTTTTCTCAGATTTTGATGTTGGACAGAATGTTTGGTTTCTCGTAGAAGTAAATCATGAATTTTAAATTATTATTCAAAATTACATTTGTCAAGGTAAGCCGTGTAAAAATTAATAATTGTTAACCCTAGAAAAGTGATGTTTTTAAAAAGTTCCAAAAGTGTCACCATATAAAATTTTTTATTTGTGTATGTATATCCAATTGCGACATAAAAAAAGTGTTCTTTTTTCAAATTTTTTGTAGACTAAAAAAATAAATATCCTAGTGAATAAAAAAAAAACTTCTAAGATAATAAATGTTTAAACTACCGACCAACATCTTTTGATCACGAGAGTATTTGTTTGTATGTCTTTACAGGGAGTAAACAAATCCAAATAAGGAATATATTCTAGCGACGAAGAGGGGATTGAGCTTCCTAATCTTCTAGATCACTGACATTTCTACGTTTTGTATTGTTCTATATTTCATTTCCTAATCAGTGTTTATTTTTTTATTGACAAAAACAAAACAAACAATTAATATACCTGTAAGTCTGGTCCCATTCCGAGATCAGCATTGCCCCATATATTGTTATCTTCTCTTAGAAGAGAATTTGTTAGCTCAATAGACAAACGTTTCTTGTAATCTTGTGGTTTGTCTTCGCTCATGCGGAATAGAACGGCTGCAGCATATGTAGCTACCCCTTCGTTTCTTGAATGCAACAAATCGGTTAAGGGCCCAGTGGCACCTTCTTGCTCGATTATTTCTGCTCCTTCTTTATCAGCAGCCAATTCACAAAGTACTCCAGCAGCAACGCGCTGTTAATGATGAAACCCAACAAAATATTCGAAAAGTTTTTCTTCACTTTTAAACAAAATAAAAAAAAACTTACCTGAATATTTTCAATTTCGTTAAACAACAAGCGAACAAAAATCGGAATAACCGCCTGCTGGCGAATAAGTGCTCTATTGTGTGATTCTCTAGCGAGAATATGTAATGCACCAACAGTGCCTTCAACTATCTCTTCCATGCGAACACCATCAGCATATGCACTCGGTTGTTGTGAGCCTGTGCTTGCAACCGAAGATCGTTGCTGCAAACAGAAAAATCAAATCAATTTCCATTCAACAAAATTTATTGAGCACTCACCCTTTCTGTGTCTTGGAAGGCTCTCATTAGAAGCCTTACCAAGTGATGTATGGCACCATGCTCGCGCAACGGTGCATGGTTTGCTGGACAAAGTGCCAGGTTACGAATTAAACCAATAACTGCCTTGATAAGTGGCCAACGGGATGGTGGATGTAACAGTTTAACAATAACTGATAACCCGTAATTCAAACGAACTGCATTTTGTGCTAGCTCTGAGTCAACGTGACGCGAAGTTAAATGACGTAAAGCACAAACTGCGGGCTCGGTGATCTCTTCACGGTCACCTGCATTGATGATAGTACGAACAAGTGCGTCGACTCCACCCACTTGGCAGACGGTTGCTTTGTTACGTTGGTTATTGCAAGTCAAGTTGGAGAGTATGCCAGCTGCACAAGTAACAACATTAACATCTGTGGAAGCCAAAACTTGAACCAAGCTCTGTAGAAGCGCCTCTAGCCCCTCGACTTTGGTTGCTGCGTCAGACAAATTTCGCAGAGTCCAGAGACAATTCTGCACCAAACGCTGTGATTGGTTGCCCAAATGCATAGCCAGAGCTTGCATGCCACCTGCATCAACAATAGCCGGTTTGTTGCTTGAACAGACAGACAACACTTTCAACACTCGTGATGTTGTCCACAAGAGCTTCTCGTAGTCATACGAGCGCATTATGCGAACCAACTCGTTCGGCCCACCCGAGGCCAATATTATCAACTTGCTCTCTTGATTGCCATAAGCCAGAATTTGCAAGCAATCAGTGACAATGGCTAAGAATTTCACATTGTTACGCTGCAACAGGGTAACCATCTTCTGGAGACCTCCAGCCAGACGCACGGCCATTTTTGACCCGTCCTGGTGCAGAAGCAAATTGTGCAAAGTGGTAATGGCATAAAAGAGAACAGATTCAACAGGCGAAGAGAGCAACTTAACCAGTGCTGGAATGCCACCGCTCTTGAAGATGGCCAACAAGCCTTGTCGATGGTGTGACAAATTATGTAGAGTTCCTACAGCTCCTTTGGTTGTCTCCAAATCGTTGCTGTTCGAAATGGCGCGAACTAGAGCAGCCACCATTTGTGGACTGTTCATGATGGCATGACGAGAAGCTTCCTTCTTCGACAATTGATGGACCATCATAGCAGCCTGCGAGACAACAACTTGATCTTCATCATTCAACAGCTTGATGAGTTCGGGAATTGCTCGGGTAGCAAGTTCAGCATCATCCTGGTAATTAATAAGATTGACCACGGCATGTTTAAGCATTTGTGATGGTTCAGATAAACGCTGAACAGCTGTGGGTTGTTGCGGATCGAACTGGGTCGAAGGGATCTCAATACCTTCTTCAAGTGTCTCTGGAAACATTGCTGCTCGCACACGTTGAGAACGTGTCTGGCTCAATTGCTGGTTCATATCATCAACTTGGTCTTGGGTAAAGTTCTGAGGAAAACCCTGGTCCAGATCAAACATTAATGGGTCACCTTCCATTTCTTCATCTTCCTTGCCACTCAATGAGGGCACTTGTGTCACTGCACCCGAATGAATACCAGAATCACCCAAATAGGAGTTTTGTTGCCACATAAGCGTTTGCTCCTTAGACGATACCATTGGTAAGTCCGGTGGATTGTATTGATTATGCGGCACTGAAAGGACAAACAAACAAAAACCCATCATTAAAGAGAAGTCTACAATATTAAAGGAAAAGAATAAAGAATAATAACAATAGGAACACGACAACAATAAATCGATGAGAGGTTGTAGAGTAGAAAATGTATTCGACTGTGAATCGTACCACTTGAGAATATTACTCTTCTAAAGATGGGTTCCATTAAAAGTGCAAAGCTACCGCATTTTCCTAGTGACTGTGGGATTGGATGAAGGGGTGAGGGGTGAGGTGTGTGCTCTTTTTTTATCAGACGCATTACAATAATTACAGTTTTATATATTATTGAGTTTTTCTAGATATATATATATATATTTGTACGTCCCTTCTTGTATGTATGTGAAAGTAATGCAGTTTGAAATGATTTTGTAACCGCATTGGAGATTGTTTTTTATTTTTATTTTATTTTTTATTGAAATCTTATGTTGATGTCGGTGAGCATTTCATGAGTGAGTGCATTTTGCTTTCATGATGTGAACATGATACTTCAATGTAGTGCGTATGAGTACTGTACTGGATATTGTAGCTTTGATATCAAATATTTGTATACTTTTGTGAGTTACAAGAGTAAACGCTTAAAATAACATTCACCCAGCTTAAATAACTTATTTTAAATTATATTAGTGAAAGGAATTAAATTTACTTTAGGTTCAGTTTTTCAGTGCGAGATCATCTTGGTTTCAGGATTAAATCTGAGTTAATGGGCCCTATCGGGAATGAAATTTCCAGGGGAATTTTTTTTTTTTTTTTTTTTGGGAGAAGGGAAAGTAGAGCTGGGAAAGTAGATCCTGTTCAGTTTTCCATGAACAGGATCACAGAGGAACAAATTACGAGCGAATACGGAAAAAAAAATCTCCGGGAAATTTCATTCCCAATAGAGCCCAATTCTTAGATTTGTTTTTTCAAGAATTTGAATAACATGTGCAAAATCTATTTAATTGGAAAAAGACACTAAATATCACACTTTCCTGATGGAAAACATTGTGGTATCGAAGTTTACAATAAATGTGATATTAAAAGTTTTGCACCCTATTTTTAATTATTTTTATCCGAAAATATACTTAATGCTGCACTGAAAAACTTGTGCAGAGATAACTCCGTTTCTCAGGATTAGCTAACCACGAGGTTAACTCAGCACTGAAAAACTAGGCCTTAATCTTTTCTTTGGCCAAAACTCTACTAAGTAACTAAAATGGAGCTTTTGTTTCCAAGTGTGGTTTTTTAATGGTTTTGAAACTAAAAAACTGGGCCTTAGAGCCCTTTGCTGATACGAAATTTCAGCATTAATGTTTAACATAAAGTCTTGTGTGACAGTTTATGCAGAGGAAAAAGTAGCCCATAAAATTGCAATTGCACTTTTATTATTGATCATTGAATTGTTCCCATGATCAGTGAAATAACGAAAATGGATTTAAAAAAAAAAAGAAGTTTTAAGCATGATTAATTTTTTTGTTTAGTAAATTAATTCTATAAGACATATTCTCGCTATTTTTGGATGACCTTACGGACTACCTGCCCGGAGGAGTAACATTCGCTGAAATAAAGCTAAACGAGCAATAAACTGCAGCTGGAGTGGAATACTTTACAAGAAAGAAGTTGAGCCGAGCGCTAAGTATAGAGTGTTTGAAGCAGTGATGAGAGCAATCATGTGCTATGCGGCTCAAGTTTGGGGTATTTGGCGATTTGATGAAGTAGAGAAGCCACTCCGATACATCATTAAAAGAATGTCCAGACTTCCATACTGCACACCAAACTACATACTTCATATCGAAACCAGCATACCACCACTGCACATTCACACTCTAAAACTACACTTCAACTACATCCACAAGGTACTGACGCAACCAAAACACTGCCTTACGTTAAAAATCGGCAAACACCTCAAAGAACGAAGCATGCAGTTTTTCACCGAGTGGTCGAGACTTAGCAGAGGACACAATGTTACTATAATGGAAATTAGCGATGCAGAGTGGAGTAGCAAGCAGCAGGAGCTACTGGAAAAAATTGAATACTCCCAAGCAACGGCCTAGATTTAATTTTAATTTTTTTGTCGACTCCTAAAATTGAGCGGCAACGGTACAGTATAGTGCTTGATTGCTGACTAAAAATATGAGGATCGAGTACCACTTTGAGCAGCAGAAAAAATACCCTATTATACGCACCTGAACATTCGACCCGGGGCTGTCCCGTATTTTAAAAGCAAGTCCGGGTTTTTTTCATTTAAAAAACGGACGATTTTACTTTTTCGAACGAACTTCACCATCTTTTAGCTAGGTATTTTTAAATTTTAACAAAACTTAAAGCTGAACTATGTATGTACAATATTATTTTAGTTTTTTTTAAGTTTTCCATAATCGTTCCATAATCTTATTTATGATAAAAAAAACTTTTGCTACGATACTTGTGAGAGATTGAAGAAAAAAAAAAAACGTTCCGCAGTGATCTACAGGTGCCTTCGGATAAAAAAAAAATCGAAACAATTACTCGACATCTTGTAAGCATATTTGGTTCACATTAGACTTATGTTTATTCATTATTAAAGTTCATCTAGATGTGAAATTATAACAAACAAAAAAAAAGACGTTAGCAAGCAACAATAACACAACAAAAAGACCAATCAAATGTAAATTTTAAATGGCGCAAAAATACCGCAAGCAATGCATTATGCAAGCCTTGCCAACGTACATAGAGATTTCCTTCTCATAATACACATAAATGGAGTATAAATGTACCTAAAGGTGATGGGAAATATTCATTCCACTTTGGATATATAATATGTATATGTATTTCTGTAAACACTGCGGAACGCAACAGAAAGGCGCAGCCGAAGGACTCAACTTACGTAAACTTTTCCCACCTCTTTCGCCACCCAATTTTTTCCATTTTTTTCAAATTTATAGAAAGCAGAAAAAATCCCTGTTGACAATCAAAATCCCTTTGACACATGCGACGACAGAATTAATGGGAAGCGGGAAAAGTAGGTGGGTGGAGAGTTTCAAAACCTCCCCCTTGGGTTCTTGTTGGTGCTGTTCTCGGAGGAACTCTCTCCCGCTTTACTCAGTGCACTTACTCAGCTATCGCAAGGAATAATATGCAAACGATGAGAGAGAAGGATAAAGGATGCAAAAGAATAAAAAAAAAACACAAAAAATTATGATGACGATGACGACAAGGACTGTGACGAGACGCGACAGTGTTAGATGAATTAATTCAACCAAGTGCACGACTGCAGTGTAAGCTACATACATAGCACTTAGTTTCTATTACAGCACAAGCAGTTTAATTCTTTTTTTCTTGTTTTAGGGGCTTTACTTTGTTTTATTTTTTTCACAATTTCTCTCTTTTTTTTATTCATTCTTCTGCTGCAAGTTTATTCAGCCAAAAGGATTTTTTTCCCATCCTTCCGTTTGTTCGTCCATTTTTCCCAGAATGAGTACATGATTGAAAAAAAAGAACGAATAGAATGGGGCTTAATCATTTATGGCGGGAACATTTTCACAAGTTGGCATAATTTTTGCCTTTTTGTGTTAGAAAGCAAATAGATTCCATGCACAGGCATCAGGCACATAAATGTAAAAAAGTAAAAAAAAAAAATATATGTATAAAGGCCAGGGAACGACGAGGACGACGGCATGGTCGGAGCACTCTGAGGCGTGTGCAATTGCTCAAGAGACCCAAATTTGCATTATTTTTTCTCTGATTTTTTACAAGGCTTTAGCCTCAAGTTAGAACTCTTAAAACACCAATTGGGTGAGATTTTTTTTTATTTTGAAAGAAAAAAAAAACAAAACCAAATGGATTTTCATGATAAAATAAAGAAAAAAGAAATCAATTAATTATGCAACGATGAGAAAAAATCTTAACACAAAGAGAATATGCACAACGTGCGTCGTCGGATCCGAATGAAGTGTTTGTTTTAGGTTAAATTAAAAAGTATGCAGCAGTTGTTGAATATAATATGTATGTACTTACTGGTTCGATTTTGGGGAGGCAAATAACTCATGGTGATTTAGGCGTTTCACACCACACCTGAAAAAATATAAAAGAAAATAATGTTTTAAGGCTTTTTCATAAAATTGAAGTTGTTTGCTGAAATGGAAAATTTATTTTGTCATTGGCTCGTAGGTAGTTTCAAACAAAAGAAAATATACATTTTAAGTGACAAGAAAAACAAAAACAAAAAACAACTGGACAACTCGAATTGTATTCAAAGGTAATTTACTGTAAAACAGAAGTAGGTACCCCCTTTTAAAATGCATTTGTAATAAAAGTACTAATGTATCTGCGTTGGAACTAAAAACAATTGCTAAGGACTTTCCAAACTCGACATTAATTGAATATACAACTGCTAAGAGGGAGGGCACATCTCGATTTTTTTGAAAAGAATTGAAATTACAAACTTACATGGTAATCATAACTAATTGATCATAAAATATAACCCAACAAATTGATTTATAAATTTTAAAAACATGTACCCGTTTCGAAACTAAATTTAAATATTTTGCATCGAAATGGTGAAAACAAAGTGTTTCATTAAATAAATTTTACCCAACTATTAACCAATATTTCAGTGAAACACTTTTGAAAAACAAAAAAGAATTCCCTTCCTTTTTTCTTTCACTTTCTTGTATCACCATAGAACGTTAAATATTGAGGAACTTTGCACGTTACTTTATGAATACTTATCATTTAAGAATTACTCAACCATTTCACATATTTATTATAAAATCTTAAGAGCTTGCAGCTCTATAACTTTCAAATGATTCACATTTAATTCCGATTACTTAATTGATGAGCTTAGCAACAAAAGACAATGAGTTCTGTCGATTGCCAATTTTCTCAATTTCTCAAAAAGTGTAAAAATGTCACCTTAGGTCTTAAGCTCCTCAATTCATAGACTTCCCAAAAAAGATTTTGAAGTTTTTTCTAAAATAAAATAAATAAATTTGTACGTATCAAAGGTTATAGTAAAACGGCTAATGAGATATTTGCAATAACCTTTTACTTTCTACCCTGCACAGAAAGCGGAATGTAAGAAAAAAAAGTTAAATAGTTTAAATTTTAGATCTCCCTACCTATTTTTTCACAGAGTTCTAACGCTAGGACAGGTACTAGTCCTTAAGTTGGGTGTACATTTTTGCGTAAATTCGCTACGGACAGCCCTCAAGCTTCCTGGCAGTTCATTGATTTTGAAAATAATTTACATCTCACGAAGGTTTTCACTGCTCGCCAAGAAGAGTATTTTGTTGGATAGGTTATACATTTCGTTTAACGACGCAACAAATTTATAAGACCTACTTGTATACATTTTTATCTTTCGTAATTTTATAGCCACAAAATGATTGTAAATCTTTTGTTTTTCACAATAATCTAGCAATAACGCCCGTAACAAAAACATTTAAAAATCAAACTGTGTCTTAATGTTAAGCATTTAGATTATAATTGCTTGGTGAAAAAAAAAACTAGGTGGCCTAGTGAGTAATTAATAAATGAAATAAAATATTTCAAAAATTATTATTAGTTGCGATTTTGTCCTCGCGATGTTTGTATTGTTCTTTTCTGATAGTTATGGAATTCATGAGCAGAATGTAAATATACTGTATTGTAATAAAACCTCGATAAATAATTATCAATTTAGGAATGCTATGTGTTTGCTTAAAGAAATCAAAATTTTGTATGTTCCCATAACTGAAATTTTGAAAAACATTTTTAAATATAAGTGGGTAAACATTAATTCCGTTAAAAAAATCGTTATCTTAACAAAATCATTTTGTTTCATGTGAATTAACTTCATTTTCTTATTGTTATTATTATTGTAATTTTTATTTTGTAAAATTATTTCTGTGTTTTAATAATTTAGCTCATATAATATGTTCTGACGGTATTTGAGACCAATTTTAAGATATTTTCTCAAGTTACACCATTCTATAGAATGACCAAGGTAGTCTCATCAAGTGTCGCGATTACCAAGCAATCTCTGTAAATTTTTCTACCATTCACTGAAGAATGTTTGCGTTATCAGCCATCGCCACAATATCGTCAGCGTACATACTAAGTAAATATCGGAGTACAATTCCTGTCTATCCATCCCACCGCCAATAAACTAAAGAGGGCTGAAGATACACCCTTGTTGTTTTGAACCACTCTGAAAGATTCTATCAATCCCAAACAGCTGATTGGGTGTCTTCGTCTTGATAGAGATCTGTGAGGATTACATCAGTTCATTTCAACATCCTTCTCTACAATTAGCTTGATATATGTACGTTTAAAATTCCATATTCTTTTTTTTATCTTTGAAGTCTTGCCAGTAAAACACAGGCAGATGTTTTTGCTACGCTATCCATTCCTCGTAACTAAATCACTGATTTTTCCTATCCAAAGAAATGGAGACTACATACGTTTTTGATAAGGAAAACCAGTGATAAGTTTGATTCTTCTTTACCGAAGGAAAGCATTCGATTGGAGGATTTTTCCAAAAAGTCTAGAGCTGAATCTGAAGTATTTGTTACAGGCTGCCTCCACGACGTATCTTAACACGAAACGTTCAGTGGAAGCACCTGATTTCATATAATAAATGAAGCGTTGAGAAGAAGGGGGAAAGTGAAAGTTTTTTTTCTATATTAAGTACATACTACACGAAATTTTACAGTCTGACTTCTCAAAGACTTGCGTTAAAAGAACACTCCAATACAGCGTTTTCACTTTAAATGCATCCTTTTGCAACTTAAAAAAATCCTTTTTTTGAAATCAAATTTACCCTATTTTTATAATGTATAATATCAATACATATATCAAATTTTATTTTTTTCATAGCAAAAAGTGAATTTTTCAAAAAGGTAAATTTAATGTAAAAAAAAATTGTAGAAGAAATTTTACAAATTTCGTTAAAGTGCGGTTATTTTAGGCTAATATTAGAAGGAGTTTAGTATTTTAAGAGCCGTTTGCTGATACGATACTTAGAATATTTATGTTGAACACACGTAAACTGTCACATAAAACGTTATGTTGAATATAAATGCTTACTTTTCGAATTACTTACGTCTGTAATTCCCGCCTTATTGTTCTTGAAAGTATTATTTTGTTCAATATTTTATTATGAAAACCATTGTTCTCGATACTTGGTACACACCGCTTGTATTAAACTCAAGAAAGACTAAGAAATTATTGGAAGGAATGTTTTTTAAGAATTATTGGGTTTAAATGAAATGAATAAACTTTGGTTTCTGCATTAATCTCGTCTTGTTCTGTAATCTAATCCTTTAGAGCTTCACCGGTTTTTATTGATATTCATACTGTAAATCAAAAAAATTGGCGAAACGATATCGTTTGGCGACAATCGAATTACAAAATGACCTCCCAGGTCGTTTGAAAAGTCCCAATCTCATAAATGTTGCAATAAAGGATTTTCATATGCTTACTATTTAGTCGGGGATTATGTTGAATAATTGGCGAGATGTTTGTAGGTACAGTTGCGGTCAAAATAATAGCAGTGCATTTTTGTTAGAAACATATGTATGTCTTAAAATTTTAAAACTTATGTTCTTTTTGGTGACTTTTACTGCAGTACTATATTCATCAATAATAATAGTAGATGTGCTGCTTCAACTATAAGTTATGCCACGAAATACGATGAAGTGGTAGAAAAACGGGTTCAGAAAAAATCGCATTCGACAATGGCAAGAACTCCTTTTTCATCAGCTACACAAATTGTGTATGAGCTAAATTTATCATGTGGTATGCACACTGTTAGAAGACGTTTGGAAGAACATAACGTCAATGCTTGTGGTCCACTAATGTCCCATTTCTAAGAAATAACACACATAGCAAAAATTAAAAGTGTTTGACTCAGAAGTGAAGTAACATAATGTGAGGAAGCCAAAATTGTTTTGTATAGTCGGAGAGGGTCTCGGAAGAATGTAAATCTTCAACTTAAAACAGAATATGATCTTAGATTCAGCAAAATCTAGTATCATGATTTGGGGATGCTTTTCATACTATGGCTTTGGTCTAATATGTTGTATTCAAAATTAAATGTACCACCATTATTATGTTCAATAGTTGCTAAGCATTATGTGTCTTGATTCCGAAGACAAAAAGCTCGTGGAATAGGACACCGACCAGAATCACATCTGCCAAACGGCTAAGCAGTGGTTTCGAGACCAAAACATTGAGGTCATGGAAGGGCCTGCACAATTTGTCCGAACCAGATTTTATTCATAATCTCTAGGCTGATATTCAAAAAGGAAGTTTTGAGTAAAAAGAAATAAATAACAGCGAGTTGTGAATCGTAGTTTAGCGATCATTAATATCCATTCCCAACAAAAGGTCCCAACTACTTGTAGTATGTGTTCAACGAAGAAATTGTTAGAACAGAACAGCAAAGAGCAGAACAGTTTCGTGAGAAAAGTCAGAACAGAAAATAACAACAAACATATTTGCTAGTTCTCACGAATCTGTTCTAACCTGTTCGGAGTCAAAAGTAAGTACAGAAAATGCTGTTGTATATTATTAACAGCGTAATTGAACAGCAAACTTGAATCTAGAAGTCTGGAACAGAAAAAAAACACATTTAACAGAAAAAAATTGTACTTTTTTGTTCCGAACAGTCCAGAAAGACGTGAACACAGCTAGTGCAAATCCCACGCGGATACCATGACGAAAATATACAAAACTATCTTAACTTTCGAGAACTAAATTTCTAATATTAACCTGCAAGACAATTTTTTTGTAGGTACGCATTTAACAAGGACTTATCCTTAAACCCACTTTATTCAGCAGTATTTTTTTCTCACTACCAAACCAAGTACAGGTAGGTAGGTGGGTAGAGGCGCTTTCCTAATGCAGAAAAATTCTTTTCAATATTCAATCAAGACAAAGGCGCAGGTATACTTCTTTTCCATCAATTTAATTCCTTGCTTCTACACTATACCCAGACTCACTCCATTTTACAAAGAGAGACTCAAGTTACAAAGTGTGTAGTAAGTAAAAGGCAAGATATTTATTTTGTTTGTTCTTTTTAGCCGGGTTCATGCAGCCAAGTAGGCACTATACTATTACCACCTCCCTCAGTAAGGTGAGCATAATACTTCGTACATTAGTCACGGTCTTTCCAAGAACTCTGCCAGCCAAAGCAAAACAACAGTCTATTGCATTAAAAAAAAAAAGAAAAAACTATGCAACTACCCCGCGACGAAATACTCAAAGAAAAAAAAAAGCAAACCATGACATGGATGGAAGAAAAAATGAATAAAAAAAAGCAAAACATAATTATGCTGTTCCAAGATATGTAATATTCTGTTCTGAGACTACAAAAACTTGCAAAACCATTTTCAAGACAAGATAAAGAGGTCAACAAGAGAAGCACACCAGAAAAAGAAGAAAGAAATCAGTGATCGTAACAAACACCAAAAACTTGGCATTTCCGGACTTTCCTCTAAATGAAACACACAAAACTAATTTAGAAAAAAATGAAAAAAACAAAAATTTCTACTTTGCGACATAATTTTCATCTGAAAAATCATAGAAATAAAATTATTTCAAGGGCCAGCCATTTCCTAATTACTTTTTCCAATCGAAAGAAAAAAAAAGCCAAGAAATCTCAAAAGAAAAATTTCAACTCCATGTACCTACACCCGCAATACAAAAAAAAAAAAAAAAAATTGTATGCAAGGTACGCGCTAGGCTGATCCAGAGCCAGCAGCCAGCCATTGCACTTGTGATAAATCGACAAGATACCACACCCCCAGAATATTTTGTTCGATTGGTTTTTTCGGTGTTTTTCAATGGAATTTTCACAATTATTTCATTCACTTACCGTTTGCAAATAGTTAATTAATGTTTTTATGCACAATACAATTGAATAAACGCACTTAATTTGTTAAAAAAATGATTTTTTCACTGACGAAAAAAATTATTCGAGACACACAATATGGTGGAATGAAAAAATTCCCCACACAACTATTCACTTGCAGATGAAAATTCACTTTGCTTTTGCTTTTCAACTTTACACGGAAATTTACACCAACTTTCATTCGATGGATGAACATGTACACAATGGATGAACATATTCAGCGGCGGCCATTTTTCTGTATTTATTTTCTTCTTTGAATTCAGCGATTTATATTTCGTACAGGGTTGTTGAGAGGAAGAAGTGCTGCCAAAAGTACTTTATTTAACATGCAAATGAGTCAGTCAGGATTTACATTTGACGAATTCTTGAGAACGGATTTATTTGATGCTGTAATAGCCTGTTTCGACTAGAGCCCAAATGAGATAATTTAGCAAATCTGATAAAAAGTATTTTCATGACAAATTATGTCATTTCATTTGACAGCTCATTTGTTTTTTCTATATCTGACTATTCTTTCTTACACAACTCTTTGTATCTGGGTTGCTGTTTGTTTTCTTCTCTCCTATACGAAACAAATTTGTGGGGTGTGTTCATAAATATTTGGGTTAATTTCCGAGCTAATTTCATGCAAATGAAGTGGAAATTATCTCATTTCAGATTTGAAATTGGTATGGAAAATTATCTCATTTGAAGCGAGCATGTCCTATTTGAACCCCCTACCTTGGCGAGCATGCCAACATGCGCGCGAGCATGGCTCAACAGAAATCAAAAAGTTTTGATTTAAAGCCAACATGATGTTGTTTTTCCGTTCATATGGACGAGCACCGCATGTTGTCGAGCCATGTTCGCGAGCATGCTCGCCCAAGTGAACCCCCTATTTAGCAAATTTGATCGAAATCATCCTATTTGCCCTAGCCGAAACAGGCTATAAACATTTGATGTTAGGATAATAAGTCAACATGATAGAAATTATTAGTCGAAACAGGCTATAATATCCGTTTTTTGATTGTGATAAAGTCAGTATTAACAACTTTCTGGGGTGGAATCGGCTAAGGTGATTGTTGATCGTCACTCTTATTGATAATCGTTTTTGATTATCAACTATTCACTCTGAGATATTCGATTATTTAATAGTCTTTAAATGACATTTTTATAAAACTATATTAGGGGTATTCATACAACGCTGTAAAGTAAAATATCTGGGAAACTAACTGTCATTTTCATACAAATGTTGACATTTACCACATTTACCAGGGTTGCATGAATACCCCTATTATAGTTTTACATACTTTTAACACTCTTTTACACTTAAAATTTTGTGAGCCCGAAATCTATTCGAAAATGGAAGAAATATTTGAAAATGATTATTATATTTCGCAATAACAATTCAAAGGTCAATAGAATCCGATAGACACTCGGCAACCACTTTTACCACCTCAAAATCAGGGGACCAAATTCTTGCCAGATTCTTCTCCAATAATCGTTAGTGAATTTGCTTGGTTATGAACCACCACCATACATACAAAGTCATCACGGTTTAAGGAAAAGGCGTCTGCAAAGTATATTCTTAATGTCCTCACATTACCGAACATCAATCTTTAAAACTTTATGTTCATAGTTCCTACATCCGGGGGTGCAGGACGCAACTTGAAACAATCGAGTTGAGCCGCTAGAATCGAGCATTTACATCTGATTTGATTCGGTCGAGTGTTATTCATGCAAAACAATCGATTGATCCAAGTTATATGCTGCCAATGCTCGATTGTATAGACTCAACTCGATTGCAGCAAGCTATGTGCTGAACCCCCTGCACTCTGTACATCGGACTGAATCCAGAGATCGAAGTTAGATAATCTGTTTACTACGTCATCAAACTTTTCAATCTAACCGCTATCCTACAATCCTCTTTTAAAATAACTAGAACAACGAGTTCTTGAAAAAATAAAACAAAAACCCAAAACCTCTACTTTTAGCAGTTTTTTGTATAAATTCTACTTGTATTTCCGTTAACTTTAAAGTATTACAAAGAAAAAATTTAATTTTAAAAACGAGATTATTTGTATCATCAACCCATAGCTAATTTTACCCTAAAACTTAACTCTAATTAAAATGAAATAAAATACTTTGGATCGAGGTACAAGTCCTATTCGTAAAAAGCGAGAAATCCCCCCAAGATATGAGTGATGTAAGTTATTTAAGATGTGTGTAGCAAGATTTGTGGCAGTCAGTGTTAGTTTTTTTTAATGAGATGATTCAGTTTCTGTTCGTTCACGTCGTAAATATTGCCTTAGAGCACTGCGATCATTGGATTTGTTGTACAAGTCATAGATGTGGGCGAATCCGAAATATCCGACCAAGGTAAGGATGCCAAAGAATAAAAATACCAAAAGAATTGCTCCTAGACAACCAAACAAGAGGATTGATGCGATAGTGAGAAGTGTTCCTTGGGAAGATACAAATAGCTTGCAACATGTAAAATTTAACAATCAAACTTCGAGTTACCTTCAAGAAGCATAAATCCTGTAAACGTAATGGCCATGGTTGACAATCCAAAGGCCATGAGAATTGTAAATGGAAGAAAAATCACAAGAAACCCTAACATAACACTCAAGGCAGCAAGTGGGTACTTGGTTGCAAGTTGAGCACTTTTGTCAATCAAATCATAGCCACCCCAATCATTGAGGAGTCTGCTTCCGGCCGTCTTGAACTGTCCCCCTGAAAGAAAGTGGGAGAAATGTTAGGATTGAACGGGCCTAACCGATTAAATAGTTTTATAACTACATAGTCTGTTAGCGCTGTCGATTAACATTTGTGCTAACTCTTCCCGTGTGTATTCCTGTTCAGTGTTCATTTTGTTTGTAAAATAAAATTCAATTCTTCAAAGCCTTGAAATCAAATTGAAATATAGTTAAAAGTCTCTGGTATACAAATTTATGAAGGAACACAAATTGATTTATTGATTTTTTACCTGTCGTAATTTAAAACTGCAATGATGGTAGGTACAAGGTTTTATCTCAAATATTAAAAATCTTTTCACAGAAATAGAAATACAAACAAATGCAAATGAAGAAATTGTTTTTGTTGTTGTTAAATTTATGAATTTTGACACAAAACAAAATTTAAAGGTGATGCCAAAACTCCTATTAAAATTGAATGCGTTCAGATTCTTATCAACTTTGCCAACTAGTTGTTTTCCTCTCATTTGGTATTTAATGACAGAAACTTGAGTAGTGGCGGCTTTTTTTTTAACATATTCGCTGAGGTTGAAAAAATTGCAAGAAATATGTATTTTTTTTTAGCTTTTTGCTTAGCATAGTGTATGTTTTTTTCTCTTTCCATCTTTCATGATAGTGTTAAGAGTCATAAACAAATTAATTGAAAGCAAAATTTGTAATGTTTAAAGGCATGCCCAAACCAAAGTCTCACACAGTCACATGACAGTGAGACACGATAATTACAAAATTTATTTACGTAGCGTCATATGACAGTACCCACACCAAATGCGACAAAGCCATAAAACAATTTTCTTAGGAAAGTCCTTGTCGCATTGTCGCGCGACAAACCAAAACATATAAAAACGGCTTTGTTGCGTTTGGTGTGGGTACTCTCGGTATTTACACAAAGTGTTTACACCACACGTGATTTTTCAATCGATTGAATAATCACTAAAGTGTCGCTCAGCCATTTATGACAATGCGAAACGACGAATTGTTTTTTTAATTTAAGGCTTCCCCAAACCAAAGTGCGACATTGCAACATGAACCCTTGTCGCTTTGTCAAGCAGCAGTACGACACTTTGGTTTGGGCAAGGTTGAATCTTTTCTGTGTACACATAAAGGGAGGGAGTTTCTAGTTTTCAACACATTAACATATACACAAAAATTCAAATTTTCACACATTTCTAACCTCTGGGGGCCCATTCCACACATATTTAACTTCTGGGGGCCGATTTCACAAGCGTACATGTTACTAAAATTTGACATCTGAAAGCGACACGTTTTGTGTCACGTTTACTTAGGAGAGCCCACAATTTGACAACTATTGCGATTTTTTCAACTGCTACAAAAAGGTTTTGTTTTGGAAAGAAATCCCGATTACTTTGTACATTTTAATATAACGAGTCAGTTCTTTATTTCTTAAATAATCGACTCATCTCTATATACCTACACATTTTTTGAACACAGCCATTTATAATCTTTGGACAGCCAGATAACAGTACAAAAAGAGAGAAAAGAAAACCGATGACACCCGGCAAATTTTAATTTTTTTCCACATTCATTTTCTATCAAGTAAGTAGCAAGGTGCTTTTTTCTTTCCAGCTCCCAACCCCACCTTAAATCGCCTGATAATTTAACAATTACTTTTTTTCTCACTAAAGTAAATTGTTAAATTACGCTTACTTGAACATCAAATTAATACAAGAAAACTTTCCCATCATCGATTTGTTCACGCATTTAAATTAATTCAACTTATCAACTCATTTTTTACAGAATTTCCTACAATCTTGGAAAAATAAGAATTAAAATCAATTTACAACCATGTCCACCAAGGAGGTATGTACATTTATTCCTAAACTTAGCCCAAGAAATGCGTCGTGATTATTGTATCTATTCAATTGTAGCAATTCGACAAAGCCGCTGAAGATGTCAAGAACTTAAAAACCACACCAGCAGACAATGACCTTCTGGAATTATACGGTCTGTACAAACAGGCAACTGTTGGCGATTGCAATACTGGTAAGAGAATACAAAAACAAAAAAAAAAACAGCTCACCTTTTCATAGGTTATCTCTGTCAACGTGATGAGTAATTTTATTTACTAAATACTTTTTCATCTGTAATCAACAGATAAACCTGGTTTCTTGGACTTCAAAGGCAAGGCCAAGTGGGAGGCATGGAACAAATTGAAGGGCAAATCATCGGATGATGCCCAGAAGGAATACGTCGACAAGGTCAATGGCCTTGTCGAATCTATTGGCATTAAGGCATAGACTGGATTCTCATTGCCTTTGAAACGCACAACTTTTTAAAAAGTATATTCTTTAAAAAAAAAATCTTTACTACTCTAAGCACAAGCGCATCTCTATAGTTTTTCTAAAACTATAAGCACAAAAAAAAACAAAACTAGCTGCTTTAGCTATATTATAATGTATTTTGTTATTGTAGTTTGCACAAAGCTTCTTTTTCTACATTTACACGAGTAATATATTAAATTTTAATTAATTTAATTTTTAGGGTGAATGCAATAAAAAATTTACTCTTAAATAACTTCTTTTTATTTTGATTTTGTAATACGATTTTCCTTTAGTATTTTGTATGATTATTCTGTGGATTTGGTGGTGGTTTGGTTGATGGTGCTGTTTCCTTGGCCTTGGTGTTGCATATAGAATTCTCTTTGTAATTCACGTAAATTCAGTTCTAGGGTGGCAACTTCATCGAAACGCATCGCAGTGCGTGCTTGTTTAATGTAACCCTTGATGATATTGATTTGTTCAACCAGTGGATCGTTGCTGGGTGCGCCAGATGTCGATATTTGATAGGCACTCCAATTGTCCAAGGTGTGGAGAGCAGACTGGTAAAATATGCAAAACAAAAGATAAAATGTTGACTTTAATTAATGCAAGAGATCTTATTTCGAGTAAAATTTGACTTCAGCAGAAAGTAACATTAAAGTTGTATTTTGGCTCTACAGCATGGTGTCGAGTTAGCGTAATTTACCGCGTAAAAAAACAGTAGTTATGATAGAGACATTGTGGAGTTAAGAATGAACGGACACTACCAGACGTGATGTCGTCTGGACTAAAAAACCTATCAAGGATAAGGTTAATGACCCTTTGAAAAGATATTATTGGAAAATATTTTTAGCGGACTTGTTTGCAAACACACCCTCTACGAAACCACAAAAGATAACAGCTTTTGATTAAATTATTTTGCGGAAACCTGATGAAGGGTTCAAATGGAAACCTAGGGCTTTCCCGACGGTTGACCGCCAATTAAATTGAGGCATGCAAGGCAAACATCCAACATTTTGAACATGTACACGTTGCAGGAAGCAAACGTCTACATTAAACATTTACTTGTTGAGGCTTTATTTAGAGCTCGACTTTGCAATGAAAAGACACTAAACTGAAAAGGAGACTACGCGAACGGTGCCTTTGCACACTTTTAGTTGGCCGAGTCTACAGTGAGTGCCTTTTGTGGATTAAACAGTATTTGATGCCACAAATAGTGGTCACAATATACCGAAATTACAAAGAAAGGAACCCAAACCACTTCAGACGATATCGATAAGTTGACCGCACTAAACAAAGACACCAAAGGAAAAGCATCGATTCAGGAGAAAGGAAGCGAAAAGATCTTGCTTAAAAACAAAAGGACGAACGCAGAATCCCAACTCGACGAGATCAAGAGTCACGCAATCAAAACCAAAACTTAGTCCTGACTGTCCATTTTAGCGTTAATATGCTGCGGACAGCCCACAAGGTTCCTGAGATTTGACTCATATTGGAAATAATTCCACTGGTGCTAGTAATTTGTGAAGACATTGAAATTGGTCTTTGAAAAATGGAAGATATCATAGTGCCTGAAGCCCAGTTAATAGTAAAAGTATTCAAAAATGCAGCGCAACTGGAAAAGGTTTGGGCAAGAATAGGAGCTTTCAAGTCATTTCTTTAATCTAATTCTTGCACTATGGTAGACATCGAGATCATGTCTCTCCCAATAAACTGGGAGCCCAATACGTAACTTAAAACAATTGAGCTCAGCCAATACAATCCATTTTTGGTTGATATCATTTTTCATTCGGTCCATTTGAAAGTTTTAATGGAGAGAACAGTAGGTATAACCAAATAATGGCAATGCTCGAATTTATGGACTTAACTGTATTGTATTAAAGTCGTGTTAGAGAAACAAGCAAAATTGTTGGTCTTAAGGTAAGTGAGTACACAAATAAGTACACGTCATCAACAAACAAACATGTGTCCGTTGCCAAGACCAAAACATCACTGCTGCTGTTGATATCAACAATTTCGAAGTTGTTAGGAAATTCGTTAAATTTTGTTAATGACAATTTAGTAGAAATTCAACCGCAAAGTCAAGGAGTTTTACAAAGATGCGGGCTTAGTCAAGTTTACATTGCCTTCGAATCTCAGGACCTGCACTTTAAACATCACGCCATTTCATTTACCAAAGCGCTTGGTCGAGACTTCCAAACGCTAGAGACTTAGGTCGATGGAAAGCTGTTGTTATTCTAGCAAAATTGCTGCCAAGAATTAAAGACTTTGGAATACCGAAAATGCATTGTCTTTGGCCTTCTTTGTTTTGAAAAAAAAATCACAAAATATTGAGAACTCCGGTCAAGAAATTAATAACGACAAACCTCAAAACTATTGGGTAGAGTGGCATGGACACAACTTAGGTTCCTACATTTTTCAAAAATATGGACAGAGTTAAACAAAAATATTTATTTGAGAAAATTTCCATTGGAAATCCAGAGACTTTTGAAACTGTTTTACTCGCACTAAAATGACAAATATGTCACAATAAAACAGTTTCAGAAGACTTCTGGATGCTTTCGGACTCTTCTGTACTTCCAATCAAAAACGAAATTAGTTTCAATAAGGGGTGGCTACATACCACATAGATCGTGTCATAATATATTTTTGGGGCATTTCTACCACAAAATTAACTCTTATCAATGTTGTTTCTGTTGCGTTATTTAAAGTTATTGCTCTATGACTTATTTGAAATCAGTTGCATTCCTCAGTTGCACACCTTTAGAATTTGTGTCAAAAGTGAATCATAAACTAATTAATGATTAATGTGAATACCACTTGAGTTTGGTGGTATCACAATACATTTATGAAATTTATGATATCATTCAAAATCATTTTTTCAGACACTATAACAACAACATAAACACAAAAAATATTACTGATACCATTTTCTTATCAATATCTGTCTGTAAAAAAAGCCTGTAAATAATACTGTTGTTTGCATTTGTAAATAAATAAAAGTTAAAAAAGTGTCTTAGAAAGGTGCTTCTTACTTAGCTTTTATAGGTATAAAATAATCCTGCAGTAAAAGATAGAGAGAAACAAATTGTAGAAGGCCGTTTCTTTTCTTTTACATTTTTCTGATATACCATATATGGAAAATAGAGAATTTTACTAGAGAAAACATTTTTCTCTCCACCCTGACGTAAACACGGTACTACTATTAGTTTTAATCTAAAGAAAACCGTTTAAGTAAAACCAAATCCATTGTGTGTTAGTTTCATTGGAAAATTTATGAAATTACTTGACGATAATATTGCCGGACAATAAAATACAATTTCATATCAAATTTGTAAATATTAATATGTAGTAATTTGTTGGTACGTTTATTTTAAGGAAACTTATCATGTCACATTGTGTTGAGATAAAACATTTGAGTACTGATTAAAAGGCGAAATTTTGATTACACCGATTAATATCTCATTTTTTGATAAAATTGACTTACTAAAAAAAAACATGCTTGAGAAATAAAAAAAAAACATACCTTTTATTTTTATAAAAAAAAGTTAATTAAACTATAAAAGTAGTGTAATTATGAAATGGTCATTGTTTAGTAGCTTGTTCATGAACAACGTTGCAAGCCGAATAATGAACCCTTAGTCAAGATCGTGGAATCTTGGATTATATTGACTTCGGGTGGCAATGGTACATTTTGTTTGTTTATTTTTTTTTGGCACAATGCAAAGTTAGCATTTACAATACATAATTATGGGTATTTTTGTTATCGGGAGTCCAGGGCTGCATGATGCGACAAATTTCAAGCAGTTAACCTTAATAAATCCATTTTCAGAAAAAAACGTATTTTCGGGACCGTCTGCCGGGTGTTTTGCCCCACTTAAAATGTCTTCCGTTGGTATATTTGTTATCAGTGAGCTTGTCGCGTGGGTTATCAATAAATTTAAAGTGGTTACCCTCACTAAATCGATTTTCAGAAAAATTGTACTTTAGATGCACTTTTCTGGACAATGCCCCTAAAAAATGCAGGCAGACTAAGGTATTCGTCAAAACCTTGACCTAGACTAACCGTTACATTCATATGGATCGGTTACCTCTCACGCAAGAAATCTGCTCCCGGCTCTTAGACTACAAGGTGACGAGAACGATAGAGCACGAGAGCAGTGATACTACGTGAAGCAAACTACTGACGATATCGTTTACAGCTATCGTTAAGACGATAGTCGTCAAAGAGATCACGTGACGAGAGCCGAGAATATTTTAAATCCCGAAAAACACGAAAAAGAGAAAAACATTTGGTTTTAATTTTTTTTTTTTTACGCTGACTGTAAACTAGTGTTAAAGAAAGATTTTTTTTAGAAATATAAAAGGCTTTATTTGATAAGAAAATTAAAGAATAAATTTTGTGGTTGAATTGTAACTGCTAAGCGATATTAGTTGAAATAAATCTTCGACATTTTAAGCTTTAAGTGAACCCAGTTTTAAGATACACCATTAGAAAGGCCTGTTTTTCATTTTTTCGATGTCATAGTAAGATAATTGAATAAAATTTTACCAAATATGTAAATGGGGTCAGACCGATGTGGGTTGTAAAATATAGCATATCTTCGTTGAAAGATATTTAAATTTTTTTCATCAACAATAATTTCGTGAATTAGGGGACTATAATTTTCCATTGAAAATTATTAATATGAAACATTTCCTTTTACCTAAATTTGCTCGTACATATCAAACATAGTTAGCAGTTGACACTACTTGCCGGGTATCGAGAAAATGTTTTACCCGGTCTTTCTAGGATAAACAAAAATATTACTTATGGGGTTTTCCAGCCAAAATGGTTCATTATAAATGCTTTTATCTTGAGTTCTATTAATTTGATCTTCTGAGATCTCCAGGCTCACGTAAAATGACAGAGCATTATTCCTTATTAGGTATATCAAATGTAAATTAGAGCTTATCAAAGGACACGGTAGTGGCCAGCCAAGTTTTATCAACTTTACCTTTATTAACAGGAACACACCCAGGCCGTTTTTGACCCCCTTCTAACTTCTATACAAATTAGGCTAGAAATTTTAATATTTATTGAGCTAGCGTAGAACACCCAGCTCATTTCATCTGCCTTGAATGAGTAGTTTATGAGATACAGGACTTCAAAAATTGTAAAAACCGTAACTGACTGACGCAAGTCAAAATTATAGAGCACTTCTAGAAACAAAAAAATCGAAAATCTGAAAATTTCCATTCAGGAGGCGTGGCATCCTCCCATATTCACTAAATTGGTATCATATGTATGGAGCACTTCTAATCATCGTAGTCTTGAAATTTTGAGCAATGGCAGAAATTGCGGTGCATATAAACGACAAAATTGAAAAGTTGCTATTTTCCATTAAGTAGGCATGGGGTCCACCCATATTCAATAAATTGGTATCAAATCATCGTAGATGTTTGCACAATGAATGGTTTTGTGATGCATATGAGCAAATTAATCGAAAATTCAAGATTTTTCATTAAGGGGGAGTGGTATCCTCCTAATTGTCTGCAATATGCCCAAATGCAAATATTGAGATAAATAAAAGGATACCAAGTTCATAGTTCTCTGGCAAGGTCTCTAACAACTTTGCAAATGTGTGTACAAGAATACAGGGTATATGGGAAAACAAACAAGACACAATGTGGCGATATAGCGATAGAATGAAAAAAATTTGTGTGCAAAAAAATTCGAGTTAGGAAGAAAATATATCTCGGCACACTGATTCGCAATTCTATAGAAATGTTTTAAAAGCATATTTAACCATCAAATACTTACCCCTGATGCATATGATTCACCGCTACCAGCACCATCACTACCATCAGCCAATCCATACTTTTCATAAGCCTCTAATGCCAATCTGCGTTCCGTTTCTATTCTCTGTTCAGTTTCCATTCGCTTTTTGTCTTGAATTTTCTTTATTTCCACTTCTCCTGGCAGCGGTGGAATAGATAACATTCTCTCTTTAATAAATTGCACACACGACAATCGAATGGCTTTCTTCATGGCCTCTTCTCGACTACCCTCTTGGCACGGCTGCATTAATATCTTTTTACTCTTTAAATCCACAATTTCGGCAACTTGTCCAATTTTCCCACGCAAAGCACTCGCATCGGCGAGTGTGAAAATTGAATCACCCGAATACAAACTATCGATGATCTTGAGATACATTTCGATATCAGGCAGGATGTTCTTTTTCAATTGTTGGATCTCATCATAGATGACAGAGGTCGGAGGACGACACGTTCGGCTGTCATGCATTTCTTTACGCGTCTCCAATAGCCAAAGACAGTGATCACAGGTGCGAATGCTATTTAGGCGTTCGTCTTTGGACTTTGGAATGGGGTCGGTCCGTGACATGGTTAGACTAGCAAGTTCCACTGAAAAGCAATAAACCCAGAGGATATTTAATAAAGAGGGATAAGAAGACCGAACCTACATGCATCATCAAGAGGCAGAAACTTGGAACAATCATTGCACATTATACTGCCACAGAGTCGGCAGTGGTGTTGTCGCCGAGCGATGTGAAAGCTCTTGGCACAATTGGGACAGAGTTTGACTGAACTTCCGTCTAGCCATGGAACTATCTGTAAGAGATTTTATTTCATCAAATGCTTTCAGTCAAACCATCTAATTTATTGTACATTTTGTTCGTGTTGTTTTCTTTGCACTGGCTCGGCGGGCATATTTTTGAGTAGTTTATGCAGTCGGATTATCAGTTTATTGGTTTCACTGGCATAACGCTCTAATCTGGGATTCCTAAAAATATAAAAAAAAAACAAAGTTACTAGTCATTTCCTGTTTATAGATAAATTCTATGAAATAAAGTACCTCACTGAAATAAAATATGAGTAGTGTGAACGCTCAGCTCCAACATTTTGGACCATATAATTGAAAACATTGCCACGGGTTGTTGCGTTGCTGCTATTGTTGATTCGAACATCACGATCCAAACTTCTGGCCAAATCAATGGAATCATCAAAATTTGACTTGATTTTACGTTTAGCTTTGCTAAAAATATCTTTGAAGATGGATTTAAGGGCGTCTTGTTCTTCAGCATGAAAATTTTCAACATGATCGGTGAGGAACTCGAGAGATCGAAGATCCTCACGACAAATGGGACAGAGGAATCCTTCAAGAATTACCCCATTGTCATCATCGAATGGATTAGACATAACTTTTATTACTTTATAAACTTTATGTGTATAATTTTTATTAAGATCAAGAAAAGAGGAGGAAACTAATTACAGAAAATTTTGAAACAATTTTTTCTTGAATAGAAAAAAAACAACAAGAAAGTTTCAAAATTGACAGCAAAATATGATGTCAACAAACCACCTTCCTCGACGTTCGGATTTTTGTTAAAGGTGTGTTTGTTTCAAAAAAAAAAAAAAATGTATGGAAAGTTTGCTATTAAATGTGAGGTGCCCCCAATCCAAAGTGTGACACTGTCGCATGACAGTGCGACAAGGCCTTCTATAAGAAAAATGTTTGTCGCTTTGTCGCAGATATGAAAAAAACTAAAACAGGATAGAGATATACCTAAAACTAGATCGTACGAAAGAGATGCATATTGCTGATGAACATGTTCGTCTTCACCATAATCTTCCTATAATCTGCATTTATGAAAATGTATGCATTTTGATCTGCTTACTCTGTTCAACAGTTAAGGCTTTTATATGTTTTGTAAAATTGTTTTGCAGATATGAAAGTGCAGAACAATGCAGATAATGTGAACCGACTCAAATGTCATTTTTAAATGAATTTAATACGGATTCAACACTTTTTCTAGAACTAACTCGGCGATAGTTACAGAACGTAGATACTGGATCACATGATAAACAGAAAACAAGGTATGCTCATTAGATTTTTGGCAGGTTTTCTGTGACGTCATAGTCATCTTTCTCATGGGCAGTTCGCGCGAACGTCAGTTATGGATTTTGAGAAAACATTCTTTTTAATTGAAAACAACAACAATGAAACTGAAAAAAACTCGATTGTCAGCATCGGAGATGACTACTACGTCATCAGTTTTCCAATATGGCGACATGGCACTCATAATAAGCATACCTTGTTTTCTGTTTATCATGCTGGATCAGATCTTGGAAATAATACAATTTTGATAAAAATTTACCCATTGCTGTATAGCTAGTGGCTAATTGTATATAACTTGGTCAAAATTAAACGTCAAAAGCTTATGGCATTTGCTATTTCCAGATGGTACACTTTGTACGGAAAAGTAAAGATTTATGTTTATCACTTCAATTACCAAACTTACCATTATACCACGTTTATCGCTTTTACCAGGTTGTTCGAATAATAAAATAAATTCTTGAGTCCGATGTGAACAAGGCCAAGCAAAAGTAGAAAATTCAAACAACATAAACACGCCCAAATAGTTCTGTTTCAACCAACTATTTCTGCTTTCAGTTTTCTGTTGACAGTCAGCTGTCTACTTTCAACTTTTGCCATAACTGCAAAATTTGGCTTGTCAAGTTGATTTTTGTGTGTGATTTCCAAAACCTGAATAAAAATTCTTTTAACACGAATAAAAACCTCGACAAAATGCCAACAACGAAATCCAATGTGATATTCTCGGTAAATATTTAATTAATATAATTCTAAATTATAATAACCAACGTTTATTTATTAAAATAGAATCCAGAGAAAAAGCCACTCGAAGAACTCATCCTCATTGTAGATGAAGATGGAGTCAATATAAAAGTCCCTGCTTTGGTATGAAGAATCTTTCATCATTTTATTTATTTAGAGTATATTTTAATTATAAAAAAAAAATTAATTTGTTAGCACAAACGTTGGGCTACACGGGATGCCTTTACGACTTATCTTCCACTGGTTGTTTCAGGCGGTAAACTTAAAACCGATGCCGATTTGGACGAGTGGATTTTTCAAGCCGATTGGTTTCTTAAAGACATGTTATTCTTGCTTGAATTGAAGCATTATGAGTATAGTTATAATATTTTACTCTAGTTCGATGCCTTATATATACAATTAATTGCAGGTTCTGGTCATATATGATTCACCAGGAAGCCGCTATGAATGCGGTTCTTTCATTTCTCATAAAGGCAACTCCTTTTTATATAGACTTGTCGTCTCTACCCTCTGACAAACGTGTCCTTATACTGTATTCGGATATTCTAGCCGCCGTAGTTCGTGTCATCTGCCGCATTATCACCAACAAAGAAAGCGATGAAGAATGGATCTCCAAGGATCAATTAAAGTCTCTAATTTATTCAAATTTTCTCATTTCCATTCCCATGCTATTCGATCTTATTATTGCACTCGGTGATTCCAATTTGAATATTTTGAAAAAAATACTAAACACTGTCTTTCGAATTGAACCAAAGTACAAAGACGACCTTACAATTGCCTTGCAGTATTTGATCAGTACCTTTGAGACGATTAAGCAACAGGCAGAGAATGACGAGATTGGGGGAAACAATGAAAATCTAGACACACCCTATGATGATTTGGTTCTGTACACACTTGATTGTGTTTTTACTTTGAGCATTCTCCTTGAAATCTATCCAGATGCTCGAAAAATTTGCTGTGACATTAACTTGGGACAAAGGTAGGTTTATTTCTTAAAGCAATTAATTTTGGCTCTAAGCTTGTTCATTCTTTCAGACTAACATACTTTTACGACAACACTATTCCATACCTTTATAAAAATATTTATATCATTAATGCTAATGCCTCGAGCTTGAAATGGTTAAACGAAACAAGAGTCCAATTAATAAAGGCTTTTCGAAGTATCGTTTATTTGCATATTGAAAATGTTATGGCAGATCCGTAAGTTGGTTTTTCGTGGGGATTCTTTTTCAATATTATTTTATTTTTATATGTTTTTTAGAGAGAACAGTTTAAGGCCAGCAGAGGAATTCGTTGCGATCATGACCGAGTGTTTGTCGGATCGGGTTTTCGTTATTGATTACCAGCGGGAATATCCAATTGAATTGGACGTGGATATATTGAAGCAAGCTTGCAAAGATTTGTATCCTTTTAAAACAAAATTATTTTAAATTTATTTATTTTCTATAGATAAGAGTATTCGTTGCAAGTCAGTTAATAGTTTTTAATTAGTTACTTTTCCCTCATCACTTATTCCATCCTAATCGCAATTATGTTATGTAATACTTTCAAATAGAAAAATGTAATACTTATTTAAGTTCAAATGCTTTTACTGAACTATTTCGATCTTCCAGTTCAGTTCACTAGAACATCGAAGTTATGGGACCTTTTTTTTAGAATGGGAACAAAACTTAATCCTTGGGCCAAATATAAGAAGCATCATTTAATTTTTATATAACTGCCCTTAATTATAAAAGTGCTATAAGTATTTGCAAAAAAAGGTCATTATGTTGATGATAAAACTTCCTAGAATTTAACGGATGTTTTAAAATTAAAACAATTAGAAACTATATTGACGAGTCCTTCATACGTAATACCCTTAAATTGCGCAAATTGTTTTGGAAATAGTGACTAAGTTAGGTTAGGTTTACGTGGCTCTTAGCAGGAAACCTAACGCAATTAGACCATAGTTTGGTACATTGTGATACCACATTGAATCTAAGTAAAACTTTCTTCCAGATCGTTGAACCACTTTGAACTTCTTATGAAGCGAGCGCAATTTTCTTATATCTGTATTTGCTAGATAGTTATAGAAAAATTCTTCCAGATATTGGCTTCGTCTTTGCGATTAAGCAGGACATGTACATAGAAAATGGGGCTGTGTTAAGTGTCTACCAATTAGACAGTTTTCAGTTATTACCCTTATTGCGATTTGTTTAAGGATATTAAACGTTTGAAGCGCTTCAGATCTAGTTCTGGCAAGATCTGCTTTGTCGCCAAGCATGTGGTGATATTATTCCACCTAAGGCTTGTTTTATGTAGCATGTTTGAGCAAAAGTTAAGACGTAGCGATAAAAATACCTATGCTTTCATTATCTGGCAATAAAGGTGTTCCATTTTTGGCGAGTTCGTCAGCTTTACAATTTCTAAAAATGTCCCTATGGCCCGGCACCCAACATAGGTGAATATTAAACTGCTGCGCCATATCCACCGGAGATGTTCGACAATTTAAAGCTGTTATTAAGTTATTAGAGACAGAATCTAGAGGTTTAAAAGCTGCTTGGCTGTCTGAGAATATACTAATATCTTTATTCGATATTACGTTTTCTTTAAACCAAAACAGGACTTCTTTTATCGCCAAAAGTTCCGCCTGGAACACACTACAGTGATTAGGAAGACGACAAAAGAGACTTTATTTAAGTATATCTGAGTATACACCTCCACCAACTCCATCTTCAGATCCGTCGGTGTAGAAGTCGATTGAATCATCTTCTTGCGGTGTGAGTAGTGCGAAGTGCTCTGCACATACAAGCTGACATTCGGCCTTTTTTAGTTTTTCTAAACTAATGTTTTTGTGTAGTACAGTCCACCGTAGTAATACGCCATATGTTAGAATCGGTCTGATTACCGAGGTATTACAGCGCATTAGTTTTACGACGTTGTAGGCCCCATTTATTCCCAATAGCTTTTTTACATGAGGAAAGAACCACTGGCCTTTTTAACTCTCTTTGGGAATTTTAAAAGAATTTCGCTCAAATATACATAATTAACATGTTCCGTCGAGTTGGTTTCTTGGTCGTCTTGAAAATTGAACAGTGAAATTACAGTTTTTCCGATGGGATCTTGTTCGTGTGGAACTCACAATAACGACGAATGTCATAATTTGATTAAAATCTGGAGCTCGAATTCATTACATCCATTAAGAACCATCCTATGCCTACATACATACAGGAAGACATATTAGAATGCGCCGTAAAATCGATGTTTAAAAAAAAAAAAAAAAATGTAATAGAAGCATGGACGAATTTACATTTCAGTTTTAGTAAACCTGCATCCGATTATTTTAAACAATTTTACGATACCTATTTCTTTATTCTCGATACATGGGTGCGGTTATAAATTTGTCGACCAATTAATATTTCTTCAAGTGTTCTTCCCATGATTCCAACTTGCCATTTCGTATCTTTCCTGCTGAATGTTGTTCAAATTTTAATACAAATTTAATGATGCAAACAGCCTTAAAAGACAAATTATTTAATTTAGAATTTTGGGCCGTAGTTTTTTTTGTCAATACTATAAACTGTTTAAGTCTAAAACCGCCACCGACAAAGAATACTATAACATTTCATTTGTGTATTACGTGAAAAAAAAAAAAATTTCGGCAACCCATCACCAGTTCAACTAGCATGTCGTGGTTTTCATAGTTACACAGTTCCCATTAACATTCAGGATATGATACTTTGATTACGTTATTATTTACAATTCAATCCAAGTTATATCCTTAACTATTTTTTTTCTAAAGAGATGAATTCAAAACAGATTTTGTAGCTAAAGGATATAAGGACGAAGCTGATTCTGAAGCTTTAGGAACAATTGAAAGTATTGCAAGTCTCCATTTAGATGCATCTGAAAGCGAACCATGTGAGTTACTTATTTAAAATGATCAAAATAAAAACTTTAATGTTTTCAATTTTGTCTAGATTTATTAAAATCTAGTTTACCTAATCGTCCGCAACCCGAAGGAGCCGCTGCAGCACAAATAGATTACGACAATGATAAGCCATCTACGAGTAAAGCAGTCAAAACACTTTCAAACACTGCCAATAAAACAACAAATGGACAAGTCAAGACCAGAGATATAGATTTAGAAGTAGTTAGCGTTTTGGATGTTCTACCGCATCTGGGTGATGGTTTCGTGCGACGCGTTTTAAGTCGATACGATAGCTCTGAGGATGCGATAGCAGCTATTTTGGAACAAAATCTTCCCCCAGATCTAATACATTCGGATCAAAGTGAAGTATACATCCCACCAGACCCACAAGATGTCTTATATCAACAAACCGGCATCAAACGATTCAATGTTTTCGATGGCGACAAGTACGACATTATGACCAATGATAATCCCGATTGTATCATCAAAATAGAGAAAGGTTTCCCAAATGCTCCACAAAGCTTAAACGAAATGCTCGACGATAAGAAGGAATTGAATGCAGTTCGACATCGGTATCAAGAATACACATTGGTGGAAGAAGGTAATGAGTACGACGATGAATATGATGACAGCTACGATGCTGTTTTGGAGAGTGAATCGCGTGTTGTAAGATCACAGCAGTTGAAATCAACTCTAGCTGAAATCGAAGACAGAAGTGATGAAGAAGAGGCGGAAGAGTCAGAAGAAGAACCACAACAACAGCAGCAAAAAGAGTCTAATGGTAAAGCAACAAACCATTATGATAAACAAATGAATTTCTGCGAAAATCCTGAGGATATTCGTGCAAGATATGAAGCGAAACGAGCAGCAAAATTCGGTCATAATTCAGGTAATAAGGCGCCAGCCCCACAAGTGCCACGAGATGTTGTGGGCGAAGCCAAAGGTAAGGGTCAGACTAAGGAAGTTATTATAAATCGTCATAAAAAAGATGTTAACAAATCCAGTCGAGCCAATCACAATCGTAAGGCTGGTGCATCCTTTAAACGCAGCAAAGGAATGATGGGCTAGAGAAAATGTATTTATTTGTTTAAACAAAAAAACCTTTGTTTCCTTATTTATTCAAAAATAATCTTTGTTCAAATGATTTTTGCCAAGCGAAATACAATAAAGAATAGTTAATTTAATTTTTTATACCTAAGAAATGTATGTATAATTAAAATATAATGAAATTTGAATGTACAAATTGATATATTTTATATAATTTTGTTCTATTTTTATTGAAATGAGAAAAAAAGTAGATAGACCGAGAGCCCACAGCAGAGATAAGCGCCCTAGATATAAATATGAGGACCCAAGACTTTTAGCATGGGGCAATCTGCTTGCAAGACGTGATTCGATTTTTTCCTTTTTTTTGAGTGCAGAATGCGGCATGTCATTGGATAGAAGAACTATCTTGCTATCCCTATTATTTCGAAAATCGATGTTTTGACCCGCGTTTTTGTAATCAGGAGAGACTGTTCTATCATCGCAAAGAAAAATACTATCTTGCTATCATAAAGTTGATTTTTTTGCGTCTTGCAAGCAGAATGTCCCATGCAAAAGATCTTGGACCCCCATATAAAGGGCGCTTACCTTTTTTATTTAGGACCAATTTGTTCACATTTGATCATCTTGATCATCCATGATTACTCCAAACTGTAAATCGCCAAATGCCCACTTAAAACAATTTTTTTTCTGAGAATCCATAGTTTGAGTTGTTAATCATGGACTTAGCTAATCTACTGATTTTGGTTGATCTGCGCCATTTAACTAGAACCTGTGATAATTAAGTGCTAGCATGGGTGTCGAAATCGTTTTTTTTACTATTTCTTCCATAAGTAGACCGCCTATCGAAAAAAGTTTAATACAAGAATTATAGGTGGTAAAAAGATCTACAACTTTTGTTCAGATAATTTTTTAATAAAACCTCAAAAATATTGGAAATAATGCCAAAAACTAATATTTTTGTTTTTTATTTTTATCTTTTACAAAAATAGTTAGATTTTAATGTCACTTGGTTGTGTTTTTGACGAATTTATTTTAATAAATAGCCTAATTTTCAATCAAAATAGTTGTGGAACAAATTATTGATTTTTGAAAATTTTGAGATGGATTCTTATTGGTTAAATCCTCTTTTTTAAGATTAAGTAAGAAAACAATACAGTTATTGTAGAAAACATTTTCAAAAATTGAAAAACAAAAAATGCATGTTTAAGATCGATTTTCAGTAAATGACAGCAACATCAGCCAGCGAGGAGTAGTCATAGAATCCAAATTAAACTTTTGCAAAAGATTTTAAATCTTTGAACTCGAATCTATTATGCAAAGAATTTGCAATATCGAATTTTGATCTTCCTAAAAACACTGTTTTTGTGATGTTTTGGGTAAAGAGACATTTTATTTCCGAAGCAACTGCTGAGATGCTGAGTTATAAAAGTTTGAAAAAAGAACTTTTACCTGTATTTTATATGGAAAAACTTCATATGCTGAAAGCGAGTATTTAATATTAATTTTTTGGATTCATGTTTTAATGCGTTTCCGAAGTTTTGGGATTTTCTCTCGAGGATTATTTATAAAAATGTTTTCCTAAAAAAAATGTCTTGTCGTTTTGGGATTTGGCCATTCATCATCCGGAGGAATCTACCAGATATGATTAATTATCTCACATAGTTAAAAGTACCTTAATTCTCATAAAATAATTGTGGACATTGCTAATAATAGCTTCAAATTCAAGCTCTATGACCATTTCATTCATAATAATAATTATTTCAGTACCATCTAGTTACAATTATTGACTCTGTTTCTAGAAATATGTAAACAAATTTAAGCATTAAATTACCTTTTAGATTTTTATGATATCTATACAGTTATTAAAAACACCATGCAACCGTAAAACCACAAACCGATGATGCTTAGATCATTGGTTGAAGCTTCACATTGGTATCAATTTTCAAATATTACTATTACATCACTTTTATACTTGACTATAGCATTTTTATTAGTTTCATTAATTTACACCACCATTTGGCACAGTTCATAATGGATCGTTGGCAAGACAAAGTCGCTATAGTTACTGGTGCAAGTTCAGGAATCGGTGAAGCTATCGCCAGGGACCTTCATCGTGAAGGAATGATTGTTGTAGCATTGGCTCGTCGCGAGGATCGACTGACCGATATTCGTTCGAGTTTACCTATAGAGAAACGGTCTCGATTTCATATAATGCGTTGTGATGTCACCGACGAGGAGCAAGTCAAAAAGGCATTTGCATTTGTGAATGCTGAATTTGGAGGAGTAGATGTGCTCGTGAATAATGCTGGAGTCGTTAAAACTACTGAATTGGTTCAGGCCAATAATACGGCAGAAATTAAAGCAACCTTGGATACGAATATTTTGGGAGTAGTTCTTTGTACCAGGGAGGCTTTCAATTCAATGAAAGAGAGAGGAGTTGATGGACATGTTGTAATCATCAATAGCATTGCAGGTCATAAGACACCTAACTTGGGAGATGCAATGCCATCTTTTAACATTTATCCAGCTTCAAAGCATGCAGTTACATCAATGGTCGAGACCTACAGACAGGAATTTATTAGACATGGCACGAAAATTCGAGTAACGGTAATGTGGATAAAGTCAACATTTATTTTATTAGAAAGTGTATCTCAGATCAGGATATATATTATTTCCTTTCAAATGGCACCTTTAATAATCGGTGTAGGTTATGTGTAGATAAATGTATCTATTGAAAATTTAAGTTTATACATACATCCTGACTTGTTAAAAATAATGTACCAATATGAAATACCAAAACGAATACTAAGAGCAATCGTTCTTTCAGAGTATTAGTCCAGGAGCCGTTGATACGGAAATATTCCCCGATCATTTGATCGATATTATTCGAGCAACAATGCCATTGCTAAATTCCGAAGATGTATCTAGTGCTGTGCTATTTGCATTAGCTGCACCTGCACATGTTCAGGTGAGGTCAATGTTGGACATTGTTGATTATCTTTATATTTTTGAATACTTTGCTTTTCAGATTCATGAAATCATTGTGAAGCCGGTTGGGGAGAAATTTTAAAAGAACGCCTTTTCGATTATTTTTTTAAACATTTATTGAAAATTAAAGAAACATTTTAAAACGCAACTAATCTATTAATTTTTTTAATACGCATGAGCTTTTCTTACTTTCAAGGGCAAGCATTGGCGTAGTGTCAAAATAAAATTGAGGTTTTAATCAAAACCAACATTACGATGCACAGACTGACGCGATGGACGGCATAACGAAAACCAATTTGTTGGACTTCTCCTCTCTAAACGCGTGAACAGATTTTCTTCAAATTTGGTACAGATGATTTTAACGTTACTTCGAAAGCTGGTTTTTGTTTTGTTTTTGAATCCTTAACTTGCCCTATAGTTTCTATATCGCAAGTAAAAAGAAAGGACTTTATCGCTGTAAAGCCCATAGAGTTCATCCTTCTCCTCCACTCTACATTGATGTACACTGGAAGGAATCAGTTATACCGATCAGTTAAAAAACAATAACGGTACCTCCCATAGACCCGTTTTTCCTTTTTCTGGTTTTCAACGGATTGCGATGAAATTTTTTACACAAAGGATTGATACCAATTTTAAAATTATTTTATTACAAATTAAAAAAAAATTTTCGAAATTTTTTTTTCAGAAATCGATTTTTCGAAAACTGGTAGGCAAATGAATAAAAAAAAAATCTAAAAATTTACCGTTCTCAACAAAAACAATAAAATTCATCAGTAATTTTAGTTATAAATTTTATAAAATTTCTTATAAAATTCTATATTTTTAAAAACTTTATATAAAAAGCTTTAGCATCCACAGCAACTTTGACCCACAAAGCAAGTACGTGCTACCCAGTCGTGCATTTTATTTTTGTACTTTTGTACGAGATAACATTTAACGGAATTCTCTCTGTGTTCTAGTGACAAGTTAGTTAAACATTCATGCCAAATTTAATCACTGTACCATTATTTAAAACGGATCTTCAGTAAAAATTAACCAGTTGCCCTAAAACACAAGCTGTACAAAAAAGGGTCATAACTTTACAAGAGACATCATATCAGAAGCATGAATGTGCAATTTTTCGAAATTGGAGTTGGATTACCCTTAAGGTGAAAATTGATTTATCAAAATTTTTATAATGTCAATAACATGAATGTAGAGTTAAGGTTTGTCTTCATTAAGTTCAGCCAAAATTTTTGTGATTGTGACAAACAGCGATAGGATTTTGCTCCCTTTGCCTTTTTTTGCGTCCCCCTGATTACAAATATAATGTATTTGTTTTGCCTTCTCTTCCGTTACTGCCATTTTTTTTGCCTTATTTTTGGTTATTCCTTTTTTTTGGCTTTTTCTTGCATTTTTACCCTTTTCCAGTATTTTTCCGCTTTTAAGTCTCAAGATGCAAAAAAACAATAATTCTATTTACGAAATTTTCCACACATCGGATCTGCATTTTTGTTCTGAGATTTACTTTACTTTTCTTGGTACATGGGTACTAAAAATCGATTGATCTTTGTTTGCAATATTGCATAAGAGCCAAATTTCTTAAAAAAAAACCTTGTCATAATTAACAAAAACAAATGCTAACTTAAAATTTTTAACAAATTGGTGTTTCCGTGTGCAAATAGTTGTAGTTCTTGGTAAAAATCAAGATTTGAAAATATTGATTTTGGAATTTAAAATTTTTATTTGTTTGCCTTTTGTTTGAATAAATGCCTTTTTTTTGCTATTTTGCCTATTTAGGTGTTTTATTTTGCCTTTTTTCAAATTATTAGGTCAACAAAATTCCATCCCTGCTAATGATCTTCGTTTATAAAATTTGCATCAATAATATAACTTATACTCTTTTAACAAAATCATGACAAGAATATGATTTCCCAACGAAATTAATTAGGACTTCTAAAATTAACCTGCTTCACCTCCAATATTATCTGCCTGCATGCAAATATTAATAATTATTGCAGCTTCAAACCTGATGCATCCGCTTCAAGTTCATTGGCAATCAAAACCAGTGGTGGTGGTGTCTTTGAATGGTGCAACCATATTCTATAATCTATAACCAGTTGAATAGAAAAACTTTCTCTGTAGATCCAATCGAATTGCACTCTCACTACGCTACTCATACATTTACTTCGCCGGATAAATTTATCTGTACTGCACAGTTCGAAATGGATCGTTGGCAAGGCAAAGTCGCTGTAGTTACTGGTGCAAGTTGTGGAATTGGCGAGGCAATCGCCAGAGACCTTCATCGTGAAGGAATGATAGTTGTTGCATTGGCTCGTCGCGAAAATCGTTTGCAGGACATTCTAAATAGTTTACCTTCTGAGGAGAGTTCCCGATTTCATGTAAAACGTTGCGATGTCACTGATGAAGAACAAGTGAAGGCAGCTTTTGCCTTTGTGGAAAGTGAATTGGGTGGTGTTGATGTTCTTGTTAATAACGCTGGCACGGCACTACCCACGGAGTTGGTTAAACCTGATAATACAGCGGATATAAGGTTAACTCTGGATACCAACGTGATGGGGGTTGTTTTTTGTACAAGAGAAGCTTTCAAGTCAATGAAGGAGAGAGGAGTCGATGGGCATGTTGTTATCATCAATAGCATTGCTGGCCATAATACACCGAATATACCCGAACTACCTTCATTTAATATTTATCCTGCAACAAAGCATGCACTAACTTCAATGACTGAGGTTTACAGGCAGGAATTCATGCGACATGGTACGAAAATTCGCATTACGGTAAGGAAAGATTCTATATCAATAATATTATTTATTTTGCTATTTTGTTAACAACTATATTCATCAGAGTGTAAGTCCTGGTGTAGTGGATACGGAAATTTTCCCTGATCATCTAATTGATATCATACGAGCCAGTATGCCAATGCTGGCTCCTAAGGATGTATCAAGTGCTGTGCTATATGCTATAGCCGCGCCACCACATGTCCAGGTATAAAGAAAATTCGATTCACATTTTAAAAGTTTTTTATTTTTTACATTTTAAAATCTAGGTCCATGAGGTCATCCTGAAACCCGTTGGTGAAAAATTGTGAACCTCTTAATCTTTCCCATTGGTCATATTCTTTAAGAAGATTTTTGTTTGTTAGAACTTCTCTCCCATTGGTTTGATTATTATGTTGTGAACCTACAAAATAAAAAAAATATATAAGACAATAAATGTAATTTTTTTTTTAAATATTAAACATAACAATTTTTTTATTAATATTTAATATATTTCTTCATCCCCCCTGTTTTTTCCCTATCTTCATCATATATCCATTAAAATTATTACTGCTGAACTTTCCCTCTCTAAATAATAAAATTAATTATTAAATAAATTAATTTCTTAAATTTATACAGGTAATTAATTATCTTTTTATTTAATTTTAGTCATTATCATTTTTTCTAAATTCAAAGAATACCATGTTACATAAATTTTAAAGATGCTTTAAATGATTTTAAATGATTGGTCAAAACCACTCCGATTTGGATAATTTTTTTTCTCAAATGTTATTATTCAAAAAAACCTTTAACAAATATCAGTTAAAAATTGCCGCTCTTTTCTGATTTTTTTTTAAACTTTTAAATAAGCAAACTTAAAAAAGTAAACAAACATTTTTTTATCAAAAAAAAATGTAAAATAAACTATGCAAAAAATTTACCAGTTCTATTAAAGGAAAGCCAACTAGGGGGTTTATTTGGACCCGGGAGGGGGAATTTTCTCAAAAAACTTTTTAATTAAAAAATGTATTATTCAAAATGTTATTAACATGCGCCCGATAATTTGTTTGTTATTTTTTTTTGCATTTTTGTTAATGTTGCGTTTGACACTCAAAGTGTGGAATACTTAGGTTATCTATTCTACCAACATTAAGAACATATCAGCCAAAAATCAGAACTACCGCATTTGACGCACGGCTTCCTCTACAGAATCAATATTTTGAAAAGGGTTACTGATTTTTTTGAAGAAAGAAACTTTGTATTAACTAAGTGTTTATTATTAAAAGTAACACTTTGTAATGTGTTTTTTTTTATATTTTATTTTCTTATTACCTACTTGAAATACTTAGGAACTTTTTGTCTTTAATTTATGTCAAACATACAATTTACCTGAACATTATCCGGAGTGGAAATTGCATACAAAACTGCATCGGCAACATCTTCAGTACTTAGCATTGGCATAAATTGTTTAACAACGGTTTGAATTTCTGTCGGAAGAATGTCTGTATTCACTACACCGGGACTTATGCTCTTAAGAAAAATCACACATTTTATTCAAGAAAACATTTATAATATGAAACGCAACGTAAAAAGTACTTTTCTAACTAGAGAAATATCTCAATTTTTCCACAACACAAGACAACAAGTTCTTGAACGATTTCATGAGTATACTTTTCACGTTGTGTTATAGGCCCCAGAACTTACCGTTATTCGAACCTTAGACTTATTTCTCAGAAATTCTTGACGATAAATTTCAGTCATAGCCCGCAATGCAAACTTTGTAGCTGGATAGACATTCAGAGATGGCAAATCGGGTCCCAAATTTGGTACCTGATGTCCAGCCACACTATTCACAATCACAATGTGACCCTCGACATTCCTATCCAACATAGAATTGAATGCTTCCCTTGTACAATACACAACTCCCATTAGATTCGTCTCAATTGTTTGTCGAATTTCTTTTGTGTTATTACGTTTGCTAAGTTGAGTTGTTTCAATGACTCCAGCATTATTCACCAAAACATCAACACCTCCAAAGTTCTTCTCTGTCCATTCAAATGCCTTCATTACTTCATCTTCTTTCGTTAAATCACACTTGATGGCGTGTAAATTTCCTTGCACAGCTCCAGGTAGATCTTCGATTAGTTTACGAACTCGTTCATCCCTTCTAGCTAGACCAACAACAATTAGACCTGCTGCTGTTAGGGCCTTGGCACAGGCAGCTCCAATTCCAGCACTAGCACCAGTTACAATAGCGACTTTCTTCTGCCAACGTTCCATATTAACTAGATGATATTAGAAACCAAATCGCGAAGCCCAGTCATATCTAATAGATAATTGAATAATCCTATTAAGAATTCCTCAGCATTATTGGGACACTCACAACCCCTAATTGGCTGTAAGTAAATACAATCCATCATTCACTATTAGAATTCAGGTCTTTAACCATCACTTTTATTATTCATTCGAACATTACAATGGAAAGGTGGCAAAATAAATTGGCTATCGTAACTGGAGCCAGTGGAGGTATTGGAGCAGCATGTGCTAAGGCATTAGTTGGAGCTGGACTGAGAGTTGTGGGTCTTGCTAGAAGGGAACAGAAACTTAGGGAGTTAAGGGAAAGTCTTCCTCCAAATCTTCAATCGAATTTTATTCCAAGAAAGTGTGATGTCTCCAAAGAGGATGAGGTGATTGATGCTATTGATTGGACTGAAAAACAATTGGGTGGAGCAAGTGTCTTACTCAACAATGCTGGTATCACTCGAGAAACAGAACTTGTAACGCCTGGGAATACGCAGAAAATTCGTGAGGTCATCGATACTAATGTGATGGGTGTGCTTTGGTGTACTCGGGAAGTATTCAATCGGATTAAGGCACGCGGTGACGAAGGACATATTCTGATAATCAACAGTATTGCTGGACACCAGGTGTTAAATTTCATTGATGTCCTGCCGTCATTCAATATCTATCCATCGACAAAGTTCGCCATAACTGCTATGACAGAGACATATAGGCAGGAATTTCAATTGCACAAAGCCAATGTGAAAATAACGGTACGTGTGATTTAAGAGTGTGAATTATGTTGCATTTTAAAATTCAAAAACAAAAGTCCGAAAACAATTCTGCTAATTGGCGAAATTTTGGAATAGGAATACAAAACTGATGTGGTGTTTTTTTTGTTTTAGGGAATTTGTCCAGGTGCAGTAAACACAAACATATTTCCTGAAGAAATACATTTTTTCGTAAAGGATATGGCTAGACTCAAGCCGGGAGACATCGCAGATGCAGTTTTGTATGCGTTAAGAACTCCACCTAATGTGCAGGTTTATAAAAATATCTATATTTCTTAAATTAAATACAATTAAAATAATTTTTTTTTAGATTCATGAAATCACAGTGAAGCCAATGGGTGAAATATTTTGAAAATTATTAAAAAAAGGTGTTAAGAATTGTAGTTTTTTAATTTATTGAAATAAAAATATAAGAAAAAGAGCGAAGTTTTTACAACTAGTGGAGTAAGTAAATCAAAAAGTTATCTGGGAACCGAGTGAAACTAGTCCGATTTGGATGATTTTTGTTTCAAATGTCGGTATTCAAAAATACTACAATAGTTTCCGGTCAAAAGTTAACTTAAGGGCCAAAATCTAGGAGGTGGAAAATTTGATGTCCAGGCTTTTTTTTAATTCAAAACTACATTAAATTCAAACTCACTTCTGATGTATTTGTATAATTGATATGAATCTCCGAATGAAAAAATAAAATTTGCACGAATAAATTAAATTAAAGTGGTAATTGAAGTTCAATTTTATATATAAGGAGCATCAAGTAATCGTCATTCCGGGAACGCCTGTTGTAGGATGAATAACGATTAGAATTATAATATTGTGTCAATATTATGATGTAAAATTGAGACCACTACAACGAAACCTCAAAAATATTTGGTTTGATTTTGTTAGAAAGAAAATAAACGATAATAGGCGTGTTTTATTCAACAGTAAGTAGCTACTCAGTGTTTCATTTTATTCCCAAAACAAAAACAAAAATATGAAGTAGTCTAATTTGTTTTTGTTTTGAGAATAAAATGCAACACTGAGTAGCTACTCAGTTTTGAATAAAACACGGCTAATAATGATCAAAACGTCATTTTCGGGAACGTCATTTCCGGCAACGCTTTTAGGCTATAAATGAGTAATACAGTATTCTTGAATTAAATCTGTGTATGTATGCTTTACATCACCAGTATATTAAGATTTAAGATCAATTATAGTATTCCTCACTCTCGATCTCGATAGTAAAGTCAGTAGTCCATAGTCATTCCGACTCACTAGTTATAGTCGGAGTGTTTTTTTTTTAAAGAGCTCTATTTCTGCAAACACTACATGACATTCTAGATTCTTTTTTCCTATCTTTCGCACACAATTTTACGTAGCCGTTCAAAATCTTTAATATTTAATTTATAAATTAACAAAGTAAAATGCTACACTTCACGATAAACGTGACGTGTGTGAGAATGATGGTGCAAAAAATTCGGAATATCATTCCATTATATTCCACTCTAGGTACTTGTGCCATTACATCACACGAAATATAATTTGTAGAAAAATAATAGAGAGATTTTTTGTTTACATTTTTTGAGAGAACATACAGTGGAAAGCTTTTATTTGTATAAATTATCATTAAAAGCTTCACGATTTCAAGCTTATACCTACGCTGAAGCTGATATTCTTATCGCATAAATTATGAATGGGAATAGATAATGTTAGCCGCAAAAAAGGAAAGGAGTTAGTGTTTAAGTGTTTTCAGTTGAATCATCTGTTCAATAACTTTGATTGCATACAAAAATTATAAACAAAAATTATTATTTCTATATAAAGTTTAAAGCAACTCCCCTCTCAAATTTAGATTGTTTAGTAAACATTTAAATTGTTCTTGCTTATAAAGGCGTGTGCCTACAGTTGTGTATCATCTCGAATGAAATAATTAATTGATTCTATTTCTATTCAATACTTTGCGGATAGATTTATTTATATCGCGAGTCAATTCTTTATTATTATTAAGTGAAATAACAAAGTGATAATGGAAATTAGAAAACTAAGCCCTGAACTAGCTGAAAAGGCGAATAAAGAACTT